>CM059783.1:0-2402663 GCA_030435695.1 Brachymystax lenok tsinlingensis
TTACCATGTTGTATCTTTCAAATCAAGTTTTAAACAGTTGTCCATGAACACATGCACAAATCTGTTTATTCAATCATATTTTCAGGCTGATTCCACATCAACCATTCGATGTAGGAAAAGAGACACTTTTTTCCAAAAACAGAATCATGTTTAACTCTCAAGCAAACGAGTGAACAGCTGATGATAGGGGACTGACATTATTTATGTAACTTTAAATCGAGTTGATCTGTTTATTTCCAAAGGAGACAATATTATGTGAGTGGAGACAGTTTAGTTGTTTTTCTGCTGTGAACTATATTTGTAAACAGTTTTCAATGAACATGTTCTAAATCATGTTTTCAGGCTGATTCCACACTTCAACTATTACAACACTGGAATGCTCGATAGCAGGAGTCACTATATGGCATTTTAGACACTTTTCCAAAACATGTTCCAAATCATGTTTAACTCCAATGTTCAAGCAAAAACTAGTGCAGTACTGGTAGAACTGATGATAGGGACTCTATGAGACATTATTTACCATGTTGTAACTTTGAAATCAAGTTTTAAACAGTTGTCCATGAACACATGCAAAAATCTGTTTATTCTGCCATTCAAAAGCAAGAACTTGAACAGCACTGTTATGCGAGTTGAAATTGGAGACAGTTTAGTTGTTTTTCTGCTGTGAACTATATTTGTAAACAGTTTTCAATGAACATGTTCTAAATCATGTTTTCAGGCTGATTCCACACTTCAACTATTACAACACTGGAATGCTCGATAGCAGGAGTCACTATATGGCATTTTAGACACTTTTCCAAAAACATGTTCCAAATCATGTTTAACTCAATGTTCAAGCAAAACTAGTGCAGTACTGGTAGAACTGATGATAGGGACTCTATGAGACATTATTTACCATGTTGTAACTTTGAAATCAAGTTTTAAACAGTTGTCCATGAACGCATGCAAAAATCTGTTTCTTCTGCCATTCAAAAGCAAGAACTTGAACAGCACTGTTATGTGAGTTGAAAGTGGAGACAGATTAGTTGTTTTTCTGCTGTGAACTATATTTGTAAACTGTTTTCAATTAACATGTTCTAAATCATGTTTTCAGGCTGATTCCACACTTCAACTATTACAACACTATTACAACACTATTACAACACACAAATATACTGCACTAGTTGTTGCTCGATAGCAAGAGTCACTATATGGCATTTTAGACACTTTTCCAAAAACTTGTTCCAAATCATTTTTAACTCAATGTTCCAACAAAAACTAGTGCAGTACTGGTAGATCTGATGATAGGGGACTCTATGAGACATGATTTACCATGTTATGTCTTTCAAATCAAGTTTTAAACAGTTGTCCATGAACACATGCAAAAATCTGTTTATTCTGCCATTCAAAAGCAAGAACTTGAACAGCACTGTTATGCGAGTTGAAATTGGAGACAGAATAGTTGTTTTTCTGCTGTGAACTATATTTGTAAACAGTTTTCAATGAACATGTTCTAAATCATGTTTTCAGGCTGATTCCACACTTCAACTATTACAACACTGGAATGCTCGATAGCAGGAGTCACTATATGGCATTTTAGACACTTTTCCAAAACATGTTCCAAATCATGTTTAACTCCAATGTTCAAGCAAAGACTAGTGCAGTACTGGTAGAACTGATGATAGGGGACTCTATGAGACATTATTTACCATGTTGTAACTTTCAAATCAAGTTTTAAACAGTTGTCCATGAACACATGCAAAAATCTGTTTATTCTGCCATTCAAAAGCAAGAACTTGAACAGCACTGTTATGCGAGTTGAAATTGGAGACAGTTTAGTTGTTTTTCTGCTGTGAACTATATTTGTAAACAGTTTTCAATGAACATGTTCTAAATCATGTTTTCAGGCTGATTCCACACTTCAACTATTACAACACTGGAATGCTCGATAGCAGGAGTCACTATATGGCATTTTAGACACTTTTCCAAAAACATGTTCCAAATCATGTTTAACTCAATGTTCAAGCAAAAACTAGTGCAGTACTGGTAGAACTGATGATAGGGGACTCTATGAGACATTATTTACCATGTTGTAACTTTGAAATCAAGTTTTAAACAGTTGTCCATGAACACATGCAAAAATCTGTTTCTTCTGCCATTCAAAAGCAAGAACTTGAACAGCACTGTTATGCGAGTTGAAATTGGAGACAGTTTAGTTGTTTTTCTGCTGTGAACTATATTTGTAAACAGTTTTCAATGAACATGTTCTAAATCATGTTTTCAGGCTGATTCCACACTTCAACTATTACAACACTATTACAACACTATTACAACACACAAATATACTGCACTAGTTGTTTGCTCAATAGCAAGAGTCATTACATGGCATTTTAGACACTTTTCCAAAACATGTTCCAAATCATGTTTAACTCAATGTTCAAGCAAAAACTAGTGCAGTACTGGTAGAACTGATGATAGGGGACTCTATGAGACATTATTTACCATGTTGTAACTTTCAAATCAAGTTTTAAACAGTTGTCCATGAACACATGCAAAATCTGTTTATTCTGCCATTCAAAAGCAAGAACTTGAACAGCACTGTTATGCGAGTTGAAATTGGAGACAGTTTAGTTGTTTTTCTGCTGTGAACTATATTTGTAAACAGTTTTCAATGAACATGTTCTAAATCATGTTTTCAGGCTGATTCCACACTTCAACTATTACAACACTGGAATGCTCGATAGCAGGAGTCACTATATGGCATTTTAGACACTTTTCCAAAACATGTTCCAAATCATGTTTAACTCCAATGTTCAAGCAAAGACTAGTGCAGTACTGGTAGAACTGATGATAGGGACTCTATGAGACATTATTTACCATGTTGTAACTTTCAAATCAAGTTTTAAACAGTTGTCCATGAACACATGCAAAAATCTGTTTATTCTGCCATTCAAAAGCAAGAACTTGAACAGCACTGTTATGCGAGTTGAAATTGGAGACAGTTTAGTTGTTTTTCTGCTGTGAACTATATTTGTAAACTGTTTTCAAGAACATGTTCTAAATCATGTTTTCAGGCTGATTCCACACTTCAACTATTATAACACTGGAATGCTCGATAGCGGAGTCATTACATGGCATTTTAGACACTTTTTCAAAACATGTTCCAAATCATGTTTAACTCAATGTTCAAGAAAAACTAGTGTAGTACTGGTAGAACTGATGATAGGGGACTCTATGAGACATTATTTACCATGTTGTAACTGAAATCAAGTTTTAAACAGTTGTCCATGAACACATGCAAAAATCTGTTTCTTCTGCCATTCAAAAGCAAGAACTTGAACAGCACTGTTATGCGAGTTGAAATTGGAGACAGTTTAGTTGTTTTTCTGCTGTGAACTATATTTGTAAACAGTTTTCAATGAACATGTTCTAAATCATGTTTTCAGGCTGATTCCACACTTCAACTATTACAACACTGGAATGCTCGATAGCAGGAGTCACTATATGGCATTTTAGACACTTTTCCAAAAACATGTTCCAAATCATGTTTAACTCAATGTTCAAGCAAAAACTAGTGCAGTACTGGTAGAACTGATGATAGGGTCTATGAGACATTATTTACCATGTTGTAACTTTGAAATCAAGTTTTAAACAGTTGTCCATGAACACATGCAAAAATCTGTTTCTTCTGCCATTCAAAAGCAAGAACTTGAACAGCACTGTTATGCGAGTTGAAATTGGAGACAGTTTAGTTGTTTTTCTGCTGTGAACTATATTTGTAAACTGTTTTCAATGAACATGTTCTAAATCATGTTTTCAGGCTGATTCCACACTTCAACTATTACAACACTGGAATGCTCGATAGCAAGAGTCACTATATGGCATTTTAGACACTTTTCCAAAAACATGTTCCAAATCATGTTTAACTCAATGTTCAAGCAAAAACTAGTGCAGTACTGGTAGAACTGATGATAGGGACTCTATGAGACATTATTTACCATGTTGTAACTTTCAAATCAAGTTTTAAACAGTTGTCCATGAACACATGCAAAAATCTGTTTATTCTGCCATTCAAAAGCAAGAACTTGAACAGCACTGTTATGCGAGTTGAAATTGGAGACAGTTTAGTTGTTTTTCTGCTGTGAACTATATTTGTAAACAGTTTTCAATGAACATGTTCTAAATCATGTTTTCAGGCTGATTCCACACTTCAACTATTACAACACTGGAATGCTCGATAGCAGGAGTCACTATATGGCATTTTAGACACTTTTCCAAAACATGTTCCAAATCATGTTTAACTCAATGTTCAAGCAACAACTAGTGCAGTACTGGTAGAACTGATGATAGGGACTATATGAGACATGATTTACCATGTTGTAACTTTGAAATCAAGTTTTAAACAGTTGTCCATGAACACATGCAAAAATCTGTTTCTTCTGCCATTCAAAAGCAAGAACTTGAACAGCACTGTTATGCGAGTTGAAATTGGAGACAGTTTAGTTGTTTTTCTGCTGTGAACTATATTTGTAAACTGTTTTCAATGAACATGTTCTAAATCATGTTTTCAGGCTGATTCCACACTTCAACTATTACAACACTGGAATGCTCGATAGCAAGAGTCACTATATGGCATTTTAGACACTTTTCCAAAAACATGTTCCAAATCATGTTTAACTCAATGTTCAAGCAAAACTAGTGCAGTACTGGTAGAACTGATGATAGGGGACTCTATGAGACATTATTTACCATGTTGTAACTTTCAAATCAAGTTTTAAACAGTTGTCCATGAACACATGCAAAAATCTGTTTATTCTGCCATTCAAAAGCAAGAACTTGAACAGCACTGTTATGCGAGTTGAAATTGGAGACAGTTTAGTTGTTTTTCTGCTGTGAACTATATTTGTAAACAGTTTTCAATGAACATGTTCTAAATCATGTTTTCAGGCTGATTCCACACTTCAACTATTACAACACTGGAATGCTCGATAGCAGGAGTCACTATATGGCATTTTAGACACTTTTCCAAAAACATGTTCCAAATCATGTTTAACTCCAATGTTCAAGCAAAAACTAGTGCAGTACTGGTAGAACTGATGATAGGGACTCTATGAGACATTATTTACCATGTTGTAACTTTGAAATCAAGTTTTAAACAGTTGTCCATGAACGCATGCAAAAATCTGTTTCTTCTGCCATTCAAAAGCAAGAACTTGAACAGCACTGTTATGTGAGTTGAAAGTGGAGACAGATTAGTTGTTTTTCTGCTGTGAACTATATTTGTAAACTGTTTTCAATTAACATGTTCTAAATCATGTTTTCAGGCTGATTCCACACTTCAACTATTACAACACTATTACAACACTATTACAACACACAAATATACTGCACTAGTTGTTGCTCGATAGCAAGAGTCACTATATGGCATTTTAGACACTTTTCCAAAACATGTTCCAAATCATGTTTAACTCAATGTTCAAGCAAAACTAGTGCAGTACTGGTAGATCTGATGATAGGGGACTCTATGAGACATGATTTACCATGTTATATCTTTCAAATCAAGTTTTAAACAGTTGTCCATGAACACATGCAAGAATCTGTTTATTCTGCCATTCAAAAGCAAGAACTTGAACAGCACTGTTATGCGAGTTGAAATTGGAGACAGAATAGTTGTTTTTCTGCTGTGAACTATATTTGTAAACAGTTTTCAATGAACATGTTCTAAATCATGTTTTCAGGCTGATTCCACACTTCAACTATTACAACACTGGAATGCTCGATAGCAGGAGTCACTATATGGCATTTTAGACACTTTTCCAAAAACATGTTCCAAATCATGTTTAACTCAATGTTCAAGCAAAGACTAGTGCAGTACTGGTAGAACTGATGATAGGGGACTCTATGAGACATTATTTACCATGTTGTAACTTTCAAATCAAGTTTTAAACAGTTGTCCATGAACACATGCAAAAATCTGTTTATTCTGCCATTCAAAAGCAAGAACTTGAACAGCACTGTTATGCGAGTTGAAATTGGAGACAGTTTAGTTGTTTTTCTGCTGTGAACTATATTTGTAAACAGTTTTCAATGAACATGTTCTAAATCATGTTTTCAGGCTGATTCCACACTTCAACTATTACAACACTGGAATGCTCGATAGCAGGAGTCACTATATGGCATTTTAGACACTTTTCCAATAACATGTTCCAAATCATGTTTAACTCAATGTTCAAGCAAAAACTAGTGCAGTACTGGTAGAACTGATGATAGGGGACTCTATGAGACATTATTTACCATGTTGTAACTTTGAAATCAAGTTTTAAACAGTTGTCCATGAACGCATGCAAAAATCTGTTTCTTCTGCCATTCAAAAGCAAGAACTTGAACAGCACTGTTATGTGAGTTGAAATTGGAGACAGTTTAGTTGTTTTTCTGCTGTGAACTATATTTGTAAACAGTTTTCAATGAACATGTTCTAAATCATGTTTTCAGGCTGATTCCACACTTCAACTATTACAACACTATTACAACACTATTACAACACACAAATATACTGCACTAGTTGTTGCTCGATAGCAAGAGTCACTATATGGCATTTTAGACACTTTTCCAAAAACATGTTCCAAATCATGTTTAACTCAATGTTCAAGCAAAAACTAGTGCAGTACTGGTAGAACTGATGATAGGGGACTCTATGAGACATGATTTACCATGTTGTAACTTTCAAATCAAGTTTTAAACAGTTGTCCATGAACACATGCAAAGAATCTGTTTATTCTGCCATTCAAAAGCAAGAACTTGAACAGCACTGTTATGCGAGTTGAAATTGGAGACAGTTTAGTTGTTTTTCTGCTGTGAACTATATTTGTAAACAGTTTTCAATGAACATGTTCTAAATCATGTTTTCAGGCTGATTCCACACTTCAACTATTACAACACTGGAATGCTCGATAGCAGGAGTCACTATATGGCATTTTAGACACTTTTCCAAAACATGTTCCAAATCATGTTTAACTCAATGTTCAAGCAAAGACTAGTGCAGTACTGGTAGAACTGATGATAGGGGACTCTATGAGACATTATTTACCATGTTGTAACTTTCAAATCAAGTTTTAAACAGTTGTCCATGAACACATGCAAGAATCTGTTTATTCTGCCATTCAAAAGCAAGAACTTGAACAGCACTGTTATGCGAGTTGAAATTGGAGACAGTTTAGTTGTTTTTCTGCTGTGAACTATATTTGTAAACAGTTTTCAATGAACATGTTCTAAATCATGTTTTCAGGCTGATTCCACACTTCAACTATTACAACACTGGAATGCTCGATAGCAGGAGTCACTATATGGCATTTTAGACACTTTTCCAAAAACATGTTCCAAATCATGTTTAACTCAATGTTCAAGCAAAAACTAGTGCAGTACTGGTAGAACTGATGATAGGGACTCTATGAGACATTATTTACCATGTTGTAACTTTGAAATCAAGTTTTAAACAGTTGTCCATGAACACATGCAAAAATCTGTTTATTCTGCCATTCAAAAGCAAGAACTTGAACAGCACTGTTATGTGAGTTGAAATTGGAGACAGTTTAGTTGTTTTTCTGCTGTGAACTATATTTGTAAACAGTTTTCAATGAACATGTTCTAAATCATGTTTTCAGGCTGATTCCACACTTCAACTATTACAACACTATTACAACACTATTACAACACACAAATATACTGCACTAGTTGTTGCTCGATAGCAAGAGTCACTATATGGCATTTTAGACACTTTTCCAAAAACATGTTCCAAATCATGTTTAACTCAATGTTCAAGCAAAAACTAGTGCAGTACTGGTAGAACTGATGATAGGGCTCTATGAGACATGATTTACCATGTTGTAACTTTCAAATCAAGTTTTAAACAGTTGTCCATGAACACATGCAAAAATCTGTTTATTCTGCCATTCAAAAGCAAGAACTTGAACAGCACTGTTATGCGAGTTGAAATTGGAGACAGTTTAGTTGTTTTTCTGCTGTGAACTATATTTGTAAACAGTTTTCAATGAACATGTTCTAAATCATGTTTTCAGGCTGATTCCACACTTCAACTATTACAACACTGGAATGCTCGATAGCAGGAGTCACTATATGGCATTTTAGACACTTTTCCAAAAACATGTTCCAAATCATGTTTAACTCAATGTTCAAGCAAAAACTAGTGCAGTACTGGTAGAACTGATGATAGGGACTCTATGAGACATTATTTACCATGTTGTATCTTTCAAATCAAGTTTTAAACAGTTGTCCATGAACACATGCAAAAATCTGTTTATTCTGCCATTCAAAAGCAAGAACTTGAACAGCACTGTTATGCGAGTTGAAATTGGAGACAGTTTAGTTGTTTTTCTGCTGTGAACTATATTTGTAAACAGTTTTCAATGAACATGTTCTAAATCATGTTTTCAGGCTGATTCCACACTTCAACTATTACAACACTGGAATGCTCGATAGCAAGAGTCACTATATGGCATTTTAGACACTTTTCCAAAACATGTTCCAAATCATGTTTAACTCAATGTTCAAGCAAAACTAGTGCAGTACTGGTAGAACTGATGATAGGGGACTCTATGAGACATTATTTACCATGTTGTAACTTTGAAATCAAGTTTTAAACAGTTGTCCATGAACACATGCAAAAATCTGTTTATTCTGCCATTCAAAAGCAAGAACTTGAACAGCACTGTTATGCGAGTTGAAATTGGAGACAGTTTAGTTGTTTTTCTGCTGTGAACTATATTTGTAAACAGTTTTCAATGAACATGTTCTAAATCATGTTTTCAGGCTGATTCCACACTTCAACTATTACAACACTGGAATGCTCGATAGCAGGAGTCACTATATGGCATTTTAGACACTTTTCCAAAAACATGTTCCAAATCATGTTTAACTCAATGTTCAAGCAAAAACTAGTGCAGTACTGGTAGAACTGATGATAGGGGACTCTATGAGACATTATTTACCATGTTGTAACTTTGAAATCAAGTTTTAAACAGTTGTCCATGAACGCATGCAAAAATCTGTTTCTTCTGCCATTCAAAAGCAAGAACTTGAACAGCACTGTTATGTTAGTTGAAATTGGAGACAGATTAGTTGTTTTTCTGCTGTGAACTATATTTGTAAACTGTTTTCAATGAACATGTTCTAAATCATGTTTTCAGGCTGATTCCACACTTCAACTATTACAACACTATTACAACACTATTACAACACACAAATATACTGCACTAGTTGTTTGCTCGATAGCAAGAGTCACTATATGGCATTTTAGACACTTTTCCAAAAACATGTTCCAAATCATGTTTAACTCCAATGTTCAAGCAACAACTAGTGCAGTACTGGTAGAACTGATGATAGGGGACTCTATGAGACATGATTTACCATGTTGTAACTTTGAAATCAAGTTTTAAACAGTTGTCCATGAACACATGCAAAAATCTGTTTCTTCTGCCATTCAAAAGCAAGAACTTGAACAGCAATATTATGTGAGTTGAAATTGGAGACAGAATAGTTGTTTTTCTGCTGTGAACTATATTTGTAAACTGTTTTCAATGAACATGTTCTAAATCATGTTTTCAGGCTGATTCCACACTTCAACTATTACAACACTGGAATGCTCGATAGCAAGAGTCACTATATGGCATTTTAGACACTTTTCCAAAAACATGTTCCAAATCATGTTTAACTCAATGTTCAAGCAACAACTAGTGCAGTACTGGTAGAACTGATGATAGGGGACTATATGAGACATGATTTACCATGTTGTAACTTTGAAATCAAGTTTTAAACAGTTGTCCATGAACACATGCAAAAATCTGTTTATTCTGCCATTCAAAAGCAAGAACTTGAACAGCAATATTATGTGAGTTGAAATTGGAGACAGAATAGTTGTTTTTCTGCTGTGAACTATATTTGTAAACTGTTTTCAATGAACATGTTCTAAATCATGTTTTCAGGCTGATTCCACACTTCAACTATTACAACACTGGAATGCTCGATAGCAAGAGTCACTATATGGCATTTTAGACACTTTTCCAAAAACATGTTCCAAATCATGTTTAACTCAATGTTCAAGCAAAGACTAGTGCAGTACTGGTAGAACTGATGATAGGGGACTCTATGAGACATTATTTACCATGTTGTAACTTTGAAATCAAGTTTTAAACAGTTGTCCATGAACACATGCAAAAATCTGTTTATTCTGCCATTCAAAAGCAAGAACTTGAACAGCAATATTATGTGAGTTGAAATTGGAGACAGAATAGTTGTTTTTCTGCTGTGAACTATATTTGTAAACTGTTTTCAATGAACATGTTCTAAATCATGTTTTCAGGCTGATTCCACACTTCAACTATTACAACACTGGAATGCTCGATAGCAGGAGTCACTATATGGCATTTTAGACACTTTTCCAAAACATGTTCCAAATCATGTTTAACTCAATGTTCAAGCAAAAACTAGTGCAGTACTGGTAGAACTGATGATAGGGGACTCTATGAGACATTATTTACCATGTTGTAACTTTCAAATCAAGTTTTAAACAGTTGTCCATGAACACATGCAAAAATCTGTTTATTCTGCCATTCAAAAGCAAGAACTTGAACAGCACTGTTATGCGAGTTGAAATTGGAGACAGTTTAGTTGTTTTTCTGCTGTGAACTATATTTGTAAACAGTTTTCAATGAACATGTTCTAAATCATGTTTTCAGGCTGATTCCACACTTCAACTATTACAACACTGGAATGCTCGATAGCAAGAGTCACTATATGGCATTTTAGACACTTTTCCAAAAACATGTTCCAAATCATGTTTAACTCAATGTTCAAGCAAAAACTAGTGCAGTACTGGTAGAACTGATGATAATGTCTATGAGACATTATTTACCATGTTGTAACTTTGAAATCAAGTTTTAAACAGTTGTCCATGAACACATGCAAAAATCTGTTTCTTCTGCCATTCAAAAGCAAGAACTTGAACAGCACTGTTATGCGAGTTGAAATTGGAGACAGTTTAGTTGTTTTTCTGCTGTGAACTATATTTGTAAACAGTTTTCAATGAACATGTTCTAAATCATGTTTTCAGGCTGATTCCACACTTCAACTATTACAACACTGGAATGCTCGATAGCAGGAGTCACTATATGGCATTTTAGACACTTTTCCAAAAACATGTTCCAAATCATGTTTAACTCCAATGTTCAAGCAAAAACTAGTGCAGTACTGGTAGAACTGATGATAGGGGACTCTATGAGACATTATTTACCATGTTGTAACTTTGAAATCAAGTTTTAAACAGTTGTCCATGAACACATGCAAAAATCTGTTTATTCTGCCATTCAAAAGCAAGAACTTGAACAGCACTGTTATGCGAGTTGAAATTGGAGACAGATTAGTTGTTTTTCTGCTGTGAACTATATTTGTAAACAGTTTTCAATGAACATGTTCTAAATCATGTTTTCAGGCTGATTCCACACTTCAACTATTACAACACTGGAATGCTCGATAGCAGGAGTCACTATATGGCATTTTAGACACTTTTCCAAAAACATGTTCCAAATCATGTTTAACTCAATGTTCAAGCAACAACTAGTGCAGTACTGGTAGAACTGATGATAGGGGACTCTATGAGACATGATTTACCATGTTGTAACTTTGAAATCAAGTTTTAAACAGTTGTCCATGAACACATGCAAAAATCTGTTTATTCTGCCATTCAAAAGCAAGAACTTGAACAGCACTGTTATGCGAGTTGAAATTGGAGACAGTTTAGTTGTTTTTCTGCTGTGAACTATATTTGTAAACAGTTTTCAATGAACATGTTCTAAATCATGTTTTCAGGCTGATTCCACACTTCAACTATTACAACACTATTACAACACTATTACAACACACAAATATACTGCACTAGTTGTTGCTCGATAGCAAGAGTCACTATATGGCATTTTAGACACTTTTCCAAAAACATGTTCCAAATCATGTTTAACTCAATGTTCAAACAAAAACTAGTGCAGTACTGGTAGAACTGATGATAGTGGACTCTATGAGACATGATTTACCATGTTGTAACTTTCAAATCAAGTTTTAAACAGTTGTCCATGAACACATGCAAAATCTGTTTATTCTGCCATTCAAAAGCAAGAACTTGAACAGCACTGTTATGCGAGTTGAAATTGGAGACAGTTTAGTTGTTTTTCTGCTGTGAACTATATTTGTAAACAGTTTTCAATGAACATGTTCTAAATCATGTTTTCAGGCTGATTCCACACTTCAACTATTATAACACTGGAATGCTCGATAGCGGGAGTCATTATATGGCATTTTAGACACTTTTCCAAAAACATGTTCCAAATCATGTTTAACTCAATGTTCAAGCAAAAACTAGTGCAGTACTGGTAGAACTGATGATAGGGGACTCTATGAGACATTATTTACCATGTTGTAACTTTCAAATCAAGTTTTAAACAGTTGTCCATGAACACATGCAAAAATCTGTTTATTCTGCCATTCAAAAGCAAGAACTTGAACAGCACTGTTATGCGAGTTGAAATTGGAGACAGTTTAGTTGTTTTTCTGCTGTGAACTATATTTGTAAACAGTTTTCAATGAACATGTTCTAAATCATGTTTTCAGGCTGATTCCACACTTCAACTATTACAACACTGGAATGCTCGATAGCAGGAGTCACTATATGGCATTTTAGACACTTTTCCAAAAACATGTTCCAAATCATGTTTAACTCAATGTTCAAGCAAAAACTAGTGCAGTACTGGTAGAACTGATGATAGGGGACTCTATGAGACATTATTTACCATGTTGTAACTTTCAAATCAAGTTTTAAACAGTTGTCCATGAACACATGCAACAAATCTGTTTATTCTGCCATTCAAAAGCAAGAACTTGAACAGCACTGTTATGCGAGTTGAAATTGGAGACAGATTAGTTGTTTTTCTGCTGTGAACTATATTTGTAAACAGTTTTCAATGAACATGTTCTAAATCATGTTTTCAGGCTGATTCCACACTTCAACTATTACAACACTATTACAACACACAAATATACTGCACTAGTTGTTGCTCGATAGCAAGAGTCACTATATGGCATTTTAGACACTTTTCCAAAAACATGTTCCAAATCATGTTTAACTCAATGTTCAAGCAAAGACTAGTGCAGTACTGGTAGAACTGATGATAGGGGACTCTATGAGACATGATTTACCATGTTGTAACTTTCAAATCAAGTTTTAAACAGTTGTCCATGAACACATGCAAGAATCTGTTTATTCTGCCATTCAAAAGCAAGAACTTGAACAGCACTGTTATGCGAGTTGAAATTGGAGACAGTTTAGTTGTTTTTCTGCTGTGAACTATATTTGTAAACAGTTTTCAATGAACATGTTCTAAATCATGTTTTCAGGCTGATTCCACACTTCAACTATTACAACACTGGAATGCTCGATAGCAGGAGTCACTATATGGCATTTTAGACACTTTTCCAAAAACATGTTCCAAATCATGTTTAACTCAATGTTCAAGCAAAGACTAGTGCAGTACTGGTAGAACTGATGATAGGGGACTCTATGAGACATTATTTACCATGTTGTATCTTTCAAATCAAGTTTTAAACAGTTGTCCATGAACACATGCAAAAATCTGTTTATTCTGCCATTCAAAAGCAAGAACTTGAACAGCACTGTTATGCGAGTTGAAATTGGAGACAGACTAGTTGTTTTTCTGCTGTGAACTATATTTGTAAACTGTTTTCAATGAACATGTTCTAAATCATGTTTTCAGGCTGATTCCACACTTCAACTATTATAACACTGGAATGCTCGATAGCAAGAGTCACTATATGGCATTTTAGACACTTTTCCAAAAACATGTTCCAAATCATGTTTAACTCAATGTTCAAGCAAAAACTAGTGCAGTACTGGTAGAACTGATGATAGGGTCTATGAGACATTATTTACCATGTTGTAACTGAAATCAAGTTTTAAACAGTTGTCCATGAACACATGCAAAAATCTGTTTCTTCTGCCATTCAAAAGCAAGAACTTGAACAGCACTGTTATGCGAGTTGAAATTGGAGACAGTTTAGTTGTTTTTCTGCTGTGAACTATATTTGTAAACAGTTTTCAATGAACATGTTCTAAATCATGTTTTCAGGCTGATTCCACACTTCAACTATTACAACACTGGAATGCTCGATAGCAGGAGTCACTATATGGCATTTTAGACACTTTTCCAAAAACATGTTCCAAATCATGTTTAACTCAATGTTCAAGCAAAAACTAGTGCAGTACTGGTAGAACTGATGATAGGGGACTCTATGAGACATTATTTACCATGTTGTAACTTTGAAATCAAGTTTTAAACAGTTGTCCATGAACACATGCAAAAATCTGTTTATTCTGCCATTCAAAAGCAAGAACTTGAACAGCACTGTTATGCGAGTTGAAATTGGAGACAGATTAGTTGTTTTTCTGCTGTGAACTATATTTGTAAACTGTTTTCAATGAACATGTTCTAAATCATGTTTTCAGGCTGATTCCACACTTCAACTATTACAACACTATTACAACACTATTACAACACACAAATATACTGCACTAGTTGTTGCTCGATAGCAAGAGTCACTATATGGCATTTTAGACACTTTTCCAAAAACATGTTCCAAATCATGTTTAACTCAATGTTCAAGCAAACAACTAGTGCAGTACTGGTAGAACTGATGATAGGGGACTCTATGAGACATGATTTACCATGTTGTAACTTTGAAATCAAGTTTTAAACAGTTGTCCATGAACACATGCAAAAATCTGTTTATTCTGCCATTCAAAAGCAAGAACTTGAACAGCAATATTATGTGAGTTGAAATTGGAGACAGAATAGTTGTTTTTCTGCTGTGAACTATATTTGTAAACTGTTTTCAATGAACATGTTCTAAATCATGTTTTCAGGCTGATTCCACACTTCAACTATTACAACACTGGAATGCTCGATAGCAAGAGTCACTATATGGCATTTTAGACACTTTTCCAAAAACATGTTCCAAATCATGTTTAACTCAATGTTCAAGCAACAACTAGTGCAGTACTGGTAGAACTGATGATAGGGGACTATATGAGACATGATTTACCATGTTGTAACTTTGAAATCAAGTTTTAAACAGTTGTCCATGAACACATGCAAAAATCTGTTTATTCTGCCATTCAAAAGCAAGAACTTGAACAGCAATATTATGTGAGTTGAAATTGGAGACAGAATAGTTGTTTTTCTGCTGTGAACTATATTTGTAAACTGTTTTCAATGAACATGTTCTAAATCATGTTTTCAGGCTGATTCCACACTTCAACTATTACAACACTGGAATGCTCGATAGCAAGAGTCACTATATGGCATTTTAGACACTTTTCCAAAAACATGTTCCAAATCATGTTTAACTCAATGTTCAAGCAAAACTAGTGCAGTACTGGTAGAACTGATGATAGGGGACTCTATGAGACATTATTTACCATGTTGTAACTTTGAAATCAAGTTTTAAACAGTTGTCCATGAACACATGCAAAAATCTGTTTATTCTGCCATTCAAAAGCAAGAACTTGAACAGCAATATTATGTGAGTTGAAATTGGAGACAGAATAGTTGTTTTTCTGCTGTGAACTATATTTGTAAACAGTTTTCAATGAACATGTTCTAAATCATGTTTTCAGGCTGATTCCACACTTCAACTATTACAACACTGGAATGCTCGATAGCAGGAGTCACTATATGGCATTTTAGACACTTTTCCAATAACATGTTCCAAATCATGTTTAACTCAATGTTCAAGCAAAAACTAGTGCAGTACTGGTAGAACTGATGATAGGGGACTCTATGAGACATTATTTACCATGTTGTATCTTTCAAATCAAGTTTTAAACAGTTGTCCATGAACACATGCACAAATCTGTTTATTCTGCCATTCAAAAGCAAGAACTTGAACAGCACTGTTATGCGAGTTGAAATTGGAGACAGTTTAGTTGTTTTTCTGCTGTGAACTATATTTGTAAACAGTTTTCAATGAACATGTTCTAAATCATGTTTTCAGGCTGATTCCACACTTCAACTATTACAACACTGGAATGCTCGATAGCGGGAGTCATTATATGGCATTTTAGACACTTTTCCAAAAACATGTTCCAAATCATGTTTAACTCAATGTTCAAGCAAAAACTAGTGCAGTACTGGTAGAACTGATGATAGGGACTCTATGAGACATTATTTACCATGTTGTAACTTTGAAATCAAGTTTTAAACAGTTGTCCATGAACACATGCAAAAATCTGTTTATTCTGCCATTCAAAAGCAAGAACTTGAACAGCACTTGTTATGCGCAGTTGAAATTGGAGACAGTTTAGTTGTTTTTCTGCTGTGAACTATATTTGTAAACAGTTTTCAATGAACATGTTCTAAATCATGTTTTCAGGCTGATTCCACACTTCAACTATTACAACACTGGAATGCTCGATAGCAGGAGTCACTATATGGCATTTTAGACACTTTTCCAAAAACATGTTCCAAATCATGTTTAACTCAATGTTCAAGCAAAAACTAGTGCAGTACTGGTAGAACTGATGATAGGTTACTCTATGAGACATTATTTACCATGTTGTAACTTTCAAATCAAGTTTTAAACAGTTGTCCATGAACACATGCAAAAATCTGTTTATTCTGCCATTCAAAAGCAAGAACTTGAACAGCACTGTTATGCGAGTTGAAATTGGAGACAGATTAGTTGTTTTTCTGCTGTGAACTATATTTGTAAACAGTTTTCAATGAACATGTTCTAAATCATGTTTTCAGGCTGATTCCACACTTCAACTATTACAACACTGGAATGCTCGATAGCAGGAGTCACTATATGGCATTTTAGACACTTTTCCAAAAACATGTTCCAAATCATGTTTAACTCAATGTTCAAGCAAAAACTAGTGCAGTACTGGTAGAACTGATGATAGGGGACTCTATGAGACATGATTTACCATGTTGTAACTTTGAAATCAAGTTTTAAACAGTTGTCCATGAACACATGCAAAAATCTGTTTATTCTGCCATTCAAAAGCAAGAACTTGAACAGCACTGTTATGTGAGTTGAAATTGGAGACAGTTTAGTTGTTTTTCTGCTGTGAACTATATTTGTAAACAGTTTTCAATGAACATGTTCTAAATCATGTTTTCAGGCTGATTCCACACTTCAACTATTACAACACTGGAATGCTCGATAGCAAGAGTCACTATATGGCATTTTAGACACTTTTCCAAAAACATGTTCCAAATCATGTTTAACTCAATGTTCAAGCAAAAACTAGTGCAGTACTGGTAGAACTGATGATAGGGGACTCTATGAGACATTATTTACCATGTTGTAACTTTCAAATCAAGTTTTAAACAGTTGTCCATGAACACATGCAAAAATCTGTTTATTCTGCCATTCAAAAGCAAGAACTTGAACAGCACTGTTATGCGAGTTGAAATTGGAGACAGTTTAGTTGTTTTTCTGCTGTGAACTATATTTGTAAACAGTTTTCAATGAACATGTTCTAAATCATGTTTTCAGGCTGATTCCACACTTCAACTATTACAACACTATTACAACACTATTACAACACACAAATATACTGCACTAGTTGTTGCTCGATAGCAAGAGTCACTATATGGCATTTTAGACACTTTTCCAAAAACATGTTCCAAATCATGTTTAACTCCAATGTTCAAGCAAAAACTAGTGCAGTACTGGTAGAACTGATGATAGGTGGACTCTATGAGACATGATTTACCATGTTGTAACTTTCAAATCAAGTTTTAAACAGTTGTCCATGAACACATGCAAAAATCTGTTTATTCTGCCATTCAAAAGCAAGAACTTGAACAGCACTGTTATGCGAGTTGAAAATGGAGACAGTTTAGTTGTTTTTCTGCTGTGAACTATATTTGTAAACAGTTTTCAATGAACATGTTCTAAATCATGTTTTCAGGCTGATTCCACACTTCAACTATTACAACACTGGAATGCTCGATAGCAGGAGTCACTATATGGCATTTTAGACACTTTTCCAAAAACATGTTCCAAATCATGTTTAACTCAATGTTCAAGCAAAAACTAGTGCAGTACTGGTAGAACTGATGATAGGGGACTCTATGAGACATTATTTACCATGTTGTAACTTTCAAATCAAGTTTTAAACAGTTGTCCATGAACACATGCAAAAATCTGTTTATTCTGCCATTCAAAAGCAAGAACTTGAACAGCACTGTTATGCGAGTTGAAATTGGAGACAGTTTAGTTGTTTTTCTGCTGTGAACTATATTTGTAAACAGTTTTCAATGAACATGTTCTAAATCATGTTTTCAGGCTGATTCCACACTTCAACTATTACAACACTGGAATGCTCGATAGCAGGAGTCACTATATGGCATTTTAGACACTTTTCCAAAAACATGTTCCAAATCATGTTTAACTCAATGTTCAAGCAAAAACTAGTGCAGTACTGGTAGAACTGATGATAGGGGACTCTATGAGACATTATTTACCATGTTGTATCTTTCAAATCAAGTTTTAAACAGTTGTCCATGATCACATGCACAAATCTGTTTATTCTGCCATTCAAAAGCAAGAACTTGAACAGCATTGTTATGTGAGTTGAAATTGGAGACAGACTAGTTGTTTTTCTGCTGTGAACTATATTTGTAAACAGTTTTCAATGAACATGTTCTAAATCATGTTTTCAGGCTGATTCCACACTTCACCTATTACAACACTATTACAACACTATTACAACACACAAATATACTGCACTAGTTGTTGCTCGATAGCAAGAGTCACTATATGGCATTTTAGACACTTTTCCAAAAACATGTTCCAAATCATGTTTAACTCAATGTTCAAGCAAAAACTAGTGCAGTACTGGTAGAACTGATGATAGGGGACTCTATGAGACATGATTTACCATGTTGTAACTTTCAAATCAAGTTTTAAACAGTTGTCCATGAACACATGCAAGAATCTGTTTATTCTGCCATTCAAAAGCAAGAACTTGAACAGCACTGTTATGCGAGTTGAAATTGGAGACAGTTTAGTTGTTTTTCTGCTGTGAACTATATTTGTAAACAGTTTTCAATGAACATGTTCTAAATCATGTTTTCAGGCTGATTCCACACTTCAACTATTACAACACTGGAATGCTCGATAGCAGGAGTCACTATATGGCATTTTAGACACTTTTCCAAAACATGTTCCAAATCATGTTTAACTCAATGTTCAAGCAAAACTAGTGCAGTACTGGTAGAACTGATGATAGGGGACTCTATGAGACATTATTTACCATGTTGTAACTTTCAAATCAAGTTTTAAACAGTTGTCCATGAACACATGCAAAAATCTGTTTATTCTGCCATTCAAAAGCAAGAACTTGAACAGCACTGTTATGCGAGTTGAAATTGGAGACAGATTAGTTGTTTTTCTGCTGTGAACTATATTTGTAAACAGTTTTCAATGAACATGTTCTAAATCATGTTTTCAGGCTGATTCCACACTTCAACTATTACAACACTATTACAACACTATTACAACACACAAATATACTGCACTAGTTGTTGCTCGATAGCAAGAGTCACTATATGGCATTTTAGACACTTTTCCAAAAACATGTTCCAAATCATGTTTAACTCAATGTTCAAGCAAAAACTAGTGCAGTACTGGTAGAACTGATGATAGGGTACTCTATGAGACATGATTTACCATGTTGTAACTTTCAAATCAAGTTTTAAACAGTTGTCCATGAACACATGCAAAAATCTGTTTATTCTGCCATTCAAAAGCAAGAACTTGAACAGCACTGTTATGCGAGTTGAAATTGGAGACAGTTTAGTTGTTTTTCTGCTGTGAACTATATTTGTAAACAGTTTTCAATGAACATGTTCTAAATCATGTTTTCAGGCTGATTCCACACTTCAACTATTACAACACTGGAATGCTCGATAGCAGGAGTCACTATATGGCATTTTAGACACTTTTCCAAAAACATGTTCCAAATCATGTTTAACTCAATGTTCAAGCAAAACTAGTGCAGTACTGGTAGAACTGATGATAGGGGACTCTATGAGACATTATTTACCATGTTGTAACTTTCAAATCAAGTTTTAAACAGTTGTCCATGAACACATGCAAGAATCTGTTTATTCTGCCATTCAAAAGCAAGAACTTGAACAGCACTGTTATGCGAGTTGAAATTGGAGACAGTTTAGTTGTTTTTCTGCTGTGAACTATATTTGTAAACAGTTTTCAATGAACATGTTCTAAATCATGTTTTCAGGCTGATTCCACACTTCAACTATTACAACACTGGAATGCTCGATAGCAGGAGTCACTATATGGCATTTTAGACACTTTTCCAAAACATGTTCCAAATCATGTTTAACTCAATGTTCAAGCAAAAACTAGTGCAGTACTGGTAGAACTGATGATAGGGACTCTATGAGACATTATTTACCATGTTGTAACTTTGAAATCAAGTTTTAAACAGTTGTCCATGAACACATGCAAAAATCTGTTTATTCTGCCATTCAAAAGCAAGAACTTGAACAGCACTGTTATGTGAGTTGAAATTGGAGACAGTTTAGTTGTTTTTCTGCTGTGAACTATATTTGTAAACAGTTTTCAATGAACATGTTCTAAATCATGTTTTCAGGCTGATTCCACACTTCAACTATTACAACACTGGAATGCTCGATAGCAAGAGTCACTATATGGCATTTTAGACACTTTTCCAAAAACATGTTCCAAATCATGTTTAACTCCAATGTTCAAACAAAAACTAGTGCAGTACTGGTAGAACTGATGATAGGGGACTCTATGAGACATTATTTACCATGTTGTAACTTTCAAATCAAGTTTTAAACAGTTGTCCATGAACACATGCAAGAATCTGTTTATTCTGCCATTCAAAAGCAAGAACTTGAACAGCACTGTTATGCGAGTTGAAATTGGAGACAGTTTAGTTGTTTTTCTGCTGTGAACTATATTTGTAAACAGTTTTCAATGAACATGTTCTAAATCATGTTTTCAGGCTGATTCCACACTTCAACTATTACAACACTGGAATGCTCGATAGCAGGAGTCACTATATGGCATTTTAGACACTTTTCCAAAAACATGTTCCAAATCATGTTTAACTCAATGTTCAAGCAAAACTAGTGCAGTACTGGTAGAACTGATGATAGGGGACTCTATGAGACATTATTTACCATGTTGTAACTTTCAAATCAAGTTTTAAACAGTTGTCCATGAACACATGCAAAAATCTGTTTATTCTGCCATTCAAAAGCAAGAACTTGAACAGCACTGTTATGCGAGTTGAAATTGGAGACAGTTTAGTTGTTTTTCTGCTGTGAACTATATTTGTAAACAGTTTTCAATGAACATGTTCTAAATCATGTTTTCAGGCTGATTCCACACTTCAACTATTACAACACTGGAATGCTCGATAGCAGGAGTCACTATATGGCATTTTAGACACTTTTCCAAAAACATGTTCCAAATCATGTTTAACTCAATGTTCAAGCAAAAACTAGTGCAGTACTGGTAGAACTGATGATAGGGTCTATGAGACATTATTTACCATGTTGTAACTTTGAAATCAAGTTTTAAACAGTTGTCCATGAACACATGCAAAAATCTGTTTATTCTGCCATTCAAAAGCAAGAACTTGAACAGCACTGTTATGTGAGTTGAAATTGGAGACAGTTTAGTTGTTTTTCTGCTGTGAACTATATTTGTAAACAGTTTTCAATGAACATGTTCTAAATCATGTTTTCAGGCTGATTCCACACTTCAACTATTACAACACTATTACAACACTATTACAACACACAAATATACTGCACTAGTTGTTGCTCGATAGCAAGAGTCACTATATGGCATTTTAGACACTTTTCCAAAAACATGTTCCAAATCATGTTTAACTCAATGTTCAAGCAAAAACTAGTGCAGTACTGGTAGAACTGATGATAGGGGACTCTATGAGACATGATTTACCATGTTGTAACTTTCAAATCAAGTTTTAAACAGTTGTCCATGAACACATGCAAAAATCTGTTTATTCTGCCATTCAAAAGCAAGAACTTGAACAGCACTGTTATGCGAGTTGAAATTGGAGACAGTTTAGTTGTTTTTCTGCTGTGAACTATATTTGTAAACAGTTTTCAATGAACATGTTCTAAATCATGTTTTCAGGCTGATTCCACACTTCAACTATTACAACACTGGAATGCTCGATAGCAGGAGTCACTATATGGCATTTTAGACACTTTTCCAAAAACATGTTCCAAATCATGTTTAACTCAATGTTCAAGCAAAACTAGTGCAGTACTGGTAGAACTGATGATAGGGGACTCTATGAGACATTATTTACCATGTTGTAACTTTCAAATCAAGTTTTAAACAGTTGTCCATGAACACATGCAAAAATCTGTTTATTCTGCCATTCAAAAGCAAGAACTTGAACAGCACTGTTATGCGAGTTGAAATTGGAGACAGTTTAGTTGTTTTTCTGCTGTGAACTATATTTGTAAACAGTTTTCAATGAACATGTTCTAAATCATGTTTTCAGGCTGATTCCACACTTCAACTATTACAACACTATTACAACACTATTACAACACACAAATATACTGCACTAGTTGTTGCTCGATAGCAAGAGTCACTATATGGCATTTTAGACACTTTTCCAAAAACATGTTCCAAATCATGTTTAACTCAATGTTCAAGCAAAACTAGTGCAGTACTGGTAGAACTGATGATAGGGACTCTATGAGACATTATTTACCATGTTGTAACTTTGAAATCAAGTTTTAAACAGTTGTCCATGAACGCATGCAAAAATCTGTTTCTTCTGCCATTCAAAAGCAAGAACTTGAACAGCACTGTTATGTTAGTTGAAATTGGAGACAGATTAGTTGTTTTTCTGCTGTGAACTATATTTGTAAACTGTTTTCAATGAACATGTTCTAAATCATGTTTTCAGGCTGATTCCACACTTCAACTATTACAACACTATTACAACACTATTACAACACACAAATATACTGCACTAGTTGTTGCTCGATAGCAAGAGTCACTATATGGCATTTTAGACACTTTTCCAAAAACATGTTCCAAATCATGTTTAACTCAATGTTCAAGCAAAAACTAGTGCAGTACTGGTAGAACTGATGATAGGGGACTCTATGAGACATTATTTACCATGTTGTAACTTTCAAATCAAGTTTTAAACAGTTGTCCATGAACACATGCAAAAATCTGTTTATTCTGCCATTCAAAAGCAAGAACTTGAACAGCACTGTTATGCGAGTTGAAATTGGAGACAGATTAGTTGTTTTTCTGCTGTGAACTATATTTGTAAACAGTTTTCAATGAACATGTTCTAAATCATGTTTTCAGGCTGATTCCACACTTCAACTATTACAACACTGGAATGCTCGATAGCAGGAGTCACTATATGGCATTTTAGACACTTTTCCAAAACATGTTCCAAATCATGTTTAACTCCAATGTTCAAGCAAAACTAGTGCAGTACTGGTAGAACTGATGATAGGGGACTCTATGAGACATTATTTACCATGTTGTAACTTTGAAATCAAGTTTTAAACAGTTGTCCATGAACACATGCAAAAATCTGTTTATTCTGCCATTCAAAAGCAAGAACTTGAACAGCACTGTTATGTAGTTGAAATTGGAGACAGATTAGTTGTTTTTCTGCTGTGAACTATATTTGTAAACTGTTTTCAATGAACATGTTCTAAATCATGTTTTCAGGCTGATTCCACACTTCAACTATTACAACACTATTACAACACTATTACAACACACAAATATACTGCACTAGTTGTTGCTCGATAGCAAGAGTCACTATATGGCATTTTAGACACTTTTCCAAAAACATGTTCCAAATCATGTTTAACTCCAATGTTCAAGCAAAAACTAGTGCAGTACTGGTAGAACTGATGATAGGGGACTCTATGAGACATTATTTACCATGTTGTAACTTTCAAATCAAGTTTTAAACAGTTGTCCATGAACACATGCAAAAATCTGTTTATTCTGCCATTCAAAAGCAAGAACTTGAACAGCACTGTTATGCGAGTTGAAATTGGAGACAGTTTAGTTGTTTTTCTGCTGTGAACTATATTTGTAAACAGTTTTCAATGAACATGTTCTAAATCATGTTTTCAGGCTGATTCCACACTTCAACTATTACAACACTGGAATGCTCGATAGCAGGAGTCACTATATGGCATTTTAGACACTTTTCCAAAAACATGTTCCAAATCATGTTTAACTCAATGTTCAAGCAAAACTAGTGCAGTACTGGTAGAACTGATGATAGGGACTCTATGAGACATTATTTACCATGTTGTAACTTTCAAATCAAGTTTTAAACAGTTGTCCATGAACACATGCAAAAATCTGTTTATTCTGCCATTCAAAAGCAAGAACTTGAACAGCACTGTTATGCGAGTTGAAATTGGAGACAGTTTAGTTGTTTTTCTGCTGTGAACTATATTTGTAAACAGTTTTCAATGAACATGTTCTAAATCATGTTTTCAGGCTGATTCCACACTTCAACTATTACAACACTGGAATGCTCGATAGCAGGAGTCACTATATGGCATTTTAGACACTTTTCCAAAAACATGTTCCAAATCATGTTTAACTCAATGTTCAAGCAAAAACTAGTGCAGTACTGGTAGAACTGATGATAGGGGACTCTATGAGACATTATTTACCATGTTGTAACTTTGAAATCAAGTTTTAAACAGTTGTCCATGAACACATGCAAAAATCTGTTTATTCTGCCATTCAAAAGCAAGAACTTGAACAGCACTGTTATGCGAGTTGAAATTGGAGACAGTTTAGTTGTTTTTCTGCTGTGAACTATATTTGTAAACAGTTTTCAATGAACATGTTCTAAATCATGTTTTCAGGCTGATTCCACACTTCAACTATTACAACACTATTACAACACTATTACAACACACAAATATACTGCACTAGTTGTTGCTCGATAGCAAGAGTCACTATATGGCATTTTAGACACTTTTCCAAAACATGTTCCAAATCATGTTTAACTCAATGTTCAAGCAAAAACTAGTGCAGTACTGGTAGAACTGATGATAGGGACTCTATGAGACATGATTTACCATGTTGTAACTTTCAAATCAAGTTTTAAACAGTTGTCCATGAACACATGCAAAGAATCTGTTTATTCTGCCATTCAAAAGCAAGAACTTGAACAGCACTGTTATGCGAGTTGAAATTGGAGACAGTTTAGTTGTTTTTCTGCTGTGAACTATATTTGTAAACAGTTTTCAATGAACATGTTCTAAATCATGTTTTCAGGCTGATTCCACACTTCAACTATTACAACACTGGAATGCTCGATAGCAGGAGTCACTATATGGCATTTTAGACACTTTTCCAAAAACATGTTCCAAATCATGTTTAACTCAATGTTCAAGCAAAACTAGTGCAGTACTGGTAGAACTGATGATAGGGACTCTATGAGACATTATTTACCATGTTGTAACTTTCAAATCAAGTTTTAAACAGTTGTCCATGAACACATGCAAAATCTGTTTATTCTGCCATTCAAAAGCAAGAACTTGAACAGCACTGTTATGCGAGTTGAAATTGGAGACAGTTTAGTTGTTTTTCTGCTGTGAACTATATTTGTAAACAGTTTTCAATGAACATGTTCTAAATCATGTTTTCAGGCTGATTCCACACTTCAACTATTACAACACTGGAATGCTCGATAGCAGGAGTCACTATATGGCATTTTAGACACTTTTCCAAAAACATGTTCCAAATCATGTTTAACTCCAATGTTCAAGCAAAAACTAGTGCAGTACTGGTAGAACTGATGATAGGGGACTCTATGAGACATTATTTACCATGTTGTAACTTTGAAATCAAGTTTTAAACAGTTGTCCATGAACACATGCAAAAATCTGTTTATTCTGCCATTCAAAAGCAAGAACTTGAACAGCACTGTTATGCGAGTTGAAATTGGAGACAGATTAGTTGTTTTTCTGCTGTGAACTATATTTGTAAACAGTTTTCAATGAACATGTTCTAAATCATGTTTTCAGGCTGATTCCACACTTCAACTATTACAACACTATTACAACACTATTACAACACTATTACAACACACAAATATACTGCACTAGTTGTTGCTCGATAGCAAGAGTCACTATATGGCATTTTAGACACTTTTCCAAAAACATGTTCCAAATCATGTTTAACTCAATGTTCAAGCAAAAACTAGTGCAGTACTGGTAGAACTGATGATAGGGACTCTATGAGACATTATTTACCATGTTGTAACTTTCAAATCAAGTTTTAAACAGTTGTCCATGAACACATGCAAAAATCTGTTTATTCTGCCATTCAAAAGCAAGAACTTGAACAGCACTGTTATGCGAGTTGAAATTGGAGACAGTTTAGTTGTTTTTCTGCTGTGAACTATATTTGTAAACAGTTTTCAATGAACATGTTCTAAATCATGTTTTCAGGCTGATTCCACACTTCAACTATTACAACACTATTACAACACTATTACAACACACAAATATACTGCACTAGTTGTTGCTCGATAGCAAGAGTCACTATATGGCATTTTAGACACTTTTCCAAAAAACATGTTCCAAATCATGTTTAACTCAATGTTCAAGCAAAACTAGTGCAGTACTGGTAGAACTGATGATAGGGACTCTATGAGACATGATTTACCATGTTGTAACTTTCAAATCAAGTTTTAAACAGTTGTCCATGAACACATGCAAAGAATCTGTTTATTCTGCCATTCAAAAGCAAGAACTTGAACAGCACTGTTATGCGAGTTGAAATTGGAGACAGTTTAGTTGTTTTTCTGCTGTGAACTATATTTGTAAACAGTTTTCAATGAACATGTTCTAAATCATGTTTTCAGGCTGATTCCACACTTCAACTATTACAACACTGGAATGCTCGATAGCAGGAGTCACTATATGGCATTTTAGACACTTTTCCAAAAACATGTTCCAAATCATGTTTAACTCAATGTTCAAGCAAAAACTAGTGCAGTACTGGTAGAACTGATGATAGGGGACTCTATGAGACATTATTTACCATGTTGTAACTTTGAAATCAAGTTTTAAACAGTTGTCCATGAACACATGCAAAATCTGTTTATTCTGCCATTCAAAAGCAAGAACTTGAACAGCACTGTTATGCGAGTTGAAATTGGAGACAGTTTAGTTGTTTTTCTGCTGTGAACTATATTTGTAAACAGTTTTCAATGAACATGTTCTAAATCATGTTTTCAGGCTGATTCCACACTTCAACTATTACAACACTGGAATGCTCGATAGCAGGAGTCACTATATGGCATTTTAGACACTTTTCCAAAAACATGTTCCAAATCATGTTTAACTCAATGTTCAAGCAAAACTAGTGCAGTACTGGTAGAACTGATGATAGGGACTCTATGAGACATTATTTACCATGTTGTAACTTTCAAATCAAGTTTTAAACAGTTGTCCATGAACACATGCAAAAATCTGTTTATTCTGCCATTCAAAAGCAAGAACTTGAACAGCACTGTTATGCGAGTTGAAATTGGAGACAGTTTAGTTGTTTTTCTGCTGTGAACTATATTTGTAAACAGTTTTCAATGAACATGTTCTAAATCATGTTTTCAGGCTGATTCCACACTTCAACTATTACAACACTGGAATGCTCGATAGCAGGAGTCACTATATGGCATTTTAGACACTTTTCCAAAAACATGTTCCAAATCATGTTTAACTCAATGTTCAAGCAAAAACTAGTGCAGTACTGGTAGAACTGATGATAGGGGACTCTATGAGACATTATTTACCATGTTGTAACTTTGAAATCAAGTTTTAAACAGTTGTCCATGAACACATGCAAAAATCTGTTTATTCTGCCATTCAAAAGCAAGAACTTGAACAGCACTGTTATGTTAGTTGAAATTGGAGACAGTTTAGTTGTTTTTCTGCTGTGAACTATATTTGTAAACAGTTTTCAATGAACATGTTCTAAATCATGTTTTCAGGCTGATTCCACACTTCAACTATTACAACACTATTACAACACTATTACAACACACAAATATACTGCACTAGTTGTTGCTCGATAGCAAGAGTCACTATATGGCATTTTAGACACTTTTCCAAAAACATGTTCCAAATCATGTTTAACTCAATGTTCAAGCAAAAACTAGTGCAGTACTGGTAGAACTGATGATAGGGACTCTATGAGACATTATTTACCATGTTGTAACTTTCAAATCAAGTTTTAAACAGTTGTCCATGAACACATGCAAAAATCTGTTTATTCTGCCATTCAAAAGCAAGAACTTGAACAGCACTGTTATGCGAGTTGAAATTGGAGACAGTTTAGTTGTTTTTCTGCTGTGAACTATATTTGTAAACAGTTTTCAATGAACATGTTCTAAATCATGTTTTCAGGCTGATTCCACACTTCAACTATTACAACACTATTACAACACTATTACAACACACAAATATACTGCACTAGTTGTTGCTCGATAGCAAGAGTCACTATATGGCATTTTAGACACTTTTCCAAAAACATGTTCCAAATCATGTTTAACTCAATGTTCAAGCAAAAACTAGTGCAGTACTGGTAGAACTGATGATAGGGACTCTATGAGACATTATTTACCATGTTGTAACTTTCAAATCAAGTTTTAAACAGTTGTCCATGAACACATGCAAAAATCTGTTTATTCTGCCATTCAAAAGCAAGAACTTGAACAGCACTGTTATGCGAGTTGAAATTGGAGACAGATTAGTTGTTTTTCTGCTGTGAACTATATTTGTAAACAGTTTTCAATGAACATGTTCTAAATCATGTTTTCAGGCTGATTCCACACTTCAACTATTACAACACTGGAATGCTCGATAGCAGGAGTCACTATATGGCATTTTAGACACTTTTCCAAAAACATGTTCCAAATCATGTTTAACTCCAATGTTCAAGCAAAAACTAGTGCAGTACTGGTAGAACTGATGATAGGGACTCTATGAGACATTATTTACCATGTTGTAACTTTCAAATCAAGTTTTAAACAGTTGTCCATGAACACATGCAAAAATCTGTTTATTCTGCCATTCAAAAGCAAGAACTTGAACAGCACTGTTATGCGAGTTGAAATTGGAGACAGTTTAGTTGTTTTTCTGCTGTGAACTATATTTGTAAACAGTTTTCAATGAACATGTTCTAAATCATGTTTTCAGGCTGATTCCACACTTCAACTATTACAACACTGGAATGCTCGATAGCAGGAGTCACTATATGGCATTTTAGACACTTTTCCAAAACATGTTCCAAATCATGTTTAACTCAATGTTCAAGCAAAAACTAGTGCAGTACTGGTAGAACTGATGATAGGGACTCTATGAGACATTATTTACCATGTTGTAACTTTCAAATCAAGTTTTAAACAGTTGTCCATGAACACATGCAAAAATCTGTTTATTCTGCCATTCAAAAGCAAGAACTTGAACAGCACTGTTATGCGAGTTGAAATTGGAGACAGTTTAGTTGTTTTTCTGCTGTGAACTATATTTGTAAACAGTTTTCAATGAACATGTTCTAAATCATGTTTTCAGGCTGATTCCACACTTCAACTATTACAACACTGGAATGCTCGATAGCAAGAGTCACTATATGGCATTTTAGACACTTTTCCAAAACATGTTCCAAATCATGTTTAACTCAATGTTCAAGCAACAACTAGTGCAGTACTGGTAGAACTGATGATAGGGACTCTATGAGACATTATTTACCATGTTGTAACTTTCAAATCAAGTTTTAAACAGTTGTCCATGAACACATGCAAAAATCTGTTTATTCTGCCATTCAAAAGCAAGAACTTGAACAGCACTGTTATGCGAGTTGAAATTGGAGACAGTTTAGTTGTTTTTCTGCTGTGAACTATATTTGTAAACAGTTTTCAATGAACATGTTCTAAATCATGTTTTCAGGCTGATTCCACACTTCAACTATTATAACACTGGAATGCTCGATAGCGGGAGTCATTACATGGCATTTTAGACACTTTTCCAAAACATGTTCCAAATCATGTTTAACTCAATGTTCAAGCAAAAACTAGTGCAGTACTGGTAGAACTGATGATAGGGGACTCTATGAGACATTATTTACCATGTTGTAACTTTGAAATCAAGTTTTAAACAGTTGTCCATGAACACATGCAAAAATCTGTTTATTCTGCCATTCAAAAGCAAGAACTTGAACAGCACTGTTATGCGAGTTGAAATTGGAGACAGATTAGTTGTTTTTCTGCTGTGAACTATATTTGTAAACAGTTTTCAATGAACATGTTCTAAATCATGTTTTCAGGCTGATTCCACACTTCAACTATTACAACACTGGAATGCTCGATAGCAGGAGTCACTATATGGCATTTTAGACACTTTTCCAAAAACATGTTCCAAATCATGTTTAACTCCAATGTTCAAGCAAAAACTAGTGCAGTACTGGTAGAACTGATGATAGGGACTCTATGAGACATTATTTACCATGTTGTAACTTTGAAATCAAGTTTTAAACAGTTGTCCATGAACACATGCAAAAATCTGTTTATTCTGCCATTCAAAAGCAAGAACTTGAACAGCACTGTTATGCGAGTTGAAATTGGAGACAGATTAGTTGTTTTTCTGCTGTGAACTATATTTGTAAACAGTTTTCAATGAACATGTTCTAAATCATGTTTTCAGGCTGATTCCACACTTCAACTATTACAACACTATTACAACACTATTACAACACACAAATATACTGCACTAGTTGTTGCTCGATAGCAAGAGTCACTATATGGCATTTTAGACACTTTTCCAAAAACATGTTCCAAATCATGTTTAACTCAATGTTCAAGCAAAACTAGTGCAGTACTGGTAGAACTGATGATAGGGACTCTATGAGACATTATTTACCATGTTGTAACTTTCAAATCAAGTTTTAAACAGTTGTCCATGAACACATGCAAAAATCTGTTTATTCTGCCATTCAAAAGCAAGAACTTGAACAGCACTGTTATGCGAGTTGAAATTGGAGACAGATTAGTTGTTTTTCTGCTGTGAACTATATTTGTAAACAGTTTTCAATGAACATGTTCTAAATCATGTTTTCAGGCTGATTCCACACTTCAACTATTACAACACTGGAATGCTCGATAGCAGGAGTCACTATATGGCATTTTAGACACTTTTCCAAAAACATGTTCCAAATCATGTTTAACTCAATGTTCAAGCAAAAACTAGTGCAGTACTGGTAGAACTGATGATAGGGGACTCTATGAGACATTATTTACCATGTTGTAACTTTCAAATCAAGTTTTAAACAGTTGTCCATGAACACATGCAAAAATCTGTTTATTCTGCCATTCAAAAGCAAGAACTTGAACAGCACTGTTATGCGAGTTGAAATTGGAGACAGATTAGTTGTTTTTCTGCTGTGAACTATATTTGTAAACAGTTTTCAATGAACATGTTCTAAATCATGTTTTCAGGCTGATTCCACACTTCAACTATTACAACACTATTACAACACTATTACAACACACAAATATACTGCACTAGATGTTGCTCGACAGCAAGAGTCACTATATGGCATTTTAGACACTTTTCCAAAACATGTTCCAAATCATGTTTAACTCAATGTTCAAGCAAAAACTAGTGCAGTACTGGTAGAACTGATGATAGGGACTCTATGAGACATTATTTACCATGTTGTAACTTTCAAATCAAGTTTTAAACAGTTGTCCATGAACACATGCAAAAATCTGTTTATTCTGCCATTCAAAAGCAAGAACTTGAACAGCACTGTTATGCGAGTTGAAATTGGAGACAGTTTAGTTGTTTTTCTGCTGTGAACTATATTTGTAAACAGTTTTCAATGAACATGTTCTAAATCATGTTTTCAGGCTGATTCCACACTTCAACTATTACAACACTGGAATGCTCGATAGCAAGAGTCACTATATGGCATTTTAGACACTTTTCCAAAACATGTTCCAAATCATGTTTAACTCAATGTTCAAGCAACAACTAGTGCAGTACTGGTAGAACTGATGATAGGGACTCTATGAGACATTATTTACCATGTTGTAACTTTCAAATCAAGTTTTAAACAGTTGTCCATGAACACATGCAAAAATCTGTTTATTCTGCCATTCAAAAGCAAGAACTTGAACAGCACTGTTATGCGAGTTGAAATTGGAGACAGTTTAGTTGTTTTTCTGCTGTGAACTATATTTGTAAACAGTTTTCAATGAACATGTTCTAAATCATGTTTTCAGGCTGATTCCACACTTCAACTATTACAACACTGGAATGCTCGATAGCAAGAGTCACTATATGGCATTTTAGACACTTTTCCAAAAACATGTTCCAAATCATGTTTAACTCAATGTTCAAGCAAAAACTAGTGCAGTACTGGTAGAACTGATGATAGGGGACTCTATGAGACATTATTTACCATGTTGTAACTTTCAAATCAAGTTTTAAACAGTTGTCCATGAACACATGCAAAAATCTGTTTATTCTGCCATTCAAAAGCAAGAACTTGAACAGCACTGTTATGCGAGTTGAAATTGGAGACAGTTTAGTTGTTTTTCTGCTGTGAACTATATTTGTAAACAGTTTTCAATGAACATGTTCTAAATCATGTTTTCAGGCTGATTCCACACTTCAACTATTACAACACTGGAATGCTCGATAGCAGGAGTCACTATATGGCATTTTAGACACTTTTCCAAAAACATGTTCCAAATCATGTTTAACTCAATGTTCAAGCAAAACTAGTGCAGTACTGGTAGAACTGATGATAGGGACTCTATGAGACATTATTTACCATGTTGTAACTTTCAAATCAAGTTTTAAACAGTTGTCCATGAACACATGCAAAAATCTGTTTATTCTGCCATTCAAAAGCAAGAACTTGAACAGCACTGTTATGCGAGTTGAAATTGGAGACAGATTAGTTGTTTTTCTGCTGTGAACTATATTTGTAAACAGTTTTCAATGAACATGTTCTAAATCATGTTTTCAGGCTGATTCCACACTTCAACTATTACAACACTGGAATGCTCGATAGCAGGAGTCACTATATGGCATTTTAGACACTTTTCCAAAAACATGTTCCAAATCATGTTTAACTCCAATGTTCAAGCAAAAACTAGTGCAGTACTGGTAGAACTGATGATAGGGACTCTATGAGACATTATTTACCATGTTGTAACTTTCAAATCAAGTTTTAAACAGTTGTCCATGAACACATGCAAAAATCTGTTTATTCTGCCATTCAAAAGCAAGAACTTGAACAGCACTGTTATGCGAGTTGAAATTGGAGACAGATTAGTTGTTTTTCTGCTGTGAACTATATTTGTAAACAGTTTTCAATGAACATATTCTAAATCATGTTTTCAGGCTGATTCCACACTTCAACTATTACAACACTGGAATGCTCGATAGCAGGAGTCACTATATGGCATTTTAGACACTTTTCCAAAAACATGTTCCAAATCATGTTTAACTCAATGTTCAAGCAACAACTAGTGCAGTACTGGTAGAACTGATGATAGGGACTCTATGAGACATTATTTACCATGTTGTAACTTTGAAATCAAGTTTTAAACAGTTGTCCATGAACACATGCAAAAATCTGTTTATTCTGCCATTCAAAAGCAAGAACTTGAACAGCACTGTTATGCGAGTTGAAATTGGAGACAGTTTAGTTGTTTTTCTGCTGTGAACTATATTTGTAAACAGTTTTCAATGAACATGTTCTAAATCATGTTTTCAGGCTGATTCCACACTTCAACTATTACAACACTGGAATGCTCGATAGCAGGAGTCACTATATGGCATTTTAGACACTTTTCCAAAAACATGTTCCAAATCATGTTTAACTCCAATGTTCAAGCAAAACTAGTGCAGTACTGGTAGAACTGATGATAGGGGACTCTATGAGACATTATTTACCATGTTGTAACTTTCAAATCAAGTTTTAAACAGTTGTCCATGAACACATGCAAAATCTGTTTATTCTGCCATTCAAAAGCAAGAACTTGAACAGCACTGTTATGCGAGTTGAAATTGGAGACAGATTAGTTGTTTTTCTGCTGTGAACTATATTTGTAAACAGTTTTCAATGAACATGTTCTAAATCATGTTTTCAGGCTGATTCCACACTTCAACTATTACAACACTGGAATGCTCGATAGCAGGAGTCACTATATGGCATTTTAGACACTTTTCCAAAAACATGTTCCAAATCATGTTTAACTCAATGTTCAAGCAAAACTAGTGCAGTACTGGTAGAACTGATGATAGGGACTCTATGAGACATTATTTACCATGTTGTAACTTTCAAATCAAGTTTTAAACAGTTGTCCATGAACACATGCAAAAATCTGTTTATTCTGCCATTCAAAAGCAAGAACTTGAACAGCACTGTTATGCGAGTTGAAATTGGAGACAGATTAGTTGTTTTTCTGCTGTGAACTATATTTGTAAACAGTTTTCAATGAACATGTTCTAAATCATGTTTTCAGGCTGATTCCACACTTCAACTATTACAACACTGGAATGCTCGATAGCAGGAGTCACTATATGGCATTTTAGACACTTTTCCAAAAACATGTTCCAAATCATGTTTAACTCAATGTTCAAGCAAAACTAGTGCAGTACTGGTAGAACTGATGATAGGGACTCTATGAGACATTATTTACCATGTTGTAACTTTGAAATCAAGTTTTAAACAGTTGTCCATGAACACATGCAAAAATCTGTTTATTCTGCCATTCAAAAGCAAGAACTTGAACAGCACTGTTATGCGAGTTGAAATTGGAGACAGTTTAGTTGTTTTTCTGCTGTGAACTATATTTGTAAACAGTTTTCAATGAACATGTTCTAAATCATGTTTTCAGGCTGATTCCACACTTCAACTATTACAACACTGGAATGCTCGATAGCAGGAGTCACTATATGGCATTTTAGACACTTTTCCAAAAACATGTTCCAAATCATGTTTAACTCAATGTTCAAGCAAAAACTAGTGCAGTACTGGTAGAACTGATGATAGGGGACTCTATGAGACATTATTTACCATGTTGTAACTTTCAAATCAAGTTTTAAACAGTTGTCCATGAACACATGCAAAAATCTGTTTATTCTGCCATTCAAAAGCAAGAACTTGAACAGCACTGTTATGCGAGTTGAAATTGGAGACAGTTTAGTTGTTTTTCTGCTGTGAACTATATTTGTAAACAGTTTTCAATGAACATGTTCTAAATCATGTTTTCAGGCTGATTCCACACTTCAACTATTACAACACTGGAATGCTCGATAGCAGGAGTCACTATATGGCATTTTAGACACTTTTCCAAAAACATGTTCCAAATCATGTTTAACTCAATGTTCAAGCAACAACTAGTGCAGTACTGGTAGAACTGATGATAGGGACTCTATGAGACATTATTTACCATGTTGTAACTTTGAAATCAAGTTTTAAACAGTTGTCCATGAACACATGCAAAAATCTGTTTATTCTGCCATTCAAAAGCAAGAACTTGAACAGCACTGTTATGCGAGTTGAAATTGGAGACAGTTTAGTTGTTTTTCTGCTGTGAACTATATTTGTAAACAGTTTTCAATGAACATGTTCTAAATCATGTTTTCAGGCTGATTCCACACTTCAACTATTACAACACTGGAATGCTCGATAGCAGGAGTCACTATATGGCATTTTAGACACTTTTCCAAAAACATGTTCCAAATCATGTTTAACTCCAATGTTCAAGCAAAAACTAGTGCAGTACTGGTAGAACTGATGATAGGGACTCTATGAGACATTATTTACCATGTTGTAACTTTCAAATCAAGTTTTAAACAGTTGTCCATGAACACATGCAAAAATCTGTTTATTCTGCCATTCAAAAGCAAGAACTTGAACAGCACTGTTATGCGAGTTGAAATTGGAGACAGATTAGTTGTTTTTCTGCTGTGAACTATATTTGTAAACAGTTTTCAATGAACATATTCTAAATCATGTTTTCAGGCTGATTCCACACTTCAACTATTACAACACTGGAATGCTCGATAGCAGGAGTCACTATATGGCATTTTAGACACTTTTCCAAAAACATGTTCCAAATCATGTTTAACTCAATGTTCAAGCAACAACTAGTGCAGTACTGGTAGAACTGATGATAGGGACTCTATGAGACATTATTTACCATGTTGTAACTTTCAAATCAAGTTTTAAACAGTTGTCCATGAACACATGCAAAAATCTGTTTATTCTGCCATTCAAAAGCAAGAACTTGAACAGCACTGTTATGCGAGTTGAAATTGGAGACAGTTTAGTTGTTTTTCTGCTGTGAACTATATTTGTAAACAGTTTTCAATGAACATGTTCTAAATCATGTTTTCAGGCTGATTCCACACTTCAACTATTACAACACTGGAATGCTCGATAGCAGGAGTCACTATATGGCATTTTAGACACTTTTCCAAAAACATGTTCCAAATCATGTTTAACTCAATGTTCAAGCAAAAACTAGTGCAGTACTGGTAGAACTGATGATAGGGGACTCTATGAGACATTATTTACCATGTTGTAACTTTGAAATCAAGTTTTAAACAGTTGTCCATGAACACATGCAAAAATCTGTTTATTCTGCCATTCAAAAGCAAGAACTTGAACAGCACTGTTATGCGAGTTGAAATTGGAGACAGTTTAGTTGTTTTTCTGCTGTGAACTATATTTGTAAACAGTTTTCAATGAACATGTTCTAAATCATGTTTTCAGGCTGATTCCACACTTCAACTATTACAACACTGGAATGCTCGATAGCAGGAGTCACTATATGGCATTTTAGACACTTTTCCAAAACATGTTCCAAATCATGTTTAACTCCAATGTTCAAGCAAAAACTAGTGCAGTACTGGTAGAACTGATGATAGGGGACTCTATGAGACATTATTTACCATGTTGTAACTTTCAAATCAAGTTTTAAACAGTTGTCCATGAACACATGCAAAAATCTGTTTATTCTGCCATTCAAAAGCAAGAACTTGAACAGCACTGTTATGCGAGTTGAAATTGGAGACAGATTAGTTGTTTTTCTGCTGTGAACTATATTTGTAAACAGTTTTCAATGAACATGTTCTAAATCATGTTTTCAGGCTGATTCCACACTTCAACTATTACAACACTGGAATGCTCGATAGCAGGAGTCACTATATGGCATTTTAGACACTTTTCCAAAAACATGTTCCAAATCATGTTTAACTCAATGTTCAAGCAAAAACTAGTGCAGTACTGGTAGAACTGATGATAGGGGACTCTATGAGACATTATTTACCATGTTGTAACTTTCAAATCAAGTTTTAAACAGTTGTCCATGAACACATGCAAAAATCTGTTTATTCTGCCATTCAAAAGCAAGAACTTGAACAGCACTGTTATGCGAGTTGAAATTGGAGACAGTTTAGTTGTTTTTCTGCTGTGAACTATATTTGTAAACAGTTTTCAATGAACATGTTCTAAATCATGTTTTCAGGCTGATTCCACACTTCAACTATTACAACACTGGAATGCTCGATAGCAGGAGTCACTATATGGCATTTTAGACACTTTTCCAAAAACATGTTCCAAATCATGTTTAACTCAATGTTCAAGCAAAACTAGTGCAGTACTGGTAGAACTGATGATAGGGACTCTATGAGACATTATTTACCATGTTGTAACTTTCAAATCAAGTTTTAAACAGTTGTCCATGAACACATGCAAAAATCTGTTTATTCTGCCATTCAAAAGCAAGAACTTGAACAGCACTGTTATGCGAGTTGAAATTGGAGACAGATTAGTTGTTTTTCTGCTGTGAACTATATTTGTAAACAGTTTTCAATGAACATGTTCTAAATCATGTTTTCAGGCTGATTCCACACTTCAACTATTACAACACTGGAATGCTCGATAGCAGGAGTCACTATATGGCATTTTAGACACTTTTCCAAAACATGTTCCAAATCATGTTTAACTCCAATGTTCAAGCAAAAACTAGTGCAGTACTGGTAGAACTGATGATAGGGACTCTATGAGACATTATTTACCATGTTGTAACTTTCAAATCAAGTTTTAAACAGTTGTCCATGAACACATGCAAAAATCTGTTTATTCTGCCATTCAAAAGCAAGAACTTGAACAGCACTGTTATGCGAGTTGAAATTGGAGACAGATTAGTTGTTTTTCTGCTGTGAACTATATTTGTAAACAGTTTTCAATGAACATATTCTAAATCATGTTTTCAGGCTGATTCCACACTTCAACTATTACAACACTGGAATGCTCGATAGCAGGAGTCACTATATGGCATTTTAGACACTTTTCCAAAAACATGTTCCAAATCATGTTTAACTCCAATGTTCAAGCAAAAACTAGTGCAGTACTGGTAGAACTGATGATAGGGACTCTATGAGACATTATTTACCATGTTGTAACTTTGAAATCAAGTTTTAAACAGTTGTCCATGAACACATGCAAAAATCTGTTTATTCTGCCATTCAAAAGCAAGAACTTGAACAGCACTGTTATGCGAGTTGAAATTGGAGACAGTTTAGTTGTTTTTCTGCTGTGAACTATATTTGTAAACAGTTTTCAATGAACATGTTCTAAATCATGTTTTCAGGCTGATTCCACACTTCAACTATTACAACACTGGAATGCTCGATAGCAGGAGTCACTATATGGCATTTTAGACACTTTTCCAAAAACATGTTCCAAATCATGTTTAACTCCAATGTTCAAGCAAAACTAGTGCAGTACTGGTAGAACTGATGATAGGGACTCTATGAGACATTATTTACCATGTTGTAACTTTGAAATCAAGTTTTAAACAGTTGTCCATGAACACATGCAAAAATCTGTTTATTCTGCCATTCAAAAGCAAGAACTTGAACAGCACTGTTATGCGAGTTGAAATTGGAGACAGTTTAGTTGTTTTTCTGCTGTGAACTATATTTGTAAACAGTTTTCAATGAACATGTTCTAAATCATGTTTTCAGGCTGATTCCACACTTCAACTATTACAACACTGGAATGCTCGATAGCAGGAGTCACTATATGGCATTTTAGACACTTTTCCAAAAACATGTTCCAAATCATGTTTAACTCAATGTTCAAGCAACAACTAGTGCAGTACTGGTAGAACTGATGATAGGGGACTCTATGAGACATTATTTACCATGTTGTAACTTTCAAATCAAGTTTTAAACAGTTGTCCATGAACACATGCAAAAATCTGTTTATTCTGCCATTCAAAAGCAAGAACTTGAACAGCACTGTTATGCGAGTTGAAATTGGAGACAGATTAGTTGTTTTTCTGCTGTGAACTATATTTGTAAACAGTTTTCAATGAACATGTTCTAAATCATGTTTTCAGGCTGATTCCACACTTCAACTATTACAACACTGGAATGCTCGATAGCAGGAGTCACTATATGGCATTTTAGACACTTTTCCAAAAACATGTTCCAAATCATGTTTAACTCAATGTTCAAGCAACAACTAGTGCAGTACTGGTAGAACTGATGATAGGGGACTCTATGAGACATTATTTACCATGTTGTAACTTTGAAATCAAGTTTTAAACAGTTGTCCATGAACACATGCAAGAATCTGTTTATTCTGCCATTCAAAAGCAAGAACTTGAACAGCACTGTTATGCGAGTTGAAATTGGAGACAGTTTAGTTGTTTTTCTGCTGTGAACTATATTTGTAAACAGTTTTCAATGAACATGTTCTAAATCATGTTTTCAGGCTGATTCCACACTTCAACTATTACAACACTGGAATGCTCGATAGCAGGAGTCACTATATGGCATTTTAGACACTTTTCCAAAAACATGTTCCAAATCATGTTTAACTCAATGTTCAAGCAACAACTAGTGCAGTACTGGTAGAACTGATGATAGGGACTCTATGAGACATTATTTACCATGTTGTAACTTTGAAATCAAGTTTTAAACAGTTGTCCATGAACACATGCAAAAATCTGTTTATTCTGCCATTCAAAAGCAAGAACTTGAACAGCACTGTTATGCGAGTTGAAATTGGAGACAGATTAGTTGTTTTTCTGCTGTGAACTATATTTGTAAACAGTTTTCAATGAACATGTTCTAAATCATGTTTTCAGGCTGATTCCACACTTCAACTATTACAACACTGGAATGCTCGATAGCAGGAGTCACTATATGGCATTTTAGACACTTTTCCAAAACATGTTCCAAATCATGTTTAACTCAATGTTCAAGCAAAAACTAGTGCAGTACTGGTAGAACTGATGATAGGGACTCTATGAGACATTATTTACCATGTTGTAACTTTCAAATCAAGTTTTAAACAGTTGTCCATGAACACATGCAAAAATCTGTTTATTCTGCCATTCAAAAGCAAGAACTTGAACAGCACTGTTATGCGAGTTGAAATTGGAGACAGATTAGTTGTTTTTCTGCTGTGAACTATATTTGTAAACAGTTTTCAATGAACATGTTCTAAATCATGTTTTCAGGCTGATTCCACACTTCAACTATTACAACACTGGAATGCTCGATAGCAGGAGTCACTATATGGCATTTTAGACACTTTTCCAAAAACATGTTCCAAATCATGTTTAACTCAATGTTCAAGCAAAAACTAGTGCAGTACTGGTAGAACTGATGATAGGGACTCTATGAGACATTATTTACCATGTTGTAACTTTCAAATCAAGTTTTAAACAGTTGTCCATGAACACATGCAAAAATCTGTTTATTCTGCCATTCAAAAGCAAGAACTTGAACAGCACTGTTATGCGAGTTGAAATTGGAGACAGATTAGTTGTTTTTCTGCTGTGAACTATATTTGTAAACAGTTTTCAATGAACATATTCTAAATCATGTTTTCAGGCTGATTCCACACTTCAACTATTACAACACTGGAATGCTCGATAGCAGGAGTCACTATATGGCATTTTAGACACTTTTCCAAAAACATGTTCCAAATCATGTTTAACTCCAATGTTCAAGCAAAAACTAGTGCAGTACTGGTAGAACTGATGATAGGGGACTCTATGAGACATTATTTACCATGTTGTAACTTTCAAATCAAGTTTTAAACAGTTGTCCATGAACACATGCAAAAATCTGTTTATTCTGCCATTCAAAAGCAAGAACTTGAACAGCACTGTTATGCGAGTTGAAATTGGAGACAGTTTAGTTGTTTTTCTGCTGTGAACTATATTTGTAAACAGTTTTCAATGAACATGTTCTAAATCATGTTTTCAGGCTGATTCCACACTTCAACTATTACAACACTGGAATGCTCGATAGCAGGAGTCACTATATGGCATTTTAGACACTTTTCCAAAAACATGTTCCAAATCATGTTTAACTCCAATGTTCAAGCAAAACTAGTGCAGTACTGGTAGAACTGATGATAGGGGACTCTATGAGACATTATTTACCATGTTGTAACTTTCAAATCAAGTTTTAAACAGTTGTCCATGAACACATGCAAAAATCTGTTTATTCTGCCATTCAAAAGCAAGAACTTGAACAGCACTGTTATGCGAGTTGAAATTGGAGACAGTTTAGTTGTTTTTCTGCTGTGAACTATATTTGTAAACAGTTTTCAATGAACATGTTCTAAATCATGTTTTCAGGCTGATTCCACACTTCAACTATTACAACACTGGAATGCTCGATAGCAGGAGTCACTATATGGCATTTTAGACACTTTTCCAAAAACATGTTCCAAATCATGTTTAACTCAATGTTCAAGCAAAACTAGTGCAGTACTGGTAGAACTGATGATAGGGACTCTATGAGACATTATTTACCATGTTGTAACTTTGAAATCAAGTTTTAAACAGTTGTCCATGAACACATGCAAAAATCTGTTTATTCTGCCATTCAAAAGCAAGAACTTGAACAGCACTGTTATGCGAGTTGAAATTGGAGACAGATTAGTTGTTTTTCTGCTGTGAACTATATTTGTAAACAGTTTTCAATGAACATGTTCTAAATCATGTTTTCAGGCTGATTCCACACTTCAACTATTACAACACTGGAATGCTCGATAGCAGGAGTCACTATATGGCATTTTAGACACTTTTCCAAAACATGTTCCAAATCATGTTTAACTCAATGTTCAAGCAAAAACTAGTGCAGTACTGGTAGAACTGATGATAGGGACTCTATGAGACATTATTTACCATGTTGTAACTTTCAAATCAAGTTTTAAACAGTTGTCCATGAACACATGCAAAAATCTGTTTATTCTGCCATTCAAAAGCAAGAACTTGAACAGCACTGTTATGCGAGTTGAAATTGGAGACAGTTTAGTTGTTTTTCTGCTGTGAACTATATTTGTAAACAGTTTTCAATGAACATGTTCTAAATCATGTTTTCAGGCTGATTCCACACTTCAACTATTACAACACTGGAATGCTCGATAGCAGGAGTCACTATATGGCATTTTAGACACTTTTCCAAAACATGTTCCAAATCATGTTTAACTCAATGTTCAAGCAAAAACTAGTGCAGTACTGGTAGAACTGATGATAGGGACTCTATGAGACATTATTTACCATGTTGTAACTTTGAAATCAAGTTTTAAACAGTTGTCCATGAACACATGCAAAAATCTGTTTATTCTGCCATTCAAAAGCAAGAACTTGAACAGCACTGTTATGCGAGTTGAAATTGGAGACAGTTTAGTTGTTTTTCTGCTGTGAACTATATTTGTAAACAGTTTTCAATGAACATGTTCTAAATCATGTTTTCAGGCTGATTCCACACTTCAACTATTACAACACTGGAATGCTCGATAGCAGGAGTCACTATATGGCATTTTAGACACTTTTCCAAAAACATGTTCCAAATCATGTTTAACTCAATGTTCAAGCAAAACTAGTGCAGTACTGGTAGAACTGATGATAGGGACTCTATGAGACATTATTTACCATGTTGTAACTTTCAAATCAAGTTTTAAACAGTTGTCCATGAACACATGCAAAAATCTGTTTATTCTGCCATTCAAAAGCAAGAACTTGAACAGCACTGTTATGCGAGTTGAAATTGGAGACAGTTTAGTTGTTTTTCTGCTGTGAACTATATTTGTAAACAGTTTTCAATGAACATGTTCTAAATCATGTTTTCAGGCTGATTCCACACTTCAACTATTACAACACTGGAATGCTCGATAGCAGGAGTCACTATATGGCATTTTAGACACTTTTCCAAAACATGTTCCAAATCATGTTTAACTCAATGTTCAAGCAAAAACTAGTGCAGTACTGGTAGAACTGATGATAGGGGACTCTATGAGACATTATTTACCATGTTGTAACTTTCAAATCAAGTTTTAAACAGTTGTCCATGAACACATGCAAAAATCTGTTTATTCTGCCATTCAAAAGCAAGAACTTGAACAGCACTGTTATGCGAGTTGAAATTGGAGACAGTTTAGTTGTTTTTCTGCTGTGAACTATATTTGTAAACAGTTTTCAATGAACATGTTCTAAATCATGTTTTCAGGCTGATTCCACACTTCAACTATTACAACACTGGAATGCTCGATAGCAGGAGTCACTATATGGCATTTTAGACACTTTTCCAAAAACATGTTCCAAATCATGTTTAACTCAATGTTCAAGCAAAAACTAGTGCAGTACTGGTAGAACTGATGATAGGGACTCTATGAGACATTATTTACCATGTTGTAACTTTGAAATCAAGTTTTAAACAGTTGTCCATGAACACATGCAAAAATCTGTTTATTCTGCCATTCAAAAGCAAGAACTTGAACAGCACTGTTATGCGAGTTGAAATTGGAGACAGTTTAGTTGTTTTTCTGCTGTGAACTATATTTGTAAACAGTTTTCAATGAACATGTTCTAAATCATGTTTTCAGGCTGATTCCACACTTCAACTATTACAACACTGGAATGCTCGATAGCAGGAGTCACTATATGGCATTTTAGACACTTTTCCAAAAACATGTTCCAAATCATGTTTAACTCAATGTTCAAGCAAAACTAGTGCAGTACTGGTAGAACTGATGATAGGGGACTCTATGAGACATTATTTACCATGTTGTAACTTTGAAATCAAGTTTTAAACAGTTGTCCATGAACACATGCAAAAATCTGTTTATTCTGCCATTCAAAAGCAAGAACTTGAACAGCACTGTTATGCGAAAGTTGAAATTGGAGACAGTTTAGTTGTTTTTCTGCTGTGAACTATATTTGTAAACAGTTTTCAATGAACATGTTCTAAATCATGTTTTCAGGCTGATTCCACACTTCAACTATTACAACACTGGAATGCTCGATAGCAGGAGTCACTATATGGCATTTTAGACACTTTTCCAAAAACATGTTCCAAATCATGTTTAACTCAATGTTCAAGCAAAAACTAGTGCAGTACTGGTAGAACTGATGATATGAGACATTATTTACCATGTTGTAACTTTGAAATCAAGTTTTAAACAGTTGTCCATGAACACATGCAAAAATCTGTTTATTCTGCCATTCAAAAGCAAGAACTTGAACAGCACTGTTATGCGAGTTGAAATTGGAGACAGATTAGTTGTTTTTCTGCTGTGAACTATATTTGTAAACAGTTTTCAATGAACATGTTCTAAATCATGTTTTCAGGCTGATTCCACACTTCAACTATTATAACACTGGAATGCTCGATAGCGGGAGTCATTACATGGCATTTTAGACACTTTTCCAAAACATGTTCCAAATCATGTTTAACTCAATGTTCAAGCAAAAACTAGTGCAGTACTGGTAGAACTGATGATAGGGGACTCTATGAGACATTATTTACCATGTTGTAACTTTCAAATCAAGTTTTAAACAGTTGTCCATGAACACATGCAAAAATCTGTTTATTCTGCCATTCAAAAGCAAGAACTTGAACAGCACTGTTATGCGAGTTGAAATTGGAGACAGTTTAGTTGTTTTTCTGCTGTGAACTATATTTGTAAACAGTTTTCAATGAACATGTTCTAAATCATGTTTTCAGGCTGATTCCACACTTCAACTATTACAACACTGGAATGCTCGATAGCAGGAGTCACTATATGGCATTTTAGACACTTTTCCAAAAACATGTTCCAAATCATGTTTAACTCAATGTTCAAGCAAAACTAGTGCAGTACTGGTAGAACTGATGATAGGGACTCTATGAGACATTATTTACCATGTTGTAACTTTCAAATCAAGTTTTAAACAGTTGTCCATGAACACATGCAAAAATCTGTTTATTCTGCCATTCAAAAGCAAGAACTTGAACAGCACTGTTATGCGAGTTGAAATTGGAGACAGTTTAGTTGTTTTTCTGCTGTGAACTATATTTGTAAACAGTTTTCAATGAACATGTTCTAAATCATGTTTTCAGGCTGATTCCACACTTCAACTATTACAACACTGGAATGCTCGATAGCAGGAGTCACTATATGGCATTTTAGACACTTTTCCAAAAACATGTTCCAAATCATGTTTAACTCAATGTTCAAGCAAAAACTAGTGCAGTACTGGTAGAACTGATGATAGGGACTCTATGAGACATTATTTACCATGTTGTAACTTTGAAATCAAGTTTTAAACAGTTGTCCATGAACACATGCAAAAATCTGTTTATTCTGCCATTCAAAAGCAAGAACTTGAACAGCACTGTTATGCGAGTTGAAATTGGAGACAGTTTAGTTGTTTTTCTGCTGTGAACTATATTTGTAAACAGTTTTCAATGAACATGTTCTAAATCATGTTTTCAGGCTGATTCCACACTTCAACTATTACAACACTGGAATGCTCGATAGCAGGAGTCACTATATGGCATTTTAGACACTTTTCCAAAAACATGTTCCAAATCATGTTTAACTCCAATGTTCAAGCAAAACTAGTGCAGTACTGGTAGAACTGATGATAGGGACTCTATGAGACATTATTTACCATGTTGTAACTTTCAAATCAAGTTTTAAACAGTTGTCCATGAACACATGCAAAAATCTGTTTATTCTGCCATTCAAAAGCAAGAACTTGAACAGCACTGTTATGCGAGTTGAAATTGGAGACAGTTTAGTTGTTTTTCTGCTGTGAACTATATTTGTAAACAGTTTTCAATGAACATGTTCTAAATCATGTTTTCAGGCTGATTCCACACTTCAACTATTACAACACTGGAATGCTCGATAGCAGGAGTCACTATATGGCATTTTAGACACTTTTCCAAAAACATGTTCCAAATCATGTTTAACTCAATGTTCAAGCAAAAACTAGTGCAGTACTGGTAGAACTGATGATAGGGGACTCTATGAGACATTATTTACCATGTTGTAACTTTGAAATCAAGTTTTAAACAGTTGTCCATGAACACATGCAAAAATCTGTTTATTCTGCCATTCAAAAGCAAGAACTTGAACAGCACTGTTATGCGAGTTGAAATTGGAGACAGTTTAGTTGTTTTTCTGCTGTGAACTATATTTGTAAACAGTTTTCAATGAACATGTTCTAAATCATGTTTTCAGGCTGATTCCACACTTCAACTATTACAACACTGGAATGCTCGATAGCAGGAGTCACTATATGGCATTTTAGACACTTTTCCAAAACATGTTCCAAATCATGTTTAACTCAATGTTCAAGCAAAACTAGTGCAGTACTGGTAGAACTGATGATAGGGACTCTATGAGACATTATTTACCATGTTGTAACTTTGAAATCAAGTTTTAAACAGTTGTCCATGAACACATGCAAAAATCTGTTTATTCTGCCATTCAAAAGCAAGAACTTGAACAGCACTGTTATGCGAGTTGAAATTGGAGACAGTTTAGTTGTTTTTCTGCTGTGAACTATATTTGTAAACAGTTTTCAATGAACATGTTCTAAATCATGTTTTCAGGCTGATTCCACACTTCAACTATTACAACACTGGAATGCTCGATAGCAGGAGTCACTATATGGCATTTTAGACACTTTTCCAAAAACATGTTCCAAATCATGTTTAACTCAATGTTCAAGCAACAACTAGTGCAGTACTGGTAGAACTGATGATAGGGGACTCTATGAGACATTATTTACCATGTTGTAACTTTGAAATCAAGTTTTAAACAGTTGTCCATGAACACATGCAAAAATCTGTTTATTCTGCCATTCAAAAGCAAGAACTTGAACAGCACTGTTATGCGAGTTGAAATTGGAGACAGTTTAGTTGTTTTTCTGCTGTGAACTATATTTGTAAACAGTTTTCAATGAACATGTTCTAAATCATGTTTTCAGGCTGATTCCACACTTCAACTATTACAACACTGGAATGCTCGATAGCAGGAGTCACTATATGGCATTTTAGACACTTTTCCAAAAACATGTTCCAAATCATGTTTAACTCAATGTTCAAGCAACAACTAGTGCAGTACTGGTAGAACTGATGATAGGGACTCTATGAGACATTATTTACCATGTTGTAACTTTGAAATCAAGTTTTAAACAGTTGTCCATGAACACATGCAAGAATCTGTTTATTCTGCCATTCAAAAGCAAGAACTTGAACAGCACTGTTATGCGAGTTGAAATTGGAGACAGTTTAGTTGTTTTTCTGCTGTGAACTATATTTGTAAACAGTTTTCAATGAACATGTTCTAAATCATGTTTTCAGGCTGATTCCACACTTCAACTATTACAACACTGGAATGCTCGATAGCAGGAGTCACTATATGGCATTTTAGACACTTTTCCAAAAACATGTTCCAAATCATGTTTAACTCAATGTTCAAGCAAAAACTAGTGCAGTACTGGTAGAACTGATGATAGGGACTCTATGAGACATTATTTACCATGTTGTAACTTTCAAATCAAGTTTTAAACAGTTGTCCATGAACACATGCAAAAATCTGTTTATTCTGCCATTCAAAAGCAAGAACTTGAACAGCACTGTTATGCGAGTTGAAATTGGAGACAGTTTAGTTGTTTTTCTGCTGTGAACTATATTTGTAAACAGTTTTCAATGAACATGTTCTAAATCATGTTTTCAGGCTGATTCCACACTTCAACTATTACAACACTGGAATGCTCGATAGCAGGAGTCACTATATGGCATTTTAGACACTTTTCCAAAAACATGTTCCAAATCATGTTTAACTCAATGTTCAAGCAACAACTAGTGCAGTACTGGTAGAACTGATGATAGGGACTCTATGAGACATTATTTACCATGTTGTAACTTTGAAATCAAGTTTTAAACAGTTGTCCATGAACACATGCAAAAATCTGTTTATTCTGCCATTCAAAAGCAAGAACTTGAACAGCACTGTTATGCGAGTTGAAATTGGAGACAGTTTAGTTGTTTTTCTGCTGTGAACTATATTTGTAAACAGTTTTCAATGAACATGTTCTAAATCATGTTTTCAGGCTGATTCCACACTTCAACTATTACAACACTGGAATGCTCGATAGCAGGAGTCACTATATGGCATTTTAGACACTTTTCCAAAAACATGTTCCAAATCATGTTTAACTCAATGTTCAAGCAAAAACTAGTGCAGTACTGGTAGAACTGATGATAGGGGACTCTATGAGACATTATTTACCATGTTGTAACTTTGAAATCAAGTTTTAAACAGTTGTCCATGAACACATGCAAAAATCTGTTTATTCTGCCATTCAAAAGCAAGAACTTGAACAGCACTGTTATGCGAGTTGAAATTGGAGACAGTTTAGTTGTTTTTCTGCTGTGAACTATATTTGTAAACAGTTTTCAATGAACATGTTCTAAATCATGTTTTCAGGCTGATTCCACACTTCAACTATTACAACACTGGAATGCTCGATAGCAGGAGTCACTATATGGCATTTTAGACACTTTTCCAAAACATGTTCCAAATCATGTTTAACTCCAATGTTCAAGCAACAACTAGTGCAGTACTGGTAGAACTGATGATAGGGACTCTATGAGACATTATTTACCATGTTGTAACTTTGAAATCAAGTTTTAAACAGTTGTCCATGAACACATGCAAAAATCTGTTTATTCTGCCATTCAAAAGCAAGAACTTGAACAGCACTGTTATGCGAGTTGAAATTGGAGACAGTTTAGTTGTTTTTCTGCTGTGAACTATATTTGTAAACAGTTTTCAATGAACATGTTCTAAATCATGTTTTCAGGCTGATTCCACACTTCAACTATTACAACACTGGAATGCTCGATAGCAGGAGTCACTATATGGCATTTTAGACACTTTTCCAAAAACATGTTCCAAATCATGTTTAACTCAATGTTCAAGCAAAAACTAGTGCAGTACTGGTAGAACTGATGATAGGGACTCTATGAGACATTATTTACCATGTTGTAACTTTCAAATCAAGTTTTAAACAGTTGTCCATGAACACATGCAAAAATCTGTTTATTCTGCCATTCAAAAGCAAGAACTTGAACAGCACTGTTATGCGAGTTGAAATTGGAGACAGTTTAGTTGTTTTTCTGCTGTGAACTATATTTGTAAACAGTTTTCAATGAACATGTTCTAAATCATGTTTTCAGGCTGATTCCACACTTCAACTATTACAACACTGGAATGCTCGATAGCAGGAGTCACTATATGGCATTTTAGACACTTTTCCAAAAACATGTTCCAAATCATGTTTAACTCAATGTTCAAGCAACAACTAGTGCAGTACTGGTAGAACTGATGATAGGGGACTCTATGAGACATTATTTACCATGTTGTAACTTTGAAATCAAGTTTTAAACAGTTGTCCATGAACACATGCAAAAATCTGTTTATTCTGCCATTCAAAAGCAAGAACTTGAACAGCACTGTTATGCGAGTTGAAATTGGAGACAGATTAGTTGTTTTTCTGCTGTGAACTATATTTGTAAACAGTTTTCAATGAACATGTTCTAAATCATGTTTTCAGGCTGATTCCACACTTCAACTATTACAACACTGGAATGCTCGATAGCAGGAGTCACTATATGGCATTTTAGACACTTTTCCAAAAACATGTTCCAAATCATGTTTAACTCAATGTTCAAGCAAAAACTAGTGCAGTACTGGTAGAACTGATGATAGGGGACTCTATGAGACATTATTTACCATGTTGTAACTTTGAAATCAAGTTTTAAACAGTTGTCCATGAACACATGCAAAAATCTGTTTATTCTGCCATTCAAAAGCAAGAACTTGAACAGCACTGTTATGCGAGTTGAAATTGGAGACAGTTTAGTTGTTTTTCTGCTGTGAACTATATTTGTAAACAGTTTTCAATGAACATGTTCTAAATCATGTTTTCAGGCTGATTCCACACTTCAACTATTACAACACTGGAATGCTCGATAGCAGGAGTCACTATATGGCATTTTAGACACTTTTCCAAAACATGTTCCAAATCATGTTTAACTCAATGTTCAAGCAAAAACTAGTGCAGTACTGGTAGAACTGATGATAGGGACTCTATGAGACATTATTTACCATGTTGTAACTTTGAAATCAAGTTTTAAACAGTTGTCCATGAACACATGCAAAAATCTGTTTATTCTGCCATTCAAAAGCAAGAACTTGAACAGCACTGTTATGCGAGTTGAAATTGGAGACAGATTAGTTGTTTTTCTGCTGTGAACTATATTTGTAAACAGTTTTCAATGAACATGTTCTAAATCATGTTTTCAGGCTGATTCCACACTTCAACTATTACAACACTGGAATGCTCGATAGCGGGAGTCATTATATGGCATTTTAGACACTTTTCCAAAACATGTTCCAAATCATGTTTAACTCAATGTTCAAGCAAAAACTAGTGCAGTACTGGTAGAACTGATGATAGGGGACTCTATGAGACATTATTTACCATGTTGTAACTTTCAAATCAAGTTTTAAACAGTTGTCCATGAACACATGCAAAAATCTGTTTATTCTGCCATTCAAAAGCAAGAACTTGAACAGCACTGTTATGCGAGTTGAAATTGGAGACAGTTTAGTTGTTTTTCTGCTGTGAACTATATTTGTAAACAGTTTTCAATGAACATGTTCTAAATCATGTTTTCAGGCTGATTCCACACTTCAACTATTACAACACTGGAATGCTCGATAGCAGGAGTCACTATATGGCATTTTAGACACTTTTCCAAAAACATGTTCCAAATCATGTTTAACTCAATGTTCAAGCAAAAACTAGTGCAGTACTGGTAGAACTGATGATAGGGGACTCTATGAGACATTATTTACCATGTTGTAACTTTGAAATCAAGTTTTAAACAGTTGTCCATGAACACATGCAAAAATCTGTTTATTCTGCCATTCAAAAGCAAGAACTTGAACAGCACTGTTATGCGAGTTGAAATTGGAGACAGTTTAGTTGTTTTTCTGCTGTGAACTATATTTGTAAACAGTTTTCAATGAACATGTTCTAAATCATGTTTTCAGGCTGATTCCACACTTCAACTATTACAACACTGGAATGCTCGATAGCAGGAGTCACTATATGGCATTTTAGACACTTTTCCAAAAACATGTTCCAAATCATGTTTAACTCAATGTTCAAGCAAAAACTAGTGCAGTACTGGTAGAACTGATGATAGGGACTCTATGAGACATTATTTACCATGTTGTAACTTTGAAATCAAGTTTTAAACAGTTGTCCATGAACACATGCAAAAATCTGTTTATTCTGCCATTCAAAAGCAAGAACTTGAACAGCACTGTTATGCGAGTTGAAATTGGAGACAGTTTAGTTGTTTTTCTGCTGTGAACTATATTTGTAAACAGTTTTCAATGAACATGTTCTAAATCATGTTTTCAGGCTGATTCCACACTTCAACTATTACAACACTGGAATGCTCGATAGCAGGAGTCACTATATGGCATTTTAGACACTTTTCCAAAAACATGTTCCAAATCATGTTTAACTCAATGTTCAAGCAACAACTAGTGCAGTACTGGTAGAACTGATGATAGGGACTCTATGAGACATTATTTACCATGTTGTAACTTTGAAATCAAGTTTTAAACAGTTGTCCATGAACACATGCAAAAATCTGTTTATTCTGCCATTCAAAAGCAAGAACTTGAACAGCACTGTTATGCGAGTTGAAATTGGAGACAGTTTAGTTGTTTTTCTGCTGTGAACTATATTTGTAAACAGTTTTCAATGAACATGTTCTAAATCATGTTTTCAGGCTGATTCCACACTTCAACTATTACAACACTGGAATGCTCGATAGCAGGAGTCACTATATGGCATTTTAGACACTTTTCCAAAAACATGTTCCAAATCATGTTTAACTCAATGTTCAAGCAAAACTAGTGCAGTACTGGTAGAACTGATGATAGGGGACTCTATGAGACATTATTTACCATGTTGTAACTTTGAAATCAAGTTTTAAACAGTTGTCCATGAACACATGCAAAAATCTGTTTATTCTGCCATTCAAAAGCAAGAACTTGAACAGCACTGTTATGCGAGTTGAAATTGGAGACAGTTTAGTTGTTTTTCTGCTGTGAACTATATTTGTAAACAGTTTTCAATGAACATGTTCTAAATCATGTTTTCAGGCTGATTCCACACTTCAACTATTACAACACTGGAATGCTCGATAGCAGGAGTCACTATATGGCATTTTAGACACTTTTCCAAAAACATGTTCCAAATCATGTTTAACTCAATGTTCAAGCAACAACTAGTGCAGTACTGGTAGAACTGATGATAGGGGACTCTATGAGACATTATTTACCATGTTGTAACTTTGAAATCAAGTTTTAAACAGTTGTCCATGAACACATGCAAAAATCTGTTTATTCTGCCATTCAAAAGCAAGAACTTGAACAGCACTGTTATGCGAGTTGAAATTGGAGACAGTTTAGTTGTTTTTCTGCTGTGAACTATATTTGTAAACAGTTTTCAATGAACATGTTCTAAATCATGTTTTCAGGCTGATTCCACACTTCAACTATTACAACACTGGAATGCTCGATAGCAGGAGTCACTATATGGCATTTTAGACACTTTTCCAAAAACATGTTCCAAATCATGTTTAACTCCAATGTTCAAGCAAAACTAGTGCAGTACTGGTAGAACTGATGATAGGGGACTCTATGAGACATTATTTACCATGTTGTAACTTTGAAATCAAGTTTTAAACAGTTGTCCATGAACACATGCAAAAATCTGTTTATTCTGCCATTCAAAAGCAAGAACTTGAACAGCACTGTTATGCGAGTTGAAATTGGAGACAGTTTAGTTGTTTTTCTGCTGTGAACTATATTTGTAAACAGTTTTCAATGAACATGTTCTAAATCATGTTTTCAGGCTGATTCCACACTTCAACTATTACAACACTGGAATGCTCGATAGCAGGAGTCACTATATGGCATTTTAGACACTTTTCCAAAACATGTTCCAAATCATGTTTAACTCCAATGTTCAAGCAAAAACTAGTGCAGTACTGGTAGAACTGATGATAGGGGACTCTATGAGACATTATTTACCATGTTGTAACTTTGAAATCAAGTTTTAAACAGTTGTCCATGAACACATGCAAAAATCTGTTTATTCTGCCATTCAAAAGCAAGAACTTGAACAGCACTGTTATGCGAGTTGAAATTGGAGACAGTTTAGTTGTTTTTCTGCTGTGAACTATATTTGTAAACAGTTTTCAATGAACATGTTCTAAATCATGTTTTCAGGCTGATTCCACACTTCAACTATTACAACACTGGAATGCTCGATAGCAGGAGTCACTATATGGCATTTTAGACACTTTTCCAAAAACATGTTCCAAATCATGTTTAACTCAATGTTCAAGCAACAACTAGTGCAGTACTGGTAGAACTGATGATAGGGGACTCTATGAGACATTATTTACCATGTTGTAACTTTGAAATCAAGTTTTAAACAGTTGTCCATGAACACATGCAAAAATCTGTTTATTCTGCCATTCAAAAGCAAGAACTTGAACAGCACTGTTATGCGAGTTGAAATTGGAGACAGTTTAGTTGTTTTTCTGCTGTGAACTATATTTGTAAACAGTTTTCAATGAACATGTTCTAAATCATGTTTTCAGGCTGATTCCACACTTCAACTATTATAACACTGGAATGCTCGATAGCGGGAGTCATTACATGGCATTTTAGACACTTTTCCAAAACATGTTCCAAATCATGTTTAACTCAATGTTCAAGCAAAAACTAGTGCAGTACTGGTAGAACTGATGATAGGGGACTCTATGAGACATTATTTACCATGTTGTAACTTTCAAATCAAGTTTTAAACAGTTGTCCATGAACACATGCAAAAATCTGTTTATTCTGCCATTCAAAAGCAAGAACTTGAACAGCACTGTTATGCGAGTTGAAATTGGAGACAGTTTAGTTGTTTTTCTGCTGTGAACTATATTTGTAAACAGTTTTCAATGAACATGTTCTAAATCATGTTTTCAGGCTGATTCCACACTTCAACTATTACAACACTGGAATGCTCGATAGCAGGAGTCACTATATGGCATTTTAGACACTTTTCCAAAAACATGTTCCAAATCATGTTTAACTCAATGTTCAAGCAAAACTAGTGCAGTACTGGTAGAACTGATGATAGGGGACTCTATGAGACATTATTTACCATGTTGTAACTTTGAAATCAAGTTTTAAACAGTTGTCCATGAACACATGCAAAAATCTGTTTATTCTGCCATTCAAAAGCAAGAACTTGAACAGCACTGTTATGCGAGTTGAAATTGGAGACAGTTTAGTTGTTTTTCTGCTGTGAACTATATTTGTAAACAGTTTTCAATGAACATGTTCTAAATCATGTTTTCAGGCTGATTCCACACTTCAACTATTACAACACTGGAATGCTCGATAGCAGGAGTCATTACATGGCATTTTAGACACTTTTCCAAAACATGTTCCAAATCATGTTTAACTCAATGTTCAAGCAACAACTAGTGCAGTACTGGTAGAACTGATGATAGGGGACTCTATGAGACATTATTTACCATGTTGTAACTTTGAAATCAAGTTTTAAACAGTTGTCCATGAACACATGCAAAAATCTGTTTATTCTGCCATTCAAAAGCAAGAACTTGAACAGCACTGTTATGCGAGTTGAAATTGGAGACAGTTTAGTTGTTTTTCTGCTGTGAACTATATTTGTAAACAGTTTTCAATGAACATGTTCTAAATCATGTTTTCAGGCTGATTCCACACTTCAACTATTACAACACTGGAATGCTCGATAGCAGGAGTCACTATATGGCATTTTAGACACTTTTCCAAAAACATGTTCCAAATCATGTTTAACTCAATGTTCAAGCAACAACTAGTGCAGTACTGGTAGAACTGATGATAGGGGACTCTATGAGACATTATTTACCATGTTGTAACTTTGAAATCAAGTTTTAAACAGTTGTCCATGAACACATGCAAAAATCTGTTTATTCTGCCATTCAAAAGCAAGAACTTGAACAGCACTGTTATGCGAGTTGAAATTGGAGACAGATTAGTTGTTTTTCTGCTGTGAACTATATTTGTAAACAGTTTTCAATGAACATGTTCTAAATCATGTTTTCAGGCTGATTCCACACTTCAACTATTACAACACTGGAATGCTCGACAGCAGGAGTCACTATATGGCATTTTAGACACTTTTCCAAAACATGTTCCAAATCATGTTTAACTCCAATGTTCAAGCAAAAACTAGTGCAGTACTGGTAGAACTGATGATAGGGGACTCTATGAGACATTATTTACCATGTTGTAACTTTCAAATCAAGTTTTAAACAGTTGTCCATGAACACATGCAAAAATCTGTTTATTCTGCCATTCAAAAGCAAGAACTTGAACAGCACTGTTATGCGAGTTGAAATTGGAGACAGTTTAGTTGTTTTTCTGCTGTGAACTATATTTGTAAACAGTTTTCAATGAACATGTTCTAAATCATGTTTTCAGGCTGATTCCACACTTCAACTATTACAACACTGGAATGCTCGATAGCAGGAGTCACTATATGGCATTTTAGACACTTTTCCAAAAACATGTTCCAAATCATGTTTAACTCAATGTTCAAGCAACAACTAGTGCAGTACTGGTAGAACTGATGATATGAGACATTATTTACCATGTTGTAACTTTGAAATCAAGTTTTAAACAGTTGTCCATGAACACATGCAAGAATCTGTTTATTCTGCCATTCAAAAGCAAGAACTTGAACAGCACTGTTATGCGAGTTGAAATTGGAGACAGTTTAGTTGTTTTTCTGCTGTGAACTATATTTGTAAACAGTTTTCAATGAACATGTTCTAAATCATGTTTTCAGGCTGATTCCACACTTCAACTATTACAACACTGGAATGCTCGATAGCAGGAGTCACTATATGGCATTTTAGACACTTTTCCAAAACATGTTCCAAATCATGTTTAACTCAATGTTCAAGCAACAACTAGTGCAGTACTGGTAGAACTGATGATAGGGACTCTATGAGACATTATTTACCATGTTGTAACTTTGAAATCAAGTTTTAAACAGTTGTCCATGAACACATGCAGAAATCTGTTTATTCTGCCATTCAAAAGCAAGAACTTGAACAGCACTGTTATGCGAGTTGAAATTGGAGACAGTTTAGTTGTTTTTCTGCTGTGAACTATATTTGTAAACAGTTTTCAATGAACATGTTCTAAATCATGTTTTCAGGCTGATTCCACACTTCAACTATTACAACACTGGAATGCTCGATAGCGGGAGTCATTATATGGCATTTTAGACACTTTTCCAAAACATGTTCCAAATCATGTTTAACTCAATGTTCAAGCAAAACTAGTGCAGTACTGGTAGAACTGATGATAGGGACTCTATGAGACATTATTTACCATGTTGTAACTTTGAAATCAAGTTTTAAACAGTTGTCCATGAACACATGCAAAAATCTGTTTATTCTGCCATTCAAAAGCAAGAACTTGAACAGCACTGTTATGCGAGTTGAAATTGGAGACAGTTTAGTTGTTTTTCTGCTGTGAACTATATTTGTAAACAGTTTTCAATGAACATGTTCTAAATCATGTTTTCAGGCTGATTCCACACTTCAACTATTACAACACTGGAATGCTCGATAGCAGGAGTCACTATATGGCATTTTAGACACTTTTCCAAAAACATGTTCCAAATCATGTTTAACTCAATGTTCAAGCAAAAACTAGTGCAGTACTGGTAGAACTGATGATAGGGGACTCTATGAGACATTATTTACCATGTTGTAACTTTGAAATCAAGTTTTAAACAGTTGTCCATGAACACATGCAAAAATCTGTTTATTCTGCCATTCAAAAGCAAGAACTTGAACAGCACTGTTATGCGAGTTGAAATTGGAGACAGTTTAGTTGTTTTTCTGCTGTGAACTATATTTGTAAACAGTTTTCAATGAACATGTTCTAAATCATGTTTTCAGGCTGATTCCACACTTCAACTATTACAACACTGGAATGCTCGATAGCAGGAGTCACTATATGGCATTTTAGACACTTTTCCAAAAACATGTTCCAAATCATGTTTAACTCAATGTTCAAGCAAACAACTAGTGCAGTACTGGTAGAACTGATGATAGGGGACTCTATGAGACATGATTTACCATGTTGTAACTTTGAAATCAAGTTTTAAACAGTTGTCCATGAACACATGCAAGAATCTGTTTATTCTGCCATTCAAAAGCAAGAACTTGAACAGCACTGTTATGCGAGTTGAAATTGGAGACAGTTTAGTTGTTTTTCTGCTGTGAACTATATTTGTAAACAGTTTTCAATGAACATGTTCTAAATCATGTTTTCAGGCTGATTCCACACTTCAACTATTACAACACTGGAATGCTCGATAGCAGGAGTCACTATATGGCATTTTAGACACTTTTCCAAAAACATGTTCCAAATCATGTTTAACTCAATGTTCAAGCAACAACTAGTGCAGTACTGGTAGAACTGATGATAGGGGACTCTATGAGACATTATTTACCATGTTGTAACTTTGAAATCAAGTTTTAAACAGTTGTCCATGAACACATGCAAAAATCTGTTTATTCTGCCATTCAAAAGCAAGAACTTGAACAGCACTGTTATGCGAGTTGAAATTGGAGACAGTTTAGTTGTTTTTCTGCTGTGAACTATATTTGTAAACAGTTTTCAATGAACATGTTCTAAATCATGTTTTCAGGCTGATTCCACACTTCAACTATTACAACACTGGAATGCTCGATAGCAGGAGTCACTATATGGCATTTTAGACACTTTTCCAAAACATGTTCCAAATCATGTTTAACTCAATGTTCAAGCAAAAACTAGTGCAGTACTGGTAGAACTGATGATAGGGGACTCTATGAGACATTATTTACCATGTTGTAACTTTCAAATCAAGTTTTAAACAGTTGTCCATGAACACATGCAAAAATCTGTTTATTCTGCCATTCAAAAGCAAGAACTTGAACAGCACTGTTATGCGAGTTGAAATTGGAGACAGTTTAGTTGTTTTTCTGCTGTGAACTATATTTGTAAACAGTTTTCAATGAACATGTTCTAAATCATGTTTTCAGGCTGATTCCACACTTCAACTATTACAACACTGGAATGCTCGATAGCAGGAGTCACTATATGGCATTTTAGACACTTTTCCAAAAACATGTTCCAAATCATGTTTAACTCAATGTTCAAGCAACAACTAGTGCAGTACTGGTAGAACTGATGATATGAGACATTATTTACCATGTTGTAACTTTGAAATCAAGTTTTAAACAGTTGTCCATGAACACATGCAAGAATCTGTTTATTCTGCCATTCAAAAGCAAGAACTTGAACAGCACTGTTATGCGAGTTGAAATTGGAGACAGTTTAGTTGTTTTTCTGCTGTGAACTATATTTGTAAACAGTTTTCAATGAACATGTTCTAAATCATGTTTTCAGGCTGATTCCACACTTCAACTATTACAACACTGGAATGCTCGATAGCAGGAGTCACTATATGGCATTTTAGACACTTTTCCAAAAACATGTTCCAAATCATGTTTAACTCAATGTTCAAGCAACAACTAGTGCAGTACTGGTAGAACTGATGATAGGGGACTCTATGAGACATTATTTACCATGTTGTAACTTTGAAATCAAGTTTTAAACAGTTGTCCATGAACGCATGCAAAAATCTGTTTATTCTGCCATTCAAAAGCAAGAACTTGAACAGCACTGTTATGCGAGTTGAAATTGGAGACAGATTAGTTGTTTTTCTGCTGTGAACTATATTTGTAAACAGTTTTCAATGAACATGTTCTAAATCATGTTTTCAGGCTGATTCCACACTTCAACTATTATAACACTGGAATGCTCGATAGCAGGAGTCACTATATGGCATTTTAGACACTTTTCCAAAAACATGTTCCAAATCATGTTTAACTCAATGTTCAAGCAAAAACTAGTGCAGTACTGGTAGAACTGATGATAGGGACTCTATGAGACATTATTTACCATGTTGTAACTTTGAAATCAAGTTTTAAACAGTTGTCCATGAACACATGCAAAAATCTGTTTATTCTGCCATTCAAAAGCAAGAACTTGAACAGCACTGTTATGCGAGTTGAAATTGGAGACAGTTTAGTTGTTTTTCTGCTGTGAACTATATTTGTAAACAGTTTTCAATGAACATGTTCTAAATCATGTTTTCAGGCTGATTCCACACTTCAACTATTACAACACTGGAATGCTCGATAGCAGGAGTCACTATATGGCATTTTAGACACTTTTCCAAAAACATGTTCCAAATCATGTTTAACTCAATGTTCAAGCAACAACTAGTGCAGTACTGGTAGAACTGATGATAGGGGACTCTATGAGACATTATTTACCATGTTGTAACTTTGAAATCAAGTTTTAAACAGTTGTCCATGAACACATGCAAGAATCTGTTTATTCTGCCATTCAAAAGCAAGAACTTGAACAGCACTGTTATGCGAGTTGAAATTGGAGACAGTTTAGTTGTTTTTCTGCTGTGAACTATATTTGTAAACAGTTTTCAATGAACATGTTCTAAATCATGTTTTCAGGCTGATTCCACACTTCAACTATTACAACACTGGAATGCTCGATAGCAGGAGTCACTATATGGCATTTTAGACACTTTTCCAAAAACATGTTCCAAATCATGTTTAACTCAATGTTCAAGCAACAACTAGTGCAGTACTGGTAGAACTGATGATAGGGACTCTATGAGACATTATTTACCATGTTGTAACTTTGAAATCAAGTTTTAAACAGTTGTCCATGAACACATGCAAAAATCTGTTTATTCTGCCATTCAAAAGCAAGAACTTGAACAGCACTGTTATGCGAGTTGAAATTGGAGACAGTTTAGTTGTTTTTCTGCTGTGAACTATATTTGTAAACAGTTTTCAATGAACATGTTCTAAATCATGTTTTCAGGCTGATTCCACACTTCAACTATTACAACACTGGAATGCTCGATGGCAGGAGTCACTATATGGCATTTTAGACACTTTTCCAAAACATGTTCCAAATCATGTTTAACTCCAATGTTCAAGCAAAAACTAGTGCAGTACTGGTAGAACTGATGATAGGGGACTCTATGAGACATTATTTACCATGTTGTAACTTTCAAATCAAGTTTTAAACAGTTGTCCATGAACACATGCAAAAATCTGTTTATTCTGCCATTCAAAAGCAAGAACTTGAACAGCACTGTTATGCGAGTTGAAATTGGAGACAGTTTAGTTGTTTTTCTGCTGTGAACTATATTTGTAAACAGTTTTCAATGAACATGTTCTAAATCATGTTTTCAGGCTGATTCCACACTTCAACTATTACAACACTGGAATGCTCGATAGCAGGAGTCACTATATGGCATTTTAGACACTTTTCCAAAAACATGTTCCAAATCATGTTTAACTCAATGTTCAAGCAAAAACTAGTGCAGTACTGGTAGAACTGATGATAGGGGACTCTATGAGACATTATTTACCATGTTGTAACTTTGAAATCAAGTTTTAAACAGTTGTCCATGAACGCATGCAAAAATCTGTTTCTTCTGCCATTCAAAAGCAAGAACTTGAACAGCACTTTTATGCGAGTTGAAATTGGAGACAGTTTAGTTGTTTTTCTGCTGTGAACTATATTTGTAAACAGTTTTCAATGAACATGTTCTAAATCATGTTTTCAGGCTGGTTCCACACTTCAACTATTACAACACTGGAATGCTCGATAGCAGGAGTCACTATATGGCATTTTAGACACTTTTCCAAAAACATGTTCCAAATCATGTTTAACTCAATGTTCAAGCAAAAACTAGTGCAGTACTGGTAGAACTGATGATAGGGGACTCTATGAGACATTATTTACCATGTTGTAACTTTGAAATCAAGTTTTAAACAGTTGTCCATGAACACATGCAAGAATCTGTTTATTCTGCCATTCAAAAGCAAGAACTTGAACAGCACTGTTATGCGAGTTGAAATTGGAGACAGATTAGTTGTTTTTCTGCTGTGAACTATATTTGTAAACAGTTTTCAAACGAGAACTTTGTAGGCCGAAGTGGAGAAGGTTTCCATGTGAACAGCAGTTGAACATGGGTCAGTCGGTCCTAAGAGATGGGCGAACGCCGTTCGGAAGGGAGGGCGATGGCCTCCGTCGCCCCCGGCCGATCGAAAGGGAGTCGGGTTCAGATCCCCGAATCCGGAGTGGCGGAGACGGGCGCCGCGAGGCGTCCAGTGCGGTAACGCGACCGATCCCGGAGAAGCTGGCGGGAGCCCCGGGGAGAGTTCTCTTTTCTTTGTGAAGGGCAGGGCGCCCTGGAATGGGTTCGCCCCGAGAGAGGGGCCCAAGCCCTGGAAAGCGTCGCGGTTCCGGCGGCGTCCGGTGAGCTCTCGCTGGCCCTTGAAAATCCGGGGGAGAGGGTGTAAATCTCGCGCCGGGCCGTACCCATATCCGCAGCAGGTCTCCAAGGTGAACAGCCTCTGGCATGTTAGAACAATGTAGGTAAGGGAAGACCCCCATGAAATGGACAAAAATGAATGGCAACATATTGCCATTGGAACAAACGTACACACAATGGAAAAGAGTGCCCAAATGTACGGCAGTTCAATCATTTCTTATGGCAAACGGCATATGGCAAATGCCAAATGTAATAACTCAAAATTACTATAGGTGGCGAGCGCGTTCCAACGGGGCAAATCATATTGCATATGTACATTAAGTCAAGACCCAAGGGTCAAATTTGGACATTTAAAAAAAAAAAATCAAAATACCTACGCCCCCTTAAAAAGTGCTTTCTGGGCCGTTTGTCGCGATTCTTTCGATTTCTTTTTTATAATAACACGTATATAAGATGTGTATAAACATACCTTTGTCTCATTTTATTAATTTAGTTTTATTAACTTTATTGTCCATAAGGCCTATGTTTTGTCCATTTGCAATATGTTACCATAGGAAGTCAAAAGTCAATGCCAAATGAAATATGTTTTCTCCATTTGCAATATGTTACCATGGGAAGTCAAAAGTCAATGTCAAAGCCATTTACATATATCGTCATAGGAAGTCTGCTTCCGAACCCAAAAGTCAGTGAGCAATGTCCAAATGGCATTTAAACTGACAAAATGATATATATCACTATGTTAAGCCCTCAATCATCCTATAGGGTCTATTTTTTGAAAAACGTCCAAAATGACCAGGGGTGCCCCCATTGGGATGGCCACAGGTGGGGGGTGCCCCCTAACCAGCCAGGGATACCTTGCACCCTCCTAAAGACATTAATATTTAAAATATGCTCATGGTTACCCGTTTCAATTACCAGGTACACGGTTGTCAATTTGCAATGTCTTACAATGGGCATTTACCCTCACAAATTTGACAGGCTCCGAAATACTGTAGAAATGCCCAATTGACTGGCCCATTGAACTCGGGATGGCCGGGAAGTGATCATGGTTCCTCTCCATCGCTCGTTGGTGTTAATTTCAACATGTCAAATTCGTGATGTTAAAAGCCCATTGAAACATATTGCAAATGTACAGTGAAACATATTGCAAATGTACAGTACATTTGCAATATGTTTCAATGGGCTGTTAACATCACAAATATGACAAGCTCTAAAATACTGTAGAAATGCCCAATTGACTGCCCGTTGACCTCAGGATGGCCAGGATTGATAGTGGTACCTCTCCATTGCTCGTTGTTGTTGATTTCAGCGTGTCATATTCGTGATTTTAAAAGCCCATTGAAACATATTGCAAATGTACAGTACATTTTCAATATGTTTCAATGGGCTTTTAAGATCACGAATATGACAAGCTCTAAAATACTGTAGAAATGCCCAATTGACTGCCCGTTGACCTCAGGATGGCCAGGATTGATAGTGGTACCTCTCCATCGCTCGTTGTTGTTGATTTCAGCGTGTCATATTCATGATTTTAAAAGCCCATTGAAACATATTGCAAATGTACTGTGAAACATATTGCAAATGTACAGTACATTTGCAATATGTTTCAATGGGCTGTTAACATCACGAATATGACAAGCTCTAAAATCCTGCAGGGATGGCCAATTGACTGCCCGTTGATCTCAGGATGGCCAGGATTGATAGTGGTACCTCTCCATCGCTCATTGGTGGTGATTTCAGCGTGTCATATTCGTGATGTTAAAAGCCCATTGAAACATATTGCAAATGTCCAGTACATTTGCAATATGTTTCAATGGGCTTTTAACATCACAAATTTGACAAGCTCTTAAATACTGCAGAAATGCCCAAATTGACTGCCCGTTGAACTCGGGATGGCCGGGCTCGACGGTTTTAACTTATTGCAAATGGACAAAAGTCTGCCATAAAGTCACTATAATGAAAACGTAAAACACCAGTTTCGGCTCAATAGGTCATTCGGAGCCCGAGCAGCGACCTTAATTGGTGCTGAAAATCCATGTTTTCCGGGCGTTGCTATGGGGTCCTTGAATGAGCTATCGGACAGAAACGTTAGGGTCCGTCGCTATGGGCCAAGGCGGTTCTAATGCACCTAACCTTGTGTCTCTGGGACTTTTAGAAATTTTGTCATTTTCGTGATGTAAAAATGAATTGAAAATATTGCACATGTACAAGGCTGTTTCTCGGCCTGAGAACCTTGTAGAGCACCGTACCTCACCGTGCACTATCGACATAAGCTCTAGAAAAGGGTTCTAAAGTTTCAGAGCTCTAGGTCTAACGGTTCTTTAATAGTTCGAAGGAAAGTAACTATTTCAGGCAGTTTGTGTCTGTAAGCCCCACACTGTGTCACTCCCCATGGACTGTGTGCATGTGTGAGTTTTTCAAGGGATTCTGATGGGAGAAATGACTCATTTACAGTTCATTGGGGTTGCCTAATCACACACGTGAAGTTTTGGAAAGATGTGACCTTTTTAACCCTTCGAAACAGACCCTGTGACCCCAATTTAAGGCACTTCCGGTTGTCACAGGGAGCTGTAGGTAGACACATATCCTCATTGGGGTAGGCTTTTACAGAATCCTGGGTTTTAAGTCTGTAAGTTAAGAACTGACTGATTTACACAGGGTTGAAAGTCTGTTTTTCACCAACTGCAGGTTGGGTATATCAAAACACCTTTTGGGTGATTTTTACCACTTCCGGTTGCTCCAGGAAGCTTAGAATCAACACAGGTAGACCTCATAGTGGCCTGATGGATTGCCATCAAAGACAGGTTCATAAGGCATTCATAAACCACATAGGCACCAGGTTGAATTTAGGCGAGCAGGCAATGTATTCCTATGGGGAGAGATGTCATAGCAAACGGTTTGATGTAAATACCCTGTTTTCACTGTTAAGGGTTAATGCCACACGGTCACGGTTAGGCTTGCACAGATCGGGAGGTCCTAAGGAACGTTCCTGAAGTTGAATCGTGCTTCTAACCCAAACGGTTCTGCCGCTGTCACCCAAAATCAGCTGAAATTTAGGGCCAGGATTCATTTTGGGCCTACTTTTTGGCACGGTTGCTGCGGTCAGACCGAGTGAGCTACGGTCAAGCGGGGCGTCTCGTTGAACTCGGCAAGGCCTAGAGACTATGGTGATGTCATTGCAGGCTCTGTGTGTCTTTAAGCCCCACACTGTGTCACTCCATCCCATATCTGTGTTTGTGTGTGTCTGTGAGGGTTTTCTTGTAAATCTGATGGGAGAAATGACTCATTTACAGTTCATGAGGGTTGCCTAATCACACATATGAAGTTTTGGAAAGATGTGACCTTTTTAACCCTTCGAAACAGCACCTATGACCCCTATTTAAAGCACATCTGGTTGGCACAGGAAGCTGTAAGTGAACACATATCATCATTGGGGTAGGCTTTTACATAATCCTGAGTTTTAAGTCTGTAAGTTAAGAACTGACTGATTAACACAGGGTTGAAAGTCTGTTTTTCACCAACTGCAGGTTGGGTATTGTAAAACACCTTTAGGGTGAATTGAACCACTTCCAGTTGCTCCAGGAAGCTTAGAATCAACACAGGTAGACCTCATAGTGGTCTGATGAATTGCTATCGAAGACAGGTTCATATGGCATTCATAACCCACATAGGCACCAGATTGAATTTAGGCGAGCAGGCAATGTATTCCTATGGGGAGAGATGTCATAGCAAAGTGTTAGATGTTTTTACTGTTAAAGGTTAATGCCACACAGTCACGGTCTGGGCGTTGCTACGGGGTCCTTGAATGAGCTATCGGACAGAAACGTTAGGGTCCGTCTCTATGGGCCGAGGCGGTTCTAATGCACCTAGCCTTGTGACTCTGGGACTTTTAGAAATGTTGTCATTTTCGTGATGTAAAAATGAATTGAAAAGATTGCAAATGTACGAGGCTGTTTCTCGGCCTGAAAACCTTCTAGAGCCCCATAACTCACCGTGCACGATCGACTAAGGTCTAGAATGGGTTTCTAAAGTTTCAGAGCTCTAGGTCTGACGGTTCTTTAATAGTTTGAACAAAAGTAACTATTGCAGGCAGTGTCTGTCTGTAAGCCTCTCACTGTGTCATTCCCCATTGACTTTGCGTGTGTGTGATTTCAGAAAATCACAGAAAATCACAGAAATCACGTAGGGCTCCCGAAACCCACGTTAACGGATTCGTCTGAACACGCCGCAACTGGATCCATAACTGTTTTGGGGAAAAAATATATTTTTATCAACATTACGAATTGGACATTTGACAATTTATCAAAAATTAAAAGAGATAAATGTCTGGTTCTATTTTTCCTTACACCGTAGGTTCATGTACTTTGACGTAAAACTGTCAAATTAGTGCTCTATTTCCATTTTTCACCTTTAATCCCAGAAAATGGGCCTTATCTCAAAAACCGTGAGTCCCTGACGCCATCCTGTTTCGGGGCCAACAACCCATTTGGCCAAACCCATGCCCACCAAGTTTCGTCTTCGAAGTCTTTTCGGGTTTAGGAGAAAAAGCCAGGTCAATTAGGTGTATGTTTTGTACATTTGCAATAAGAAGGCATTCGCCATCTGGTGGGATTAACATGAAGGGTGGAAAAATGACAAAAATGAATTTATTGTATTAAACGGACATCGAAAGTCCGAGAAAGTTCGTTTGATGACTTCCTGGAAGATTTGGCCCTAGGGCACGGCCCGACGGCGTCGGCTGCGTCCCTTATGTAGGTCACGAATATGAAGAAAAATAAATCTGAACATTTTTGTGAAAACGGGCAAAAATCATATTTTTTTGCGTTCTCCAGAATGACACTCCTTTGGCACGACCGAGGTCACCGTTTCTGGCTGACGAATATGAATAATAATAAATCTGCACATTTTCTTGAAAATGGCCGAATGTATTTATTTTTGCCCTATCCAGAATATCACTCCTTCGTCATGACCGGGGTCACCGTTTCTGGGTCACGAATATCTGTACATTTTTGTGAGAATTGACAAAAATCTTTTTTTTTTGCACTATCCAGAATGACACTCCTTCGGCAAGACCGAGGTCACCGTTTCTAGGTCCAGAATATGAAGAAAAATAAATCAGAACATTTTCGTGAAAACGGCCCAAAATCAGATTTTTTGCGCTATCCAGAATGACACTCCTTCGGCATGACCGAGGTCACCGTTTCTAGGTCCAGAATATGAAGAAAAATAAATCAGAACCTTTTCGTGAAAACGGCCCAAAATCATATTTTTTGCGCTATCCAGAATGACACTCCTTCGGCATGACCGAGGTCACCGTTTCTGGCTCACGAATATGAAGCAAAAATAAATCTGCACATTTTCTTGAAAATGGCCGAATGTATTTATTTTTGCCCTATCCAGAATATCACTCCTTCAGCACGACCGGGGTCACCGTTTCTGAGTCACGAATATGAAGAAAAAAAATCTGCACAATTTTGTGAAAATTGACAAAAATCTATTTTTTGGCACTATCCAGAATGACACTCCTTCTGCATGACCAAGGTCACCGTTTCTAGGTCAAGAATATGAAGAAAAATAAATCAGAACATTTTCTTAAAAATGGCCGAATGTATTTATTTTTGCCCTATCCAGAATATCACTCCTTCGGCATGACCGGGGTAACTGTTTCTGAGTCACGAATACGAAGAACAAAAATCTGCACAATTTTGTGAAAATGGCAGAAAACCTATTTTTTTGCTCTATCCAGAATGTCACTCCTTCGGCATGACCTGGGTCACCGTTTCTAGGTCACGAATATGAAGAAAAATAAATCTGAACATTTTTGTGAAAACGGGCAAAAATAGTATTTTTTTGCGTTATCCAGAATGACACTCCTTCGGCATGACCCGAGGTCACCGTTTCTAGGTCAAGAATATGAAGAAAAATAAATCCGAAAAATTTGTGAAAACAGCCAAAAATCATATTTTTTGCGCTATCCAGAATGACACTCCTTCGGCACGACCAGGGTCACCGTTTCTGAGTCACGAATATGAAGAAAAAAAATCTGCACATTTTTGTGAAAACGGCCTGAAAACCTATTTTTTTGCACTATCCAGAATGACACTCCTTCGGCATGACCGAGGTCACCGTTTCTGGTCAGAATATGAGGAAAAATAAATCTGAACATTTTTCTGGAAATGGCCAATGTATTTATTTTTGCTATCCATAATATCACTCTTCACATGACCGGGGTCACCGTTTCTGGCTCACGAATATGAAGCAAAACTAAATCTGCACATTTTCTTGAAAATGGCGAATGTATTTATTTTTGCCCTATCCAGAATATCACTCCTTTGGCATGACCGGGGTCACCGTTTCTGAGCTCACGAATATGAAGAAACTAAATCTGCACAATTTTCTTGAAAATGGCGAAAACCAATTTTTTTGCACTATCCAGAATGATCACTCCTTTGGCATGACCGGGTCACCGCTTTCTGAGTCACGAATATGAAGAAAAAAATCTGTATATTTGTGAAAATGGACAAAATATAAAAATTTTTTTGCACTATCCAGAATGATACTCCTTCAGCATGACCGAGGCCAACGTTTCTAGGTCAAGAATATGAAGAAAAATAAATCAGATATTTGTGAAAATGGACAAAAATCATAAAAAAATTCACTATCCAGAATGACACTCCTTCGGCCGAGGCCACCGTTTCTAGTCACGAATATGAAGAAAAAAATCTGCACAATTTGTGAAAATGGCTGAAAACCTATTTTTGCACTATCCAGAATGACACTCCTTCGCATGACCCGAGGTCACCGTTTAGGTCAAGAATATGAAGAAAAATAAATCTGAACATTTTTGTGAAAACGGCCAAAAATCATTTTTTTTTGCGTTATCCAGAATGACACTCCTTCGGCACGACCGAGGTCACCGTTTCTGGCTCACGAATATGAGGAAAAATAAATCTGCACATTTTCTGGAAAATGGCCGAATGTATTTATTTTTGCTCTATCCATAATATCACTCCTTCGTCATGACCGGGGTCACCGTTTCTGGCTCACGAATAAGAAGCAAAACTAAATCTGCACATTTTCTTGAAAATGGCCGAATGTATTTATTTTTGCCCTATCCAGAATATCACTCCTTTGGCATGACCGGGGTCACCGTTTCTGAGTCACGAATATGAAGAAAAAAAATCTGCACAATTTTGTGAAAATGGCCGAAAACCAATTTTTTTGCACTATCCAGAATGACACTCCTTCAGCATGACCGGGGTCACCGTTTCTGGGTCACGAATATGAAAAAAAAAATCTGTATATTTGTGAAAATGGACAAAAATATAAAAAAATTCACTATCCAGAATGACACTCCTTCGGCTTGACCGAGGCCAACGTTTCTAGGTCAAGAATATGAAGAAAAATAAAATCAGAAAAATTTGTGAAAACGGCCAAAAATCTTATTTTTTGCGCTATCCAGAATGACACTCCTTCGGCATGACCGAGGTCACCGTTTCTGGGTCACGAGTATGAAAAAAACAAAATCAGCATATTTGTGAAAATGGACAAAAATCATTTTTTGCACAATCCAGAATGACACTCCTTCACCGTTTCTGGGTCACGAATATGAAAAAAAAAAGAAATCAGCATATTTGTGAAAATTGACAAAAATAATTTTTTTGCACTATCCAGAATGACACTCCTTCGGCATGACCAAGGTCACAGTTTTTAGGTCAAGAATATGAAGAAAAATAAATCAGAACATTTTCTTAAAAATGGTCGAATGTATTTATTGTTGCCCTATCCAGAATATCACTCCTTCGGCATTAACCGGGGTCACCGTTTCTGGGTCACGAATATCTGTACATTTTTGTGACAATTGACGAAAATCTTTTTTTTTTGCACTATCCAGAATGACACTCCTTCGGCATGACCGAGGTCACCGTTTCTAGGTCCAGAATATGAAGAAAAATAAATCAGAACATTTTCGTGAAAACGGCCCAAAATCATATTTTTTGCGCTATCCAGAATGACACTCCTTCGGCATGACCTACATAAGGGACGCAGATGGCATTTGCTGTATGTTTGATGAGAAACTGCATATTGCAAATGTACGCTCCCTTACTAGACGTCCGAAATTGTTTCTAAAATAAGCCGACGCCGTCGGGCCGTGCCCTAGGGCCAAATCTTCCAGGAAGTCATCAAACGAACTTTCTCGGACTTTTGATGTCCGTTTAATAAAATAAATTCATTTTTTTCATTTTTCCGCCCTTCATGTTAATCCCACCAGATGGCGAATGCCTTCATATTGCAAATGTACAAAACATACACCTAATTGACCTGGCTTTTTTCCTAAACCGAAAAGAGTTCGAAGACGAAACTTGGTGGGCATGGGTTTGGCATAATGGGCAGTTGGCCCGAAACAGAATGGCGTCAGGGACTCACGGTTTTTGAGATAAGGCCCATTTTCTGGGATTAAAGGTGAAAATGGAAATAGAGCACTAATTTGACAGCTTTACGTCAAAGTACATGAACCTACGGTGTAAGGAAAAAGAACCAGACATTTATCTCTTTTAATTTTCGATTAATTGTCAAATGTCCAATTAATGTTGAGAAAATATTTTTTCCCAAAAAGTTATGGATCCAGATGCTGCGTGTTCAGACGGATCCGTTAAAGTGGGTTTCGGAGCTCTCGTGATTTCTGTGATTTTCTGAAATTTTCTGAAATCACACACATGCACAGATCAATGGGGAATGACACAGTGAGGGGCTTACAGACACACACTGCCTGCAATAGTTACTTTTGTTCGAACTATTAAAGAACCGTCAGACCTAGAGCTCTGAAACTTTAGAAACCCATTCTAGACCTTTTAGTCGATCGTGCACGGTGAGCTACGGGGCTCTAGAAGGTTTTCAGGCCGAGAAACAGCCTCGTACATTTGCAATATTTTCAATTCATTTTTACATCACGAAAATGACAACATTTCTAAAAGTCCCAGAGACACAAGGCTAGGTGCATTAGAACCGCCTCGGCCCATAGAGACGGACCCTAACGTTTCTGTCCGATAGCTCATTCAAGGACCCCGTAGCAACGCCCGGAAAACGTGGATTTTCAGCACCAATTAAGGTCGCTGCTCGGACTCCAAATGACCTATCGAGCGAAACTTGAGATTCGGGTCGCCAGCTAGGCCGACACATAATGTCGGAACTGGACCCGCAGCTAGAACGTAACTAGGTGTTTTACATTTTTACTATGATTTAAACAGAATTTTGAGCCTGCCCTGATATATGTGATTGTTGGCTTCTAAATGAGATGGGAAAAGTGGGTTTGGTGTCAGTTTTTATCAGTTTGGTGTCAGAATGATATCTAATTGATTGATTGACGCTGACTTGCTCGTTGACTTTTGTACATTTGCAATATGTTTCAATAGGGCTGAAACATCACCAAAATGACAGACTGAAATCAACACTAAAAAGGGCATCACCATAGTCTCTAGGCCGTGCCGAGTTCAACGAGACGCCCCACTTGACTGTAGCTCGCGGACCTCATAGACCGTGCAAAAAGTAGGCATAAAATGAAGCCTGGCCCTAAATGTCAGCTGATTTTGGGTGACAGCGGCAGACCCGTTTGGGTTAGAAGCACAATTCAACTTCAGGAATGTTCCTAAGGTCCTCCCGATCTGAGCAAGCCTAACCGTGACTGTGTGGCATTAACCTTTAACAGTGAAAACAGGGTATTTACATCAAACCGTTTGCTATGAAATCTCTCCCCATAGGAATACATTGCCTGCTCCCTAAATTCAACCTGGTGCCTATGTGGGTTATGAATGTCTTATGAACCTGTCTTCGATAGCAATCCATCAGACCACTATGAGGTCTACCTGTGTTGATTCTAAGCTTCCTGGAGCAACCGGAAGTGGTAAAATCACCCAAAAGGTGTTTTGATATACCCAACCTGCAGTTTGTGAAAAACAGACAATTCAACCCTGTGTAAATCAGTCAGTTCTTAACTTACAGACTTAAAACTCAGGATTCTGTAAAGCCTACCCCAATGAGGATATGTGTCTACCTACAGCTTCCTGTGACAACCGGAAGTGCTTTAAAATGGGGTCATAGGTGCTGTTTCGAAGGGTTAAAAAGGTCACATCTTTCCAAAACTTCATATGTGTGATTAGGCAACCCTCATGAACTGTAAATGAGTCATGTCTCCCATCAGATTTACAAGAAAACCCTCACAGACACACACAAACACAGATATGGGATGGAGTGACACAGTGTGGGGCTTGAAGACACACAGAGCCTGCAATGGCATCACCATAGTCTCTAGGCCTTCCTGAGTTCAACAAGATGCCCCGCTTGACCGTAGCTCACTCGGTCTGACCGCAGCAAACCGCTCAAAAAGTAGGCCCAAACTGAAGCCTGGCCCTCAATTTCAGCTGCTTTTGGGTGACAGCGGCAGAACCGTTTGGGTTAGAAGCACGATTCGACTTCTGGAACGTTCCTTAGGACCTGCCGATCTGTGCAAGCCTAACCGGGGCCCTGTGGCATTAACCCTTAATAGTGAAAACAGGGTATTTACATCAAACCGTTTGCTATGACATCTCTCCCCATAGGAATACATTGCCTGCTCCCCTAAATTCAACCTGGTGCCTATGTGGGTTATGAATGTCTTATGAACCTGTCTTCGATAGCAATCCATCAGACCACTATGAGGTCTACCTGTGTTGATTCTAAGCTTCCGGGAGCAACCGGAAGTGGTAAAAATCCCCCAAAAGGTGTTTTGATAGACCCAACCTGCAGTTTGTGAAAAACAGACTTTCAACCCTGTGTAAATCAGTCAGTTCTTAACCTAAAGACTTAAAACTCAGGATTCTGTTAAAGCATATCCCAATGAGGATATGTGTTTACCTACAGCTTCCTGTGACAACCGGAAGTGCTTTAAATAGGGGTCATAGGTGCTGTTTTCGAAGGGTTAAAAAGGTCACATCTTTCCAAAACTTCACGTGTGATTAGGCAACCCCAATGAACTGTAAATCAGTCATTTCTCCCATCAGAATCCCTTGAAAAACTCACACATGCACACAGTCCATGGGGAGTGACATAGTGTGGGGCTTACAGACACACACTGCCTGCAATAGTTACTTTCGTTCGAACTATTAAAGAACCGTCAGACCTAGAGCTCTGAAACTTTAGAACCCTTTTCTAGAGCTTATGTCGATAGTGCACGGTGAGTTATGGGGCTCTAGAAGGTTCACAGGCCGAGAAACAGCCTCGTACATTTGCAATATTTTCAATTCATTTTTACATCACGAAAATGACAAAATTTCTAAAAAGTCCCAGAGACACAAGGCTAGGTGCATTAGAACCGCCTCGGCCCATAGAGACGGACCCTAACGTTTCTGTCCGATAGCTCATTCAAGGACCCCATAGCAACGCCCAGAAAACGTGGATTTTCAGCACCAATTAAGGTCGCTGCTCGGGCTCCGAATGACCTATCGAGCCGAAACTCGGGATTTGGGGTCGCCTCAGATAGGCCGACACATAACGTCGGAACTGGACCCGCAACTAGAACGTAACTAGGTGTTTTACGTTTTCATTTTAGTGACTTTATGGCAGACCTTTGTCCATTTGCAATAAGTTAAAACCGTCAAGCCCGGCCATCCTGAGATCAACGGGCAGTCAATTGGGCTTTCCTGCAGTATTTTAGAGCTTGTCATATTCGTGATGTTAAAGCCCATTGAAACATATTGCAAATGTACTGTACATTTGCAATATGTTTCACTGTACATTTGCAATATGTTTCAATGGGCTTTTTTTTTACATGTTGAAATCAACACCAACGAGCTATGGACAGGTACCACTATCAATCCTGGCCATCCCGAGATCAACGGGCAGTCAATTGGGCATTCCTGAAGTATTTTAGAGCTTGTCATATTCGTGATGTTAACAGCCCATTGAAACATATTGCAAATGTACTGTACATTTGCAATATGTTTCACTGTACATTTGCAATATGTTTCAATGGGCTTTTTTTTTTACATGTTGAAATCAACACCAACGAGCTATGGACAGGTACCACTATCAATCCTGGCCATCCTGAGATCAACGGGCAGTCAATTGGCCATTCCTGCAGTATTTTAGAGCTTGTCATATTCGTGATGTTAAAAGCCCATTGAAACATATTGCAAATGTACTGTACATTTGCAATATGTTTCACTGTACATTTGCAATATGTTTCAATGGGCTTTTTTTTGACATGTTGAAATCAACACCAATGAGCTATGGACAGGTACCGCTATCAATCCTGGCCATCCTGAGATCAATGGGCAGTCAATTGGGCATTCCTGAAGTATTTTAGAGCTTGTCATATTCGTGATGTTAACAGCCCATTGAAACATATTGCAAATGTACTGTACATTTGCAATATGTTTCACTGTACATTTGCAATATGTTTCAATGGGCTTTTTTTTGACATGTTGAAATCAACACCAACGAGCTATGGACAGGTAGCACTATCAATACTGGCCATCCTGAGATCAACGGGCAGTCAATTGGCCATTCCTGAAGTATTTTAGAGCTTGTCATATTCGTGATGTTAACAGCCCATTGAAATATATTGCAAATGTACTGTACATTTGCAATATGTTTCACTGTACATTTGCAATATGTTTCAATGGGCTTTTTTTTGACATGTTGAAATCAACAACAACGAGCTATGGACAGGTAGCACTATCAATACTGGCCATCCTGAGATCAACGGGCAGTCAATTGGCCATTCCTGAAGTATTTTAGAGCTTGTCATATTCGTGATGTTAACAGCCCATTGAAACATATTGCAAATGTACTGTACATTTGCAATATGTTTCACTGTACATTTGCAATATGTTTCAATGGGCTTTTTTTTGACAGGTAGCACTATCTGGTAGCACTATGGACAGGTAGCACTATGGACAGGTAGCACTATCAATACTGGCCATCCTGAGATCAACGGGCAGTCAATTGGCCATTCCTGAAGTATTTTAGAGCTTGTCATATTCGTGATGTTAAAAGCCCATTGAAACATATTGCAAATGTACAGTGAAACATATTGCAAATGTACTGTACAAAGCAATGGAAGAGAGTGTGGACACTCATTTTTTGAAAACCTCCATAAATGAGCAGGGGCTTCTCCCACTGACTTAGGGCCATAGTGGGATACTCCCATAAAGATCCTGGACCAGAGCAGCCCCTAAAGTCATTTAAAACCCTTTTGAAAATATGGACCTGGTAAATGTACTGTACATTTGCAATATGTTTCACTGTACATTTGCAATATGTTTCAATGGGCTTTTAACGTCACGAATTTGACATGTTGAAATCAACACCAACGAGCGATGGAGAGGAACCATGATCACTTCGGCCATCCCGAGTTCAATGGGCCTGTCAATTTGGCATTTCTGCAGTATTTCGAGCCTGTCAAATTTGTGAGGGTAAATGCCCATTGTAAGACATTGCAATTTGACAACCGTGTACCTGGTAATTGAAACGGGTAACCATGAGCATATTTTAAATAGTAATGTCTTTAGGAGGGTGCAAAGGTATCCCTGGCTGGTTAGGGAGCACTCTCCACCTGTGGCCATCCCAATGTAGGCACCCCTGGTCATTTTGGACGTTTTTCAAAAATAGACCCTATAGGATGATTGAGGGCTTAACATAGTGATATATATCATTTTGTCAGTTTAAATGCCATTTGGACATTGCTCACTGACTTTTGGGTTCGAAGCCGACTTCCTATGACGATATATGTAAATGGACATAACATCATCACTTTTGACTTCCTATGGTAACATATTGCAAATGGACAAAACATAGGCCTTATGGACAATAAAAAAGTTAATAAAAATTAACTTTATTAAAATTAGACAAGGATATGTTTATACACATCTTTCTATACGTGAGATTATAACAAAAATCGTTAGAATCGCTAAAAAGGCCCAGAAAGCACTTTTTTAGGGGGTGTAGGTATTTTGATATTTTTTTTTTAAATGTCAAAATTTGACCCTTGGGTCTTGTCTTCATGTACATTTGCAATATGTTTTGCCCCGTTGGAACGCGCTCGCCACCTATAGTAATTTTGAGTTGTTACACTTGGCATTTGCCGTATGCCGTTTGCCATAAGAAATACACGAAATGGCGTCCATTTGGGCACTCTTTTCCATCGTGTGTATGTTTGTTCCAATGGCAATATGTTGCCATTCATTTTTGTCCATTTCATGGGGGTGTTCCCTTCCCGAGGTCACCGTTTCTGGCTCACGAATATGAAGCAAAAATAAATCTGCACATTTTCTTGAAAATGGCCGAATGTATTTATTTTTGCCCTATCCAGAATATCACTCCTTCAGCACGACCGGGGTCACCGTTTCTGAGTCACGAATATGAAGAAAAAAAATCTGCACAATTTTGTGAAAATTGACAAAAATCTATTTTTTGGCACTATCCAGAATGACACTCCTTCGGCATGACCAAGGTCACCGTTTCTAGGTCAAGAATATGAAGAAAAATAAATCAGAACATTTTCTTAAAAATGGCCGAATGTATTTATTTTTGCCCTATCCAGAATATCACTCCTTCGGCATGACCGGGGTCACTGTTTCTGAGTCACGAATACGAAGAACAAAAATCTGCACAATTTTGTGAAAATGGCAGAAAACCTATTTTTTTGCTCTATCCAGAATGTCACTCCTTCGGCATGACCTGGGTCACCGTTTCTAGGTCACGAATATGAAGAAAAATAAATCTGAACATTTTTGTGAAAACGGGCAAAAATAATATTTTTTTGTGTTATCCAGAATGACACTCCTTCGGCATGACCCGAGGTCACCGTTTCTAGGTCAAGAATATGAAGAAAAATAAATCAGAAAAATTTGTGAAAACGGCCAAAAATCATATTTTTTGCGCTATCCAGAATGACACTCCTTTGGCACGACCAGGGTCACCGTTTCTGAGTCACGAATATATGAAGAAAAAAAATCTGCACAATTTTGTGAAAATGGCTGAAAACCTATTTTTTTGCACTATCCAGAATGACACTCCTTCGGCATGACCCGAGGTCACCGTTTCTAGGTCAAGAATATGAAGAAAAATAAATCTGAACATTTTTGTGAAAACGGCCAAAAATCATTTTTTTTTGCGTTATCCAGAATGACACTCCTTCGGCACGACCGAGGTCACCGTTTCTGGCTCACGAATATGAGGAAAAATAAATCTGCACATTTTCTGGAAAATGGCCGAATGTATTTATTTTTTCCCTACCCAGAATATCACTCCTTTGGCATGACCGGGGTCACCGTTTCTGAGTCACGAATATGAAGAAAAAAAATCTGCACAATTTTGTGAAAATGGCCGAAAACCAATTTTTTTGCACTATCCAGAATGACACTCCTTCAGCATGACCGGGGTCACCGTTTCTGGGTTACGAATATGAAAAAAAAAATGAAATCAGCATATTTGTGAAAATTGACGAAAATCTTTTTTTTTTGCACTATCCAGAATGACACTCCTTCGGCATGACCGAGGTCACCGTTTCTAGGTCAAGAATATGAAGAAAAATAAATCTGCACATTTTCTTGAAAATGGCCGAATGTATTTATTTTTGCCCTATCCAGAATATCACTTCTTCGGCATTAAACGGGGTCACCGTTTCTGGGTAACGAATATCTGTAAATTTTTGTGAGAATTGACGAAAATCTTTTTTTTTTGCACTATCCAGAATGACACTCCTTCGGCATGACCGAGGTCACCGTTTCTGGCTCACGAATATGAAGCAAAACTAAATCTGCACATTTTCTTGAAAATGGCCGAATGTATTTATTTTTGCCCTATCCAGAATATCACTCCTTTGGCATGACCGGGGTCACCGTTTCTGAGTAACGAATATGAAGAAAAAAAATCTGTATATTTGTGAAAATGGACAAAAATATTAAAAAAATCACTATCCAGAATGACACTCCTTCGGCGTGACCGAGTTCAACGTTTCTAGGTCAAGAATATGAAGAAAAATAAATCAGAAAAATTTGTGAAAACGGCCAAAAATCATATTTTTTGCGCTATCCAGAATGACACTCCTTCGGCATGACCGAGGTCACCGTTTCTGGGTCACGAATATGAAAAAAACAAAATCATTATATTTTTTGCACTATCCAGAATGACACTCCTTCGGCATGACCAAGGTCACCGTTTCTAGGTCAAGAACATGAAGAAAAATAAATCAGAACATTTTCTTAAAATGGTCGAATGTATTTATTGTTGCCCTATCCAGAGTATCACTCCTTCGGCATGACCGGGGTCTCCGTTTCTGGGTCACGAATATCTGTACATTTTTGTGAGAATTGATGAAAATCTTTTTTTTTGCACTATCCAGAATGACACTCCTTCAGCATGACCGGGGTCACCGTTTCTGGGTAACGAATATGAAAAAAAAGAAATCAGCATATTTGTGAAAATTGACAAAAATCAATTTTTTTGCCCTATCCAGAATGACACTCCTTTGGCATGACCAAGGTCACCGTTTCTAGGTCAAGAATATGAAGAAAAATAAATCAGAACATTTTCTTAAAAATGGTTGAATGTATTTATTTTTGTCCTATCCAGAATATCACTCCTTTGGCATGACCGGGGTCACCGTTTCTGAGTCACGAATATGAAGAAAAAAAATCTGCACAATTTTGTGAAAATGGCCGAAAACCAATTTTTTTGCACTATCCAGAATGACACTCCTTCAGCTTGACCGGGGTCACCGTTTCTGGGTCACGAATATGAAAAAAAAAAATCTGTATATTTGTGAAAATGGACAAAAATATAAAAAAATTCACTATCCAGAATGACACTCCTTCGGCGTGACCGAGGTCACCGTTTCTAGGTCAAGAATATGAAGAAAAATAAATCAGAACATTTTCGTGAAAACGGCCAAAAATCATATTTTTTGCGCTATCCAGAATGACACTCCTTCGGCATGACCGAGGTCACCGTTTCTGGGTCACGAATATGAAAAAAACAAAATCAGCATATTTGTGAAAATGGACAAAAATCATTTTTTTGCACTATCCAGAATGACACTCCTTCGGCATGACCCGAGGTCACCGTTTCTAGGTCAAGAATATGAAGAAAAATAAATCAGAACATTTTCTTGAAAATGGCCGAATGTATTTATTTTTGCTCTATCCAGAATATCACTCCTTCGTTATGACCGGGTCTCCGTTTCTGGGTCACGAATATCTGTACATTTTTGTGAGAATTGATGAAAATCTTTTTTTTTGCACTATCCAGAATGACACTCCTTCAGCATGACCGGGGTCACCGTTTCTGGGTAACGAATATGAAAAAAAAGAAATCAGCATATTTGTGAAAATTGACAAAAATCATTTTTTTTGCCCTATCCAGAATGACACTCCTTTGGCATGACCAAGGTCACCGTTTCTAGGTCAAGAATATGAAGAAAAATAAATCAGAACATTTTCTTAAAAATGGTTGAATGTATTTATTTTTTTCCTATCCAGAATATCACTCCTTTGGCATGACCGGGGTCACCGTTTCTAGGTCAAGAATATGAAGAAAAATAAATCAGAACATTTTCGTGAAAACGGCCAAAAATCTTATTTTTTGCGTTATCCAGAATGACACTCCTTCGGCATGACCGGGGTCACCGTTTCTGGGTAACGAATATGAAAAAAAGAAATCTGTATATTTGTGAAAATGGACAAAAATATAAAAAAATTCACTATCCAGAATGACACTCCTTCGGCATGACCGAGGTCACCGTTTCTGGCTCACGAATATGAAGCAAAACTAAATCTGCATATTTTCTTAAAAATGGCCGAATGTATTTATTTTGCCCTATCCAGAATATCACTCCTTTGGCATGACCGGGGTCACCGTTACTGAGTCACGAATATGAAGAAAAAAAATCTGCACAATTTTGTGAAAATGGCCGAAAACCATTTTTTTTGCACTATCCAGAATAACACTCCTTCGGCGTGACCGAGGTCACCGTTTCTAGGTCACGAATATGAAGAAAATTACATCAAATCAAATGTATTTATAAAGCCCCCTTTACATCAGCTGATGTCACAGAGTGCTGTACAGAAACCCAGCCTAAAACCCCAAACATCAAGCAATGCAGGTGTAAAAGCACAGTGGCTAGGAAAAACTCCCTAGAAAGGCCAAAACCTACGAAGAAACCTAGAGAGGAACCAGGCTGTGAGGGGTGGCCAGTTCTCTTCTGGCTGTGCCGGGGGCAGATTATAACAGAACATGGACAAGATTTTAAAATGTTCATAAAACAGGCAGAACAGTTGAAACTGGAGAAGCAGCACGGCCAGGTGGACTCGGGACATCAAGGAGTCATCAGGCCAGGTAGGCCTTGAGGAAGGGTCCTAATGCTCAGGTCCTCCGAGAGAGAGAGAGAGAGAGAGAGAGAGAAGAGGAAAAAAGAAAGAAAGAGAGAGATAATTATAGAGAGCATACTTAAATTTGCACAGGACACCAGATAAGAGAAGAAATACTCCAGATATAACAGACGGACCCTAGCCCCCCGACACATAAACTACTGCAGCATAAATACTGGGGGCTGAGACAGGAGGGGTCGGGAGACACTGTGGCCCCGTCCGACGAAACCCCCGGGGCCAAACAGGCAGGATATAACCCCACCCACTCTGCCGAAGCACAGCCCCCACACCACTAGAGGGATATCTTCAACCACCAACTTACCATCCTGAGACAAGGCCGAGTATAGCCCACAAGATCTCCGCCACGGCACCAGAAGCCAGTGACTCAGCCCCTGTAATAGGGTTAGAGGCAGAGAATCCCAGTGGAGGGGAACCAGCCAGGCAAAGACAGCAAGGGTGGTTCATTGCTCCAGTGCCTTTCCGTTCACCTTCACACTCCTGGGCCAGACTACACTCCAGTCATAGGACCTACTGAAGAGATGAGTCTTCAATAAAGACTTAAAGGTTGAGACCGAGTCTGCGTCTCTCACATGGATAGGCAGACTATTCCATAAAAATTTAGCTCTATAGGAAAAAGCCCTGCCTCCAGCTGTTTGCTTAGAAATTCTAGGGACAGTAAGGAGGCCTACGTCTTGTGACCGTAGCGTACGTGTAGGTATGTACGGCAGGACCAAATCGGAAAGATAGGTAGGAGCAAGCCCATGTAATGCTTTGTAGGTTAGCAGTAAAACCTTGAAATCAGCCCTTGCCTTAACAGGAAGCCAGTGTAGAGAGGCTAGTATTGGAGTAATATGATAAAATTTTGGGGTTCTAGTCAAGATTCTAGCAGCCGTGTTTAGCACTAACTGAAGTTTATTTAGTGCTTTATCCGGATAGCCGGAAAATAAAGCATTGCAGTAGTCTAACCTAGAAGTTACAAACGCATGGATTAACTTTTCTGCATCATTTTTGGACAGAAAGTTTCTGATTTTTACAATGTTATGTGAATGGAAAAAAGCTGTCCTTGAAACAGTCTTGATATGTTCGTCAAAAGAGAGATCAGGGTCCAGAGTAACGCCGAGGTCCTTCACAGTTTTATTTGAGACGACTGTACAACCATCAAGATTAATTGTCAGATTCAACAGAAGATCTCTTTGTTTCTTGGGACCTAGAACTAGCATCTCTGTTTTGTCAGAGTTTAAAAGTAGAACATTTTCCGCCATCCACTTCCTTATGTCTGAAACACAGGCTTCCAGGGAGGGCAATTTTGGGGCTTCACCATGTTTCATCGAAATGTACAGCTGTGTGTCATCCGCATAGCAGTGAAAGTTAACATTATGTTTCCGAATGACATCACCTAGTGGTAAAATATATAGTGAAAACAATAGTGGTCCCAAAACAGAGCCTTGAGGAACACCGAAATGTACAGTTGATTTGTCAGAGGACAAACCATCCACAGAGACAAACTGATATCTTTCCGACAGATAAGATCTAAACCAGGCCAGAACTTGTCCATGTAGACCAATTTGGGTTTCCAATCTCTCCAAAAGAATGTGATGATCGATGGTATCAAAAGCAGCACTAAGGTCTAAGAGCACGAGTACAGTTGCAGAGCCTCGGCCTGACGCCATTAAAAGGTCATTTACCACCTTCACAAGTGCAGTCTCAGTGCTATGATGGGGTCTAAAACCAGACTGAAGCGTTTCGTATACATTGTTTGTCTTCAGGAAGGCAGTGAGTTGCTGCGCAACAGCTTTTTCTAAAATTTTTGAGAGGAATGGAAGATTCGATATAGGCCGATAGTTTTTTATATTTTCTGGGTCAAGGTTTGGCTTTTTTAAGAGAGGCTTTATTACTGCCACTTTTAGTGAGTTTGGTACACATCCGGTAAATAGAGAGCTGTTTATTATGTTCAACATAGGAGGGCCAAGCACAGGAAGCAGCTCTTTCAGTAGTTTCAGTAGTCCTCAACAGGCCAGGCTTAGTCCTGTTTGTGAGTGAGTCCCAGAAAGAGGGCCAATTATCTACAAATTCTATCTTTTGTGTGGGGAAGAAAACAGTTTTCAACCAGCGATTGAGTTGTGAGACTCTGCTGTAGAGCTCATCACTCCCCCTAACTGGGAGGGGGCCAGAGACAATTACTCAATGCCGACACATCTTTCTAGCTGATTTACATGCTGAAGCTATGTTGCGCTTGGTGACCTCTGACTGTTTCATCCTAACATCGTTGGTGCCGACGTGGATAACAATATCTCTATACTCGCCAGATTTAGCCTTAGCCAGCACCATCTTCAGATTAGCCTTAACGTCGGTAGCCCTGCCCCCTGGTAAACAGTGTATGATCGCTGGGTGATTTGTTTTAAGTCTAATACTGCAAGTAATGGAGTCGCCAATGACTAGAGTTTTCAATTTGTCAGTGCTAATGGTGGGAGGCCTCGGCATCTCAGACCCCGTAACGGGAGGAGTAGGGACCAGAGAAGGCTCGGCCTCTGACTCCGACCCGCTGCTTAATGGGGAAAACCGGTTGAAAGTTTCTCTTTCGGCTGAATGAGCGACACCGGTTGAGCATTGCTACAGCATTTCCTTCCAGAAGCCGTGAGAAAATTGTCCGGCTGCAGGGACTGTGCGAGGGGATTTCTACGACTATCTGTACTTACTAGTGGCACAGATGCTGTTTCATCCTTTCCTACACTTACATTTCCCTTGCCTAACGATTGCGTCTGAAGCTGGGCTTGCAGCACAGCTATCCTCGCCTTAAGCCGACCGTTCTCCTGTATATTATGAGTACAGCGACTGCAATTAGAAGGCATCATGTTAATGTTACTACTTAGCTTCGGTTGGTGGAGGTCCTGACGAAACACGTCCAGATAAAGCGTCCGGAGTGAAAAAGTTGAATGAAAAAATAAAAAATTTAAACGGTAATTACAAAGTAAAAACCGTAAAGCTGGCAGGTAGCAAAGTTAGGTTAGCAGCAAAACGCACAGCAGCACGTAAACAAGTCTACTAGTTGTGACTGGGAACCGGCCGTACTGGGCTTGTGACGCGCACTCTGGTGCGGGGAGCGGGAACCGGCCGTACTGGGCTCGTGACACGCACTCTGGTGCGGGGAGCGGGAACCGGCCGTACTGGGCTCGTGACGCCGCACTCTGGTGCGGGGAGCGGGAACCGGCCGCATTGGGCTCATAACGCGCACTCTGGTGCGGGGAGCAGGAACCGGCCGCACTGGGCTCATAACGCGCGCACTCTGGTGCGGGGAGCAGGAACCGGCCGTGCTGGGCTCATAACGCGCACTCTGGTGCGGGAGCAGGAACCGGCCGAACTGGGCTCATAACGCGCACTCTGGTGCGGGGAGCAGGAACAGGATGTACTGGGTTCCCGACGGGTACCGGAATCCTGGAGCGTGGAGCAGGGACAGGGCGTGCTGAGTCCACGCCCGGGCACAGGGATCCTGGAGCGTGGAACAGGGATCCTGGAGGCGTGGAGCAGGGACAGGGCGTACTGGGCTGTGGATGCGGACCGGAGATTCTGCCCGTGGGACCGGTGCAGGATATCTTGGTCCTAGGAGACGCACTGGAGACCTAGCGCGCCAGAGCTGGCACCACTCTACCAGGCTGCACACTGACCTTGGCCTGACAGACGAGTGGGCGCTGGGATCTCTCGCACTGGGCTGTGGACACGCAGGAGACACTGCACGCAGAACCGGTGCAGGATATCCTGGTCCAAGGAGGCTCACCGGAGACCAGGAGCGCTGAGCCGGCACCACTCTACCAGGCTGCACACTCATCGTAGCCTGACAGGCGAGTGGCGCTGGAATCTCTCGCACCCGGGCTGTGAACGCGCACAGGAGAAACCGTGAGCAAAACTGCATAGCACGGTGTCCTTTCCGTGCGACGCTCTCTCCCAACGCTCTCTCCACAAAGCACGAGGAGTTGGCTCAGGAGTCCCTCCAGAACCGGCCAACCTCCTCGTGTGCCCCCCCCCAAAAAAGTTTTTTGGGGTTGCCTTTCGGGCTTCCGTGCCAGGCGAGTTCCAATGTATCTCTCCCTCTCCGGGTTCCACGCTCCATATATATCCTCGTAGCTCCCTCGCTCAGTCTTCGCCGCTTCCATCCTCCTCTTGGGGTAACGATGCTCCGTCATCTTCCCCCAAGGTCCCTTTCCAGCCAGGATTTCCTCCCAGGTCCAGAAATCCTGGCTCTCTCGCTGCTTGGTCCTTTTGTGGTGGGTTATTCTGTCACGAACTTCAAACGGGACAGACCAAGGCGCAGCGAGGCATCCAGTATACATGTTTATTAAAACGAATGAAACACACGTAACTGGGCAAAACAACAAACAAACGAAGATCGTAACTTAACATAGACTTACATAAACCAACAACGCTATGCATAAACAATAACCCACAAACCTAAATGAAAACCCCAAACATATACATGGTTCCCAATTAGAGACAACGACACACAGCTGCCTCTAATTGGGAACCATTACCCCAACATAGAAATAGAAGACCTAGAACATAAAAACCCTACACCAAAACCAAAACACGCCAGCCTGTCTTTTCAGGCCTGGACGTGACAGACAATCTGGATTGGGAAGTAAAAAAAAAAAATCTGCCATTTTCACAAAAATTTGCAGATTTTTTTTTCTTAATATTCGTGACCCAGAAACGGTGACTCCGGTCATGCCGAACTAAAGACATTCCTGATAGGGCCTAAAAAAGATTTGACATTTTCACGAAAAAGTGCTGAAAAATGTATTTTAAATTCGTGACCCAGAAACGGTGACTCCGGTCAACTAAAGTAAAAAAAGATTTTCAGCCATTTTCAAGAAAAAGTGCAGATAAATATGTTTCAAATTCGTGACCCAGAAATGGTGACCCCGGTCATGCTGAACGAGTGACATTCTGGAGAGGGCCTAAAAAAAGATTTTCTGACATTTTCACGAAAAAGTGCTGAAAAATATGTTTTAAATTCGTGACCCAGAAATGGTGACTCCGGTCATGCCAAACTAAAGACATTCCTGATAGGGCCTAAAAAAAGATTTTTGTCGATTTTCAATAAAGAAGTGCAGATAAAAATGTTTCAAATTTGTGAACCAGCAAACCAGCAGATATGCCGAACGAGTGACAATCTGGATTGGGAAGTAAAAAAAAAATTCTGCCATTTTCACAAAAATTTGCAGATATTTTTTTCTTAATATTCGTGACCCAGAAACGGTGACTCCGGTCATGCCGAACTAAAGACATTCCTGATAGGGCCTAAAAAAAGATTTTCCTACATTTTCACGAAAAGTGCTGAAAAATATATTTTAAATTCGTGACCCAGAAACGGTGACTCCGGTCATGCGGAACTAAAGACATTCCTGATAGGGCCTAAAAAAAGATTTTTGTCCATTTTCAATAAAAAAAGGCAGATAAAAATGTTTCAAATTCGTGACCCAGCAACCGTGACCCCACATATGCCGAACGAGTGACAATCTGGATTAGAAAAATACATTTTCTGTCATTTTCACAAAAATGTGCAGATTTTTTTTCCTTCATATTCGTGACCCAGAAACGGTGACCCCGGTCATGCCAAACGAGTGACATTCTGGAGAGAGCCTAAAAAAAGATTTTCAGACATTTTCAAGAAAAAGTGCAGATAAATATGTTTCAAATTCGTGACCCAGAAACGGTGACCCCGGTCATGCCGAACGAATGACATTCTGGATAGGGAAGATATTATGGAAATTTTGTACTCAATGTTCATAAACTGAACTTCAATTAAACAACTCTGTCTTTAACCCAGAATTTGTAAGATACTGGTTGAAATTAAACAGACGGAAGCCCAGTCTACAAAAGTCAAATATCCAAATGTTTATTCAGGAGAGCTCTGTCAACAAAATGTGAACACACTTTTTATACTGTATAAGCTTTAACAGAAGAACAGGAGGCAGATTTAAAAGGGATACCCGAGTAGGGCCCCACCACTCCGTAAGTAGTTAAGCTGAACACCAATATACAAATGCCCCACCCTCTCTAGGAAACAATAATTTCCCACAGTACACATTCATCGGCATAACACAACTTTGCAACATAAGTAAATTTGGACAGCTCATAGCCGTTCCTCCCATCCCGAGGACAGGGAGGCCTTTCTTATCTAGGTGTTCTTACAAGAAGTTCCTGTTCTTAGTTTCACAGTGGTCACAAGTTGTCTGTCACAAGCTGTTCCTGTTATCAGTTCCTACTTTCCTACACACACACATTCAGGTTGTTTATACAGAGACAGGGTAAAATACTGTTAGTTATTGCCTTTCATTACTTTAAACATATGAATAATTTAGTCATCATTAAACATATACATCATATGAATTTATTAACAGAAGAAAAATACATTTTCTGCCATTTTCACAAAAATGTACAGATAATTTTTTTTCATATTCGTGACCCAGAAACGGTGACTCCGGTTATGCCGAATTTTCGCGAAAAAGTGCTGAAAAATATGTTTCAAATTCGTGACCCAGAAATGGTGACCCCGAACGAGTGCCGAACGAGTGACATTCTGGAGAGGGCCTAAAAAAAGATTTTCGGCCAATCTCACAAAAAAGTGCTGAAAAATACATTATAAATTCGTGACCCAGAAACGGTGGCTCCGGTCATGCCGAACTAAAGACATTCCGGATAGGGCCTGAAGAAATACGTTTTCGGACATTTTCACGAAAAAGTGCTGAAATATATATTTTAATTTCGTAACCCAGAAACAGCGACCCCGGTTATGCCGAACAAATGACATTCTGGATAGGGAAGAAAAATACATTTTCTGCCATTTTCACAAAAATGGGCAGATTTTTTTTCTTCATATTCGTGACCCAGAAACGGTGACCTTGGTCATGCCGAACGAGTGACATTCTGTATAGTTTTCAGTTGCATAATGCTGAAAGTTGACTCATAGTGTTCCTATCATCTCTACTACCTGTACTGCACTAGTTATTATTTACAAATTGCGTCAAACCTGATTTTAGACCTTGTTTCTTGAATACTCTGTATTATCATATTTCACAGTTGCAACATGCTGAAAATTGTCTCATTGTGTTCCTATCATCTCTACTACCAGTTCTGCACTAGTTTTTAGAAATTGTGTCAAACATTATTTTAGACCTTCTTAATGGAAAACTGTTTACAACTATATTTCACAGTTGCAAAATGCTGAAAATTGATTTATTATCACCTCTACCTACTATCAGTATTGTACTAGTTTTTACTCACAAATTGCGTCAGACATGATTTTAGACCTTGCTAATGTAAAACTGTTTACAACTATATTTAACAGTTGCAACATGCTTAAAGTGGTCTCATGGTGTTCCTATCATCTCTACTACCAGTAAAAGACTAGTTATTACTTACAAATTTCATCAAACATGGTTTTAAACCTTGTTTCTTGAAAACTCGGTATAACCATATTTCACAGTTTCAACATGCTGAAAATTGTCTCATTGTGTTCCTATCATCTCTACTACCAGTTCTGCACTAGTTATTACTTACAAATTGCGTCAAACATGATTTTAGACCTTGTTTATGGAAAACTGTTTATAACCATATTTCACAGTTGCAACATGCTGAAAGTGGTCTCATGCTGTTCCTATCATCTCTACTCCCAGTACAGCACTAGTTTTTACTTACAAATTGTGTTAAACATCGAACGAAGTCTCTCGGACATTTGGTTACCGTTTTATATATTTTTTAAATTTTGGTCATTTTTCCACCCTTCCGGAAAATTCCACCAGATGACAAATGGCTTCTTATTGGTGAGCATGGGTTTGGCCAAATGGGCTTTTAGCCCCGAAACAAGATGGCGTTGAGGACTCAACGGTTTTTGAGTGAAGGCCCATTTTCTGGGATTAAAGGTCAAAACGGTAATAGAGTGCTAATTTGACAGCTTCACATCAAAGTACATGAACCTACGGTGTAAGAAAAAAAGAACCAGCCATTTATCTATTGTAATTTACAAGAATGATGGTGAAAGAAATGTGTTTTCTCCACAAAAGTTTTCTCCACAAAAGTTATAGATCCAGTTGCAGCGTGTTCAGATGAATCCGTTACCTTGGTTTCCGGGCACTATGTGATTTCTGTGATTTTCTGTGATATTCTGAAATCACAGATACACACACAGTCAATGGGGAGTGACACAGTGTGGGACTTACAGACACACAAAGCCTGCAAAGTTTACCTTTGTTCGAACTATCAAAGAACCGTCAGACCTAGAGCTTTGAAACGTTAGAAACCTTTTCTAGAGCTTAAGTGGATAGTGCACGGTGAGTTATGGGGCTCTAGAAGGTTCTCAGGCTGAGAAACAGCCTCGTACATTTGCAATAACTTAATTTTAACGTCGCGAAAATGACAACATTTAGAAAAGTCCCCGAGTCACAAGACTAGGTGCATTGAAACTGCCTCGACCCAAAGAGACGGAGCCTAATGTTTCTGTCCGATAGCTCATTCAAGGACCCCGTAGCAATGCCAGGAAAAAGTGGATTTTCAGCACTTTGGTTTCGAATGACCTATCGACCCGAAACTCGGGATTCAGGGTCACCTCAGCTAGGCCTACACATAATGTCGGAACTGGACCTGCAGCTAGAATGTAACAAGGTGTTTCACGTTTTTATTATGGTTTAATTAGAAGGCGCTGTGAATTTTGAGCCTGCTCTGACATATGTGATAGATGGCTTCTAAACGAGTTGAAAAAAGTGGGTTAGGTGTCAGCTTTTATCAGTTTGGTGTCAACACTAAAAAGGGCATCACCATCTAAAGCAACTAAATAGAATCAAAACACTGTCTAGAGACTGTTGACATCCAGAGGAAGCAATAGGTACTGCATTCATATGCCCTTATATGGGCATTTTCATAAGGGAGGGGTTCCAAATGAGGCAATGTGTCAAACTCACTTTTTCCAGGACAGAAATTCCTCGGGTTTTCGCCTGCCATGTCAGTTCTGTTATACTCACGGACATTATTCTAACAGTTTTAGAAAACTTCAGAGTGTTTTCTATCCAATAGTACTATATATTTGCAAGCATTTTACTTTGGGCATGCTAGACTCTCCAAAGAATGTCACCTCTTCGGCATGACCGGAGTCACCGTTTCTGGGTCACGAGTAAGAAAAAAAAAAATCTGCAAATTTTCTTGAAGATGGCCAAATATCGTTTTTAGGCCCTATCCAGAATGTCACTAGTTCAGCATGAGCGGAGTCACCGTTTCTGGGTCACGAATTTAAAAATATTTTTCAGCACTTTTCGTGAAAATGGACCAAAATCGTTTTTTTGGCCCTATCCAGAATGTCGCTAGTTTGGCATGACCGGAGTCAGCGTTTCTTGGTCACAAAAATGAAAAAAAAAAAAAAGAAAATCATTTTTTTTGCATTTTCCAGAATGTCACTCCTTCGGCATGACCGGGGTCACCGTTTCTGGGTCACGAGTAAGAAAAAAAATAATCGGCACATTTTTGTGAAGATGGCCGAAAATCAACCTTTTTTCACTATCCAGAATGTCACTCGTTCGGCACACCTGGGGTCACCGTTTCTGGGTCACGAATTTGAAACATATCTATCTGCACTTTTTCTTGAAAATGGCAGAATCTTTTTTTAGGCCCTCTCCATAATGTCACTTGTTCGGCACACCTGGGGTCACCGTTTCTGGGTCACGAATTTGAAACATATCTATCTGCACTTTTTCTTGAAAATGTCCGGAAATCTTTTTTTAGGCCTGTTACGGATACAGATATCGTGTGTGTGTATTTGTTTTCTCTCCTTCTGCCCTAGTCACAGGTGTCACTCATCAGCAGTCATCAATCACCAATCAGTCCCAATCAGAAGACACACCTGCTTCTTTTCCCTTACCCAATCACATCCCCTTTCCCTTGGTTTAAAACCCCAGTCAGTTGTCTCTTTCTCTTGTTTAGGAGCTGGCTGGTTTTATAGCTGTAGCTTGTATTACTCACTCTCTTGGTTTGTAGCTACAGAGCTCTACCTCTGTTTTGTATTTGTTGAAGCCCCGTTGCTCTTCTTTTGTTTGTGCATGCTCTTGTTTTGTTTGTGCGTGCCATCGCTCTTGTTTTGTGCCAACATCTCACCTTTAACTGTGATCCTGTGAGTATGCACTGCTGTGTTGTGTTGCAGTTTGTTTGTTGGTGGAAAAGGGGATAATCAGACAAGACGGCCTTGGGCATACATTACCAGTAGGAAACCCTGTCTAAATGCATTAGTTACAACTGGGCGGACTACCCCCTGTATTTAATTGGTTAGTTAGCTAGCTGTGCGTGACGCAGGTAGGTTAGTTTAGGGTTTTTTGGATATTTATTAGTTCTTTCCTTTGGTCCAGCTCAGCCCCTTTTCCCCACACCCCATTACCGTGTGTTTAGAAATAAAACAGTGTTTGACGGTAGACTTAAGTTGTCTGTGTTTTATTTTTGTTCTCACTGTTCCTTTTCACTACTATAATTTGCATGAAATATGTTGCGGGTCTCGATTCCATTCCCCCTAGACTGCGGGGCAAAAGGGATTCGTAACATAAGTGGGGGCTCATCCGGGATCTGTCTTTACTGACACCCATGCCGCTTGTGCAAATTATTTTGGTGGTCTAGTTCAGTGTTGAGCGTCACAGCTGGGAATACCTGATGTAGCATTAGTGTTTGCTATTTCTTGGCTCTTGTGTTTGGGCGGTAGTTCAAGATGGCTACATTTGATTTAAAATACTTTTTGGATAACCCTACGTTGGAGGTTTTTGACAAATGTCGTAGAGTTGATTTGCTGACCTTGGCTGACCATTATTCTGTATCTGTTCCGCAGAGTTTAGTTAAAGCAGAGGTTAAACAGCTGGTGTTAAATGTTTTGTTGGAAGAACAAGTGCTTGTTACCGCTGCCTGAGCCCACTACCCCTGTAGGGGTTGTTGCTGCTCCTGTAAGCCCGTCAGTGTCTGAGAACGAGGGCGAGGCTGAAGTTCCAGCCACTTTGCCCCCGTTTTGATCCCCTCTCCCCGCTGTCACCCCACGGTGATGCCATGAGGGATGTCCGTTCGATATAGCTCCAACTGGAGGCGGAAGGGAGCCCAAATTAGGCGAGAATCTCCAGTTGGAAATGTGTAAAATTGAGGCAGAAAGAGAACAGCGGCAGTTGGATATGGAACTGGAGGCAGACAGCGAGGCTAGCCTCCGTTCCTGCTGTGCCTGTTAGTGAGCCGTCCTCACCAGCTGTGTCTTCAAACACTTTTGACATTAGTAGGCAGATTGCCTTAGTACCTTTGTTCAGAGAGTCAGAGGTTGACTCTTATTATTGTGTTTTTGAACGAATAGCCATTGCATTGAAATGGCCTGAAGAGGTATGGTGCCTATTACTTCAGTGTAAATTAACTGGTAAAGCCCAAGAGGTTTTGTCAGCGCTACCTCTTGAAGACCGTATGAATTATGAAGTGGTCAAAGCTACTGTTCTTCGAGCCTATGAGCTTGTGCCTGAGGCATACCGACAGAGATTTAGGTCTCATAGAAAGTCTTCTAGTAAGACTTAGGTGGAATTTGCTAGAGATGGGAAATCTGTTTGATAAATGGCATGCTGCTAGCAAGGTAACTGATTTCAACTCTCTCCGGGAGTTAATCTTGTTGGAAGAGTTTAAAAATTGCTTACCCGGACGCATTGTAGTTCACATAAATGAACAGAAAGTATCCTCCTTGTCAGAAGTGTCTGTGTTGACGCACGAGTGTTTTCGGCTCATACTGAGAGTAGAGCCACTGAATTGCCTACTTTTAGCCATACTCGGCAAGCAGTACATCAAACACGCCAGAAAAATGAGCGTCCCTGTTTCTATTGTCATAAGGTGGGACATATGATTAATGATTGCTTCCTGTTAAAACGCAAACAAGGGATGCCTCTTCGTGCCAAGCCACCAACAGGTGTTGGGCTAATTCGTACGGTTGTGAGGTCTGAAACGAAACAAGTGCCTCAGGGTAAATGTGGTTTGAAAGTTTCAGTCCACGACCGCAGTTAGGAACCGTTCATGTCCCTAACGAATGACAAAGCGTCTCAGCGTCCGGTGAAATGCAAGGCGCCAAATTCAAAATGCAAAAGTTGAATTATTAAACATTCATCAATATACAAGTGTTGCATAGTCATCAAAAGCTCTGCTTCTTGGCAATATCACAGCGTTGTCAGATTTCAAAAAGGCTTTACGGCGAAAGCACAACATTTGATTGTTTGAGGGTAGCACCTCCAATATTTTTTCCATTACCATAAATTCATAAACCATCGCGGTTCACACAACACATTTCACAGCGAAAACAAATCCCTTACCTTTTGAAGAACTTCTACTGAGGGCATCCCAAGTGTCCAACGAAGACAATCCATGTTTCTTTTGTTAGAGAAAGTAATTTATTATATCCATAAATCTGTTTGGTTGGTGCGTTATGAGAAAATACAGCGTCCACTCGCCCATTGAAATGTGAAAAGAACTTGTTCAACCTATACCTATAAACTTGTCCAAGAACAATCAAACATTATTGATAATGTATCCTTAGGAACACTTTTGTATAATATTTCAACCGGAACGTCACCTCGGGAGCTGCTCCCTAAGAAGTTAACACTCTAAGGGAAGTATGTTAATGTTTGGCAGCTGCTTCTCTAACCCTGAACTTGGCAAAGTGCGAGTTTGGGAAGGCCACTGTTACCTATCTCGGCAAAAAGGTCGGACATGGACAGGTGCGCCCTGTTGATGCCCAGGTCTTGGCTATTACTGCATTCCCCGCACCTACCACCAGACGAGAGCTACGCCGCTTTTTAGGGATGGTTGGCTACTACTGTAGTTTCTGTAAATGTCTCTGCGGTAGTTGCTCCATTGACCGATATGCTCAGTCCGGCTGCATCGTTTGTGTGGTCTCCTGATTGTCAGGTAGCTTTTGATACTGCTAAAGCGCTCTTATGTAATACCCCTGTACTTGCTGCTCCAGATTTTGAACGACCATTCAAACTTGAGGTAGATGCTAGTGCCAGAGGTGCTGGTGCTGTTCTACTGCAGCAGGACAAGAGTGGAGTGGAGCATCCTGTTTGTTATTTTTCTCAAAGTTTAACAAATGTCAGGCTAACTATGCAACTATCGAACAAGAAGCTCTAGCTTTGTTAGCTCTGCAATACTTTGAAGTATATATTGGTTCCAGTGTCCTACCAGTGATTGTATATACAGATCATAACCCGTTAGTGTTTCTCCACCGTATGTACAACCAGAACCAGCACCTTATGCGTTGGGCACTTATTGTGCAGAATTATCATTTGGAGATCCGCCACAAAAAGGGTTCTGAAAATGTATTGGCAGATGCTTTGTCTCGTGTTTAAAAAAAAAAAAAAAAAAAAAAAGATCTTTGCTTGTTAAACTTGTTGGTATTCGTTGTAAATACTTTGGTCGCAATCCTTATAGGTTTGCTCTTTTAAGGGTGGGAGTGTTACGGATACAGGTATCCTGTGTGTGTTTGTTTTCTCTCCTTCTGCCCTAGTCACAGGTGTCACTCATCAGCAGTCATCAATCACCAATCAGTCCCAATCAGAAGACACACCTGCTCCTTTTCCCTTACCCAATCACATCCCCTTTCCCTTGGTTTAAAACCCCAGTCAGTTGTCTCTCTCTCTTGTTTAGGAGCTGGCTGGTTTTGTAGCTCTAGCTTGTATTGCCCGCTCTCTTGGTTTGTAGCTACAGAGCTCTACCTCTGTTTTGTATTTGTTGAAGCCCTGTTGGTTTGTTTGTGCGTGCTCTTGTTTTGTGCCAACATCTCACCTTAACTGTGATCCTGTGAGTATGCACTGCTGTGTTGTGTTGCATTTTGTTTGTTGGTGGAAAAGGGGATAACTAGACAAGACGCCCTTGGGCATATATTACCCGTAGGAAACCCTGTGTCTAAATACATTAGTTAGAACTGGGCGGACCACCCACTGTATTTAATTGGTTAGTTAGCTAGCTGTTCGTGACGCAGGTAGGTTAGCTTAGGGGTTTTTGGATATTTATTAGTTCTTTCCTTTGGTCCAGCTCAGCCCCTTTTCCCCACACCCCATTGCTGTGTGTTTAGAAATAAAACAGTGTTTGACGGTAGATTTAAGTTGTCTGTGTTTTATTTTTGTTCACACTGTTCCTTTTCACTACTATAATTTGCATGAGATGTGTTGCGGGTCTCGATTCCATTCCCCTTAGACTGCGGGGCAAAAGGGATTCGTAACAAGGCCCTATCAGGAATGTCTCTAGTTTGGCATATCTGGAGTCACCGTTTCTGTGTCACGAATTTGAAACATATTTATTAGGACTTTTTCGTGAAAATTGGCTATTTTGCATAACTGTATTTTGTCCCCCCACACCATACGCGATCACGACACACAGGTTAAAATATCAACAAACAGTTTCTGGGTCACAAATATGAAAAAGAATAATCTGCACATTTTTGTGAAAATGGCAGAAAATGTATTTTTCTTCACTATCCAGCATGTCACTCGTTCGGCATAACTGGGGTCACTGTTTCTGGGTCACGAATCTCAAACATTTATTAGGACTTTTTTGTTTAAATGGGCTATTTTGCGTAACTGTATTTTGTCCCCCCCACACCATACGCGATCACGACACAGGTTAAAATATCAAAACAAACTCGGAATCAACTATATTCATTTGGGGACAGGTCGACAAGCATTTATGGCTATTTAGCTAGCTTGCTGTTGCTAGCTAATTTGTCCTGTGATAAACATTGAGTTGTTATTTTACCTGAAATGCATAAGGTCCTCTACTCCGATATTTAATCCACACATAAAACGGTAAACCGAATCGTTTCTAGTCATCTCTCCTCCTTCCAGGCTATTTCTTCTCTTGACTTTATATTGCGATTGGCAACTTTCATAAATTAGGTGCATTACCGCCACTGACCTCGTTCGTCTTTGTCACCCACATGGGTATAACCAATGAGGAGATGGCACATGGGTAACTGCTTCAATAAACGAATGAGGAGATGGGAGAGGCAGGACGCGATGCGAGCGGCGTAGTCAGCCTGTTATAGTCATGCGTGAATACATTTTTATGTATGGGTGGTCCCGGGAACCGAACCCAATTTCCTGGCATTGCAATGCTCTACCTAGATGCATGACAGGATTATAAATGCTTTGTGAATCCTATGAATTTATTATGATTAATAAGGCTTTTATTAACTTCTTAGGGAGTGGCAGGTGAGGTGACGGTTTTGGAGAGTCTGGCATGCCCAAAGCAAAATGCCTGCCACTCAGGCTCAGAAAATAGGATATGCACATAATTAGTACTATTGGATAGGAAACAGAGGTTTCTAAAAGTGTTAACATAATGTCTGAGTATAACAGAACTCATTTAGCAGGTGAAAACCAGAGGAAAATCCATCCGGAAATCAGTTTCTGGTGACCTTTTGCTCTGTTTGACACACTCCCCATTGAATCCAGTTGTAGCCAGGACTGAGACTGCAGTACCTATGGCTTCCACTAGATGTCAGTCTATATACAAAGCCTCAGATTGGAGTAAAAAGAACGAATAGGTACAGGAAATGGCCAAGGTAGCTCAGATGTCAAGTTTTCTCGGGCGAGAGTCTGGCTGCGCGCCCCACTTTATTTTACTTATAACATTTAGGTGACCATCCGAGTTAAATATTATCGCTAATATTCATAAAAGGATAGCTAAGGATGTATTTGAACGCGTTCTCTTCACGTTTCAATGGGCGATTCGACATTGGATTTTCTGAACATTATGCGCCAACCAGAGATTTGCTAGCGCCCCACTACTCCCTAAGTAGTTAAAGCGGGGCTTATGCAACCCTTTTAATGTCATATTTTACAAGGTACAGTAAGGGGAAAAAATATTTGATCCCCTGCTGATTTTGTACGTTTGCCCACTGACAAAGAAATGATCAGTCTATAATTAAATGGTAGGTTTATTTGAACAGTGAGACAGAATAACAACCAAAAAGAGATTAGGAGCACACACTTAAAGGGAGTGCTCCTAATCTCAGTTTGTTACCTGTATAAAAGACACCTGTCCACAGAAGCAAGCAATCAATCAATCAGATTCCAAACTCTCCACCATGGCCAAGACCAAAGAGCTCTCCAAGGATGTCAGGAACAAGATTGTAGACCTACACAAGGCTGGAATGGGCTACAAGACCATCGCCAAGCAGCTTGGTGAGAAGGTGACAACAGTTGGCGCGATTATTCGCAAATGGAAGAAACACAAAAGAACTGTCAATCTCCATCGGCCTGGGACTCCATGCAAGATCTCACCTCGTGGAGTTGCAATGATCATGATAACGGTGAGGAATCAGCCCAGAACTACACGGGAGGATCTTGTCAATGATCTCAAGGCAGCTGGGACCATAGTCACCAAGAAAACAATTGGTAACACACTACGCCGTGAAGGACTGAAATCCTGCAGCGCCCGCAAGGTCCCCCTGCTCAAGAAAGCACATATACATGCCCATCTGAATGATTCAGAGGACAACTGGGTGAAAGTGTTGTGGTCAGATGAGACCAAAATGGAGCTCTTTGGCATCAACTCAACTCGTGTTTGGAGGAGGAGGAATGCTGCCTATGACCCCAAGAACACCATCCCCACCGTCAAACATGGAGGTGGAAACATTATGCTTTGGGGGTGTTTTTCTGCTAAGGGAACAGGACAACTTCACCGCATCAAAGGGACGATGGACGAGGCCATGTACCTTCAAATCTTGGGTGAGAACCTACTTCCCTCAGCCAGGGCATTGAAAATGGGTCGTGGATGGGTATTCCAGCATGACAATGACCCAAAACACACGGTCAAGGCAACAAAAGAGTGGCTCTAGAAGAAGCACATTAAGGTCCTGGAGTGGCCTAGCCAGTCTCCAGACCTTAATCCCATAGAAAATCTGTGGTTTGAGTTGCCAAACGTCAGCCTCGAAATCTTAATGACTTGGAGAAGATCTGCTAAGAGGAGTGGGACAAAATCCCTCCTTAGATGTGTGCTAACCTGGTGGCCAACTACAAGAAATGTCTGACCTCTGTGATTGCCAACAAGGGTTTTGCCACCAAGCACTAAGTCATGTTTTGCAGAGGGGTCAAATACTTATTTCCCTCATTAAAATGCAATTCCATTTATAACATTTTTCACATGCATTTTTCTGGATTTTTTTTGTTCTGTCTCTCACTGTTCAAATAAACCTACCATTTAAAATTATAGACTAATAATTTCTTTGTCAGTGGGCAAACGTACAAAATCAGCAAGGGATCAAATACTTTTTTTCCCTCACTGTAGGTTGTCAGATTTGACAGTGGTTATGCCACATTTATGAACCCTTTATAAAAGCATGACATACGGTTATGATTTGTAACACATTTATGTAGTATTTATGAAGGACTTTAAGCTGCAAGTCATAAGTGGGATTCACTAGGTCGATGGCTTGTTTCCCCACAGCAAAGACTGGCAACAATGTAACTACACATTCTCTTCCATTTCTAACTTGCTCATTGAGGGATGATGCCCTTATCTCTTGTGTTCACAAGAAGGTCATTGTCACGCCCTGGCCATAGAGAGCCCTCTGGGTTTCTCTATGGTGTGTTGGGTCAGGGTGTGACAAGTTTTTTCTAGGTGACTCTATGTTGAGTTTTGTGTTGGTTCCCAATTAGAGGCAGCTGTTAGTCGTTGCCTCTAATTGGGTATCCTATTTAAGTTTGTTCCCTTCCCCACCTGCCTTGTGGGTTATTGTTTGTTGTGTGGTATGTGCGACACACGTTTGTGACGATCAGGCATTCCTTTATTATTTTGTATTGTTCATGCTATTAAAAAGATGTGGAACACAATGCACGCTGCTCCTTGGTCCAACTGTCGACGATCGTGACAGTCATACACTGTCTTTCTGTGATTACCTCTTCCCATGTCTCTTTAGATGTCCTGTTGACAGATAATATATTTAACAATCTTGGGTCTTTTGCTCTCCCTCCTGACGAAGCCTAATACTTGTCAGTCGCTGAAGTGAGGTTCATTACCTTTAGTCAATGTATTTCTGTTAATGCATGTATATTCATCTATCCTGATCCAGACTCAACTTTTTGATAGTAAATTATAGTAAACACTAGGGGTCGGTTTCACATACACTGATTAAACCTAGTCCTGGACAAAAATCAGTTGAAATGGAGATTGCACTAAAAAGCATTCTCGATTGATTGATTTTATTTGCCAGTTTTAAAAAATACGTATATACGTATGTACATACATTTGAAAAACATCAAGGATAACCTAGAGTCAGTGACTTCTTTCCATTGTGTTCCCTAAATCTGCATTGAATGTGCTTTTTAGTCCAGGACTGGGCCTAATCTGTGTGTCTAGGGTTATAACAGCATTGGAAGCCCTTTCTATGAACAACCTGTATTTACATTCAGTGTATTTTAAATGAATGACGAATGAATAATAGGCTTTTTTAAATTTTAGGCTTTTTAAAAGCGTTATGAATGCTTCTAACAAATTAAATAAACATATGAACATTTGTAAGCCTTGTATGCATTACATAATTAATTTAGCATAAAAATGCTAAAGGCATTTATAAGCTCTTCATATGGCAAATTTTGCTGGGTGAGTTATGAATGTTTATAGCATATTGTGCAATATGCAATGGATGTGATAAAGGGCACTGTGCATATGAATAAAACTAATGTTGAATAATGTGGTAACGCTATAAATCTAGAATGAAAAGCAAGGGAACTAAATAGCAGGACTGTGTTTTATGGCACTCACATGAGGAAATATATAAAAAAACATCAATTAGGATTGTACAAACTACATAGTTAAAATGTTGATATAGCCTTTAGCCCACTGCCATTTCTTGATTAGCAATGCAATGTTCATTTCTATCCTTTTGATGTTTCCATAAGATTATCTGCAATAGGACTGCAAGGGTATGTTCAGTGATGTTCTGTATGGCTCACGTTGCAGAAAGAAATGTAGCATTGAGCTGAGCAGCCATGATTAATTATTTTAAGCCTACCCACCTGACAGAAAATAATATCTGATATAGTCCCAACATTCAGTAGTGTTGCACTCCTGTGAAGATAGGACCTTCACCCCAAAGACACTGATGTTTTATTATCCTTTCCATCAAAATTGTGAATGTTTATATGATCCTGTATTCATTCCATTTTCATATCATTGCCAAAGTCGAATTATTTCACCCAAGCAGTCTATTTATTTGTAGCTTATATCAGTGAGTATGTTTACATGCATCGCTATTAAACTGATTATGGCAGTAGGCAGATTATGCAATAGTCATGTAAACACCTTACTTAAATCAGCGTAAGGCCAAAATCGAAGTAAGCATACTCTGATTAAACACAGGGTTTTCTGAGCAATCTTTTGAATTATTTGGATATTTAAACACCCCAATCGGCATCTCAGCTGTATATTTGATCTGTACATGTGCAAGAACCATCCGAGCGAGTCTAACATGAATGAAGTGAGTTCAGAACAACTGAACGTTGCGCCTTGGAAGTAATTTTCACATACAAACTTCTTATGTTTGAAAAATAACATGGCCACAGTGGATTAATGTTTATTTAGATTGCCAATTTTCAGCATTCATCAGTGCCATCAGGTAGCCTGATTTAAGATTTGTCCATGTAAACAGGATAGTTATAGAAATCATTCTTCTTGCAAAGCATGTAAACGTTTTAAACGACTATTATATTAATCTGACTATCCACAACAATCACATTATTATGTGTATGTAACATACGGAGTGTGTTTTCATACGTGTAGACAGGCATTGGTTAATGTGCTAAATGCAACACCCTCCCAGCCATTAGGCCGGATCATTTGCAGGTTGATAAATGTGTGTGGGAGAGTGTCATTCTTAAATCTGTTGTATTTATTATGATATAAGACTCAGATTTGAGTAAATCCTTTTCCATCAACAGCTACTATCATCATACAACCCAGTTGACAAATTGATTATGTCAGTCAAGAGTTATAGAGGCATCAGATTGGCCTTTAGCAGCCCACCATGTGCATAGCCCCTCCTCTCCACGCACGAGTCCGTGCTGCGCCTGATGCAGTGGCTTGTGGATTTGATCTCTCTCAGGTTACGCATAAGAAGTTAGAGAAAGACCAGTTTAATGTCATATTTTCAGTAAACGCAAGAAAGCGAAAACTAGGTAAAACATTCACTTCATTTAGAGAGATTGTATGTAGCCGAATATAACTCTTAGAGCCAGCAGCTGTGGAATAGCTGCGACAGAGACAGGGTTTGTGGCATTCATTGAAAAAGCAGACCTTTAGTATGCAATGCAGCCATGACAGGCAAGAGTAAGACAGCTGTGAGGACGCTGGAGGATTTAACGCTCGATTCCGGTTATGGTGGAGCCGCTGACTCCTTCAGGTCTTCCAGTGTGTCGCTGTGTTGCTCGGACACGAATCTGTCATATGCGCATGGGGGAAACTGCTGGCATCTGACCGAATCTATGCACAGCCGACACAACAGCTTGGACACGGTCAACACCGTCCTGGCGGAGGACACGGATATATTGGAGTTCTCCAGCCAATGCACCAAGCTTCCGGAGCTGGAGGACGTGCCATGGAGCCTCAGCGAGGTGGAGTGCGCACTCAGGAAGAAAGAGGAGCTATGTGTGGGGAGCCCGTCACAAGAGGTCCTAGCCAAGCTCTCAGCACTGGTCAGTCGGGCGTTGGTGAGGGTCGCCCGGGAGGCTCAGCGGCTCAGTCTGCGCTATGCCAAGTGCACCAAGCACGAGATCCAAAGCGCCATCAAGATGGTTCTCTCCTGGACCATCTCTGTCAACTGCATCACCGCAGCACTCGGTGCACTTTCGCTCTATAATATGAGCACTAGGGATAAATTCTACCGGGGTAAGTCAGCGCGGTGCGGGCTAGTCTTTTCCGTGGGACATTTTTTCAAGTGGATGGTTGAGAATCGCGTGGCACTCCGGGTCCACGAGCACGCGGCTATATACTTCACTGCTGCTGTGGAAAGCCTGTTCCGTGAGGTATTCAGCCGAGTGCAGCGGAGCGCGCGCATCGAGAACGACAACCGCACCTCCACATTTATGCTCGAGTCCCTAGAGCAGGCCATCAACAATGACTCGGAGATCTGGGGTCTGCTACAGCCCAACCAGCACCTCATATGTGGGAAGAATGCAAGTGGTAAGAAAAACTAAATACATGTTGCTCATTTTCTGTTGACAGAAATGTGTCCTGGGTGGAATCAGATGTTTTATGTTGTGGGTTTTTCGTTGGAAACTCATGTGGATTCAAGCAGAATGTACTTTGTTGACCACATCTTTGGCACAGATCCTTTGTTTTTGTTTCTATTATTTGACTGGCAGATCTGCCAGTGCATTAGGGGATATAGGGATCTGTTAATAGGCGTCTGTTTGTATCATTGTCCATTGCCAATGTTGTTGTGAATAACGGTCACCTCTCGTCGAGTTGAGGGACTGTTTATAGAGGTGACTACATAAAGCTTATTTTAACGGATCTTTCATAATTGAGTTATTTTGACAGAGGAACAAAATCTACGTCATCACGCACAGATTGGTTCATAATATGCATTTTTAAGCCACATTTTGTCATAGGTTAAGCATTTATTTTTTAACCTATTTGCCAAAGTTAGGGTACTAAGGGGTAACTAGCTTCCTGGGGCAACTGCCCCCCCCACATTATTTTGAATCAAGACCAAAAGATGTCACAATTAACACTTTCCGTGTTGTAGATATATTCCAATTTTCTTTTCTTTATTTAACTAGGCAAGTCAGTTAAGAACAAATTCTTGTTTTCAATGACGGCCTAGGAACAGTGGGTTAACTGCCTTGTTCAGGGGCAGAACGACAGATGTTTACCTTGTCAGCTCGGGGATTCAACCTTGCAACCTTCCAGTTACAAGTACAACGCTCTAACCACTAGGCTACCTGCCGCCCCAATGTTGTTAGATCTATAATTGTTTTTTAAATATACAATAAGTAAAGCCTTAAGATAAATAATCCACTTGTTTAGAGATATATGTAGATCATTTGAGTAAAGTAGTAATATGTTGCATGAGTGTGTTGGGGGCAACACCCCCTCTTACTAGGGGGTAATTGACCCCTTGAGGCTATTTACCCATTTGTGGTTATGAATGTGTTTTTACCTGTGATTTAGACAATGACTAGCCCAGTTAGCGCTAGTTTATGCTAATCTGCTAGCTAGTTCCTTCACCAGCAGTAAATACTAGCCAGCTAGCTAGTTAGAATAATCTGCTAGGAGTGCTAGCTAGCAACCTTACTAGTTGTAAATGTTTCCACTAGTGACTGATAGCCTTACAGTTAATGTTAATTTATATCCTTTTATCTGTTTTACACAGCATTTTATGTTATGTAGCTAGATACTGTAGCTAGATACATTTTTAAGAGAGCTTTTCAATTGGCATCTCTCCCCCTGTTTTCAGTCACAGGTGGGACTGTATTAGGTGTTAGCGGTGCAGGAGGTGGGCTCATGAGTTGTGCTCCAATTTTACTGGGGATAGCTTTATTTGTGACCCATGTACAAACTAGAATGAATTAATTAGTTAAGTTAATATATATTTTTTTAATGAATTAACAACAACTATTAAACCTTTTGCTCCTGAATGTAACTTTAAAGACTGCTGGGATTTAAAATCTTGCATTATTCAAATCATATTTAGTGAAATTGTACATAATGGATTGTATGGAAAAGGAATAACAAAGAAGGAACAAATAAAATGTATCTGAAGGTGAGTTAAAAAGAGGGACTTTGCATCCAAACAATTTGGGTGTGGAAATGTTATGCTCTTAGTGTAACCTTTATTTAACTAGGGAAGTCAGCTAAGAATTTTTTTTATTTACAATGACGGCCTACTCCGGCCAAACCCCGACGACGCTGGGCCAATTGTGCGCCACCCTATGGGACTCCCAATCACGGCAGGATGTGATACAGCCTGGATTCAAACCAGGTACTAGTGACTCTTGCACTGAGATGCAGTGACCTGTGACGGTTGAAGCAACGTCAGCATAGGAACTGTTTGTCAGGAGCTTCATATAAAATGGGTCTCCATGGCCAAGCAGTCGCACACAAGCCTAAGATCACCATGCTCAATGCCAAGCGTCGGCTGGAGTGGTGTAAAACTCACCGCCATTGGACTCTGGAGCAGTGGAAACACGTTCTCTTGAGTGATGAATCACGCTTCAACATCTGTCAGTCCGATGGACGAATCTGGGTTTGGCGAATACCAGTAGAACGCTACCTGCCCGACTGTATAGTGCCAAATGTAAAGTTTGGTGGAGAAGGAATAATGGTCTCGAAGTTTTTCATGGTTCAGGCCAGGCACCGTAGTTCCAGTAAATGGAAATCTTAATGCTACAGCATACAATGACATTCTATATGATTCTGTGCTTCCAACTTTGTGGCAACAGTTTGGGGTTAGCCCTTTCCTGTGTCAGCATGACAATGCCCCTGTGCACAAAGCGAGGTCTGTGCAGAAATAGTGGAAGAGATCAGTGTGGAAGAACTTGACTGGCTTGCTCAGAGCCCTGCCCTCAACTCAATTGAACACCTTTGGAATGAATTTGAACGCAGACTGCAAGCCAACATCACTAATGCTCTTGTGGCTGTATTTGTATTTATTATGGATCGCCAATAGCTACTGCCAAGGCAGAAGCCACTCATCCTGGGGTACAGCAAAATTAAGGCAGTTATACAATTTAAAAAACATAACAGTACATTCACAACACACTAAGTGTGTGCCCTCAGACCCCTACTCCACTATCACATATCTAAAACCCAGAATCCATGTGTACGTGTGTGTGTATAGTGCGTATGTCATCGCTTCTACCTGGATTATGTTTGAGAGGCTTCCATTAAAGAACACCCTCTGTGTTCTGTTAGACAGGTAACTCTTTATCCACATTATAGCAGGGGGTGAAAAAGCCATAACACACACATTTTTCCAGCAGCAGACTATGATCGATAATGTCAAAAGCTGCACTGAAATCTAACAAGACGGCCCCCACAGTAATTTTATCATTAATTGCTCTCAGCCATTTGTGTAAGTGCTGTGCTTGTTTAAGTGTCCTTCCCTACATGCGTGCTGAAAGTCTGTTGTCAATTTGTTTACTGTGAAATAGCATTGTATCTGGTCAAACACAATTTTTTCCAGAAGTTTATTAAGGGTTGGTAACAGGCTGATTGGTCGGCTATTTGAGCCAGTAAAGGGGGCTTTACTATTCATGGGTAGCGGAATGACTTTATCTTCCCTCCAGGCCTGAGGGCACACACTTTCTAGTAGGCTTAAATTGAAGATGTGGAAAATAGGAGTGGCAATATCGTCCACTATTATCCTCAGTAATTTTCCATCCAAATTGTCAGACTCTGGTGGCTTGTCATTGTTGATAGACAACAATTATTTTTCCACCTCTTCCACACTGACTTTACAGAATTCAAAAGTACAATTCTTGTCTTTCATAATTTGGTCAGATGTAGGAGTGTCAGTGTTTGCTGCTGGCATGTCATCCCTAAGATTGCTTATCTTGCCAATGAAAAAGTCATTAAAGTAGTTAGCAATGTCAGTGGGTTTTGTGATAAATGAGCCATCTGATTCAATGAATGATGTAGCTGAGTTGGCTTTTCCCCCAAAAAATTAATTTAAGCTTTTTACTATCATTCTTTATATAATTTCTTTGTTTCATAGTATAGTTTATTTTTTTTCTATTTAGTTTAGTCTAATGATTTCTTAATTTGCAGCATGTTTGCCAATCAATTGGGCTGCCAGACTTATTTGCCATACCTTTTGCCTCATCCATACATTTTTTCAATTCCTCATCAATCCAAGGGGATTTAACAGTTTTTACAGTCATTGTCTTAATTTGTGCATGCTTATTAGTAACTGGAATAAGCAATTTCATAAATGTGTCTTGTCGCTCCTCATTACACACCACAGAAGCTATTAAGAAGCCTTTTGGTCCTAGACTTGGCGCGTGGTAGCAGAAAGAATTGTCTATTCGTAGGGTGGCTGGAGTCTGACAATTTTTAGGGCCTTCCTCTGACACCGCCTGTTATAGAGGTCCTGGATGTCAGTGATATACTGGGCTGTAAGCATTACCCTCTGTAGTGCCTTGCGGTCAGATGCAGAGCAGTTGCCATACCAGGCGGTGATGCAACCAGTCAGGATGCTTTCGATGGTGCAACTGTATAACTCTTTGAGGATCTGAGGACCCATGCCACATCTTTTCAGTCTCCTGAGGGGGAATAGGCGTGGTCGTGTCCTATTCACAACTGTCTTGGTGTGTTTGGACCATGATAGTTTGTTGGTGATGTGGACACCATGGAACTTGAAGCTCCTGAACCTGCTGAAAGTGCACAATATGAGCTTGGTGCTCCTTTTCAATAAATGTCGGTGTCTTATTCTGGTGACATGATGATCGATCCTTGACTCGGTTGGCTAAATAGGGAGAAAATTAAAAGTATACTTTAAGGAAAATGTTTTTTTATATATTCTTTTGAATTTTTGTTTAGCTCACATAATTTAAAGGTATGCAAGAGAATAAACGTGGCAAAAACATTTGTAAAGCATTTTTATAGCTTCCAAAATATTTCTTACAATGGTGGGGGAGTGACAAAATGGACCAGTGGTGGCTTCAAAACTGTGCCCCCTGTCAGTCATCTAGTGTGTGTATGTATGTGTGTATATATATATATATATCAGTTTGCTGCATTAAAAGGTTCCTCCAAGAACCCTTCAACTAACCGAAGGTGCAAATATGTATTGATCGGAAACCAGCCTTTCATTACTCTGAACTTCTGTCACGCCCTGACCTGTATGAGCCTGTTTATGTCTCATTTTGGTTTGGTCAGGGTGTGAGTTGGGGTGGGCATTCTACGTTCTATTTGTATTTTTGTTTTGGCTAAGTATGGCTCTCAATCAGGGACAGATGTCTATCGTTGTCTCTGATTGGGAACCATACTTAAGTAGCCCTTTTTCCCTCCTGTCTTGGTGGGAAGTTGACTTTGTTTGGTTGTATGTGCTGTTGGTGCGACACTGTTGATCTTCATTCATTGTTTTTGTTTTGGTGAGTTAGACAAACATGTTTTTCTCAACCCGGCACGCTGCACCTTGGTCCGTCATTGAAGATTGTGACAACTTCATTATCTGTTCACAATTCAGCTACATCTGCCGTGACATCTACTGGTCAGCAATAAATAGCAGTGTGTGATTATCAGATTTAAAAAAATTCTCCATTGTTTTCATCAAAACTGTGGCACATGCTTCCCCTTTTTTCCTTCAAGTTTACTATTTTTCCAAAAACTGAATCTAGGGCATTATTTAAGACATTTAAGACAGAAGCTTACAGAAGCAGTTGTACAACTGATACCTAGTCAGTTGTACAACTGACTGCCTTCAGCTGAAATGAGTCTTCCGCATTTAACCCTGAATCAGAGAGGTGCCTGCCTTAATCAACATCCACATCTTCAGCGTCCAGGAAATAGTGGGGTAACTGCCTTGCTCAGGGGCAGAATGACAGATTTTTACCTTGTCAACTCCGGGATTCGATCCAGCAAACTTTCGGTTACTAGTCCAATGACAATGGTTCTTTGAGGATCTCCAAGGTTCTTCGAGTCACCACAAATTCTAAGAGTGTGGTATTGCCCCATGTGGCTCAGTTGGTAGAGCATGACACTTAACATTACACTTATTAGATCACTCAAACTCATGAAGTTAAAGTTGAAACACTGATGTTCAGATACTATTTAAAAGAAAGAAAAAATCAAAGTGTAGTCAGATTCAGAATGGTTCTATGTAGAACCCTTCTTGCCTTTCAAAGAGTCATCAAATAACATTTTCTAGGATAAATGTTCTAGGTAGAATCCTTTGCCTTACAAAGAACCCCTGTCTTCCAAAAATAGCATATCTTTCTGGGTAAGAATTGTATGACAGTCTCGACTGCGTTACAAGAAGGTCTTATCTCATTAAAAGTAGTCTTAAATGTCACCAAAGGACGTTCATAGGAGACAAAACGCGTCTCCTTCCTGAGCGGTATGACGGCTTCGTGGCCCATGGTGTTTGTACAGATGAACGTGGTACTTTCAGGCATTTGGAAATTGCTCCCAAGGATGAACCAGACTTGTGGAGGTTTTGGCTGATTTCTTTAGATTTTCCCATGATGTCAAGCAAAGAGGCACTGCGTTTGAAGGTAGGCCTTGAAATGCATCCACAGTTACACCTCCAATTGACTCAAATGATGTCAATTAGCTTATCAGAAGCTTCTAAAGCCATGACATCTTCTGGAATTTTCCAAGCTGTTTAAAGCAACCGTCAACTTAGTGTATGTAAACTTCTGACCCACTGGAATTGTGATACAGCGAATTATAAGTGAAATAATGTCTGTAAACAATTGTTGGAAATATTACTTGTGTCATGCACAAAGTAGATGTCCTGACCGACTTGCCAAAACTATAGTTTGTTATCAAGAATTTTGTGGAGTGGTTGAAAAACGAGTTTTAATGACTCCAACCTAAGTGTATGTAAACTTCCGACTTCCTGTAAATAACATGAGAAAGTCTACCTCTGATAAGCTTCCCAGTAAAGCATTAATTACTTTTTCATTGGCAAGATAAGCAATCTTAGGGATGACATGCCAGCAACAAACGCTGACACTACACATCCAGGTATATCGGACCAAATTATGAAAGACAAGAATTGTACTTTTGAATTCGGTAAAGTCAGTGTGAAAATTATTGTTGGCTATCAACAATGACCACCAGGGTCTGACAATCTGGATGGAAAATTACTGAGGATAATAGCAGACGATATTGCCACTCCTATTTGCCACGTCTTCAATTTAAGTCTACTAGAGAGCGTGTGCCCTCAGGCCTGGAGGGAAGCTAAAGTCATTCCGCTCCCCATGAATAGTAAAGCCCCCTTTACTGGCTCAAATAGCTGACCAATCAGCCTGTTCCCACACCTTAGTAATTTTCTGGAAAAAATTGTGTTTGACCAGATACAATTCAACAACTGTCACAATCTCCTGAAGTGACGACCAAGACGCAGCAATGCTTCCAGTATACATATTTATTAAACAACGTAACTGGGAAAATAATCAAACAAAAACGACCGAAGATCGTAACATAGACGAAACACTTAAGCTATGAACAAACACAATAACCCACAAATCCCTAGTGCAAAACCACAAACATATATATGGTTCCCAATTAGAGGTAACGACACTCAGCTGCCTCTAATTGGGAACCATTTACCCAACATGGAAATAGAACACCTAGAACAAAAACCCTACACCAAAAACTAAACTAAACACACCAGCCTGTAAAACTCAGGCCTGCGTATAGTGAAGAACACTCAACAAGCACAGCACTTACACAAATCTGATGATGGACTGAGAGAAACTGATGATAAAATGATTGTGGGAGCTGTCTTGTTAGACTTCAGTGCAGTTTTTGACATTATCGATCATAGTCTGCTTTTGGAAAAACTTGTGTTATGGCTTTACACTCCCTGCTATAATGTGGATAAAGAGTGTGTTCTTTAACTACCTAGGGAGTACACTACCCGGTGAAATGTAAGGCGCCAAACTCAAAATCCAAAAGTTGAATTATTAAACATTCATCAATATAGTGTTGCATAGTCATCAAAAGCTCTGCTTCTTGGCAATATCACAGCGTTGTCAGATTTCAAAAAGACTTTACGGCGAACTCACAACATTTGATTGTTTGAGGATAGCCCCTCATATTTTCTACATTAGCATAAATTCATATCCAGCGCTGGTCACACAAAACCCATATAAGAGCTAAAAAATATCACTTACCTTTCAAAGAACTTCTGCTGAGGGCTTCCCAATTGTCCAACGAAGACATCCAATGGTTCTTTTGTTCGAAAAAGTCCATAAATCTCTGTTTGGTTGGCGCGTTATGATCATAAAATCCACCGTTGAGTCGCCCATTGAACCGTGAAGAGAACACGTTCAAATTATTCCTATAAACATCATTTAATGTATCCTTAGGTATCCTTACTGTAATATTTCAACCGGACGATAACGTGAACAATAGGAAAGGAAAATAAAGCTGTGCGCGCTCACAATCTCGCGCCCGTCAAACGTTGTTGACAAAAGTGGTCCCCTGACTACTTCCTCTTCCTATCTGTTCTGCTTAGTGCTACAGCTTCCAGACTCTGTATAAAGACTTGATATCTAGTGGAAGCCATAGGTACTGCAGTCTCAGTTAAAATACAAATGAATAGGCAGCCTGGAGAAGGTCATTTATCAGGTCTTCGCCTGCTATATCAGTTCTGTTATACTCACATACATTATTTTAGAAACTTCAGAGTGTTTCCTATCCGATAGTACTAATTATGTGCATATCCTATTTTCTGGGCCTGAGTGGCAGGCATTTTACTTTGGGCACGCCAGACTCTCCAAAACCGTCACCTCTGCTGCTGCTCCCTAAGAAGTTAATGGAAGCCTATCATATATAATTCAGTTAGAATCAGATATTCCCCAGGGTAGCTGTTTTGGCCCTTTGCTTTTTAAAATCTTTACTAACGACATGCCACTGACTTTGAGTATGCGGATGACTCAAGACTATACACGTCAGCCACTACAGCGACTGAAATGACTGCAACACTCAACAAAGAGCTGCAGTTAGTTTCAGAGTGGGTCGCAAGGAATAAGTTAGAAATATTTAGGGCTAAAAATTCTAAATCGTAATATTAAACATTCATGGAAATACAAGTGTGTTACAGCATTCAAAAGATTAGAATCTTGGTAATCTAACTGTGTTAGATTTCAAAAAGGTTTTACGGCGAAAGCATAGCATTCGATCATCTGAGGACAGCGCCCACAACAACATATTATTCAAACCAGCACAGGCGTTACAAAATTAATAATAGCCATAAAATAAATCACTTACTTTTGAAGATCTTCCTCTGTTTTCAATCACAGGGGTCCCAGCTACAACATGAATGGTCGTTTTGTTCGATAAAGTCCTTCTTTATATCCCAAAAACGCTGTTTAGTTGGTGCCATTGAATTCAATAATCCACTCGTTCATTATGCAGACAAGAGTCCAAAATGTACCTGTAAAGTTCGTCCAAACAAGTCAAACAACGTTTCTAATTAATCCTCAGGTACTCTAAATAAACAATAATATTTCATACGGAGAGAACTATGTTCAATAAGAAAGGAAAAGATGTCTGGATGGTTTTTCCTCTGGTTTTCGCCTGCCATATCAGTTATAGAAACTTCAGTGTTTTCTATCCAATACGACCAATTATATGCATATCCTAGCTTCTGGGCCTGAGTAACAGGCAGTTTACTTTGGGCACATCAGACAGGCGGAAATTCAGGATACTGCCCCCTAGCCCTAACAAGTTTTAACAACACTATCAACAAGGCAGGTCCTACAGGCCCTAGTTTTGTCTCACCTTGACTACTGTTCAGTCGTGTGGTCAGGTGCCACAAAAAAAGGACTTAGGAAAATTGCAATTGGCTCAGAACTGGGCAGCATGGCTGGCCCTTGGATGTACACAGAGCTAATATTAATAATATGCATGTCAAACTCTCCTGGCTGAAAGTGTCGGAGAGATTGACTTCATCACTACTTGTATTTATGAGAGGTATTGACATGTTGAATGCACCGAGCTGTCTAAACTACTGGCACACAGCTCGGACACCCATGCAAACCCCACAAGACATGCCAGCAGAGGTCTTTTTACAGTCCCCAAGTCCAGAACAGACTATGGGAGGCACACAGTGCTACATAGAGCCATGACTACATGGAACTCTATTCCACATCAAGTAACTGATGCAAGCAGTAAACTTTGATTTAAAAAAACAGATACAAAACACCTCATGGAACAGCGGGTACGGAAGCAACACAAACATTGGCACAGACACATGGATTTAGTACTGTAGTGGTGGAGTATGTGGTAGTGGTGGAGTAGGGGCCTGAGGGCACATGGTGTGTTGTAATGTTTTTGATATTGTATAAACTGCCTTACCTTTGGGGATCCATAATAAATACATATGTACTGTGGTTTTGCTTCTTTGATTGTCTTACAGGGCATAGCTAGTCTGTTTGTACACGTCCATGTTCTCAGTCATTCTGAGCTAGCCAATTAAAGTATTTTCCACAGCTATAATTGAATCTAAACAACCCTGTAACCAGTAAATCGAACTGTCAACTTATACATTCAACATTTGTTCACAGGCTGTATTTAACACTAAGGAAATGTTTTACAATGACATATAATATATAAATAATATATCACAGATGAGACTAATGTTCAGCTGCCCGTTTTAAGGTTACAATGGTAATGGCCACTCAGGTCCTCACATGTGCCTGTGATCATTTAATTAGAGGCAGTTCATGCTGGAAAACCCACAAATGTTGCTGAGTTATAGCAGTTCTCCTTTCAAGAGTTGTTCAAAATGCCTCCACAGCAACATGAGAGACTGATCAATAACTACAAGAAGCATTTGGTTAGAGACATTGCAGCTAAAGGTGGCACAACCAGTTATTGCGTGTTTTGGGGCAATTACTTGTTCTCAACAGGGGCATTGGGTGTTGCATAACTTTGTTTATGAAATAAATTATAATTGAGTTATTTGTTCACTCAGGTTCCCTTTATCTAATATTAGGGTTTGGATGAAGATCTGAAACATTCATTATAAAAAACTATGCAAAAGTTGAGAATTAGAAAGGGGGCAAATACTTTTTCACGGCATGATCTCTTCGTTAGTGCACTAAAACATTGTTTTGTTTTTAAATGTAAATATTTCTCAGTATAGTATATAGAAGCAATGAGCACTGGTATAGAAGTTGGTCTAAAACTGACTCTTTTCAGCTTCACTCAGTGCTCATAGTCCCCCAGGCAGGCAGTGTTGCTGCGCAATGTGGGATATAACGCTAGGATTCGCATTTTTGCTATAAATCACAACTTCCACATGGGCCTAGACTTGACTTTTTCTTGCACTGTAGAGCCCCGAGTGTGACCACCCGCCAACGTGGCTGGTTAATTAGTCATTCTTACCTGCCAATGCCAAAATCTACCCGTATTTGGCGGGTGTTAATTAGTTCTTAGAGCTCTGCTCTTGGAAGAATTCTGCTTTGCAAAATAGGCCATTTGATTTCCATGAACTATGAATTATTTTCAACTCAGATCAGAGTAGACCATAATAAGGAAGTATAAAGAAACTATGTTCTTATTAAAATAAGTTAACGTTGATGGATGGTGTAAAGAGAATTTGACAACAGATAAAGTTCCCATGGGCTTAGTCAAATATCAACCTCAGAAGGACACAGTAAGCAGTTCCTACAGCTTTGCTTGTACATTTCAGTATTCCTGTCTTGTTCGGCAACAGCGACACATGTTGCGTCAGAAATCATGCGGCACCATTGATATCCAACTCCCAGTGATATCTCCTTGATACGGTAGATGGCAGGAGATATTTCTTCATCGTCTACATGGCAGGGCACCTGTTAAAACGTGTGACTCATCAGTGCATTGGAAGATGATATGAGGGAGTAATGGTGACAACACTGAAGCATTCTGGGTTTGCACCCCACAGAGTGCGCTGCATTATATGGCTAGGAGTTACCCATACGATGTGTCATCAGGGGGTTCTCATGTAAGTTGTAATCTAGGGGCATAAAGACAATATGATCCAGGAATGTAGCTGTATTAGGTGCTGCCCCACACAGAAAGCCTAAATGAGTTGACGTCACTTCAAATCCATGTCGCTGCACAATGCTTGGCAAGAGTGACTCCTTTTATGCGCAGTAAGCTAGATTTGATTCACTCCCCTGACTTTGACATGAGGTTTCCTTGCTGTACACAGCACAATCACCTGCCGAGCTGAGTAACACTAAATAAAACGATGCTATTGAGAGCCACATCACCTGCCTCAGTGCGAAGGGGTGAGAACCTATGTAAGCTGCCCACGTCCTCTTTCCCTCGCATCACTCTGTGGAGGTGGTGAAGTGGTCCCCACAATGCCGCACTTCTGCAGTAACCAGGCAACAGCCCTGGCGTGTCATTGGAGGTGTGTTTACCAGAGTGCTGAGGACGAAGAAGGATCTTCTCAGAGGCTGCTGCTATTAAGCCTTGGCTTCGCCAGCAGAATGGATTTCAGCTTGTGATTTCCTTTCTAAAGCAATTTCCAGCTATTTCATAGCTTGCATTTTCTCTGATGCCCTCCACTCCCACCTCTCCAAGATCTAGGCTGTCATGAAAATGACTGGGTTGGGAGTTGGACTCTTGCATTCTTCTGTATTCAGTCAGTATCTGTGTCTTGTATTTCAGACTTAAAAAAAATAAAAACATGTTTATCCTTGCCCAGTGGACAATACCCATGTTGGGTCACTTGGCTTAGGTCGACAAGTGCAGTGTGATAATGTTAGAGTGTGTGTTTGTGTACATGCATAAGAGTCAAGTCTTTACACAAGCTAAAGACCAGAGGATCTCCCCATGACAGCGCTTCACTCCATGCCTGTGGTTAAAGGTGATAACAGCTGGATGTGTAAAGAGGCATATCAATGAACTGTGATGCTGTGTTCAGGAATAGGCAGACTCATGCTCTAAATGTGGAACAAATGACAAATTGAACAATTTAGCCATGGTGCAACAATTTTAAGTTTTTCTTTGCCAATTAGAGATCCCATGCCTGGCCGAGAACACACCTGGTGTTAAACATTCTCAATTTTAAAAGCAGTAATTGTCTAATTTCACAATGCACCCAATTTTCTTATTCAGGGTGATAGTCAAATCATATCCAATTTTATTGGTCACATACACGTGTTTAGCAGATGTTATTGCGGGTGTAGAGAAATGAATGCAAATAATCTGGGGAGCCATTTGATTAGGTGTTCAGGAGTCTTATGGCTTGGGGGTAGAAGCTGTTTAGAAGCCTCTTGGACCTAGACTTGGCGCTCCGGTACCGCTTGCCGTGCGGTAGCAGAGAGCACAGTCTATGACTAGGGTCTTTGACAATTTTTAGGGCCTTCCTCTGACACCACCTGGTATAGAGGTCCTGGTTGGCAGGAAGCTTGGCCCCAGTGATGTACTGGGCCGTTCGCACTACCCTCTGTAGTGCCTTGTGGTCAGAGGCTGAGCAGTTGCCATACCAGGCAGTGATGCAACCAGTCAGAATGCTCTCGATTGTGCATCTGTAGAACCTTTTGAGGATCTGAGGACCCATGCCAAATCTTTTCAGTTTCCTGAGGGGGATTAGATTTTGTCGTGCCCGCCTCAAGACTGTCTTGGTGTGCTTGGACCATGTTAGTTTGTTGGTGATGTGGACACCTAGGAACTTGAAGCTCTCAACCTGCTCCACTGCAGCCTCGTCGATGAGAATGGGGGCGTACTCTGTCCTCTTTTTTCTGTAGTCCACCTTTGTCTTGATGAGTAATGCAAGATATGTAAACATTATTAAAGTGGCCAATGATTTCAAGTCTGTATATAGGCAGCAGTCTCTGTTCTAGTGATGGCTATTTAACAGTCTGATGGCCTTGAGATAGAGACTGAAACAGCTTCTCAGTCCCAGATTTGCACCTGTACTGACCTCTCCTTCTGGATGATAGCGGGGTGAACAGGCATTGGCTCGGGTGGTTGTTGTCCTTGATGATCTTTTTGGCCTTCCTGTGACATCGGGTGCTGTAGATGTCCTGGAGGGCAGGTAGTTTGCCCCTGGTGATGCGTTGTGCAGACCGCTCCACCCTCTGGACAGCCCTGCAGTTTTGGGTGGCACAGTTGCCGTACCAGGTGGTGATACAGCCCAACAGGATGCTCTCAATTGTGCATCTGTAAAGGTTTTAGGTGACACACCAAATTTCTTCAGTCTCCTGAGGTTGAAGTGGCACTGTTGCGCCTTCACCACACTGTCTGTGTGGGTGGACCATTTCAGTTTGTCAGTGACATGTACACCGAGGAACTTAACTTTCCACCTTCACTGCTGTCCCGTCGATGTGGATAGGTGGTCCACCAGACGTGTGCCTAAATTTGGCTAGGGTGAGAATTATTGAAATGGTTATTGAAATGGACACCTTTTCTGATATTCCAATGATCTTCTAAATCCAATTTGTTTTCAATTCTAGGGTGTCTTCATAGACGCATTACCAGGTGGATATTTTACCTTGTCTTGATGTGACAGTGTGCACCATTTCCTATGGTAACTCCATTAATGAGTGATAGTAGAGGTCAAGAGAAATTGTTGTGAATACATGATTGGCATCTTGCCCTGTCACCCATGAAGCCTCTGGGGTGTCTTGCATAGACAATGAGTGGCAGAGGAGGACAGTGACCTAAACTCACACCAGCTGAATCACTGACCCAGACGCTCCTGACGCTCCTCCTTGTTTTTCCTCTGTCATTCTGTGTGATATCTCGTGCTTCCAGGGAAAAGCAAGGGGAGACTCAATGACTGTATTAGGATGTGTAAAAAAAAAAAGACTGGCTGTTGCCCGGTTGAATCAATGTGCATGATGTAACTGATAAATGACACTAACATAATAGATAGAGAATGGTACTTTTGTTTTATACACAGCAAATTATCCAGTGTTAAACACAAAACGGTGTTGCAATTTTTTTTGTCGTATTGGTACTATTTTCACAAGTGTGTGGTTAATTTTCAAAACACTTAGTACAAAACTCAAATGGTAACACTTGTAACGCAGCCCCAGTCTTACATTCAAAACCTTTTATTCATCTTTCACCACACAACCCTTGATCCAACATATACGTTAGTTTACTGTGGAATATAATGAATACAAGTACTTTACACTGTTTTCACATTACAGTACACTTGCACTACCCATGCAAATTGACTGAATATCCAATTTCTATCCCATTTGTGATCAAAGATGTGATCAAACAATGTTCAGCAGGCATCATCAGGCATCTTGAGCATTTGGCAATAGGTTCTCATCAAACCGCAGTAAATATCCACATTGTTCATGCTCCTGGGGAAAGACCTTTTGGCATGGTGAATCCACGCCTGTCAAATGTATGGACACATACTCATTCCAGGGTTTTTCTTTGTTTTCACTATTGTAGTGAAGTGAATAGTGAATAGTGAAGACATCAGAACTATGAAATGATACGCATGGAATCATGTAGTAACCAAAAAGTGTTCAAGAAATTAAAATATATTTGAGATTCTTCAAAGTAGCCACCCTTTTGCCTTGACAGCTATGCACACTCTTGGCATTCTCTCAACCAGCTTCACGAGGTAGTCACCTGGAATGCATTTCAATTAACAGGTGTGCCTTGTTAATTTGTGGAATTTCTTTCCTTCTTACTGCATTTGAGCCAATCAGTTGTGTTGTGACAAGGTAGGGGTGGTATACAGAAGATAGCCCTATTTGATAAGACCAAGTCCATATTATGGCAAGAATAGCTCAAATAAGCAGAGAAACGACAGTCCATCATTACTTTAAGACATGGTCAGTCCATCCGGGAAATTTCAAGATCAGAATCAGTCCTTCATGGCCAAATTGCTGCAGAGAAACCACTACTAAAGGACACCAATAAAAAGAGACTTGCTTGGGCCAAGAAACACAAGCAATGTACATTAGACCGATGGAACTCTGTCCTTTGGTCAGAGTACAAATTTGAGATTTTTGGTTCCGACCGTGTCTTTGTGAGACTCGAGTAGTTGAACGGATCTCTGCATGTGTGGTTCCCACCGTGAAACATGGAGGAGGTGTGGGGGTGCTTTGCTGGTGATGCATTCAACTTGGGTTTAAACAATTATTTGCACTAACAATTGTGAAATGTTTCTATTTTTAGTCGCTGCGTGTTCCAGCGGGGTCGGTGGTGCTGCAGCTGAGCAGGAGCTGAGCGCGCCCAGCCCCGGCATCTCCACTGTACCTCGTGCGTCACAACCCTCCAGCGGCCGTACAATCATGTAGTAACGTTAGTGTACAGTCAGTAAGCAGTTACACCGACGGGCCCCGGTGGCAATAAATTAGTAAAACCAAAAGATTACCTTGACTTGGAAGAGTGACAGTTTTGTGTTGGATAGCCAGCTAGCTAACATAGCATCCCTCTGTTGGAGCAGGGTGTTTCAGTAGGCTAAACTATCTAGCAAATGCAGCTAGCTGAGTGAAAGTGAAATGACGCTTGCTTCTTCATTTAGGAAGAAATTAATTTGTTTAACTGTTCAACTATTGTCTTTCTTACTGAGTCAACTACTCACCATTGTATGCACTGTAGTGTTAGTAGCTGTAGCTTATGCTTTCAGTACTATTTACATTTTCTGATCCTTTGATTGGGTGGCCCTGTCAGTTCATGCTGCAAGAGCTCTGATAGGTTGGAGGACATTTACCGGAAGTTGTTATAATTACTAAGGAAGGGGGTGAGAACCATGAGCCTCTTAGGTTTTGTATTGAAGTCAATGTACCCAGAGGAGGACAATCTAAATTAGCTATTGTCTGGCTACACCATGGTGCTACCCTGTTGATGCCACTGTAGACATTTGCAAAATGGTGTTTAATCAAGTTGGTGACGTGATTCTATTTAGTATTGTTCTATCTGAAAAGGATAACTTTTTTTTAAATGTTTTAATATAATACATTATGAAATTCATGGATGGTCCTCCCCTTTTTCCTCTGAGGAGCCTCCATTGATTAAGGTACATGTAGCCACATTTCTTGGAGACATCTGTTTAGTATTTCACTCTCTCCTTGGTTTGACAATTTGTCACTATAAGATAGGCCTAAGTAGGCTGAGGATATCCTGTTCTTAAAAAACATTCACAGTTTTTGAGCCCACGTCTTATCTAAATATGCTGAGAAGAGTGCTTTTCCACTCAATATGCTGAGCAATGGGGGCTTTTTAAAAATATTATTGTACAGTAGGCCTAAATATATTCATATTTCTTTGTAGATGTTTTAAGAAAACATTTTATTGCTTCACTCCCGCAATGGTTGACGTGTCACTACGAGAGAAGTAGGCCAATGATGTTGCACTGTTCTCAGAACACATTCATTGCTTGAGGTCACACAGCAAATTTGAGATCAGAATTTGTACACCCACAGTGTTAATTTAAAATGTTAGTGTGTGTATATGAGCCAACAAAAAGTGTTAAACAACACCCTAATAGTGTTGAACCCCTAACACCATGGGTGTTGCAAATTCCAACTTAAAGTAATATTTTGGGGTGTTAACATTTTAGGGCGTAGAGCCTTATTGGCATATTTCCCAGCATGCCTTTCAAGTGAATGTTAGAGATACCCACCTATGACTGTGTTCGTTAGTGACAGACATTGTTGTTGCAGTCCATAATTTCGGTCCTGAAATCTTCAGGAGACTGCCTAAGTGAATGTGTTGGAATTAAAAGTAAAATGTTTGTGACCAAATATTACAAGTCATATATTTTGGCCTCTAATTCTAGCATGGGCCATATCAGTCACAATATGCTGGTTTGATCTTATACTATACAATCATAGATATTAAAACAAACTAATTTTAATTTGCTGTTTGGCATTTCTTTTTGCAAGATCATTAATTGTATTATTGTGTGTGTATATGATAGCGATTGGGGGGGCTGTTTTTGTTCAGTGAGGCTTTCGACATCATCGATCATAGTTTGCTGCTGGAAAAACTGGTGTTTACATCCGCTGCTATATTGTAATGGAATCCTCACCAACATAATCCAGGAAGAATCAGGAATTAGCCAGGGTAGCTGTTTAGGCCCCTCCTGACATGCCACTGTGTATGTATGCGGATGACTCCACACTATACATGTCACTACTACAGCGACTGAAATGACTGCAACACTTAACAGTGAGTTGCAGTTTCAGAGTGGGCGGCAAGAAATACAAAATATTTCTAAAACTAAAAGCATTGTATTTGGGACTAAACATTCACCAAACCCTAAATCTTGTAATAAATAATGTGGGAATTGAGCAAGTTGAGGTGACTAAACTGCTTGGAATAACCCTGGATTGTAAACTGTCATGGTCAAAACATATTGATACAACAGTACCTAAGATGGGAAGAAGTTTGTCTATAATAAAGCGATGCTCTGCCTTAATGCTATCAACAAGGCAGGTCCTACAGGCCCTAGTTTTGTCGCACCTGGACTGCTGTTCAGTTGTGTGGTCAGGTGCCACAAAGGGACTCAGGAAAATTTGCAATTGGCTCAGAACAGGGCAGCACGACCTGTGGTATTATTGGAGTAAGGACCGGAGGGCAGTGTGTTGTGTAATCTGTGAATGTAATGTTTTTAAAATTGTATAAACTGCCTTAATTTCGCTGGGCCCCAGGAGGGGTATCCATAACAAATACAAATGTCTCTTCCTTAGTTGATACATGTTCACATGCATCTAACCTTGAGGATTTTACTCAACTCCGAGATGATGCTCCATCTGAGTTGAGCTTACTATATATGTCATAGGCAGAAACCAAACAACATTTTTCTCACATCCTCTGAATAACATGCTTCAAGTTACTCTAGTAATTAGTTTGATCGTACTAGCGTACGGTTGAAATGAAGTCGAATACTCAACATAAATTGCGATTGCTGGACACTCCCATTAAAGGCAATGGGGTGCATGAATAAACAAATAATGGCACACCATCTTGTGCATTCTCCCTTGTCTCCAGTCGCGTGTTCCTGGCTCTCTGTACATGTTTCATCAACATATGGCGGCCATCTGGGCCAGCCCAGTGATATAGGAACACTGTAGTCGGGGGCACAGGTTGTGTTAACCCTTTTTAAAATCTTTCAGGCGTCATATGGGGAACCAGGGAGGACAGACTGGAAACACACACACACACATTTTGGTTTTGTAATTGTCAACATTGGTCAAGGTCCAACACATGGAGTCTTACGGTTCTGGAAAGAGTATTGTGCATGAAGACAAATGTACATTTTTTGTGGGTGTTTTTGTTGAAAAACATGTCTCCCTCAGGGGCTCCCAAGTGTACTGAATCTTAGCACTGGAGACCCTAGTTCGATTCCAGGCTGTATCACAACTGGCCGGGATTGGGAGTCCCAAAGGGTTGCTCACAATTGTCCCAGTGTCGTCCGGGTTAGGGCGTCATTGTAAATAAGAATTTGTTCTTAACTGACTTGCCTAGTTAAATAAAAATACTAAGTAGAGACAAACATCCTAATCTCTCCTAACTAGGGCTACTCAACATTTTTAACAATTTGCATAGTGTATCCTGTAGCATTCAACACCACAAAGCAGTAGGGGCCTGCATCGATTTCTTTCTGGGGAAGAGGGCTGAACCCTGGAAGAGTATTCGGATATATAGCCAAGGGAAAAATATGGAGGGAGGGAGGGGGGAGGGAGATTCATTCCCTCTCGCTTCCTCCCTTCGCTCTCTCCTCCCCCTCTTTTTTTAGCTCCCTTCATCATTCCTTCTGTCCCATTCTCCCACTCATCTCTAAAATAGACTGAGAGCACGGGTAGTGCTATGGGGAGGTTAGATATTCCGGACCTGCCCGGGGAAACAGTCATAGCAGTGAACTCAGCCCCTTCCCAACTGCGGGTTAGAGACCTGTGACCGTGCTATGCAGTGAAATCACCAAGCTCCCGATTCAACCGGGGTGGCCCCCTGCAACCACAATTACCACACCACAGCTTTTGTCACTTTTTTTTGTTCATTGTAGGAGTAGGTTGTTTGAGGACTCACCTCTGGAAGTTTTGGCTGTGCATGCTTCATTGAACACTTTTCCAGAAAACAAACTTTGGAGTGAGTGAATTCTTGACAAGGCCATTGTAACTTCATTAGATCATCATCCAAGGGCATCAGTTATTTTATTATAATTCATAATACATTATACTGTAGTTGCACTAACTTGGACACCATCCATATGGACTTGATCAATCCTCTAAGGACTTTATACACTGCAAAATGTCCTGCCTGTATAATGTATGGCTTGACCTTGCTCTCACCTTCTCTGTGAATATCTAGAAGTTTGTAGGTGTATCAGAACTGTAAACAGACAAAGCCCAAGGCTGTGTATTCATGAGTTTTGTGCCTGCTGCAGCAAGTCAAACAGTCACTGTAAGAAAAACTAAAAAACATGATTCAATTGTAAGGCAACCAGGTGCAATAGCATTGATGTTGATTCAACATACAATTGTAAAGCAACCAGATGTAATAGGATTGTGAGTTTCCTCAACTTTTAGGTTGAGTGAACATACAATTCAACTTGAGAATTTATTCAACCTTAATTGCATATTTTCCAATTTGGCACTGGCTTGCCTTTGAGTGAATTGTAGATCCCACCAATGATGTACAGTACCAGTCAAAAGTTTGGACACCTACTCATTCAAGGGTTTTTCTTTATTTTCTACATTGTAGAACAGTAGTGAAGACATCCAAATCACACATGGAATTATGTAGTAACCAAAAAAGTGTTAAACAAATCAAAATATATTTTATATTTCAGATTCTTCAAAGTAGCCACCATTTTCCTTGACAGCTTTGCACTCTTTGCATTCTCTCAGCCAGCTTCACCTGGAATGCTTTTCCAATAGTCTTTAAGTGTCACGATCTTCATGCGGGACAGACCAAGGCGCAGCGAGGCATCCAGTATACATGCTTTTAATAAACGAACAAAACACACGTAACTGGGCAAAACAACAAAATGAACAAAGATCGTAACATAAACATAGACTTACATAAACGAACAAAGCTATGCATAAACAATAACCCACAAAACCTATACGAAAACCCCAAACATATATATGGTTCCCAATTAGAGACAACGACACACAGCTGCCTCTAATTGGGAACCATTACCCCAACATAGATATATAACACCTAGAACATAAAAAACCCTACACCAAAACCAAAACAAAACACGCCAGCCTGTCTTTTCAGGCTTGGACGTGACATTAAGGAGTTCCCACATGCTGAGCATTTGTTGGCTGCTTATTTTTTATCTACCCTTTTTATTTAACTAGGTAAGTCAGCTAAGAACAAATTCTTATTTTACAATGAGGGCTTACCCCGGCCTAACCCGGATGACGCTGGTCCAATTGTGTGCCAACCTATACCTACTGTCTTCCTTCACTGTGCGGTCCAACTAATCCGAAAGCATCTCAATTGGGTTGAGGTCGGGTGATTGTGGAAGCCAGGTAATCTGATGCAGCACTCCATCAATCTCCTTGGTCAAATAGCCCTTTCACAGCCTGGAATTGTGTTGGGTCATTGTCGTGTTGAAAAACTAAATGTCCCACTAAGCGCAAACCAGATGGGATAGCGTATCGCTGCAGAATGCTGTTGTAGTCATGCTGGTTGTGTGATGAATAAATGAATAAATCACCAGCAAAGCACCACCTCCATGCTTCACGTTGGGAACCACACTTGCAGAGATCATCCGTTCACCTACCCTGCGTCTCACAAAGACACGGCAGTTGGAACCAACAATCTAATTTGAAACTCATCAGACCAAAGGACAGATTTCCATCTGTCTAATGCCCATTGCTCATGTTTCTTGGTCCAAGCAAGTCTCTTCTTATTGGTGTCCTTTTTTTAATAGTGGTTTCTTTGCGGCAATTTGACCAAATAGGGCTATCTTCTGTATACCACCCTAACTTGTCACAACACAACTGATTGGCTCAAACTAATTATAATTTAACAAGGCACACCTGTTAATTGAAATGCATTTCAGGTGACTACCTCATGAAGCTGGTTGAGAGAAAGTTTTGCACACTCTTGGCAGTCATCAAGGCAAAGGGGGGTTACTTTGAAGAATATAATATATATTTTCATGTACATTTTTTTTGTTTACTACATTATTCCACTGCCTGGTATGGCAACTGCACTGCCCACATCCGCAAGGCTCTTCAGAGGGCGGTGCGGTCTGCCCAACGCATCACCGGGGGCAAACTACCTGCCCTCCAGGACATTTACAGCACCCGATGTGACAGGAAGGCCAAAAAGATCATCAAGGACAAAAGTTTGGACACCTACTCATTCCAGTTTTTTTTTTTTTTTCTATTTTCTACATTGTATAATAATAGTGAAGACATCAACTATGAAATAACATGTGGAATCATGTAGTAACCAAAAGTGTTAAACAAATCAAAATATATTTTGAGATTCTTCAAACTAGCCACTCTTTACCTTGATGACAGCTTTGCACACGCTTGGCATTCTCTCAGCCAGCTTTGTGAGGTAGTCACCTGGAATGCATTTCAATTAACAGGTGTGCCTTGTTAAAAGTTAAATGTGGAATTTCTTGTTAAATTATGAGCCTAGTTGGTTTTGCCATGGGAAAAAAATGGCTGGGTTGGACATGCCAAAAGATGAGTTTGGATTGGTCTCAGTATTGATGAGCGAATAAATTACTTTGTTCATTCAATCTCACTGTTACCTGTTGAAACATGCTTCTGTAAAAAAAAACATGCTTCTCAACCAATCACACAGCTGCTGGGTAGCTCTCATCGGTTGCCATGGTAACCACATGTTAATATTCTGGGAGCGTTTCTCTCTGACAAGAGACTGCTACTCGCTACAAAGACAAATCCATTGGCTGTTTCCACCAACGAATAAGGAGCTCTGCAGCAGAGCAGAAGTTAGAGTGGGACTTGCAGTCACAATGTGGCGTTTATTCCACGACCTTGGAAATCGTAACCTTGACGGAAAGTTATGGAGCAGTGTGTTTGGTAAAGCAATTTGTCCAATGTGTCTTCCCGCTACACTGCCATTGATCCTTTGGGCATCTGTGAAAGTATCATATAACTCTGATAAGGAGGCAGCAATTTTTCTCTAATACTTTGGACTGAGAGGAGAAGCTCAGAAACAATAGGCATTTATCTGCAGTGAGGTGGGGGGACATCGATTACAGATTCCAGCCTGATCTCCGACTCGTCACACAATCCAATCCAATTCCCCCTCTTTCCCGTCAATAGTTAATTATGTGAATTTTTAAAGGGGTCCACGGACAAAGACTGATAGACAGAAACATATAGGATAGTTAGGAGAAACCCTGAAACACATACCACACACTGTAACAAATTGCTATAAAGTTACAGGAAAGAATCTAGTTAGCTACTGTAATAGTATATTAGAGTACTGTAAAGAGCAATGCATTATGGGGTCTCAATGGCATGCCGATATGCTGCCGTAAAATTGATGTAATTGTTCAACACAATTTTAAACTATTACCTGTTATTGCTGTATATTTACAGCAGCATTGTGGAAAAATGTGGGCGGAGAAAGAATCTCTTGCTCTTTAACATATTTTGATATATTTGCTGCACCCGTTAGTGAGGATGGTGAACCCCACAGAATACAGTACCATACCGTGTTTTTGGAATCTAAAAAGTCATTCAGTACCAACCCACAATACAGTACCATTCTCAAAAACCTTTTTGAACACTAGTGGGTGCATGGTATTGTTTCTGGCTCATTATCTTGTAAGAGACTATAGTTGTTGCACCCATTAGTGAGTGCTGTACCAATTTAACTGAAATGTGGTAGTTGTTCCCAAACAATTGAATGTATGTAGAAGACCGATCAGTGGCTGAAAGTCTCAAATCTTAATGGTTGAGTGTTTAGTCATGTTATTTTGATGTGTTTTGCCCTGTAGTCATTGACAGTTTATAAGCTTTTGTTAAGTACATTACTATAGAGAATATACAAAAATGTGGTAATACAAAATGTAAGTTTACACACTCCCAGGAATGTCATACATGATGGATCATAAGCTTATACACATCTACGGGCCGACGGCCGACGGCTGGGCGGTAGAACCCAGTTCCTACATTTAAGTATAAAAATAGATTTTATCAAACAAAACTATGCTACAGTTTATCACTCAGAATGACAAATCAGAGCAAGATTACTGAATGTAAGTACATTATTTACTTTCAGAGTTGAATGTATCAAACCAGTTGCCAAAATAAGTGAGGAGTGAACAACAACAAAACAAACAATAGCATGGTATTTTTTCACTGTAATAGCTACTGTAAATTGGACAGTGCAGTTAGATTAACAAGAATTTAAGCTTTTTGCCCGTATTATTATTATTTATGATGATTATTATTATTATTATATCTTTATAACTTGCATGAGAGCATCAGCTGTTCCGGACGACTGTGTGATCATGCTCTCCATAGCCATGTGAGTAAGACATTTAAACAGGTCAACATTCACAAGGCCGCATGGCCAGACGGATTACCAGGACGTGTACTCCGAGCATGAGCTGACCAACTGGCAAGTGTCTTCAATGACATGTTCAACTTGTCCCTGACTGAGTCTGTAAAAACATGTTTCAAGCAGACCACCATAGTCCCTGTGCCCAAGAACACCAAGGTAACCTGCCTAAATGACTACTGACCCATAGCACTCACATCTGTAGCCATGAAGTGCTTTGAAAGGGGCTGTAGTAGAGCAGGTTGAGAGCTTCATGTTCCTTGGTGTCCACATCACCAACAAACTGTCATGATCCAAACACACTAAGCCAGTTGTGAAGAGGGCACAACAAAGCCTATTCCACCTCAGGAGACTGAAAAGAAATCGGCATGGGTCCTCATCCTCAAAAGGTAATACAGCTGCACCAGCTGTTTTTGTCCTAGACTTGGCACTCTGGGACCGCTTGCCATGCGGTAGTAGAGAGAACAGTGTGACTGGGGCGGCTGGGGTCTTTGACAATTTTTAGGGCCTTCCTCTGACACCGCCTGTTATAGAGGTCCTGGATGGCAGGCAGCTTAGCCCCAGTGATGTACCCTCTGTAGTGCCTTGCGGTCAGAGGCAGAGCAATTGCCGTACCAGGCAATGATGCAACCAGTCAGGATGCTCTTGATGTTGCAGCTGTAGAACCTTTTGAGGATTTCAGGACCCATGCCAAATCTTTTTAGTCTCCTGAGGTGGAATAGGCTTTGTCGTGCCCTCTTCACGACTGTCTTGGTGTGTTTGTACAATTCTAGCTTGTTGTTGATATGGACACCAAGGAACTTGAAGCTCTCAACCTGCTCCACTACAGCCCCGTCGATGAGAATGGGGGCGTACTCGGTCCTCCTTTTCCTGTAGTCCACAATCATCTCCTTAGTCTTGGTTACGTTGAGGAAGAGGTTGTTGTCCTGGCACCACACGGTCAGGTCTCTGACCTCCTCCCTGTAGGCTGTCTCGTCGTTGTCGGTGATCAGGTCTACCACTGTTGTGTCATCTGCAAACTTAATGATGGCGTTGGAGTCATGCCTGGCCATGCAGTCGTGGGAGTACAAGAGGGGACTGAGCACGCACCACTGGGAGCTCCAGTGTTGAGGATCAGATGTGTTGCTACCTACCCTCACCACCTGGGGGCGGCCCGTCGGGAAGTCCAGGATCCAGTTGCAGAGGGAGGTGTTTAGTCCCAGGATCCTTAGCTTAGTGATGAGCTTTGAGGGTACTATGGTGTTGAACGCTGAGCTGTAGTCAATGAATAGTATTCTAACGTTGGTGTTCCTTTTGTCCAGGTGGGAAAGGGCAGTGTGGAGTGCAATAGAGAGAGCATCATCTGTTTGGGCGGTATGCAAATTGGAGGGGGTCTAGGGTTTCTGGGATAATGTTGTTGATGTGAGCCATTACCAACCTTTCAAAGCACTTCATGGTTATGAACGTGAGTGCTACGGGTCTGTAGTCGTTTAGGCAGGTTGCCTTTGTGTTCTTGGGCACAGGGACTATGGTGGTCTGCTTGAAGCATGTTGGTATTACAGACTCAATCAGGGACATATTGAAAATGTCAGTGAAGACACCTGCCTGTTGGTCAGCACATGCCCAGAGCACACGTCCTGGTAATCCGTCTGGTCCCGGATTACCACGTCGGCTACCGGAGAGCGTGATCACACAGTTGTCTGGAACAGCTGATGCTCTCATGCTCTCATGCATGCCTCAGTGTTGCTTGCCTCGAAGCGAGCAGAGAAGTGATTTAGCTCGTCTGGCAGGCTCGTGTCACTGGGCAGCTCTCGGCTGTGCTTCCCTTTGTAGTCTATAATAGTTTGCAAGCCCTGCCACATAAGACGAGCGTCAGAGCCGGTGTAGTATGATTCAATCTTAGCCCTGTATTGACGCTTTGCCTGTTTGATGGTTCGTCGCAGGGCATAGCAGGATTTCTTGTAAGCTTCTGTGTTAGAGTCCTGCACCTTGAAAGCGGCTGCTCTACCCTTTAGCTCAGTGCAAATGTTGGCTGTAATCCATGGCTTTTGGTTGGGGTATGTACGTACAGTCACTGTGGGGACGACGTCCTTGATGCACTTATTGATAAAGCCAGTGACTGATGTGGTGTACTCCTCAATGCCATCGGAGGAATCCCGGAACATGTTCCAGTCTGTGATAGCAAAACAGTTGTGTAGTTTAGCGTCTGCTTCATCTGACCAATTTTTTATAGACCGAGTCACTGGTGCTTCCTGCTTTCATTTTTGCTTGTAAGCAGGAATCAGGAGGATAGAATTATGGTCGGATTTACCAAATGGAGGGCGAGGGAGAGCTTTGTACGCGTCTCTGTGTGTGGAGTACAGGTGATCTAGATTTTTTCCCCCTCTGGTTGCACATTTTAACATGTTGATGGAGATTTGGTAGAACTGATTTAAGTTTCCCTGCATTAAAGTCTCCAGCCACTAGGAGCGCCGCCTCTGGGTGAGTGGTTTCCTGTTTGCTTATTTCCTTATACAGCTGACTGAGTGCGGTCTTAGTGCCAGCATCTGTCAGTGGTGGTAAATAAACAGCCACGAAAAGTATAGCTGAAAACTCTCTAGGCAAGTAGTGTGGCCTGCAATTTATCACAATATACTCTACTTCAGGCGAGCAAAATCTAGAGACTTCCTTAGATTTCGTGTACCAGCTGTTGTTTACAAATATGCATAGACCGCCCCCCCTCGTCTTACCGGATTGTGCTGTTCTATCCTGCCGGTGCAGCGTGTATCCCGCTAGCTGAATATCCACGTCATCATTTAGCCACGATTTCGTGAAACAGGATGTTGAAGTTTTTAATGTCCCGTTGGTAGGATATTTGTGATCGTACCTCGTCTAATTTATTGTAGAGTGATTGCACTTTGGCGAGTAGTATTGACGGTAGCTTTCCCAATTGCCTTCTCCGTGTCCTGACCAGGCATCCGTCTCTTTTCCCCTGTACCTGTGTCGCTTCCTTTTGCGAATAACTGGGATGTCGGCCCTGCTGGGTGTTTGGAGAATATCATGTGCGTCTTGCTTGTTGTTGAAAAAATCGTAGTCTAATCCGAGGTGAGTGATCGCTGTCCTGATAGCCAGAAGCTCTTTTCTGCCGTAAGATACGGTTGCAGAAACGTTATGTACAAAACAAATAATGCAAGAAAAAAACACATATTAGCACAATTGGTTAGGCGCCCGTAAAACAGCTGCCATTTCTTCCACCGCCATTTTTATCAAGAAAAATTATTTGTTCGTTTTGAGAGACTCATTACTAAGCACTTACCTGCACGCTCCTCGTTATTTCTCCAAGTTTGTATGAAACCAATCACTGTATTTGGGTTTAATGACAATTATAAGTCTCTGGTTGTCCACCAAAGGTCACCATGTCCTTAGTAGTTGAAGTAGGTTTCCTTTGTTCTGGAAGTGTCTGTTAGACTGGCTACATCAGACGTACCAATGGTTGTTTGATAGGGAAAGTTTATTTTCTTGTCTTCGGTCGACTGGATCCTTCAAATGTATACACGGTCGAGTTTACTAGACTAAAGTACTTAAACAGCTGCAGACTGAATGCTCTGATGTAGTCTTTATCTTAACTCGAGAGTCTTACCATTTTCTGGTCTGGTAGAATCATACTATTTTACGTGCCAGTAGCAACCCAGCAATGTACTGGTCAAAATGGTTGATTATTCAGGGTACAGCTAAGACCCCTGTCCACACCGGCAGCAACCTGGCATGTTTTGGTCTCAAGAGACTCCAACCATTTCAACGTGTGGATGATCCTCATGTTCTCTGGTCTGGTATGTTAATTCTTTAGGAGTCCTTTATAAACACTTTGGGATAAAGGGGCGTTCCCTCCTTTTGGCATATTGTCTGCTCACGTGTGTGTGGTTACTGACTGGGTAAAACTTTACATGAAACTCTATTCTCATTTAGAAGGCTAAAATCACATTTCTTCTTCTCACAAATAGTTTCATAGCATTTAGACGTATACATTTGTAGAGTTACCGTTATTTGGTTATACTGTCCTTAATGATATCACAAAATAATGACTTATTTGACATGATTATTGTTTAGAGATGCACCGACCATTTCCCACATTATTTACATTAGAAATATTGTAATTAGCCTTGTAAGTAATGATCTTGTTGTGAATTTATTTTCCTGTAATAATTAATACAGATTTGCTAAAGTTAAGATGTTTTCAGCTATGATATGGTCCCTAGCTAACAAGTTAGAAACTAACCAAAATATGTAGAAAGTTGCTTTTAGTTGCCTGGTTTGCTAGATGGACATATACTAAATTAGATTTTTAAATGGATGGGTTCATTGGTGTTAAAATACGCCAGTTATGTTTTTTGGACCACCAGCCTGACAATGACAACTTTGATGTCGGACGACAATGTCACTGCGACAACTGTCACATACAATCTTCATCTAGGTCACAACAATAGACAAACACAATCTGCTTAACTTCTTAGGGAGCGGCTGCATAGGTGACGGTTTTGGAGTCTGGCATGCCCAAAGTAAAATGCCTGCCACTCAGGCCCAGAAAATAGAATATGCACTATTGGATAGGAAACACTCTGAAATCATGTATGTGAGTTTAACAGAACTGATATAGCAGGCGAAAACCAGAGGAAAATCCATTCGGATTTGCAGTTTTTTTGTAAATGCCCTTCTCCATTTTGCCTATTGCATACAATCTTATGTAGGACTGAGACTGCAGTACCTATGGCTTCCACTAGATGTCAACAGTCAACAGTCAAAGACTGGGAATTCTAGGAGTGACCAGAACGGATAGGGACAGGAAGAAGTCACAGGACCACTTTTGTAAACAAGGTTTGACGCGCGCGAGATTGTGAACACGCACCACTTTATTTTTCGTTCACATTATCGTCCGGTTGAAATATTACAGCAAAAATACACAAAAGGATACCTAAGGATACATAAAAAATTGTTTGATTTGTTTGTAGAAAGTGTATAGGTATAATTTGAACGTGTTCTCTTCATGTTTCAATAGGCGACTCAACGGTGGATTTTGGATATAATGGATATAATAAATGACTTTTTCTAACAAAAGAACCATTGGATGTCTTCGTTGGACACAGAAGTTCTTCAAAAGATAAGGGATTTTATATTAGTGATTTTATGCGTTTTTTGAGACCCGCTTTGGTTATGGATTTATGCTAATGCATAAAATATGAGAGGGGCTATCCTCAAACAATCAAATGTTGCACTTTCGCCGTAAAGCCTTTTTGAAATCTGACAACGCTGTGATATTGCCAAGAATCAGAGCTTTTGATGACTATGCAAGTTAAACTATGACTAAGTAGTTAAACTAATAACACACAAACAATTATGCGTTTCATGTCTTTATTGAACACACCGTGTAAACATTCACAGTGCAGGGTGGGGAAATTATTTGAACCCTTGGATTTAATAACTGGTTGACCCTCATTTGGCTGCAATAACCTCAACCAAACGTGTTCTGTAGTTGCGGATCAGACCTGCACAATGGTCAGGAGGAATTTTGGACCATTCAGCTTTACAAAACTGTTTCAGTTCAGCAATATTCTTGGGATGTCTGGTGTGAACTGCTCTCTTGAGGTCATGTCACAGCATCTCAATCGGGTTGAGGTCAGGAGTCAGTGACTGGGCCACTCTAGAAGGCTTATTTTCTTCTGTTGAAGCCATTCTGTTGTTTTGGGTTGTTGACCTGTTGCATCACCCAACTTCTGTTTAGCTTCAATTGGCGGACAGCCTAACATTCTCCTGCAAAGAGTCTTGATAAACTTGGAATTCCTGTTCGGTGTTTCTTCCAAACAACTCAACTGTAGTTTCATCTGTCCACAGAATATTTTGCCGGTAGCGCTGTGGAACATCCAGGTGCACTTTTGCAAACTTCTGACGTGCAGCAATATTTTTTGGGGACAGCAGTGGCTTCTTCCATGGTGTCCTCCCATGTACACCATTCTTGTCTAGTATTTCACCTATCATAGACTCGCCAACAGAGACGTTAGCATGTTCCAGAGATTTCTGTAAGTCTTTAGCTGACACTCGATGATGATTCTTAACCTCATTGAGCATTCTGCGCTGTGCTCTTGCAGTCATCTTTGCAGAAACCGTGCTGAACTTTCTCCATTTATAGACAATTTGTTTTACCGTGGACTGATGAACATCAGGGATTTTAGAGATACTTTTGTAACCCTTTCCAGCATTATGCAAGTCAACAATTCTTAATCTAAGGTCTTTTGAGATCTCTTTTGTTTGAGACATGGTTCACATCAGGCAATGCTTCTTTTGAATAGCAAACTCAAATGTTGAGTGTTTTTTTTATAGGGCAAGGCAGCTCTAACCAACATCTACAATCTTGTCTCATTGATTGGACTCCAGGTTAGCTGACTCCTAACTCCAATTAGCTTTTGTCATAAGCCTAGGGGTTCACATACTTTTTCCAACCTACACTGTGAATGTATAATAAACACACGTTTTTGGTTATCCTGACCTGGATACCATGTACAGTATTATAATAGCCCATTATGGGCTATAAGCAGGAAAATATTACCATCACCTCTCTGTATTTTGATACTTTGTGGAAGGGGGCTCCCGCAGTGCAAAATGCGTTGCTACAGATGCAGGTTCAATACCCGTGCTGGCTGCCACCGGGAGACCCATGAGGCGGCTTTTGGTTTAAATTTAGAATCCTCCAATTCTCTATATGTAGTTATTGGAGGAGAGTCACGTCATATATTTCGATATACTGTAGGCCTACCGTAGGCGACATGAGTCTCACTAGTGTTGAGTAATGTGGTGTAGGTCTTATTTATTTAAAGAGCATATTGAAGTTAGAAGCAATAGGATTTGAAGCAATAGCCTTTAACTATTTTAGCACCGTTTCACGCTGCTCTGAGACAAGCATGGGGACTGGTCTTGATAAATCAATTAGATTTTTATTTTCACTGAATCTCTGTTTGGGTATTGGTTAGACTAGAATTAGAAAAGTATGGTGTAGAAATGTTATGTTCTTAGTGTAACCTTCATTTAACTAGGCAGACTGAATGTTCTGGTCTAGTCTTTACCTTCACTTAGGTTGAGAGTTTGAGGGTCTTACCATTTTCAGCCGTGTAGCCACCGCTCCACGCTGTCTGTTCTTGTAGTTTTAACCATTTCAACGTGTGGGCCATGGCTTCACGTTCTCTGGTCTAATGTACATTTCATTAGCGAGTCCTTTTAAGCATTCTGGCTTTGGAGGGAGTTCCGCCATGATGCCACGAACTCTGAGCTCACTTGGGCGTGGCTACTGAGTGGGCACAAGTTGGCATGAAAGACAATTCTCATTTAGAAGGCTAAAATCACATTGCTATCTTCACAAGAGTATTCTCATATTTAATCATATAATTTTTACAACATTTAGATCTAAACCTGATATATACAGTGTGAAAGCTCTTAAAGTTAAAATTTTTCAATTATAACATCTTTCTGATCAATTTAATGACATCACAAAATAGACATACATTTTCCATCTCTCATCATTCCCAACATTCGGATGTTCAAATATATTGTCCCAGTGTCCGTTGTTTGATGTTTTGGGCGGGGCGAGTCTCTCGGTAAACAAAGGGAGTTTTACCTTCACGATACTGCAGGGCAAGAGAGAGAAAGTTTACAACCGGCTGTCATAAAACCATCCCAACTCCCCCCTCTCTGGTTCTGTCAGCCATGTGCCGAGCTGGCACCCTTGATCCTCACCAAGGAGAGAGAGAGTCATGACAGATGCCTCTGTGTTCTTAGGGACCTTCAATGCTGTAGAAATGTTTTTGTGCACTTCCCCAGATCTGTGCCTTGACACAATCCTGTCTCGGAGCTCTACAGACAATTACTTCGACCTCATTGCTTGGTTTTTGCTCTGACATACATATTGTCAACTGTGGGACCTTTATGTAGACAGGTGTGTTCCTTTCCAAATCATGTCAAATCAATTGAATTTACTACAGTTGGACTCCATTCAAGTTTTAGAAACATCAAGGATGATCAATGGAAACAAGATGCATCCGAGCTCAATTTCGAGTCTCATAGCAAAGAATCTGAATACTTATCTAAATAAGGTATCTGTTTTTAATACATTTGCAAACATTTCTAAAAACCTGTTTTCACTTTGTCATTATTAGTATTGTTTGAATTATTTTTTTTCCTCCAATTTTAGAACAAGGGTAACAATGTGGATAAAGTAAAGTGGTCTGAATACTTTCCGAATGCACTGTACATTCCCTCGGGGACATTCTGTATATGTGGGGGCAATGTTCTGGCAAGGCTTATAAGCATATTTTGGGGCATGGTCCAAAATGTGTTGTATATGTGCCAACCACTAGTGGAAGTGTTAAACCAGTCTAAGCGTTTTTGTCATTATGTTGGTGAGTGTTGAGCACCTAATTTGTCCGATCCCTGTTAAACAATCTTTGTAAGTACTTCTGACAATCAAGAGCTGCACTGTTAAGAGGTTCCTTTGCATTTTCCAGTAACTTAATGGCAGTTAAAATCAACCTTTTTTGTCACATGCGTCGAACACAGGTGTAGACCTTACCGTGAAATGTTTACTTACAAGCCCTTTTTTTTAACCTTTTATTTAACTAGGCAAGTCAGTTAAGAACAATTTCTTATTTACAATGACGGCCCAATTGTGCACCACCCTATGGGACTCCCAATCACGGCCATATCTGATACAGCCTGGATTCGAACCAGGGACTGCAGTGACACCTCTTTTTTACCAAGTAGGCCAGTTGAGAACATTTACAACTGTGACCTGGCCAAGATAAAGCAAAGCAGTGCGACAAAAACAACAACACAGAGTTACACATGGGATAAACAAATGTACAGTCAATAACACAATAGAAAAATCTGTATACAGTGTGTGCAAATTAAGTAAGGAGGTAAGTTAATAAATAGGCCATAGTGGCAAAGTAATTACAATTTAGCAATTAACACTTGAGTGATAGATGCACTGAGATGCGGTGCCTTAGACCGCTGTGCCACTCGAGAGCCCACTTGGGAGCCATAAACCAACAATGCAGTTCAAGAAAGAGTTAAGAAAATATTTACTAAATAAAATAAAAGTAAAAAAAAAGAACTTGCAAAAAAACTAAAGGAGCCGGTAAAACAGCAGCCATCCCCTCCAGCGCAATTCTGCCATTCACCAGGTTCATGTAGATTTTTCAATCATTTACATAAATACAGTTGCTGCAATTTTCACTAACCTGATGGTGTCCCACTATAGCATTTTCCAGTTGGTGCCCGCATTGCCTTCATGACGTCATCAGAGTGCACAGCTGAACACTGTAAGCCGGAAACACTTGTTTTAAATATAAATACTTTGTTTTTGCATGGATTCTGCGATGCCGTTAGCATTAGCAAATTGCTAGGACCGCTATTTCTTGACCCGGAATTTTGCTTAACAGACAGTTTGAAGCTGATAGCCATCAAGATAACAAAGTTAGTCCCAGATTTGTTTTTCAATGGAGCCCACTTTCTGGAGAAGTAAATGAACAGTTCCAGCGCTGTAGGAGCTGTATCTACTGCGCTTTGTTTCGGTAAAACTGGATCACTTGGATTTCCAAGTTAGCTTGCAGAGGATTATAGCACTGCAGCTCAATGGGTGTAACTTCTATAAGGAGGATCCACATGAATAATGTTGGTTCCTGTATCCTTTCACAGCATTATAAGGCTACGTTGAGACTGACTTATCAACGACCCAAGCCCAGCTCAATTAATCCATACCATTGTGTCGCTGTCAGGCTCTTGTGTAGCTGGTGCATAGAAGTCAGGTGCAGGAGAACAGTACTGAGTAAGCAAAACACTACTCAAGCAAAACGCTAAACGCGTAAAGACAAAGACACATGCAAAACACAAAACAGGCGAGACATAAATGAAATGCACCAGCCGGAAAGAAGCGGCTTAACAATAAACAATCACACACAAGGACAGAGGGTTAAATACACAACAGATAATGATGGGGAATGCATACCAGGTGTGTGAAAAACAAGACAAATGGAAAATGAAAAGTAGATCGGTGATGATTAGAAGACCGGTGACGTTGACCGCCGAACAAGGAGGGGAACCGACTTCAGTCGAAGTCCTGACAGTACCCCCCCCCCCCACCTTGACGCACGGCTCCAGCAGCACGCCGACCCAGAGGACAAGGCGCAGGGCGATCCGGCCGGCGACGGTGAAACTCCCGCAGAAGTTCAGGGTCCATTACATCTGCCGCTGGAAACCAGCACCTCTCCTCCGGACTGTACCCATCCCACTCCACGATGTACTGAAGGTTCCTTGCCCGACGCCTCAAATCCAGGATGGAACGGACGGAGTACGCCGGGCCCCCCTCGATGTCCAGAGGGGGCGGAGGAACCTCCCGTATCTCAGACTCCTGGAGCGGACCAACCACCACCGGCCTGAGGAGAGACACGTGGAACGAGGGGTTAATATGGTAATCGGGGGGAAGCTGTAACCGGTAACAAACCTTGTTCACTCTCCTCAGGACTTTAAATGGCCCCACAAACTGCGGACCCAGCTTCCGGCAGGGCAGGCGGAGGGGCAGGTTTCGGGTCGAGAGCCAGACCCTGTCCCCTGGTGCGAACACTGGTGCCTCACTGTGGTGACGGTCCACGCTGGTCTTTTGGCGCGGCTTGCTGTAGGTGACCATGGGCGACTTCCCAGGTCTCCTCCGCACGCTTGAACCAATCGTCAACCGCAGGAGCCTCGGTCTGACTCTGATGCCATGGTGCCAGAACCGGCTGGTACCCCAATACACACTGAAAAGGGGAAAGGTTAGTGGAGGAGTGGCAGAGCGAGTTCTGCGCCATCTCTGCCTATGGGATGAACGCCACCCTGGCAATATATCCGCAGAAACCTACCCACATCCCGGTTTACACTCTCCACCTGCCTGTTACTCTCGGGGTGAAAACCCTGGATGTGACCTGGGGACCCCGATCAGAGACTATATCCTCAGGCACCCCGTAAGTGCCGGAAGACGTGTGTGAACAGGGCCTCCGCAGTCTTTAGGGCCGTAGGGAGACCGGGCAAAGGGAGGAGACAACAGGACTTAGAAAACTGATCCACAACGACCAGGATTGTGGTGTTGCCCTGTGAGGGAAGAAGATCAGTCAGGAAGTCCACTGACAGGTGCGACCACAGCTGTTGTGGAACGGGTAGGAGTTGTAACCTCCCTCTGGGCAGGTGCCTAGGAGCCTTGCACTAGGCGCACACCGCGCAGGAGGAAACATAAACCCTCACGTCCTTGGCCAAGTTGGACCACCAGTACTTCCCACTAAGACAGCGCACTGTCCGACCGATGCCAGGATGACCAGAGGATGGTGATGTGTGAGCCCAATAGATCAACCGGTCTCGGACAGCAGACGGAACGTACAGATGCCCTGCTGGACACAGAGGGAGTGGGCTCTGTACGTAACGCCCGCTCGATGTCCGGGTCCAGCTCACACACTACCGGTGCCACCAGGCAAGAGGCCGGGAGTATGGGAGTGTGATCCATGGACCGCTCCTCTGTGTCATACATCCGGGACAGTGCGTCTGCCTTAGCATTCTGGGAACCTGGTCGGTAGGACAGGGTGAAAACAAAACGGGTAAAAAACATGGCTCACCTTGCCTGGCGAGGGTTCAGTCTCCTCGCCGCCCGGATGTACTCCAGATTGCAGTGGTCAGTCCAGATGAGAAAAGGGTGTTTTGCCCTCTCAAACAAATGTCTCCACGCCTTCAGAGCCTTTACGACAGCCAACAGCTCCCGATCCCCCAAATCATAGTTTCGCTCCGCCGGGCTGAGCTTCTTCGAAAAAAAAGGCACAGGGGCGGAGCTTCGGTGGTGTACCTGAGCGCTGAGAGACCACGGCTCCTATCCCAGCCTCGGACACGTCCATCTCCACTATGAACGCCAAAGATCTCCGGATGAGCCAGCACGGGAGCCGAGGTAAACAGAGCTATTAGGTGACCAAAAGCCCTGTCCACCTCAGCCGACCACTGCAGTCGCACCGGTCCCCCCTTCAGCAGTGAGGTAATTGGAGCCGCTACCTGACCAAAGCCCCGGATAAACCTCCGGTAGTAGTTGGCAAACCCTAGGAACCGCTTCACTTCCTTTACCGTGGTGGGAGTCGGCCAATTACACACGGCTGAAATGCGGTCACTCCATCTCCAACCCTGACATAGAAATGCGGTACCCTGGGAAGGAGACGGACTGTTGGAAGAACAGACATTTCTCAGCCTTGACGTACAGGTCATGCTCCAACAGTCGACCAAGCACCCTGCGCACCATGGACACATGCTTGGCGTGTGTAGCAGAGTATATCAGAATGTCGTCGATGTACACCACTACACTCTGCCTGTGCAGGTTCCTGAAAATCTGATGGAGCATTCATCAACCCATATGGCATGACGAGGTACTCATAGTGCCCAGAGATGGTACTAAAGGCCGTCTTCCACTCATCCCCCTCCCGGATACGCACCAGGTTGTAAGCACTCCTGAGATCCAATTTTGTGAAGAAGCGCGCCCTGTGCATTGACTCGATCGCACTGGCTATGAGAGGCAGCGGGTAGCTGTACCTCACAGTGATCTGATTGATACCCTGATAGTCAATACACAGGCGCAGACCTCCATCCTTCTTCTTCACAAAAAATAAACTCGAGGAGGCAAGTGAAGTGGAGGGCCGAATGTATCCCTGCCCCAGGGATTCGGAGACATATGTTTCCATAGCCACCGTCTCCTCCTGGGACAGAGGATACACGCTACTCCTGGGAAGTGCTGCGTCTGCCAGGAGATTTATCTCACAATCCCCCCGTCAATGGGGTGGTAATTTAGTCGCCCTCTTCTTACAGAAAACGAGAGCCAAATCAAATCAAATTTTATTTGTCACATACACATGGTTAGCAGATGTTAATGCGAGTGTAGCGAAATGCTTGTGCTTCTAGTTCCGACCATGCAGTAGTATCTAACAAGTAATCTAACAAATTCACAACAACTACCTTATACACACAAGAGTAAAGGAATGAATACGAGTATGTACATATAAATATATGGATGAGCGATGGCTGACCGGCATAGGCAAGATGCAGTAGATGGTATGGAGTACAGTATATACACATATATATATATATATATATATATATATGAGATGAGTAATGTAGGATATGTAAACATTATATAAATGGCATTGTTTAAAGTGGCTAGTGATACATTATTTCATCCAGTTAAAATTATTAAAGTGGCTAGAGATTTGGGTCGATGGCCGAGCAGCATAGGCAAGATACAGTAGATGGTTTAGAGTACAGTGTATACATTTGATATGAGTATGTCGGATACGTAAACATTATATACAAAATTGTTTAAAGTGGCTAGTGATACATTTGTTACATCCAATTCCTATGTTTAAAGTGGCTAGAGATTTAAGTCAGTATGTTGGCAGCAGCTACTCAATGTTAGTGATGGCTGTTTAACAGTCTGATGGCCTTGAGGTAGAAGCTGTTTTTCAGTCTCTCGGTCCCAGCTTTGATGCACCTGTACTGACCTCGCCTTCTGGATGATAGCGGGGTGAACAGGCAGTGGCTCGGGTGGTTATTGTCCTTGATGATCTTTTTGGCCTTCCTGTGACATCGGGTGGTGTAGGTGTCCTGGAGGGCAGGTAGGTTTCCCCCGGTGATGCGCTGTGCAGTCCTCACTACCCTCTGGAGAGCCTTACGGTTGTGGGCGGAGCAGTTGCCGTACCAGGCGGTGATACAGCCAGACAGGATGCTCTCGATAGTGCATCTGTAAAAGTTTGTGTGATTTTGGTGACAAGCCAAATTTCTTCAGCCTCCTGAGGTTGAAGAGGCGCTGTTGCGCGTTCTTCACCACGCTGTCTGTGTGGGTGGACCAATTCAGTTTGTCCGTGATGTGTACACAGAGGAACTTAAAACTTTCCACCCTCTCCACTACTGTCCCCTCGATGTGGATAGGGGGGTGCTCCCTCTCCTGTTTCAAAGTCCACGATCATTGCAAAGTCCACGATCATCTCCTTTGTTTTGCTGACATTGAGTGAGAGGTTATTTTCCTGACACCACACTCCGAGGGCCCTCACCTCCTCTCTGTAGGCCGTCTCGTCATTGTTGGTAATCAAGCCTACCACTGTAGTGTCGTCAGCAAACTTGATGATTGAGTTGGATGCGTGCTTGGCCACGCAGTCATGGGTAAACAGGGAGTACAGGAGAGGGCTGAGAACGCACCCTTGTGGGGCCCCAGTGTTGAGGATCAGCGGAGTGGAGATGTTGTTTCCTACCCTCACCACCTGGGACCGGCCCGTCAGGAAGTCCAGGACCCAGTTGCACAGGGCTGGGTCGAGACCCAGGGTCTCGAGCTTAATGACGAGCTTGGAGGGAACTATGGTGTTAAATGCTGAGCTGTAGTCGATGAACAGCATTCTTACATAAGTATTCCTCTTGTCCAGATGGGTTAGGGCAGTATGCATTGCGATTGCGTCGTCTGTGGACCTATTGGGACGGTAAGCAAATTGGAGTGGGTCCAGGGTGTCTGGCAGGATGGAGGTGATATGATCCTTGACTAATCTCTCAAAGCACTTCATGATGACAGAAGTGAGTGCTACGGGGCGATAGTCATTTAGCTCAGTCACCTTAGCTTTCTTGGGAACAGGAACAATGGTGGCCCTCTTGAAGCATGTGGGAACAGCAGACTTGGATAGGGACTGATTGAATATGTCCGTGAACACACCAGCCAACTGGTCTGCGCATGCTCTGAGGACACGGCCATGGATGCCATCTGGGCCGGCAGCCTTGCGAGGGTTAACACATTTAATTGTTTTTCTCACATTGGCTGCGGTGAAGGTGAGCCCGCAGGTTTTGGTAGCGGGCCGTGTCGGTGGCACTGCATTGTCCTCAAAGCGAGCAAAGAAGTTGTTTAGTTGGTCTGGGAGCAGGACGTCATGGTCCGTGACGGGGCTGGTTTTCTTTTTGTAGTCTGTGATTGACTGTAGACCCTGCCACATTCCTCTTGTGTCTGAGCCGTTGAATTGTGACTCTACTTTGTCTCTATATTGACGCTTAGCTTGTTTGATTGCCTTGCGGAGGGAATAGCTACACTGTTTGTATTCAGTCATGTTTCCGGTAGCCTTACCCTGGTTAAAAGCAGTGGTTCGCTTTCAGTTTTGCGCGAATGCTGCCATCAATCCACGGTTTCTGGTTGGGGAAGGTTTTAATATTTGCTATGGGTACAACATCACCAATGCACTTGCTAATAAACTCGCTCACCGAATCAGCGTATACATCAATGTTGTTGTCAGATGCTATCCGAACATATCCCAGTCCACGTGCTCGAAGCAATCTTGCAGCATGGAATCAGATTGGTCGGACCAGCGTTGAACAGACCTGAGAACGGGCGTTTCCTGTTTTAGTTTCTGTTTGTAGGCTGGGAGCAACAAAATGGAGTCATGGTCAGACTTGCCGAAAGGAGGGCGGAGAATAGCCTTGTATGCATCACGGAAGTTGGAATAACAGTGGTCCAGGATTTTACCAGCCCGGGTGGCACATTCGATATGCTGGTAAAATTTTGGGAGCCTTGCTCTTAAATTAGCCTTACTAAAATCCCCAGCCACAATAAATGCAGCCTCAGGATATGTGGTTTCCAGTTTACATAGAGTCCGATGAATTTCTTTCAGTGCCGTCGATGTATCAGCTTGAGGGGGGATGTACACGGCTGTGATTATAATCGAGGAGAATTCTCTTGGTAGATAATGCATTTGATTGTAATGAATTCTATGTCAGGTGAACAAAAGGACTTGAGTTCCTGTATGTTGTTATGATCACACCACGTCTCGTTAATCATAAGACACACACCCCCACCCTTCTTACCAGATAGAAGTTTGTTTCTGTCGGCGCGATGCGTGGAGAAACCAGGTGGCTGTACCGACTCTGATAACGTGTCCTGAGTGAGCCATGTTTCTGTGAAGCAAAGAACGTTGCAGTCTCGGATGTCTCTCTGAAAGGCAACCCTCGATCGGATTTCGTCTACTTTGTTGTCAAGAGACTGTACATTGGCGATTAAAATACTCGGGAGAGGTGCACGATGCGCCCGTCGACGTAGCTTGACCAAAAGACCGGCGCGTTTCCCTCTTCTCCGGCGCCGCCGTTGCTTTGAGTAGCCGGGTGCTATCCAGTCTATTGTTGTGTTTGGGTTAGCAAACCGAGAATCCTCTTTGGGAAATTCGTATTCCTGGTCGTAATGTTGGTAAGTTGACGTTGCTCTTATATCCAATAGTTCCTCCCGGTTGTATGTAATAAAACTTAATATTTCCCGGGGTAATAATGTAAGAAGTAATACATAAAAAAACAAAATATTGCATGGTTTCCTGAGAACGTGAAGCGAGGCTGCCATCTCTGTCGGCGCCGGAAGTTTACTTAATCAGGATATTCTGAGGGAATGCGCACGGTGGAGACCTGGTCTGAATTTTCCACCGTAGTCGCACAGATGGAAACCCCTACACACCTCCCTGAGCACTTTCGTGACCACCCCTTGAGAGCCCTCTGTTGCCACGAAATAGTGGGGTCATGACAGGCCAACCAGGGTAGACCCAGCACCACGGGAAACGCAGGAGAATCAATAAGGAAGAGACTTATTCTCCCCCCAGCACCGACCAGCAGTGTGCCCTCTACGGCCCCAAATGGTGCAGGGAATGGCCCCTCCTCCGGTCGCCCTAAGTGCAGCACCTCCCAGCTCCATGGGCGTCGGAGCGGAGGTGCTGGTGGATGGAACTAACAGGCCCCGATCCGGACGTCCTCGGGTAGCCAGCAGATTGTCCAGCCGGATGGACAGGTCCACCAGCTGGTCCAATGTGAGGGTGGTGTCTCAGCAGGCCAACTCCCGACGAACGTCCTCGCACAGACTGCACCGATAGTGATCGATCAGGCCCCTGTTGTTCCATCCCGCGCTGGCGGCCAGGGTCCGGAAGTCCAAAGCGAAATCCAGCGCGCTCCTCGTCCCCTGCCGCGGCGTTGGACCATTACGCAGACGTTCACCCGCCGCTCGACCCTCAGGTGGGTGGTCAAACTGCCCTAAAGCGGCGGGTGAACTCTGCGCAATGGTCCAACGCCCCGTCTCCTTCACTCCATACGGCGTTGGCCCATTCCAGGGCTTTGCCTGAGAGGCAGGAGACAAGGGAGGATGGTCGACAGGTAGAGCTCCAGCAAGAACCCCTGGCATCCGGCAGCCATCCCATCCCATCATACTCCCTTGGGAGTGAGAGCCGAATCCTGCTGGAACCGGGTGAAGGAGGGGTGTACAGTGCAACCTGCTGTAGTGGGGCTGGTGGAGGCGCTAGAAGACCTCTTTCTCTCCATTCGGTCCATCATCTGCAGCACGCGATCCATGGTGGTGCCCAGACGTTGTAACATGGTCGCGTGCTGCTGGACACATTCCTCTACCACCACAGGGAGGGCGTCTGCTCCTGCTGACTCCATAGCAAGGGTGAGTAATTCTGTGAAAGATCCTGTGTGTAGCTGGTGTAGAGGAGTCAGGCGCAGGACAGAAGATATGAGTAATGAATGTATTTACTCAAATATAATACAAATACAACTCAATATAACGAGCCCACAATAACAGACCGCATTCACCAACAAATAATTACACAAACAACCATGGGGGAACAGAGGGTTAAATAATTAACAAGTAATTGTGGGATTGAAACCAGGTGTGTAAAAAAAGACAAAAACAATGGAAAAATGAAAAGTGGACCGAACACTGCCCGAGCAAGAAGAGGGACCGACTTCGGTGGAAGTCGTGACAGTAATGAGGAGCAACCAGACGTTGCACTTGACAAATTTATGGAATTGATTATTCCAGTTACTAATAAGCATGCACCCATTAATAAAATGACTGTATAAATGGTTAAATCCCATTAGATTGATGAGGAATTGAAAAATGGAATGGTTGAGAGGGATGCGCAAAAGGAATGGCAAATAAGTCTGGCTCCACAACCGATTGGCAAACGTACTGCAAATTGAGAAATCATGTGACTAAACTGAATAAAAAGAAGCAGAAACTGGCAAGATTAGCCAATTTAGACATGACATGCCAGCAACAAATGGTGGCACTACACAAATAACTGATTGGTTCAGAGAAATTGATGATAAAAAGATTGTGGGGGGGATGTTATACTTCATTGAGACTCAACTCAGCTAGCGCCCCACTCCCGGCACTACCAGGTGAAATGCAAGGCGCCAAATTCAAAATCCAAAAGTTGAATTATTAAACATGCATCAATATACAAGTGTTTCATAGTCATCAAAAGCTCTGCTTCTTGGCAATATCACAGCGTTGTCAGATTTACGGCGAAAAGCACCACATTTGATTGAGGATAGCACCCCACATATTTTTTCCATTACCATAAATTCATAAACCATGCGGTTCACACAAAACACATTTCACAGCGAAAACAAATCAATTACCTTTTGAAGAACTTCTGCTGAGGGCTTCCCAAGTGTCCAACGAAGACAATCTATGGTTCTTTTGCTAGAAAAAGTAATGTATTATCTCAATTTGTCAAAACCACTTTTTCCAGGACAGAGATTCCTAGGGTTTTCGCCTGCCATATCCGTTCTCTTATACTCACAGACAAACTGTTAACGCTTTTAGAAACTTCAGAGTGTTTCCTATCCAATGGTACTAAATATGTGCATATCCTATTTTCTGGGCCTGAATGGGAGGCATTTTACTTTGGGCACGCCAGGCTCTCCAAAACGGTCACCTCGTGCGCTGCTGCCAAAGAAGTTAAGTGTTGCAAAGAGCTGCAGTTAGTTTCAGAATGGGTGGCAAGGAATTAGTTAGTCCTAAATATTTCCAAAACTAAAAGCATTGTGCCATTAATTCACTAAACCCTAAACCTCAACTACATCTTGTAATTAATAATGTGGAAATTGAGCAAGTTGAGGTGACTAAACTGCTTAGAGTAACCCTGGATTGTAAACTGTCATGGCCAAAACATATTGATACAACAGTAGCTAAGATGGGGAAAAGTCTGTCCATAATAAAGCGTGCTCTGCCTTCTTATCAACACTATCAACAATATAGGTCCTGTAGACCCTAGTTTTGTCAGACCTAGACTACGGTTCAGTGGTGTGGTCAGGTGCCACAAAGAAGGATTTAGGAAAATTGCAGTTCGCTTAGAACAGGGCAGCATGGAGAGCTAACATTAATGATATGCATGTCAATCTCTCATGGCTCAGAGTGGAAGAGATTGATGTCATCACTACTTGTTTTTGTAAGAAGTGTTGACAAGCTGAATGTACCGAGCTGTCTGTTTAAACCTTGTGTGGTGTTCATGTTGTTGTTATTCACCAAATGTTCGCAGGTCTGATGGACCTACAACATTATTGAGTTTTTAAAACAATACAGTCATAACAATTTACGTAAAAATACTTATGTTTACTCATATCAATTACAAGCAATATAGACAGCATAGATGAGGCAGCAGTAGCCTTGTGGTTAGAGCGTTGAGCCAGTAATTGAAAGGTTGGTGGATCAAATCCCAAGGCTCTCGTTCTGCCCCTGAACAAGGCAGTTAACCCACTGTTCCTAGGCCGTCATTGTAATTAAGAATTTGTTCTGGTTAAATATATATATATTTTAAATGGTTAATATTTGTCATTTACCTCTGCTAGATCACATTTATCAATAAAAGCGCTATTTGTTTTTTTTGATAATGTGATTTTTGTAAACAAAAAATCTATTATAATCAAGACATGGGTGGAATAAATCATGTTCATCTTGAACAAATATAAATGAAACAAGTGTTTCACTATTGATGTTTGAACTGAACAAATTGAAGGACACATTTAACATACAGCATTTTATGGAAATTATAAATGAGCCTCATTGAACACACATTAAGGCCGGTCTACACACCACGAGGGACAGAGTTTTACTGTGTGTGTTGCAAATGTACTTCCTGCACTTGATGCATGTGTACTGTGTCTTCCTGTCCTTCTTGCATACACACACATCGCAGTGCTTCTTCTTGTTGCTACCGGCTGCAATCTAGAATGAATTTTACTAACATCTCACTCCCTCACTGACTCACATACAGTATATAGTTTCAGCAGGCCAAGTTAGGGGAGTCAGATGCACATGCAACAACAGCACTCAAATCTGGTGTTGGTTCTGTGGGTCGGGCAGATGGGGCACAAGCATCCTCCTCACGATGGCTGCAGAAGCTGGGGTCCTTGGGACATGTTGCCTCCTCTGGATTTGAGGTCTTACCAATGCGATGCCCAGCTCCTCGAGAAAGAGCAATCTCCACTGGAGCTTCCCTCTGTTCCAATCTGGGTTCAACGCCATCCAGATGACAAACGTGTTGTACACTGAGATGTCCAAGATATTGAAGAATATCACAAGTGGCCAGCGTAGGGTTCTTCATTTGCAGCTGTAGCCAGTCACCAGCTTGTCTAAATTGTCCACTCCTCCTTTTGTGGCATTGTAATCCATTATGATTTCTGTTTTTTGATGTTCCTGGTCACAGATTCTCCCATCCCTATTCAGCGTACTCATAAGTACCACATTTTTGCCTTTCTTTGGCACATAGGACGTGTCAGCCATGAACACAAACTTCAAGGAATTGATAGGCCTGTTCCATGTATTCAACAGCTGAGGTGAGAGCTCTGGCTGCCCCCATATTGAAATTTATAGTTAAGAAGACTGTCTGGTTTGATCTTTCTCCCTCCCATCAGGTGATTCAACCTTCCCTGTGGCTCTCTTCTCCTGTATCTCCAAGGCATAGCAATTGGTCTCCTCACCCCGTGCAGCTCGCCCAGTGCAGCTCTCTACAAATACACATGCTCTTACAAAGATTGTAGAACTCAGTGTTAAAAGAGCTGCTCAAGCTAACAACATAACCATCTACCACTTAAAATGGTACAAATCTTCCACTGATGGTTCGTACAAATACACAAAATTCTGGAACTTGTTGTTTACCATACTTTCACTGCAACCAGTAGCCTGTAGTGTTCTGTAAAATTACAGGAACTTTTTAACAGTGTAGCATTTCATGTCATGGTGGAGATGGAAAGAACAGTCTGAAAGAACTGCACAACCATCACAGCAGTAAAAAACCCTCACCCCTGACAAAGAACAATTCAATACCTTTTTTTTTGTGTACTCACCCCTGACCTCTAACCTCTCATGGGCCTTCACCAGGTGTGCTGAGCTTGCCGGACAACCTGACCTTGCACCGGGACGAGCAGCGCTCTGGGAAGGGCAATGCCAAAAGTCAGGCCGAACTCCGCAACCTGGAACAGTCCCTACTGGCTACACGTGTTGGAAGCATCGCAGAGCTCAGTAAGTGTGATTTTACTGCCTCTCTCTCTAATGGGAGGGATCCATAACTCCACGACATACCCTGTCCGGGAACTATGCTATTACAGCTGTTCCAACACCTGTCCTGTGGTGGACGTTTAATGCAAGGGTCACAGGCTTGACGGTGTTTACCCTTGATTTGAAAGGCTGAACCCCACCTCTAACCTCTGACCCTTTGTCTTCTCTCTGTCGTATTTCAAATACAGTTGAAGTCGGAAGTTTACATACACTTAGGTTGGAGTCATTAAAACTTGTTTTTTCAACAAGTCCACAAATGTCTTGTTAACAAACTATAGTTTTGGCAAGTCGGTTAGGACATCTACTTTGTGCATGACACACGTAATTTTTCCAACAATTGTTTACAGACAGATTATTTTACTTATAATTCACTGTATCACAATTCCAGTGGATCAGAAGTTAACATACACTAAGTTGACTGTGCCTTTAAACAGCTTGTAAATTTCCCAGAAAATTATGTCATGGCTTTAGAAGCTTCTGAATAGGCTAATTGACATCATTTGAGTCAATTGGAGGTGTACTTGTGGATGTATTTCAAGGCCTGCCTTCAAACTCAGTGCCTCTTTGCTTGACATCATGGGAAAATCAAAAGAAATTAGCCAAGACCTCAGAAGAAAAGGTGTAGCCCCCCACAAGTCTGGTTCTTCCTTAGGACCAATTTCCAAACGCCTGAAGGTACCATGTTCATCTGTTCAAACAATCGTACACAAGTATAAACACCATGGGACCACACAGCCGTCATACCGCTCAGGAAGGAGACTCATTCTGTCTCCTAGAGATGAACGTACTTTGGTGTGAAAAGTGCTAATCTATCCTAGAACAACAGCAAAGGGCCTTGTGAAGATGCTGGAGGAAACAGGTACAAAAGTATCTATAGCCATAGTAAAACAAGTCCTATATCGACATAACCTGAAAGGCCGCTCAGCAAGGAAGAAGCCACTGCTCCGAAACCGTCATGAAAATGCCAGACTACCATTTGCGACTGTACATGGGGACAAAGATCGTACTTTTTTTTTTTGGTCCTCGGGTCTGATGAAACAAAAATATAACTGTTTGGCTAAAATGACCATTGTTATGTTTGGAGAAAAAAAGGGGGAGGCTTGCAAGCCAAAGAACACCAAATGTATATTTTCGCTTTTCAACCCTACTCTCCAAGGCTCATACACATACCCTGACAGGTTGGAAGCGCAGGGTCAACAGCAGTGCAGCACCCCCGGAGCAGTTAAATGCCTTGCTCAAAGCAGTTATAGGATATTGATGCCAGAAACCTGTCAGATTTCTCCCATCAGATCTGTGTGTGTTGGGGGTCAAAGATTCTCCAATAAAAGCAAAGTGCCTAACATTATCTGTAGTTAATAATGTCGACATTGCCTTATTGAAAGTCATGGGTTCTATAATTAACCTCTTAGCGCGCCGATCCCTTTAGCGGGGATCGTTTTCAGAGCAAACATAACGCGCCAAATTCAAAATACATATTCGTAATACATATTCGTAATATTTAACTTCGATATACAAGTGTTGCATAGTGTTGCATAGCCATCAAAAGCTCTGCTTCTTGGCAATATCACTGCGTTGTCAGATTTTAAAAAGGCTTTACGGCGAAAGCACTACATTTGATTGTTTGAGGCTAGTACCTCACATATTTTCCACATTAGCATAAATTCATATCCAGCTCGGTTCTCAAAATATCCATATCACAGCTAATATAAATCGCTTACCTTTCAAATAACTTCTTCTGAGGTCTTCCCAAGTGTCCAAACAAGATAATCCATGGTTCTTTTGTTAGAAAAAGTAAATAATTATATCCATAAATATCCGTTGTTTTTGGCACGCTACGTTCAGCTACTCCACCAAGCATTGTCAGTCTACTCGCCGTTTTACAGTGAAGGGATCGCGTTCAAATTATACCTCTCATCTTTTCACAAACAAATCAAATATCATTAATAATGCATCCTTATGTATTCTTTTATGAATAATAGCGATCATATTTTACAAGAACGGTAAGTGAAATGTTAAAAGACGAAAAGAAAGTTGGTCGCGCTGGCGCTGCTCACGTTCTCGTGAACGAGCACGTCTGTTTACCTTTTCTCCCTACCCGTAGTAATTCTCTCTCTCTAAGGATCTGGTCAGAGCTTTTTCCTCCATACCCTTTCCAGAGACTGTTGACATCTAGTGGAAGCCATAAGTACTGCAACCTCGGTCCTATTCCCCATAGAAAAATATTACATGGGCTTCAAAATGAGAGGAGAGCAACAGAAAAATAAATTCGGACAGAAATCTCTCTGGTTTTTGCCTGCTAAATCTGTTCTGGAATAGCCACAGACTATATCTTAATGGTTTTATAAACTTCAGAGTGTTTCCTATCCAATAGTACTAAATATGTAAATATCCTAGTTTCTGGCCATGAGTGGTAGGCATTTAACTTTGGGCACGTCAGACAGGCGAAAATTTGGAAAATGGGACCCTAGCTGGAAGAGGTTAAACAAGCCCAACACGTAAGACATTCTGAGTGGCCAATCCTAATTAACATGTTGTGTCTTACAGTACATTGCTAGATCAAATAACCGAGCTGACGAGGTAAAAATCTGTTGTTCTGCCCCTGAACAAGGCAGTTAACCCACTGTTCCTAGGCCCTCATTGTAAATAAGAATTTGTTCTTAACTGACTTGCCTAGTTAAATAAAGTTTTAAAAAAAGTACATGTTGTGTAAGACAGCAAGACATCTCAGATGGTAAACGTAGGACCTGTTCCTTCATGGCCACTCAAGCCTTTTGAAGATTATCCCCAAGGAGTAGGAAAAAAATGTCTGATACATAAATCGTCTGCACTCCTAATAGACAACAGAAACAGAAAGTGAAAACAAACTCCACTAAGGGCACTGAAAATGTTAGAGGGAATGATTAGCAACCCTTTTGTACTGAAGTATACATTTTATTCTAAAATGGATCACCCATGACCTCATCAATATGCTTTACACCTTTGTGAAGTTGCCATATGTTGGGAGAAAGACTTACTAGTCTACACTTTTTGGATGTCTGGCAGTATATTTCCATTAGGTACTGTACATTCATTAAATGTATTAGAGGGATTGAATTTCACAGTTTCTGTATGTGTTGATTAGAAGTGCAAAGATCATATTTCTTTCTTTCTCCTAATTCTGGAGGATTACAGTCAAGTTCACTGCAGTATAAGCAATTAAAATGACTAGCTTTGTTTTGAGCCAGCATTTCACCACATATCAGGAGTTGTGTGGGTGTGTGAATTAGTAATTGTATTGTGAGTAGGTGTGTGACTGAGAAAGCACTTGAATGAGGGAGTGTGTGAAGGCTTTAGCGAGTGTGTGAGCATTTTTGTATTGTACGGGAATCACGTTCTGTAGAAAATGATAGTATCTTATTGTGTTGTAGAGTGAATGTGATGTTAGGAGTCACGCAGTAGGCAGACCAGACACTCTTTTATATATACAGTAGTATCTCTTGACAGATATTAACGTGTCAGCCCTGCTGCTGAATCTGAGTGGATCAATGTAAATTCTTATTTTGATGAATCAGGATTTCGTGGAATGGATAATTGAAGTGGGGCAGGGAAAGTTCTCTAGTGGTGCACATTAAATGTTGCTAACTTGCAAAAAAGTTGCATTGAAAACATTATCAGAAACCTCCATATTGTCATTCAGTGCATTGCATGCATTCTGGATTTTAAACACAGGTGGACTTTTCTGACTGGGAGGGGGATAGGCTTTGGCAGAGGGGTGGTACTTGTCTGCTGATTTTGTTCAGTACATATTTGAACACCTCGACCCCCAGAAAGCAAATTGAGTAGCTGGCCAGAGCACACAAGATTTGATTTGGGTTCTGAGATTAAACAGGTATGATAAAGCTATTCAAATCAAATTGTATTGGTCACATACACGTGTTGAGCAGATGTTATTGCGAGTGTAGCACAGTTATTTCGCTTCTAGTTCCGACAGTGCAGCAATATCTAACAATTTCACAACAAATACCTAATACACACAAATCTAAGTAAAGGAATGGAATAATAATATATAAATATATGGTTGAGCAATTTAGGCTAAGATGCAATAGATACTATAGAATACCATATATACAAATGAGATGAGTAATGCAAGATATGTAAAAATTATTACAGTGACTAGTGTTCCATTTATTAAAGTGGCCAATGATTTCAAGTCTGTATGTAGGCAGCAGCCTCTTCTGTGCAAGTGATGGCAATTTAACAGTCTGATGGCCTTGAGATAGAAGCTGTTTTTCAGTCTCTTGGTCCCAGCTTTGATGCACCTGTACTGACCTAGCCTTCTGGATGATAGCGGGTGGTTGTTGTCCTTGATTATCTTTTTGGCCTTCATATGACATAGGCTTTAAAGTTAATACACTATACACAATATATTACATTTTGTTTGTCCTTGAGGTAAACAAATGTACAGTACCACACCTACTCATTCAAGTGTGTTTCTTTATTTTAACTATTTCTACATTGTAGAATAATAGTGAAGACATAAACTATGAAATAACACCTACGTAGTAACCAAAAAGAGATTCTTCAAAATAGCCACCCTTTGCCTTGATGACAGCATTGCACACTCTTGGCACTCTCTCCTTTGCACAATCTTGGCATTCTCTCAACCAGCTTCACCTGGAATGCTTTTCCAACAGTCTTGAAGGAGTTCCCAACTATGCAGAGCACTTGTTGGCTGCTTTTCCTTCACTCTGCGGTCCAACTCATCCCAAACTATCTCAATTGGGTTGAGGTCGGGTGATTGTCGAGGCCAGGTCATCTGATGCAGGACTCTTCTTCTTGGTCAAATAGCCCTTTCCAGCCTGGAGGTGTGTTGGGTCGTTGTCCTGTTGAAAAACAAATTATAGTCCCACTAAGCGCAAATCAGATGGGATGGCGTATCGCTGCAGAATGATGTGGTAGCCATGCTGGTTAAGTCCGCCTTGAATTCAAAATAAATCACAGACTGTCACCAGCAAAGCACTATCACACCACCTCCTCCATGCTTCACGGTGGGAACCACACATCCGGAGATCATCCGTTCACCTACACTGCGTCTCACAAAGACACGGCGGTTGGAACCAAAAATCTCATTTGGACTCATCAGACCAAAGAACAGATTTCTACCAGTCTAATGTCCATTGCATACATGAAGGGCACTTTTTGGCATTTGCCGTATGATTGATGAGGATGACCATATTGCAAATGTACGGTCCCTTACTAGACGTCCGCGAGTGTTATTAAAATAGGCCGACGGTCTCGGGTCGTGCCCCAGGGCCAGATCTTCTGGGAAGTCATCAAATGAAGTCTTTCGGACATTTGGTTTCCATTTTATAATTTTTGCTTATTGCAAATGTACAAAACATCACCAAAAGTGACATGGCCATTTCTCCTAAACGGAAAAGACTTCGAAGATGAAACTCTGTGAGCACGGGTTTGGCCAAATGGGCTTTTAGCATAGAAACAAGATTGCGTTGAGGCCTCAACGCTTTTTGAGTTAAGGCCCATTTTCTGGGATTAAAGGTCAAAAACGGTAATAGAGCGCTAAATTGACCGCTTCACATCAAAGTACATGAACCTACGGTGTAAGGAAAAAAAGAACCAGCCATTTATCTATTGTAATTCATGATAAATCGTAAAGTGTACAATTGGTAATGGTTAAAGAAATGTGTTTTTTTTTTCAAAACAAAAGTTATAGATCCAGTTGCGGAGTGTTCAGACGAATCCGTTAACACGGGTCTCGGAGCTCTACATGATTTCTGTGATTTTCTGTAATCACACACACACCGTCAATGGGGAGTGACAGTGTGGGGCTTACAGACACACAGAGCCTGCAATAGTTACCTTTGTTCAAACTATCAAAGAACTGTGAGACCTAGAGCTCTGAAACTTTAAAAATCTTTTCTAGAGCTTAAGTCGATAGTGCACGGTGAGTTATGGGGATCTAGAAGGTTTTCATGCCGAGAAAGAGCCTCGTACTTTTGAAATAACATCAATACATTTTGACATCGCGAAAATTACGACATTTAGAAAAGTCCCAGAGTCACAAGACTAGGTGCATTAAAACCGCCTCGGCCCATAGAAACGGACCCTAACGTTTCTGCCCGATTGCTCATTCAAATACCCTGTAGCAACGCCCAGAAAAAGTGGATTTTTAGAATGTAACTACGTGTTTTACATTTATATTATGGTTTAAACAGAAGGCGCTGTGGATTTTGGTTCTGCTCTAACATATGTGATAGTTGGCTTCTAAACGAGTTGGACAAAGTGGGTTTGGTGTCAGTTTGTGTCAGAATGATACCTTATTGACTGATTGACGCTAGTGTAGCCGGTGTGAAATGGCTAGTTAGCTAGCAGGGTGCGCGCTAACAGCATTTCAATCGGTGACGTCACTCACTCTGAAACCTTGAAGTAGTTTTACCCCTTGCTCTGCAAGGGCCGTGGCTTTTGTGGAGCGATGGGTAACGATGCTTCGAGGGTGGCTGTTGTCTATGTGTGCAGAGGGTCCCTGGTTCGAGGCGAGGAGAGGGACGGAAGCTATACTGTTACACTGACTTGATGGCTGACTTTTGTCCATTTGCAATACGTTTAAACAGTGATTAACCATCACCAAATTGACATGCAGAAATCAACACCAACGAGCGATGGAGAGGAACCAGAATCACTGCCCGACCATCCCGTGTTCAAAGGGCCAGTCAATTGGGCACTTCTGCAGTATTTTAGAGCATGTCAAATTCATGATGGTAAATGCCCATTGTAAGACATTGCATAAGGACAGCCGTGCACCTGGTGATCGGAACGAGTTACCAGGAGCACATTATGTATTTGAATGCCTTTAGGAGGGTGCAAGGGGTCCATGGCTGGGTAGGGAGCACCCCCGGTCATTTTTGATGTTTAAAAAAATAAATATGACAGAGTCCCACTTCTCTCTCATTGCACCAAATTCTTACTTCCTATGACTTCCTATGATCAAACATGACAAGTAGACCTTATAGGTTGATTCAGGGCTTAACATAGTGATATATATATATATATATATACACCATTTGGTCATTATAAATACAATTTGGACATTTCTTATGCCATTTTGACATGGTTCACTGACTTTTGACTTCCTATGGTCACATTTTGCAAATGGACAAAACATAGGCCTTATGGACAAAGGTATATTCATACAGTTGTTATATATGTATAATTGACAAAGAAAATTCAAAATAAATTCAAAAAATGATCCAGAAAGCATTTTTTTAGAGGATGATTAATTATTTTAATCACAGTTTCAAAATCAGACCCTTGGGTCTTGACTTGGTGACCGTTTGCCATATGAAAATCTACGGTGGAGCGCGCTCGCCATCTTTAGTAATTTTTGGGTATTACAATTGGCATTTACCATCAGCGTTGAATGATCTGTCATCCATTTGAGTGGTATTTGCGATTGTGCATATGTTTCGCCCAATGCCAATAAGTTGCCATTCATTTTTGTCCATTTTATGGTGGTCTTCCTGTACTCGTGTTTCTTGGCCCAAGCAAGTCTCTTCTTATTATTGGTGTCCTTTAGTAGTGGTTTCTTTAAAGCAATTTGACCATGAAGGCCTGATTTCACGCAGTCTCCACTGAACAGTTGATGTTGAGATGTGTCTGTTACTTGAACTCTGTGAAACATTTCTTTGGGCTGCAATTTCTGAGGCTGGTAACTCTAATGAACTTATCCTCTGCAGCAGAGGTAACTTTGGGTCTTCATTTCCTGTGGTGGTCCTCATGAGAGCCAGTTACATCATAGAGTTTGATGTGTTTTGCGACTGCATTTGAAGAAACTTCAAAGTTCTAGAAATTTTCCAGGTTGTCTGACCTTCATATCTTAAATTCATGATGGACTGTCATTTCTCTTTTCTTATTTGAGCTATTCTTGCCATAATATGGACTTGGTCTTTTACCAAAATAGGGCTATCTTCTGTATACCACCCCTACCTTGATTGGCATTGAGGAAAGAAATCCCACAAATGAACTTTTGACAAGGCACACCTGTTAATTGAAATGCATTCCAGGTGACTACCTCATGAAGCTGGTTGAGAAAATGCCAAGAGTGTGAAAAGCTGTCATCAAAGCAAAGGGTGGCTATTTGAAGAATCTCAAATATAAAATATATTTCGATTTGTTGAACACTTTTTTTGGGGTTACTAAATGATTCCATATGTGTTATTTGTTTTGATGGTCTTCGCTATCATTCTACAATGTAGAAAACAGTAAAAAATAAATGAGTAGTTGTGTCCAAACAGTACCCTTGAATGAGTAGGTGTGTCCAAACTTGACTGCTACTGTGCAAACCAAAAATATTTGTTTCTTTTTTTTCCTCTTGTAGGTGATTTGGTGTCACGGGCCATGCACCATCTCCAGCCATTGCACATTGAGAACAATAGCAATGGCACGCCAGTCCACCAGAAGAGCGGCTCGGTGCACTGGGAGCCTGAGGCACTCTACACCCTCTGCTACTTCATGCAATGTCCCCAGATGGAGTGGGAGAACCCCAACGTGGAGCCCTCCAAAGTCACCCTGCAGATCGAGAGGTGAGTCCAACCTCGCTCTAAAACAAATCAAAGAAGTGGCATTTATTTGAGGTGGCTAATAATTTACTTACATACACTTAGATTGGAGTCATTAAAACTTGTTTTTCAACCACTCCACAAATTTCTTGTTAACAAACTATAGTTGGCAATCTACTAGGACATCTACTTTGTGCATGACACAAGTAATTTTTCCAACAATTATTTCACTGTATCACAATTCCAGTAGGTCAGAAGTTTACATACACTAAATTGACTGTGCCTTTAAACAGCTTGGAAAATTCCAGAAAATGATGTCATGGCTTTAGAAGCTTCTGATAGGCTAATTGACATAATTTGAGTCAATTGGAGGTGTACCTGTGGATGTAAGTGTAAATCAATCCCAGAAGAACAGCAGGAACCGTGTGAAGATGCTGGAGGAAACAGGTACAAAAGTAACTATATCCACAGTAAAACAAGTCCTATTTCGACATAACCTGAAAGGCCGCTCAGAACCGCCATAAAAAAGACAGACTAGGGTTTGCAACTTCACATGGGGACAAAGATACTTTTTGGAGAAATGTCCTCTGGTCTGATGAAACAAAAATAGAACTGTTTGGCCATGACGACCATCGTTATGTTTGGAGAAAAAAGGGGGAGGCTTGCAATCCGAAGAACACCATCCCAAACGTGAAGCACGGGGGTGGCAGCATCATGTTGTGGGGGTGCTTTGCTGCAGGAGGGACTGGTGCACTTCACAAAATAGATGGCATCATGAGGAAGAAAATGATGTGGATATATTGACACAACATTTCAGGACATCAGTCAGGAAGTTAAAGCTTGGTCGCAAATGGGTCTTCCAAACGGACAATGACCCCAAGCATACTTCCAAAGTTGTGGCAAAATGGCTTAAGGACAACAAGGTCAAGGTATTGGAGTGGCCATCACAAAGCCCTGACCTCAATCCTATAGAACATTTGTGGGAAGAACTGAAAAAGTGTGTGTGAGCAAGGAGGCCTACAAACCTGACTCAGTTACACCAGCTCTGTCAGGAGGAATGGGACAAAATTCACCCAACTTATCGTGGGAAGCTTGTGGAAGGCTACCTGAAAGGTTTGACCCAAGTTAAACAATTTAAAGTCAATGCTACCAAATACGAATTGAGTGTATGTAAACTTCTTACCCACTGGGAATGTGATGAAAGAAATACAAGCCAAAATAAATAATTCTCTCTACTATTATTCTGACATTTCGCATTCTTAAAATAAAGTGGTGATCCTAACTGACCTAAGACAGGGAATTTTTACTAGGATTAAATGTCAAGAATTGTGAAACTGAGTTTAAATGTATTTGGCAAAGGTGTATTTAAACATCCGACTTCAACTGTACATACATGCGTGCTTGTTAAATATGGAGCAAAAGTGTGTAGCACTAGCAATGGAAAACAATGGAAATCTCACTTATTTGCTCCCTTGTTGCTCAGTTGGTAAGAAAGTGGCACTACACTCTTAGATGTAAAGGTGCCTGGAAGGACTTTTGGGTTGCTTCACTGGCGGAACCTTTCCAGTTGAAAAAGGTTCCTCGAGGAAATCTGGTGTAAAGGTTCAAACCTGAACCTTTTTGTGATGGGAGGGGTTCAATTTTGAACTTTTGTTCGCCCATCAGCATAAATGTATTTCCTGTTTTTTATTTATATGAATTATAAATTGATTTATATGTATTTCATGTTATGTTTGTAAACTGCTAATTAAATGTTCTTTGAATATTGATGCAAATTGCATATTCTAATATTAATATCGTTGATTATATACAGTAATAACTTATCCAATATTTCCATAGCTCCTAGAGAAACTCATACACCTCTGTTAACCTCATTGAGCCTGCAAAGCTGTCAGTGTTTAAGAATTGATGACAACAGAACAGATGAACAGGATTAACTTTTTGGGGGGCCACCCATTGGCATAAATGTCATCTTAAAGCCACGCCCGACCAAGCCACACCTCCACTCCAGGACCCCTTGCTACATTAACCTCTTGGGATAAACGGCGCACTAGCGGGCCGCTCCCAACACTACCCGGTGTCGCCAAATTCAAAATCCAAAAGTTGAAATATTAAACATTCATCCATATACAAGTGTTGCATAGTCATCAAAAGTTCTGCTTCTTGTCAATATCAGATTTCAAAAAGGCTTTATGGCGAAAGCACAACATTTGATTGTTTGAGGATAGCACCCCACATATTTATGCATTAGCGCGGGTCACACAAACCCATATTAGAGCTAAAATAAATCACTTACCTTTCAAAGAACTTCTGCTGAGGGCTTTCCAAGTGTCCAATGAAGACATCCAATGGTTCTTTTGTTAGAAAAAGTCATTTATTATATCCATAAATCTCCGTTTGGTTGGTGCGTTATGTTCAGAAAATCCACCGTCGAGTCGCCCATTGACCCGTGAAGAGAACGCGTTCAAACTATACCTATCAACTTTGTCCAAACAAATCAAACATCATTTTTAATGTATCCTTAGGTATCCTGTTATGTATATTTACTATAATATTTAAACCGGATTAGAGCCTGAACGATAGGAAAGGAAAAAACCACGAGACCGTGAACGCCAATGTCATTCTATTGAGTTCCGGGGTCCACGTCTAAGTTCTTATTCTATTCGCTTCTATTTCAACCTAACGTCATCAAACCCTGTCTAAAGACTGTTGACATCCAGTGGAAGCCATAGGTACTGCAGTCTGTGTCCTAGATAATATTGAATCCTATTGGCAGCCAGGAGAAAAAGGTCAACAACAAAAAAAAACTTCAAATCCGGGTGGATTTTCCTCGGGTTTTCGCCTGCTATATCAATTATGTTATACTCACAGACATTAGAAACGGTTTTAGAAACTTCAGAGTGTTTCCTAACCAATACTACTAATTATGTGCATATCCTAGTTTCTGGGCCTGAGTGGCAGGTATTTTACTTTGGGCACGCCAGACTCGCCAAAACCGACACCTCGGCTGCCGCTCCCTAAATAGTTAAACCATTAAAGGTTCCTTCAAGAACCCGTCAACTAACCAAAGGTTGAAATATGAACCATTGACTACACAGCATATTACCTAGTGTTGCATTTTCAGTGCAACATTTCTAGTGTTAAGTGTAAAAGAACGCCAGTATTGATGTTAATAACCAATGTTAAACAAAACCACCCCCATCATTATCATATTTCCCAGCATGCTCTATTGTAGGTAGATTTTTGTTCGTTTTTCATTGATCTTATGCTACTCAAATATAAATAACACAACTTTTTCTTAACTATTTTTTTTATTTTTTTATTTCACCTTTATTTAATTCAATCTGTTACTGAAATAGTTTAGGTAGAGTCCTTTATAACGAGTCTCAAACCTGACAGTCATTTTGAGTTCAGGTTGTGGGTGAATACAAATTCCAATTATTGGATATTGTAACTTTGGCTGAATTGCAATAGAAATTGCACATCACTTTGCAAGCCATCAGAATAGGACTTGCAGGCCTGAAAACCTTGAGTTTCATGGTAAAAATAGTCCCTCAAAAAAGTAGTGACGGGTCGTTCGCGAAAGAGTCGGCTCTAAGAATCGGCTTTTGTAGGTGAACTTTTGGAGCTTCATCTTCAAATAATATTTTTGCAGGAATCTCCTTGCGAATGATTTTGCCGAAGATTGTATCTCCGCCGGGCTGGGCAACCTCGCATATCAGAAGGGCCAAATCTATTTATTAATAAAAAATAAAAAAACAAGATATGAATGATCAAAAGATTTAAATAGAATTCACTAATTCAAGGAACGAAAAAATAAATTAAATAATATAGGCCTAAATGCTCAAGCACACACATTCGTTCTGACTGTCTGCTCAGACTTACAACCTCACTTGTTGTTCCTGTCAATCAGACACAGTGTCAACCAATGAACCAAAGATGCGTGAGGGAGGGCCGAGCCAACTCAGTCACACACTTAGCAGCTGAGGAGAGAGAGGAAGGACAGCTGTGAAATGAGTCGGAAGCACAGTAGGATTTGGATGCATTTTAATAATGTAGACAATGTTAGAGCACAGTGTAGAATTTGCCAAAACAAAATGTCATATAAAGACGGTTCTTCGCACAACCTACACCGGCATATGCGAACTGTGCACCCAACTGTGAAGCTAGCTGAAGCGGAGCTTTGAGAAACTAGCGGGCCTGCTAGTGATAGTGCGGGCCTGCTCAGGGCCTTCTCAGTCAAGTAGGCATACTACGCAACCCACAGCAATGCAGTCTTCTATGGATCAGTTTATGCCAAGGTCTATGTCTGTAGCAAAACAAAGGCGAAATGTAATTGTATTGGCTAAAATGATTGCCACCAATTTTCTAGCCATTTTTGATCGTGGAGGACAGACGTTTTAGAAACTATAGCAATAGTCTAAATCCAATGTACACAATTCCAAGCAGGAAAACCCTTTCAAAATCACTTATTCCACAACTGTACGAGAGCACACAGGCTTCATTGTGGATAAGAGTCCAAAAAGCTACTGCAGCTTGCCTTACCACGGACTGCTGGACATCAAGAGTAACCACTTTTTACATGTCGGTTACGTGTCACTTCACTGAATATTTTTCGATGTCTAGCGGTCTGCTGGACTACTTTGAGTTCAGCGACAGACACACCTCAGAGAACTTGGCAGAGGAACTGTTGAGAGTGGCCAGAGAATGACAAGTAAATGGACAAGTGGTCTGTTGTGTTAGCGACAATGCAGCTAGCATAACCAAAGCCATGAACATTTTAAAATGGACCCATCATCATCATGTCTTGCCCACACAATCAACCTGATTGTAAGAGATACTCTGAAGGTGATGAAGCCCACTGTGGACAAAGTGAAAGCAGCTGTGGAATACTTCCACAGGAGCACAGTAGGTGCTGAAAAATTGATGTCTACACAACGCCAGATGGGGATGCCTGAGCTGAGGCCTAAACAAGACTGCACTACAAGGTGGAATTCAACATTTGATATGTTGAAGCGGTTTATTGAGTCAAAGGATGCCATCATCTCTACCCTGGCCACTGTCAATGCACCTGTTGATGCTCTGACCCATGAGGAATGGGAGGTGGTGGAGGAAGTGTGGCAGAGTTCTGGAACCCTTTGAGCAGGTCACTGTGGAGATCAGTGTAGGTACAGTAAGCAGTTATTACTACATTATTTAATCCAGTATTATATGTTATGAGCAGTAGATGAGAATGTAGTATCAGTAGACAAAACATGAACCTGAACTAATAAGTTACTGTTCTCTCTTTTCAGCTTTGTGACAGCCTCAAAAATGATACTCCTGTGTAAGGGTCTGCAGTGAATCACAGACAGCTTCCAGAGAGAAGCAAATGTAACCATAGGGTGTCCATCAACTCTGTCACATGTCCTATGTTCATCAATGGACAGAAAGTTCCACAGAATTGGAATATAATCATGTGCTATCAGAAACTGCTGCACTTGACCCCAGGTTTAAGAAGTTAGCCTTCAGTGATGCCAGAGCGGTTGATGAGGCTCTTCAAAGAATAACCTCAGCAGCAGGGAGGGACAGCCCCAGCAGTCAGCTGGCTCAGGCACCAGGGCAACAGGAAGAAGAGGGATCAGATGGAGCAGAAGCACCAGCAGTACTGCCATAAACGTCGGCTGTTTGGATGCTGTTTGACGAGAGAGCAACTGGGGATGCAGCACGAAGGAATCCCTCAGCAGATGCCATAATGGAGATCCGATCCTATTAGGAGGAGCCCCTACTCCAAATAGCTGCAGAACCTCTGAGCTGGTGGAAGAACAAGGCCTCTGTCTACCCACGGCTTACTAAAGTCATAACAGGGAGACTCTGCATAGTGGCCACATCCGTTCCCTCTGAGAAGGTCTTCTCGAAACAAATAATTACTGAGAGAAGAAACCGCGTCAGCCCTTCGAAAGTGAGGCAGCTTGCATTTCTGAATGCAAATCTCTCATAAAAGCAAAATATAGTATGCTGCTAAAATATGCTGCTAATTATAACATGCCAATAAAGAAGAGCGAAAAGAGGGACCAGTTTAATTATGTTTTAAGTGGGATCCTGCAGTTTTTCACATTGTTATTTATTTTTCTTTGATATGGTGCAATATTCTATTATTATGTTGTTCAGATTGTATTCGTTTTGAATTGTTACATTTATATGCACTTTGTTTATATACATTAAAAAAGTTATACTTTAAATGCACATGTGTAATAACATCCTTCTTTTCACATTTATTTCAATTTGTGGGATGCTGCAGTTTTGCAAATTGTTATTTACTTTTCTTTGAAATGATGCAATATGCTGTTCAGGTTGTATTCGTTTTGAATGGTTGGATTTATATACACTTTGTTTATATACATTAAATAGTTATACTTTAAATGCAAATGTTTAATAGCATTCTTTTTCATAACAGACCAGTGCATTTTTAAATACATTGTGGTTAAGGTAGATTATGATTTCATTTAATAATTTAATTAGAACTGTCGCAAACTGTTTGACTTGAAAAAATACTAAACATATTTTTTTAAAGAGCTGTTTGGGAGTCTACATTTTTGGTGAGCTAAGCCAAATGAGCCAGCTCACTGAAAAGCCTTATTAGTTGTATTATGTTACATTTTAATGGCACCAATTGTCAACTCATGTGGTTATGATAAAAGGATGAATCCAATATCTGTCACTAACAAATACAGTCATGGTTGGTAACTCTACAATTCACTTGAAAGGCAAGGCACTCTGGGAAATATGTAAATAAGGCTTTACACTAAGTAGTGTTTTCATTTAAAATGTAAAAGTGTGGACACGTACAGATGCTGGACCAGTGCTAAATTCAACACTTTTTTCAAAAGCTTCACAGATTGAAGCTGATACTGGGCTGCCTGTGTAAAGGTTTAAACAGGAATGTTTTGTCATGAACGAGTTATATTTCTCATCTTTATAATAATATATTGTTGTGGCGGCAGCCTATCAGAAGATTGGAGGCGTGGCTTATTGGAGTTACAGGCTTACAGTTAGTTATTTTTGGCCACCCATCAGAGTAAATGTCATTCCTGTCATTAAGTTTGTACACTACACCTTTCAAATGTCCTTATATACAGTGGGGCAAAAAAGTATTTAGTCAGCCACCAATTGTGCAAGTTCTCTCACTTAAAAAGATGAGAGGCCTGTAATTTTCATCATAGGTACACTTCAACTATGACAGACAAAATGAGGAAAAAAATCCAGAAAATCACATTGTAGGATTTTTAATGAATTCATTTGCAAATTATGGTGGAAAATAAGTATTTGGTCACATACAAACAAGCAAGATTTCTGGCTCTCACAGACCTGTAACTTCTTCTTTAAGAGGCTCCTCTGTCCTCCACTCGTTACCTGTATTAATGGCACCTGTTTGAACTTGTTATCAGTATAAAAGACACCTGTCCACAACCTCAAACAGTCACACTCCAAACTCCACTATGGCCAAGACCAAAGAGCTGTCAAAGGACACCAGAAACAAAATTGTAGACCTGCACCAGGTTGGGAAGACTGAATCTGCAATAGGTAAGCAGCTTGGTTTGAAGAAATCAACTGTGGGAGCAATTATTAGGAAATGGAAGACATACAAGACCACTGATAATCTTCCTCGATCTGGGGCTCCACGCAAGATCTCACCCCGTGGGGTCAAAATGATCACAAGAACGGTGAGCAAAAATCCCAGAACCACACGGGGGGACCTAGTGAATGACCTGCAGAGACCTGGGACCAAAGTAACAAAGCCTACCATCAGTAACACACTACGCCGCCAGGGACTCAAATCCTGCAGTGCCAGACGTGTCCCCTTGCTTAAGCCAGTACATGTTCAGGCCCGTCTCAAGTTTGCTAGAGAGCATTTGGATGATCCAGATGAGGATTGGGAGAATGTCATATGATCAAATGAAACCAAAATATAACTTTTTGGTAAAAACTCAACTTGTCGTGTTTGGAGGACAAAGAATGCTGAGTTGCATCCAAAGAACACCATACCTACTGTGAAGCATGGGGGTGGAAACATCATGCTTTGGGGCTGTTTTTCTGCAAAGGGACCAGGACGACTGAGTAAAGGAAAGAATGAATGGGGCCATGTATCGTGAGATTTTGAGTGAAAACCTCCTTCCATCAGCAAGGGCATTGAAGATGAAACGTGGCTGGGTCTTTCAGCATGACTGATCCCAAACACACCGCCCGGGCAACGAAGGAGTGGCTTCGTAAGAAGCATTTCAAGGTCCTGGAGTGGCCTAGCCAGTCTCCAGATCTCAACCCCATAGAAAATCTTTGGAGGGAGTTGAAAGTCCGTGTTGCCCAGCGACAGCCCCAAAACATCACTGCTCTAGAGGAGATCTGCATGGAGGAATGGGCCAAAATACCAGCAACAGTGTGTGAAAACCTTGTGAAGACTTACAGAAAACGTTTGACCTATGTCATTGCCAACAAAGGGTATATAACAAAGTATTGAGAAACTTTTGTTATTGACCAAATACTTATTTTCCACCATAATTTGCAAATAAATAAATTAAAAATCCTACAATGTGATTTTCTGGATTTCTTTTTCTCATTTCGTCTGTCATAGTTGAAGTGTACCTATGATGAAAATTACAGGCCTCTCTCATCTTTAACCTCTTAGCGCGCCGATCCCTTTAGCGGGATCGTTTTCAGAGCAAACATAACGCGCCAAATTCAAAATACATATTCGTAATACATATTCGTAATATTTAACTTCGATATACAAGTGTTGCATAGTGTTGCATAGCCATCAAAAGCTCTGCTTCTTGGCAATATCACTGCGTTGTCAGATTTTAAAAAAGGCTTTCTGGCGAAAGCACTACATTTGATTGTTTGAGGCTAGTACCTCACATATTTTCCACATTAGCATAAATTCATATCCAGCTCAGTTCTCAAAATATCCATATCACAGCTAATATAAATCGCTTACCTTTCAAATAACTTCTTCTGAGGTCTTCCCAAGTGTCCAAACAAGATAATCCATGGTTCTTTTGTTAGAAAAAGTAAATAATTATATCCATAAATATCCGTTGTTTTTGGCACGTTCGTTCAGCTACTCCACCAAGCATTGTCAGTCTACTCGCCCGTTTTACAGTGAAGGGATCGCGTTCAAATTATACCTCTCATCTTTTCACAAACAAATCAAATATCATTAATAATGCATCCTTATGTATTCTTTTATGAATAATAGCGATCATATTTTACAAGAACAGTAAGTGAAAGCGTTAAAAACGAAAAGAAAGTTGGTCGCTGGGCGTTCCGTTCTCGTGAGCGTGCCGTCTGTTTACCTATTTTCCCTACCGTAGTAATTCTCTCTCTCTAAGGATCTGGTCAGAGCTTTTCCTCCATACCCTTTCCAGAGACTGTTGACATCTAGTGGAAGCCATAAGTACTGCAACCTCGGTCCTATTCCCCATAGAAAAAATATTACATGGGCTTCAAAATGAGAGGAGAGCCAAAGAAAAATAAATTCGGACAGAAATTTCTCTGGTTTTTGCCTGCTAAATCTGTTCTGGAATAGCCACAGACTATATCTTAATGGTTTTATAAACTTCAGAGTGTTTCCTATCCAATAGTACTAAATATGTAAATATCCTAGTTTCTGGCCATGAGTGGTAGGCATTTAACTTTGGGCACGTCAGACAGGCGAAAATTCGGAAAATGGGACCCTAGCTGGAAGAGGTTAAGTTGGAGAACTTGCACAATTGGTGGCTGACTAAATACTTTTTTGCCCCACTGTACATGTTTCATATTGTACACAGCTGTCAGTGTTCAACCTTAATCTGTTCTGTTGTATTTTGATAGAAGCTGCCTGCATTTGTTGATTAGGCTACAGTCTGACAAATAATCATAGCCTACAGTACAAACTGAAGTAAACATGGTAAAGTGCCTTATTCCTTACATAATGGAGAGCAGGCCATGTCCAGACTTTCTCAGTGACCTCAAGTACTCATTAACTCTGTCTTTAATACTTTTTCAGGGTTGCTAGAAACTTCTGAGACACAGTATTAATGATGAACACCCGGAGCTTCACTGGTAAACCACATTTGCCTCGGGATCCATCCCAGTTGGTATTCTGTGTCCACTTGTGGTATCTCTCTTCGGTTACACATCCTTAGAATAGCAGAACAGGATAACGGTCTGGACGCCCCTTGCTGTGCCTGGTGAGCAATTGGTCAAGATTTCGATCTTGAAAGTTTGAATCTGATACATGTGCACCTTCATCAGATAAGCAGAATGGTACTGCCCTGAGTCCCCATCGATTACAGTGGCCTATGATTGAAACAGTAGATCAATCAAGTCCTATGGTGGTTACGGTCCTAACACTGGAACAGGTAGCACCATAGAAAGACACTGGCTTGATGAAAACGATGTACATTTCATCTGTTCTCTTTGGTCGCAATGTCATTTTTTTTAGATAAACAGCTAGTTTTTGAATGAAGTATACAACAGATCGCTGGTTGTCCTCACTTTGATTACGCTCTAAAAACATACTGTAGCACCATGACCAGGATCTCTATTCAGTGAGCAGATTAGGGCTTTCAGGAAGAACAGAAATTGTAGTACAGCCAATATTTTTTTTTTTGAATGAGTGTAACCCTCTCACCAGGCTCGAATTTGACTGTCACGATATTAATTTACGTAGAGTATCTTAACAGCATGGGATGCTAGGTGAGAAGGACATCTCCAATAAGAATTCCTATTGTAAACTATCTAGGGGTTATGACAATAGGGTATTAACTTCAAATGAAATGATTATAGGTTTCTGTTATTGTTTCAGGATAATCTATCCCATGTATTAAATTAGATTGAAACATTAAATGACTCCACCAAGACAACATACATAAGGTTCAAATGTGTATTATTACATTTTCATAGCACAACATCAAAAGAATAAAAATAATAAACCCCAATGAGTCGTGCACAACCCATGTCCAAATTATTTAAAGATTGCTTAACTACTTAGGGAGCAGTGGGGCGCTAGCCGGCACTACCTGGTGAAATGTAAAGCGCCAAATTCAAAATCCAAAAGTTGAATTATTAAAAACAACATTTGATTGTTTGAGGGTAGCACCTCTAATATTTATGCATTAGCATAAATCCATAACCCAACCCGGGTCTCACAAAACGCATAAAATCCCTAATATAAAATTGATTACCATTGATGAACTTCTGCTGAGGGCTTCTCAAGTGTCCAACGAAGACAATCCATGCTTCTTTGGTTAGAAAAAGTAATTTATTATATCCATAAATCTCCGTTTGGTTGGCGTGTTATGTTCATAAAATACACCGTCGATTCGCCCATAGAACCGTGAAGAGAACGCGTTGAAATTATACCTATCATATTTCTACAAACAAATCAAACATCATTTTTTATGTTTCCTTAGGTATTCTTTTATGTATATTTACTATAATATTTCAACCGGATTGTAGCCTGAACGATAAGAAAGGAACAAGCAAAAGCTTGTTGACATCTGAGCTCACTTGACCATATTCTCTGCCTATCCGTTCTGGTCAGGGCTAACGTTTCCTGGTTTTGTATAGAGACTGTTGACATCTAGTGGAAGCCATAGGTAGGAAATCTCGGAGCTGCTTGCCTTTGCAATAAATAGGGAGACTGTCAAACAGAGCCAATGTGACAAAAAAATGTAATTCTGGATTTCTCTCGGGTTTTCGCCTGCTAAATGAGTTCTGTTATACTCAGACAATATTTTAACACTCTTAGACACTTCAGCGTGTTTCCTATCCAATAGTACTAATTATGTGCATATCCTATTTTCTGGACCTGAGTGGGAGGCATTTTACTTTGGGCACGCCAGACTCTCCAAAACCGTCACCTCGGGAGCCGCTCCCTAAGAAGTTAATAGCCCGTTGGCGCACGTTGGAGCTAAAAAAAAAATGTTGACACACATAAAGTCCTCACGTTGTGGTTACTCACTAAGTGTAGATATTGCTTCAGCGAAGTATGACAGTTCCATGCAGGTTTTCCTCACATGGTCCACAGCAACCGACACCCCATGGGAACATGAACTCGCCAAGCCCTCCCAAGAAATTCTCTCCTGGTGTCTCACGATGCCAGGCCAACCTCAAGGCTGTCGAACACCTCCACAATGAGACGGTAGCTTCAGTCTTCACCGAGTCCCCTCTCAACAAAAATTACAACAACTCTCCTATAAAATAAAATCGTTATTTCCCTTCATATCTTAAATGTATCTTGTTCTATACTTTTTGTCGTCTTCTTTTATAATTCCTCTTCACCAACGTTCATAATCTCAAAATCCATTCTCTCTCAATGTCTCTCTTTTTCTCTTTTTTCCCAGGCCTCCCGTTAACAAGGTCAACTATCCCATTGGCCACAACTTAACAAGCGACCTTATTGGTACAAACTTTATTTTAAAAGTAAACCAACTTATTACATTAAATACATATTTATTCAAAATAAATCCATTAACAATATTACAATTAAGGATCAATTCAATCACCTGTTAAAATCTAATGCCAACTAATTATAACAATTAACTAAATACTTGGTTCTAACAAGGGTATTTACATGAGTATATTTGAGTTTTCTACAATGTTTGTTGTATTATTTGTTCTGTCTTTTCTTGAGGATTTAACTGAAATTGCAACCAACTTTTGTTCTCAAATGCCCTTTTTCCTTGCTCACTTTAGGTTATTCTTGAACATGGAGTGAAACATTCTTACTAATTTATTTCTGTTTTTAGAGGGAGAGAAACCGAAAAGCCATCGCTTCATGGTTCTCCCTGTCGCAACCGGCACAGGTATCAAACCAGCATCTGTTGCAATGCAGTGTCTTAGACCGCTACGCCACTCGGGAGGCCCCATCCACAAAGTTTAATGCTGATCAATTGCCTTGCACAAAGTATCAAAATACAGAGAGGTGTTGGCAAGAGTCTATAACCAAAACATTTCTTTATTGAAAGAATGTTGGTATTTATTTAGATCCAAAGCCATGAATGTAAGAGTCACTTAGCTTCATGTAGGTGCTGAGGCTAAATGACTGCACCATCAACTTTGTTATTTAGCAGACATCACTTGCTTATATTCAGTCAACACATACATTTTAAGAATATCATGGAATAGAATTGAACATTTTTGTTTCTCTTAATAAGTAATACTGACGAGTAGAAGCAAAAAAAGTGTATTTTTCAGGGTGTGCGCGTTCAGGACAGAGGAATAGCAATTCTTACACTATTGTTCTAAATCCAATCACCTTCTTCATCCTCATCATTCAGTTCATTTAAATAAAATGTTGAAGTCATGCACAATTATCAGTTTCTATTTGGTTTATGTCGCCCATTCATTGTCAGTTAGAGCCACATTAGAGCCTTGGGACCCAAAAGCAGAATAAGTGCTCTAACTCCCCCTTGCGCTGGTCTGGAGTAATGAAGCAGTGACGCAGGGTACCGTACTAAACCACAAATTACCTCTAAATCCCGCAGCATAATCTCAAAACTTTAAGTTGAGCAACCACTGTATGATAAAAAATCTATTGAAATTAAGTTTACAAGCTACCTTGCTAGCTAACGTCAGCTAGGTATCTAACCACCACCAAGTAGCTTGCTAGCAAGTTATTTAGCGAACAAGATTTAAAACATTTACATGTTCACTTTATTTGTGAGATTAGCATATAAACATTCAAATGAGAACTATTGTTCGCTTTAAAACAGAATCAAGCAATAAATAAAAAAATGCTCACTCACCGTAACTGGTGCTGATCAAATAAAAATGCAAGCGCTGCCCTTACATAGCCTCCTTTAGAATCCGTAGTGGACTTAAACTCGTGTCTTTAACTTCTTAGGGAGCGGCAGCTGAGGTGTCGGTTTTGGAGAGTCTGGCGTGCCCAAAGTAAAAGGCCTGCCACTCAGGCCCAGAAACTAGGATATGCGCATAGTACTATTGGATAGGAAACACTCTGAAGTTTCTAAGAGTGTTCAAATATTGTCTGTGTATAACAGAACTGATATAGCAGGCGAAAACCCGAGGAATTTCTGACCTGGAAAAAGTGTTTTTGACACATTGCCTCATTTTGAACCTCTCCCTATTGAAAACAGCCATATATGGGAGTAAGATTGCAGTACCTATTGCTTCCACTGGATGTCAACAGTCTCTAGACAGTGTTTGGTGATGTTAGGTTGCTCTGGATGGTAATAGAAGAAGAATTTCAAACTAGTCATCGGATGTAAAACAGAAGAGGAGGCGCGTTCACAGGCTCGCTCGCGCACGCTGTGGTTTTTTCCTATCGTCCAGTTTATAATCCGGTTGAAATATTATAGTAAATATACTTAAGTGTTCCTAAGGATACATTATCAATGATGTTTGATTGTTCTTGGACAAGTGTATAGGTATAGGTTTAACGTGTTCTCTTCACGGTTCAATGGGTGAGTGGACGCTGTATTTTATGAACACAAGGTAAAGAATTTTATATTAGCGATTTTATGCGTTTTATGAGACCCGCTTTGGTTATGGATTTATGCTAATGCGTTAAATATGAGCGGGGCTAGCCTCAAACAATCAAATGTTGTGCTTTCGCCGTAAAGCCTTTTTGAAATAAATCTGACAACGCTGTGATATTGCCAAGAATCAGAGCTTTTGATGACTATGCAACATTTGTATATTGATGAATGTTTAATAATTCAACTTTTGGATTTTGAATTTGGCACTTTACATTTCACCGGGTAGCGCCCCACTACTCCCTAAGTAGTTTAGTAAGATGGTGGTGGAGCAGAAGGCAGACGTTTTACGTGCCCCCAACCAATTGTGTTTTTGTTTGTTTATATGAGTTGCTTGTAACTTATTTTTTTACTCTTTTTGTACAAAATATTGCCGCTACCGTCTCTTATGACTGAAAATAACTTCTTGACTTCGAATACTCACCACGGACTAGCAGAATCCTTTTTCTTCTTTCACGACTCTGACGAGCCCGAGGCGGAGGATATTCGGCTCCCTCGGGAACAGGCCCCGAGCTCTGTGATATGCGTGAAGAGGAGGTGGAGAAAGAGAGGCCGGAGAGCAGGCTGCCTGCTGAGAAGTTGGAGGCTATCGAATAAACCCCCATTCCCTCAATTCTGCTAGCAACCATGCCATCTTTGGACAACAAAATGTATTTTTTCAAAATGTATTTTTGTAAACAACAGCTGGTGCACAATATCTAAAGAAGTCTCGAGCTATTGCTCACCTGAGGTAGAATTTCTCATGATAAGCTGCAGACCACATTACCTACCGAGAGAGTTTGAATCTATATTCTTTGTAGCTGTTTACATACCACCACAGTCAGAGGCTGGCACTAAGATAGCATTGAATGAGCTGTATTCTGCCATAAGCAAACAAGAAAACGCTCACCCAGAGGCAGCGCACCAAGTAGTCGGGAACTTTAATGCAGGGAAACTTAGATAAGTTTGACCAAATTTCTATCGGCAGGTTAAATGTGCAACCTGAGGGAAAAGAACTCTGGACCACCTATACTCCACACACAGAGATGCATACAAAGCTATCCCTCGCCCTTCATTTGGCAAATCTGATCATAATTCCAGCCTCCTGGTTCCTGCTTACAAGCTAAAATGAAAGCAGGAAGCACCAGTGACTAGATCAATAAAAAAGTGGTCAGATGAAGCAGATACTAAGCGACAGGACTGTTTTGCTAGCACAGACTGAAATATGTTCTGGGATTCCTCCAATGGCATTGAGGAGTACACCACATCTGTTATTGGCTTCATCAATAAGTGCACCGATGATCTCATCCCCACAGTGACCGTACTTACATACCCCAACCAGAAGCCATGGATTACAGGCAGCATCCGCACTGAGCTAAAGGCTAGAGCTGCCGCTTTCAAGGAGTGGGACTCTAACCCAGAAGCTTATAAGAAATCCCGCTATGCAATCCGACGAACCATCACACTGGCAAAGCGTCAATACAGGACTAGGATCGAGTCGTACTAAACCGGCTCTGACGCTCTAAACCGGCTCTGACGGATGTGGCAGGGCCTGCAAATCATTACAGACTACAAAGTGAAGCACAGCCGAGAGCCTCCCAGTGACACAAGCCTACCGGACGAGCTAAACTACTTCTATGCTCGCTTCGAGGCAAATAACACTGACACATGCATGAGAGCACCAGCTGTACCCGAAGACTGTGTGATCACCCTCTCTGCAGCCGATATTGAGTAAGACCTTTAGACAGGCCAACATTCACAAGGCCGCAGGGCCAGACGGATTACCATGACGTGTACACTAGCATGTGCTGACCAACTAGAAAGTGTCTTCAATTACATTTTTAACCTCTCCCTGTCTGAGTCTAATACCAACATGTTTTAAGCAGACCACCATAGTGCCTGTGCCCAAGATCACTAAGGTAACCTGCCTAAATGACTACCGACCCATAGCACTCACGTCTGTAGCCATGAAGTGCTTTGAAAGGCTGGTCATTGCTCACATTAACACCATTATCCCAGAAACCCTAGACCCACTCCAATTTGCATACCATCCCAACAGATCCACAGATGATGCAGTCTCTATTGCACTCCACACTGCCCTTTCCCACCTGGACAAAAGGAACACCTATGTGAGAATGCTATTCATTGACTACAGCTCAGCGTTCAACACCATAGTGCCCTCAAAGCTCATCAATAAGCTAAGGACCCTGGGACTAAACACTTCCCTCTGCAACTGGATCCTGGACTTCCTGACGGGCCACCCCTAGGTGGTAAGGGTAGGTAACAACACATCTTCATCCTACAGCTGCACTATCGAGAGCATCCTGACTGGTTGCATCGCTGCCTGGTATGGCAACTGCTCGGCCTCCGACTGAAAGGCACTATAGAAGGTAATGCGAACGGCCCAGTACATAACCAAGCTTCCTGCCATCCAGGACCTCTATACCAGGCGGTGTCAGAGGAAGGCCCTAAAAATTGTCAAAGACTCCAGCCATCCTAGTGGCAAGCGGTACCAGAGCGCCAAGTCTAGGTCCAAAGGGCTTCTTAACAGCTTCTACCCCCAAGCCATAAGACTCCTGAACATCTATTCAAATGGCTATCCAGACTATTTGCATTGCCCTCCCCCCTTCCCTCTCCACACCACTGCCACTCTCTATTGTCATCTATGCATAGTCCCTTTAATTAACTCTACCTACATGTACATACTACCTCAACTAACCTGTGCCCCCGCACATTGACTCTGTACCGGCACCCCCCTGTATATGTTGTTATTTTTCTCTTATTCTTGTCCGTATTTTTTGAAACTGCACTGTTGGTTAGGGGCTCGTAAGTAAGCATTTCACTGTAAGGTCTACAACTGTTGTATTCAACGCATGTGACTAATAAAATTTGATTTGCAACGTCTGTTTTTTCCTCATTATACACCACAGACCAGTGGTTCCCAAACGTTTTATCGTAGCCCTTCAAACATTCAACCTCCAGCTGCGTACCCCCTCTAGCACCAGGGTCAGCGCACTCTCAGATGTTGTTTTTTGCCATCATTGCAAGCCTGTCACACATCACACTGTCATACGATACATTTATTAAACATAAGAATGTGTGTGAGTTTTTGTCACAACCCGGCTCGTGGTAAGTGACAAAGAGCTCTTATAGGACCAGGCACATATCATAATAATCAATAATTTTGCTCTTTATTTAGCCATCTTACATATAAAACCTTATTTGTTCATCGAAAATTGTGAATAACTCACCACAGGTTAATGAGAAGGGTGTGCTTGAAAGGATGCACATAACTCTGCAATGTCGGGTTGTATTTTTTCCTAGCCACCGTGCTTTTACACCTGCATTGCTTGCTGTTTGGGGTTTTAGGCTAGGTTTCTGTACAGCACTCTGACATCAGCTGATGTAAGGGGGGCTTTATAAATACATTTGATTTGATTTGGTGATATTGGAGAGAGTCTGTCTTATGTTTCCACACACAGTCTGTGCCTGTATTTAGTTTTCATGCTAGTGAGGGATGAGAATCCACTCTCACATAGGTACGTGGTCGCAAAGGGCATCAGTGTCTTAACAGCACGATTTGCCAAAGCAGGATACTCTGAGCGCAGTCCTATCCAAAAATCTGGCAGTGGCTTCTGATTAAATTACATTTTCACAGAACCGCTTGTTGCAATTTCCATGAGGCTCTCTTGTTCAGATATCGGTAAGTGGACTGGAGGCAGGGCATGAAAGGGATAATGAATCCAGTTGTTTGTGTCTCCATTTCAGGAAAGTACCTGCGTAATTGCGCACCCTGCTTCGCTATACCACATTTGACGTTGTCCGTAAGCTTGAGTTCATTTGCAAACAAAAAAAATCATACAATGTGTGTTGTCCTTGTTAACTTCTTCATGAGCAGCTCCCCGAGGTGACTGTTTTGGAGAGTCTGGCGTGCCCAAAGTAAAATGCCTCCCACTCAGGCCCAGAAAAATAGGATATGCACATAATTAGTACTATTGAATAGGAAACACTCTGAAGTTTCTAAGAGTGTTAAAATATTGTCTGTGAGTATAACAGAACGGATATAGCAGGCGAAAACCCGAGGAATTTCTGTCCTGGAAAAAGGTGTTTTTGACACATTGCCTCATTTTGAACCCCTCCCTATTGAAAACAGACATATGGGAGTAAGATTTCAGTACCTATTGCTTCCACTGGATGTCAACAGTCTCTGGTGATGTTAGGTTGCTCTGGATGGTAATAGGAGAACTTCAAACTAGTCATCAGATGTAAACCGAAGAGGAAGCGCGTTCACGGGCTCGCGCGCGCTGTGGTTTTTTCCTTTCCTATCGTCCAGTTTATAATCCGGTTGAAATATTATAGTAAATATACATAAAAGTGTTCTTAAGGATACATTATCAATGATGTTTGATTGTTCTTGGACAAGTGTATAGGTTGAACGTGTTCTCTTCACGGTTCAATGGGCGAGTGGACACTGTATTTTATGAACATAACGCGCGCCAATCAAACAGAGATTTATGGATATAATAAATTACTTTTTCTAACAAAAGAACCATTGGATGTCTTCGTTAGACACTTGGGAAGCCCTTTGCAGAAGTTCTTCGAAAGGTAAGGGATTTTATGCGTTTTATGAGACCCGCTTTGGTTATGGATTTATGCTAATGCATTAAATATGAGGTGCTACCCTCAAACAATCAAATGTTGTGCTTTCGCCGTAAAGCCTTTTTGAAATAAATCTGACAGCGCTATAATATTGCCAAGAATCAGAGCTTTTGATGACTATGCAACACTTGTATATTGATGAATGTTTAATAATTCAACTTTTGGATTTTGAATTTGGCACCTTACATTTCACCACTCCCTAAGTAGTTAATTCTCGCTCAAAAAACTCCTGTTGCTTAGTTTTCAAATTGCCATGTTTTGTTTCTAAATGTCTGCGCAATGTTTCATCGAGTTGTGAGATAGTGTGTTATATGTGCAAAGGTACTGTGACTGAGGAAAGGCACTACTCCCAATATAAGTGAACCCCAAATCAATGTAGTTCTCATCATATTTGCGCCTCTTCTATGGTCCAACGTCCCTGTCTGTTGTTCGGTGCTTCCCGGGTAAGGGGGCAGTAGCTCTTCGGCTGCATCAGATTCACAACTGTCAGTGTCCATGCTAGCTGGGCTTACAACAAATGAAGAATTACTGATGCTAGCATTGGATGCGCTCGTGGAAGCAGAACAACTTGTGTCGTCAACAGGTGCATGTGTAGTACTGCTGGTAGTAGAAGTACTACCAGTAGAGCTGGTATGTGTCTCTATGGACACAGTCCTTAACTATTTATCAATTTTTGGGCAAATGGAATGAGCAGCAGCTACGTTTGGCTACATACGGACCGTTAATAGAATTTCCGTGAGCGAGTAACAGTTAATGTGATTGGATGTTAATTATTTGACTAGGCTACCTATATTTGACATTGTGTTATTTCGCTGAACACTAGATGGTTTCATTTTATTTTTGGCAGTGAAACGAGGCTACTCAGGCGAGATAAAAACCTCACCCAAATGTATAGCGCCGTTGGAAAATCGAAATGGACTGTTTGAAAATGTGAAGAATTAAAAAAAATAATGTGAATCACATTTTTATTTGGCATACCTCGACGGCATTGTCCATTTTGGGAATACCTGCTGTAGATGAAGTCCCACACCCCGTAGCGTGTACGCAGCGTAGCCTTTTTGTCTTCTACCAAACCAATCAGCACAAAACTAATCTTCAGATGTCTTTGCTCACTTGCTTCTGATAAAGTGATAAAGGCATTGGCGCACTGCCTCGAGAAAAGGGAGTGGATATTGAATGTCAAATTAGTTAGCTGGCTGCTGAGAAATGGAAAAATCCCTGCAGTTTGTTTTGCCGGAGCATACTGTCTTGTAGGAGGTGTCTTGGGGAGAGGTTATGTCAATTCTGGTGCCCAACAAAAAGTAGGTCAATCAAACACACTGATCTCTAAAGGCTGCATGTTTTTGTAATTAATTATAAACATTCCCATGTAAAGGTTTCAGCCTGTAGTAGCTCAGAAAAGTTAGATTTATGTGCAATACGTGGGAATGTGGAACATAATCTATTATAATTTGACTGCTTTAAATTCTTTTGACCAACAGAGGTCACAAGTGTACACTGTTGATCAAAGCCTTGAGTAATGGAACATATTTTACACAATTGGCTGGAAAACCTCAATACCTCAGGAAGATTTGTTTCCCCATCACTAGTATAATTTTAAATTACAACATTTGCCTATAAACTCACGCGGTGAAGGCCACAGGACTGAAAACAAATGAATTCAACAACCGTTTCTCTGTCACTTACAAACAGTCATTGGTGGTAACTACAATTCACGCAAACAGGCAAAGCACACTGGGAAATTATATTGGAGGCGTGGCTTAGTGGGGGTGTGGCTTTCAGTTAGTTATTTTTGGCCACTCGTTAGTGGAAGCATATCAGTTTAAGTGATCTATGGTTATGCCAGTTTTAAAGTCTATGGACAGTCGCTTGCGAAAATGTTCACCCCCTTGCATTTTTCCTGTTTTGTTGCCTTACATCCTGGAATTAAAATATTTGATTTACACAACAGGCCTGCCACTTTGAAGATGCAAAATATGTTTTATTGTTAAACAAATTAGAACGTGAGCGTGCATAACTATTCACCCCCCCAAAGTCAATACTTTACAGAGCCACCTTTTGCTGCAATTACAGCTGCAAGTTTCTTGGGGGTATGTCTCTATAAGCTTGGCACATCGAGACACTGGGATTTTTGCCCATTCTTCAAGGCAAAACTGTTCCAGCTCCTTCAAGTTGGATGGGTTCCGCTGGTGGGTTCTTTAACTCATACCACAGATTCTCAATTGGATTGAGGTCTGGGCTTTGACTAGGCCATTCCAAGACATTTAAATGTTTCCCCTTAAACCACTTGAGTGTTCCTTTAGCAATATGCTTAGGGTCATAGTCTTGCTGGAAGGTGAACCTCCGTCCCAGTCTCAAATCTCTGGTAGACTGAAACAGGTTTCCCTCAAGCATTTCCCTGTATTTAGCACAATCCATCATTCCTTCAATTCTGACCAGATTCCCAGTCCCTGCCGACGAAAAACATCCCCACAGCATGATGCTGCCACCACCATGCTTCACTGTGATGAGGTTCTCGGGGTGATGAGAGGTGTTGGGTTTACGCCAGACATAGCATTTTCCTTTATGGCCAAAAAACACACTTTTAGTCTCATCTGATCACAATACCTTCTTCCATATGTTTGGGGAGTCTCCCACTTGCCTTTTGGCGAACACCAAATGTGTTTGCTTATTTTTTCTTTAAGCATGGCTTTTTTCTGGTCACTCTTCCGTAAAGGCCAGCTCTGTGGAGTGTACGGCTTAGTGGTCCTATGGACAGATACTCCAATCTCCTCTGTGGCGCTTTGCAGCTCCTTCAGGGTTATCTTTAGTCTCTTTGTTGCCTCTCTGATTAAAACTACTTAGGGAGTGGTGGGGCGCTAAATGATATCTTTCCGACAGATAAGATCTAAACCAGGCCAGAACTTGTCCATGTAGACCAATTTGGGTTTCCAATCTCTCCAAAAGAATGTGGTGATCGATGGTATCAAAAGCAGCACTAAGGTCTAGGAGCACGAGGACAGTTGCAGAGCCTCGGTCTGACGCCATTAACTACTTACGGAGTGGTGGGGCGCTACCCGGTGAAATGTAAAATCCAAAATCCAAAAGTTGAATTATTAAACATTCATCAATATACAAGTGTTGCATAGTCATCAAAAGCTCTGCTTCTTGGAAATATCACAGCGTTGTCAGATATCAAAAAGGCTTTACGGCGAAAGCACTACATTTGATTGTTTGAGGGTAGCACCTCCAATATTTTCCATTAGCATGAATTCATAAACCATCGCGGTTCACATAAAACACATTACACAGCGAAAACAAATCCCTTACCTTTTGAGGAACTTCTGCTGAGGGCTTCCCAAGTGTCCAACGAAGACATCCAATGGTTATTTTATTAGAAAAAGTCATTTATTATATCCAAATCTCAGTTTGGTTGGCGCATTATGTTCATAAAATACAGCGTACACTCGCCCATTGAACCTTGAAGAGAACTCGTTCAACCTATACCTATACACTTGTCCAAGAACAATCAAAATTCATTGATAATGTATCCTTAGGAACACTTATGTATATTTACTATAATATTTCAACCGGATTATAAACTGGGCGATAGGAAAGGAAAAAACCACAGCGCGCGCAAGCCCGTGAACGTGCATCCTCTTCTGTTTACATCCGATGACCACTTCGAAATTCTTCTTCTTCTTCTATTAAATAGAGTAACTAAACAGCAACTAAACATCATCAAACACTGTCTAGACTGTTGACATCCAGTGGAAGCAATAGGTACTGCAATCTTACTCCCATATATGGTCATTTGTAATAGGGAGGGGTTCAAAATGAGGCAATGTGTCAAAAACACTTTTTCCAGGACAGAAATTCCTCGGGTTTTCGCCTGCTATATCAGTTCTGTTATACTCAGACAATATTTTAACACTCTTAGAAACTTCAGAGTGTTCCCTATACAATAGTACTAATTATGTGCATATCCTATTTTCTGGGCCTGAGTGGGAGGCATTTTACCCTCCTAATGCCCTCCTTGCCTGGTCTGTGAGTTTTGGTGGGAATCCCTCTCTTGGCAGGTTTGTTGTGGTGCCATATTCTTTCCATTTTTAATCATGGATTTAAATGGTGCTCCGTGGGATGTTCAAAGTTTCTGATATTTTTTTATAACTCAACCCTGACCTGTTTGGAGAGCTCTTTGTTCTTCATGGTGCCGCTTGCATGGTGGTGTTGCATACTCTGGGGCCTTTCAGAACAGGTGTATATAAACTGAGATCATGTGACACTTAATTAGATTGCACACAGGTGGACTTTATTTATGTGACTTCTGAATGTAATTGGTTGCACCCAATCTTTTTTAGGGGCTTCATAGCACGCATGTGCACGCACCACTTTTTATTTTTTATTTTTATTTTCATTTCACTTCACCAAATTGGACTATTTTGTGTATGTCCATTACATGAAATCCAAATAAAAATAAATTTAAATTACAGGTTGTAATGCAACAAATAAGAAAATACTTTTGCAAGGCACTGTAAATGCTTACAGTATTTAAGAGCATGTGACAAAGAGTTGTAAGTACTGATGTTAATTAAGTCAAATAAAATACAATTTCTAATAAAATGTATTTATAAAACCCTTCTTACATCAGCTGATGTCACAGAGTGCTGTACAGAAACCCAGCCTAAAACCCCAAACAGCAAGCAATGCAGGTGTAAAAGCACGGTGGCTAGGAAAAACTCCCTAGAAAGGCCAAAACCTAGGAAGAAACCTAGAGAGGAACCAGGCTGTGAGGGGTGGCCAGTCCTCTTCTGGTTGTGCCGGGTGCAGATTATAACAGAACATGGACAAGATTTAAAATGTTAATAAAACAGGCAGAACAGTTGAAACTGGAGAAGCAGCACGGCCGGGTGGACTCAGGACATCAAGGAGTCATCAGGCCAGGTAGGCCTTGAGGAATGGTCAGGTCCTGAGAGAGAGAGAGAGAGAGAGCATACTTAAATAAATACTGGGGGCTGAGATATGAGGGGTCGGGAGACACTGTGGCCCTGTCGACGCTACCCCCAGACAGGGCCAAACAGGCAGGATATAAACCCATCCACTCTGCCGAAGCACAGCCCCCACACCACTAGAGCACAGCCCCCACACCACCACATCTTCAACCACCAACTTACCATCCTGAGACAAGGCCTCCGCCACGGCACAACCCAAGGGGGTGGGCAACCCGAACAAGAAGATCACGTCAGTGACTCAACCCACTCAAGCGACGCACCCCCCAAGGACGGTATGGAAGAGCACCAGTAAGCCAGTGACTCAGCCCCTGTAATAGGGTTAGAGGCAGAGAATCCCAGTGGAGGGTAACCAGCCAGGCAGAGACAGCAAGGGTGGTTCGTTGCTCCAGTGCCTTTCCGTTCACCTTCACACTCCTGGGCCAGACTACACTCAATCATAGGACCTACTGAAGAGATGAGTCTTCAATAAAGACTTAAAGGTTGAGACCGAGTCTGCGTCTCTCACATGGATAGGCAGACCATTCCATAACAATGGAGCTCTATAGGAGAAAGCCCTGCCTCCAGCTGTTTGCTTAGAAATTCTAGGGACAGTAAGGAGGCCTGCGTCTTGTGACCGTAGCGTACGTGTAGGTATGTACGGCAGGACCAAATCGGAAAGATGGGTAGGAGCAAGCCCATTTAATGCTTTGTAGGTTAGCAGTAAAACCTTGAAATCAGCCCTTGCCTTAACTTCTTAGAGAGCGGCTCCCGAGGTGACAGTTTTGGAGTGTCTGGCGTGCCCAAAGTAAAATGCCTCCCACTCAGGCCCAGAAAATAGGATATGCACATAATTAGTACTATTGGATAGGACACACTCTGAAGTTTCTAAAAGTGTTAACATAATGTCTGTGAGTGTAACAGAACAGAAATAGAGAAAAATCTATCCGGAATTACAGTTTTTTGTCACATTGGCTCTGTTTGACAGTCTCCCTATTGAGTTCTATGGCAAGCAGCGCCGAGATTTCAGTACCTATGGCTTCCACTAGATGTCAATAGTCTATATATAAAGCCTCAGAGAGATTGGAGGAAGCAGGAAGAATAGGTACAGGAAATGGCCAAGGTAGCTCAGATGTCAACAAGTTTTCTCATGCGCTAGTCTGGCTGGATGCATTTTAACGTGTACATTCCCTAACACTGACAAAGTGTAACAGCATCAGCACTATGCTAATTGAACACTGAAAAGTGTGGACTCATATACACAATGGCCTAGTGTTAAACACTGTGTAGTATAACACCTATAACTTTTGAATAAACATCACCCTCAACAGTTTAGAAATAAAAGGTTTTTATCTTTAGCATACAACAGCAAACATAATGAGAGGACCTATGACATGAAAAGCAAGCTTTTATCTCCCAACATAAAAGTATCGTCCCTTTGGCAATCATTATATAATTTGAGCTTTTCCTCTCAGATGGTGAATGGGAAGGTTTCATCAGCATCCTTTTCTCAGAGGACAAAATGTGACCATAGATGATCACATATTGGAACTGAGGAGAGAGAGAGAGAGTTGAAGCAACAGGTAACAGATGGGTGTATTTGACAGAAATATGGCTCAGAAATTGTGAATTATGAACATGTCAAACATGGGAGGTTCATTAGCAGATTGTGATTGAAGTAACCTTTAACAGCACAGAGGAGCCATTTATGTACCAACTTATCTCTGGATTAATGTGTCTGTGGAAATGGCATATTCAGTCAATTCTTGAATAATTGGAGTCTGTGTAAACCTTAACTGGTCTTGATAGAGTAACTGATTTGATTTGTGTTCAAATGAAAATGATACTCTGAGCATACATTATGATCAAGACAGTATACATCATGATTAACAGGTTAAAAATCAAGATTAACTTTTGTCAGCATGGTTTTGCAATGCCAATGCAGGTTCCACAGGGGTGCACAAGCCAAAGTAAATCTCAGTTGTCCATGCTGAACAGTAACACTGCGGTTATGAACAGCCTAGTGAGTAGTTTGGAAATCTCAGACCTAGGGCAACAACACTAGGTTTGGGGAAAAATGGGTGGGTTTCTTGGCAACTTCGAAAGAGAAAAATAAAATCTTCCTGGGAGGGTGCTCTTCACACAGACAATTCTCTCAACAAATTACAAGTTTGGGTAGGCAGGGCTTAAAATGTGGGCAGGAATTGTGCTCTTTGAAAAATGACAGAGCTGGACCCGATGCGGATGCAAATAGCAAGGCTCTTTGTAGAATGTTCGCTGTCATGGTGCAAACAAACTACTCACTTGCGAAATAGATACTCATTGAAAATATCCATCTGGCTAGCCTCAAAGTTTGTGTCTGGTGGGGATGTTTATCCCATGGCACAAACGGATAAGACTCTGGGTGAACTTCCTGCGTGTCCATTTCTGACCTGTTTCCTACTATACCAACCAGATGTTTGTATCTGTGAAGACGTGTATGCTGGAACATTATTAATGTGGGAGACAACCAGTCTGCCAAGGGAGACTACCTAGTGAGAGCTAATGGTGTGTCCCCCTGCAGGCCCTTCCTTTCACTGCCCCCGCTAATGGAGTGGATTCGGGTGGCGCTGGCACACACAGAACACCGGCGCAGCTTCTCTGTGGACAGCGATGATGTGAGACAGGCTGCCAGGTTGCTCCTGCCAGGGGTGGACTGTGAGCCACGGCAGCTAAAGTAAGACATGACATGGATGAATATACACAAGTACACACACACATAAAAATCTCTCAGACAGACACACACAATTACTGAACACAGGATTGTGTACTTATTCAGACATACAGTGGCAAGAAAAAGTATGTGAACCCTTTGGAATTATCTGGTTTTCTGCCTAAATTGGTCGTAAAATCTGATCTTCATCTATCTGTAAACAAATTAACAAGACTTTCAGCATGCTTATAGAGAAGGGCACTCAACATATACTGCACTGACCAAATGATAATAAAGAAGATTGTGGCAGCTGTTAGATTTCAGTGCAGCCTTTGATATTATTGACCATAACCAGTTGAGAAAAACATATGTGTTATGGCTTTTCAATCTCAGCTCTAAATCCACAATATAGCAATGTAATAGAACTCAGACGAGTTTCTTTATTGGAAGCTTCTCTAATGTCAAACATGTTGTGTTTTTTTTTACCAATTAACAAAGCATGTGTGTCCATGTATGCTGATGATTCAACCATATACACATCAGCAACCACAGCTAATGAAGTCACTGAAACCCTTAACAAAGAGTTGCAGTCTGTTTTGGAATTGGTGGCCAGTAATAAACTGGTCCTGAACATGTCTAAAACTAAGAGCATTGTATTTGGTACAAATCATTCCCTGAGTTCTAGACCTCAGCTGAATCTTGTAATGAATGGTGTGGCTGTTGATCAAGTTGAGGAGATTCAATTGCTTGGTGTTTCCTTAGATTACAAACTGTCATGGTCAAAACATATAGATTCAATGGTTGTAGAGATGGGGAGAGGTCTGTCCGTAACAAAGATATGTGCTGCTTTTTTGACACCACCCTCCACAAAGCAAGTCCTGCAGGCTCTAGTTTTATCTTGATGATTGTCCAGTCACAATGGTCAGGTGCTGCAAGGAAAGTTAAGGTGCAGCGGGCTGATATTAACTTCTTAGGGAGTGACAGCTGAGGTGTCAGTTTTGGAGAGTCTGGCGTGCCCAAAGTAAAAGGCCTGCCACTCAGGCCCAGAAACTAGGATATGCACATAATTAGTACTATTGAAGTTTCTAAGAGTGTTAAAATATTGTCTGTGAGTAAAACAGAACTGATATAGCAGGCAAAAACCCGAGGAATTTCTCTCCTGGAAAAAGTGTTTTTGACACATTGCCTCATTTTGAACCCCTCCCTATTGAAAACAGCCATATCTGGGAGTAAGATTGCAGTACCTATTGCTTCCACTGGATATCAACAGTCTCTAGACAGTGTTTGGTGATGTTAGGTTGCTCTGGATGGTAATAGAAGAAGAATTTTGAACTAGTCACAGGATGTAAACAGAAGAGGAGGCGCGCTCCCTGTGTTTTTTTCCTTTCCTATCGTCCAGTTTATAATCCGGTTGAAATATTATAGTAAATATACATAAGTGTTCCTAAGGATACATTATCAATGATTTTTGATTGTTTTTCAAATCAAATCAAATTTTATTTGTCACAAGTGTATGGACAAGTGTATAGGTATAGGTTGAACGAGTTCTCTTCACGGTTCAATGGGCGAGTGGACGCTGTATTTTATGAACATAACGCGCCAACCAAACAGAGATTTATGGATATAATAAATTACTTTTTCTAACAAAAGAACCATGGATTGTCTTCGTTGGACACTTGGGAAGCCCTCAGCAGAAGTTCTTCAAAAGGTAATTGATTTGTTTTTGCTGTGTTTTGTGTGAACCGTGATGATTTATGGTAATGGAAAATATATTGGAGGTGCTACCCTCAAACAATCAAATGTAGTGCTTTCGCCTTAAAGCCTTTTTGAAATCTGAAAATGCTGTGATATTGCCAAGAAGCAGAGATTTTGATGACTATGCGACACTTGTATATTGATGAATGTTTAATAATTCAACTTTTGAATTTGGCGCCTTGCATTTCACCGGGTAGTGTCGGAAGTGGGGGCGCTAGCGCACCACTGCTCCTTAAGAAGTTTTAATAATTCAACTTTTGGATTTTGAAGTTGGCGCCTTGCCGGGTAGTGTTGGTAGCGCCCCACCACTCCCTAAGTAGTTAAGAGAATTCTCGTCGATTGTTGTCACTGCTGTGTATATCCCCCCCCCTCAATCCGATACCACGACAGCCCTCAAGGAACTTCACTGGACTCTATGCAAACTGGAAACCATATATCCTGAGGCTGCATTTATTGTAGCTGGGGATTTTAAGAAGGCAACTTTGAGAACAAGGCTACCCAAATTCTATCAGCATATTGATTGTAGCACTCGTGCGGGCAATACACTGGATCACTGCTACTCTAACTTCCGTGATGCGTACAAGGCCTTCCCTTCGGGAAATCTGACCACGACTCCATTTTGCTTCTTCCGTCCTATAGGCAGAAACTCAAACAGGATGTACCTGTGACAAAAACTATTCAACGCTGGTCTGACCAATCGGAATCCAAGCTTCAAGATTGTTTTGATCACGCGGACTGGGAAAAGTTCCGGGCAGCTTCAGAGAATAATATCGATTGAGTTTCTAAGGAAGTGCATTGGAGATGATGTACCCACTGTGACTATTTAAACCAACCCTATCCAGAAACCGTGGATAGATGGCGGCATTCACGCAAAACTGAAAGTGCGAACCACAGCTTTTAACCATGGAAAGATGACTGGGAATATCGCTGAATACCAACCGTGTAGTTATTCCCTCCACAAGGCAATCAAACAAGCGGAATGTCGGTATAGGGACAAAGTGGAGTCACAATTCAACGGCTCAGACACGAGACGTTAGTGGCAGGGTCTACCGGCAATCACGGACTACAAAAAAAAATGCCACGTCACGGACACCGACGTCTTGCTTCCAGACAAACTAAAAACACCTTTGTCCGCTTTGAGGATAATACAGTGCCACCGATGCGGCCAAGGAAAGCGGGCCCCCCAATCTCCTTCCCCATCGCCGACGTGAGTAAGACATTTAAACGTGTTATCCCTTGTAAGGATGCCAGCCCAGACAACATCCCTTGCAGAGTCCTCAGAGCATGCGCAGACCAGCTGGATGGCGTGTTTACGGACTTATTCCATCTCTCCCTGTCACCACCTGCTTCAAGATGGCCACCATTATTCCTGTACCCAAGAAGGCAAAAGGTAACTGAACTAAATGACTATAGCCCCATAGCACTCACTTCTGTCATCATTGAGTGCTTTGAAAGACTAGTCAAGGATCATATCACCTCCAACTTACCGGCCACACTAGACCCACTTCAATTTGCATACCGCTCCAGACGATCCAATTGCCATCACACTGCACATTGCCCTATCCCATCTGGACAAGAGGAATACCTATGTAAGAATGCTGTTCATTGACTACAGCTCATCATTCAACACCATAGTACCCTCCAAGCTCATCATTAAGCTTGAGGCCCTGGCTCTCAACCCCGCCCTGTGCAATTGGGTCCTGGACTTCCTGAAGGTCGCCCACAGGTGGTGAAGGTATAGCAATATCCACTTCGGTGATCATCAACACTGGGGGCAAACAAGGGTGAGTGCTCAACCCCCTCCTGTACTCCCTGTTCACCCATTACTGCGTGGCCATGCACGCCTCCAACTCAATCATCAAGTTTGCAGACAACACAACAGTAGTGGGCTTGATTACCAACAACGACGAGACAGCCTACAGGGAGGAGGTGAGGGCACTCTGAGTATGTCAGGAAGACAACCTCTCACTCAACATCAACAAAAATAAATTATTGTGGACTTCAGGAAACAGCAGAGGGAGCACCCCCCTATCCACATCGACGGGACAGCAGTGAAGGTGGAAAGTTCCTCGGCGTACACATCACTGAAATGGTCCACCCGCACAGACAGTGTGGTGAAGGCGCAACAGCGCCTCTTCAACCTCAGGAGGCTAAAGAAATTTGGCTTCTCACCTAAAACCCTCAAACTTTTACAGATGCACAATTGAGAGCATCCTGATTCGGGCTGTATCACCGCCTGGTACGGCAAGTGCACCGCCCACATCCGCAAGGCTCTCTCTGGTACGATCTGCACAACGCATCACCGGGGGAAAACTACCTACCCTTCAGGATACCTACAGCACCCGATGTCACAGGAAGGCCAAAATAATTATCAGACAACAACCACCCGAGCCAATCCATGTTCATCCCGCTACCATCCAGAAGGCGAGGTCAGTACAGGTGCATCAAAGCTGGGACCGAGAGACTGAAAAACAGCTTCTGTCGCAAGGCCATCAGACTGTTAAACAGCCATCACTAACACAGAGAGGCTGCTGCCTACATACAGACTTGAAATAATTGGCCACTTTAATAAATGATCACTAGTTGCTTTAATAATGGCAAATTAATAATGTTTGCATACCTTGCAACACTCATCTCATATGTACAGTTGAAGTCGGAAGTTTACATACACTTAGGTTGGAGTCGTTAAAACTCGTTTTTCAACCACTCCACAAATGTCTTGTTAACACACTATAGTTTTGGCAAGTCGGTTAGGACAGCGGTCCCCAACCTTTTTAGCGCCAAGGAGCGGTTTAATGTCAGACAATATTTTCACGGACCGGGCTTTAAGGTGTGACGGATAAATACAACAAAATAAAATGATACGACTGGCATAAAAACTGTGGTATATTGTAAACATGAATCCACTGTGTATTCGTATGCAACTTTATTAGCAGTGTCCTCGTAACATCGCGCCAACAACATAACATGAATAACATCCTCTCTGCCCCCTAACCCTAACGCTCACTGACTCTGGTCGCTATGGTGACGTTTAAACATGCCTTAAAAATAAGATACAGATACACCACAAAAACGAATATAAAGTCCATGAAACTTTTAGCTCACCATAACGCTAAATCAATGGGAGCCTTGAGCTTGTTTCTCTGCAACGATACGGTCCCATCTAGGGGTAACGGGAGACAATGACACCCGAAGTGTGTTGCTTATGTCCAGTTTACTCCGTAATTTTGTTTTGGTTGCTGTCACTGTAGAAAACCCTGCTTCACACAGATAGGATGTCGGAAATGGCAACAGGGTTTTCAGTGCTGTTGTGGCGATCTCAGGGTATTCTGCCATGACTTTAATCCAGAACACCGGCAGAGTTGTTGTCTCGAACATACTTTTAAGGCCGACGTCATTTGCGATCTACAGAAGTTGATCTTCTTCTTGCACAGACATGCTGGATTCACCTGGTTTGTTGACAAATGGGTCACGGATCCATTCCTTGGCAGTTTGTGGGTCTTTTGTGGTTGGGAAGTAGTGCTCGAACTCTTTTAAAAGCAAAGACAGGTGATCGTGCACCAGCTTGGAGAATGACGGCTCAGGCTCAGCCTCACCCAAAATCCCCGCTAATGTTTGAAACATGTCCAATATGCCTCTGTTCACGCGCCGTCCCCACAAATCCAGTTTGGCTTTAAATGCAGCTACTTTATCTGCCATTGATTGAGTTCATTGAGCAGGTTGAATATGTCGCATAAGTAAGCCAGTTTTGCGACCCATTCCTTGTCACTGAAATGTGCTGCCAGCGGTGACTTCTTTTCTGAGAGAAATCTCTGCAGCGGCTCTCGTAATTCAAACACTCTGGTCAGCGATTTCCCTCGCGATAACCATCTTATTTCTGTGTATAAGAGAAGGCGTCTATGCTCCGCGTCCATCTCCTCACAAAGCTGCGCAAACAGGCGCGAGTTAAGGGCTTGTGCTTTGATGTGGTTAATAACTTTAACAACATCATTCAATACGCCGTTAAGTTCCGGTGGCATTTTTCGGCTAGCCAGCATTTCTTTGTGAATGACACAATGCGTAGATTCACACTCAGGTGCAACCTCCTTAATCCGAACAGTTAAACCAGACAGCCGTCCGGTCATGGCAGCAGCTCCGTCTGTGCATATGCCGACACAAAAGGACCATTTCAGTTTTCCTGATATATAACCATCCAGCGACTTGAAGAGTTCTGTGGCTGTGGTTTTGGTTGGCAACGATAGTGCACATAACTTATCCTCATGCACATCCTCCTGATAAAGATATCGCACATAAACAAGTAGTATTGCCTTGTTGTCAACATCTGTAGACTCGTCAACCAGGAGTGCGTACCACGGTGATGTATTAATCCTCTCCAACAATTGTGTCTCAATGTCTTCTGCTATTTCCTCAATGCGCCGAGTGACCGTGCCATCTTTTACACCGCATCCTCTCCTAGAAGTTCACGACTGTTTCTTACTCATTTTGCTTGCTACTGGGTTGAATTTTTGCGTTCACGTGACCAAGATGTAACACAGAGAATCCGGTCATTTTTCAAAATAAAAGATAGTTATGGCTCAGATAATAAATAAAACGGAATTAATGTAAGTTATTTATTCTTTCTTGTGCGGCCCGGTACCAAATGACGCACGGACCGGTACCGGTCCGTGGCCCGGGGGTTGGGGACCGCTGGGTTAGGACATCTACTTTGTGCATGACAAGTAATTTCACTTAAAATTCACTATATCACAATTCCAGTGGGTCAGAAGTTTACATACACTAAGTTGACTGTGCCTTTAAACAGCTTGGAAAAATCCAGAAAATGATGTCATGGCTTTAGAAGCTTCTGATTGACTCAAATGATGTCAATTAGCCTATTGGAGGTGTACCTGTGGATGTATTTCAAGGCACCATAGTGCCTCTTTGCTTGACATCATGAGAAAATCAAAAAGATATCAGCCATTTTTTGGTTCATCCTTGGGAGCAATTTCCAAATGCCTGAAGGTACCACGTTCATCTGTACAAACAATACTACGCAAGTATAAACATCATAGGACTACGCAGCCGTCATACCGCTCAGGAAGTAGACGCGTTCTGTCTCCTAGAGATGAACGTACTTTGGTGAGAGAAGTGCAAATCAATCCCAGAACAACAGCTAAGGACCTTGTTAAGATGCTGGAGGATACAGATACAAAAGTATCTACATCCACAGTAAAACAAGTCCTATATCGACATAACGTAAAAGGCCGTTCAGCAAGGAAGAAGCCACTGCTCCAAAACCGCCATAAAAAAGCCAGACTAGGGTTTGCAGCTTCACATGGGGTCAAAGATCATACTTTTTGGAGAAATGTCCACTGGTCTAATGAAACGGAAATAGAACTGTTTGGCCATAATGACCAATGACCATGTTTGGAGGAAAAAGGGGGAGGCTTGCAAGCCGAAGAACACCATCCCAACCGTGAAGCACGGGGGTGGCAGCATCATGTTGGGGGGGTGCTTTGCTGCAGGAGGGACTGGTGCACTTCACAAAATAGATGGCATCAGGAGGAAGAAAGTGGTGTGGATATATTGAAGCAACATCTCAAGACATCAGTCAGGAAGTTAAAGCTTGTTTGCAATTGGGTCTTCCAAATGGACAATGACCCCAACAAAGTCAAGGCATTGGAGTGGCCATAAAAGCCCTGACCTCAATCCTATAGAAAATTTGTGGGCAGAACTGAAAAAGCGTGTGCGAGCAAGGAGGCCTACAAACATTACTCAGTTACACCAGCTCTGTCAGGAGGAATGTGCCAAAATTCACCCAACTTATTGTGGGAAGGCTACCCAAATTGTTTGACCCAAGTTTAAATTGTTTAAGGCAATGCTACCAAATACTAATTGAGTGTATGTAAACTTCTGACCCACTGGGAATAAATAAATAAAAGCTGAAATAAATCATTCTCTCTACTATTATTCTGACATTTCACATTCTTAAAAAAAAAGTGGTGATCCTAACTGACCTATGACAGGGAATTAATTACATTTCAGAAATTGTGAAAAACTGAGTTTAAATGTATTTGGCTAAAGTGTATGTAAACTTCCGACTTCAACTGTATATACTGTATTTTATACCCTCTATTGCATCTTGCCTATACCGCTCGGTCATCGCTCATCCATATATTTATATATCCTTTTTCCATCCTTTACTTAGATTTGTGTGTATTAGGTAGTTGTTGTGGAATTGTTAGATTACTTGTTAGATATATTGCTGCACTGTCGGAACTAGAAGCACAAGCATTTCACTACACTCACAATAACATCTGCTAACCATGTGTATGTGACCAATAAAATGTGATTTGATTTGACATGGTAGCATCACAAAACATGGTACAAACATTATTGGGCACAGACAACATCACAAAGGCAAGAAGGTAGAGACAACATTACATCATGAGACAACTGTCAGTAAGAGTGAGATCTTATTTCAGCTCATGAAACATGGGACGAACACTTTCCATGTTGCGTTCATGTTTTTGTTCAGTATAGATGAAGAGCCGAAATGAGTACAACATCCAGGCATTTAAACCACTACATTTCCAAAAATTCACACTATTTTCGAAATAATGAAAATGTTTCCCGTTATTCATTGATTTCGGTAGTGCATCCCCATATCTAATTGATCAGCTGTTGTCAAAGCCAAAAATAGTATGACATCATAGCATTTAAAGTATTCTCATTTTTCAAAAAGACCTTCCTTCTGTAGGGATCTGAGGTTTGACAGTTTTAAGCAACATGGTAATAGCTCCAATTGTTCACTGAAACCTCCACCTAGCCTATGTTGATTGAACTTGTCAAATCCTCTCAGATCTCCACAAGTACATAGGCCGTAGGCTTGATTTCATTGTCTGTATATACCACTGCGAGTTAGCCTAGTAAACAGATCTTCACAACTGCTTATAAGGTCTGTACCTTAGTGGTCTGTTAAGATCCCCTAAGTTCCTTCAATTCAAATCTGGACAACAAAGCCAGTTTCACTGCTTCCCCCCGCATTCTTCCCAATTGCTTTCTCTTTGGGGTTTTATTAACGTAGGTATCTGTAAAGCACATATTTGATTCAAATCAACCCTGCAGCCCACTACTAGTAGTCATTAACACCAGTGTGATATTCATGATTTTTGTAAAATGATGTTCTAGCCTAGGCACGACAGTGAATTAACATTGATTTGAGTGACATTGTTTACGCCAGTATCAGTCTAATACGACACCTCATGGTTAATCATTGGTACTACATTTGATGGACATCAGTTGCTTGACAACCACCTAACATGTATAATCTGTTGAACTGTCAGGGAACTGTCGGCAGATACCAGACAACACAGGATGGCAGAGGTTTCCTGATGTGCTGTCCCAGAACTCCTAGGCCCAGTGGACTATCTGCCGATAGCCTGTGTAGCAGAACCGCCTAGAGACAGGGGACGTGGGGCATTATTAGTAATTACAAAAGTCTGGGAGACATGACTCAAAGTAGTAGCTATACCGCAATGAAAAGTAATATTCATGACTTAATCATGAGCAATGACATGGAGTGGCCCATGTTCCTGTCTATGGGTTAAGGGAAGATGACTCGAAACCCGGATGCAGGGTCAGACAGGAGATGTCCTGGCTTGGAGAAATGTCCTCCACCAAACCCAAGTAGGCATCAATCTCCCTGCAGTAGATGCTCTTTATTGTTGGGGTCATTGGATGGCAGTGTCCACACTTGCACCTGAAAAATCAAACCAACTTTTGACAACAAAGACCATCATTTATATTTAATGACAAGATGCCAATAGAAAATGTGCATGTCATTTTGCAGCATTAATAGGCAAAGGAACTAGTAGTACAGGTTTAGTTCTGGCTACATTAATCTCACCACCACCTGTGTCACCATGAAATGTAACTTTTCTGGACTGTAATGTTAGCTTGCTAGAGAGCTAGAAAGTATGCATATGCTAGGTTTTGTTGAAGACTCATTTATAACCTTCAACAACGGGGATGCCGAGAACAAGGTCAAATGACACTCAACTAAATGTAAGAGTTAGCTAGCTAATGTGAGCTACTGTGGCTAGTTACGATAGATCGCTTATATACACACAATTGCTTCCCCCTTACTCTGACATAGCTTGCATTAGCTAGCCATCCACAATTCAGCTTTTGGCTGTCAGATATTTAGCTTGGCCTACTAGATTATAATAATTTTATATAATGGCAGCTAGCTACTTCAGTTCAGCTTATTTAACATGATTTCTGACCAACACTCCACAAATTCTCCTCAGAACACAGCTCCATCTCTCTCCTATCTCCGTTCAATCTCCTCCTTCTGGTCTCTCTGTCTCCATTAAGGCTCAAATTTACAAGGCTGTATAAAATGTAATATGAAACTAATGTCATGTAGCTAGATATCGTTGATCACGCTCACAGTGGTATAGACAGACAATCAACGGGCTCCTAACCAATTGTGCCATTTTGTATCTTATTTTGTACATAATGTTTCAGCCACCATCACTTATGACCATGCTTCTGGATATCAGAACAGTGATTACTCACCTTGAACTGTACAAAGATTTTTTCTTTAACGAACGCTAAGGATTTGCTGCTGATACCGGACCAGAACCAAAAACCTCGTAATTCGCATGAAGAAGACGGGACGCAGGTCCGGGTGCCTTGTGAGAATTTGTCGGCCAGTGGGTAACCAGCCTCTATCATCCGTCCTATTGGCCAACATGCAATCAATGGAGAATAAGCTGGAAGAGCTTCGTTCAAGACTATCTTACCAACAGGACATTAAAAACTGTAATATCCTATGTTGTTTCACCGAGTCATAGCTAAAACAATGACATGCATAATATATTATCTTCACCGGCTCCAGCAGCAAAGGTGACTGTTTTGGAGAGCCTGGCGTGCCCAAAGTAAAATGCCTCCCATTTAGGCCCAGAAAATGGGATATGCATATATTTAGTACCATTGGATAGGAAACACTCTGAATTTTCCAAAACTGTTAACCATTTGTCTGTGCGTCAATCACAACGCATTTGGCAGGCAAAACCCTGAGGAATCTCTGTCCTGAAAAAAGTCATTTTGACACATTGCTCATTTTTGAGCCCCTCCCTATCCAAAATGACCATATATAGGCATGTGAACGCAATGCACGTCGCTTCCTTATGATGTCATCAACCACGAGACGGTGTTTTACTCCATCTTGGAGGTATTTCGCCATTGATAAACAGCATGGCAATGAGGACCCCTCTTCTGAAAACTCTTCAGAGTGCGTGCATGAGAAGGCGCGCTGTGCCTTATTTATCGTTTTTAGCGTTCAGTTTATATTCCGGCTGATTTATAATAGTACATATACGTAAAAGGGTTCCTAAGGATACATTTAAAACTATGTTTGATTGTTTTTGGACAAGTTTATAGGTATAATTTTAACGAGCTGGCGCCGAGTTTCAAAGGAGTAATGGAGGCTGTCGTTTCTGATTATAACGCATGAACCAAATGGAGGATTTATGGATAAAAGACGTTACTTTTTCTAACAAAAGAACCATGGATTGTCTTCGTTGGACACTTAGGAAGACCTCAGCAGAAGTTCTTCAACAGGTAATTACTTTGTTTTCGCTGTGAAATGTGTTATGTGTGTTCCATGATTGCTAATCGATACATGGCTATTGGAAAATATGTGAGGTGCTAGCCTCAAACAAATGAATGTGCTGCTTTCGCCGTAAAGCCTTTTTGAAATCTGACAACGCTGTGATATTGCCAAGAAACAGAGCTTTTGATGAGTATGGAACACTTGTATATAGCTGGATATTTAATAATTCAACTTTCGGATTTAAAATTTGGCGCCTCAGATTTTTGCTAGTAGAGTCGGGATGATCCCGCTAGCGACCCACTGATATTTGAGTGGTTAAATACAGTTGGCTGGGCTTTCTGTGCATCAGCAAGAAGGAACAGCTGCCTCCTGTAAGACGAGGGGTGGAGGTCTGTGTATATTTGTAAATAGTACAAAATCTAATATTAAGGAAGTCTCAGGGTTTTGCTCGCCTGAGGTAATCTCATGATAAGTTGTAGACCACACTATTTACCAAGAGTTTATCTAGGTTTTCCAAGATGGCGTAGCAGTAGGACGTGTGTGTTTGTCTTTGTCTTATCATGTGTAAATAGCCGGTCTTTTTTGTATATATCACTTTCTATCTACGAACTAAATATACTTTCCTGCAACCCGCCTCACCCAATGTGGTACGGATCTGCTATTTTTATTCCTTATAACTGGAACTTCCATCAGGAGCTAGCCAGCTAACTAGCTACTAGTCTTTGTTAACCTCCGCTAGCGGTCTTCACCTTTTTCTCTTCACCAGCCAGCCTTAGCTCGGACAACACCTGCCAGTCTGCACAGCGCGTTAGCAACCCAGAGCATATCGGACTGCTTCTCTCTACCACATCACCGGATTCCTGCCGCTCTGGATCATTACACCGGATCATCGCAGCTAGCTAGCTAGCCTCGAGCTAGGCCAGCTAATTCTAGGACTACAATGCCAATTGCCCTGGACCCTTTATTGTCGACACGGAGCCCCGCCGATCCATCACAACTGGACTGCCAATGTGATCGCCTGATGTGGTCTCAACAGGCTATTTATTCTGTTACGATGTCGCGGAAGAACCATCTACTATCCCCGGCCTACTAGCTTTTCTGAACGCTGTGTTCCCTGCTTGCCTAGCATAGTAGTGACTACCGAACGGCACCCTGACTCACCTATTGCTGCTCTTTTGACCCTATGATCACTCGGCTACACAGCTGATGCCCCCTGGACTGTTTCAATAACACTGTACCTCATTTTGTTCACCTGTCGGCCCCAGCCTTGAACTCAGGTCCTGTATGTACCTAACTGACCCGCTCTGCCTATTCATTGCCATTTACCCGTTTGTAGACTTAGCTCTCCTGATCAACACCTGTGATTGCTTTATGCCTCTCTCTAATGTCAATATGCCTTGTTTACTGCTGTCTTGGCTAGTTCTTATTGTTTTATTTCACTGTAGAGCCTTCAGTCCCACTCAAAATGTATTCGATAGCTCTTTTGTCCCACCCCACACACATGCGGTGATCTAACCTGGCTTAACTGGTGCCTCCAGAGACGAAATCTGTTGACTTCCATAACCGTCAAAGCCTTGGTTTCATGCATGTAAACATCAGAAACCTCCTCCCTAAGTTTGTTTTATTCACTGCTTTAGCACACTCCACCAACCCTGATGTCCTAGCTGTGTCTGAATCCTGGCTTAGGAAGGCCACCAAAAATTCTGAAATTTCCATCCCCAACTACAACATTTTCCACCAAGATAGAACTGTCAAAGGGGGTGGAGGTGCAATCTACTGCAGAGATAGCCTGCAGAGTTCTGTCATGCTATCCAGGTCTGTGCCCAAACAGTTTGAGCTTTTAGCTTTCCAGAAATAAGTCTCTCACTGTTGCTGCGTGTTATAGACCCCCCTCAGCCCCCAGCTGTGCCCTAGACACGATATGTGAATTAATTGCCCCCAATTTATCTTCAGAGTTTGTACTGTTCGGTGACCTAAACTGGGATATGCTTAACACCCTGGTCGTCCTACAATCTAAGCTAGACGCCCTCAATCTCACACAAATGATCAAGGAACATACCTGGTACAACCCTAAATCCGTAAACACGGGCACCCTTATAGATATCATCCTGATCAACCTGCCCTCGAAATACACCTCTGCTGTCTTCAAGCAGGATCTAAGCGATCACTGCCTCATTGCCTGCGTCCGTAATGAGTCTGCGTTCAAACGACCACCCCTCATCTCTGTCAAATGCTCCCTAAAACACATCAGCAAGCACGCATTTCTAATCAACCTGGCCCGGGTAACCTGGAAGGATATTGACCTCATTCCGTCAGTCGAGGATGCCTGGATATTCTTTAAAAAGTGCTTTCCTCAACATCTTAAATAAGCATGCCCCATTCAAAAAAAATGTAGAACTAAGAACAGATATAGCTCTGGTTCACTCCAGACTTGACTGCCCTTAACTACTTAGGGAGTGGTGGGGCGCTATCCAAAAGTTGAATTATTAAACATTCATCAATATACAAGTGTTGCATAGTCATCAAAAGCTCTGCTTCTTGGCAATATCACAGCGTTGTCAGATTTCAAAAAGGCTTTACGGTGGAAGCAAAACATTTGATTGTTTGAGGATAGCACCTACAATATTTTCCATTAGCATAAATTCATAACCCAAAGCGGGTTATTCATAAAATCGCTAATATAAAATCCCTTACCTACATAAGGGACACGGATGGCATTTGCTGTATGTTTGATGAGAAACTACATATTGCAAATGTACGGTCCCTTACTAGACATCCGAAAATGTTTCTAAAACAGGCCAACGGCGTCGGGCCGTGCCCCAGGGCCAGATCTTCCAAGAAGTCATCAAACAAAGTCTCTCGGACATTCGGTGTCCGTTTAATAAAAAAAAATAATTTGTCATTTTTCCGCCCTTCAGGTTAATCCCACCAGATGGTGAATGGCTTCTTATTGCAAATGTACAAAACATACACCTAATTGACCAGGCTTTTTCTCCTAAACGGAAAAGACTTTGAAGACGAAACTTGGTGGACATGGGTTTGGCCAAATGGGCTGTTGGATGGCGTCAGGGACTCACGGTTTTTGAGTTAAGGCCCATTTTCTGGGATTAAAGGTGAAAAATGGAAATAGAGCTCTAATTTGACAGCTTCACGTCAAAGTACATGAACCTACGGTGTAAGGAAAAAAAGAACCAGACATTTATCTGTTGTAATTTTCGAGAAATCGTCAAATGTACAATTCGTAATGTTCTTTTCCCAAAGAACTTAGATCCAATTGCGGCGTGTTCAGACGAATCCGTTAACGTAGGTTTCGGAGCTCTACGTGATTTCCGTGATTTTCTGAGATCACGCACAGTCAATGGGGAGTGACACAGTGAGGGGCTTACAGACAGACACTGCCTGCAATAGTTACTTTTGTTCAAACTATCAAAGAACCGTCAGACTGAGAGCTCTAAAACTTTAGAAACCCATTCTAGACCTTTAGTCGTACATTTGCAATATTTTCAATTCATTTTTACATCGCGAAAATGACAAAATTTCGACAAAAAGTCCCAGAGTCACAAGGTTAGGTGCAAACAGTTTGCTATGACATCTCTCCCCATAGGAATACATTGCCTGCTCCCCTAAATTCAACCTGGTGCCTATGTGGGTTATGAATGCCTTCTGAACCTGACTTTGATGACAATCCATCAGGCCACTATGAGGTCTACCTGTGTTGATTCTAAGCTTCCTGGAGCAACCGGAAGTGGTTAAATTCACCCTAAAGGTGTTTTACAATACCCAACCTGCAGTTGGTGAAAAACAGACTTTTAAACCTGTGTGAATCAGTCAGTTCTTAACTTACAGACTAAAAACTCAGGATTCTGTAAAAGCCTACCCCAATGAGGATATGTGTCTACCTGTGACAACCGGAAGTGCCTTAAATTGGGGTCACAGGGTCTGTTTTGAAGGGTTAAAAAGGTCACATCTTTCCAAAACTTCATGTGTGAGATTAGGCAACCCCATTGAACTGTAAATCAGTCATTACTCCCATCAGATTCCCTTGAAAAACTCACACACGCACACAGTCCATGGGGAATGACATAGTGTGGGGCTTACAGACAGACACTGCCTGCAATATTTACTTTCATTCAAACTATTAAAGAACCGTCAAACCTAGAGCTCTGAAACTTTAGAAGCCTTTTCTAGAGCTTATGTCGATAGTGCACGGTGAGTTATGGGGCTCCAGAAGGTTCACAGGCCGAGAAACAGCCTTGTACATTTGCAATAGTTTCAATTCATTTTTACATCGCGAAAATGACGACATTTCTAAAATTCTCAGAGTCACAAGGTTAGGTGCATTAGAACCGCCTCGGCCCATAGAGACGGACCCTAATGTTTCTGTCTGATAGCTCATTCAAGGACCCCATAGCAACACCCGGAAAACGTGGATTTTCAGCACCAATTAAGGTCGCAGCTCGGGCTCCGAATGACCTATCGAGCCGAAACTCGGGATTCGGGGTCGCCTCAGCTAGGCCAACACATAACGTCGGAACTGGACCCGCAACAAGAACGTAACTAGGTGTTTTACGTTTTCATTATAGTGACTTGATGGCAGACTTTTGTCCATTTGCAATAAGTTAAAACCGTTGAGCCCGGCCATCCCGAGTTCAACAGGCCAGTCAATTTGGGCATTTCTGCAGTATTTTAGAGCTTGTCAAGTTCGTGATGTTAAAAAGCCCATTGAAACATATTGCAAATGTACAGTACATTTGCAATATGTTTCAATGGGATTTAAACATCACAAATATGACAAGCTCTAAAATACTGCAGGAATGCCCAATTGACTGCCCGTTGATCTCGGGATGGCCAGGATTGATAGTGGTACCTCTCCATCGCTCATTGGTGTTGATTTCAGCGTGTCATATTCGTGATGTTAAAAGCCCATTGAAACATATTGCAAATGTACAGTGAAACATATTGCAAATGTACTGTACATTTGCAATATGTTTCAATGGGCTTTTTAACGTCACGAATTTGACATGCTGAAATCAACACCAACGAGCGATGGAGAGGAACCATGATCACTGCCCGGCCATCCTGAGTTCAACGGGCCAGTCAATTGGGCATTTCTGCAGTATTTGGGAGCCTGTCAAATTTGTGAGGGTAAATGCCCATTGTAAGCCATTGCAAATTGACAACCGTGCACCTGGTAATTGAAACGGGTTACCATGAGCATATTTTAAATATGAATGCCTTTAGGAGGGTGCAAGGTATCTCTGGCTGGTTAGGGAGCACCCCCCACCCGTGGCACCCCTGTTAATTTTGGACGTTTTTCAAAAAATCTACAAAAACAACAGAGTCCCACTTCTCTCTCATCAAACATGACAAATAGACCCTATAGGATGATTCAGAGCTTAACATAGTGATATATATCATTTTGTCAGTTTAAATGCCATTTGGACATTGTTCACTGACTTTTGGGTTCGGAAGCCGACTTCCTATGATCATATATGTAAATGGACATAACATCATGATTTGGCACTTTCAATACTTTTGTATGGAATCTTATTGCATTTGTACATTTTTTATGCCATTTGGACATGGTTCATTGACTTTTGACTTCCTATGGTAACATATTGCAAATGGACAAAACATATTTCATTTGGACATTGAGTTTTGACTTCCTATGGTAACATATTGCAAATGGACAAAACATAGGCCTTGTGGACAATAAAGTTAATAAAACTAAATCAATAAGATGAGACAAAGGTATGTTTATACACATTTTATATACGTGTTATTATCAAAAAACAATCGAAAGAATCGCGAAAAACGGTCCAGAAAGCACTTTTTTAGGGGGCGTAGGTATTTTGATATTTTTTTTTTAAATGTCCAAATTTGACCCTTGGGTCTTGACTTCATGTAAATATACAATATGAATTGCCCCGTTGGAGCGCGCTCGCCACCTATAGTAATTTTGAGTTATTACATTTGGCATTTGCCATATGCCATAAGCTTTGATTGATCTGCCGTCCTTTTCCATCGTGTGTATGTTTCGTCCAAAGGCAATATGTTGCCGTTCATTTTTGTCCATTTCATGGGGGTCATCCCTTACCGGTCGCAAAATTGCTCTTCCCCTCAAACAAAAAAATTGCACGTGTAGGCACACACAGAATCAGCCAAAACAAACAGTTTGTAACCCCATTTTGTTGGTTTGTTATGCATGTATTGTTTTAGGCCAATTCTGGCCTTTGAGGCTACCATCCTCTCATCAATGGACAAGTTCTGGGCGGGCTGAAAATAGGTCTTGCAGGCGTCAACCATGCTGGGGTAGAGAGGTTTAATTTTGCACAGCCTATCAAACCTTGCTGTGCCTCTCCTTGTCATTGTCCTCATCAACTTTTGGGTCACTGATATGCAGCGCCCGTGAGATAGCCAGAAACCTTTTGCAAGACATGACAGTGATGGGGAAAGGCAGTTGATAGAGTGGTGACGTTTTCCAGTAATCCTTCAGGGTTTTCAGCTTCACCAGCCCCATGTAAATGACTAGTGAAAGGTAGCAGAAAAGGTCATGCATGGAAATGGGCTTCCATGCCTCTTTCTTGCCTGCTTGCTTCTTAGCCCCATACTTATTAGTGTTAGACACCAGGGAACCAACAACTGATGAGGTGAAAAACAGCTGGAAAAGTTGAAGAGGGCTGTAATTAGAAGTCATGTCCAGCTGAGGTCCTGGCTGCCTTTTGGGTCTAAATATTGGTGTATTTGGCTCCACATCCTCTTCTAGCACAGTGTGCCAACGCCCCTCTGCCTCTTTGTCTTTGTCTGAAGGTCTGCTTCCCCTCCTCCGCTTCTTTGTTATCGTTTTCACACCTCTAGATGGCCTGGTAGGTATGGAGCCGGAGACAGCAGGGGTCCGGCTGGATGAACCAGCTTCAGTGGGGGATGGAGGCTCCCAATCAGAGTCGGTGGCACTGTGAAATACATATATCCAGTAATAATATGAGCCTATATGAGTTTATATAGAGTAGTGGGAAGACACTATGGTGAAGTGCTGTTCCATTCTATTTCTATGTAAATAATAATAAATATACACACACACACACAATATAGCCAATGTGTACTTTACCCATTTCATTACCGATTATTTATATATATATATATAAAAAAATCCATCTACAAAACTTTATATTATTAATTTCAAACAATGGCAATAGCATGTGAAGAACTTACCAGTCCAAGACAATGTCCTCTCCATGCAGAAACATATCGTCCGTTCGTGAGTCAAAACTATGTTCACTATTAGATTCGTCGTCCTGTTGCATTTCTGTCTCACTTTCCCTATCAATTTCTTCTAAAATGTTGTTTAAATCTGTGTACTTAGACTTGGACTTTGCTTTTCCAGATTTGGGTGCCATAATGTTCTATATAAAATAGCTGAAAATGCTCTTTATCAAATATCTCTGTGCGTAACGTGCGTGACTGCTACAACTCCGATATTCAATGGCGAGTGATCCTTGTTTTACGCGTGCGAATACTACGAAGCCTCGTCTTCAAACATAGAACCATTACATATTGCCGTTTACCTCAGCTCATTGGCTATCTACCAAGCTAGAATTCAAGACGATCAGTGGTCATTGGGCCAAAATACAGTCAATCAACAAGACACCGCTCATATCATTGGTGCGCAATGAGGTCATTTCTTGGTGTCCTCAAATCGGTTTCTTTCGGTCAATACGTCCCGCTAAAAGAACCATCAAGTATGGTTGTGTTACTAACAACCAGAGGATTGCAAAACAACCAACCATGACTGGATGAATTTAGGTTTAGTGTGTGTAACTACATAGAATGTTACGTCGAAAGTTGAATGACAGACTTCACGATGCAAGAGGTTCACCAAATGTTTCGTGTTTGGCTATAAAAATTGATTTATCAAAGAAAACGGCATTGCATTTGATCACTGGGACCCTCAGGAAGACAAATTAGAGCAAGATTTCAGAATGTAAGTCATTATTTTTCCTTCTGATGTGAATGTCTCAAACCTGTCACGGTGAAAAAAAGTGTGTTGTTTATCACTCTTCTCAAACAAAAGCATGGCATTTTCTCTCTGTAATAGCTATTGGAAATCTGACAACGCAGTTCGATCACAAAGATTCTATGCTTTTGAATGGTATGAGGCACTTGTATTACAAGGAATGTTTAATGTGATTGACGCTCTGAAATGTGAAAATCCCGCTAGCGGGATCCGATCCCTAAGAAGTTAAACATTCATCAATATACAAGTGTTGCATAGTCATCAAAAGCTCTGCTTCTTGGCAATATCACAGCGTTGTCAGTTTTCAAAAAGGCTTTACGGCGAAAGAACAACATTTGATTGTTTGAGGATAGCACCTCATATATTTTCCACATTAGCATAAATTAATATCCAGCGCGGGACACACAAAACCCATATCAGAGCTAAAATAAATCCCTTAACTTTCGGAAGAACTTTTGCTGAGGGCTTCCCAAGTGTCCAACGAAGACATCCAATGGTTCTTTTGTTAAAAAAGTCATTTATTATATCCATAAATCTCCGTTTGGTTGGTGCGTTATCATATAATCCACCGTTTAGTCGCCTATTGAACCATGAAAAAAACACGTTCAAATTATACCTATAAACTTTCTACAAACAAATCAAACATCATTTTTAATATATCCTTAGGTATCCTTTTATGTATATTTACTGTAATATACTATAATACCGGACGATAACGTGAACAATAGGAAAATAAAATAATGTGGTGCACGCTCACATTCTCGCGCCCGTCAAACGTTGTTGACAAAAGTGGTCCCCTGACTACTTCCTCTTCCTATCTGTTCTGTTTAGTGCTACAGCTTCCAGACTCTGTATGAAGACTGTTGACATCTAGTGGAAGCCATAGGTACTGCAGTCACAGTCCTAGTTAAAATACAAATTAATAGGCAGCCTGGAGAAGGTCATTTACAAAAATAACTGCAAATCCCGGATGGACTTTCCTCGGGTTTTCGCCTGCTATATCAGTTCTGTTATACTCACATACATTATTTTAACACTTTTAGTGTTTCCTATCCAATAGTACTAATTATGTGCATATCCTATTGTCTGGGCCTGAGTGGCAGGCATTTTACTTTGGGCATGCCAGACTCTCCAAAACCATCACCTCTGCTGCCGCTCCCTAAGAAGTTAACAAACCTCCAGACGAGCTTCAATGCCACTGAATGATTTTGATGAAATCAACTTTCGTGACCGTTTTCGCATGTACAAAGCAACTGCAGCAGACATAATTAGTCTGCTTGAGACAAGGCTTTCATCTGATTCTTTTAGGGGAATGCCTATCCCTCCTTCGCTACAAGTACTGATCACCTTAAGGTTTTTGGCATGTGGAACCTTCCATCGTGAAACAGGCGATTTGTGTGGCGTAAGTGAACCAACTGTGTGCAAAATAGTCCACAAAGTGTGCAAAGCTATATGTGAACTGAAGGACGACTACATCAAGTTTCCTGATGCTGCTGGCCAAGCCAACTACAAGGTGGAGTTCTTTGAATATGGAAACTTCCCTGGAGTCATTGGCTGTATTGATGGATGTCATATTCCAATAAAGTGTCCCTCTACTGCAGATTCTGAAGAGTACAGAAATCGTAAAAACTGGTTCTCAATAAATGTACAAAGTGTGTGCACTCCCACTATGCAGTTCTCCAACATTGTTGCACGTTGGAAAGGTGCAACTCATGACTCAAGAATTTTCCAGAACTCCTGTCTGAAGGTGGTCAACATAGTGGAATCATACTTGGTGACAGTGGGTATGCACAGACCAACTTCTTGTTCACTCCTTACCTTCATGCAGTCACACCTGAGCAGCAGCGGTACAACCAAGCTCATATCCGTACCAGAGGTACAGTGGAGCGCATGTTTTGGTGTATGGAAGAGTCGTTTCCAGTGTCTCAGAAACACATTGCGCTTTGAACCAAGAAGATGCTGTATTGTCATAATTGCAACAGCAGTGCTTCACAATTACCTCAAACAGCATGGCTGCCCAGATCCTCAAATGGAACATAGGGATGAACCAGATCTTCCCACGGTTGAGCCAGACAATGACAGGTATGGACTGGCGTGCAGAGATGCTTTTGCTTGGCGGCACTTCTCACAATAAAGTTACCTCAGATGATTGAAGACAACAATTGCCACAGATTGATGATGAACAAAAGTTTAATTTCACAAATTGAGATATCGGGACCCTGAACTGGTGCTGGTTTCAGTAGAACATTGGTACTGCTGCTGCTTCATGTTTCTCTCTTCCTCCCTCATGGCTAACTCAACATTAAGTATTTTCATCTTCATTTCATGTTCATCTTGTAAATACTTTAATTTGTGCTCATGGAATTCCATGGCCAGTTTCTCGTGCATGGCGTTGACGAAAACGTTGACGATATGCCTCTGGCACAAGCTCGTAGACCTTCAGAGACATTGCTTTATTTGAGATTAAGTAGTACCCGACTAGGGAGTTGCAGACTAAGGTTAATAAAGACTAACTAGCTACTCTCTGTGAAGCCCGATTAGAGTAATGTTGTGCACTTGGTGCAGACCTGAGGTTGCTTCAAAAACCAGGGCTGGACCCTTAAGAAACATTAACATTGTGTGTGTGGAACTGGAGTAAACCACCCAACCAAACAATGGACAAAGGTAAAAGACAACGTTCAAAGAATTTCAGTGACTTTGAAAGGACCCTTTTGAAGCAAATTGTGTCAAACCACCCAATTATTGAGAACAAACAGCATGATTCAGCAACAGAAAACAAGAAAAAGAATGCTTGGACTTCAATTTGCAATGAATTTAACTTGAATGAAAAAGTAAGCAACAGGACACTTCAACAACTTCAGGTAAGCTACTGTATTATTGTTGGTCTACTTTTACATGTCAGTCACTTTGAAATGTTGCTTCATTTTGATCCAAGTACATTACAAACAGCATCATACAGAATTTTTTTTTTTTATATTGTCGCATCTTTCTAAGATCCTGTGGAAAAACATGAAAATAAACTTAAAGAAGACAAATGCTGTTGCACGTAGGGAGCGTTTCAAGACTGGTGGTGGACCCCCAGAAAGACCGGAGACCGATGACCTAGGACACTTGTTGACTTCGATCATTGATAACCAGCAGCCCCTGGAAGGTATACCTGATGATGATCATTTGGACAGTTCAGATGGGGCCCCGTTCCAATCCTCATTTGGTAGGCCACATTAATTCAATATGTGCCATCCTTAAACTGCAGAGAATATGTATTGTTGTCAGTCATTTCTTGCAGTCATATAACCTTAAATATTTCATGAACTGAACTTCTGAATACATATTGTTCCCTAATGCTGCAATATAATACTTTTCAGATGATCACCAGAGCTTGGAGGTCCTGAGACAGGATGAAAGTCAGCCCACTACAGCTGCAGCAGCCTGGAGGGAAGATGGTGTCACTAATTCTGGCCAGATGAGAAGGACCAAGAGGCTGACCATGCACGAGAAACTGACCATGGAATTCCATGAGCACAAATTAAAGTATTTACAAGATGAACATGAAATGAAGATGAAAATACTTAATGTTGAGTTAGCCATGAGGGAGGAAGAAAGAAACATGAAGCAGCAGCAGTACCAATGTTCTACTGAAACCAGCATCAGTTCAGGGTCCCGATATCTCAATTTGTGAAATTAAACTTTTGTTCATCATCAATCTGTGGCAATTGTTGTCTTCAATCATCTGAGGTAACTTTATTGTGAGAAGTGCCGCCAAGCAAAAGCATCTCTGCACGCCAGTCCATACCTGTCATTGTCTGGCTCAACCATGGGAAGATCTGGTTTATCCCTATGTTCCATTTGAGGATCTGGGCAGCCATGCTGTTTGAGGTAATTGTGAAGCACTGCTGTTGCAATTATGATAATACAGCATCTTCTTGGTTCAAAGCGCAATGTGTTTCTGAGACACTGGAAACGACTCTTCCATACACCAAACATGCGCTCCACTGTACCTCTGGTACGGATATGAGCTTGGTTGTACCGCTGCTGCTCAGGTGTGACTGCATGAAGGTAAGGAGTGAACAAGTATGATTCCACTATGTTGACCACCTTCAGACAGGAGTTCTGGAAAATTCTTGAGTCATGAGTTGCACCTTTCCAACGTGCAACAATGTTGGAGAACTGCATAGTGGGAGTGCACACACTTTGTACATTTATTGAGAACCAGTTTTTACGATTTCTGTACTCCTCAGAATCTGCAGTAGAGGGACACTTTATTGGAATATGACATCCATTAATACAGCCAATGACTCCAGGGAAGTTTCCATATTCAAAGAACTCCACCTTGTAGTTGGCTTGGCCAGCAGCATCAGGAAACTTGATGTAGTCGTCCTTCAGTTCACATATAGCTTTGCACACTTTGTGGACTATTTTGCACACAGTTGGTTCACTTACGCCACACAAATCGCCTGTTTCACGATGGAAGGTTCCACATGCCAAAAACCTTAAGGTGATCAGTACTTGTAGCGAAGGAGGGATAGGCATTCCCCTAAAAGAATCAGATGAAAGCCTTGTCTCAAGCAGACTAATTATGTCTGCTGCAGTTGCTTTGTACATGCGAAAACGGTCACGAAAGTTGATTTCATCAAAATCATTCAGTGGGTTGCTCCTGTCCATAACCACCCTTCTGTCTGGTCTAAATGGAGCTCTTTCATCATCATTAAAATAGTCCAGGTAATCCATTTTCCTCTATTGCTAAGGTCAATCTGGAGGCCAACATCAATTAATCTGAAGTTAAACCTGCCTCTGGCCAGGTTTAGTTTAAGCCTTTACTTAAATCTAGACTAGTTCTAATCAGACTTTGTAATTCAGGACTAGGGAAAGTCTGAGACTATTTTAAACCATGTCTGAGAAATTCTATTTCAGTTAGTCCAGCTTAAATCTCCAATTTAGTCTATGATTAGTCTTAATCAGTGTCTGGGAAACCGCCCCCTTAGTGTTTGGTCATAAGGTGCATGGGTCTTTAGCAGTGCTGCAGGATGGTTGTTTGCCTGAGGAACCACCTCAGAACCTTATTGACTATGTAAATGGTTTTAGGCTGAAGTTGTATAGGGCTGGTGACCTGGCGAAGGAAAAACTAAAATGTTCTCAACAGAAAATGAAACTGAAATATGACGGACAGGCTGAGCTGCGTGAGTTTAGTCCCGGTGATCGTGCACTTGCTCTTCTGCCTCTAGTAAGTTCACCTTTTCAAGCACAATAGTGGTCCTTTCACTGTGTTGCGCAACGTGTCAGATTTGAACTATCTTATTGAAACCCCTGGTCATAGGAAGTCCTCTAAATTATGCCATGTGAACCTGTTACATGGTTATCACTCCCGTGATCTAAGCAAAGTTGAAGGCACTCCAGCAGTAAGGTCAGCGTTGACTGCTGCTCCAGTCACTGCATCTTGTGGCTTTAACTTCATGGAGGGGGAAGAAGAGGTACTTAGGGTTTCGGATGAGGTCTTACAAGGTCGGTTGAAAAACTCCCAGACTTTGAAAAACCTCTGCCTATCAAACAGAGATTTTATTGTGTATCTGAGGAGAAGAGACTGCAATTGACAACAGAGGTGCAGTATATGTTGGACAATGGTATTGCGGAGCCATGTTGTTCAAATTGGGCTTCACCCTGTCTTCTGGTCAAAAAGTCTGATTCCACTTTCAGACCGTGCACTGATTATAGAAAAGTTAACAATGTTACTAAAGCAGATTGTATTGATCAAGTTGGGTCAACAAAGTATGTTAGAAAATGTGATATTTTAAAGGGATATTGGCAAGTACCCCTTACTAAAAGAGCTTGTGAGATTGCTGCCTTTATAACTCCATCTGGTTTGTTCTCTTATACAGTGATGCCTTTCGGCTTGCGGAATGCTCCAGCCACCTTCCAGAGACTGATGAATCGGGTGGTCTCAGGTCTGGAAGGGTGTGCCGTGTATTTGGACGACGTGGTCGTCTACTCAGACTCCTGGGAGGAGCATGTCTGGAGAGTACAAGCCCTGTTTGAAAGACTGGTGTGGGCCAAGTTAACTATCAATTTGGCAAAGTGTGAATTTGACAAAGCTACAGTCACATACCTAGGCAAGGTTGTTGGTCAGGGTTTTGTCTGTCCCGTGGAAGCCAAGGTCCAGGCTGTGAAGCAGTTCCCACAGCCCTCCACAAAAAAAGAACTGATGCGCTTCCTGGGAATGGCGGAGTACTACCGTGCTTTCTGTAAAAACCTTTCGGTAGTAGTGTCCCCACTGACCAATCTGTTGAAGGCCAAGGCTGAATTTATCTGGTCCACCCAGTGTCAAGAGGCATTTGATGCAGTTAAGGCTCTTTCGTGTTTGGCACCCGTGTTGGTAGCACCAAATTTTGGGAAACCTTTCAAATTGCAGGTGGACGCCAGTCAAATTGGTGCTGAGGCTGTGCTTCTTCAGGAAAATGATGACAATGTTGAGTGTCCAGTAAGTTTCTTCTCCCGGAAATGTAATAAGTATCAGCAAAACTATTCTGTAATTGAAAAGGAAGCTTTACGTCTCATTTGGGCTCTACAGCACTTCGAAGTCTGTTGGTTCTGGTTTGACCCCTTTAACTGTGTTCACTGACCACAACCCACTTATTTTTCTGAAGTCCCTGCAAAATCCCAACCAGCGCCTGATGCGTTGGGCTTTGTTCTTGAAACCATTCAACCTCGATATTAGACACATTAGTGGTAAGGATAATATCATTGCTGATGCTCTGTCCCGTGCTCCTTTAACCTAGTTTGTATCTTTTCTCTGTTGACCCTTCCGGGCTGTCTGCGCCTCTTTCCTCTTAAATTGCTCCCCAGGTACCAGGGCTGCCGAGTTTGAGGGGCAAACAGTCAGCCAGGGGACATGGGGCTACTGTTAGGAGCCGGGACTGGTATCCTTGTTTTTCCTTTTTGGGAATTTTGGATTGTTTTAAATATTTTTTGGGTTGAGGGTGGGACCCTCATTTTAAGGAGGGGGGTGTCACGGCCCCTCCTCTGCATTGCAGGGGCGGTTCCTCCTGTAGGCAGAGGAGGGTCGTTAGTGATTGGAGCCACCTGGGCTCAGGGTATTTAACTGCTAATCACTTCTCTCTCTCTCTCTCTCTGCTCCTCCAGGTATGATCCTGTTTTGTTTGTTCCTTTGTAGTTTTGCATAGTTTCCACTCAGTCATGTTCACACACACAGATCACTGCATCCCTGCACTTTACATACACCTTCCATGACATTTTCACACCTCATTCCTTTTTCTTTGTTAAATAGTTTTTGGGTTGTAATAAAGAACCTTTTTGATTGGCCTACACCTATTGTTCGTGTCCCCTCATTTTTGCCACAGGCTATGAGCCGGCCTGTGACTATATATATATATATATATATATATATATATAAAAACATTTTTTTAATGACATTTCAGATGTCAGACAGTACCAGTCAAAAGTTTGTACAAACATACTAATTCAAGGGTTTATTTATTTTTACATTGTAAAATAGTGAAGACATCAAAACAATGAAATAACACACATGGAATCCTGTAGTAACTAAAGTGTTACATTTTTAGATTCTTCAAAGTAGCTCAACTTTGCCTTGATGGCAGCTTTGCACACGCTTGGTATTCTCTCAACCAGCTTCACCTGGAATGCCTTTCCAACGGTCTTGAAGGAGTTCCCACCTATGCTGAGCACTTGTTGGCTGCTTTTCCTTCTCTGCAGTTCATCTCAATTGGGTCATCGTCGGATGATTGTGGAGGCCAGGTCATCTGATGATGCACTCCATCACTCTCCTTCTTTGTCAAATAGCCCTTACACATCCTGGAGGTGTGTTGGGTCATTGTCCTGTTGAAAAACAAAAAATGATAATCCCACTAAGCGCAAACCAGATGGGATGGTGTATCACTGCAGAATGCTGTGGTAGCCATGCTGGTTATTTGTGCCTTGAATTCTAAATGAATCACAGACAGTGTCATCAGCAAAGCACCCCCACACCATCATATCTTCTCCATGCTTCACGGTGGGAACCACACATGCTGAAATAATTTGTTAAGCTACTCTACGTCTCAAAGACCCACGGCTGGAACCAAACATCTCCCATATGGAATCATCAGACCAAAGGACAGATTTCCGGTCTAATGTCCGTTGCTCATGTTTCTTTGCCCCAGCAAGTCTCTTCTTATTATTGGGGTCCTTTAGTAGTGGTTTCTTTGCAGCAATTCAACCATGAATCCCTGATTCATGCAGTCTCCTTTTTACAGTTGATGTTTTGATGTGTCTGTTACTTGAACTCTGAAGCATTTCTTTGGGCTACACTTTGAGGCTGGAAACGAATGAACTTATCCTCTGCAGCAGAGGTAACTCTGGGTCTTCCTTTCCTGTGGTGGTCCTCATGATAGCCAGTTACATCATAGCGCTTGATGGTTTTTTGCAAATGTACTTGAAGAAACGTTCAAAGTTATTCAAATGTACCGTATTGACTGACCTTCATGTCTTAAAGTGAGGATGGACTGTCGTTTTTCTCTGCTTATTTGAGCAATTCTTCCCGTAATATGGACTTGGCTTTTACTAAAAACGTCTGTCTTCTGTATACCAGCCATACCTTGTCACAACACAACTGATAGACTCAAATGCTAGGACTAGGGGGCAGTGTTCGGAAGCACAGAGAGTCTGACGTGCCCTAAGTAAACTGCCTGCCTGTTACTCAGGCCCAGAAGCTAGGATATGCGTATAATATATGTTAGACCTGATATGTTATCTTAAACCTGGTATATTATGTTAGATGGTAGTATTGGATAGAAAGCACTCAGAAGTTTCAAGAACTGATATGGCAGGCGGAAACCAGAGGAAAATCCATCCGGAAAAAGAAATTGTTGAGCTCCCTGTCCATTCCCATCCTTTTCCTATTGAACAATGAAAAGAATAGCTCCCAGATTGCAGTACCTATGGCTTCCACTGGATGTTAAGAATTTAGACAAGGTTTCAGGTTTTTATTTTGAAAAATGAAGAGGTAGTTTAAGGATTTCAAGGTGTCCCTCATTCTGGAAGTAGTCTTGTGGCAGTCACGCGCGCTCTTTGTTATTTATCTCCGGTATTGAACATAATACATTCCGTCTTAAATTTGATTGTTTATTTACATATTAGGGTACCTGAGGATTAATTAGAAACATTTTTTTACTTTGGATGAAGTTCATCTATAACTTTTTTAGGATTCCTTTGTCTGCATGTTGAAGGAGTCAATCCCAGAACAACAGCAAAGGACCTTGTGAAGATGCTGGAGGAAAAAAGGTACAAAAGTATCTATATCCACAGTAAAACGAGTCCTATATCGACATAACCTGACAGGCAGCTCAGCAAGGAAGCAGCCACGGATCCAAAACCGCCATAAAGGAGAGACAACGGTTTGCAACTGCACATGTGGACAAAGATTGTACTTTTTGGAGAAATGTCCCCTGGTCTGATGAAACAAAAATAGAATTGTTTGGCCATCGTTATGCTTGGAGGAAACAGGGGAATGGTGGCAGCATCATGTTGTGGGGGTGGTTTGCTGCAGGAGGGACTGGTGCACTTCACAAAATAGATGGCATCAGATGCTTCAATATATCCACATCTCAAGACATCAGTCAGGAAGTTAAAGCTTGGTTGCAAATGAGTCTTCCAAATGGACAATGACCCCAAGCATGCTTCCGATGTTGTGGCATAATGGCTTAATGTCCTTAAGCCATTATGCCACAACATTGGAAGCATGCTTGGGGTCAAGTTATTGGAGTGGCCATCACAAAGCCCTGACCTCAATCCTGTAGAACATTTGTGGGCAGAACTGAAAAAGTGTGTGCGAGAATGGAGGCCTACAAACCTGACTCAGTTACACCAGTGCTGTCAGGAGGAATGGGACAAAATTGACCGAAATTGTTGTGGAAAGCTACCCGAAACATTTGACCCAAGTTAAACAATTTAAAAGGCAATGCTACCAAATACTAATTGAGTGTATGTAAACTTCTGACCCACTGGGAATGTGATGAAAGAAATACAAGCTGAAATAAATAATTTCACATTCTTAAAATAAAGTGGTGATCCTAACTGACCTAAGACAGGGAATTTTTACTAAGATTAAATGTCAGGAATTGTGAAAACTGAATTTAAATGTATTTGGCTAAGGTGTTTGTAAACTTCCGACTTCAACTGTGACATATTGATTTGTTTAACACTTTCATGGTTACTACATGATTCCACGTGTTATTTCATAGTTTTGAAAATAGTTAAAATAAAGAAAAACCCTGAGTTGTTGTCCAAACATTTGAATGGTACTGTATATGCACTAATCCTTATTGTTTGGGTTGTTTTAATGTAAAACATGGCCTTTTAAACAGAGATTGAGTGGATATAAAAAAAACTAACTCTTACTGCCATGTGTTAAAACTGCCTTGGGAAATGCACAAAGCAAGTGTAGCATTATATACCAGATCATCACATGAGATCTTTAGAACCATCATCATTTGTGGCAGATTCAGTCTTTTGATGAGTTTTGAATTTTACATTTATGGTAGCATTCAACATGCTTTATGGATGTGTACTTCCAGTATTCCTTCAACTTGTTCAACTTATCACAAGTATTAATCATCCTTATCCCTCCCTCAGGGCAGACGATTGCATCTGTGCCACCCGGAAGCTGGATGCGGTGTCCACGGAAGCTAAGTTTCTGCAGGACCTGGGTTTCCGCATGCTCAACTGTGGCCGGACAGACCTCGTGAAACAGGCAGCCAACCTACTGGGGCCTGATGGTATCAACAGCATGAGCGAGCAGGTCCGAGAGATACATATACTAGACACACAAGCTCGACATGCACTTACACATGTGACCAGATTTCTCTGTGAGCTTAAGTCAAATGTTAATCTTTTTTATAGAAGTAGACTCAAAATGGTCTATCATACACTGTAGTAGGAATCATGGGAATGTTATGCTGCTTTGACAGTTTATACACTTTCAACATACTGCAAGTGGGTGTATGGAAAACTAACAGCTAACTGGGCACGTTTTGCATGGCTGCTTCCTTGTAAGGTAGCCTAGAGGTTAAGCGCATTGGGCCAGTAACTGAAAGGTCGCTGGTTTAAATCCCCGAGCAGACTAGTTAAAATCTGTCAACATGCCCTTTAGCAAGGCACTAAACCCTAATTTCCCCTGTAAGTCGCTCTATATACTATGAAAGTGTCTGCTAAATGACTCAAGTTTATTTAGTTAAAAAAAAAATAAAGTAGGAGAAAATGCCCTTGAAAGATTTTGCTTAGATTTTCACACTTGCTAGTGAGCTCTTATTTGTGATGCTCACTCACCGAAAGACCTATCACTAGTATTGTACACACACACACACACACACACAGTATAACATATTCGTTTAGGGTCTCACTTGATGAACTCCATAAGATAAAAAAATTGATGAATGCAACAACCATGTCTCTTCCGTTAACATATACAGTCATCGCTCGTTAGTAGGCAAGGCACTCCAAATAAAACTTTACACTAAAACACTGTTCCGGTGTCTACAGTGGTTCCTCCTTTAAAAGTTGCGAGCTTGCACCGCGGGATTTAGAGGTACCCAGCGTCACGGCTTCAGTGCTCCAGACCACCACAAGGGGGAGTTAGAACACTCATTATGCATTTGGGTCCCAAGGTTTTCATATGACCAATCATATCGAGTGGTTCCAATGACGAATTTTGACGCGAGCCACCCTTGCCTTGTGGCGTTCTTCAACAAAGATGGCTGACAAAACATTATGGTGGAACCAGATGTAAGTTGTTACAATGCTATAACGAGTCAAGCAAAAATTTACAATTGAGAGGAATATGTTAGTTAATGTAGAGACAAACGTTTGTGCATATTTGTCATAAAGTTAATTTACGAAAATTGCTATTTAGCAAGTTATCTGACTAGCTAACATTAGCCAGCTAGCTAGTGTTAGGAGAATGAATTTGTAATTTGTGTTTAATGTTTTAGGAACTCCTGAGCAAACCAGGCCGTCGTCTTGTGAAACAGTGGGTGTAAAGAATCTAGCTAGCTAAAGCATTTACTGCAAATTGAATGTATAATTGTGTAAGCTTGCCTTGCAATGCAGCTGAAGTAATATAGCTAGCTAGCTATTTACTTGCTTATTGTGTATTGTAATATTATAAATATTATTGTGTAAGTTCAATCTGTACTTCAATGCACATGTGGTGTGCATTATAAAATGAGGAAGAAAGACGAGGTGGGGAGAGAGCTGTAGAAGACAGAAAGGGAAAGAACAGCGGCAGACAGTGTACGATTCATGAGTTACAGTGCTACCCTGATATTCTCTCAGTTCATCACAATTGCGGTGTCTCCTAAAAAGCCGTGGGCCCCCAGGTTGCCCGAAGGTTATCTTGCGCACGGACCGCTAGCGGGAGACCACGACAACATCTGGTGAAATTAAAGAGCGCCAAATTCAAAATACAGAAATCGTAATATTAAAAATTCATGAAAATACAAGTGTTACAGCATTCAAAAGCTTAGAATCTTGCCAATCTAACCGCGTTGTCAGATTTCAAAAAGGCTTTATGGCGAAAGCATAGCATTCGATTATCTGAGAACAGCGCTCCACAACAGCATATTTTTCATCACAAAAAGCGATAAAATAAATCACTTACCTTTGAAGATCTTCCTCTGGTTGAAATCAGAAGAGTCCCGGGAACACAAAGAATGATCATTTTGTTCGATAAAGTCCTTCCTTATATCCCAAAAAAAGTCAGTTTAGTAGGCATCATTGAGTTCAGTAATCCACCCCTTCAGCATGCAGACAAAAGTTACCGGTAAAGTTAGTCCAAACAACGTTTCTAATTAATCCTCAGGTTCTCTAATATCGAAATAAATGATCATTTTTCATACGGAGAGAACTATGTTCAATAGAAAAGGAAAAGAACGCAGAGCGCACGCCCGTTCACACGCGCAATGAGACTTTTTCCATGGAGCTCCCAATGGATAAACAACTATTACTCATTGGTTTTTCAAAATAAAAGCCTGAAACCTTGTCTAAAGACTGTTGACATCTAGTGGAAGCCATAGGTACTGCAATCTGGGAGCTATTCCCTTCAGTGTACTATAGCAAAGAATGGGAAAAGTCAGTGAGCTGAAAAAAATCAATTTCCTGAATGGATTTTCCTCAGGTTTTCACCTGCTATATCAGTTCTGTTTTAGAAACTTCAGAGTGTTTTCTATCCAAATCTACCAATTATATGCATATCCTAGCTTCTGGGCCTGAGTAACAGGCAGTTTAGACTCTCCTAACACTGCCCCCGAGCCTTAACCTCTCTGCGCACGGATCCCGCTAGCGGGATCGTTTTCAGAGCAAACATAACGCAGCAAATTCAAAATAAAAATTTGTAATATTTAACATCCTTCGATATACAAGTGTTGCATAGCCATCGAAAGCTCTGCTTCTTGGCAATATCACTGTGTTGTCAGATTTTAAAAAGGCTTCACGGCGAAAGCACCACATGATTGTTTGAGGCTAGTACCACACATATTTTCCTCATTAGCATAAATTCATATCCAGCTCGGTTCTCAAAATGTCCATATCACAGCTAATATAAATCGCTTACCTTTCAAATAACTTCTGCTGATGGCTTCCCAAGTGTCCAAACAAGAGAATCCATGGTTCTTTTGTTAGAAAAAGTAATTCATTATATCCATAAATCTCAGTTTTGTTGGCACGTTATGTTCAGCTACTCCACCAAGCATTGTCAGTCTACTAGCCCGTTTTACAGTGAAGGAATCGCGTTCAAGTTATACCTCATCTTTTCACAAACAAATCAAATATCATTAATAATGAATTAATAATGCATCCTTATGTATTCTTTTATGAATAATAGCGATCATATTTTACACGGATGGTAACTGAAACGTTATAAAAGGAAAAGAAAGCTGGGCGCGTTCACGTTCTCGTGAACGTGCACGGTTGTTTACATTTTTCCCTTCCTGTAGTCTTTCTTCTTCTATAAGGATCTGCTCAGGGCTATTTCCTCCAGACACTTTCCAGAGACTGTTGACATACAGTGGAAGCCATAGGTAATGCAACCTGTGTCCTATTCCCCATTGATTTCTATTACCAGGGCTTCAAAGTGAGAGGAGGGAAACAGAAAAAGGAATTCGGACAGAAATTTCTCGGGTTTTTGCCTGCTATATCTGTTCTGGTATACCCACAGACTATATCTTAATGGTTTTAGACACTTCAGTGTTTCCTATCCAATAGTACTAATTATGTGAATATCCTAGTTTCAAATCAAATCAAATTTTATTTGTCACATACACATGGTTAGCAGATGTTAATGCGAGTGTAGCGAAATGCTTGTGCTTCTAGTTCCGACCATGCAGTAGTATCTAACAAGTAATCTAACAAATTCACAACAACTACCTTATACACACAAGAGTAAAGGAATGAATACGAGTATGTACATATAAATATATGGATGAGCGATGGCTGACCGGCATAGGCAAGATGCAGTAGATGGTATGGAGTACAGTATATACACATATATATATATATATATATATATATGAGATGAGTAATGTAGGATATGTAAACATTATATAAATGGCATTGTTTAAAGTGGCTAGTGATACATTTGTTACATCCAATTCCTATGTTTAAAGTGGCTAGAGATTTAAGTCAGTATGTTGGCAGCAGCCGCTCAATGTTAGTGATGGCTGTTTAACAGTCTGATGGCCTTGAGGTAGAAGCTGTTTTTCAGTCTCTCGGTCCCAGCTTTGATGCACCTGTACTGACCTCGCCTTCTGGATGATAAGCGGGTGAACAGGCAGTGGCTCGGGTGGTTGTTGTCCTTGATGATCTTTTGGCCTTTCTGTGACATCGGGTGGTGTAGGTGTCCTGGAGGGCAGGTAGTTTAACCCCGGTGATGCGTTGTGCAGTCCTCACTACCCTCTGGAGAGCCTTACGGTTGTGGGCGGAGCAGTTGCCGTACCAGGCGGTGATACAGCCCGACAGGATGCTCTCGATTGTGCATCTGTAAAAGTTTGAGTGATTTTGGTGACAAGCCGAATTTCTTCAGCCTCCTGAGGTTGAAGAAGCGCTGTGGCGCCTTCTTCACCACGCTGTCTGTGTGGGTGGACCAATTCAGTTTGTCCGTGATGTGTACGCCGAGGAACTTAACTTTCCACCTTCTCCACTACTGTCCCCTCGATGTGGATAGGGGGGTGCTCCCTCTCCTGTTTGCTGAAGTCCACGATCATCTCCTTTGTTTTGCTGACATTGAGTGAGAGGTTATTTTCCTGACACCACACTCCGGTGGCCCTCCTCTCTGTAGGCCGTCTCGTCGTTGTTGGTAATCAAGCCTACCACTGTAGTGTCGTCAGCAAACTTGATGATTGAGTTGGATGCGTGCTTGGCCACGCAGTCATGGGTAAACAGGGAGTACAGGAGAGGGCTGAGAACGCACCCTTGTGGGGCCCCAGTGTTGAGGATCAGCGGGGTGGAGATGTTGTTTCCTACCCTCACCACCTGGGACCGGCCCGTCACGAAGTCCAGGACCCAGTTGCACAGGGCTGGGTCGAGACCCAGGGTCTCGAGCTTAATGACGAGCTTGGAGGGAACTATGGTGTTAAATGCTGAGCTGTAGTCGATGAACAGCATTCTTACATAAGTATTCCTCTTGTCCAGATGGGTTAGGGCAGTATGCAGTGTGATTGCGATTGCGTCGTCTGTGGACCTATTGGGACGGTAAGCAAATTGGAGTGGGTCCAGGGTGTCTGGCAGGATGGAGGTGATATGATCCTTGACTAATCTCTCAAAGCACTTCATGATGACGGAAGTGAGTGCTACGGGCGATAGTCATTTAGCTCAGTCACCTTAGCTTTCTTGGGAACAGGAACAATGGTGGCCCTCTTGAAGCATGTGGGAACAGCAGACTGGGATAGGGACTGATTGAATATGTCCGTAAACACACCAGCCAGCTGGTCTGCGCATGCTCTGAGGACACGTCCAGGGATGCCATCTGGGCGGCAGCCTTGCGAGGGTTAACACATTTAAATGTTTTTCTCACATTGGCTGCGGTGAAGGTGAGCCCGCAGGTTTTGGTAGCGGGCCGTGTCGGTGGCACTGTATTGTCCTCAAAGCGAGCAAAGAAGTTGTTTAGTTTGTCTGGGAGCAGGGCGTCATGGTCTGCGACGGGGCTGGTTTTCTTTTTGTAGTCCGTGATTGACTGTAGACCCTGCCACATTCCTCTTGTGTCTGAGCCGTTGAATTGTGACTCTACTTTGTCTCTATATTTACGCTTAGCTTGTTTGATTGCCTTGCGGAGGGAATAGCTGCACTGTTTGTATTCAGTCATGTTTTCGGTAGCCTTACCCTGGTTAAAAGCAGTGGTTCGCGCTTTCAGTTTCTTGCGAATGCTGCCATCAATCCACGGTTTCTGGTTGGGGAAGGTTTTAATATTTGCTATGGGTACAACATCACCAATGCACTTGCTAATAAACTCGCTCACCGAATCAGCATATACATCAATGTTGTTGTCAGATGCTATCCGGAACATATCCCAGTCCACGTTCTCGAAGCAATCTTGCAGCATGGAATCAGATTGTTCGGACCAGCGTTGAACAGACCTGAGAACGGGCGTTTCCTGTTTTAGTTTCTGTTTGTAGGCTGGGAGCAACAAAATGGAGTCATGGTCAGACTTGCCGAAAGGAGGGCGGAGAATAGCCTTGTATGCATCACGGAAGTTGGAATAACAGTGGTTCAGTATTTTACCAGCCCGGGTGGCACATTCGATATGCTGGTAAAATTTCTGGAGCCTTGTTCTTAAATTAGCCTTATTAAAATCCCCAGCCACAATAAATGCAGCCTCAGGATATGTGGTTTCCAGTTTACATAGAGTCCGATGAATTTCTTTCAGTGCCGTTTCTGGCCCTGAGTGGCGTGCATTTAACTTTGGGCACGTCAGACAGGCGAAAATTCGTAAAATGGGACCCTAGCTGTAACAGGTTAACAGGTTGAGCGGGTGAGGTGGCGATGACGGGACTGGCTTCCTCTCTCACATCAAACATACCTGCAGACGAGTGACAAATGGATAGAGAGAGAGCATGAATAAGCCTTGTCATCTTATATCAGGAGGTGAAATGCAAAACTGACCTTGGGTCATTAACTCTGGGAATACTATATCTCTGTCTGTATTTCAATGTAAAGCATCTCTTTAATTTTACTTCCTGTTGACTCGACCAAGTAACATCTCACCTATGATCATATTGTGCCCTCTGTGACAGCCAGTTCAGATGCAGGAGGGGTTTACCAAAACAGCTGATATAACCTAGAGGATTTAGGGAGAAGGATGAAGTGAAGAAGAGAGGCTGTTATTGTGTGTGTGTGTGGTCTCACCTGGTGTCCACACTTTTTATTTCACCTTTATTTAACCAGGTAGGCAAGTTGAGAACAAGTTCTCATTTACAACTGCGACCTGGCCAAGTTAAAGCAAAGCAGTTCGACACACAACAACACAGAGTTACACATGGAATAAAACAAACATACAGTCAATAAAACAGTAGAAAAAAAAGAAATCTATATACAAAGAGTGCAAATGAGGTAGGATAAGGAAGGTAAGACAATAAATAGGCCATGGTGGCAGAGTAATTACAATATAGCAATTTAACACTGGAATGGTAAAAGAAAACTGTGCAGTAGATGAATGTGCAATGTAGAAAAACTGGGGTGGAAAGGAACAAGATAAATAAATAAATACGGTAGGGGATGAGGTAGTTGGTTGGGGTATTTACAGATGGGCTATAAACAGGTACAGTGGTCTGTGCGCTGCTCTGACAGCTGGTGCTTAAAGCTGTTGAGGGAGATAAGTGTCTCCAGTTTCAGAGATTTTTGAAGTTCGTTCCAGTCATTGGCAGCAGAGAACTGGAAGGAGAGTCGGCCGAAGGAGGAATTGGCTTTGGGGGTGACCAGTGAGATATACCTGCTGGAGCGCGTGCTACGGGTTGGTGCTGCTAAGGTGACCAGCGAGCTGAGATAAGGCGGGACTTTACCTAGCAGGGACTTGTAGATGACCAGGAGCCAGTGGATATGGCGACGAGTGTAAAGCGAAGGCCAGCCTACGAGAGCGTACAGGTTGCAGTGGTGGGTGGTATATGGGGCTTTGGTAACAAAACGGATGTCACTGTGATAGACTGCATCCAGTTTGTTGAGTAGAGTATTGGAGGCTATTTTGTAAATTACATCACCGAAGTCGAGGATCGGTAGGATGGTCAGTTTTACGAGGGTAAGTTTGGCAGCATGAGTGAAGGAAGCTTTGTTGCGAAATAGGAAGCCAATTCTAGATTTAATTTTAGATTGGAGATGTTTGATGTGAGTCTGGAAGGAGAGTTTACAGTCTAACCAGACACCTAGGTATTTGTAGTTTTCCACGTAATCTAAGACAGAACCGTCCAGAGTAGTGATGCTGGACGGGGACAGGTGCAGTAGCGATCGGTTGAAGAGCATGCATTTAGTTTTACTTGCGTTTAAGAGCAGTTGTAGGCCACGGAAGGAGAGTTGTATGGCATTGAAGCTCGTCTGGAGGGTAGTTAACACAGTGTCCAAAGAGGGGCCGGAAGTATACAGAATGGTGTCGTCTGCATAGAGGTGAATCAGACTCACCTGCAGCAAGAGCGACATCATTGATGTATACAGAGAAAAGAGTCGGCCCAAGAATTGAACCCTGTGGCACCCCCATGGAGACTGCCAGAGGCCCGGACAACAGGCCCCTGTCAGAGAAGTAATTGGTGAACCATGCGAGGCAGTCATTTGAGAAACCAAGGCTGTCGAGTCTGCCGATAAGGATGCGGTGATTGACAGAGTCGAAAGCCTTGGCCAGATCAATGAAAATTGCTGCACAATAATGTCTCTTGTCGATGGCGGTTATGATGTCATTTAGGACCTTGAGCGTGGCTGAGGTGCACCCATGACCAGCCCTGAAACCAGATTGCATAGCGGAGAAGGTACGGTGGGATTCGAAATGGTCGGTAATTTGTTTGTTAACTTGGCTTTCAAAGACCTTAGAAAGGCAGGGTAGGATGGATATAGGCCTATAACAGTTTGGGTCAAGAGTGTCTCCCCTTTGAAGAGGGGGATGACCGCCTTGCTTTCAGTCTTTGGGAATCTCAGACGTCACGAAAGAGAGGTTAAACAGGCTAGTAATAGGGGTTGCAACAATTTCGGCAGATAATTTTTAAAAGAAAGGGTCCAGATTGTCTAGCCCGGCTGATTTGTAAGGGTCCAGATTTCGCAGCTCTTTTAGAACATCAGCTGACTGGATTTGGGAGAAGGAGAAGTGGGGGAGGCTTTGGCGAGTTACTGAGGGGGGTGCAGGGCTGTTGACCAGGGTAGGGGTAGCCAGGTGGAAAGCATGGCCAGCCATAGAAAAATGCTTATTGAAATTCTCAATTATTGTGGGTTTATTGGTGGTGACAGTATTTCCTATCCTCAATGCAGTGGGCAGTTGGGAGGAGGTGCTCTTATTCTCCATGGACTTAGTGTCCCAGAACTTTTTGGAGTTTGTGTTACAGGAGGCAAATTTCTGCTTGAAAAAGCTAGCCTTGGCTTTCCTAACTGCCAGCGTATATTGGTTCCTGACTTCCTGAAAAGTTGCATATCACGGGGCTGTTCGATGCTAATGCAGAACGCCACAGGATGTTTTTGCGCTGGTCAAGGGCAGTCAGGTCTGGAGAGAACCAAGGGCTATATCTATTCCTGGTTCTAAATTTCTTGAATGGGGCATGCTTATTTAAGATGGTGAGGAAGGCACTTTTAAAGAATAACCAGGCATCCTCTACTGACGGGATGAGGTCAATATCCTTCCAGGATACCCTGGCCAGGTCGCTGAAGTGTTTTAGGGAACGTTTAACAATAATGAGAGGAGATCGTTTGACTGCAAACCCATTACGGATGCAGGCAATGAGGCAGTGATCACTGAGATCTTGGTTGAAAACAGCAGGGGTGTATTTGGAGGGCAAGTTAGTTCCCGTGTTTACGGCTTTGGGATTGTACCTAGTAGGTTCAATTATGATTTGCGTGAGGTTGAGGGCATCAAGCTTAGATTGTAGGATGGCCGGGGTGTTAAGCATGTCCCAATTTAGGTCACCTAGCAGCACGAACTCTGAAGATAGATGGGGGGCAATCAGTTCACATATGGTGTCCAGAGCACAGCTGGGGGCAGAGCATGTAACAACTTCCATAGCATGTAACAATTTGCCTGTGAATAACCACACCTTCATACAAAATGTGCTACTGTATGCAGAATTCTTGACGCACAACCGAAGATGCTGCCATATCCTGCCAGCACGCCCACAAGCGAGCCACTCAGGCGCAGAATGATGACACGTGGAAGAGGGAAAGGAATGAGATGGGAACAGCAATTTTTTGCAAGTTGGGTAGGAGGGCTAATAGCGGAACAATAGACTATTCAACCGTTAAATAATAGTCTGATAGCCGAGCTAGGTGTGAAAACCCCCCTCCTATCACAGACCAGATTTGCCCTAACGACCAAAGGGTAGCTTGCAATGTAAAAAAGTACTGACCTTTCAAATAAGTTATCTTATACGTTATGTTGGCTGACATTTTATTAGCTACACTGTCCTTACGAACCACATAGCATATCTTTACAGCAGTATGTACCGGTATGTTAGCTAGCTACCTAACGTTAGAAGTTATACATCAAACTTGCCAGTATATTAACTATAGGCTAACTACCCAACGTTTATTGACCTGATTATTCTCGTCATTCTTAGCTTAGCTAAACGGTATACTCGTTGTGCTTTCTCAATGGACATTCGGGTGCTTTCGTAAATTAGGCTGGACAATAAAACAAGTCAAAATTCACCCAAGGCTGAAAAACGGCTTAAGAACGTTGGATAAACTGGAACACTAGTGCGAGCTCAATCGAACATTCTCAGCCTGTTTTGACAGGAGTGATGCTTAGAATTCCATTAAAAATTTATCTTTATTTTACCACTACAATCTGTTCATCAGACGAAACTGGAAAAAAAAAACATGTAGAAAGTAAACATCCACACCTCGATGGTGTCAACTGTGCTTATGTCTGCGTAAACTTCTGACTATTTCTGATCTAGCGATTGATGACAAACGAGCTCGCTGCTCAGAGATTCTCCTGATTAAAATGGTGTCCGTGTAATAGTTTTCCTTCTGTCCCTCTCCTCGCCCCTGCCGGGGCTCGAACCAGGGACCCTCTGCACATAGACAACAGCCACCCTCGGATGCATCGTTACCCATGGCTCCACAAAAGCCATGGTCCTTGCAGAACAATGGGAACAACTACTACCAGGTCTCAGAGCGAGTGTCGTCTCCGATTGAAATGCTATTAGCATGCACCCCGCTAACTAGCTAGCCATTTCACACCGTTTACACCCGACTTGAAAAAAAAAATCTAAAATGTACACATTGCGAGATATTTGGCGAAATAGACAGACATGCCTACATTTAGGAAATGTAGGAAACAATGGGAAGACCGCAGAGTTCCAATATTATTGTTGTTTACATTTTAACGACTCAAATACCAGTGGGTCGCTAGCGGGATCATCCCGACACTACTAGCGAAAACCTGTAGCGCCAGATTTAAAATCCGAAAATTGAATTATTAAACATCCAGCTATATACAAGTGTTCCATACTCATCAAAAGCTCTGTTTCTAGGCAATATCACAGCGTTGTCAGATTTCAAAAAGGCTTTACGGCGAAAGCAGCAAATTCATTTGTTTGAGGGTAGCACCTCACATATTTTCCAATAGCCATGTATCGATTAGCAATCATGGCACACACATAACACATTTCACAGCGAAAACAAAGTAATTACCTGTTGAAGAACTTCTGCTGAGGTCTTCCTAAGTGTCCAACGAAGACAATCCATGGTTCTTTTGTTAGAAAAAGTAACGTCTTTTATCCATAAATCCTCCATTTGGTTCATGCGTTATAATCAGAAACGACAGCCTCCATTACTCCTTTGAAACTCGGCGCCGACTCGTTAAAATTATACCTATAAACTTGTCCAAAAACAATCAAACATAGTTTTAAATGTATCCTTAGGAACCCTTTACGTATATGTACTATTATAAATCAGCCGGAATATAAACTGAGCGCTAAAAGCGATAAATAAGGCACAGCGCGCCTTCTCATGCACGCGCACTCTGAAGAGTTTTCATAACGTGGTCTCTCGTTGCCATGCTGTTTTTCAATGGCCGAAATTCCTTCAAGATGGAGTAAAACACCGTCTCGTGGTTGATGACATCATAAGGAAGCGACGTGCACTGCGTTCACATGCCTATATATTTACTTTGGGCACGCCAGGCTCTCCAAAACAGTCACCTCTGCTGCTGGAGCCGGTGAGGTTAACTATAAAACAACATGAGCAGGTCTCATTGCCAACAATAGCGAAGCAGACATTGTGATGTTGAACAATAACCTGGGAATAGAACGTTCGGAAGGCGAGTTGGTGCCACAGTGCTCAATAGAACTAACAGGAGCTGGCAGGGTGAAAAATGCACAAAATAAGGCCTGTTTTTTCACGATTACTTCAAAATGACAGCAAGCAGCTGGGAAATATGGTCATATTATGAAACTGGGCTCCACGGCGGATGCAATGAACTAGTTTTTACCAGAAAAGAACGTTAAAAATGTCATGTGTCCAGCCTACTATCTACACGGATTTCAGAGCACTCTCGTCTAAGTGTACCAGAGCGCAAAATAATTACTTTACGAGCGCTCAACACCCATTGAATATGGCCAGTGTCAGTAAATGTCGGAAAAAAGCGTATTTAAATTGTTTCCATCATTTACAGTCACCAACGCTCTGGTTAACACAAAAACTGCCTTACCAGCTCTGCTGTAAAATGGTCAGAGTGGTCTCATTTGTGTCTGGAAGTAGCTAGCCAATGTTAGCTTGGGTGCTTGACTGCCGTTGTAAGGCCAGAACGCTCAAATCAACCCTACTCCTCGGCCCGAGCGTCCAGTGTGCGCTCCGAGAGCGAAGCGGTCTGAATTTACAAACTGACAATTGTCTTTGAATTGAAACACCATAATATTAATCAATTGAATTAAGCCAAATTTCTTAAAATCCATCCCATATACTATGTTATTGCAAAAAAGGTTTTACATTCTCTGGCAATGACAATACGGAATACTATCAAATGCTTCTCAAAGATGCCCTCTGGTGGTCAAACTAGCAATATCTTGCAATAACAGAAGAATTGGCTGAGAATTAATTGACGTACCACAGAATTCTGCAGCAGCACGCAGGGTGTGCCGCAGTATGACGCAACTTTTAAAGGAGGAACCACTGTATATGGGTCCACAGACTCCACACTTTCAGTGATGATTTTACCCCCTCAGTGTTAATGTTTTTTTTTTTACATTGGAGAATTTGCTGTGTGTACAAAATATAATTGGTTTGACTTTATTATGTACACCTTGGGCAATGGTCATTCAGTAGAATGGACATTGACAATGTTCATATAGAAAAGTATTGTGTAGATCGGAATAGTATAGGAGATTGTGTGGTCTATTCATTCTCCTATTTTCAACATGCAGTTCCAGATACAGCCCTGCCATTAGTTGAAGGCAGACAATGCAAGTTTCTGAAAAGTAGTCACTAACAGACCTGTTTTCAAATTAATGAAAAAGTTGTCATTTGAGATCTGTATTCAAACAGTTGTTCCCATGAAAACAATTGTTACTTTCCAAAAAGCATAATATATAATTATCCCAGGTCTGGTGCATCAAATTGTAAGGTATTCTGTAAGGTATACTCTTATATAGCACCTGAGCCAGCACAAGTGAAACTACTTCCCACTATAGTCCAACCACAAAATATAAATGGAACAAACTAAACCTGTAACACCTTCCCATTAAGACAAATATATAATCTTTTTTTAGGACAAGTTTGCTTACCACCAACAGAAAACATCGCTTTCTCAAACATAAACATGGCGTCTACTGGCTGTCAGCAATTCAATATACATACTGTACCAGTTAAAGGTTTGGACAAACTTACCTCATTCAATTTTAATTTTTTACAGTTTTCTACATTGTAAAATAATAGTGAAGACATCATAATTATAAAATAACACATGTGGAATTATGTAGTAACCAAAAAAAAGTGTTAAACAAATCAAAATATATTTTAGATTCTTCAAAGTAGCCACCCATTGCCTTGATGACAGCTTTGCACACTCTTGGTATTCTCTCCTTTGCACACTTGGCATTCTCTCAACCAGATTCACTTGGAATGCTTTTCCAACAGTCTTGAAGGAGTTCCTACATATGCTGAGCACTTGTTGGCTGGTTTTCCTTCACTCTGAAGTCCAAATCATCCCAAACCATCTCAAATTGGGTTGAGGTCGGGATTGTGGAGGCCAGGTCATCATTCTCCTTGTTCAAATAGCCCTTACACAGCCCGGAGTTGTGTTGGTTGATTGTCTAGTTGGAAAACAAATTATAGTGGGACTAAGTGCAGACCAGATGGGATGGCCCATCGCTGCAGAATGCTGTGGTAGCTGTGCTGGTTAAGCGTGCCTTGAATTCTAAATAAATCACAGACAGTGTCACCAGCAAAGCACCCCCACACTATCACACCTCCTCCATGCTTCACGGTGGAAACCACACATGCAGAGATCATTTGTTCACCTACTCTGCGTCTCACAAAGACACGGCGGTTGGAAACAAAAATCTCAAATTTGGACACAGACAAAAGGACAGATTTTCACCGGTCTAATGTCCATTGCTCACCCAAGCAAGTCTCTTCTTCTTATTGGTGTCCTTTATTAGTGGTTTCTGTGCAGCTATTCAAGCATGAAGGCCTGATTCATTCAGTCTCCTATGAACAGTTGTTGTTGAGATGTGTCTGTTACTTGAACTCTAAAACACTTATTTGGTCTGCAATTTCTGAGGCTGGTAACTCTAATGAACTTATCCTCTGCAGAAGAGGTAATTCTAGGTCTTCCTTTCCTGTGGCGGTCCTCATGAAAGCCAGTTTCATCATAGCGCTTACTGGTTTTTGCAACTAGACTTAAAGACAATTTTAAAGTTCTTGAAATTTCTGGATTGACTAACCTTCATATCTTGAAATAATGATGGACTGTTGTTTCTCTTTGCTTATTTGAGCTGTTCTTGCCATAATATGGACTTTGCATTTTACCAAATAGGGCTATCTTCTGTATACCACCCCTACCTTGTCACAACACAACTGATAGACTCAAACACATTAAAAAGGAAATAAATTCCACAAATTAACTTTTGACAAGGCACACCTGTTATAATAGAAATGCATTCCAGGTGACTACCTCGTGAAGATGGTTGAGAGAAAGCCAAGAGTGTGAAAAGCTGTCATAAAGGGTGGCTACATTGAAGAATCTCAAATATAAAATACAGTTGAAGTCTGAACTTTACATGCAACTTTTCCAAATACATTTAAACTCAGTTTTTTGTAATTCCTGACAATTAATCCTTGTACAAATTCCCTGTCTTGGGTCAGTTAGGATCACCACAAAATTGTAATAATGTGACATAATAATAATAGTAGAGAGAATGATTTATTTCAGCTTTTATTTCACATCACATTCCCAGTGGGTCAGAAGTTTACATACACCCAATTTAGTATTTGGTAGCATTGCTTAACTGTTTAATTGTTGTTTAACTTGGGTCAAACGTTTCGGGTAGCCTTCCACAACAAGTTGTGAATTTTGGCCCATTCCTCCTGACAGAGCTGGTGTAACTGAGTCAGGTTTGTAGGCCTCCATGCTCGCACACGCTTTTTCAGTTCTGCCCACAAATGTTCTATGGGATTGAGGTCAGGGCTTTGTGATGGCCACTCCAATACCTTGACTTTGTTGTCCTTAATTTATTAGTGATCGGTGGGGTGCTTGCGACAACATCCTGGTGAAATGACCAATAGTAATATTAAACATTCCTTAAAATACAAGTGTTGTACACCATTATTTAGCTTAGAATCTTGGTAATCGAACCACGTTGTCTGATTTACAATAGGCTTCACGGCGAAAGCATAGCACTTGGTTATCTGAGGACAGCGCCCTGCATACTTCCTGCATATAAATATATAAATCCAATATAGAGATCAAAGGTATGTGATTTATTTTAAGATCTTCCTCTGGTTGCAATCCCACGGGTCCCAGGAACACAAAGAATGGTCGTTTTGTTTGATAAAGTCCCTCTTTATATTCCAAAAACTCTGTTTGGTTGGCGCGTTTTGTTCAGTAATCCACCCATTCCACATACAGCCGCAAGAAACCTAAAAAAGTTACTGATAAACAAGTCAAACAACGTTGCTAATCAATCCTCAGGTACCCTAATATGTAAATAAATGATCAAATTTAAGACGGAATGTATTATGTTCAATACCAGAGATAAACAATGAAGAGCGCACCCTCAGTCATGTGCGTCGCGATACTACAGCCAGAATGAGGGACACCTGGATTTCCTTAAACTACTTAATTTTTTCAAAATAAAAGCCTGAAACCTTGTCTAAAGTCTGATGACATCCAGTGGAAGCCGTAATCTGGGAGCTATTCTTTTCATTGTTCAAAAGGGAAAGATAAGAAGAAGGGAGCTCATTTTTTTTTCTTCCCCGGATGGATTTTCCTCGGGGTTTCACCTGCCATATCAGTTCTGTTATGCTCAAAGCGCAATCCATAACAGGATGCTGGACGACACCTCAGGAAGAACACCTCTTACTCCATGGTTAATCTAGATAAAAAAAACTGAAACCTTTTCTAAAGACTGTTGACATCTAGTGGAAGCCATAGGAACTGCAATGTGGGAGCTAAACTTACCCTGCTTTGAATAGATGGCCAATTGAAAACAGTGTGACATGACAGATTCAGATTTTCCAGATGGATTTTCGCCTGCCAAATCAGTTCTGTTATACTCAGACATTGTTTTAACAGTTTTAGAGTGTTTTCTATCCAATACTGTGCATATCCTAGTTTCTGGGCTTGAGTACCAGGCATTTTACTTTGGTCACGCCAGACTCTCCAAACACTGCCTCCTAGCCCGAAGAGGTTAAGCCATTTTGCCACAACTTTGGAAAAATGCTTGGGGTCGTTCTGCATTTGGAAGACCAATTTGCGACCAATCTTTAACTTCCTGACTGATGTCTTGAGATGTTGCTTCAATATATCCACATAATTTTCTTCCTCATGATGCCATGTATTTTGTGAATTGCACCAGTCCCTCCTGCAGCAAAGCACCCCCACAACATGATGCTGCCACCCCCGTGCTTCACGGTTGGGATGGTGTTCTTCGGCTTGCAAGCCTCCCCCTTTTACCTCCAAACAAAAAGGATGGTCATTATGGCCAAACAGTTCTATTTTTGTTTCATCAGACCAGAGGATATTTCTCCAAAAAGTACGATCTTTGTACCCATGTGCAGTTGCAAACCCTAGTCTGGGTTTTTTATGGCGGTTTTGGAGCAGTGGCTTCTTCCTTGCTGAGCGGCCTTTCAGGTTATGTCGAAATAGGACTTGTTTTACTGTGGATATAGATACTTTGGTACCCGTTTCCTCCAGCATCTTCACAGGGTCCTTTGCTGTTGTTCTAGGATTGATTTGCACTTTTCGCACCAAAGTGCATTCATCTCTAGGAGACAGAACGCATCTCCTTCCTGAGCGGTATGACAGCAGGGTGGTCCCATGGTGTTTTTATTTGTGTACTGTTGTTTGTACAAATGAACATGGTACCTTCAGTCATTTGGAAATTGCTCCCAAGGATGAACCACACTACAATTTCTTTCTGAGGTCTTCACTGATTTCTTTTGATTTACCCATGATGTCAAGCAAAGAGGCACTGAGTTTGAAGGTAGGCCTTGAAACACATCCACAGGTACACCTCCAATTGACTCAAATGATGTCAGTTAGCCTATCAGAAGCTTCTAAAGCCATGACATTTTCTGGAATTTTTCAAGCTGTTTAAAGGCACAGTGAACTTAGTGTATATAAACTTCTGACCCACTGGAATTGTGATACAGTGAATTATAAGTGAAAAAATCTGTCTGTGAACAATCGTTGGAAAGATTACTTGTCATGCACGAAGTAGATGCCCTAACTGACTTGCCAAAACTATAGTTTGTTAAAACTACTTAGGGAGAAACGGCGCGCTAGCGGGCCGCTCCCGACACTACCCGGTGAAATGTAAGGCGCCAAATTCAAAATCCAAAAGTTTAATAATTAAACATTCATCAATATACAATTGTTGCATAGTCATCAAAGCTCTGATTCTTGGCAATATCACAGCGTTGTCAGATTTCAAAAAGGCTTTACGGCAAAAGCACAACATTTGATTGTTTGAGGGTAGCATCTCCAATATTTACGCATTAGCATAAATTCATATCCAGCGCGGGTCACACAAAACCCATATAAGAGCTAAAAAATATCACTTACCTTTCGAATAACTTTTGCTGAGGGCTTCCTAAGTGTCCAACGGAAGACATCCAATGGTTCTTTTGTTAGAAAAAGTCATTTATTATATCCATAAATCTCCGTTTGGTTGGCGCGTTATGATCAGAAAATCCACCGTCGAGTCGCCCATTGAACTGTGAAGAGAACACGTTCAAATTATACCTATACACGTTCTCCAAACAAATCAAACATCATTTTTAATGTATCCTTAGGTATCCTTTTATGTATATTTACTTTAATATTTCAACCGGACGATAACGTGAACGATAGGAAAGGAAAATAAAGTGGGCCACGCTCACAATCTCGCTCCCGTGAAACGTTGTTGACAAATGTGGTCTTCACTATTTCCTCTTCCTATCTGTTCTGCTTAGTGCTAGAGCCTCCAAACACTGTATAAAGACTGACATCTAGTGGAAGCCATAGGTACTGCATCCCATTAAAATCAATAGGATGACTATCAAACAGAGGAAAGGTCACACAAAAAAAAATTCCGGACAGAAATTCCTCGGGTTTTCACCTGCTATATCAGTTCTGTTATACTCACAGACACTTAGAAACTTCAGAGTGTTTCCTATCCAATAGTACTAATTATGTGCATATCCTATTTTCTGGGCCTGAGTGGCAGGCATTTTACTTTGGGCATGCCAGACTCTCCAAAACCGTCACCTTTGCTGCCGCTCCCTAAGAAGTTAACAAGAAATTTGTGGAGTGGTTGAAAAACGAGTTTTAATAACTCCAAGTTAAGTGTATGTAAACTTCGACTTCAGCTGTATATTTTGATTTGTTTAACACATTTTTGGGGGTTACTATATGATTCCATGTGTTATTTCATAGTTTTGATGTCTTCACTATTATTCTACAATGTAGGAAATTGTAAAATTAAAGAACCTGAATGAGTAGGTGTCAACTTGGTTTTTGAAAAACTCACATGCCTCTATAACTCTCGTCCCCTTGGAATGATCTTAAGCAAAACAAAACTCATCTCAAATACGTAAAAACCTGCAGTCAAAATAAATTGTGAACCAGGGCAACACACTAGCAGTAAATTTCCTCTCTTGAGCAAAGTTACCACCTCATTGCAGATTCTTTCCTTTTCAGGGTTCATTCAATAGGCATGTTTGGATCGGGGCAGAGTCCCCAATGTCATGCTCCAGTACATTTGTCTGTGTTGGCACATCTGAGAATAAACCCTGATAATCTAAAAGCAGTGACACAATGTCGCCTTTTTCCTCCGGAGACAAGTGTGCCTAAAAGACAAATGTTTCCTAGAATCTCTGAGTTACTCAACCGTTGGGATTTCCTCGTACTCTTGAGGAGGACTACAGTCAATGGTGACAGCAGTGGCCACAGGCATAACATCACTACAGGTTTCAACCGACTTCGCCGCCCGATCATATTGGGTGACGTATGGTTTCAACATGTTGACATGACACAGCCAGGTTTTTCTTCTGCACTCCGGAGCCTGCAACAGTGACCCCAGAATGGGGAACAAAACCAGGACTTGATCACCCACATGTAAGTGCAGTTTCGGGCCTTTCGATCGTATCAAAATCATTTTCATTGGCACCTTCTCCAGATTCTCACTGGCAAACTCACGGGCATGGTGCAATCTGTATCAAAAGCGCTAACGTGCTCCAACAGATTTGTTCCTGCTTTTAATTTGTCACCCTGCAACAATCTCTCTCTCAGCAAACTCAAAGGACCTTTGACATGATCTCCAAGCGCAAGTTCATTCAGACCAAAACCGAGAGATTCCTGCAAAGAGAGACCTCTTCACCCCAGTCTCTCAAACTCAAAGCAGTTTTAACAGTTTTCCTCAGTGGAATGGCCTCAGGAAAATAAGTGGCAGCACACACGATGGTTATGAGAAACTGGTTACCACTCTTTGCTTTGGGCAAAGGACTAACACAATCGGGGTGGCAGGTAGCTTAGTGGTTAGCTATAAACTAGTGGTTAGAGCATTGGGTCAGTAACCGAAAGGTTGCTAGATCAAATCCCCGAGCTGACAAGGAAAAATCATTCATTCATTCTGCCCCTGAACAAGGCAGTTAACCCACTCTTCCTAGGCTGTCATTTTAAATAAGAACTGACTTGCCTAATTATTTTTTTTTATAAAAAGTACACCATAACCCTGCTGAAAATCTTGCCAAAGCAGGAATAGGCTGCCAAGGTGCAACCGGCACAGCTTGGTTCGGTTTACCCATCCGCTGGCAAACGCGTCAGGGTTTAAAGTAAGCCACAACATCCTGTTTCAGACCAGGTCAGAAGAAGTTACACAAAATACGGCCATCAGTCTTGTTGACCCCAAAATTGGGTTCTTGTCGAAGCGTAACTGCAACGACAATTTGAGATACATCGGGCCGATCGTCTTGCCCAGAAGTTAGAACACCATCTCTGTCAAAGTAACCCACACAGACTTCATCAAACTCCTCCTCTGGATGTATCGCAGCAGAAAAGATGGAAATATCATTATTCTGTTCAGCAATCATCTGCTTCCTAGACATCAAATTGTCAACTCTAGGAACCCTCTTTTCCTTCAGCAGTCCTACACACTAGGGGGTTTTCAAACTCAGGAGGTTAAGAGAAATCAGGATCACCCATAAACATGTCGGACAGATTGACCATTGTGGGATCGCGGACATCCTCCTCAACACTAGACTTTCTCCCAGTGACTTTCTTAGACATAGCACGTGTAACGGCACGCACTAGGGTACTTTTATGATAACCCATCAGGTTCCTCTACTCTGGGTTACTTACAAACGACAGGATTTGGCACTACCTTCCCTCCAGCTAAATCATTTCCCAAAATGAATGAGACCCCCATCACCGGTAGGCTAGGCCTCACTCCAAATACAACGGAACCAGAAATGAGATCAGACTTGAGTTTCACATTATACAAAGGAACTTCCATGCAACCCATCACCACGCCTTGTACTAACACACTGTAACCAGTTGCTGATGTGTCAGACAAAGGCAAAATATCCTCCAAAATTAAAGATTAGGCTGCCCAAAAGGGTTCATACACATCTGATCAAATCTTGTTTAGGAGATACATCAGTCCCAACCAGACTTAATGAGCTGGAGTGCTCCCACAAAAATAAACTACTTTCTCTCTCTCATTTATCTGTTTCAAGTTAGGATACAATGTGTCCTTTCTCACGGCAGTAATGAAAAATTGGCAGATACAAAAAACCAGTAGGAGGAGACTTCTCTGGATTGTTATTTGTGTAGGGATAACTACTGGGTGCTTTGTTTGAAGGTAGTTATGTGACAACACAAACGTATCTGCAAGATCTGTAGCTTTCTCGAGGGAGATCCTTGTGCTCATAAATGTAGTCTTTAAATCCTCAAGGTTCTTCACCTCTTGAGAACCACACCACCGATCAAAAAGACTCAACATGGCTTTGTGTTTCTGTCTTTCGCAACTTACTGAACGGTTGGTTGTCTGTATGCCTCTGGGACCAACTCGTAAGCCCGAAGGATAGCAGCTTTAATAGTGTCATAATCTGAACTATGGTCAAGAGATAAAGCAGCGTACACTTTGAGGCTTTCCCAAAATAACACTTTGACCAAATATCTCGCAGTCATTTTAGGAATGTGGCAATCCGCTCAAACAGAGTAAAATATACAACCACCTCCTTTTCGTTGAAAGGAGGTAGAAATTGGCTGTTCCGACCAAGATCAAACTCTGCTGGTGCAAGATGGCCTGCCTGAATTCGGAGTGCTTCCAGATCTATCTCCCTTTGTTGCGCTTCCACCTCCATCTCTTTTAATTGAAGGGCTGTAACGCAGACACTGGGAGTCGAGAAGCAAGTGCAGGTGGTGAGTTTAATAATATAATGAACATAGACCGATACAAGAGGAGCGTCTGGACATGAAACACAGTCAATACTGCCTGGGGAATGAAACTAAGAGAGTGACAGATATAGGGGAGGTAATCAGTGAAGTGATGGAGTCCAGGTGTGTCATGATGAGGCACAGGTGCATGTAACGATGTTGCCAGGTATGCGTACTGAGAGCCAGTGATTAGTAAACCGGCGACGTCGAGCGCCGGAGAGGGGGAGCGGGAGTAGATGTGACAGTACCCACCCCCCCTTCCCCTGGGGTGGAACTCGACGTAGGTGAAACTCATGGATAATGTTGGGATCCAGAATGTCCTCCACCGGAACCCAACACCGCTCCTCTGGACCGGCCTGAGAAGGGAGACATGAAATGAAGGTGAGATACGGTAGTCACTGGAGAGCTGTAATCTATACGTCACCTCGTTGACCTTCGGGAGAACCTTGATGATGGATGGCGCGCTGGAGTCTCACGTGGGCATCACAACACACTTCTTCTGCACGCCTGAACCACTCATCCGCTGCAGGAGCTTCAGTCTTGCCCGGGGTCCACAAAGTCAGGGCCAGCTGATAACCCAGAACAAACTGGAAGGGAGTCAGCCCGGTGGAGCAATGACGTAAACAAATTCTGGGCATACTGCATCCAGGGAAGGAATCGGGCCCACTCCCCCTGCCTGTCCTGGCATTGACTCCTCAAGAACCTCCCCAACTCCTGGTTCATCCTCTCCACCTGCCCGTTGGACTGATGCCTATACCCGGAAGGGAGGCTGACCGTGACTCCAAGCTTGTCCATGAAGGCTCTCCATACCCATGATGTGAATTGGGGGCCATGTTTTTCCTCTGGAAGGCCATAATGCCGTAAGACCTGCTGGAACAGTACCTCAGCGACCTGGAGAGAAGTAAGGAGACAAGAGAGAGGGATAAAAGACTGGATTTAGAGAATTTATCCATATCCACCAAAATGGTAACGTAGATGCGCTCAGGAGGACATGTCGTGGGTGCAGGTTGCCTCTCCAGAGCCTGGTGAATGTCCACATCTACATCCCAGACCACAGGTGATATGACTTGAGAAGGAATGGGAAAGGAGGTCCTCCGGCATTAGGGTGACCAGTCCGGGATTCTCATCCTCAACCGTGAGATGGTGGATGATGGTGGACGTAATCCCATAGAAGATCTGTGGAGGGAGCTGAAGGTTCAAGTTGCCAAACGTCAGCCTCAAAACCTTAATGACTTGGAGAAGATCTGCAAAGAGGAGTGGGACAAAATCCCTCCTGAGATGTGTGCTAACCTGGTGGCCAACTGCAAGAAATGTCTGACCTCTGTGATTGCCAACAAGGGTTTTGCCACCAAATACTAAGTCATGTTTTGCAGAGGGGTCAAATACTTATTTCCCTCATTAAAATGCAATTCCATTTATAACATTTTTCACATGCGTTTTTCTGGATTTTTTTGTTGTTATTCTGTCTCTCACAACTTGGTTGCAAAACCCTTGTTGGCAATCACAGAGGTCAGACGTTTCTTGTAGTTGGCCACAAGGTTTGCACACATCTCAGGAGGGATTTTGTCCCACTCCTCTTTGCAGATCTTCTTCAAGTCACCCATTTTCAATGCCCTGGCTGAGGGAAGGAGGTTCTCACCCAAGATTTGACGGTACATGGTCCCGTCCATCGTTCCTTTGATGCGGTGAAGTTGTCCTGTCCCCTTAGCAGAAAAACACCCCCAAAGCATAAAGTTTCCACCTCCATGTTTGACGGTGGGGATGGTGTTCTTGGGGTCATAGGCAGCATTCCTCCTCCTCCAAACACGAGTTGAGTTGATGCCAAAGAGCTCCATTTTGGTCTCATCTGACCACAACACTTTCACCCAGTTGTCCTCTGAATCATTCAGATGGGCATGTATATGTGCTTTCTTGAGCAGGGGGACCTTGCGGGCGCTGCAGGATTTCAGTCCTTCACGGCGTAGTGTGTTACAAATGTTTTTTTTGGTGATTATGGTCCCAGCTGCCTTGAGATCATTGACAAGATCCTCCCGTGTAGTTCTGGGCTGATTCCTCACTGTTCTCATGATCATTGCAACTCCACGAGGTGAGATCTTGTATGGAGCCCCAGGCCGAGGGAGATTGACAGTTCTCTTGTGTTTCTTCCATTTGCGAATAATCACACCAACTGTTGTCACCTTCTGACCAAGCTGCTTGGCGATGGTCTTGTAGCCCATTCCAGCCCTGTGTAGATCTACAATCTTGTCCCTGACATCCTTGGAGAGCTCTTTGGTCTTGGCCATGGTGGAGAGTTTGGAATCTGATTGATTGCTTCTGTGGACAGGTGTCTTTTATACAGGTAACAAACTGAGATTAGGAGCACTCCCTTTAACAGTGTGCTCCTAATCTCAGCTCGTTACCTGTATAAAAGACACCTGGGAGCCAGAATTTCTGATTGAGAGGTGGTCAAATACTTTTTTCCCTCATTAAAATGCAATTCCATTTTTTTTTAATTCACATGCGTTTTTCTGGATTTTGTTGTTGTTATTCTGTCTCTCACCGTTCAAATAAACCTACCATTAAAATTATAGACTGATCATTTCTTTGTCAGTGGGCAAGCGTACAAAATCAGCAGGGGATCAAATACTTTTTTCCCTGACTGTAACAAAGTCACTGACCAACAGCCAATAGAAAACATGTGGGGTTTTAGGAGTGGTTCTAAAAGACACTCATATGTGTGACCATGTGACCACGTTCACTAGCAACAACAACTGGAACCTAAAAAGACACCCACCATGAGCACCCACTAAATTTACCCAAGAAGAGGCAAATAAATGAAAAACCCACAACAAACCTAAAGACAGGAAGCAAACCAAAAAGGAAGAGCAAAACAAAATCAGGAACTCAGATAACTGTTTGTCTAGAAATGAACACAGGGAGATCACTGGGCCAGCAACTCTTAAATAGCACCTTGGTCAGCGTAGGTGAAACACCTTCCTACTAACAAGATAGCAACCATCACAGGTATAACACATACTGACTGAGGTGACACCAATCGGGTGCCCTGCGTGCTAACAAGCTATATTTTCTAAAGTCCTCAAAACATAGTAAAAACGGACTGCCATTTTATCTGAATTGGTAGTGATAGAAGGAATCTCGAGATACCTTACAGGCTCACAGGGATGGGTAACTCGTACTTCTGTATGTTACTAGCAATGAGGTAAAACGGGAGTTTTTGTATAAGAGCTTTGTAAATTAATAGGATACTGTATTTTGATTTCTGGGTCCTCTTAATAAGCCCCCAAGTGGCGCAGTGGTCTAAGACCCTGCATCTCAGTGCAAGAGGCATCACTGCAGTACCTCGTTCAAATCCAGGCTGCATCACAAACGGCTGTGATTGGAGTCCCATAGGGTGGCGCACAATTGGCCCAGTGTTGTCTGGGTTTGACTGGGGTTTGTCGTCATTGTAAATAAGAGTTTGTTCTTACCTGCTTAAATAAAACAGAGTGCTTTCATCAGCAGTTGACAGTTTTTTACTGAGGAATATAAACCAATATAAAGTATATATAATGTGAATAGTGTAGACCCTTGGCGTCCACATTTACTGACCTCAAGGAATTGCAAATTGATAGTCAGCAACAATACATTGAGATCTGCCCATGAGGTAATTTCTGGACCAACCGCATGCGTGGCTGTCATGTCCAACTGAGACAGTCTGTTCAATAACAATGAGTGCCTTGACAGGTCAATAAACAAGGCAATACAATGCTGCTTTTTATCTATCTAGCGAGCATACAATATCATTGACATCAGTGGATGCAGCTGAGATGGTACTATGACCTTGTCAAAATCCTTATTAATATGTATTCAGGATACATTTGCTGGTTAAGAAGGAGCGAAGTTGAGAGTTTATCAATGATTCTTTAAAACTTTAATATATGGCAGTAGTTATTTAGGTTGCTAGGGTTTCCGACCTTGTGACGAAGAAGTACAGTGTCCACACTTTAGGAATACTGAAATCCCTGAAATAGAGACCATATGGTCCTGTAAGAGTCACCTCTGCATGTGACTGTGAATCTGTCGCCCCTTTTCTCTCCATCTTTCCCCTCTAGGGGATGACACCACTCATGTATGCCTGTGTGCGGGGAGACGAGACCATGGTTAAGATGCTGCTGGACACTGGGGCCGACATCAACAGTGAGGTCAGTGCTGCCAAACAAAATGTCTCCCGGGAACACAGTGGTGACAACATTGGATCCGCCTATCAGTGATAAATAGTTGGGATATTGTTGGGATAGTGTGGAGAGAAGCAGACAACCCCTGTCTTGTGTTGTAACAATGTTTGTTGTTTCCTTTTTCTTGCATACTTTTACCTGTGTTTGACATGCGTGTGTAGTGTTGGTACCATGTTACATTAAAACTTCTTAGGGATCGGTGGGATGCAGAAAAAAGCCTTAGGGAAAGGTCCAAGCTTTTCTCCGGCGAGATTCTCACATTCCAAATGAATAGATTAGCAAAGAGTTAAATCGACGCTCATTGACTAGGAAACATATCTTGCGCTTTTTAAAACGCCAAATTCAAATTACAAAAATATTAATATTAAACATTCATGAAAATACAATTGTTATACACCATTCAAAAACGTAGAATCTTGGTAATCGAACCACGTTGTCGGATTTACAATAGGCTTTACGGTGAAAGCAGAACATTTGATTGTCTGAGGACAGCGCCCCACATTATTCAAACCAGCACAGGCATTACAAAATTTAAAATAGCGATAAAATAAATCACTTACCTTTTTGAAGATCTTTCTCTGTTTTCAATCCCACGGGTCCCAGGAACACAAAGAATGGTAATTTTGTTCGATAAAGTCCTTCTATATCCCAAAAAGTCAGTTTAGTTTGCGCCATGGAGTTCTGTAATCCAGTCATTCAACATGCAGACAAAGAAATCCCCAAAGTACCGGTAAATAAAAGTAGATTATGTTTTCTCATGCAACGTATTTGAATTACTTTACTACATCACATTAATCACGCAATGATAATTAGTTTGATGGATACCCTAGGCTTTGTACGATGTTATAAATTACGTTGAGATTCCATCTTAATTCGCTCTAACTTTATGGAAAAAAATATTCAATGAATCCAGCAACTTTTCTCATACTGGGAAGAAAAAAATAAAACACATTTTCAGGCCTTAAGGGCAGTTTTATTTCAAATGTAGTACCCGGACAGAGAAAATCCAATAAGTGTTTTATAGTTAAGTTAACCAAAAGTGGACACACTCCAATCAGTTTCTAGAGCACAATTGCCCATACTTTGTAGACAGTTTAATAATGCCTAAACCTCATCTTTATCAAATTATCCATTAAAGATACCAACTCAAAACCTACATATGTCTACGTATTGGGGGTTTAAATTGTATCTAATTCTATTCCCAGTATCACTTTATCAAATCTCGAGTAATCGATTATACACACATACAATTTATCATCTTTTCATATATTCACAGAATCCATACGTAAGAAATTATTAGGTACTCACGACAACCCTTCCATTTGCTTTTTCAAGGACTTGCCACAGCTACGAAGCAGCTCTCCAAACATACTCCCAGCAGAACCAAAATTTACTTTTTTTCACGGACAATGACCATAGGATCCTCAACGGTTCTCTAACCTCCCAGAGACCACGGCAAAATCAAGCCTCTCAGGAACTATAGACCTTCCGCTGCTTTCTAAAATATCATCTTGCTCTCAATACCACCCGTGATATTCTATGATAAGCAGTGAAGGAGCGGAACCCAAAATATGGTTATATCAAAGTTTATCATCCAAATTTCAATCATCTGATTAAAACCTCTACAGGATCGGTGGGTCCCCCACGGGACTGTTGAGCTAACGTAGATTAATGCGATTAGCATGAGATTGTAAGTAACAAGAATATTTCACCGGACATAGACATATGATATTGGCAGAAAGCTTAAATTCTTGTTAATCGAACTGCACTGTTCAATTTACAGAAGCTATTACAGTGAAATAATACCATGCTATTGTTTGAGGAGAGTGCACAGTTATGAACTTGAAAAGGTATTAATAAACCAACTAGGCACATTTGGGCAGTCGTGATACAAAATTTGAAAATAAGTAAAATAAATGCAATGGTTCATTGGATCAGTCTAAAACTTTGCACATACACTGCTGCCATAGTGGGCAAAATCAAAATTTTGGATCAGGCCTTTCTCCTGCATTTCAAAGATTATGGTACAATTATTATATATTTTTTTAAGTTTTTTTTTTCTTTGTGTGATCTTTTACCAGATCTATTGTGTTATATTCTTCTACATTCATTTCACATTTCCACAAACTTCAATGTTGACTTTGGTGTGGCAGGGTAGCCTAGTGGTTAGAGCGTTGGACTAGTAACCAAAAGGTTGCAAGATCGAATCCCTGAGCTAAGAATTTGTTCTTAACACTGAAAACTTTGCTGTGTAGAGAACAATGGAATGAGAGTGTCCCAAACTGCATTTTAGGTGTGTCTTACATGCCTAACGTTTGTTATGGAATTAAACAAGGATGTGAAGTACATTCAGGCAAACACTAACAGACAAATGCTCACACAGGCTGATACACCCCTCTTACACCAGGGGTGCTGAATTTCTAAAAAATGTCCTCTATAGTTGTGATGTATTATACATTTAGCATCAAAATCACAAACTGGTTCTTTTTTACCTTAATTTAACTAGACAAGTCAGTTATGAACAAATTCTTTTTTACAATGATGACCTACCAAAAGGCAAAAGGCCTCCTGCAGGGACGGGGGCTGTGATATTAAAAAAAAAAAGAATCACGACAAGAGGCAACAGTACATAAAGAGAGACCTAAGACAACATAGCATGGCAGAAACACATGACAACACAGCATAATTATACATTTAGCATCAAAATCACAAACTGGTTCTTTTTTACCTTAATTTAACTAGACAAGTCAGTTATGAACAAATTCTTTTTTACAATGATGACCTACCAAAAGGCAAAAGGCCTCCTGCAGGGACGGGGGCTGTGATATTAAAAAAAAAAGAATCACGACAAGAGGCAACAGTACATAAAGAGAGACCTAAGACAACATAGCATGGCAGAAACACATGACAACACAGCATAGTAGCAACACAACATAACAACAACATGGTAGCAACACAACATGGTAGCAGCACAAAACATGGTACAAACTTTATTGGGCACAGACAACAGCACAAAGGGCAAGAAGGTAGAGACAACAATACATCAGGTAAAGCAGCCACAACTGTCAGTAGGTGTGTCCATGATTGAGTCTTTGAATGAAGAGATGGAGATAAAACTGTCCAGTTTGAGTGTTTTTTGCAGCTCGTTCCAGTCGCTAGCTGCGAACTGAAAAGAGGAGCGAACTGAAAAGAGGAGTGACCCAGGGATGTGTGCGCTTTGGAGACCTTTAACAGAATGTGACTGGCAGAACGGGTGTTGTATGTGGAGGATGAGGGCTGCAGTATTTGTATTTTTGTATTTATTATGGATCCCGATTAGCTGCCAAAGCAGCAGCTGCTCTTCCTGGGGTCCAGCAAAATTAAGGCAGTTTATACAATTTTAAAACATTACAATACGTTTACAAATTTCACAACACACTGTATGCCCTCAGGCCCCTAGTCCACCACTACCACATATCTACAGTACTAAATCCATGTGTATGTATAGTGCGTATGTTATCGTATGTGTGTGTGTCTATGCATCTGTCTGCCAATGTTTGTGTTGTTGTTCCATAAGGTGTTTTTTCATCTGTTTTTTAAATCAAATTTTACTGCTTGCGTCAGTTACTTGATGTGGAATAGAGTTCCATGTAGTGATGGCTCTATGTAGTACTGTGTGCCTCCCATAGTCTGTTCTGGACTTGGGGACTGTGAAGAGACCTCTTGTGGCATGTCTTGTGGAGTATGCATGGGTGTCCGAGCTGTGTGCCAGTAGTTCAGACAGACAGCTCGGTGCATTCAACATGTCAATACCTCCTTTCAGTCAGGAGAGATTGACATGCATATTATTAATATTAGCTCGCTGTGTGCATTCAAGGGCCAGCCCTGCTGCCCTGTTCTGAGCCAATTGCAATTTTCCTAAGTCATTTTTTGTGGCAGTAGTCAAGGTGCGACCAAAACTAGGGCCTGTAGGACATGCCTTGTTGATAGTGTTGTTAAGAAGGCAGAGCAGTGCTTTATTATAGACAGACTTCTCACTGTCTTAGCTACTACTGCATCAATATGTTTTGACCATGACAGTTTACAATCTAGTGTTACTCCTAGCAGTTTAGTCATCTCAACTTGCTCAATTTCCACATTATTTATTACAAGATTTAGTTGAGGTTTAGGGTTTAGGGAGTGTTTTGATCCAAATACAATGCTTTTAGTTATAGAAATATTTAGGCATAACTTATTCCTTGCCACCACACTCTGAAACTAACTGCAGCTCATTGTTGAGTGTTGCAGTCATTTCAGTCGCTGTAGAGGCTGAGATAGGGGTGGAGTGAGGCCTAAGAGGGTTTTATAAATAAGCATCAACCAGTGGGTCTTGCGACAGGTATTCAGAGATGACCAGTTTACAGAGGAGTATAGAGTGCAGTAATGTGTCCTATAAGGAGCATTGGTGGCAAATCTGATGGCCGAATGGTAAAGAACATCCAGCCTTTCGAGAGCACCCTTACCTGCCGATCTATAAATTACGTCTCCGTAATCTAGCATGGGTAGGATGGTCATCTGAATCACGGTTAGTTTGGCAGAGGAGGGATTACAATAGAGGAAACCAAGTCTAGATTTAACCTTTGATTTGTGCTGAGAACGACAGGATGCTGTCTAGCCATACTCCCAAGTACTTGTATGACATGACTACCTCAAACTCTAAACCATCAGAGGCTGTAATCACACTTACCAAACCACATGATCTTTGTTTTGGAGGTGTTCTGGTTGAAAGCCTGTTCTCGTTTGTAGTACACCAGAGGAAATGTTTACTCAAATCAGGCATCTCGACAACAAACTAAATCTCAGTTGAAAAACTACAACTCAAAAGTGATAGCTTGAATAAAATAATGGCTAGAATCATGGGTATTATAGTTCTGATGAATACCAGTATGAGGAGGTCATTTTAGAGAGGCATTTGGGCATGTGCTTTGCTGAACTTGTCAGTAACGTGTTTCTTTTACTCACTTCCCTCTCCCGTCCTCCTGGCATCCCTTCCTATCACAGTTGCTCCTAAATAGCCGAGCCAGCGTGGAGGGGGTCCTGCACAATGGAGCAGATAACTACACTGAGACCCCGCTTCAGCTGGCCTCTGCTGCAGGTACTTGTTGACAAAACAGGAATACTCCATTGACAGTGTGTGGAGATTTATTTTTATTGAACCTTTATTTTGAAGGGAAGTTATACTTAAAAAATGTTTTATATATAATTTTAGGGGAAAAAACAATTTAATCAATTTTAGAATATGGCTGTAATGTAACAAAATGTGAAAAAAGTTAAGGGGTCTGAATACTTGTGTGTGTGTGTGTGTGTGTATATATGCAGTGCCAGTCAAAACTTTGGACACACCTACTCATTCATCGGGTTTTCTTAATTTTTTACTATTTTCTACATTGTATGAAACAACACATGGAATTATGTAGTAACCAAAAAGTGTTAAACAAATCAAAATATATTTCAAATTTGAGATTCTTCAAAGTAGCCGCCCTTTACGTTGATGACAGCTTTGCACACTCTTGGCATTCTCTCAACCAGCTTCACCTGGAATGCATTCTTGAGTGCAAACCATTCTAAGTGCAAACCAGATGGGATGGCGTATCGCTGCACAATGTTTTGGTGGCCGTGCTGGTTAAGTGTGCCTTCAATTCTAAATTAATAACCATCAGTGTCACCAGCAAGCACCCCCACACCATCACACCTTCTCATCCATGCTTCACGGTGGGAACCACACATGTGGAGATCATCCGTTCACTTAAGGCGGTTGGAACCAAAAATGTCAAATTTGGACTCATCAGACCAAAGGACAGATTTCCATTGGTCTAATGGCCATTGCTTGTGTTTCTTGGCCCAAGCAAGTCTCTTATTATTGATGTCCTTCAGTAGTGGTTTCCTTGCAGCAATCCGACCATGAAGGCTTGATTCACGCAGTCTCCCTTGAACAGTTGATGTTGAAATTATTTGGGCTGTAATTTCTGAGGCTGGTAACTCTAATGAACTTATTCTCTGCAGCAGAGGTAACTCTGGGTCTTCCTTTCCTGTGGCCGTCCTAATGAGAGCCAGTTTCATCATAGCGCTTGATGGTTAATGCGACTGCACTTGAAGAAACTTTCAAAGTTCTTGAAATTTTCCGGATTGACTGACCTTCATGTCTTAATGCCAAGAGTGTGCAAAGCTATCATCAAGGCAAAGGGTGGCTACTTTGAAGAATCTCAAATATAAAATATATTTTGATTTATTTAGCACTTTTTTGGTTACTACATGATTCCAAGTGTAATTTCATATGTTTGATGTCTTCACTATTATTTTACAATGTAGAAAATAGTAAAAAATTAAGAGAAACCCTTGGTACTGTACATACAGTGCATTCGGAAAGTATTCAGACACCGTGACTTTACACACAATTTGTTACGTAAAATTTTATTTAATGTCAGGAATTGTGAAAAACTGAGTTTAAATGTATTTGGATAAGGCGAATGTAAACGTCCGACTTCAACTGTATATATACAGTATATAATACCTGACATTTAATCTTAGTAAAAAGTCCCTGTTTTAGGTCAGTTAGGATCACCACTTTATTTTAAGAATGTGAAATGTCAGAATAATAGTAGAGAGATTGGTTTATTTCAGCCTTTATTTCTTTCATCACATTCCCAGTGGGTCAGAAGTTTACATACGCTCAATTAGTATTTGGTAGCATTGCCTTAAATTGTAAATTGTCTTGAGATGTTGCTTCATGTCAGTGTCGGTGTGTGTAGCTGGTGTAAAAGTCAGGTGCAGGAAAGCAAAGATGAGTGAACAACGTATTTAATAAAATACGGAAAAAGGAATAACAAATCTAATGTGCCCTTATTTTGTGAAGAAGCGCGCCCTGTGGATTGACTCGTTCGCACTGGCTATGAGAGGCAGCGGGTAGCTGTAACTCACAGTGATCTCATTGATACCCTGATAGTCAATACACGGGCGCAGACCTCCATCCTTCTTCTTCACAAAAAAGAAACTCGAGGAGGCAGGTGAAGTGGAGGGCTGTAATCCCTGCCCCAGGGATTCTGAGACATATGTTTCCATAGCCGCCGTCTCCTCCTGGGACAGAGGAAACACGTGACTCCTGGGAAGTGCTTCGTCTTCCATGAGATTTATCGCACAATCGCCTCGATCAATGGAGTGGTAATTTAGTCGCCCTCTTCTTACAGAAGGCGAGAGCCAAATTGGCATATTCTGAGGGGATGCGCACGGTGGAGACCTGGTCTGGACTTTCCACCGTAGTCGCACCGATGGAAACCCATACACACCTACCTGAGTACTTTCGTGACCACCCCTTGAGAGCCCTCTGTTGCCACAAAATAGTGGGATCATGACAGGCCAACCAGGGTAGGTCCAGCACCACAGGAAACGCAGGAGAATCAATAAGGAAAAGACTGATTCTCTCCTTGTGACCCTCTTGCGTAACCATGTCTAGTGGAGCGGTGGCCTCCCTAATCAGCCCTGACCCTAATGGCAGACATTCTAGGGCCGGAAAAAGGGAAAGGCATTTCAACAGGAACAATGGGGATCCCTAAACCATGGGCAAAAGAATGGTTAATAAAATTCCCAGCTGCGCTTGAATCTACGAGCGCCTTATGCTGGGAATGCGGGGAAATTCAATAAACACATACATGTGAGCAACAGGGGGCTCTTGGTGAGCCTGGTGCCTACTCACCTGGGGTGACACGACAGTGCCCTGCCTGCTGCCTCGACTCCCTGAGGAACCCCCTCAGCACCGACCAGCAGTGTGCCCTCTGCGGCCACAGATGGTGCAGGGAATGGCCCCTCCTCCGGTCGCCCTAAGTGCAGCACCTCCCAGCTCCATGGGCATCGGAGCAGAGGTGCTGGGGGATGGAACTGACAGGCCCCGATCCGGACGTCCGCGGGTGGCCAGCAGGTTGTCCAGCCGGATGGACAGGTCCACCAGCTGGTCCAATGTGAGGGTGGTGTCTCGGCAGGCCAACTCCCGACGGACGTCCTCGTGCAGACTGCACCGGTAGTGATCGATCAGGGCCCTGTCGTTTCATCCTGTGCTGGCGGCCAGGGTCCGAAAGTCCAAAGCGAAATCCTGAGTGCTCCTCGTCCCCTGCCTTAGATGGAATCGACGTTCACCCACCGCTCTACCCTCAGGCGGGTGGTCGAAGACTGCCTGAAAGCGGCTAGTGAACTCTGCGTAATGATCCAACGCCGCGTCTCCCTCACTCCATACGGCGTTGGCCCATTCCAGGGCTTTGCCTGAGAGGCAGGAGACGAGGGCGGACACGCTCTCACATCCCGAAAGAGCCGGGTGGACGGTCGCCAGGTAGAGTTCCAGCTGGAGTAGGAACCACTGGCAACCGGCAGCCGTCCCATCACATCACACTCCCTCGGGAGCGCGAGCCGAATCCTGCTGGGACCAGGCGAAGGAGTGGAGAACAGTGGACCCGGCTGTAGAGGAGGTGGTGGAGGCGCTGGCAGACCTCCTTCTCTCTCCCATCTATCCATCGTCTGCAGCACGTGATCCATGGCGGTGCCCAGACGTTGCAACATGCTCGCGTGCTGCTGGACACTCTCTTCTACTGCTGGGATGGCTTCTGCTCCTGCTGACTCCATTCGTTGTGGTGCATGATTCTGTCAGTGCCGGTGTGTGTAGCTGGTGTAAAAGTCAAGCACAGGAAAGCAGAGATGAGTGAACAACATATTTAATAAAATACGGAAAAAAGAATAACAAATTCAACGTGCCCTTAAAACACACAGGCGAATATAACCAGCCGTAATACAACCGACACAGAAACGACACAGAAACAACAAACAATCACGCACAAAAAACATGGGGAAAACAGAGGGTTAAATAATGAACATGTAATTTGGGAATTGAAACAAGGTGTGTAAAACAAAGACAAAACAAATGGAACATGAAAAATGGATCGGCGATGGCTAGAAATCCGGTGACATCGACCGCTGAAAACCGCCCGAACAAGGAGAGGGACCAACTTCGGCGGAAGTCGTGACACTTCAATATATCCACATAATTTTCCTACCTCATGATGCCATCTGTTTTGTGAAGTGCACCAGTCCCTACTGCAGCAAAGCACCCCCACAACATGATGCTGCCACCCCCGTGCTTCACGGTTGGGATGGTGTTCTTCGGCTTGCAAGCCTCCCCCTTTTTCCTCCAAACATAATGATGGTCATTGTGGCCAAACAGTTCTATTTTTGTTTCATCAGACCAGAGGACATTTCTCCAAAAAGTACGATCTTTGTCCCCATGTGAAGTTGCAAACCGTATTCTGGCTTTTTTATGGCAGTTTTGGAGCAGTGTCTTCTTCCTTGCTGAGCGGCCTTTCAGGTTACTGTATGTCGATATAGGACTCGTTTTACTTTGGATATAGATACTTTTGTACCGGTTTCCTCCAGCATCTTCACAAGATCCTTTGTTGTTCTGGGATTGATTTGCACTTTTCGCACCAAAGTACGTTCATCTCAAGGAGAGAGAACACGTCTCCTTCCTGAGTGGTATGATGGCTGCGTGGTCCCATGGTGTTTATACTTGCATTATTGTTTGTACAGATGAACGTGGTACCTTCAGGCGTTTGGAAATTGCTCCCAAGGATGAACCAGACTTGTGGAGGTCTACAATTTCATTTCTGAGGTCTTGGCTGATTTCTTTTGATTTTCCCATGATGTCAAGCAAAGAGGCACTGAGTTTGAAGGTAGGCCGTGAAATACATCCACAGGTACACCTTCAATTGACTCAAATTATGTCAATTAGACTATCAGAAGCTTCTAAAGCCATGACATAATTTTCTGGAATTTTCCAAGCTGTTTAAAGGCACAGTCAATTTAGTGTTTGTAAACTTCTGACCCACAGGAATTGTGATACAGTGAATTATAAGTGAAATAATCTGTTTGTAAACAATAGTTTAACAAGACATTTGTGAAGTGGTTGAAAAACTAGTTTTAATGACTCCAACCTAAGTGTATGTAAACTTCCGACTTCAACTATATATATATATATATATATATATATATACATACATACATCCCATCACATACATACATGCATGCCGGACTCCGACTTTTCTCGTAATAATATTTCCTATTTCCATTATTTTACTTTTAAATGTGTGTGTGTATTGTTAGATATTACTGCACTGTTAGCTAGAAACACAAGTATTTCACTACACCCACAATTACATCTGCTAAATATTTGTAAGTGACCAATAAAATCTGATTTTGAATTTATTTAGTTAATGTAAAACATTTGGGGTAAGCAGATGGCTAAAAACATGTTGGTAAGCTTATACTCATAATCATTCTTGGTTTTTAACATGAGTTGGGTTCATAACGTTGCTTGTTCTCCTCAGGGAACTTTGAGCTGGTCAGCCTATTGTTGGAGAGAGGGGCAGATCCCATGACTGGGACCATGTACAGAAATGGCATCTCATCTGCCCAACTGGGGGACATGAACTCATATAGCCTGGCAGCATCACATGGGCACAGGTAACACACACACGCTAGTGGAGGCTCTTTAGAGGAGGAAGGGGAGAATCATCCTACCTGGTGAATTTCATTTTTTTTTTTATATTGAAAGAAAATAATTAAAGTTAACATTTTTAGATAAAACGAAACATATTAACGTCACCAAATAATTGATTGAAACATTTGTTTTTGCAATGAAGGTCTACAGTAGCTTCAACAGCATCCTCTAGGGTAGCACCAAGGTGTAGCCGGAGGAAAGCTATTTTCTGTCCTCCTCTGGGTACATTAACTTCAATATAAAACCTAGGAGGCTCATGGTTCTCACCCCCTTCCATAGACTTGCAGCTCTTGCAGTATGATCTAAAATCTTGTCCATCCCATCAAAGGATCAGAGATTGAATCTAGGAGTGAAAGCATAAGCTACAGCTAGCTAGCACTACAGTGCATAAAGTGTTGTGAGTAGTTGACTCAAAGAGAGAGAAAGACAATAGTTGAACCGTTTTGAACAAATTAATTTCTTCAAAAATGAAAGAGAAGCAGCGTATATATTTTGTCATTTTTTTCTCGTTAATGTACCTTTCACTTAGCTAATGCAGCCAATTTGTGACCCGACTCAGGAAACTAGGCGTATGTCGCAAGTCACGACTTCACAGGAGAGCCGTTTGAATATATATATTTGTTTATTATCAAATGCGTTTTTTTGTGCAGAAATGCCTTCTCGAACATGTGAACTTTCATGTGGCTTAATAACAAACTTGTATGCTATCTAGGTTACCTGCCGCCCAGATGCTACACTACAGGACTGTTTTGCTTGCACAGACTGGAATATGTTCCGGGATTCATCCAATGGCATTGAGGAGTACAACACCTCAGTCATCGGCTTCATCAATAAGTGCATCGATGACGTTGTCCCTACAGTGACTGTACGTACATATCCCAACCAGAAGCAATGGATTACAGGCAACATCCGCATTGAGCTAAAGGCTAGAGCTGCCACTTTCAAGGAGCGTGAGACTAATCCGGTTGAATCCGACTACACCGGCTCCGCCGCTCATCGGATGTAGCACGGCTTGAAAACTATTACAGACTACAAAGGGAAACCCATACGCGAGCTACCCAGTGACGCGAGCCTACCAGACGAGCTAAATGCCTTTCATGCTCGCTTCGAGACAAGCAACACTGAAGCATGCACGAGAGCACCAGCTGTTCTGGATGACTGTGTGATAACTCTCTCGGTAGCCGATGTGAACAAAACCTTGAAACGGGTCAACATTCACAAAGCTGCTGGGCCAGACGGATTATCAGGACGTGTACTCAAAGCCTGCGCCGACCAACTGTCAAGTGTCTTCACTGACATTTTCAACCTCTCCCTGACCGAGTCTGCAATACCTACGTTTCAAGCAGACCACCATAGTCCCTGTGCCCAAGGAAGTGAAGGTAACATGCCTAAATGATTACCACCCCGTGGCACTCACATCGGTAGCCATGAAGTGCTTTGAAAGGCTGGTCATGGCTCACATCAACAGCATCCTCCCGGACACCCTAGACCCACTCCAATTCGCATACAGCTCAAACCGATCCACAGATGACACAATCTCAATCGCACTCCACACCACTCTTTCTCACCTGGACACAAGGGACACCTATGTGAGAATGCTGTTCATCGACTACAGCTCAGCGTTCAACACCATAGTGCCCACGAAGCTCATCACTATGCTAAGGACTCTGGGACTAAACACCTCCCTCTGCAACTGGATCCTGGACTTCCTGACGGGCCGCCCACAGGTGGTAAGAGTAGGCAACAATACGTCTGCCACGCGGATCCTTAACACTGGGGCCAATCAGGGGTGTGTACTTAGTCACCTCCTCTATTCCCTTTTCACCCACGACTGCGTGGCCAAACACGACTCCAACACTATCATTAAGTTTGCTGACGACACAACAGTGGTAAGCCTGATCACCAACAACGATGAGAAGGCCTATAGGGAGGAGGTCAGAGAACTGGCAGTCTGGTGCCAGGACAACAACCTCTCCCTCAATGTGAGCAAGACAAAGGAGCTGATTGTGGATTACAGGAAAAGTCAGGCCGAAGAGGCCCCCATTTAACATTGACGGGTCGAGACTTTGAAGTTCCTTGGTGTCCACATCAACAACGAACTATCATGGTCCAAACATACCAAGACAGTCGTGAAGAGGGCACAACAAAACCTTTCCCCCCTCAGGAGACTGACAAGATTTGGCATGGGCCCCCAGATCCTCAAAAGGTTCTACAGCTGCACCATCGAGAGCATCCTGACCGGTTGCATCACCGCCTGGTATGGCAACTGCTCGGCATCAGACCGTAAGGCGCTACAGAGTGAATTGCGAATGGCCAGGTACATAACTGGGGCCAAGCTTCCTGCCATCCAGGACCTATATAATAGGTGGTGTCAGAGGAAAGCCCATAAAATGGTCAGAGACTCGTCACACAAGTTATAGACTGTTTTCTCTGCTACCGCACGGCAAGCGATACCGGAGCGCCTCAACAGCTTTTACCCCTATGCCATTAGACCTCAACAGCGTCAATCCCCAAGCCATTAGACTGCTGAACAATTCATAAAAATTGCCACCGAACAATTTACATTGACTCCCCCCCTCTTGTCCACTGCTCCTACTCGCTGTTTGTTTGTTACCTATGCATAGTCACTTCGACGCCACCTACATGTACAGATTACCTCAATTAGCCTGTACCCCCGTCACACTGACACAGTACCGGTGCCCCCTGAATATAGCCTCGTTATTGTTATTCTTATTGTGTAGTTAGAGCACTTGGTCAGTAACCGACAGGTTGCTGGATCAAATCCCTGAGCTGACAAGATAAAAATACAAATACAATTTTTTTATTATGAGCCTTGTTGGTTAAGCCACAGAAAAAGGTAGGGACCTTCCCACTAGCCATGATTGTCTGAGAAAATTAGTGAGCTGGACATGCCAAGAGAGGAATTCAGAATGATCTGCCATTTTGAAGGCTGCTGTCTATTTGAGCTTGTCAGTTTGGGTTGGTAGTCCTGTTGAACGCTGCCTTTTTTTTGTATTGTGTAGTGGAGCTGCATAAGTGTTGCTCTCCACTTTCTGGAGGATTAAGTTTTGAAATCAGTGGAATTAGAGTATGATAGCTAAAGAGATGGAGAAAACACCTGTCTCCGGGTTTACACCTTCAAACTAAGGGCAACCGTGGTATGGCATTCCTGACAGGGAGACGTGTCCATCATGAATGATGATGTATACAGGTAAGATAGTCTTGCGTTAGCTAGCTACTTTTTCAGATATTACACATTTCTAGTTTTGACAGAAAGTGGTTTCATTTCAAGCTAAAATGTATTGTTAGCTAGCTAGCTAACATTAGCTGGCTGGCTCCCTAGCTGACATTATTTGTTTCCCAGAGCCATTTTCTTTTCTAGTTGGAGCCTAATGTTAGCTAGCTAACATTGGACCTGGTTGGTTAGCTCCCAGCACTGTGGCATTGTTGGCACTTTGATCATTGTTGTTTAACTAGCTAACGTTAGCTGGCTGGCTCGTTAGCTAACGTTACGTGACGTGTGTGATCTTAAACGTTGTTTACCTAGGTAGGTTTATTGTTTATATAGCTAGCTAGCTCTAAATAAATATATATATTTTTTTTTATTAATGAACACAACAAATACAAAAAAAACTGAAATATAGAAACAAGAGTACATAAACATCAAGATTAATTTTCAATTTGTTAAATACTTTTATGGTGCGTATTGCTTTTTTGTTTTTACATTTACTGATAATTTCAAAATAATATTTAAATTCTATCTTAAATAATGTGAAGAGGGGTTTGTTCTCTGCCCACTTCATTTTTTGGATAAAGAATCTTCCATGAAATATAAACAAATTAACAATGAAAGTTAAATCAGGGTCCATTTGGATCAAAACAAAACATAATATCAGAGTCTCTCAGATTAACTTCTTAGGGAGCGGTGGAGCGCTGTGATATTGCCAAGAATCAGAGCTTTTGATGACTATGCAACACTTGTATATTGATGAATGTTTAATAATTCAACTTTTGGATTTTGAATTTGGCGCCATACATTTCACAGGGTAGTGTCGGGAGTGGCGCGCCGCTACTTCCTAAGTAGTTAAATGCAGAATGTTAAATGTATATACCATTTTGTTGCTCTGAGTCTCTACTTTTATCAAATGTAAAAACACAATTTCATGTTGCTACATAAGACCGAATCCAGGTGGTGAGTCACATTTAGCCTACTCAACAGTTAATTTAGCCTACTGTATGATTGTACGGTACAGATAGATTGGATTGTTGGTTTACTAATGCGTTAGTTCTAGTTTGTTGACTATAACGTTAATATGGTGATATCGATGCAGGCTGTGTAGCGGTTATGATATGAATGTTTAGCTTGGAGCGTTTTTTGTGCCTGTTCACAAACAGCTGTTGTGTTGTGCACTGAAGTCCACAAGCAAAGGGAAAAGGTGAGAGCAGGAGAGTGCGTAGATGCGAGAAGGGATTATACAACGAGCAATGTAATGATGCTCTGTGGCTGTTATGACGGTGAAATGTTTGTATGGGTGATCAGTGTATTCATTCCACTGATTCTGTTGCAAAACATTTCTTAATCGGAACAAAATGGAGAGACCTACCTGAATTTTTCCAATAGAAACTCTTGTTTTGAAACTGTTTGGACTAATGATTACACCTCAGATCAGCTAGATGCAGGCAAGAGAGTGCAAGGTGGTATTGAATGTGCTACTGTGTCACCTTGACTACTCCAATCTGTCTAAGCCATTGGTTCTCAATATTTACTAAGCTAACACATGCAATTGTTTTAAGATGGTCATATTATAGATCATTTCGCTGTTTGATTTCAATTTTAGGCCACCTATAGTGTCACGACTTCCGCCAAAGGTGTTCCCTCTCCTTGTTTAGGCGGTTTTCGCCGGTCGATGTCACCGGCTTTCTAGCCATCGCCGATCCATTTTTCATGTTCCATTTGTTTTGTCTTTGTTTTACACACCTGGTTTCTATTCCCCAATTACATGTTCATTATTTAACCCTCTGTTTCCCCCATGGTTTTTGTGTGTGTTTGTTTGTTGATCTTTGTCGGGAATTTACGGCTGGTTATGTCGCCCGTGTGTTTTAAAGGGCACGTTGGATTTGTTATTCTGTTTTTTCCCGTATTTTATTAAATACGTTGTTCACTCATCTCTGCTTTCCTGCGCCTGACTTTTACACCAGCTACACACACCGACTTTGACATATACAGTGAGGGGAAAAAAGTATTTGATCCCCTGCTGATTTTATACGTTTGCCCGCTGACAAAGAAATTATCAGTCTATAATTTTTATGGAAGGTTTATTTGAACAGTGAGAGACAGAATAACAACAAAATAAATCATAAAAACGCATGTGAAAAATTTTATAAATTGATTTGCATTTTAATGAGGGAAATAAGTATTTGACCCCTCTGCAAAACCCTTGTTGGCAATCACAGAGGTCAGACGTTTCTTGTAGTTGGCCACCAGGTTTGCACACATCTCAGGAGGGATTTTGTCCCACTCCTCTTTGCAGATCTTCTTCAAGTCATTACGGTTTCGAGGCTGACGTTTGGCAACTCGAACCTTCAGCTCCCTCCACAGATTTTCTATGGGATCAAGGTCTGGAGACTGGCTAGGCCACTCCAGGACCTTAATGTGCTTCTTCTTGAGCCACTCCTTTGTTGCCTTGGCTGTGTGTTTTGGGTCATTGTCATTATGGAATACCCATCCACAATGCCCTGGCTGAGGGAAGGAGGTTCTCACCCAAGATTTGACGGTACATGGCCCCGTCCATCGTTCCTTTGATGCGGTGAAGTTGTCCTGTCCCCTTAGCAGAAAAACACCCCCAAAGCATGTTTCCACCTCCATGTTTGACGGTGGGGATGGTGTTCTTGGGGTCATAGGCAGCATTCCTCCTCCTCCAAACACGAGTTGAGTTGATGCCAAAGAGCTCCATTTTGTTCTCATCTGACCACAACACTTTCACCCAGTTGTCCTCTGAATCATTCAGATGTTCATTGGCAAACTTCAGACGGGCATGTATATGTGCTTTCTTGAGCAGGGGGACCTTGCGGGCGCTGCAGGATTTCAGTCCTTCACGGCGTAGTGTGTTACAAATATTTTTTTGGGTGATTATGGTCCCAGCTGCCTTGAGATCATTGACAAGATCCTCCCGTGTAGTTCTGGGCTGATTCCTCACCGTTCTCATGATCATTGCAACTCCACGAGGTGAGATCTTGTATGGAGCCCCAGGCCGAGGGAGATTGACAGTTCTCTTGTGTTTCTTCCATTTGCGAATAATCACACCAACTGTTGTCACCTTCTGACCAAGCTGCTTGGCGATGGTCTTGTAGCCCATTCCAGCCCTGTGTAGATCTACAATCTTGTCCCTGACATCCTTGGAGAGCTCTTTGGTCTTGGCCATGGTGGAGAGTTTGGAATCTGATTGATTGCTTCTGTGGACAGGTGTCTTTTATACAGGTAACAAACTGAGATTAGGAGCACTCCCTTTAACAGTGTGCTCCTAATCTCAGCTCGTTACCTGAAAAAAAGACACCTGGGAGCCAGAATTTCTGATTGAGAGGTGGTCAAATACTTTTTTCCCTAATTTTTTTTTTATTCACATGCGTTTTTCTGGATTTTGTTGTTGTTATTCTGTCTCTCACCGTTCAAATAAACCTACCATAAAATTATAGACTGATCATTTCTTTGTCAGTGGGCAAGCGTACAAAATCAGCAGGGGATCAAATACTTTTTTCCCTCACTGTACATACAAACAAAACCGAAAAAAAGACCTATAAACTTTGTCCAAACAACTCAAACAACATTTCTAATCAATCCTCAAGTACCCTAATGTGTAAATAAACAATAATATTTCAGACGGAAAATAACCTGCTCAATAGAAAAGGAAAAAAACGAAGCACGATCACTCAATCACACGCGCCAAACAGTGCAGTCCACTCATAGTCCACTGGGGAAAACAGCTATTACTCGTTGGTTTTTCAAAAAACAAGCCTGAAACCTTGTCTAAAGACTGTTGACATCTAGTGGAAGCCATAGGAACTGCAATGTGGGAGCTAAATCCCTCAGTATGGAATAGCATGTCAAAGGAAAAACTGTAACGTCACAAAATCCCATTTTCCCGATGGATTTTCCTCTGGTTTTCGCCTGACAAATCAGTTATGTTATACTCACAGACATTATGTTAACAGTTTTGGAAACGTCAGAGTGTTTTCTATCCAATACTACTAATTATGTGCATATCCTAGTTTCTGGGCCTGAGTAACAGGCATTTTACTTTAGGCACACCAGACTCTCCGAACCTCCGAACACTGCCCCAGGCCCCTAACAGGTTAAATGTATTTGGCTAAGGTTTATGCACACTTCCAACTTCAACTGTATGTGTATATATATATATGTATATATCATATATATATATAGTAGGCCGTAGGATACAACAATGAATATTGTGGAACAAGTAAAAACCTTCAAACAATACCTTATAACTTACAATGATGAACACCTTGTGAAACAGCTGTGAAAAACAACCTGACAATATTTAAGATTTTAATACCTAAACATGACAATCATAGACTAAAATACTGAATTCTGGTGTGTGAAATATTGAGGAGGGGGTTGCTGTGTGGGTGGGAGGTTGTGCCGGTCACTGGACGAAACGGTCCATGGTGGCGCCGAGATGGTGGAGCATCGTCGCATGCTCCCGGACGCGCTCCTCGACCCCTATACCAGGGGCACCTGCTCCTGCTGACTCCATTTCGATGGTGGGGAATTCTGTCAGGATGTGGGTGTAGCTGGTGCATGGGAGTCAGGCACAAGAGAGCAGAGATGAGTGGACAAAGCACTTTACTCAGGCAATGTAAATAGAACGCAATCGCGTCACAAAACAAATGCCCAAAAAACAAGTGAGGCAGTCCAAAGTACAAAACACAACGACAAAGTAAACGGCTGTCACAAAGAACGGGTGGAAAACCATAACCCGGCGCAAACCAGCCGGAAGCATACCCACTGACAAATAAACAATTCCCCACACAGACATGGGGGAAACAGAGGGTTAAATACACGACAACTAATGAGGGAATGAAAACCCGGTGTGTGGGAAAACAAGACAAAACAAATGGAAAATGAAAGGTGGATCGCCGATGGCTAGAAGACCGGTGACGTCGACCACCAAACGCTGCCCGAACAAGGAGAGGAACCGACTTCGGCGGAAGTTGTGACACTACCTCAAGCTGGTCCCCCTCCAACTCAGAGCACAGAGAATCAGACTGAGCCGCACTCACTGGTTCTGGTGGATGGGATCCATTTTGGGTGGCCCAGACAGTCAATGGTCTTAACTACTTACGGAGAGGTGGGGCGCTAGCTGTGAAATGTGAGACGCCAAATTCAAAATCCAAAAGTTTAATTATTAAACATTCATCAATATACAAGTGTTGCATAGTCATCAAAAGCTCTGATTCTTAGCAATATCACAGTGTTGTCAGATTTCAAAAAGGCTTTACGGCGAAAGCACAACATTTGATTGTTTGAGGATAGCACCTACAATATTTAACCATTAGCATGAATTCATAAACCATCGCGGTTCACACAAAACCCATTTCACAGCGAAAACAAATCCCTTACCTTTTGAAGAACTTTTGCTGAGGGCTTCCCAAGTGTCCAACGAAGACATCCAACGGTTCTTTTGTTAGAAAAAGTAATTTATTATATCCATAAATCTCCGTTTGGTTGGCGCGTTATCTTCATAAAATCCACTCGCCCATGAAGAGAACACGTTCAACCTATACCTATACACTTGTCCAAGAACAATCAAACATCATTGATAATGTATCCTTAGGAACACTTTTATGTATATTTACTATAATATTTCAACCGGATTATAAACTGGACTATAGGAAAGGAAAAACCACAGAGTGCGCAAGTCCGTGAACGCGCGCATCCTCTTCTGTTTACATCTGGTGACTAGTTCGAAATTCTTCTTCTATTACCATCCAGAGCAACCTAACATCACCAAACACTGTCTAGAGACTGTTGACATCCAGTGGAAGCAAAATGGTACTGCAATCTTACTCCCATATATGGCGGTTTTCAATAGGGAGGGGTTCAAAATCAGGCAATGTGTCAAAAACACTTTTTCCAGGACAGAAATTCCTCGGGTTTTCGCCTGCTATATCAGTTCTGTTAACTACTTAGGGAGCAGTGGGGCGTTAGCATGAAAACAGCCACTCCCGACACTACCCGGTGAAATGTAAGGCGCCAAATTCAAAATCCAAAAGTTGAAAAAGTTGAATTATTAAACATTCATCCTCGGGTTTTTGCCTGCTATATCAGTTCTGTGATACTCACAGACATTATGTTAACACCTTTAGAAACTTCAGAGTTTCCTATCCAATAGTTCTAATTATGTGCATATCCTGATTTGGCAGGCCTTTTACTTTGGGCACACCAGACTCTCCAAAACCGACACCTCAGCTGCCGCTCCCTAAGAAGTTAACAGCTTTTACCCCCAAGCCACAAGACTGCTGAACAATTAATCAAATGGCCACGTGGACTGTTTGCATTGACACACACCCCCCCTCCCTTTGTTTTTACACTTCTGCTAATTGCTGTTTATCTATGCATAGTCACTTTACCCCTACCAACATGTACAAAATAACTTGACTAACCTGTACCCCTGCACATTGACTTGGTACCAGTACCCCCTGTATATAGCCTCATTTTTGATATTGATAAGACACATCAGTCAAAATAAGGGTCAAAAGAAACATTATGATACTGTTTTATTACTCCCAAGAATTTGAAGTGAACATTAGACCACCACCATATCCACCACCAGCAGCATCTCACCCACACACAGTTCCTACACCAGCACCAGCACCAACACAACCCTTACCACACCACCTTTTGTACATGCCACCTCTGGTTTGTGAGCCTCAAAGGCTTACTAGGATGCTACACAAAGTTGATCACAGGGATAGTCAGTAAATGCAAGGCCTCACGCTTGTACTTGTTATTAATAGAGTTTTATGTTTATGTTTACAAATAGCCTACATGATTGTTTACAATATTTATTTTTGATTTCTGCTTTTGGAGAGGTAACCTTTTCAGGCACAAATGTGTCTGTCACTTATTTTTATTTTTATTTAAAAGCCTTATTTTCAAAATGTCGCCACTGGTGCTGGAGTACTCTGTATGTTGTAAAAGCAATTACTGTTGTCAAAAAGTTCAACAGCTTTTGAATAGTTCTTTTTTTTTTTACACACGTGGCACACGTACTCACATTTTCTGGTGTGTTTTAAAATACATTTCAAAATGTTTACACTGGTACTGGAGTACTCCATTTTTATAGTTTAAGGTGATAATAAGAGGAATGTTGACCTAGCTTTTTACCAGTGTTAAGGCTGTGCCATCTTGTATTCAGTTTACTTTGGAATGTTGTTTTGAATCCTCAGGTGGAACGTTCTAAGAGTTAAGTGTGGTGTTTGTACAATAGAATGTGTGATTTGCATGTTGGAAACACTTTGAATAAATGTTTGAAACGTGTTAAAGTGAAATATAAAGGAATTTTAATTCTTTCAATTACTGTATTGAAAAGGATGTAAAGCTGTCATCACATTTGACATTCATGATTCAATATACGTACATTATTAGACATTAGCCTATACAGTGCCAGACTATTATAAAATTGATAAAATAGTTTTTCCCCCAATCAATCTACACACAATACCCCATAATGACAAAGGAAAAACATTTTTTTTTGCTAATTTTTATTTAGACCCTTTACTCAGTACTTTGTTGAAGCACCTTTGGCGGCGAATACAACCTCGAGTCTTCTTGGATGTGACGCTACAAGCTTGGCACACCTGTATTTGGGGAGTTTCTCCTCTTCAGATCCTCTCAAGGTCTGTCAGGTTGGATGGGGAGCGTCACTGCACAGCTATTTTTAGGTCTCTTCAGTGATGTTAGATCGGGTTCAGGACATTCAGAGTCCTGAAGTCACTCCTGCATTGTCTTGGCTGTCTGCTTAGGGTCATTGTCTTATTGGAAGGTGAAACTTTGCCCCAGTCCGAGGTCCTGAGGACTCTGGAGCAGGTTTTCATCAAGGATCTCTCTGCTCCGTTCATCTTTGTCTCGATCCTGACAAGTCTCCCAGTCCCTGCCGCTGAAAAACATCCCCACAGCATGATGCTGCCACAACCATGCTTCACCGTAGAGATGGTGCCAGGTTTCCTCCAGACGTGGCGCTTGGAATTCAGGCCAAGAGTTCAATCTTGGCTTCATCAGACCAGAGAATGTTGTTTCTCATGGTCTGAGAGACCTTTAGGTTCCTGTTGACAAACTCCAAGCGGACTGTCGTGCCTTTTACTGAGGAGTGGCTTCCATCTTGCCACTCTACCATAAAGGCCTGATTGGTGGAGAGCTGCAGAGATGGTTGTCCTTCTGGAAGGTTCTCCCATCTCCACAGAGGAACTCTCGAGTTCTGTCAGAGTGACCATCAGGTTCTTGGTCAACTCCCTGACCAAGGCCCTTCTTCCCCGATTGCTCAGCTTGGCCGTGCGGCCAGCTCTAGGAAGAGTCATGGTGGTTATAACCTTCTTCCATTTAAGAATGATGGAGGGCACTGTGTTCTTGGGAACATTCAATGCAGCTGAAATGTTTTGGTACCCTACCCCAGATCTGTGCCTCGACACAATACTGTCTCAGAGCTGTTTTTGCTTTGTCATTATGGGGTATGTTGTGTAGATTAAGGAACATTTTTATTTAATCCGTTTTAGAATAAGGCTGTAACTTAACAATGTGAAATAAGTCCAAGGGTTTGAATACTTTCCAAATGTACTGTACATAGTAAGACATGGTTGATTTCCAACAGAATATTAACTAAACATGGAACCTGACCTTTTTTTGCACTGATTGTGGGGTTACGTCCCCTTCTAAGTTCCACTAGCTGCAGAATACCCAAGTTACAGTGAGGGAAAAAAGTACTTGATCCCCTGCTGATTTTGTACGTTTGCCCACTGACAAAGAAATGATCAGTCTATAATTTTAATGGTAGGTTTATTTGAACAGTGAGAGACAGAATAACAACAAAAAAAATCCAGAAAAACGCATGTGAAAAATGTTATAAATTGATTTACATTTTAATGAGGGAAATAAGTATTTGACCCCTCTGCAAAACATGACTAAGTACTTGGTGGCAAAACCCTTGTTGGCAATCACAGAGTGTAACGTCAGAGAAACGTCTGACTTGTTGGCAGTCAGACGTTTCTTGCAGTTGGCCACCAGGTTTGCACACATCTCAGGAGGGATTTTGTCCCACTCCTCTTTGCAGATCTTCTCCAAGTCAATAAGGTTTCGAGGCTGACGTTTGGCAACTCGAACCCTCAGCTCCCTCCACAGATTTTCTATGGGATCAAGGTCTGGAGACTGGCTAGGCCACTCCAGGACCTTAATGTGTTTCTTCTTGAGCCACTCCTTTGTTGCCTTGGCTGTGTGTTTTGGGTCATTGTCATGCTGGAATACCCACCCACGACCCAATTTCAATGCCCTGGCTAAGGGAAGGAGGTTCTCACCCAGAATTTGACGGTACATGGCCCCGTCCATCGTCCCTTTGATGCGGTGAAGTTGTCCTGTCCCCTTAGCAGAAAAACAACCCAAAGCATAATGTTTCCACTTCCATGTTTGATGTGGGGATGGTGTTCTTGGGGTCATAGGCAGCATTCCTCCTCCTCCAAACACGGCGAGTTGAGTTGATGCCAAAGAGCTCCATTTTGTTCTCATCTGACCACAACACTTTCACCCAGTTGTCCTCTGAATCATTCAGATGTTCATTGGCAAACTTCAGACGGGCGTGTATATGTGCTTTCTTGAGCAGGGGGACCTTGCGGGAACTGCAGGATTTCAGTCCTTTACGGCGTAGTGTGTTACCAATTGTTTTCTTGGTGACTATGGTCCCAGCTGCCTTGAGATCATTGACAAGATCCTCCCGTGTAGTTCTGGGCTGATTCCTCACCGTTCTCATGATCATTGCAACTCCACAAGGTGAGATCTTGCATGGAGCCCCAGGCCGAGGGAGATTGACAGTTCTTTTGTGTTTCTTCCATTTGCGAATAATCGCACCAACTGTAATCGCACCAACTGTCACCTTCTCACCAAGCTGCTTTGTGTAGGTCTACAATCTTGTCCCTGACATCCTTGGAGAGCTCTTTGGTCTTGGCCATGGTGGAGAGTTTGGAATCTGATTGATTGATTGCTTCTTTGGACAGGTGTCTTTTATACAGGTAACAAGCTGAGATTAGGAGCACTCCCTTTAAGAGTGTGCTCCTAATCTCAGCTTGTTACCTGTATAAAAGACACCTGGGAGCCAGAAATCTTTCTGATTGAGAGGGGTTCAAATACTTATTTCCCTCATAAAAATGCATATCAATTTATAAAAATTTTCACATGCGTTCTTCTGTATTTTTGTTGTTGTTATCCTGTCTCTCACTGTTCAAATAAACCTAACATTAAAATTATAGACTGATCATTTCTGTCAGTGGGCAAACGTACAACATCAGCAGGTGATCAAATACTTTTTTCCCTCACTGTATGTCTCCCCCAGGCTCCCTCGATGACCCTGTGGTCACCATCCTCCCAGTGTGTGGCCAGCTGCTGTTCACTGTCAAACTCCATATTTGTTTTGCCACTGTCCGGCTCGTGACAAACTCCTGTTTTGTTTTCGTGCGATAGCGTGGTATCAAGAATCCTCACGACCAAGTGAAGAATCTTGTAGTGTGTGACACCTAGTCTGTGACAGATTGTTTAGTGTGCGCACCACTATGTTGGCAAGACAAAAAACTACAGGAAAGACAGTCGTTTACTGAGAGGCTCAGCAATATTTCGTGTAGTGTTCACCCGGCTTTAGAAGGGTTCTATGTAGAACCATTATTGTCTTCCAAAGTATCCTTCTTGCCTTCCAAACAATAGTCAAATAACCCTTTCTTCCAAAATAGTTTTTTCAGATGAAAACTATTCTTGGTAGAACTCTATCCCTCTGCAAAGAACCCTTTGGAACCCTTTTTTATAAGAGTGTACAGGCCATACATACCGGCCATAACTCTAAAACAGGATTGTAACTAATTGTAGGGTGTTTTTCCAATGTTGTTGATCATAGCGGTAAAAATTCTCATTAAGTCTACAGTATATAACTTGCGACCCAATATGAAGAGAATGTTGAAATGTCCACGCCCCAGGTAGCTGGGTTTATACTGTAGTGATCACTTAACCTGTGTTCGCATTATGTTAGAGTTTGACAGCTAACACATGCAGAATGTGATTGTTGTTTAGTTCTGGAGGGTGATATGAGGGCAGGACAGGGGCGGAACGAGCGGTTCGATCTCGTCGCTCATCCTCTGCCTAGAAAAGAAACTCCAACACACTAGAGTGTACCTGATGAAGTTCTATTGAGACTGAAACATTGGAGAAAAGATCCATTAAATCTGTGGAGCATTAAGATCACCATTGTGTTGGGGTTTCTTTTCTACTCAGCTTACTGTTTTTCTCCATGCATCTGGTAGTATGATAGGTGTGTGAGTTATAATGTAAATCCGACATTACAAACCTCTCCCTTTTAGGAACGTGTTCCGGAAGCTTCTGTCTCATGGAGAGAAAGAAAAGGGTGACGTCCTCTCTATGGAGGAGATCCTGGCCGAGAGCTCGGTGCCCGGGGAGAAGAAACCTCCCCAGGCAGTCGGAACCCTCCAACGAAAAGGAAAGGCCAAACTGAGGGCCCTGAGAGAGGCCATGTACCATAGCACTGAGCACGGCCATGTGGACATCACCATAGACATCCGCAGCTTAGGTCAGAGTTAACATGCACACCACCCCGCGCCAAACACTATGTCAAACACTTTCAAATACTTCAAGTGCGCTAGACTTTGTTTGGTACAATAGAGCGAATGGGACAGTCCCAAAAATGCAGCTTAATCAGGTGTACATCAAGTATTTGAAAGCATTTGATGTATGGATTTGACCCAGGTCTGATACCACATTCAAGTGCTAGTCGGAACTAGGAAACTGCCATTTTTCAACACTTGGTTGGAGTTATACGTGTGCTGGTTTCAATCAGTTAGAAAATGTTGAGTTTCCTAGTTCCGACTAGCAAGTGAACGCGATATTACCCAGACATGCCTCACTGTAGACGCCTACCGCTGGGAGCTGTGTTTATGCTGCGCGCGGCAATCAGTATAGTAGACATTCACTGATTAGGTGAGTCCATAGACTACAAGACCACCATAGATATCCACAACTGAGGGCCAATGCAAAAACTGCACCACCACTCCATATACATCCCAGACAGCAACAGCTGCTCTTTAAGGTCATCCTACACCATTATAGAGTGAGGCAGGCATGGTCAGTGCTTTAGCCATTTTTGTCATTTATTGACTGCTGCTGGTCTTCCCAGGCGTCCCCTGGACCCTGCACACTTGGCTGGAGTCTCTGCGCACCTGTTTCCTGCAGCACCGGCGCCCACTGATCCAGGGTCTGCTCAAGGACTTCAGCTGCATCCAGGCGGAGGAGTACACTGAGGAGCTCATCACCCACGGACTGCCACTTATGTTCCAGATTCTCCAGGCCAGCAAGGTGATGTGATTGTGTGTCCTCCCCAATTTAAGGCTTTGGAATTCCCTGTCCACTGTGGTCATGTTCATTAGGGACCAAACATTAGGAAACAGACTGAAACAGGAAAGGACTACGTAGACTTTTCCAATAAGAAATGTTCCTTTTCATTTTTAGTTTCCAAAACGTTAAAAAAAGTCGGGGATTTTCCTGTAGGTCACGTGGCCAGGAAAACTGAGGGCCCTACCTCCTTTCATGGCACATGTTTCTATTAACATGTTTTATTTTTCTTACCCATCACTTCCTTTTTTACAGTACAAATTCCTATCTTGTCCTGATGCAAGTCTATGTCTCAATCATTTACTTTCTGACTTTTCTGAATATGCATCTTCGTATGATGTACTTTTTAGATATATTTTTTTCCCATATACAGTACCTGTCAAAAGTTTGGACACACCTACTCATTCAAGGGTTTTTCTTTATTTTTACTATTTTCTACATTGTAGAATAATAGTGAAGACATCAAAACGATGAAATAACACACAAGGAATCATGTAGTAACCAAAAAAGTGTTAAACAAATCAAAACATATTTTATATTTGAGATTCTTCAAAGTAGCCACCCTTTGCCTTGATGACAGCTTTGCACACTGGATGGAGTGCTGCATCAGATGACCTGGCCTCCACAATCACCCCACCTCAACCCAATTGAGATGTTTTGGGATGAGTTGGACCATAGAGTGAAATAAAAGCAGTCAACAAGTGCTCAGAATATGTGGGAACTCCTTCAAGACTGTTGGAAAAGCATTCCAGGTGAAGCTGGTTGAGAGAATGCCATCAGTGTGCAAAGCTGTCATCAAGGCAAATGGTAGCTACTTTGAAGAATCTCAAATATAAAATACGTTTTGATTTGTTTAACACTTTTTTGGTTACTACATGTGTGATATTTCATAGTGTTGATGTCTTCACTAGTCTTGAAGGAGTTCCCACATATGCTGAGCACTTGTTGGCTGCTTTTCCTTCACTCTACGGTCCAACTCATCCCAAACCATCTCAAATGGGTTGAGGTGGACTGATTGTGGAGGCCAGGTCATCTGATGCAGCACTCCATCACTCTCCTTGTTGGTTAAATAGCCCTTACACAGCCTGGAGGTGTGTTGGGTCATTGTCCTGTTGAAAAACAGATTATAGTCCCAATAAGCACAAACCAGATGGGATGGCGTATCGCTGCAAAATGCTGTGGTAGCCATGCTGGTTAAGTGTGCCTTGAATTCTAAATAAATCACAGACAGTGTCACCAGAAAAGCACCCCCACACCATCACACCTCCTTCTCTATGCTTCACGGTGGGAACCACACATGCGGAGATCATCCATTTACCTACTCTACTACTCACAAAGACATGGCAGTTGGACACAAAATTGTCAAAAAGGACAGATTTCCAACAGTCTAATGTCCATTGCTTGTGTTTCTTGGCTCAAGCAAGTCTCTTCTTCTTATTGGTGTCCTTTAGTAGTGGTTTCTTTGCAGCAATTTGACCACGAAGGCCTGATTCATGCAGTCTCCTCTGAACAGTTGATGTTGAGATGTGTCTGTTACTAGAACTCTGTGAAGCATTTATTTGGGCGGCAATTTCTGAGGCTGGTACCTCTGCAGCAGAGGTATATCTGGAACTTCCTTTCCTGTGGCAGTCCTCATAAGAGCCAGTTTCATCATAGCGCTTGATGGTTTTTGCGACTGCACTTGAGGAAACTTTCAAAGTTCTTGACATTTTCTGTATTGCCTGACTTTCATGTTTTAAAGTAATGATGGACTGTCGTTTCTCTTTGCTTATTTGAGCAGTTCTTGACATAATATGGACTTGGTCTTTTACCAAATAGGGCTGTCTTCTGTATACCACCCCTGCCTTGTCACAACACAACTGATTGGCTCAAACGCATGAATAAAAAAAGAAATTAATCAAATTAACTTTTAACAAGGCACACCTGTTAATTGAAATGCATTCCAAGTGACTACCTCATGAAGCTGGTTGAGAGAATGCCAAGAGTGTGCAAAGCTGTCATCAAGGCAAAGGGTGGCTACTTTAAAGAATCTCAAATATAACATATATTTTGATTTGTTTAACACTTTCTTTTGTTACTACATGATTACATATGTGTTATTTCATAGTTTTGATATCTTCACTATTATACTACAATGTAGAAAATAGTAAAAATAAAGAAAAACCCTGGAGTGAGTAGGTGTGTCCAAACGTTTGACTGGTACTGTATGTAGCAGATTTAAGTTTTAGTAAAAGCACTTACACAATAAAATTGATATTTCAATCCGTATCATTATATTCATCAAATGAATTTCAAAACATTCACCTCTGTGGCCTTCTATTTAATCCCTCTTCTTACAGCAGTAAGTAAATGCCTGTTTTTCAAACATTTCCCATTCCATGTATGTCTTCTCATCTCCCTCTTTGCCTGGCCTGCAGAATGAGGTGATCAGCCAGCTGTCTGTGATTTTCACCCAGTGCTATGGGCCCTTCCCTATTCCCAAACTCACTGAGATCAAGAGGAAGCAGACCTCGCGACTTGGTGAGCAAAGGAAGGTGTTGCTCCTGGGTGGAATCGGTTTGCACCCACGCCATGCACTTTCAGAAAGGCAGCAGAAGCAGCCGTTACTTGCCTCCCTCTTTGTGTTTGTGGTGCCTCTGAAATGTGCTTAAATGTGATGGGATGGAGGAGTGGCCCTATAGAAATTGCAATAATAATTTATCTTCATCATTAACAGTGTAGTATGAAATGGAAGCTTGAAAACTATAGCTTGAAATTGAATGTTCTGCTATACTGTACGTTGGCAGTTCAAGTTGTATTCCACAACTTTGTGTTTGTGTCTCTAGCACCATCGAGAGTGCACATGTGAGTGCAAAAAGATTTTGAATTATCGATGGGCTGGTGTTGATGTGTTCTAGTTCCTTGCCCTTGATGTACAGCGTTGTTAATAAAAGTCAGCATTTGCTATAATATCATTTTGTAATTACACTTATGAAGGTCTTGAGGGTGTCATCAATAAATGAAAGCTTGCTTTGAGGATGAAGAATTAAGATGCTTTTTGGAACAGCAATGAGATGAGCGGAATTATTCCATTTGAAAAACAGTTTGATAAATAGCTTCATTATATTGCTACTAAAGCTGCATGCTGTAGCTGAGTAGCCCAATAGCTGATATTACCATACCCTCTGTTAGATTCATATGAATACAGGCTTCAATCCAATAAAACTTTGTGGTCAAAGAGCTGCTTAGTTAGCAATGTTTACATTTAGAATACTCTCTACGGGAGATTACATGGGATGCCATTTAAGTATCCTGCTAGCATATCTGTCCAGCCTATGCCATTCTGAGTAATTTGCAAAAGGTCACATGCAGGTCAAAGTGGACAAGTAGTCAAGATGGCTGAATACACAAGTCAAGTTTATTTCACAAGGTCTCTATATTTTCATTATTAAACACTAACTGAGTAACAATAGAGGTAAATATAACACAGTATTAGAAGTGGACAAATATTGTAATTATCCTTCACTTCTTTCAGACCCCCACTTCCTCAACAACAAGGAGATGTCTGATGTAACGTTCCTGGTGGAAGGAAAACCCTTCTATGCACATAAAGTCCTGTTATTTACTGCTTCAGCCAGGTGAGCCACAGAAAGCTAAGAAATTAAGTCGATGAAAAATGCTTGAACATGATGATCTGTGAAATACTTGTTGGAATTGAACAATAAAACATTTTAATAAAAAAATAGAGAAGAATAATGCTTGAACAATTAGAAAGCCCCCATACTATTTTTTCTAAAAAATAATTGTCAGAGGTTGTTATAAATCAATTATTTCGCCCCCCATGCATGTTAGGTTATATATGTTCATAAGAGTGACAAAGACATGTCACTCAAAAATTGGTGGGTAAATGCTGATCGCTGCTGGCGGTGAATAAAGTAACGCTCTCTATACTTTCAAAGCATTTTCATGCAAAAGATGCTCATGCAAAATAAAAGAAGTCGTTTACCACTACAGCACTGGTCACACATGCTCCTTTTGTTTTCTGACACCCTGTCTTCCCCACCTTTCTTTAATTATTTCATACAGGTTTAAATCCCTGCTCCAAAACAGACCAGCAGCAGAGAACACCTGCATTGAGATCAGTCATGTCAAGTACAACATATTCCAGGTATCCTACTGTATGTACTACTGTAACTAGGTTGCAGTAAATGGGTTAATAGTAATGTCTTCATAGTTCAACTGGGATTTGCACCACAGCAATGTTGTATCTTGAACCTTCAAAGGGGGGCAGTCACCCTCTGCTTAAGCACCCTAAAAAACGAATTTAAAACTCCTGAGCTTTCAATATTTTTTAAATGCTATAGGGTGACATACTGTATATAAGTCAGTAATGATTAACTCTTTAAGTACTCTCTCATTATAGCAAAACAGGTACAGTATTACCCTACCAGTACCAGTAATTCATTTAGGCTGTTCCTATTGTGTTGAGAGGCCTGAGTCATAACAACATTCCTCTGTTACAGCTGGTCATGCAGTACCTGTATTGCGGAGGCACTGAGTCCTTGCACATCATGAATACTGAGATTATGGAGGTAAGAATTACATTGTTTTTTATATATTTTATTTCAATGACAATGCAGCCATACTTGTCACACAATCATTCTCAAACAATTACACTGACAGAGCAGTTTCGCTAAATCATACATACTGTACATACTGTGCCATGATTATGATCTATGCGTGTAAATTGTAAAATTACATTTTGTTTTGTATTACTTCAAGAAATGTGTTTTATAAGCTCTTGTGGGCTGGGCACCGATTTTGTGCATGACACTTAAATAAAATACACTATATATACAAAAGTATGTGGACACTCGATAAATTACTGGCTTTGGCTATTTCAGACACACCAGTTGTTGACAGGTGTATAAAATCGAGCACACAGTCATGCATTCTCCATAGACAAACATTGGCAGTAGAATGGCCTTACTGAAGAGCTCTGTGATTTTCAACGTGGCACCGTCATCGGATGCCACCTTTCCAACAAGTCATTTCGTAAAATTTCTGCCCTGCTAGAGCTGCACCGGTCAACTGTATGCGCGGTTATTGTAAAGTGGAAACGTCTAGGAGCAACAACAGCTCAGCCGCATAGTAGTAGGCCACACAAGCTCACAGAACGGGACTGAAGTGCTTGGTGCGTAAAAATCATCTGTCCTCAGTTGCAACACTCACTACAGAGTTCCAAACTATCTCTGGACGCAACGTCAGCACAATAACTGTTCGTGCACGTGCACAAAGCGAGGTCCGTAAAGAAATGGTTTTTCGAGATCGGTGTGGAAGAACTTGACTGCCCTGCACAGAGCTCTAACCTCAACCCCATCAAACACTTTTTCCTTTCATTACCCAGAAAGTCCTACCCACTTCTCACTGTGTGTGTTTCTGCTCTTTTTTCCTTCTTCCACAGCTCCTGTCTGCAGCAAAATTCTTTCAACTAGAGGCCCTTCAGCGACACTGTGAGATCATCTGCTCCAAGAACATTGCCATGGAAACCTGTGTGGACATCTACAAACACGCTAAGGTGAGAGGCAATGAGAACAAACCAAACGTATACAGTTCATAATGTTTTCTAAAATGAGTTGAAATTAAAAAAGCCTTTTGGTGTTCACAGGTGTATTTTTTTTTTTCAAAACTGCACAGGACCAAGGGAAAAAATCTAAACTTAAATTGATATTTTTCACTTCAAAGTCATAAATGTCCAAATGAATGTGGTTGGAGGCAAGTGATTATTTTATCTCACCTGTGTTAAGTTGCAGGTGCCCTCAACCAGTTTTGAAAAGAGAATATTCTGCTCTATTGCACATTTTAAAATTGTACATTTGTAACACAGAAAAAGGTGCTAAGTAGAACCATAAAGGGTTCTTTGGTTTGTCCCCTTAGGGGAACCCTTTTTGGTGCAATGTAGATGTAGGGTCCCTCTATGTAGGGTTCTTCATAGAACCCCATTTATCCTCTAAAGGTTCTTCCTAGCAGGACCAGCCTTATTAGCCTTTAAATTGTAACTCTTCATAAAATACTATACATTATAAGGTCTTTCATTGAGGGCCTAGTTTTGTATTCTAACAGTATTAGCAAACTCTAGGTCTACAGGCCACATCAGGCCTAAAAACCACTTTATGTGGGCTTGCAAAATGGTGTGTAAATCCAATTGAAACTTTGAATTATTCAGAATGACTGCCAGGGTAGGTACAATGAAGTCTTCTTCATCTTTGGGATTGGGTTAGCGGATTGCATCCAACTTTAAGGTGCATACACCGCCACCTACTGTACTGAAGTGTGAGGCCAATCCCGGCCTACCTACATTAAATTCTCTCAATTATTCCTATCCTAAAAGTAAAAAATTTCACCATCAACGAACCCTATACCTATTTACCACTATTTCATAGAAATAGATATCACCACCCCATTCGACTACTTTGACCCTAACTGATCCTACACCAGGCCGACGGCCTGGGAGGATGGGACTCATTCAACACACCTTGTAATTCTTCTGCAATAAAACCTCGTACACCCAATTCTCTGCAGCTGCCACCACAACGTCTATTTTATGTGATTGACATTCCATTTCTGCAGTACAGTTGATAACCATGGCAATGATTGCTAAGAAACCAACCTTACTGGAACACATTTGTATCACTCTGTATTGTCCTAGGCCTACTACTTCTCCTATTCAACCTTGACCCATCATCCTCTACTCTCTTCACTGCCTCAGCATCTGACACTTTCTGTTCTACTCTGACCCTGGCAATCTCAACCTGTCTCTCTCACACCGGGCCTGTTGTCATCGAATAAAGTTTCTAATCAATAACCTATACCGTGTGTGTATTAACTCACAATTAACTCATTAGGAATTTGGGCACCAGAGAAAAAGCTTGTTTAATGAGTTATCGTTTCACAAATTAACTCAAGAATATATAGATCTCATACCAGTCATTATTTAATCATTTCCTCATATCATTCTCATGCTGAATGTCGTAGACAACATAAATCTGCACAAACCCGGGTCTCACTGATAATTCTGTACCACACAAATTGATTTGATTATTTATTTACTAACAAGCTACATGATAACACAAGATATACACACACACACACACACACTTAATTTAGCCCTAATACCTTGCCCCGAACTGCTGCTCTTATGGGTAAGAAGTAATGCATGTATTTACGTGTTGAAGGTATTCGTCGGGTATCTTTGTTGGGCCCAGGCCTTGTTCTTTGGATGGCCCTCTCCTTCGTTCTCGGTGTAAGCCTCTGATTGTCCACAAGATGTCACACTGTCCTTCTTACTTGTCTGTTTACTTGCATTCATTCTGGAAGAGTGGTCTCCTGAGGATGTCTAATCAGCTGTGTCGATGATCCCAGAGTGGTGATGAAAGCCGTGTAGACAAACGATGATTTGAAGAGAATAACCAGATGTTTCTGCTTAAATTCACCTTCTTAGATACAATACATAGAACATGCTCCTAAACCGTAGCATTGATTGTTAAGAGGTTCCTTTGTCTTCTTCAACCTCGTGTTGCGTTTCGGGGTCGTAGACCTCAGCTGCAGCTCGTGGTCATCCTAGTCTGATATGTTAATTCTTAACTCAAATGCTTTATAACCTTGGGTAAAAAGGGGGTGTTTACATCATGCTGACACACTATCTGGGTTCCCTAGGGCGTGTCTAGTTGCAAGGTATCACAATTTACTATGAACTCGTTATAGAACTAAAATCACAATCTTATTGTCACAAAAACATTCTCTTTATCCTGGATATTTTCTACTCAACGTAAAGTATGTAAACATGGTATACACATTGTGAAAGCCATTCAAGTTACAATGTTTTCATTATAACATCTTCATTTAACTTTTAATGACATCACAAAATAGACATGAATTAACATTAACTCCTTAATAAACACTAGAAATGTTACAATGAAAAATCAACACTAGGTAAAACTGGTCAATTTGCTGTGTACCATATGATACACTGCTGATTCACTCATACTCCCTTCTATTCTTCTACTCTGCTTCAATTCGTTGTGGCATGGACTTTACATGCTGTCAAAAGCGTTCCATAGGGATGCTGGCCCATATTGACTCCAATGCTTTCCACAGTTGTGTCAAGTTGGCTGGATGTCCTTCGGGTGGTGGACCATTCTTCATACACAAGGGAAACTGTTGAGAGTAAAAAACCCATCAGCATTGCAGTTCTTGACATAAAGCGGTGCACCTGGCACCTACTAGCATATCCCGTTCAAAGGCACATAAATATTCACCCTCTGAATGGCACACATACACAATCCATGTGTCAGTTGTCTCAAGGCTTTACAAATACTTCTTTAACCTTTCTCCTCCCAATCATCTACACTGATTTTAAGTGGATTTAACAAGTGACATCAATGAGGGATCATACTGTAGCTTTCAACTGGGTTCACCTGGTCAGTCTGTCAGAGTATATTCCCATATAAATTCAGTTTAAAACATTCTCACATATATCTTTTTAAATTCATCAGAATACTTTAACACTCCTGATGTTAAAGTTAAACACTGAGGTAAACACTAATGCTTACTACTTGTAAAAGAAAGAAAAACATTTGTAATAAAAAGATTGTAGAACTCTTTGTCTTACATAGATTCATTGTCTTCCAAATATGATTCTTCAGATAAACGGTTCTTGATAGAACCCTATCCCTCCGCAAAGATTTTGTAACCCTTTTTTGTAAGAATGTACAGTAAAAGAGGATAAAACATAAGTAGGCAAAGATAACCATGCATGATAAAATGTGTATGTTATCAGACATTAAATAAACACCAGTGACAGAGAGTGCATTGTGACAGAGTGAGTTAAGGTTCTGACTGTATCCTTATGCCCTGTTTAGTTCCTCTGTGCCAATGAGCTGGCGGCATTCATCGAAGGCTACTTCCTGAAGAACATGGTGCTGCTGATTGAGGTGGAGGCTTTCAAACAACTACTGTACGAGATGCCTGTTACAGTGAGCCCCGGACCCTGCCTGAGCCCCATCTCCAATGTCCTCCATGACCTGGAGAAAACTCTAGCCACCCGCATCCAGTCAATCCACCTCTCCTCCTCCAAGGGCTCCATCGTATGACCGCTCTGGGTTATCGAAACGCACTTACAACCACCCAGTAATGTTACTGCAACATCCACCACCCCAGTTCATCCACCTGTCCCCTGATAAGGGACCTGGTGGCTGTCAGGGTTGTTAACATTTTATAACATCCTTTTAATGTTACTGCTATATCAAACCCTGTCCATCTACCTGTCCACCCTAGGTAGTGCTGTTGGTTTATGTGACAGGTCTGGGTGCTAACGCTTTCACAACATTGATGCAGCGTTACACTGTGTCCAGCCATCTGACAGCTCCATTGTCTTCTCTTTGTTAGAGGTTTGAACATTGCTGTAATACTCCACTAACGTCACTGCACCATCTAATACATAAAGGAAACATTCAAAAAAATGTTATGACATGTTAAAGGCATATAATATGCCCATGATAATAAAATGTACAAATGTATTTCATATGAGATGCATACGTAGAATAGGTCCCTTTTGCTGAAAGAGTGGAATAACAAGTAGAATAAAAACTCTACTTTGAAAAAGTAACCCTTCATTCAGTGGTTAATATCTGGTATGAGAGTTTACTTGGCTATGTAATATATTTTTTTGTAGAATTGGGATGCAAATCTGTTTGGTGGCAGAGCAGGTGACTAAAGTCAAGGAAGAAATGTCAAACATTAACTTTAACTAAACCATCTACAAAAACTTCACTGTAAAAAAAATCTGGTTGTTTTTACAGTAACTTAGTGGCAGCCAGTTACTGTAAAAAAAGATACAGTATGTTACTTTGGTTTGACAGTACATTACTTTACATTACAATAATGTACTGTTAAATCAAAGTTTATTTGGAATTAACAGTAAGTTACCATAAGTTGTTTTTAAGTTACAATAAAAACAACATTATTTTTTTTTACTTGATAATGAATGAGCTTTGGAAGTGCATTTTTGCAATGATTTGAGAGTGATTTGAGAATGTAAACGCATATGCCAACTCATTCTCTTCATGTGTTGGACAGCATCTCACTCAGTCGTCGATAAAGTATGCGCTGATGGAAAAGTTATCAGAGGAACTTCCACAACTGACCAATACTTCAGCGCTCCTTGAACTGTACTCCCAACAATCATTATCCATTTTTGTTTGAAACATGGATGTCCAACTTGGACCAAGCGTATTATATATTTATGAACAATGTCAATATCTTGCATGACACCTCTCAACTGTACTACCCTACTGTTGCGTTTCAGCAGAGCCAACCTCATAGACTACTTTGGAGGGAAGTGAAGAGTTCTCTCTATGACGAGTCATAGACTCATAATGGCAGTCTCAAGATGGAAGGGTCTTCATGCTGTAATTGGAGAAACAATGTAAATATGTAATGAATGTCAATTCTGTTGGTCATTCTTTCTACAAACTAATGTACAGTATATTTAATTCACCTAAACTTGCTTGGCTAACAGCATTGCTTTTGTTGGATGTGTTACCTGCACAAACGTTGTTCTTAAATGTACAAATCTGGTAATGCAAAGTTGCATGTTAAATGTACAGTATGAATCTTTAGATTTTTCTGTGTAAGACTTTTTTTTAAATGTGTGTGTATGCAGATTGGTATAAGTGAGTAAGTTATTAGTCTCTGATATATGTAGAATTTCAAGCATGGGATGTTTTCCGTCTACACTGTGCAACTACTGATGCATTCCAAATAATTAAGGTTAAAATGTGACACGGTAGTTCTTAGGTGATCCCCAAAATAGTCGATTGCCATAATAAGACATTGTCAAATCACATGTAGACATACTGTATGTATAATATGCATAAGGTATTTTGGTGCATGAAGAGGTCATACTTTATTTGGGTAGTCCATCTGTAGATGCTGTACAGATGGTCATTCTATCAACAAACTATCTGTTGATAAGCAACTCCTTGCTAAGGTTACGGTTAGGGTAAGGTTTAGAGTTAGGGCTAGGGCTAGGTTTAGATGGTCATTTGAAATGTTGCTGGTAGTCCGTCTGTATATGCTCTACAGGCTATCAAAATAAAGTGTTAGCCATTAAGCAACTTCCGTCTATTAGATATCTATTTTCAATATAATTCCAGGGACATAGATTAATAAAATAGTTTATGTGCAAGCAATGTCATAGAACACCATTTCAGATTGGTTTAAAGCCTTATGTTTCAGCTTATTCTAAATCAACATGACCAGAGAGAAAAGAGTGAGGAAACTACAAAACTGGTTTTGTATCAAATAGGGCACAATATGTCAGCCATTAAAATGAGATTTCCCCTTTTACCAATTAAAAATAAGTGGGTGATATTTCATTTAGATGTTGTTAATTCATACTATTTTAGCTGGAGCCTAAGGGTTGAATAGTGAATAAGTATGAATATATGAGGACATGTGTAAATAAGTAAAAAATGAAATTATAATAACTTTTTTTCTTAACATATACAGCACTATGTGTGATTTTAAGATTTGTTTTACAAAGTGAAAAAGATTATAAAAAGATCTAAGGTCTTCAGATTTAGCCAATATTTAAGAGACACTGTAATAGCAGTATTACATCCCTGTAATAATAAGGCTATTATTTAAGCACACGCAAACCCCATCTACAGGGCCGTAAACCTCTGATTTGAGTAGCTTTGATGTATCTCATACTAAACAACTCAAAGTAACACTCTGGGAGGGGTATGTGACCTTTATGCTGTGTTTATAAAATCTGACATTCTGTTAAACTTTCAAAGGATTTCCACATTCCCTAACACATCTGTACATTCCAACTGACACAATGTTTTATTTTTATTTAAAAAAAAAAATATTTCACCTTTATTTAACAAGGTAGGCTAGTTGAAAACAATGTCAAAGTGCCATTGCATTTTCAAACAAAATACTAAGCTACGTTTTTTTAAACCTCTTTAATTCAAAACAATTACAGTAAGATAATTAATTGTTACCCAGAAATGATTTGATAATATAAATAAAAATGGCTGCATTGAATCTTTAATCAATGTGTCGTGCACTGTGTGTGCAATTGTTACGACTACATGGGCTCCTCACATGCTCATATTTGACTCAAAGACTTGGGGATGGATTCAATCCATATCACGGAAGATCTACATTATACACTGCTCAAAAAAATAAAGGGAACACTAAAATAACACATCATAGATCTGAATGAAATAATCTTATTAAATACTTTTTTCTTTACATAGTTGAATGTGCTGACAACAAAATCACACAAAAATTATCAATGGAAATCAAATTTATCAACCCATGGAGGTCTGAATTTGGAGTCACACTCAAAATTAAAGTGGAAAACCACACTACAGCCTGATCCAACTTTGATGTAATGTCCTTAAAACAAGTCAAAATGAGGCTCAGTAGTGTGTGTGGCCTCCACGTGCCTGAATGACCTCCCTACAATGCCTGGGCATGCTCCTGATGAGGTGGCGGATGGTCTCCTGAGGGATCTCCTCCCAGATCTGGACTAAAGCATCCGCCAACTCCTGGACAGTCTGTGGTGCAACGTGGCGTTGGTGGATGGAGCGAGACATGATGTCCCAGATGTGCTCAATTGGATTCAGGTCTGTGGAACGGGCGGGCCAGTCCTTAGCATCAATGCCTTCCTCTTGCAGGAACTGCTGACACACTCCAGCCACATGAGGTCTAGCATTGTCTTGCATTAGGAGGAACCCAGGGCCAACCGCACCAGCATATGGTCTCACAAGGGGTCTGAGGATCTCATCTCGGTACCTAATGGCAGTCAGGCTACCTCTGGCGAGCACATGGAGGGCTGTGCGGCCCCCAAAGAAATGCCACCCCACACCATGACTGACCCACCGCCAAACCGGTCATGCTGGAGGATGTTGCAGGCAGCAGAACGTTCTCCACGGCGTCTCCAGACTCTGTCACGCCTGTCACGTGCTCAGTGTGAACCTGCTTTCATCTGTGAAGAGCACAGGGCGCCAGTGGCAAATTTGCCAATCTTGGTGTTCTCTGGCAAATGCCAAACGTCCTGCACGGTTGGGCTGTAAGCACAACCCCCACCTGTGGACGTTGGGCCCTCATACCACCCTCATGGAGTCTGTTTCTGACCGTTTGAGCAGACACATGCACATTTGTGGCCTGCTGGAGGTCATTTTGCAGGGCTCTGGCAGTGCTCCTCCTTGCACAAAGGCGGAGGTAGTGGTCCTGCTGCTGGGTTGTTGCCCTCCTACGGCCTCCTCCACATCTCCTGATGTACTGGCCTGTCTCCTGGTAGCGCCTCCATGCTCTGGACACTACGCTGACAGACACAGAAAACCTTCTTGCCACAGCTCGCATTGATGTGCCATCCTGAAAGAGCTGCACTACCTGAGCCACTTGTGTGGGTTGTAGACTCCGTCTCATGCTACCACTAGAGTGAAAGCACCGCCAGCATTCAAAAGTGACCAAAACATCAGCCAGGAAGCATAGGAACTGAGAAGTGGTCTGTGGTCACCACCTTCAGAACCACTCCTTTATTGGGGGTGTCTTGCTAATTGCCTATAATTTCCACCTGTTGTCTATTCCATTTGCACAACAGCATGTGAAATTTATTGTCAATCTGTGTTGCTTCCTAAGTGGACAGTTTGATTTCACAGAAGTGTGATTGACTTGGAGTTACATTGTGTTGTTTAAGTGTTCCCTTTATTTTTTTGAGCAGTGTAGCTTGATTTAAATTAAAAGGCAGCGTTCACCTTTAAATGACTTCTTAGGGAGCAGCGCACGAGGTGACCATTTTGGAGAGCCTGGCGTGCCCAAAGTAAAATGTCTCCCACTCAGGCCATGAAAATAGGAGATGCACATAATTAGTACTATTGAATAGGAAACACTCTGAAGTTTCTAAAAGTGTTAACATAATGTCTGTGGGTGTAACAGAACAGAAATAGCAGGTGAAACCCTGAGAAAAATCTATCCGGAATTACTGTTTTTTGTCACATTGGCTCTGTTTGACAGTCTCCCTATTGAGTTCTATGACAAGCAGCTCCGATATTTCAGTACCTATGGCTTCCACTAGATGTCAACAGTCTATATATAAAGACTCAGAGAGATTGGAGGAAGCAGGAAGAATAGGTACAGAAAATTGCCAAGGTAGCACCCAACTTTATTTTACTTATATAACGTTTAGGTGACCATCCGAGTGAAATATTATCGCTCATATTCATAAAAGTAGAGCTAAGGATGCATTTTAACTGGTATTTGATTTGTTTAGGAAAAGTTTATAGGTATATTTTAACGCGTTCTCTTCACGTTTCAATGGGCAATTCGACGTTGGATTTTCTGAACATAACGCACCAACCAAACTGAGATTTATGGTTATAATAAATGACTTTTTCTAACAAAAGAACCATGGATTGTCTTCGTTGGACACTTGGGAAGCCCTCAGCAGAAGTTCTTCAAAAGGTAAGGGATTTGTTTTCGCTGTGAAATGTGTTTTGTGTGAACCGTGATGGTTTATGAATTCATGCTAATGGAAAAATATTGGAGGTGCTACCCTCAAACAATCAAATGTTGTGCTTTCGCCATAAAGCCTTTTTGAAATCAGACAACGCTGTGATATTGCCAAGAAGCAGAGCTTTTGATGACTATGCAACACTGATGAATGTTTAATAATATTTAAACTTTTGAATTTGGAGCCTTGCATTTCACCCCACCACTCCCTAAGTAGTTAACGCAGACCTCCTGCGATATGGATTAAATTCAGACCTTGGTATGTGAGAAAAAGACAATGCATGATTCTTCCAGATATACACTATATATATATATATACACTATATATATATATATATACACACTATATACAGTGGGGCAAAAAAGTATTTAGTCAGCCACCAATTGTGCAAGTTCTCTCACTTAAAAAGATGAGAGAGGCCTGTAATTTTCATCATAGGTACACTTCAACTATGACAGACAAAATGAGGAAAAGAAAATCCAGAAAATCACATTGTAGGATTTCTAATGAATTTATTTGCAAATTATGGTGGAAAATAAGTATTTGGTCACATACAAACAAGCAAGATTTCTGGCTCTCACAGACCTGTAACTTCTTCTTTAAGAGGCTCCTCTGTCCTCCACTCGTTACCTGTATTAATGGCACCTGTTTGAACTTGTTATCAGTATAAAAGACACCTGTCCACAACCTCAAACAGTCACACTCCACCAGAAACAAAATTGTAGACCTGCACCAGGTTGGGAAGACTGAATCTGCAATAGGTAAGCAGCTTGGTTTGAAGAAATCAACTGTGGGAGCAATTATTAGGAAATGGAAGACATACAAGACCACTGATAATCTTCCTCGATCTGGGGCTCCATGCAAGATCTCACCCCGTGGGGTCAAAATGATCACAAGAACGGTGAGCAAAAATCCCAGAACCACACGGGCGGACCTAGTGAATGACCTGCAGAGAGCTGGGACCAAAGTAACAAAGCCTACCATCAGTAACACACTACGCCGCCAGGGACTCAAATCCTGCAGTGCCAGACGTGTCCCCTGCTTAAGCCAGTACATGTTCAGGCCCGTCTAAAGTTTGCTAGAGAGCATTTGGATGATCCAGATGAGGATTGGGAGAATGTCATATGGTCAGATGAAACCAAAATAGAACTTTTTGGTAAAAACTCAACTCGTCGTGGTTTGGAGGACAAAGAATGCTGAGTTGCATCCAAAGAACACCATACCTACAGTGAAGCATGGGAGTGGAAACATCATGCTTTGGGGCTGTTTTTCTGCAAAGGGACCAGGACGACTGATCCGTGTAAAGGAAAGAATGAATGGGGCCATGTATCGTGAGATTTTGAGTGAAAACCTCCTTCCATCAGCAAGGGCATTGAAGATGAAACGTGGCTGGGTCTTTCAGCATGACAATGATCCCAAACACACCGCCCGGGCAACGCGAAGGAGTGTCTTCGTGAAGCATTTCAAGGTCCTGGAGTGGCCTAGCCAGTCTCCAGATCTCAACCCCATAGAACATCTTTGGAGGGAGTTAAAAGTCCGTGTTGCCCAGCGACAGCCCCAAAACATCACTGCTCTAGAGGAGATCTGCATGGAGGAATGGGCCAAAATACCAGCAAGTGTGTGAAAACCTTGTGAAGACTTACAGAAAACGTTTGACCTCTGTCATTGCCAACAAAGGGTATATAACAAAGTATTGAGATAAACTTTTGTTATTGACCAAATACTTATTTTCCACCATAATTTGCAAATAAATAAATTAAAAATCCTACAATGTGATTTTCTGGATTTCTTTTTCTCATTTCGTCTGTCATAGTTGAAGTGTACCTATGATGAAAATTACAGGCCTCTCTCATCTTTTTAAGTTGGAGAACTTGCACAATTGGTGGCTGACTAAATACTTTTTTGCCCCACTGTATATATATAAATATACACATATATATATATATATATATACAGTTGTCGTCGGAAGTTTACATACACTTAGGTTGGAGCCATTAAAACTCGTATACTACAGTCATGTCTGCAAAAACACTAGAGTAAATAATATAGTATACAACAGTAAGTTCCGCAAAAACACTACAGTGGATACTATAGTATAGTACAGTCATGTACACAAAAAAATGACAGTGAATATTATAGTATACAGTGGTTTGTCCTTTAAAATTTGTAGCGTACTGCAGCACAGCTTGTGTGGTGCTGAAGAATTCTATGGCACGTTATTTAACTACCAACCACTGGTACCATTAATGCTAGTTTGTGCTAGTTTGACCACCAGAGGGCATCTTTGAGAAGCATTTGATAGCCTTCAATAGTGGATGTACTAGACAATTACACTAAGAGAATAACATTTCTAAACCGTAATTGTATAATTGTAGTCTAACCAATACCCAAACGGAGATTCAGTGAAAATAAAAATCTCATTGATTTATCAAGACCAGTCCCCATGCTTGTCTCAGAGCAGTGCGAAATAGTTATAGGTTATTGCTTCAAATCCTATTGCTTCTAACTTCAATATGTTCTTTAAATAAATAAGACTTACACCACTTTTAACAGCACAATACAACACTAGTAAACTCATGTCCCTACAGTATATCGAAAAATATGACGTGACTCTCCGACAATAATTACATATAGAGGATTGCAGGATTCTAAATTAAAACCAAAAGCTGCATCATCAATCTTCCGGTGGTGGCCGGCATGGGTATCGAATCTGCATCTGTAACAATGCATTTTGCACTGCAGGAGCCCCCATCCACACCGGAGCCCCCATCCACAAAGTATCAAAATACAGAGAGGTGTTGGTAAAGGTATATTGTCCTGCTAATAGCCCATAATGGGCTATTATAATACTGTACAGGTCAGGATAACCAAAACATTTCTTTATTAAAGACTATCAGAAAGAATGTTGGTAATTATTTATTTTGATCCAAAGCCATGAATGAGTGAGTCACTCAGCTTATGTACAGTTGAAGTCGGAAGTTTACATTTAAACTCAGTTTTTCACAATTATTTTGATAAAAAAAAAAAAAACTGCAACTCACACCCTGAAAGTGAGCAATTGTAATCTGAATGAAGGCCAAAAAAAATATTTGTGAAGGCCAAAACATTTATTTCTGTTTTTAGAGGGAGAGAAACGCTGGGCCAATTGTGCGCCACCCTATGGGACTCCCAATCTGTCACGCCCTGACCTGTATGAGCCTGTTTATGTCTCATTTTGGTTTGGTCAGGGTGTGAGTTGGGGTGGGCATTCTAGGTTCTTTTGTATTTCTTTGTTTTGGCTGAGTATGGCTCTCAATCAGGGACAGCTGTCTATCGTTGTCTCTGATTGGGAACCATACTTAAGCAGCCCTTTTTCCCTCCAGTCTTTGTGGGAGGTTGACTCTGTTAGGGTGTATGTTGCTGTTACACCAGTTGAGCGTTGTTTGGGTGAGTTTAACAATGAAACATGTTTTTCTCAACCTGGCACGCTGCGCCTTGGTCCATTAATGAAGATCGTGACACAATCACAGTCAGATGTGATATTTAATAATAATAACAATAATACTTTTTGTTGTATTATTTGTTTTGTCGTTTCTGGTCGATTAAACTGAAATTGCAACCAATCACGGCCGGTTGTGATACAGCCAACCTAACTAAGAAATACATTTCACAATAGAATTCTCCCCCTACCCTCCTTCTAGGCAAGTCTATTGTCCAGCTACCTAGCCACAATGGCGCTGTACCATGTGACCATGTGTGTTTGAAAGAGTACTGTCCAGTAAGCAACAATTTGTTTACCTTAATTAGACAACTTTGTTCCAATATTTTTGTAATTCAGTGATATTTATTCCCATAGTAATTCGTTATGGATCCATCGGAATTTTGAAAGAGTATTTTTTTCATTATTTTATTAACGAAAGCATAAAGATGCCGTTATAAGTTACATTGTTTTAGTTTGAACGTGCAGACTGGCACTAAGAAAAGAGGGAACATTTCCCTAGTCATCGCCATTATTAGTGCAATGTCCCTTAAAGTGTTGTTCTGTGCTACCCAGTGTGGCGGGGTGGGGGTCCATCCCCCCCTCCCTCCTCCTCCTATCTTCCCCATGGGCTAGGTCCGTCTTCCGTGCGTGGCTCTGCAGCCCATCCCGTGCCCCCTGCCCTCGTGCCTTGAACCTCGCGTGCTTTCTGTGGATACAGCTGGAGAACTGCAAGGCAATTCCATTTTGCTCCACTCGGGAGCCACGGCCAATATGACAAATATATATTGTCCTGCTAATAACAGAGTTAATAATATATCTGTGAGAATATCCAAGGGGCTTTTATATAATTCTAAATGAAAAATAATCGCTTTGTTTAAAAAATAATATTTTGGAGATGATTTTGTTTTCAAATCATGTAAAATGAGAGAGAAAAAGGCCATTCTTGAACATTGGGTGAGACACTGTTACTAATTTGTAAATAAAGCCAGTTTGTTATTTAGAATGATTTATTTCTGTTTTTAGAGGGCGAGAAACCAAAAACCTACAGTCATCTCATGGGTTTCCCAGTCAAGGCCGGCACAGGTATTGAACCAGCATCTGTACCTGTACCAACAGCTTGTCTTAGACCGTTGCACCACTCAGGCGCTGTACAACTTGACCTGTCAGGAGTGGCCTACAGTACTACAGTAAGAGCAAAATAATAAAAACAAAATAAAATTTATATTTTTAAACCTTATTGTAACAGTTTTAGTAAGTTTATCAGTACAATTATCAGTTACTATTTAGGTTTATGTTGCCCATTCATTGTCAGTTAGAGACACAGCAGGACCCAAAAGCGTAATCAGTGTTCTTACCCCCTTGCACTGGTCTGGAGCAATGAAGTGGTGACAAAACCACAAATTACCTCTAAGTACCGCAGCATAAATCGCAAGAACTTTAGTGGAGCAACCACTGTACTACAGCCATGTCTGCGTAAACACTACAGCGATATTAAAGTATACCACAGTCATGTCAGCAAAAACAATACCGTAAATACCACAGTATACTACACTCACGTCCGCATAAACACTACAGTGAATACCATAGTATACTACAGTCATGTCCTCAAAACCACAGTAAATAATACAGTAAAGTCTGCAAAACACTACAGTGAATACTATAGCATACTGCAGTCATGTTAGCAAAAACTCTACAGTGAATACTACAGTATACAGATGCAGAGAGCTGTGAAAGCCTGTCTGCAGATGAAGAAGTCCCAATGAAGAGCAGTGGTTCTCAGTCCTGGTCCTGGGGACTCAAAGGAGTGCAATTTTTTTTGTTTTTGCCTTAGCACTACACAGCTGATTCAAATGATCAAGTCATCATCAAGCTTAAAGTGGTATTTATGTATTCATTTGTGACGCTTTCTTTGATATGATCCTGCTATTGTCACATGCTACACATGCACATGTATCTATCTATCCGATGTTATCAAGATTTGTTATAAGGGATATTATACTTTAGTAATTCACAATGATCATATAATGTCCTCATGTGTCTGTTTTTTAGCATAAAGTACTTTGTGGACACTAGGTGAGACCACACACACACATATTCCTGTTGAACACAGTCTCTTTAACTACCTTATTTTCTCAATAAGTCTCTCTCCTAAACCTTATCCCTCTCCCCCTTCTCCCTAAATCCTCTAGGTTATATCAGCTGTGTTGGTGAACCCCTCCCGCATCTGAACTGGCTGACAGAGGGCTTAGCATGATCATAGTTGAGAGGTAACTTCGGGTCAACAGTAAGTATTATTAAAGAGATGCTTTACATTGAAATACAGATAGAGATGTAGTAGTCCCAGAGTTAATGATCCAATGTCAGTTTTTGTCACGACTTCCGCCAAGGTCGGTTCCTCTCCTTGTTCGGGCGGTGTTCGGCGGTCGACGTCACCGGTCTTCTAGCCATCGCCGATCCACTTTTCATTTATTTTGTCTTGTTTTCATCACACCTGGTTTTAATTTGCCCTCATTACTGTTGTTTATTTAACCCTCTGTTTCCCCCATGTCTGTGTGGGGAATTATTTGTTTGGCATGCCGGTTTACGCCGGGTTTATATGTTTTCACCTGTGCTTTGTGCAGCCGGTATTTGTAAGTGTATTTTGTACTTTGTGCTGCTTTACTTGGTTTTGGGCATTTGTTTTTGTGACGCTGTTGCATTCTGTTTGTACATTTGCCTCAGTAAAGTACTTAGTACACTCATCTCTGCTCTCCTGCGCCTGACTACCTACACCAGCTACACCCACCACATGACAGTTTTGCATTTCACCTCCTGATGATTATGATGACTGACCATTTTAGAATAAAAAAAACTATTGTCTGCAGGTATGCTTTGATGTGAGAGAGGAAGCCAGTTCCGTCATCGCCACCTCACCCGCTCTTAAGATAACCTTCGGGCCAACTGGGGGCCCAAGGCTGGTTAGGAGACACCGCTAGAGACACTATGTAATTGTGATGAACTGAGAGAATATTAGGGTAGCACTGTAATTCATTAGTCATTTGCTGTCTTCCTTGCTCCTCTGCTCTTACCTCTTTCCAATTCTGTCTTCTACACGTCTCTCCCCACCTCCTCTTTCGTCCTATTTTTTTTATAATACACACCATATGTGCATTGAAGTACAGATTGAACTTTCAATAAAGTGTTTCACATTCTCCACTGGTTGAAATTAAGTATCTCATTGAAATACTACACCTATCTTGTGTCCTCAGATTAATGCAGATGAAGGAAGTTAGGTATGCATAGGAAGTGTAGTGTACTGTTTTTTTCTTCTGTATATATTACAAATCAGCTTTTACTTAAATCATGTGTCTAGTTTATTGCATAGTAACAATGTGTAATCATTGATGTCCCAGGAGCAGGAGTGTTAAACACTGTTGAAGCGTATAATTGTAATACATACATGCAGACACAGCATCATTCAAAGAATGGAGTTTGATACACCTGGTATTGGATATGACTGAAAATGAATGTCTCACAGAGATTCATACCTGAACCGCATCTTTATTTTCAAAGGAAGAGTACATGATCAGTGATTATATTCAATGTACAGGCTACAATGTGGGGATCTCATGCGTGGTAATAACTACATGTATGTAGGAATTGCATCCTTAGCACAATAAAGTTGTTATATTCTACTCAATTCATAGGCTATATTAATGCCATTTAGACTTGAAGTCGATACAACAACTATGATGTACTTCAGCTGCATTGCATGGCAAATATAAGCAAGGCAAGCTTACACAATTGTACATTCAATTTGCAGTAAAGGCTTTAGCTAGCTAGATTCTTTACATCCACTGTTTCACAAGACGACAGCCTGGTTTGCTGGTTTTCTCAGGAATCCCTAAAATCCCATCAAACAGGCAAAGCGTCAATACAGGATTAAGATTGAATCGTACTACACCGGCTCCGACGCTCGTAAACTATTACAGACTACAAAAGGAAGCACAGCCACGAGCTGCCCAGTGACACGAGTCTACCAGACAAGGTAAATTACTTCTATGCTTTGAGGCAAATCAACACTGAAGCAGGCATGAGAGCATCAGCAGTTCCAGACGACTGTGTGATCACGCTCTGTAGCCGATGCGAGTAAGACCTTTAAACAGGTCAACGTTCACAAGGCCTCGGGGCCAGACGGATTATCAGGACGTGTACTCCAAGCTTGCACTGACCAGCAAGCACGTGTCTTCAATGACATTTTCAACCTGTCCCTGACTGAGTCTATAATACCAACATGTTTCAAGCAGACCACCATAGTCCCTATTCCCAAAAACACGAAGGTAACCTGACTAATTGACTACAGAGCTATAGAACTCACATCTGTAGCCATAAAGTGCTTTGAAAGGCTGGCCATGGCTCATATCAACACAATTATCCCAGAAACCCTAGACCCACTCCAATGAGCATACCACCCCAACAGATCATCTCTATTGCACTCCACACTGCCCTTTCTCACCTGGACAAAAGGAACACCTACGTGAGAATGCTATTCATTGACTACAACTCAGGTTTCAACACCATAGTGCCCTCAAAGCTCATCACTAAGCTAAGGACTAAACACCTCCCTCTGCAACTGGATCCTGGACTTCAGGTGGTAAGGGTAGGTAACATCTGCCACGCTGATCCTCAACACGGGTGCATGCTCAGTCCCCTTCTGTACTCCCTGTTCACCCATGACTGCATTGCCAGGCACGACTCCAACACCATCATTAAGTTTGCCGGTTGAGAGCTTCAAGCAGGTTGAAAGCTTCAAGTTCCTTAGTGTCCACATCACCAACAAACTATCTAGGTCCAAACAGACCAAGACAGTCAAAGACACAACAAAGCCTATTCCTCCTCAGGAGACTGAAAATATTTGGCATGGGTCCTCAGATCCTCAAAAAGTCATACAGCTGCACCATCCAGAGCGCCTGACTGGTTGCATCACTGCCTGTTATGGTAACTGCTCGGCCTCCGACCACAGGGCACTACAGAGGGTAGTGTGTATGGCCCAGTACATCCCTGGGGCCAAGCTTCCTGCCATCCATGCTATACCAGGCGGTGACAGAGGAAGGCCCTAAAAATTGTCAAAGACTCCAGCTACCCTAGTCATAGACTGTTCTCTCTGCTCCCGCACGGCAAGCGATACCAAGTCTAGGTCCAAAAGGCTTCTTAACAGCTTCTACCCCCAAGCCATAAGAGTCTTGAACAGGTAACCAAATGGCTACCCAGACTATTTGCATTGTGTCCCCCCCCACCCCCATATTATGCTGCTGCTACTTTCTGGTTATTATCTATGCTTTAACTCTACCTACATGTACATATTACCTCAATTACCTCTACTAACCGGTGCCCCCGCACATTGACTCTGTACTGGTACCCTCTGTATATAGCCTCGCTACTGTTATTTTACTGCTGCTCTTAATTTTTCTTAAAACTGCATTGTTGGTTAAGGGCATGTAAGTAAGCATTTCACTGTAAGGTCTACATCTGTTGTATTTGGCACATGTGACAAATTCGATTTGATTTGATTTCCCCCCTCACCTCAAAACAATAAGAAGGTCCCAGAGTGAGGACACTGATACTTTTAACTGTGACGGAGCAGACAGCTTAACTGTTCCCATGTGTGAACCCCAGGGTAACTCTTTGATGAGTCATTAAATAATTATTTATTGTCTACAGGTGTAGACAATCAAAAGACACATTGTGTCTGATTGCGATCAGATACATTTTCCCACCTTGGGAGGTAGTCAGACACACGTTGGCTATAGTCCAAACACTTAAAAGACACACCCTATGCCCTCAGCCCTCAAATTAAGTGGACACTTTTGATGATGTATCATGACGTCTGACGAGTATATACTTGCAGGGCAAGGGGCGAGGCAGGATGGAATGATTTTTAAATGGACCGCCCTTGCCCGGAAATTCGTCACTCATTCATCCCGCTATGATTGTGTTTTCAGCCACCGGTAGCTTGTGGGTGCTTTATGTGCGCTACAGTCAATTATGATTGCATGTCTACTTACATTAAATATATCATTCTTAATATATGCCTACTCTATGATAGCTAACAAATTAATTAGCTAAGTAACGTTAGCATGCCTAGCTGGAACTTCTGAAGGAAAATTATTTATTTCTACAATTTTCAAAAGCTAACTAAACAAAAACATCATTTCTTTTGCGAGATGTGTTTGTGCCGTCATGGACATTAGTAGAACAATGTCTAACTTATTTACATTCATTTTTACTTACACTTTAATGTTGACTGCATATTGACGTTGAGGTTTTAATTTTTGGCAGACTTTTCTTAGCAGATGTACAATCGTCGCAAATTGAATTATGGGGAGTTTGAACATAATTGTACACTCACAAACTCAAATTAAAACGAGGGCTGAGGGCTTACATTGCCAACTTCCTTGCTTGGCTAATCATTTGGACTGCCCTTCAGGATGGTAACGGGGATCCCCCAAGGTCATAAGGTGAGAGTAAGTGGACGAGGGTGTGTCTTTTATGAGTTTGAACCGCAGCCATTGTAGCGGATGCGTAACTGGTTTGCAGAGAAGTCAGGGACAGGAGAGCAAAACTGGGTAAACTTAGTAGTTTAATAAACAAACCCAAACGGTTCAAAACAAACACCAGAGTAAATGGGCACAAAATAAGCTCGTATACAATGTGCACAAGCACTACAAAGAACAATCCCACACAAAGACATAGGGGGGAACAGAGGGTTAAATACAAAACATGTAATTGAGGGAATTGAAACCAGGTGTGGAAAACACAGACAAAACAAATGGAAAATGAAAAGTGGATCGGTGATGGCTAGAAGACCGATGACATCGACCGCCGAACACCACCCGAACAAGGAGAGGCACCGACTTCGGCGGAAGTTGTGACAGCCATTGTGTCTGGATATCTTACAAGCAGATCTTGACAGAGAAACCATTGAAATCATTATAATTTGACCCTCTAAAGTCTTTAGCAGGTGGAACCATTAACTGATTACATCAATATGTGTCTTACAATAAATCAATATGATTTTGAAAGAATAGCTGTGAAATAACTTATATTAAAAAAGGGACCAAGAAATCTGAGAGTGGACAGATAAGAGACACATTTTAATATAATGTGTTGATACATTTCTGGAAATGTGGGCACAATTGAATGTAGACAAGATCACGACAAAGGACCCATGCTAGCACCAGGTATAAATCGGGGATAGAGAGAGAGTAGAAAGAGAAAGGGATTTAAAGAGAGAGGGGGAGATAGAAAGAAGGAGAGGGCGAGAGATGGAGAGAGACAGAGCCAGTGGTGGAAAAAGTACCAAATTGTCATACTTGAGTAAAAGTAAAGATACCTTAGTAGAAAATGATTCAAGTAAAAGTGAAAGTCACCCAGTAAAAATATTACTTGAGTAAAAGTCTTAAATATACTTGAGTACCAAAAGTAAATGAATTTGCTAAAATATACTTAGAAAAGTGTGGTCTACTAACTCAGGCAAGCAAAACCTCAAGACTTTCTTAAGATTAGAGATTGCGCACCAACTGTTGTCGACAAAGACACACACACCACCCGCCCTGTGTAACGAATACACTGAGGCAGAGTTAGAATCCAAGTGCGGAGGTTTATTAAGGGCAGATTCCTTGGACATAAACGATAAGGCAGGCAGAGGGTCAAAACCAGAGGAGCAGTCAGATCTGTCGTCATACAAAGGGATAATCCACAAGGCAGAGGTCAGTAGGCAGGCAAGAGGTCTTAACAGAAACATCGGTACAACAGGCTATGAAACCGCTCGGTAAGGCAGGGTAACTGGCAATACTTCGCAATGAGTCCAGGCAGAGTTACAGGCTAAATAGGAAACCAAACAGGAAATTAGTGCAGAGGAAGCCAAGGGGAGTGGAGCACAGTCAGTACTCAGGTGATGGCTCCCTCTGCTGGTTTGGCCTTACACCCTGATCTTACCCGAGGCTGCTATTCTGTCTTGCTGATGCATGGAAAACCCAGTTAAACTTCTCAAGGAGTGGTGGGTCGCTAGCGGGCTCATCCCGACACTACCAGGTGAAATGCAAGACAAAATTCCAAAATTGAATTATTAAAAATGCACCAATATACAAGTGTCCCATACTCATCAAAAGTTCTGCTTCTTGGCAATATCATAGCGTTGTCGGATTTCAAAAAGGCTTTACGGCGAAAGCACTACATTTGATTGTGTGAGGCTAGTACCTCACATATTTTCCATAACCATAACAGCGCGGTCGATAGAAAATGCATTTCACAGGGAAAACCTGTGCCTTACCTTTTGTAGAATGTCTGCAGAGGGCTTCCTAAGTGTCCAACGAAGACAATCCATGGGTATTTGGTTAGAAAAAGTAATTTATTATATCCTTAAATCTCCTTTTGGTTGGCGCTTTGTGTTCAGAAAATCCAATGTGACGAGGTGAAATGCAAGTGAAATGCAAGACAAAATTCCAAAATTGAATTATAAAAAATGCACCAATATACAAGTGTTCCATACTCATCAAAAGCTCTGCTTCTTGGCAATATCATAGCGTTGTCGGATTTCAAAAAGGCTTTACGGCGAAAGCACTACATTTGATTGTGTGAGGCTAGCACCTCACATATTTTCCATAACCATAACAGCGTCGATAGAAAATGCATTTCACAGGAAAACCTGTGCCTTACCTTTGTAGAATGTCTGCAGAGGGCTTCCTAAGTGTCCAACGAAGACAATCCATGGGTATTTGGTTAGAAAAAGTAATTTATTATATCCTTAAATCTCCTTTTGGTTGGCGCTTTGTGTTCAGAAAATCCAATGTGACGAGAACGCGTTCAACTATACCTATAAACTTTCCCTCAACAAAACTTTTAAAATGCTTCCTTAGCTTATCTTTTATGAATAAAAGTGATAATCTTTCACTTGGATGGTCACCTAAATGTTATATAAGTCAAATAAAGTGGACCGCTCAGCCAAACGTGCGTTCAAAAACGTGCAACTGAGAAAGAGGTCCCCCGGGTAAAACTTCTGTCAATAGAACCCATTAGTTCCGATTTCCATTAAACTTTGCCTATACACTGCTGACATCCAGTGGAAGCAGTAGGTACTACATTCAGGGTCCTGGTATGAAAACTTTTTATAGGCAGTGTTTCAAAGTGAGCTAAAGGCAAAAGGAATGAGATTTCGGATAGAAAAATCTCTGTTTTTTGCCTGCCAAATGACTTCCCTTACACTCACAGACAAAATGAGAACACTTTTGGAAACCTCAGAGTGTTTCCTATCCAATAGTACTAATTATGTCCATATCTTAGTTTCCGAGCCTGGGTGGCAAGCATTTTACTTTGGGCACGACAGACTCTCCAAAACCGACCCCTCAGCTGCCGCTGCCGGATAAGTTTTTTAACTGTATATTTTCCGTGTCCTTGTTCAGTAACGACTCAATGAAACGTAGGATATTACAGTTTTTAATGTCCCATTGATAGGATAGTCATCAAATCAAATCAAATCAAATTTATTTATAAAGCCCCCCTTACATCAGCTGATGTCACAGAGTGCTGTACAGAAACCCAGCCTAAAACCCCAAACAGCAAGCAATGCAGGTGTAAAAGCACGGTGGCTAGGAAAAACTCCCTAGAAGGCCAAAACCTAGGAAGAAACCTAGAGAGGAACCAGGCTGTGAGGGGTGGCCAGTCCTCTTCTGGCTGTGCCGGTGCAGATTATAACAGAACATGGACAAGATTTTAAAATGTTCATAAAACAGGCAGAACAGTTGTAACTGGAGAAGCAGCACGGCCAGGTGGACTCGGGACATCCGGGTAGGCCTTGAGGAATGGTCCTAATGCTCAGGTCCTCCGAGAGAGAGAGAGAGAGAGAGAGAGAGAGAGAGAGAGAGAGAGAGAGAGAGAGAGAGAGAGAAGAAGAAAAAAAAGAAAGAGAGAGATAATTAGAGCGAGCATACTTAAATTCGCACAGGACACCAGATAAGAGAAGAAATACTCCAGATATAACAGACGTGACCCTAGCACCTGACACATAAACTACTGCAGCATAAATACTGGGGGTGAGACAGGAGGGGTCGGAGACACTGTGGCCCCGTCCGACTAAACACGGACAGGGCCAAACAGGCAGGATATAACCCCACCCACTCTGCCGAAGCACAGCCCCCACACCACTAGAGGGATATCTTCAACCACCAACTTACCATCCTGAGACAAGGCCGAGTATAGCCCACAAGATCTCCGCCACGGCACCAGAAGCCAGTGACTCAGCCCCTGTAATAGGTTAGAGGCAGAGAATCCCAGTGGAGGGAACCGCCAGGCAAAAAGACAGCAAGGGTGGTTCGTTGCTCCAGTGCCTTTCCGTTCACCTTCACACTCCTGGGCCAGACTACACTCCAGTCATAAGACCTACTGAAGAGATGAGTCTTCAATAAAGACTTAAAGGTTGAGACCGAGTTCATGCTCTCTCACATGGATAGGCAGACTATTCCATAAAAATGGAGCTCTATAGGAAAAAGCCCTGCCTCCAGCTGTTTGCTTAGAAATTTTAGGGACAGTAAGGAGGCCTGCGTCTTGTGACCGTGAGCGTATGTAGGTATGTACGGCAGGACCAAATCAGAAAGATAGGTAGGAGCAAGCCCATGTAATGCTTTGTAGGTTAGCAGTAAAACCTTGAAATCAGCCCTTGCCTTAACAGGAAGCCAGTGTAGAGAGGCTAGTACTGGAGTAATATGATCAAATTTTGGGGTTCTAGTCAAGATTCTAGCAGCCGTGTTAAGCACTAACTGAAGTTTATTTAGTGCTTTATCCGGATAGCCGGAAAATAAAGCATTGCAGTAGTCTAACCTAGAAGTTACAAATGCATGGATTAACTTTTCTGCATCATTTTTGGACAGAAAGTTTCTAATTTTTACAATGTTTACGTAAATGGAAAAAAAGCTGTCCTTGAAACAGTCTTGATATGTCTCGTCAAAAGAGAGATCAGGGTCCAGAGTAACGCCGAGGTCCTTCACAGTTTTATTTGAGACGACTGTACAACCATCAAGATTAATTGTCAGATTCAACAGAAGATCTCTTTGTTTCTTGGGACCTAGGACTAGCATCTCTGTTTTATCAGAGTTTAAAGTAGAACATTTTCTGCCATCCACTTCCTTATGTCTGAAACACAGGCTTCAAGGGAGGGCAATTTTGGGCTTCACCATGTTTCATCGAAATGTACAGCTGTGTGTCATCCGCATAGCAGTGAAAGTTAACATTATAAGCCTCAATGACATCACCAAGTGGTAAAATATATAGTGAAAAACAATAGTGGTCCCAAAACAGAGCCTTGAGGAACACCGAAATTTACAGTTGATTTGTCAGAGGACAAACCATCCACAGAGACAAACTGATATCTTTCCGACAGATAAGATCTAAACCAGGCCAAAACTTGTCCATGTAGACCAATTTGGGTTTCCAATCTCTCCAAAAGAATGTGGTGATCGATGGTATCAAAAGCAGCACTAAGGTCTAGGAGCATGAGTACAGTTGCAGAGCCTCGGTCTGACGCCATTAAAAGGTCATTTACCACCTTCACAAGTGCAGTCTCAGTGCTAAGTGATGGGGTCTAAAACCAGACTGAAGCGTTTATACATTGTTTGTCTTCAGGAAGGCAGTGAGTTGCTGCGCAACAGCTTTTCTAAAATTTTTGAGAGGAATGGAAGATTCGATATAGGCCGATAGTTTTTATATTTTCTGGGTCAAGGTTTGGCTTTTTAAGAGAGGCTTTATTACTGCCACTTTTAGTGAGTTTGGTACACATCCGGTAGATAGAGAGCTGTTTATTATGTTCAACATAGGAGGGCCAAGCACAGGAAGCAGCTCTTTCAGTAGTTTAGTTGGAATAGGGTCCAGTATGCAGCTTGAAGGTTTAGAGGCCATGATTATTTTCATCAATGTGTCAAGAGATATGGTACTAAAAACTTGAGTGTCTCTCTTGATTTTATGTCCTGGCAAAGTTGTGTGGACTCAGGACAACTGAGCTTTGGAGGAATACGCAGATTTAAAGAGGAGTCCGTAATTTGCTTTCTAATGATCATGATCTTTTTCCTCAAAGAAGTTCATGAATGAATCACTGCTAAAGTGAAAGCCATCCTCTCTTGGGGAATGCTGCTTTTAGTTAGCTTTGTGACAGTATCAAAAAAGAAACTTTGGATTATTCTTATTTTCCTCAATTAACTTGGAAAATAGGATGATCGAGCAGCAGTGAGGGCTCTTCGATACATTGCACGGTACTGTCTTTCCAAGCTAGTCGGAAGACTTCCAGTTTGGTGTGGCGCCATTTCGCTCCAATTTTCTGGTAACTTGCTTCAGAGCTCGGGTATTTTCTGTATACCAGGGAGCTAGTTTTTTTGGCAAATGTTTTTTGTTTTTAGGGGTGCAACTGCATCTAGGGTATTCAAGGTTACATTGAGTTCCTCAGTTAGGTGGTTAACTGATTTTTGTACTCTGACGTCCTTGGGTAGGTGGAAGGATTCTGGAAGGGCATCTAGGAATCTTTGGGATGTCTGAGAATTTATAGCACGACTTTTGATGATCCTTGGTTGGGGTCTGAGCAGATTATCTGTTGCGATTTCAAACGTAATAAAATGGTGGTCCGATAGTCCAGGATTATGAGGAAAAACATTAAGATCCACAACATTTATTCCACGGACAAAACTAGGTCCAGAGTATGACTGTGGCAGTGAGTAGGTCCGGAGACATGTTGAAACAAACTGACAGAGTCGATGATGGCTCCAAAAGCCTTTGGAGTGGGTCTGTGGACTTTTCCATGTGAATATTAAAGTCACCAAAAATTAGAATATTGTCTGCCATGACTACAAGGTCCGATAGGAATTCAGGGAACTCAGTGAGGAATGTTGTATATGGCCCAGGAGGCCTGTAAACAGTAGCTATAAAAAGTGATTGAGTAGGCTGCATAGATTTCATGACTAGAAGCTCAAAAGACTAAAACGTCGTTTTTTTTTTTGTAAATAGAAATTTGCTATTGTAAATGTTAGCAACACCTCCGCCTTATGGATGCGCTGGGGATATGGTCACTAGTGTAACCAGGAGGTGAGGCCTCATTTAACACAATAAATTCATCAGGCTTAAGCCATGTTTCAGTCAGGCCAATCACATCAAGATTATGATCAGTGATTAGTTCATTGACTAGAACTGCTCTTGGGAAGTGAGGGATCTAACATTGAGTAGCCCCATTTTGAGATGTGAGGTATCACAATCTCTTTCAATAATGGCAGCAATGGAGGAGGTCTTTATTCTAGTGAGATTGCTAAGGCGAACACTGCCATGTTTAGTTTTGCCCAACCTAGGTTTCGAGGCACAGACACAGTCTCAATAGAGATAGCTGAGCTGACTACACTAACTGTGCTAGTGGCAGACTCCATTTCAAGCTGGCAGGCTGGCTAACAGCCTGCTGCCTGGCCTGCACCCCTATCTCATTGTGAAGCTAGAGGAGTTAGAGCCCTGTCTATGTTCGCCGATAAGATGAGAGCACCCTCCAGCTAGGATGGAGTCCGTCACTCCTCAACAGGCCAGGCTTGGTCCTGTTTGTGGGTGAGTCCCAGAAAGAGGGCCAATTATCTACAAATTCTATCTTTTGTGTGGGGCAGAAAACAGTTTTCAACCAGCGATTGAGTTGTGAGACTCTGCTGTAGAGCTCATCACTCCCTAACTGGGAGGGGGCCAGAGACAATTACTCGATGCCGACACATCTTTCTAGCTGATTTACACGCTGAAGCTATGTTGCGCTTTTGTGACCTCTGACTGTTTCATCCTAACATCGCGTTGGTGCGACGTGGATAACAATATCTCTATACTCTCTACACTGTAGATTTAGCCTTAGCCAGCACCATCTTCAGGTTAGCCTTAACGTCGGTAGCCCCTCTGTTCAGGTTAGCCTTAACGTCGGTAGCCCCTCTGTTAGTCTCTAACAGAGCTCATCCAGTTTATTCTTCAGTGATTGCACGTACACCAGTAGAATCAAGGGTAAAGGCGGATTACCCACTCATCGACTAAGTCTCGCCAACAACGTCTCCACTTAATACAAATGACAGGGTTTGGGCCTGGTCTGGGAGGAGCAGTATATCCTTTGCGTCTGACTCACTAAAGAAAGAATCCTCATCCAGTTTGAGGTGAGTAATTGCTGTTCTGATGTCCAGAAGCTCTTTTCAGTCAAAAGAAACGATGGCGGAAACATAATGTTTGTGAAAGTAGTTGAGATTTCTGAAATAGTATTTGACCCCAGGTCTGTACACCATGCAATAATACAATATCAGTGACATTGGATTCTGGTTTCAGATGCAATATGTATATTGTTTCTTCTTGCTGCTCTCCCCTAAGAAATATATTGTAATACTCTGCATTCTTCAAATATGCAATCTGTACGTGCAGTATTCTATGCATTACATCTAAATGTGTGTCAAAAGCGTTCAATGGTATCCCCAATGTTCTCTCTCTTTCTCTCTCTCTATCCCTCCATCTTTCTTCTCTCACTTGTTCGCTTGCACACACACACACCATCCTCTCAGAGCTGATGACCTTCCTGCCTCCCCTGGTGGTTCTACTACAGTCGCTGGAGAAAATTTCTTCCCCATTAAACGTAGACGTCCTCAAAGAAGAAATATAAATCAAAATGCCATCTCCTGTCTCTGAGGACCTGTGTGTGTGGTCGGGCGTGTGTGTGTGGTCGCGTGTGTGAACAGAAAAGGATCAAGAGGAAAAAAGTGTCATTTAAAAGGATAAGAGGTATCAGTGAATGGAGTCGTTTACTAAGACCCGATGTGTGAGGCGGACATGAAAATATGTAATTAGGAATGCATGAAATAAAAAAATCTCTCTGACAGCATTTATTACAGGCAATATCTCTCACTCGCCTCTGGTCATAAAACGACATAACATATTGGATATTATATAGGCCTAGCCATTCCAGTGTGTCAATATTAGATTTTTGCAATATAAAATCTATGGCCTTATGCTCAATATTGTTTGTGGCAGATGTGGTTAAAATATCCTGCCCCACAACTGCAAGCAAAGTGAACCTAATGCTCCTACACCTCACACAAGGACCCTCCAGCATTTTACCTGAATGTGTTCCCTTACGTGTAACGCGATAGTGGGAGTTTGGCCCCTCTGTATCTCCCGAGTATGCTGGCTGTCTGACAATATTGGCTCCAGTGCTGCAGCCAAGGGCAACCATGGCTTACTGCCATTAAACAATAAAGAGATATCGAGAGGGAAACTGACACCCTGATGGGAGAGCTAGAGAGTGTGCCCGAGAAAATACATGAGACTGCGACTCTCCACCAGCAGTAGTCAATGGACTACCATTTGAACACAGTCAGAAACTCCCTAATGCCACTTGTTGCCATTTCAGTGGTAACATTTACATTGTGCCAGTGACAGATGGTGACCTATCAATACATAAAAAAATAGTGTGGTCTACTAACTCAGGCAAGCAAAACCTCAAGACTTTCTTAAGATTAGAGATTTCACACCAGCTGTTGTTGACAAAGACTGGATTTTGAATTTGGCGCCTTGCATTTCACCGGGTAGTGTCGGGAGTGGGGCGCTAGTGGGGAGTTAAAGCAACATTGCTATGAACGCTTGGCCGCCAAAAGCCAGTAATCCCTTTGGTAACTTTTCTGACAGCTCCTGCATAAAACACAAAAAGTGGATTGTGAGGCCCTGCTTTCACGGTCTGTATTCATAATGAAAATCTAGATCAAGTGAGCTTTTGCCCTTCTGCTCCACAGGAGGTTGCCGTCCTCCCTAAGCTCGCCTTAGGACACATACTGTACAGTTTGACTCCCCACCTACCACTGTCCCTTGACGCCAGAAGTGAGAGCACCAAGTGAGTGAAAAAACGATAAGAGTAGTGGTATTTCACCGATGGCCGAGGCCTCCCACTTATTCTACACCTCTCATGTCTCTTCACAGTGCCTAGAGTGTTGCTAAGAAGGCAGCCGCGGCTGGGGGAGCAGTTGCTTGGTCGCCCTCCTCTCGCCACCATTGGAAGTTCATTGTGCGGCCCGTCTTGCGGGCTCTCGTGCGTGGTCTCACAAGGGGCTGTGTGCGGGGGTTCTTTGGGGAGGTGTCCGCGGGCAGGCCGTAGGTGGACCGGTGGGGTGTTGGGTCTGGCGATTGACGGCAGCGACTCTGGAAGTGCACCAGGCCCAGGATAATTGTACAATTGGCAATAAGATACACACCTCGCAATGATCCGCCCCTTTTTTCAATTTTCACCTAAAATTACATATCCAAATCTCACTGCCTGTAGTTCAGGCCCTGAAGCAATGATATGCATATTCGTTGTACCATTTGAAAGGAAACACTTTGAAGTTTGTGGAAATGTGAAAGGAATATAGGAGAATATTACACAATAGATCTGGCAAAAGATAATACAAAGAAAAAAACAACCGCTATTTTGTTTTTTTGTACCATCATCTTTGAAATGCAAGAGAAAGGGCATAATGTATTATTCCATCCCAGGGGAAATTTAGTGTATGTGCAAAGTTTTAGACAGATCCAATGAAATATTGCATTTCTGTTCAAATTGTTGTATCAAGACCAAATGTGCCTAATTTGTTTATTAAAAACTTTTCATGTTCAAAATTGTGCACTCTCCTCAAGCAATAGCATTGCATTATTTCACTGTAATAGCTACTGTAAATTGGACAGTGCAGTTAGATTCACAAGAATGTAAGCTTTCTGCCAATATTAGATATGTCATATCCTGGGAAATGTTCTTGTTATTTACAACCTCATGCTAATTGCATTAAACCACGTTAGCTCAATCGTTCCGTGGAAGAGACACCGATCCCGAAGAAGATAAAAAAGGGAACACCCATTTAACCGTAAAAAAGGTTGACAGTCGGAGGGCCATCAAGCAAGTACAGGTCAAATGGCCATCAAGCAAACAGGCCCACAAGACAGGGCTGTAAAATCTAGAGTTTGTAAAGAGAGGGGGATAAAGGGAAACCAAGCGGTGAGCTGCCCAGTGCCTACCAGACAAACAAAATGCCTTTCGCTTCAAGGCAAGCAACACTGAACCATGCATAAGAACACCAGCTGTTCCAGACGACTGTGTGATCACTCTCTCCCTAGCCAAGGTGAGTAAGAATTTGAAACAGGTTAACATTCACAAGGCAGCAGGTCCAGATGGATTACCAGGAAGCATACTCAGAGCAGCTGGTAAGTGTCTTCTCTGACATTTTCAACCTCTCCCTTACCCAGTCTGTAATACCTACATATTTCAAGCAGACCACCTTAGTCCCTGTGCCGAAGAACGCCAAGGTAACATGTCTAAATGACTATCGCCCCATAGCACTCACATCTGTAGCCATGAAATGCTTTGAAAGACCGGGCATGGCTCACATCAACACCATCATCCCAGACACCCTGGCCACCCCTCCATTTCGCATACTGCCCCAAGAGATCCACATATAATGCAAACTCTATTGCACCCCACACTGTCCTCTCCCACCTGGACAAGAGGAACACCTACGTGAGAATGCTGTTCATTAACTACAGCTCAACGTTCAACACCATAGTACCCTCCGAGCTCAAGACTAAGCTAAGGACACTGTGACTGAACACCTCCCTCTGCAACTGGTTCCTGGGCTTCCTGATGGGCTGCTCCCAGTTGGAGAAGGTAAGCAACAACACATCCGCCACACTGACCAACACGGGGGCCCCTCCTGTACTCCCTGTTCATGCACAACTCCAACATCATCATTAAGTTTGCTGACGGTAAGCCTGATCATCGACGGTAGACCTGATCATCGACGACGATGAGACAGCCTATAGGGAGGAGGTCAGGAACGAGCACGCCCCCATTCACATCAACAGGGCTGTAGTGGAGCGAGTCGAGAGCTTCAAGTCCCTCTGTGTCCAAATCACTAAGGATCTACCATGGTCCACACACACACACGAACACAGTCGTGAAGAGGGCAGGCCAACGCCCAAAGTAACTGCCACTTAGGCCCAGAAACTAGGATATGCACATAATTAGTACTATTGGATAGAAAACACTCTGAAGTTTCTAAAACTGTTAAAATAATGTCTGTGAGTATAACAGAACTGATATGGCTTTTGTGACATGCCCTCTTTTTCAATGGTTGTCTATGGGATCTGCTGTATTCCAGGACCCAGGTTGCAGTACCTATGGCTTCCACTAGATGTCAACAGTCTTTAGACAAGGTTTGATAAGTTTAGCTTTAAAAACAACGGGATAGAAGAAGATTATGTAAGTGGATGGAGGAAGTGCCTTTTGTGTTTTGCGCGCGAGACCGTGAGTACGCGCCTCGGGATTTCACTTTTCTATCGCTCAGGTTATTATCCGTGTGAAATATTATAGTTAATATACATAAAAGTGTATCTAAAGATACATTATAAACAATGTTTGATTTGTTTGGACAAAGCTGATAGGTATATTTTGAACGCTTTCTCTTCCCTGTACAATGGGCGAGTGGACGGTGTATTTTCTGAACATAACGCACCAACCAAACTGAGATTTATGGATATAAACAAGGACTTTTTCTAACAAAAGGAACATTGGATGTCTTGCTTGGATACTTTGGATTGCCCTCAACAAAAGATCATCAAAGGTAATTGATTTATTTTAGCTCTTTATATGTCTTTTGTGACACCCGTGCTGGTTATGAAATTATGCTAATGCGGAAAATATGCGGGGCGCTGTCCTCAGGCGATCAAATGTTGTGCTTTCGCCGTAAAGCCTTTTTGAAATCTGACAACGCTGTGAGATTGCCAAGAGTCTAAGCTTTTGAAGAGTGTGCAACACCTTGTATATTGACAAATGTTTTATAATTCTACTTTTGGATTTTGAATTTGGCCCCTTACATTTTTCCAGGTATTGTCGGGACTGGGAGGCTAGCGCCCCAATGATCCCTAAGAGGTTTAAGAGCATCTTGACTGGCTATATCACCACTTGGTATGGCAACGGCTTGGCATCCACAAGGGGCTACAAAGGATAGTGCGTACGGCTAAGTACGTCACTGGGGCTGAGTTCCCTGTCATCCACGACCTCTATACCAGGCCGTGTCAGAAGAAGGCCCTAACAAATGTCAAAGACTCCAGCCACCCAAGTCATAGGCTGTTTTCCCTGCTACCACACTGCAAGTGGCATCAATGCACCAAGTCTGGAACCAACAGTACCCTGAACAGCTTCAACCCCCAAGCAATAATACTTCTAAATAGATAGTTAAACAAATAGCTACCTGGACTATTTTCATTGAGCCTTTTTGCATTTTTTGACTCATCACATACACTGCTGTCACTGTTTATCATCTATCCTGTCGCCTATTCACTTTATTTATAGTTATATGTGTATACAGTGCCTTTGGAAAGTATTCAGACCCCTTGACTTTTTCCAAATTTTGTTACGTTACATCCTTATTCTAAAATGTGTTAAATCTTTTTTTCCCCTTTTTTTCCCCTACACAGAATACCCCATAATGACAAAGCAAAAACAGTAAAAAATATCACATATGCATAAGTATTCAGACACTTTAATCAGTACTTTCTTGAAGCACCTTTGGCAGGGATTACAGCATAGAGTCTTCTTGGTCATGACAATAGAAGCTTGGCACACCTGTATGTGTTGCTGCACAGCTATTTTAACGTTTCTCCAGAGATGTTTGATCTCTGGAGAGACGTGTCTGAGTTCCTGAGCTCTCTGGAGCATCAAGGATCTCTCTGTACTTTGCTACATTCATCTTTGCCTCGATCATGACCAGTCTCCCAGTCCCTTCCGCTGAAAAACGTCCCCACAGCATGATGCTGCCAGGTTTCCTCCAGACGTGATGATTGGCATTCAGGCCAAAGAGTTCAATCTTGGTTTCGTCACACCAGATAATCTTGTTTCTCATGGTCTGAGAGTCTTTATGTGCTTTTTGGTAAACTCCAAGTGGGCTGCCGTGTGCCTTTTACTGAGGAGTGGCTTCCGTCTGGCCACTCTACCGTAAAGGCCTGATTGGTGGAGTACTGCAGAGATGGCTGTCCTTCTGGAAGGTTCTCCCATCTCCACAGAGGAACTCCAGAGCTCTGTCAGTGTGACCATCGGCTTCTTGATCACCTCCCTAACCAAGGCCCTTCTCCCCCAACTGCTCAGTTTGGCCGGGCGGCCAGCTCTAGGAAGAGTCTTGGTGGTTCCAAAATGATGGAGGCCACTGTGTTCTTGGAGACCTTCAATGCTGCAGAAATGTTGTTACATAACAAAATGTGGAAAAAATACTTTCACCAAGGCACTACCTCAATTACCTCCGCACATCAGCTCGGTACTGGTGCCCTGTGTATAAAGCCAAGATATCGTTACTCATTGTGTATTACTTTTATTATTACGTGTTAATACTTTTCTATTATTTCTCTATTTACTTTTTCTCTGCATTGTTGGGAAGGTCCCCGAAGTAAACATTTCCCTGTTAGTGAAATGTGTTGTTTACGAAGCATGTGACAAATAAAATTGTATTTGATTGCATTAAAAATCACCTCTACAAATAGAAAAGTATGTTCATATTCATTCGAATAGCAAACACATTCACAAATTATTTGTACAGAATGGCATTACAGAATTTGCAACTGCAACATGTTCACACTAGAACAGCCTGGTCTTTCAGCATATAAGTACAGTACCAGTCAAAATTTTGGACATACCTACACATTCAAGGGTTTTTCTTTATTTGTACTATTTTCTACATTGTAGAATAACAGTGAAGACATCAAAACTATGAAATAACACATATAAAATCATGTAGTAACCAAAAATATGTGAAACAAATCAAAATATATTTTCTATTTGAAATTCTTCAAAGTAGCCACCCTTTGCCTTGATGACAGCTTTGCACATGCTTAGCATTGAGGTAGTCACCTGGAATGCATTTCAATTAATAATTATCACCCATTCCATCCATTTGTCATTCTTTCAGTGGGCTGGCATCATTTGCTTCGCTGGATATGGATGTGTTTTTGCATTATTCTAAAGGCCTACTGCATCATATAGCATGTTTTCATTTCCCCTACAATACATTTGATTAGTAATAGAGTTATCGACTCAAATACCAGTGGGTCGCTAGCGGGATCATCCCGACACTACTAGCGCAAACCTGTAGCGCCAGATTTAAAATCCGAAAATTGAATTATTAAACATCCAGCTATATACAAGTGTTCCATACTCATCAAAAGCTCTGTTTCTAGGCAATATCACAGCGTTGTCAGATTTCAAAAAGGCTTTACGGCGAAAGCAGCACATTCATTTGTTTGAGGGTAGCACCTCACATATTTTCCAATAGCCATGTATCGATTAGCAATCATGGCACACACATAACACATTTCACAGCGAAAACAAAGTAATTACCTGTTGAAGAACTTCTGCTGAGGTCTTCCTAAGTGTCCAACGAAGACAATCCATGGTTCTTTTGTTAGAAAAAGTAACGTCTTTTATCCATAAATCCTCCATTTGGTTCATGCGTTATAATCAGAAACGACAGCCTCCATTACTCCTTTGAAACTCGGCGCCGACTCGTTAAAATTATACCTATAAACTTGTCCAAAAACAATCAAACATAGTTTTAAATGTATCCTTAGGAACCCTTTTACGTATATGTACTATTATAAATCAGCCGGAATATAAACTGAACGCTAAAAACGATAAATAAGGCACAGCGCCTTCTCATGCACGCTGCACTCTGAAGAGTTTTCATAACGTGGTCTCTCGTTCCATGCTGTTTATCAATGGCGAAATTCCCCAAGATGGAGTAAAACACCGTCTCGTGGTTGATGACATCATAAGGAAGCGACGTGCACTGCGTTCACATGCCTATATATGGTCATTTTGGATAGGGAGGGGCTCAAAAATGAGCAATGTGTCAAAATGACTTTTTTCAGGACAGAGATTCCTCAGGGTTTTGCCTGCCAAATGCGTTCTGATTGACCCACAGACAAATGGTTAACGGTTTTGGAAAATTCAGAGTGTTTCCTATCCAATGGTACTAAATATATGCATATCCCATTTTCTGGGCCTAAATGGGAGGCATTTTACTTTGGGCATGCCAGGCTCTCCAAAACAGTCAGTTTTTCTGCTGGAGCCGGTGAAGTTATAGTAAATAAAACAGTCCCATAACAGCTTATTTTCACAAAGTAAAATGTAAAAGAGAATGGTATCAACCCCAAGGCGTGCAGTCAAATGATGTGCTGCTGATAAATAGGCTATCACTATTGTCTTTCTAAATTGAATCAACCTCTTCACCCTCCCTATCATTCAGTTAGGCCTAATTTAAATTCAGTTGTGAAGTAAGGTGCCCAATTATAGCCCATTCAATCATTTGTCATTCAGTGAGCAGAGAGAGAGATGCAATAGCATTAGCGCCTGGCTGGGTACCAACATCCTGGGTACCATTGTCTTGGCCGATTAAGTTAGGAATGGGTATGAAAAAAAAACTGGTAAAAAGGCTCTAAATACTTTTCTGTTTGTGATTTCAAAATTCGGAAAAATTAGAAGTGTAAAATACAAACATTTAGGAAAAGTCAGGGAATGAGCAGGACATAGCTTTTTGGAGGGGGCAGATTTTTTAAATTTACAAATTCAAACGTTAGTTCTAGTGTTAAAAAACACCTTTACGTGTGAGGAGAATAACAGTATTCACCGCCACATGTGAACTTGCAATTCTTCACATGTTAAACTGCAAATCCAATTGTCACGTGAATGTTTTTTACATAAGAAAGTGCAAGTCCACATGTGAATCTGCAATTCACACGTGGGTTGAAAACGTTTTACTCCTGACATGTGAAAAGGTGGTGTTAACATGTGAACTATAAATACATGTAAACGTATGGTTTCACATGTTTAATACTGACCTGACACGTGCTACTTTTGTTTTCACATATGAACATTTCAGCTCAACATGTGAAAATGTGATTTGTGAAACTGCAAATTTCACGTTTTTTTTAGGGCTAGCCCCCTACACTCATATCTCTCTCTACGTTTCTCCCCCACTCTCTTCACCATCTCCCTCTTCCATCTACAGTATCTCTTCACTACTCTCTCTTCCCTAATCTCCATCGCCTTCTCTTCCCTCTCTCTGAAGTGCGGTCACATAGCATACCTACTGTATAGTATGATCCAGACAGCTGCATGAGGACTGATAAAAACCAGCCAGAGCTACAGGAAGGTGAAGAGAAGGTCCCCACTAAACTACATCTCACATGACAAACTTTGGCAGGAACAAACCTACATCACTTTTTTACATGACTCTTCTGTTTATTCCTATCCTGTGTAGTCCATTAATTTCCTCTCTCCCTAATCCATCGCTCTCTCCCTCTCTCACTTGTTCCTGCTCTATTAATGTTATTCTATAAATCAAAATAAAATTTTCTCTCTCTCTCTCTCTCTCTCTCTCTCTCTCTCAATTCAATTTGCTTTATTGGCATGACGTAACAATGTACATATTGCCAATCTCTCTCTCTCGCTCTCTCTGAGGTAGCAGGTCCCAAACAATCACCTGGTTAACCCTCTGGGTTGCTGTAGGTTGGGTTGGCAGTGGTTGTCCTAAATTCAGTCAGTCTGGCAGATGCCCTGCCGTGGTCTCTTACTCACCTTTCCTCCAACGGTTCCAAAGGATCGTCTCTCTCTCTTTCTCTCGTCTCTCTCTTTCTTCCTCCCACTCTCTTCATCCCTCTTCCTCTCTCTCTCCCTCCCTTATCCGACCAAAGAGAAAACATCAGACTCCACAAGCCCTTTGCTTGTCAACCCCTCCCCCTTCCCAAATCAGAAAGAGCAGCCTGTTACATTACTCAGGGCCGTGTTTGTTTGTGTGTGTGCATCTCTTTAGTTTCTAGCTTACATCTCAATAGATATTAAACCGGATGTTTCAGGGGCCCAATCTAAAAGCCCACTCTTCAGAAAGTATTTAATTATACTAGAGAAGAATTCTAATGTGAGTGATGCCCTTCGTCTCGTTGAAGGTGGATTGAATTTACGACCTTATGATGGTTTTAACAAAATAACAATTTGACACAATGCAACGACATAAAAAAGCATTCTACCACATGTATTTCCTTTCAATAGGTTTCCTAATATTTACAATATCTCTGCTGTGATGTTTTATGAAACTCTAAAAAAATTGGTTATTATCCAAGAAATATGACATCCAACTATACTGTATACTAGCACACATTCAGTTGGAGTATAACTCAGGTTTGAAAAGGGTAAACGATGATGGGATTAACTTCTAATGGGTGGCAAGCTTGTCAAAGGCCTTTGGAATAAGAGGCTATATCTTGAATTTAAATGATGTTAGGTCTTAATAGGATTGTAATGGAGGAAAGAGGTTCTTCTATTCTTCTATTATGACTCATCAAAGCACATGGAGGTAAAAGAGAGGAAGGATTTTAATGTTTGGAGCTAGTTCTATATCCTGGGAAGGATTGCATCACATTGTATGTGTCCCAAATAGCACCTTATTCCTAATATAGTACACTACTTTTGACCAGAGCCCTATGTAGTTCCCTACATAGGGAATAGGATGCCATTTAGGATGTACATATTATCATGTGCAGAAAGCAGAAGTGATAAGGACCAGACATTATTTGCACCTTAGCACACATGCACTCACTCAAAACCACACAGACACACACACACACAAACACACACAACACACACGCACACATTCATGCTACAGACACACCACAACTGCTGCTACCACACTGTCATTATGATTGGTAAATACTGCTCAATTTAAACACTTGTAAATATTGAACTATAAATTGTGCATTCCTGTATTATACTTACGCTACAAGGTAGCCCAGTGGTTAGAGCGTTGGGCCAGAAACCGAAAAGTTGCTGGACTGAATCCCTGAGCTGACAAGGTAAAAATCTTTCATTCTGCCCCTGAACAAGGCAGTTAACCAACTGTTCACCGGTAGGCCATCAATGTAAATAAGAATTTGTTCTTAACTGACTTGCCTAGTTAAATAAAGGTTAAATACAATATTTATTCCATTCTAATTACTTTATGTTCGTATTCCTATCTTTTATTATTTCTTATTGTTGTTGCATTGTCGAGAAAGAACCTGCAAGTACTCTTACCCTCTTGTTCTTTTGCACCCCAGTATCTCTACTTGCACATCATCATCTGCACATCTATCACTCCAGTGTTAATTCGAAATTGTAATGATTTCACCTCCATGGCCTATTTATTGCCTTACCTCCCTACTCTTCTACATTTGCACACACTGTACATAGATTTTTATATTGTGTTATTGACTACATTTCTTTATGTGTAACTCTGTGTTGTTGTTTTTGTCGCACTGCTTTGCTTTATCTTGGCCAGGTTGCAGTTGTAAATGAGAACTTGTTCTCAACTGGCATACCTGGTTAAATAAAGGTGAAAAAAATATATTAAAAAAATAAGTACGTATTTTGTTGGACGGTATATACCATGTGTATCCCGTATGACTCAAATTTGAAACTTGAAGCTTGCTTTTATCCAGATGTATCTATCTTCTTCCTCACAATCGTCCCTTCTTCTTATCAAATGTAATATATTAACTGCCGTCTTGAGCATACAATCTTCTATTTTTGACTCTTAAACCCTAAATATTATTTCCATCCCTTTTTCAATCAAAATCCTAAATTGCATCACGCATCTTAGGTTTCCTTGCCAGCTGGGTGCTTTGATCCAGAGCACTCTGGGAGGTTGGGCTGAGGTATGTCTGAATCAGAAAGGCTACAGGCTTTATCTGATTAGCAACCACCGGATCTGGGCTGCATTGAAAATGACACCCCGTTCCCCTATATAGTGTACTACTTTTGACTAGGCCTCACAGGGCCCTGGTCAAAAGGAGTGCGCTATATCATCGAGCAGCCATAACTGCTCCACACTGGGTATTAAAAGCCCTGCTTTGAAGGAAATGCACGTATTTCTTATTGCTTCATCTCCTCATCCCACATCTTTCTTTTGCTTTCTTTCTTCTTTCTTATTGGTTCATCAGGAGGCCACTATTGGGGGTCATCCCCCCCCAGGGCATTCCACTGTACTTCATCCACTTCAACAGGTATTCCTTGGAGCTCTTAGTAAATAAATTGCTTTGCTTTGGTCTATCTGATGCGTTCGTTTGTTGTCAGATGGGGTCTGATTTGTTGTGGCATAGTTGGCCTGCATGCGCCCGGTAGTCTCCCAGTCTATATCCTAAATGGCACCTTATCACCTACAGTACCAGTCAAAGGTTTGGACACACCTACTCATTCAAGGGTTTTTCATTATTTTTACTATTTTCTACAATGTAAAATAATAGTGAAGACCTTACAACTATGAAATAACACATATGGAATCATGTAGTAACCTAAAAATTGTTAAACAAATCAAAATATCACTTTTCTTTTTATTCTGCAATGTAGCCAACCTTCCTTGATGACCATTTTACACACTCTTTGCATTCTCTCAACCAGCTTCACCTGGAACACTTTTCAACAGTCTTGAAGGAGCTCCCACTTATGCTGAGCACTTGTTGGCTGCTTTTCCTTCACCCCGCGGTCCAACTCATCCCAAACCATCTCAACTGGGTTGAAGTCGGGTGATTGTGGAGGCCAGGTCATCTGATGCAGCACTCCATCACTCTCCTTCTTGGTCAAATAGCCCATACACAGCCTGGAGGTGTGTTTGGTCAGTCCTGTTGAAAAACAAATGATAGTCAGCACAAACCTCTATGCTTCACCACACTTGCAGAGATCATCGGTTCGAGATCATCGGTTCACCTACTCTGCGTCTCACAAAGACACAGCGGATTGAACCAAAAATCTCAAATTTGTACTCATCAGATCAAAGGTCAGTTTTCCACCGGTCTAATATCCTTTGTTCGTGTTTTTTGACCCAAGCAAGTCTCTTCTGTTTCTGTCAATTGAACTCTGTGAAGCATGTATTTGGGCTGCAATCTGAGGTGCAGTTAACTCTAATGAACATATCCTCTGCAGCAGAGGTAACTCTGGGTCTTCCTTTCCTGTAGCGGTCCTCATGAGAGCCAGTTTCATCAAAGCATTTGATGGTTTTTGCAACTGCACTTGAAGAAACTTTCAAAGTTCTTGAAATGTTCTGGATTGACTGGCCTTCATGTCTTAAAGTAATGATGGACTGTCATTTCTCTTTGCTTATTACAGCTGTTCTTGCCATAATATGGACAGAACTATCTTCTGTATACCACCCCTACCTTGTCACAACACAACTGATTGGCTCAAACGCATAAAAAAGGAATGAAATCCAACAAACTAACTTTTAACAGGGCACACCTGTTTATTGAAATGCCTTCCAGGTGACTACCTCATGAAGCTGGTTGAGAGAATTCCAAGCGTGTGCAAAGCTGTCATCAAGGCAGCTACTTTGTTTAACACTTTTTTGATTACTACATGATTCCATTTGTGTTATTTAATAGTTTTGATGTTTTCACTATTATTCTACAATGTAGAAAATAGTAAAAATTGACTGGTACTGTATACATTACACTACTTTTGATCAGAGCCAACAAATGTAGGACCTTCATTTCATCACTCTTTTCTTGGTGATAATTTATCTGCACATTATCAACCCCTACAAAAATGGAAATTAAATGGAAATTTCACAAATGCTCTACTACATATTCAGCACCACCCCAGCATCAGCATATGTGAAAATTGCGCATTTCTATGTTTTGTAGTAAAATATAAAGGGTAAAAAAGAGAGGGAGATAAGTGTTTCCAATGACATCATTAGTGTGCATCGTGTGATTTTAACCAATCATGTGTAGGCATTGCCTACTAATTGTCTACAAATGATCTAGTAATTGGCTGATGACATCATTGGAAACACTTATCTTCCTCTATCTTTTACTACAAAACATAGTAACGCGGCATTTTCACATATGTTGATGTAGGGGATGATGAATATGAAAAGTTGTGCACTACAAAAGTGCAATTTTGGATACTGCCCCAGTCTCTCAGGCTGTTATGGCTGCAGATTGATGCATGATGATGTCAGGGCACCTGTGTGTTAGAACACCTGTCTCACAGCTGTTAGAGGATCAACAGGGCTCTAGAAGACAGATTGCAGCAGGTTGCCTGTCTGAATGTATAGTTGCTACTACCACCTTTATATTCACTGAATGTTTGGGGATGGGAGGATGGGAAGTTAAGCTGTTGGCCAAATCTAATTTGTGTGCATATAAGTAAAACTTTGTTATGTGTGGCTTGCACTGTAAGTATGAGGTAAACATGTGTCTAGCATAACCACTGGAAAAATGAATTATGTTTTGTTATGTGAAAACGTGCTTGGCGCAACAGGTCTTGTCCAAACTCAGTTTTAGGTGGGTAAAAAGTTGTTTCTCTTCAGCCAGTGGGTTGTAGTATCAGGCAGTGAACCAAATTGAATACATAAGTCTATTGGCCCGACATACCCATGAAAAGCCATAATCTGTGTATTGACAGGTAATCAGTGAGGAAAGTGAAATGGCCTGATTCATTTTATCTGCTGCTGCTTGCTAGCTAACATCAAGGCCCAGTTCATAATAAATGAGACGAGCAGCCATGTAGCATTGTGCCCCGTTTACCCTCCCTTCGTCTCCTGGCTCTTTCAGGTGAGGTGCCTCTTTTGCCATTGACTTGCTATAGGAAATGCTGGATTCCAGCTCCCAGGTTGCAGTACCTATGGCTTCCACTAGATGTCAACAGTCTTTAGACAAGGTTTCATGCATTTATCTAGAAAAATAGAGTAGTGGAAGAAGTTTATCCAAGGGGAGTGAGGAAGTCACTTTTCTCTTTGACGTGAGGGATCGTGAGTGCGCCTCGTTTTTTTCCTTTTCTATTGCCCAGGATATTATCCGTGTGAAATATTATCATTAATATACATATTAGTGTACCTAAGGATTGATTAGAAATGTTGTTTGATTTGTTTGGGCAAAGTTTATAGGTATATTTTTAACGCTCTGTATGTCTTGGACGAGTGAACAGTAGATTTTCTGAACTAGCGCACCACTGCTCCCTATTAAGCAGGTTCTCTATTCAGCCACCATGGCCACCTCTCTCTTTCTTTCAGTCCCTTCTTTCTCTCTCTCTCCATGCTCTCTCAAGTACTCAGGTAAAAATACTTTAAAGTACTACTTAAGTCGTTTTTGGGGTATCTGTACTTTACTTTACTTCATCTTTTTTTACATTTTTACTTTACTACATTCCTAATGCAAATTATGTATGTTTACTCCATACATTTTTCCTGACACCCAAAAGAACTTGACGGGACCGCTGTGGAGAATGTGAAAAGCTTCAGGTTTCTCCGCATACACATCACTGACAATCTGAAATGGTCCACCCACACAGACAGTGTGGTTAAGAAGGCTTAACGGTGCCTCTTCAACCTCAGGAGGCTGAAGAAATTTGTCTGAAGCACAATTGAGAGCATCCTGTCGGGCTGTATCACCGCCTGATATGGCAACTGCACCGCCCGCATCCACAGGGCTCTCCATAGGGTGTTGCGGTATACCCAACACGACACCGGGGACACACTGCCTGCCCCAAGGACACCTACATCACCCGATGTCACAGGAAGGCCAAAAAGATAATCAAGGACATCAGCCACGGCCTGTTCACCCTGTTATCATCCAGAAGGCAAGGTCAGTAGAGGTGCATCAAAGCTGGGACCGAGAGACTGAAAAACAGCTTCTATCTCAAAGCCATCAGACTGTTAAAACTACTTAGGGAGTGGTGGGGCGCTAGCGGGCCACTCCCGACACTACCCGGTGAAATGCAAGGCGCCAAATTCAAAATCCAAAAGCGTTTTTAGATTTCAGAAAGGCTTTACGGCGAAAGCACTACATTTGATTGTTTGTTTCCATTAGCATAAACTAATGGCAAAACATTAGCATGAACTGAGAGCATGTGCTGACAAACACCGGGGACACACTGCCTGCCCCAAGGACACCTACATCACCCGATGTCACAGGAAGGCCAAAAAGATAATCAAGGACATCAGCCACGGCCTGTTCACCCTGTTATCATCCAGAAGGCAAGGTCAGTAGAGGTGCATCAAAGCTGGGACCGAGAGACTGAAAAACAGCTTCTATCTCAAAGCCATCAGACTGTTAAAACTACTTAGGGAGTGGTGGGGCGCTAGCGGGCCACTCCCGACACTACCCGGTGAAATGCAAGGCGCCAAATTCAAAATCCAAAAGCGTTTTTAGATTTCAGAAAGGCTTTACGGCGAAAGCACTACATTTGATTGTTTGTTTCCATTAGCATAAACTAATGGCAAAACATTAGCATGAACTGAGAGCATGTGCTGACAAACTGGCAAGTGTCTTCACTGACATTTGCAACCTCACCCGGACCGAGTCTGTAATACCTACGTTTCAAGCAGACCACCATAGTCCCTGTGCCCAAGAACGCCAAGGTAACCTGCCTAAATCACTACTGACACGTAGCACTCATGTCTGTAGCCATGAAGTGCTTTGAAAGGCTGGTCATGGCTCACATCAACTCAACACCATCATCCCAGAAACCCTAGACTCCAATTTGCATACCGCCTTAAAATATCCACAGAGGATGCAATCTGTATTGCACTCCACACTGCCCTTTCCAACGTGGACAACACTTCTCCCACGCTGAGGCATCTGCCACCCTCAGGGGTGCGTGCTTAGTCTACTCCTGTACTCCCTGTTCACCTATGACTGCATGGCCAAGCACGACTCCAACACCATCATTAAGTTTGTGGACGACACAACGGTAGTAGGCCTGATCACCGACAATGATGAGACAGCCAATAGGGAGGAGGTCAGAGACCTGGCCGTGTGGTGCTAGGATAGCAACCTCTCCCTCAACGTGATCAAGACAAAGGAGATGATTGTGGACTAGAGGAAAAGGAGGACCGAGCACGCCCCCATTCTCATTGATGGGGCTGTAGTGCAGTGGGTCGAGAGCTTCAAGTTCCCTGGTGTCCATATCACCGACAAAATATCACGGTCCAAACAAACCGAGATAGTCGTGAAGAGGGTACGACAGCATCTAATCGCCCTCAGTAGGCTGAAAAGATTTGGCATGGGTCCTCAGATCCTCAAAAAGTTATACAGCTGCATCATCGAGAGCATCCCAACTGGTTGCATCACAGCCTGATATGGCATTTGCTCGGCATCTGACCGCAAGGTGCTACAGAGTGTAGTGCTTACGACCCAGTACATCAGTGGGGCCAAGCTTTCTGCCATCCAGGACCTCTATACCAGGAGATGTCAGAGGAAGGCCCTAAAAATTGTCAAAGACTCCAGCCACCCTAGTCATAGATTGTTTCTCTGCTAATGCACGGCAAGAGATACCGGAGCCCCAAGTCTATGTCCAAGAGGCTCCTTAACAGCTTCTACCTCCAAGCCATAAGACTGCTGAACAGTTAACTTCTTAGGGACCCAATCCCAAGAGCGGGATCGTTTTTGGAGCAAAGAAAGCGCTGCAAATTCAAAATAAACATTCGTAATATTTAACTTGAAGAGAAAGCATTCAAATTATACCCATCAACTTTGCCCAAACAAATCAAACATCATTTTTAATTTATCCTTAGGTATCCTTTTATCTATATTAGCTATTATATTTCACACGGATAATAACCTAAACTATAGAAAAGGTAAATACCGAGCTGCGCGCTCCCGGGTCCCTCGCGCACAAGACAGAAATTATTTCCTGTTAACTTCTCTAGGAGCAGCAGCAGAGGTGACTGTTTTGGAGAGCCTGGCGTGCCCAAAGTAAAATGCCTCCCATTCAGGCCCAGAAAATAGGATATGCATATATTTAGTACCATTGGATAGGAAACACTCTGAAACACACAATTTTCCAAAACTGTCATCCATTTGTCTGTGAGTGAAACAGAACGCATATAGCAGGCAAAACCCAGAGGAATTTCTGTCCTGGAAAAAGTGATTTTGACACGTTGCTCATTTGGGAACCCCTCCCTATTGAAAATGACCATATATAGGCATATGAATGCAGTACAGGTCGCTTCCTTGTGATGTCACCAGCCTCGAGATGGTGTTTTCTTCCATTTTGGGTGAGTTATCCCAGAGAAAACAGACGACACCATGAGGACCCCTCTTTATGAAAACTGTTCACATTGGCGCACAAGATCGAGAAGTCACGCCGTGTCTTATTTATCGTCTTTAGCGTTCAGTTTATATTCCGGCTGATTTATAATAGTAAATTTACGTAAAAGTGTTCCTAAGGATGATGGGTATAATTTGAATGCTTTCTCTTCAAGTTAAATATTACGAATGTTTATTTTCAATTTGCAGCGCTTTCTTTGCTCCAAAAACGATCCCGCTCTTGGGATTGGGTCCCTAAGAAGTTAACTGTTTAAAACTATGTTTGATTGTTCTTGGACAAGTTTATAGGTATAATTTGAACGAGTTTGCGCCGCGTTTCAATGGAGTAGTGGAAGCTGTCGTTTCTGATTATAACGCGCTAACCAAATGGAGGATTTATGGATAAAAGACGCGCATTTTTCTAACAAAAGAACCATGGATTGTCTTCGTTGGACACTTAGGATGACCTCAGCAGAAGTTCTTCAACAGGTAATTGATTTGTTTTCGCTGTGAAATGTGTTATGTGTGTGCCATGATGGCTAATCGATACATGGCTATTGGAAAATATGTGAGGTGCTAGCCTCAAACAAATGAATGTGCTGCTTTCGACGTAAAGCCTTTTTGAAATCTGACAACGCTGTGATATTGCCAAGAAACAGAGCTTTTGATGAGTATGGAACACTTGTGGATGTTTAATAATTCAACTTTCGGATTTTGAATTTGGCGCTTTACATTGTCGCTGGTAGTGTCGGGATGAGCCCGCTAGCGACCCACTGCTCCTTGACTCGTTAAAGTGAGAGAAGGTCAAAAAAATTAATATTTCCGGACAGAAATTCCTCGTGTTTTCGCCTGCTATATCAGTTCTGTTATACTCACAGGCATTATTTTAACAGTTTTAGAAACTTCAGAGTGTTTCCTATCCAATAGTAATAATAGTACTATGTGCATATCCTAGTTTCTGGGCCTGAGAGGCAGGCATTTTACTTTGGGCACGTCAGACAGGCAAAAATTCTGAAAATGGGACCCTAGCCCTAAAGAGTTAATCAAATGGCTACCCAGACTATTTGCATTGACCCCCTTTTCTACACTACTGCCACTCCCTGTTTATTCTCTATGCATAGTCACTTTACCCCTGCCGGTACATATGATCTCAATTACCTTGACTAACCCTTATCCCCGCACATTGACTTGGTACCGGTACCCCCTGTATATAGCCTCGTTATTGTTAATGTGTTACTTTTTTTGTTTTTTTATTTAGCAATTTCTTACTCTGCATTGTTGGTTAAGGGCAAGTAAGCTTTCATGGTTCTAGACCTGTTGTATTGGGCACATATGACAAATACAATTAGATTTTATTTGACACTAAGATAGTCAAGCGCGCACAGTGCACACTAAAAGACACACGCTACCTCATGCTCCCTCCCTCTCACTTGCTCACTCACTCCACTTCATCCCTATCTTCATCCCTCTCTCTGTGAGAGCTCTCAAAATGCTGGAATACCTTGCAGAAGGCTGGAGCATGTTTTCCCCTCTCTTCATCGATCTTCTCTTTATCTTTGTTCTCCTTCTCTCTACTTCAGCTGTGTAGGAGAACAGCAGAATAAACAATGTCTCCAGCATCGTTGTGGACCTGCAACGGGACAACAGTAACTGTACTACTGCAACAGGGTATTCATTGACTACCAGAGAGAGAGAGAAGGAAAGGAAGACAAGAAGAGATAGAAGTCTTCCACCTTCCTTGTCTTCACTGCACAGCGGTGAGTACAGAACACTGGTGTTAATAATTGCGGATAAATAAAATTGTCAGTTTCAGATAGAAGTCTTGTCTGAGGTTTTGTGTGTGTGTTTCATTGCAGTATTGATAGTACAATAGAGAACAGTTCTCTTTTAATAACCTCTTAACTCTTAGTTGAACACCACTGCTAATTGATAAATGGGATAATAACACAATTACTCAGAATGAGTGGTGCTACATGGCACCCAGTTGGCCGGTTCAGAAGTTTTCCCCTGGAATAGCGTGGCATGGCAGCAGGGGTAGACGTATTGTATTGGAAGATCCAGCAAAAAGGGTTTGACTCACAATTGCAGGTTTGTGTTTGAGAACAGTATAATTTGCAAAGCGAAAGCGTACCATATTGCAGATTATGTTGGCATTGTGCGATATCTAGGTGTGTGATAGAGAGACATACAAAGAGAAAGATAAAACACTGAAAGAGTGAGTTGTGTTCACCTTTGTTTGTTCTCCTGCACTCTCCCCTCGTCTTATCTTTAAGCTGGACTGGCAGGCGGTGTGCATTTGAGTGTGTATGAGTGAGAGCATGCAGTGTATAAGTCTCAGTGTGTATGAGTGTGTGTGTGTTGGTAACTTGGAAACAGGAGCCTAGAAAACAAAGCTGCTTGTGGGAGTAGGAACATAATGAAAGCTCCCCAGACACTATAACAACAGTCTGCAGCGAGAGAGAGGGAGGGCAAGCATTCTTCATACAGTGCCTTCAGAAAGTATTCACATCCCTTCACTTTTCACACATTTTGTTATGTTACGAAGTGAGATTTAAGAAGAACAATTCTAAGATTTTAAAAAAATCGATGAAAAATATAACAATAATACAGTATATCTTGATTAGAGAAGTATTCAACCCCCTGAATCAATACATGTTAGAATCACCTTTGGCAGTGATTACAGCTGTGAATGTTTTTGGGTAAGTCTCGATGAGCTTTGCGTACCTGTATTGTACAACATTTGTCCATTATTCTTTTCAAAATTCTTCAAGCTCTGTCAAGTTGGTTGTTGACCATTGCTAGACAGCCATTTTTAAAACGGTTAACCATTTGTCTGTGAGTAAAACAGAACGCATATAGCAGGCGAAACCCCGAGGAATTTCTGTCCTGGAAAAAGTGATTTTGACACATTGCTCATTTGGGCACCCCTCCCTCATGAAAATGACCATATAAGGGCATATGAATGCAGTACCCATCGCTTCCTTTAGATGTCAACAGTCTCGAGACAGTGTAAGTTTTCATTTTGGATGAATTAGACCAGAGAATAAGAGCAAACCAGGAAGTGTATATTTTATGTAAACAGTACCCAGTCGTGCGCCCGACAAAGCGCTGTGTCTTTTTTACCGTCGTATCGATCAGTTTATATTCCGGTTGATTTATAATAGTAAATATACGTAAAAGTGTTCCTAAGGATACATTTAAAACTATGTTTGATTGTTCTTGGACAAGTTTATAGGTATAAGATGAACGAGTTTGCGTCACGTTTCAATGGAGGAGTGGAGGCTGTCGTTTCTGATTATAACGCGCGAACCAAATGGAGGATTTATGGATAAAATACATTACTTTTTCTAACAAAAGAACCATGGATTGTCTTCGTTGGACACTTAGGATGACCTCAGCAGAAGTTCTTCAACAGGTAATTGATTTGTTTTCGCTGTGAAATGTGTTATATTGGTGGATGTTTAATAATTCAACTTTTGGATTTTGAATTTGGCGCCTTACATTTTACCTGGTAGTGTCGGGAGCAGCCCGCTAGCGCCCCAGTGATCCCTGAGAAGTTAAGTCAAAACTTTAATACACATAAAATGATACCTAAGGATACATAAAATGATACCTAAGGATACATTATAAATTATGTTTGATTTGTTTGGGCAAAATTGATAGGTATAATTTGAACGCTTTCTCTTCACTGTACAATGGGCGACTCAACGGTAGATTTTCTGAACATAACGCGCCAACCAAACGGTTGGATATAAACAATGACTTTTTCTAACAAAAGAAACATGAATTGTCTTGCTTGGACACTTCGGCTTGCCCTCAGCAGAAGATCATCAAAAGGTAAGCAATTTATTTTAGCTCTTATATGTGTTTTGTGAGACCCGCGCTGGTTATGGAATTATGTTAATGCATAAAATATGAGAGGTGCTATCCTCAAACAATCAAATGTTGTGCTTTCGCCGTAAAGCCTTTTTGAAATCTGACAACGCTGTGATATTGCCAAGACTCTAAGCTTTTGATGACTATGCAACACTTGTTTATTGATGAATGTTTAATAATTCAACTTTTGGATTTTGAATTTGGCACCTTACATTTCACCGGGTAGTGTCGGGAATGGGGCGCTAGTGCCCCAATGATCCCTAAGTGGTTTTAATGGAGGCGTTTACAATCTCAATACAGTCTCTCCTCTGGCACTAGAGTCCTGTATCAGGCATCACAACAAAACCTGTGTCTGGACCTGGAGTTAAGAGAGAACTTGGATAAATACAATGGGGGAATTTCACTTGACATGTGGACTGGTTTCTCTCCCTTAAAAACAGAAATAAATCATTCTAAATAACAAACTGGCTTTATTTACAAATTAGTAAGAATGTCTCACCCCAAGAATGTCCCTTTTCCCTTTATTCAGATTACAATCACTCCCTTTCGGTTATTTGAAATGTTAAACGACAGACCCAAATCTAACTGTCTGTAGCTCAGGCCCTGAAGCAAGGATATGCATATCCGTGGTACCATTGGAAAGGAAACACTTTGAAGTTTATGGAAATTTTAAAGGAATGTAGTAGAATATAACACAATAGATCTGGTAAAAGATAATATAAAGAAAGAAAAAAAAATATTTTGTAAAAACAATGTACCATCATCTTTGAAATGCAAGAGAAAGGGCATAATGTATTATTCCAGCACAGGTACATTTAGATTTTGGCCATTAGATGGCATCAGTGTATGTGCAACGTTTTAGACTGATCCAATGAACCATTGCGTTTATATATATATTTTTTTAATCAAGACTGCCCAAATGTGCCTAATTTGCTTATTAATAACTTTTCATGTTTAAATTCTGCACACTCTTCAAACAATAGGATGGTATTCTTTCACTGTAATAGCTACTGTAAATTGGACAGTGCTGTTAGATTAACAAGAATTAAAGCTTTCTGCCAATATCAGATATGTCTATGTCCTGGGAAAATTCCTTGTTACTTACAACCTCATGCTAATTACCCACATTAGCACAACCGTCCCGTGGCAGGGACACCGATCCTGAATAAGTTTTTAAGCACATAAAAAAAAATCCTATATAATATTTTCTTACTAAAATAAGTTTGACATTTTCTAGTACATGCAATATTAAAAATGATCAAATTATTCTCAAAGATTCCCTCTGGTGGTCAAACTAGCACTAACCAGCATTAATGGCTATAATGGCTGACACTTAAATAACGTGCCATAGAATTATGCTGCAGCCCGCAAGGTGTGCTGCAGTATGACACAACTTTTAAAGGAAGTACCACTGTACCAGCCTCAGAAAATGCAGCCCAAATAAATTCTTCACAGCGTTCAAGTATCAGACATATCTCAACATCAACCGTTCAGAGGAGACTGCGTGAATCAGGTCTTTATGGTTGAATTGCTGCAAAGAAACCACTACTAAAAGGTCACCAATAAGAAGAAGAGACATGCTTGGGTGAGCAATGGACATTAGACTGTTGGAAATCTGTTCTTTGGGCTGTTGTGTCCAAATTTGAGATTTTTGGTTCCAACTGCCATGTCTTTGTGAGATGCAGAGTAGGTGAACGGATGATCTCCGCATGTGTGGATCCCACCGTGAAGCATGGAGGAGGTGTGATGGTGTGGGGGTGCTTTGCTTGTGACGCTGTCTGGGATCTATTTAGAATTCAAGGCACAATTAACCAGCATGGCTACCACAGTATTTTTGACAGAAATGCCTTCTCGAACATGTGAACTTGTGCCTTAATAACAAAAGTGTATGCCGTCTGTAAATGAGAATAAAGTTGTTATATTACGAGCCTAGTTGGTTTAGCCAAAGACATTGCTGCCATGAATTTATCAGGCTCTATTGACAAAGGTCAGTGGGAAAAAGTTGTGATGGACTACTTTCTGGAGGACAATCGTGCCATGCTGACTCTCTCGGACTCTGAAAATGAACCAGACGATGAGGAAATCCCTGATTTAAGTAAAAACATTTTCATTGAAGAAGACATTGCAGAGTCTTCTGATGACAGTGATGGGGAATAAACGGCAATCAACAGTGTTGTCATGGAAGAAGTTGACCGAGTTTTGAAATCTGTGGAATGGGTTGCAGTCTGCCATGAAGCTTTCATCCATGTTATGCAGGTAAGAGTCTAGCTACAGTTTCAGATATTATAAGTTTCAAATTTTGTCATGAAGTTGTTTTTATTGCAAGTTAAAGCTTGCTGTTAGCTAGCTAACTGAAGTTTGATGGCTGGCTTGCTAGATAATCAAATAGATTCAATGTTAACTTTAGCTAGCTATGAAAGTCGGTTTGTATTGGGATTATAGTTCATTGTTTAGCTAGCTAGCGTTAATGTTACATGTCTAAACAAAAAGACCCCAAGTTAAAGCTTGCTGTTAGCTAGCTAACATTGGCTGAGGTTAGATGGCTGGCTTGCTAGCTAACATTAAGTGTATGAACTGTGTGTGGAGATTTCCATTTCGCATCTCACTGCAAGACCACCTGTCAAGACCTGCAGTTGTCTCTGGGGCCTGCTACTGAACCAGAAAGCAAAGACATCAGCATGCATTACAGCTTTGATTTTTCAGATTTTGCTCAAGCAACATTTCCTCCTTTATACTGATTAAGGACATAGATGGATAGATATACACTCAACAACAACAAAATACACACACACGGTTGAAGTCGGAAGTTGACATACACCTTAGCCAAATACATTTAAACTCAGTTTTTCAAAACTCCTGACATTTAATCCTTGCAAAAATTTCCTGTCTTAGGTCAGTTAGGATCACCACTTTATTTTAATGATGTGAAATGTCAGAATAATAGTAGAGAGAATGATTTATTTCATTTTTTTATTTCTTTCATGACATTCACAGTGGGTCAGAAGTTTAAATACACTCAATTAGTATTTGGTAGCATTGCCTTTAAATTGTTTAACTTGGGTCAAATGTTTCGGATAGCCTTCCACAAGCTTCCCACAAAAAGTTGGGTGGATTTTGGCCCATTTCCTCCTGACAGAGCTGGTGTAACTGAGTCAGGTTTGTAGGCCTCCTTGCTCACACACGCTTTTTCAGTTCTGCCCACACATTTTCTATGGGATTGAGGTCAGGGCTTTGTGATGGTCTCTCCAATACCTTGACTTGGTTGTCCTTAAGCCATTTTGCCACAACTTTGGAAGTATGCTTGGGGTCATTGTCCATTTGGAAGACCCATTTGCAACCAAGCATTAACTTCTTTACTGATGTCTTGAAATGTTGCTTCTATATATCCACATAATTTTCCTGCCTTATTGTGCCATCTATTTTGTGAAGTGCACCAGTCCCTCCTGCAGCAAAGCACCCCCACAACATGATGCTGCCACGCCCGTGCTTCACGGTTGGAATGGTGTTCTTCGACTTGCAAGCCTCCCCCTTTTCCTCCAAACATAACGATGCTCATTATGGCCAAACAGTTCTATTTTTGTTTCATCAGACTAGAGGACATTTCTCCATGTGCAGTTGTCACCCACAGACTGGCTTTTTTTGGATCAGTTGCTTCTTCCTTGCTGAGTGGCCTTTCAGGATATGTCGATTTAGGACTCGTTTTACTGTGGATATAGATACTTTTGTACCAGTTTCCTCCAGCATCTTCACAAGGTCCTTTGCTGTTGTTCTGGGATTGATTTGCACTTTTCGCACCTAAATACGTTAATCTCAAGGAGACAGAACGCGTCTCCTTCCTGAGCAGTATGAAGGCTGAGTGGTCCAATGGTGTTTATACCTGCGTACTATTGTTTGTACAGATGAACATGGTACCTTCAGGCATTATTAAATATCTCCCAAGGATGAACCAGACTTTTGGAGGTCAGTGCCTTAGAGACACTAAGTTTGGAGGTAGGCTTCGAAATACATCCACAGGTTCACCTCTAATTGACTCAAATGATGTCAATTAGCCTATCAGAAGCTTCTAAAGCCATGACATAATTTTCTGGATTTTTCCAAGCTGTTTAAAGGCAGTCAACTTAGTGTATGTAAACTTCTGACCCACTGGAATTGTGATACAGTGAATTATAAGTGAAATAATCTGTCTGTTGTCAGAAGTCTCTGTGTAGCAGGTAGGCAGAGTTGGGCTCAGGACAACGGAGATGAGTAAATCACGTATCTTTACTCAAATAACAAACTACCAAATAGGTAGTAAAATCCAAGCTCACAAATAAAACGAACATCTAACACATAACAAACACGCACAAAACCATAAGGGAAACAGAGGGTTAAAATAAGGAACAAATAATTAAGTTATTGGAAACCAGATGTGTATAATGAAGACAAAAACATAGAAAATGAAAAGTAGATTGGCGGTAGCTAGAAAACCGGTGACATCGACCGCCGAAAGCCGCACGAACAAGGAGAGGGACCAACTTCGGCTGAAGTCGTGACATCTGTAAAACAATTTTTTGAAAAATGACTTGTGTCATGGACAAAGTAGATGTCCTAACCGACTTCCCAAAACTATAGTTTGTTAACAAGAAATTTGTGGAGTGGTTGAAAAACAAGTTTTAATGACTCCAACCTAAGTGTATGTAAACTTCCGACTTCAACTGTATATTTATATATACACACTCCCGTTCACTTAGAAATGTCCCTGTTTTTGAATAAAAAGCACATTTTATGTCCATTAAAATAACATAAAAATTATCAGAAATACAGTGTACTCATCTGGCAGCTTCATTAAATATTACCTGCAAAACACCAGTCTCAACATCAACAGTGAGGAGGTGACTCCGGGATGTGCTGGCCTTCTAGGCAGAGTTCAAAGAAAAATACGTATCTCAGACTGGCCAATAAAAAGAAAACATTAAGATGGGCAAAAGAACACAGACACTGGACAGAGGAAGTCTTGGGCCTGCATCCCAGAGTCGCCTCCTCACTGTTGACGTTGAGACTGGTGTTTTGCGAGTACTATTTAGTGAAGCTGCCAGTTGAGGACTTGTGAGGCGTCTGTTTCTCAAACTAAGCACTCTAGTGTACTTGTCCTCTTGCTCAGTTGTGCACCAGGGCCTGCCACTCCTCTTTCTATTCTGGTTAGAGCCAGTTTGCGCTGTTCTGTGAAGGGAGTAGTGCACAGCGTTGTACGAGATCTTCCGTTTCTTGGGAATATCTCGCATGGAATAGCCTTCATTTCTCAGAACAAAGTCAAAGTCACCATTATTAGTCAGTTGTACAACCAAATGCCTTCAACCGAAATGTGTCTTCCGCATTTAACCCAACCCCTCTGAATCAGAGAGGTGTGGGGGGCTGCCTTAATCGACATCCACGTCTTCGGCGCCCGGGGAACAGTGGGTTAACTGCCTTGTTCAGGGGCAGAAACACTCCAACACTCTAACCACTAGGCTACCTGCCGCCCCAAGTGTAGACTGACGAGTTTCAGAAGAAAGGTCTTTGTTTCTGGCCATTTTGAGCCTGTAATGCTGATACAAATGCTGATACTCCAGATACTCAACTAGTCTAAAGAAAGCCAGTTAGTTTGCTTCTTTAATCAGGACAACAGTTTTCAGCTGTGCTAACATAATTGCAAAAGGGTTTTCTAATGATCAATTAGCCTTTAAAAATGATAAACTTGGATTAGCTAACGCAACGTGTCATTGGAACACAGGAGTGATGGTTGCTGATAATGGGCCTCTGTACGCCTATATAGCTATTCCATACAAAATAATCAGTTTCCAGCTGCAATAGTCATTTACAACATTAATAATGTCTACACTGTATTTCTGATAAATGTGATGTTATTTTTAATGGACCTTTTCTTTAAAAAATAAGGACATTTTTAAGTGACCCCAAACTTTTGAACGTTAGTGTATGTACACACAGTACTGTGCAAAAGTTTAAGGCAGGTGTGAAAAAAAATGCTGTAAAGTAAGAATGCTTTCAAAAATTGACGTTAAGATTATATTTATCAATTAACAAAATGCAAAGTGAATGAACAGAAGAAAAATCTACATCAAATTAATATTTGGTGTGACCACCCTTTGCCTTCAAAACAGCATCAATTCTTCTAGGTACACTTGCACACAGTTTTTGAAGGAACTCGGCAGGTAGGTAGGCTCAAACGTCTTGGAAAACTAACCACAGTTCTTCTGTGGATTTAGGCAACCTCAGGTGCTTATTTCTCTTCATGTAATCCCCGACAGACTCGATGATGTTGAGATCAGGGCTCTATAGGGGGCCATGCCATCACTTCCAGGACTCCTTGTTCTTCTTTACATTGAAGATAGTTCTTAACTTCTTAGGTAGCGGCTCCCGAGGTGACGGTTTTGGAGAGTCTGGCGTGCCCAAAGTAAAATGCCTCCAACTCAGGCCCAGAAAATAGGATATGCACATAATTAGTACTATTGGATAGGAAACACTCTGAAGTTTCTAAGAGTGTTAACATAATGTCTGTGAGTATAACAGAACGGATATAGCAGGCAAAAACCAGAGGAATTTCTGTCCTGGAAAAAGTGTTTTTGACACATTGCCTCATTTTGAACCCCTCCCTATAGAAAACAGCCATTTCTGGGAGTAAGATTGCAGTACCTATTGCTTCCACTGGATGTCAACAGTCTCTAGACAGTGTTTGGTGATGTTTAGTTGCTCTGGATGGTAATAGAAGAAGAATTTCAAACTAGTCATCGGATGTAAACAGAAGAGGAAGCGCGTTCACGGTCTCGCGCGCGCTGTGGTTTTTTCCTTTCCTATCGTCCAGTTTATAATCCGGTTTAAATATTATAGTAAATATACATAAAAGTGTTCCTATGTTTTTTTGGCCGCAAGCCTTCCATGAAGGCCACTTCTGACCAGACTCCGGACAGTAGATGGGTATACCAGGGTCCCACTGTTTTCTGCCAATTCTGAGCTGATGGCACTGCTGGCCATCTTCCGATTGTGAAGGGAAGTAAGCATGATGTGTCTTTTCTGCAGTAAGTTCTCTTAGCCGACCACTACGGTCCTCAACGTTGCCCGTTTATTTGTGCTTCTTCAAAAGAGCTTGAACAGCACATCTGGAAACCCCTGCCTGCCTTGAAATTTCTGCCAGGGAGAGACCTTGCTGATGCAATATAACTACCTTGTGTCTGGATGCTGTGCTCAGTCTTGCCATTGTGTAAAACCTTTGATAGTAAACTGTTTTCCGCAACCTCACCGTGTTAGCTGAGATTGGCTGTTCCTCGCCCAGGTTTATTCCTCCTAAAAAGCTGTTTCTGTTTCAGTTAATGATTGTGTTTAAACCTACATATTGAATTGATAATCATTAGCACCTGTTTGGTATAATTGTTTAATCATACACCTGACTGCGGTTGAAAATTAGCCGGCTGGCTAAAACCGGCACTTTTACTGAAACGTTGATTAATGTGCACTCTCCCTGTAAAAATAAAAATGAACTCAAACTCAAGCTATATGCCTACAAAATCCCTGAATTTGTGCAAGTGTACTTACAGTTGAAGTCGGAAGTTTACATACACTTAGGTTGGAGTCATTAAAACTTGTTTTTCAACCACTCCACAAATTTCTTGTTAACAAACTATAGTTTTGGGAAGTCGGTTAGGACATCTACTTTGTCCATGACACAAGTCATTTTTCCAACAATTGTTTACAGACAGATTATTTCACTTATGATTCACTGTATCACAATTCCAGGTTTCAGAAGTTTACATACATTAAGTTGACTGTGCCTTTAAACAGCTTGGAAAATTCCAGAAAATTATGTAATGCTTTAGAAGCTTCTGATAGGGTAATTGACATAATTTGAGTCAATTAGAGGTGTACCTATGGATGTATTTCAAGGCCTACCTTCAAACTCAGTGCGTCTTTGCTTGAAATCATGGGAAAATCAAAAGAAATCAGCCAAGACCTGAGAAAGAAAATTGTAGACCTCCACAAGTCTGGTTCGTCCTTGGGAGATATTTAAAAATGCCTGAAGGTACCACGTTCATCTGTACAAACAATAGTACGCAGGTATAAACACCATGGGACCACTCAGCCGTCATACTGCTCAGGAAGGAGACGCGTTCTGTCTCCTTGAGATGAATGTATTTAGGTGCGAAAAGTGCAAATCAATCCCAGAACAACAGCAAAGGACCTTGTGAAGATGCTGGAGGAAACAGGTACAAAATAATCTATATCCACAGTAAAACGAGTCCTAAATCGACATATCCTGAAAGGCCACTCAGCAAGGAAGAAGCAACTGCTCCAAAAAAAGCCAGTCTGCGGGTGACAACTGCACATGGAGATGTCCTCTAGTCTGATGAAACAAAAATAGAACTGTTTGGCCATAATGAGCATCGTTATGTTTGGAGGAAAAGGGGGAGGCTTGCAAGTCGAAGAACACCATTCCAACCGTGAAGCACGGGCGTGGCAGCATCATGTTGTGGGGGTGCTTGGCTGCAGGAGGGACTGGTGCACTTCACAAAATAGATGGCATCATGAGGCAGGAAAATTACGTGGATATATAGAAGCAACATTTCAAGACATCAGTAAAGAAGTTAATGCTTGGTTGCAAATGGGTCTTCCAAATGGACAAATACCCCAAGCATACTTCCAAAGTTGTGGCAAAATGGCTTAAGGACAACAAAGTGTCAGGAGATGAGTATTATGGGTGTATAGGCACGAGGAAGAAGACGAAACCAACACGTAACAAAAACATGGAATAAATACATACAATGATTAAAATACACAGGACGAGGCCCGGAATCATCTGCGCAATCCACAATGGCACGAAAGCCAAAACACACAGCACAGGTACTCACATGCACCAACGGACATAGAACAACAATCGACAGCCCAATGGAGAACCAAAGGGCACATATATACAAACACTAATGATTGGTAATTGGGGCCAGGTGTGCGCAATGACAGTTCCGGAGGGATCCGTGACACAAAGTCAAGGTATTGGAGTGGCCAACTTCTGACTGCAACTGTATATGGGAGGCAGGCAAAAACATTTCACTGAGCTGTGTAAAGACAGACTGACAGGGTGAGAATTAATTGGCATGTATCTTAATGTTCTTTTGTTGTTTGCAGGTGCCGAATACTTCTGACCCTATGCAGCCAGGTCTCATCTACTTTTTAACTCCTCGCAAGTGTGGCTTGTTTGGTGTCTGCTGTGAAGGAATACCAGTCAACTACTTGATTGATGAAGGCATGTCAACAAGGAAAGGCAGCAGCGCAGTCATCAACTACATGCACCATTTCTTCACCAACTACAGAGTTGGGGAAACACATGTGGACCTGAATAGTGATAACTGCAATGGCCAAAACAAGAACAAGTTTGTGCTCTGGTATTGTGCCTGGTGGACCATGCATAAGTTCCACCACAGTCTGGACCTTCACTTCCTGATCACAGGCCACACCAAGTTTGCCCCAGACTGGTGTTTTGGCCTCATCAAGCAGAGCTTCAGAAAGACCAGATTGATTGGCACTTTGTCTGAGACTGCTGGTGTTGTGAAGGACAGCACTGTGACAGGGGTCAACATCCCACATCTGGTTGGACTGTAGGATGGTACAGTGCTGGTAGAAAGCTATGTCTTTCCGTACTTCAGGCCGCTGCCACAGATCAAGCAGTACCAGCACTTCAGGTGAATATCATTTTCATTGCATTGTATAAGGTTATTCTTCTTATCTAAACTTGGGAGGTGAATGGATGTTGTGCAAGGTTGTAATGTCTTCTAAAATGTTTTTGATATTTCATGTTTTACAGCTTCGATGCTCTGGAGCCTGGTGTTGTTGTCGCCAAAGGAGCGTTCGGACTCAGTCGGGACCAGGTTTCAGCTGCTGCGCAACGCTGACATCCTTCCTCACATAGATGGTCTGCCTGTACAAGCATCACCTGGACTGGACACAGCTAGACAAACTCATTTTTTTTTAAAGATCAGGGAGTTTTGCGACAAAGGGCAGGACAGAAATAGGCTCTACGAATATAGATTCACTTGTTCATGCGTGGTTCGGACGGACCAGTCATCAGCACTATCTGCAGTGCCTCTATTCAAATGGCTCTTTCCTAAACACACACGCCATACGTTGCTGCTATAAAAAAAATAATATCCTGCTGCTCAGCCACTTTACCCCTGATTGTATCCATATAACTTCCTCGTCTATCACTGATATCATTATTGATATTATTCTTGTACATACTGTATATTTTATTTATAATGACACTATCTATTTCTGATATTGCTACTATACTTCTGTACTTTACTATTTATATTTTTGTGAACTTCTACTTCAATACATTATTTTTTTTAACCTTTATTTAACTAGGCAAGTCAGTTAAGAACAAATTCTTATTTACAATGACGGCCTAGGAACATTGGGTTAACTGCCTTGTCCAGGGGCAGAACGATTTTTACCTCGGGAACGATTTTTACCTTAGCTCGGGATTCGATCTAGCAACCTTTTGGTTACTAGTGTGTCTGGGTAAGGTCATCAAATATTTTTTGTGACTAGTTCGAAATTCTTCTTCTATTACCATCCAGAGCAACCTAACATCACCAAACACTGTCTAGAGACTGTTGACATCCAGTGGAAGCAATAGGTACTGCAATCTTAGTCCCAGATATGGCTGTTATCAATAGGGAGGGGTTCAAAATGAGGCAATGTGTCAATAACACATTTTCCAGGACAGAAATTCCTCAGGTTTTTGCCTGCTATATCAGTTCTGTTATACTCACAGACAATATTTTAACACTCTTAGAAAATTCAGAGTGTTTCCTATCCAATAGTACTAATTATGTGCATATCCCATCCTGAGTGGCAGGCCTTTTACTCTCCAAAACTGACACCTCAGCTGCCGCTCCCTAAGAAGTTAAGCCCTGGATTTCTAACCCCTTGATATTTATGTTGGATCTGATTTGAACAGCTAATATTTCAGTGGCAATAATAAATAGATATTGGACAACCTTGTTTTGCTCCTTCTGCCAGTTTAAAACTTTCGGAGAAGTAGACATTTATTATACATAACTTTAGCCGATTTTATAAGATATTCTCCAAAATTGAAATATTCCAGGCATTTATATATAAACTCCAGTCATATTTTATCAAAAGCCTTTTCAATTTCACCTATGAATACCAGGCCTGGTTTCCCAGATTTGTCATAGTGTTCTATTGTTTCCATTACTTGTCTTACATTATCTCCAATGTGTCTGCTTTGGATGAAAAATATTCAACAATACCTTTTTAATTCTATGCGCTATGCATTTTGCATCACAACACTGAAGTGTATGAGGCTTCCATTTCTTTTAATGGGCTGGATCTTTATATTTACCACTTGGAATCTGTTTCATTAATAATGAAATCAGACCTTCTTGTTGAGTGTCTGATAATCTACCATGTATACAGGAGTGGTTAAAACTGCTAATAACGGTCTTCTGGGTATATAAAAAAAGGTCTGGTATACCTCAACTGGTAAGCCCTTGAGTTTTCCGGCCTTAAAGGCTTTAATTGCATCAAGAAGTTCCTCTTCTTGTAATGGCTCTACAGCAGGTATTCAGGAAACAAACGCAGGAAGCCGGTTTACACACTCCTTATTTTAATAAGGGACAAATATTCTACCAACGTATATAAATACCTGCTCACACACCGAGCCATAAACATGCAGGTTATCCAAACGAATGGTCATGTCCACCAGTTGGTCCAGAGTGAGTGTATTATCCCTGCAGGCCAGCTCCCGACGGACGTCCTCCCGCAGACTGCACCGGAAATGGTCGATCAGGGCCCGCTCATTCCATCCTGCACCTGCGGCCAGGGTACGGAAATCCAGGGCAAAATCCTGTAGCGCTCCTCGTCCCCTGTCTTAAGTGGAAGAGGTGTTCACCCGCCGCTCTCTCCTCCGGTGGATGGTCAAAAACCGCAAGGAAATGGCGAGTGAACTCCTCATAGTGATCCAACGCCGCGTCCTCCTCTCCCCATACGGCGTTGCCCCACTCCAGAGCTCTCCCGGACAAACAGGAGACGAGGGCGGAAACACTCTCTCGTCCCGAAGGAGCTGGATGAACGGTTGCCAGGTAGAGCTCCAGCTGGAGCAAGAAACCCTGAAACCCGGCAGCCGTACCATCATACTCCCTCGGGAGAGAAAGCCGAATCCCACTGGGACCAGATGAAAGAGGGGCAAGTAGTTTGGTAGGTGGTGGTGAAGGTAGAGGTGCTTGCAGTCCTCCTCTCTCCAAACGCTCCAGGGTACGCAGCACGCGATTCATAGCTGAGCTGAGACTTTGGATCATGTTGGCGTGCTCACTGACGCGCTCCTCGATCTGACTGGGAGGGCTGTTCTCTCCTGCTGTTTCCATAATTTCTTGTGGTCCATGATTCTGTAATGGCTCTACACCAGGTCTTCAGGAAACAAACGCAGGAAGCCAGTTTACACATTCCTTATTTTAACAACTTAGGGAATGGTGGGACACTACCCGGTGAAATGCAAGCGCCAAATTCAAATGTGGTGCTTTCGCCATAAAGCCTTTTTGAAATCTGACAACGCTGTGATATTGCCAAGAATCAGAGCTTTTGATGACAATGCAACACTTGTATATTGATGAATGTTTAATAATTCAACTTTTGGATTTTGAATTTGGCGCCTCACATTTCACCGGGTAGCGCCCCACCACTCTGTAAGTAGTTAATGGTGCATCTGTAGAAGTTTGTGCTCCTTCTTTACCACACTGTCTGTGTGGATGGACCATTTCAGGTTGTCAGTAATGTGCATGCAGAGGAACCTGAAGCTTTTCACCTTCTCCACTGCAGCCCATCAATGTTTCAGGCAACTGTATTAGGGTAAAACTAGACCCTCAAAATAAGGCCTCAGGAAATATATATTGTATTGTCTTAAATAATCACATTTTGATGATAGCATATTCACTTAGGATCTCACTTGGTGAAAGCCTCGAGACTGAAAATGAATGAAGAAAACAACCATGTCTCTGTCCCAAACAAATACAGTAATTCACTCAAAAGGCAAATATTTAAATAAGGCTTTAACACTGAAAAGTGTGGACTCATATAGACACTGGAACAGTGTTACATTTAGATGTGTGTGCACGTGTACAGTCTCAAGGGGAGCTAGTACATGTACTGTATCTGCACTTGTGCACAACAAATTGGCCAGTGTTATCTCGTGTTGATGTTTCAGTATAACATTTCTAGTGCTGATTCAGTGTTCAGTCTTCTTTTTTAATGTTCAACATAGAAATGCTACCAAAAACAATTGTTTTAATTTCAGTCTCCTCATCCATGTCTACTAGCCAAAGCTAATTGAATTATTTTTTTTTCTATTAATAATGTAAAATTAACAGCTGTACAGAAAGACTCATGTGAAGGCCAAAGGCTCTGCAACTGTCCTCGTGCTCCTAGACCTTAGTGCTGCTTTTGATACCATCGATCACCACATTCTTTTGGAGAGATTGGATACCCAAATTGGTCTACATGGACAAGTTCTGGCCTGGTTTAGATCTTCTCTGTTGGAAAGATATCAGTTTGTCTCTGTGGATGATTTGTCCTCTGACAAATCAACTGTAAATTTCGGTGTTCCTCAAGGCTCTGTTTTGGGACCACTATTGTTCACTATATATTTTACCACTTGGTGATGTCATTCGGAAACATAATGTTAACTTTCACTGCTATGCGGATGACACACAGCTGTACATTTCGATGAAACATGGTGAAGCCCCAAAATTGCCCTCCCTGGAAGCCTGTGTTTCAGACATAAGGAAGTGGATGGCGGAAAACGTTCTACTTTTAAACTCTGACAAAACAGAGATGCTAGTTCTAGGTCCCAAGAAACAAAGAGATCTTCTGTTGAATCTGACAATTAATCTTGATGGTTGTACAGTCGTTACTCTGGACCCTGATCTCTCTTTTGACGAACATATCAAGACTGTTTCAAGGACAGCTTTTTTCCATTTACGTAACCTTGTAAAAATCAGAAACTTTCTGTCCAAAGATTATGCAGAAAAGTTAATCCATACTTTTGTAACTTCTAGGTTAGACTACTGCAATGCTTTACTTTCCGGCTACCCGGATAAAGCACTAAACTTCAGTTAGTGCTAAACACGGCTGCTAGAATCTTGACTAGAACCCAAACATTTGATCATATTACTCCAGTACTAGCCTCTCTACACTGGCTTCCTGTTAAGGCAAGGGCTGATTTCAAGGTTTTACTGCTAACCTACAAAGCATTACATGGGCTTGCTCCTACCTATCTTTCCGATTTGGTCCTGCCGTACATACCTACACGTACGCTACGGTCACAAGACGCAGCCTTCCTTACTGTCCCTAGAATTTCTAAGCAAACAGCTGGAGGCAGGGCTTTTTCCTATAGATCTCCGTTTTTATGGAATAGTCTGCCTATCCATCGAGAGACGCAGACTCGGTCTAAACCTTTAAGTCTTTATTGAAGACTCATCTCTTCAGTAGGTCCTATGATTGAGTGTAGTCTGGCCCAGGAGTGTGAAGGTGAACGGATAGGAACTTGTGGGCTATACTCGGCCTTGTCACAGGATGGTAAGTTGGTGGTTGAAGATATCCCCTAGTGGTGTGGGGCTGTGCTTCGGCAGAGTGGGTGGGGTTATATCCTGCCTGTTTGGCCCTGTCCGGGGGTATCGTCGGACGGGGACACAGTGTCTCCCGACCCCTCCTGTCTCAGCCCCCAGTATTTATGCTGCAGTAGTTTATGTGTCGGGGGGCTAGGGTCCGTCTGTTATATCTGGAGTATTTCTTCTCTTATCTGGTGTCCTGTGTGAATTTAAGTATGCTCTCTCTAATTATCTCTCTCTCTTAGCTAAGGATGCATTTTAACTTGTTAGGGAGTGGCAGCTGAGGGGTCGGTTTTGGAGAGCCTGGCGTGCCCAAAGTAAGATGCTTCCCATTCAGGCCCAGAAAATAGGATATGCACATATTTGGTACCATTGGATAGGAAACACTCTGAATTTTCCAAAACTGTTAACCATTTGTCTGAACGCATATAGCAGGCGAAACCCCGAGGAATTTCTGTCCTGGAAAAAGTGATTTTGACACATTGCTCATTTGGGAACCCCTCCCTCATGAAAATGACCATATAAAGGCATATGAATGCAGTACCCATCGCTTCCTTTAGATGTCAACAGTCTCGAGACAGTGTAAAATTTCATTTTGGATGAATTAGACCAGAGAAGAAGAGCAAACCAGGAAGTGTCTCTTTTATGTCAACAGTACCCAGTGCACGTTCCCGAGAAGGCGCGCAGTGTCTTTATCGATCAGTTTATATTCCGGTTGATTTATAATAGTAAATATACGTAAAAGTGTTCCTAAGGATACATTTAAAACTATGTTTGATTGTTCTTGGACAAGTTTATAGGTATAAGATGAACGAAGTTTGCGCTACGTTTCAATGGACTAGTGGAGGCTGTCGCTTCTGATTATAACGCCACGAACCAAATGGAGGATTTATGGATAAAATACATTACTTTATCTAACAAAAGAACCATGGATTGTCTTCGTTGGACACTTAGGATGACCTCAGCAGAAGTTCTTCAACAGGTAATTGATTTGTTTTCGCCGTGAAATGTGTTATGTGTGTGCCATGATGGCTAATCGATTCATGGCTATGGGAAAAATGTGAGGTGCTACCTCAAACAATCAAATGTGCTGCTTTCGCCAGAAAGCCTTTTGAAATCTGACAACGCTGTGATATTGCCAAGAAATAGAGCTTTTGATGAGTATGGAACACTTGTATATTGGTGGATGTTTAATAATTCAACTTTGGGATTTTGAATTTGGCGCTTTACATTTCACCTGGTAGTGTCGGGATTGGGGCGCTAGCGCCCCAGAAATCCCTGAGAAGTTAACCCACCAACCACAGCCTGACAAAAATACACCAGGCCCAACAAAACACGTTGACAATACCACTCTTGAAAATGTGGACCACTTTCCTTGCCTTTGAAGCCTTCGCTCTTCCAAAGCCGACATTGACAAGGAAATATCCCACCGCCTAAGTTGTGCTGGTGGAGCCTTCTCAAGTCTGAGGAAAAGAGTCTTCAAGGATCGCTACATCCAGTCCAGAACCGAAATCGTGGTCTAAAAAGCAGTAGTGCTCCATACCCTACAGTATGGCTCAGAAACATGGACCACATACAGCAGACATCTTAACCTCTTAGCGCGCCGATCCCTTTAGCGGGATCGTTTTCAGGGCAAACATAACGCGCCAAATTCAAAATACATATTCGTAATACATATTCGTAATATTTAACTCGATATACAAGTGTTGCATAGTGTTGCATAGCCATCAAAAGCTCTGCTTCTGGCAATATCACTGCGTTGTCAGATTTTAAAAAGGCTTTACGGCGAAAGCACTACATTTGATTGTTTGAGGCTAGTACCTCACATATTTTCCACATTAGCATAAATTCATATCCAGCTCGGTTCTCAAAATATCCATATCACAGCTAATATAAATCGCTTACCTTTCAAATAACTTCTTCTGAGGTCTTCCCAAGTGTCCAAACAAGATAATCCATGGTTCTTTTGTTAGAAAAAGTAAATAATTATATCCATAAATATCCGTTGTTTTTGGCACGTTACGCTCAGCTACTCCACCAAGCATTGTCAGTCTACTCGCCGCTTTACAGTGAAGGATCGCTCAAATTATACCTCTCATCTTTTCACAAACAAATCAAATATCATTAATAATGCATCCTTATGTATTCTTTTATGAATAATAGCGATCATATTTTACAAGAACGGTAAGTGAAACGTTAAAAGACTAAAAGAAAGTTGGTCGCTTGGCGTTCACGTTCGTGAACGCACGCCTGTTTACCTATTTTCCCTACCCGTAGTAATTCTCTCTCTAAGGATCTGGTCAGAGCTTTTTCCTCCATACCCTTTCCAGAGACTGTTGACATCTAGTGGAAGCCATAAGTACTGCAACCTCGGTCCTATTCCCCATAGAAAATATTACATGGGCTTCAAAATGAGAGGAGAGCCAAAGAAAAATAAATTCCGGACAGAAATTTCTCTGGTTTTTGCCTGCTAAATCTGTTCTGGAATAGCCACAGACTATATCTTAATGGTTTTATAAACTTCAGAGTGTTTCCTATCCAATAGTACTAAATATGTAAATATCCTAGTTTCTGGCCATGAGTGGTAGGCATTTAACTTTGGGCACGTCAGACAGGCGAAAATTCGGAAAATGGGACCCTAGCTGGAAGAGGTTAAAGCCCTGGAGTCGCAACACCAAAGATGCCTCTGCAACATCATGAGGATCAGCTGGGAAGACAGGCGCATCAACACCAGTGTCCTTGAGGAGGAAATATCAGCAACATCAATACAAATACAAATACCACCACCGCTCAACAGCAGATTCGATGGACATGCTGACAGGATGCCCAATTCTCGTCCAGTATTCACAACTAAACACAGGACAGTGCTCCTGGAGGACAAAAGAAGCTGTACAAAGACAACCTAAAGACTAACCTCAAAATGTGCCACAAACATCACCAGCTGGGAGGACACTGCAAAAGATAGGTCGACATGAAGGTAAACTGCCCAAGAGAGAGTAGCACGGTACGAAGAAGTTCTCCGCCGTGCTGCAGAGGACAAGCGGCAACTTCGAAGGAGAGACTTTCGATCAAGAAGGCCCAACCACCATCCACCACCACCACTCACCCCTGCCCACACTGCACCAGAGAACCACCTCTTTAACCATCTGAAGACCCACAAGCAGGACATTGTTAATCCCACTACCACCTAAAAAGAGGAAACAATACAGGCGTATCAAAGCTGGGACTGAGAGACAGAAGCGTAATTTTTTATCTCCAGGTCATCAGACTGCTAAATAGTCACCACTAGCTGGCCTTCGTCCAGTAATCTCAATGTTACTAGCTGGCTACCACCCGGTACGCTACCCTGCAAGTGTCATGCGTAAGGTGTAGGTAAGTCAGGTGCTGGAGAGCAGAGATGAGTGGACTAAGTACTTTACTAAGCCAATGTTAAGTAAGGAACGCAACCGCGTCACAAACAAATGCCCAAAACCAAGTAAGGCAGCACAAAGTACAAAATACACTTACAAATACCGGCTGCCACAAAGGACGGGTGAAAAACATGCAAACCCGGCATAAACCAGCATGCCTACAAACAATTCCCCACACAGACATGGGGGAAACAGAGGGTTAAATAAACAACAGTAATGAGGGCAAATTAAAACCAGGTGTGATGGAAAACGAAAAGTGGATTGGCGATGGCTAGAAGACCGGTGACGTCGACTGCAGAATGCCGCCCGAACAAGGAGAGGAACTGACTTTGGCGGAAGTCGTGACAGTACCCCCCCCTCCCCTTGACGCGCGGCTCCCACAGTGCGCCGACACCTGCCTCGGGGACGACCCTGAGGGCGAGGTGCAGGGCGATCCGGACTGCGACGGTGGAACTCCCGCAGCATAGAAGGGTCCAACACGTCCTCCACCGGAACCCAGCATCTCTCCTCCGGACCGTACTCCTCCCACTCCACGAGGTACTAAAGGCCCCTCGCCCGATGCCACGAATCCAGTATAGAGCGAACTGAATACGCCGGGGCCCCCTCGATGTCCAGAGGGGGCGGAGGAACCTCCCGCAACTCACACTCCTGGAGTGGACCAGCCACCACCGGGCCTGAGGAGAGACACATGGAACGAGGGGTTAATACGGTAATCGGGGGGAAGCTGTAACCTGTAACTAACCTCGTTCAGTTTCCTCAGGACTTTAAATGGCCCCAGTCTCCGGCAGGGCAGGCGGAGGGGCAGGTTTCGGGTCGAGAGCCAGACCCGGTCCCCCGGTGTGAACACCGGGGCCTCACTGCGGTGATGGTCTGCACTGGCTTTCTGGCGCAGAACGTCCCGCTAAAGGTGAACATGAGCGGCGTCCCATGTCTCCTCCGCGCGCCTGAACAAGTCGTCCACCACAGGAGCCTCAATCTGACTCTGATGCCAAGGCGCCAGAACCGGCTGGTACCCCAATACGCACTGGAAGGGGGAGAGGTTAGTGGAGGAGTGGCGGAGCGAGTTCTGGGCCATCTCTGCCCAGGGCACGAACGCCGCCCACTCCCCTGCCGGTCCTGGCAATAAGACCTCAGAAACCTACCCACATCCTGGTTAACTCTCTCCACCTGCCCGTTACTCTCTGGGTGAAAACCCGAGGTAAGGCTGATCGAGACCCCCAGACGTTCCATAAATGCCCTCCAGAACCTCAAAGTGAACTGGGGACCCCGATCAGACATTATATCCTCAGGCACCCCGTAGTTCTGGAAGACGTGTGTAAACAAGGCCTCCGCAGTCTGTAGGGCCGTAGGGAGACCGGGCAGAGGGAGGAGAGGGCAGGACTTAGAAAAACGGTCCACAACGGGATCGTGGTGTTACCCTGTGAGGGAGGAAGATCATTAAGGAAATCGACTGACAGGTGCGACCAAGGCCATTGTGGAATGGGTGAGGGGTGTAGCTTACCTCTGGGCAGGTGCCTAGGAGCCTTACACTGGGCGCACACTGAGCAGGAGGAAACATAAACCCTCTTGTCCTTAGCCAAGTTGGGCCACCAGTACTTCCCACTCAGACAGCGCACTGTCCGACCGATGCCCGGATGACCAGAGGAGGGTGACGTTTGGGCCCAATAAATCAGCCGGTCACGGACAGCAGACGGAACATACAGACGCCCAGCTGGACACTGGAGGGGAGTGGGCTCTGCACATAGCGCACGCTCAATGGCAGGAGGCCGGGAGACAGGAGGCCGGGAGTATGGGGGTGGGATCCATGGACCGCTCCTCTGTGTCATCCAGCCGGGACAGTGCTTCTGCCTTCATGTTCTGGGAACCTGGTCTGTAGGAAAGGGTGGAAACAAAACGGGTGAAAAACAAGGCCCACCTTGCCTGGCGAAGGTTCAGTCTCCTCGCTGCCTGGAGGTACTCCAGATTGTGGTGGTCAGTCCAGGTGAGAAAATGGTGTTTAGCCCCCTCAAGCCAATGTCTCCACGCCTTCAGAGCCTTGACGACAGCCAACAGTTCCCGGTCCCCCACGTCATAGTTTTGCTCCGCCAGGCTGAGCTACCTCGAGAAGAAGGCACAGGGGCAGAGCTTCGATGGCGTACCTGAGCGCTGAGCGAGCACGGCTCCTATCCCAGCCTCGGACGCGTCCACCTCCACTATGAACGCCAAAGAGGGATCCGGATGGGCCAGCACGGGAGCTGAGGTAAACAGAGCCCTCAGGTGACCAAAAGCCCTGTCCGCCTCAGCCGACCACTGCAAACGTACCGGTCCCCCCTTCAGCAGTGAGGTAATTGGAGCTGCTACCTGACCAAAGCCCCGGATAAACCTCCGGTAGTAATTGGCAAACCCTAGAAACCGCTGCACCTCCTTTACAATGGTGGGAGTCGGCCAATTACGCACGGCTGAAATGCGGTCACACTCCATCTCCACCCCTGAGGTGGAAATGCAGTACCCTAGGAAGGAGTCGGACTGTTGGAAGAACAGTAAAACCGTCTTCCACTCGTCTCACTCCCGGATACGCACCAGGTTGTAAGCGCTCCAGAGATCTAATTGGAGCAACAGCATGACAACACCCCCATGCACAAAGCGAGGTCCATACAGAAATGGTTTGTTGAGATCGGTGTGGAAGAACTTGACTGGCACAGAGCCCTGACCTCATCCCCATTGAAAACCTTTAAGATGAATTGGAATGCCGACTGCGAGCCAGGCCTAATTGCCTAACACCAGTTCCTGACCTCACTAATGCTCTTGTGGCTGAATGGAAGCAAGTCCCCGCAGCAATGTCACAACATCTAGTGGAAAGCCTTCCCAGAAGAGTGGAGGCTGTTGTAGCAGCAAAGGGGTGACCAACTCCATATTAATGCCCATGATTTTGGAATTAGATGTTCGACAAGCAGCTGTCCACATACTTTTGTCCATGTAGTGTAGGCAGGATAAAACTTTCCTGTAAAAGTTTTATAAGCAGACTCCCTACTCTTTCTCAGAGTGACTCCCTGATGGGGCTGAAATATCACTCTGTGTGTGTTCTGTTCTCAGTATTAAGACTGTGATGACGTTGTCACTCCCTGAGGGTAGGCTACTGAAATATCCCTCTCATTAATACAGTCCCTTTTGCTTCCCCTCCTAAATGCATTTCTCACCTAAGAAGGATGACATGTCAAGACTCAAATTAGGAGACTAAAAATGGAGCCATGCAGCGCTGCTGGAGGGAGAAAACATTCAGCTAGCATGAACCCAAAGCATGCATCCCGAATGGCACCCTATTCCCTATTTAATGTACTACTGTTGGTCAAAGATAGTGCACTATATAGGGAATAGGGTGCCATTTGGCATGGACACAGTTACAAAAGGTATGGGACTGAGTTGATGAATAAGTTCCTTGCTTATTAAATTAAGGAATCTCAAATTAAATGTCATTACGTCATTCTTTTCTCATAACTCTTCTTTGTGTGTTGGAGAGTTTTTAAATCCCTTGTAGTATTTCACTCAGAATTTGCTCTCAGATATCTACAGTTCTAAAGTAAAGGAGCTTAGGATACTGCTGCTGTTGATGCACTCTGCCCGTCTTCCAAATCTTCTCCCCTGATCGGAGTGCATCCGCTGGGGCAAGAAGACTGTCACAGAGGCCCTTACCTGCCAGTAACCCCCAGGAGATGTATCGGGTCAGGATCCATGCATTGTCGCTGGAGCTTTGTTGAGATGCTCTCTATCATAAAAGGCCATGTTTACACAGGCAGCCCAATTCTGATATTTTTTTCACTAATTGGTTGTTTGACCAATCAGATCAGCTTTGAAAAAGATCTGATGTGATTAGTCAAAAGACCAATTAGTGGAAAAAAGATCAGAATTGGGCTGCCTGTGACTACAGAGTTCCAGTTTAGATGCTTTAGGTAGTCCAATCTTAGTCTTCCCAACCCTGGCAGTCATTCTGATTGCAGTTTCCGGGTGAATACAATACAATTCCAAATGTTGGATATCTCCAATCTGGCTTGATTCCAATAGGAATTACACAACACTTTGCAAGCCAGCATAATATGACTAAAATGCCTGATGTGGCCTGTAAACCATGACTTCAAATCAAAATCAAATGTTATCCTCTTGAGGCTAGGGGGCAGTGTTCGGTCGTACGGAGAGTCTGACGTGCCCAAAATTACTCAGGCCCAGAAGCTAGGATATGCATATGGATATGCATATAGTTGGTAGTATTGGATAGAAAACACTCTGACGTTTCTAAAACTGTTAAATAATGTCTGTGAGTATAACAGAACTGATATGGCAGGCGAAAACCAGAGGAAAATCTATCCTTTCCATTGACTTGCTATTGGCTATAGAGGGAATTAGCTCCCATATTGCAGTTACTATGGCTTCCACTGGATGTCAACAGTCTTTAGAGGTTTCAGGCTTGTTTTTTGAAAAACAAGAAATTGAAGTTCTTCCCGGTGGCTCATAAAAAGGACACTACTGTTTTGCGCCCGTGAATGGGGTGCGCGCTCTTCGTTATTTCTCTTCCCTTTGAACAGACTATTCTCTGTCTGAAATATTTTGGTCTATTTCGATATTTGACAACCTGAAGATTAGTTAGAAACTTTGTTTGACTTGCTTGGACGAATTCTACCGGTACTATTGGGATGTCTTTGTCTGCATGTTGAAAGACTGGATTACAGAACTCCATGGCGCCAACTAAACAGACTTTTTGGGATATATATACTTTATCAAACAAAACAACCATTCTTTGTGTTCCTGGGACCCTTGGGATTGCAAACAGAGGAAGATCTTCAAAGGTAAGTGATTTATTTGATTGCTATTTCTGATTTTGTAACACCTGTGCTGGTTTGAATAATATTTTGGATGTGGGGCGCTGTCCTCATACAATCTAATATTCTGCTTTCGAGGTAAAGCCTACTGTAAATCCGACAACGCTAGCATCCCACTGATCCCTAAGAAGTTATCGGTGGCATACACCTATTTTGCAGATGTTTCGCAGGTGAGGTGAAATGCTTATGTTTCTCGCTCCAACACTGCAGTAATACATAACAATACAAAATAATCAGAACAAGCAATGTCAGAGTCCAGAATATATATATATATATATATATATATATATATACACTCCATGACCAAAAGTACGTAGACACCTGCTTTTCGAACATCTCATTCCAAAGTCATGGGCATAATAGCCTTCACTCTTCTGGGAAGGCTTTCCATTAGATGTAGGAACATTGCTATCTGTGAGCTTGTGTTCTCTGAGCTTGTGTGGCCTACCACTTCGCAGCTGAGCTGTTGTTGCTCCTTGATGTTTCCACTTCACAATAACAGCACTTACAGTAGACTGGGGCAGTTGTAGCAGGGCAGACATTTGATGAACTGACTAGGTGGCATCCTATGACAGTACCACGTTGAAAGTCACTGAGCTTCAGTAAGGCCATTATACTGCTAATGTTTGTCTATGGAGATTCCATTGCTGTGTTCTCGATTTTATACACCTGTCAGCGAAGGGTGTGGCTGAAATAGCCGAATCCACTAATTTGAAGGGGTGTCCACATACTCTTGTATATATAGTGTGTATGTGCCGTGCTCTATCATATTCAGTCGGATGTCGCTATAGCTCATTTGCATATACATTGAGTGTTGGTAAAAATTTAGATTTTTGCTGTTTGGTGGTTACATCTGGTTTTAACAAAATAATGTCTTTGCTTTCATAATCTGTATATTTTAATGCCAAATTCAGAGTAAAAATAAGTTTTAATCTTATAAAACGTAGGATGAGACATAGCAACGTAGCACTTTTCACATCGGTTCGATGGATGCTAGCTTGTAACACATCACATCAGGCTTTCGAGGCTCTATCATAGCTGCAATAGGCTATTCAATCAGATGATTTTCCTGTTTTCCAAATCAAAGCTACAAAAAAATATATACTGTATACTAATACTTTACCTCAGACTACACTGTCTCTCTCTCTCTCTAGCTCTTCAGATCTGTCAAAACCCCACCATACATAGTCACACTGTCACTACTGCCTACACCTTAGTTAGCTAGCTAGCTAGCTCAGCTTTCTACTGCATCAATTGATTCAAAGGAGAGAGAAATAGTAATCGGGTTTAGGTCCTGGCACTGGCTGGGCCACTCAAGGACATTCAGAGACTTGTCCTGAAGCTACTCCTGCATTGTCTTGGCTGTGTTCTTAGGGTTATTGTGCTAATGGAAAGTGAACTTCTCCAGAGCAGTTTTTCATCAAGGATCTCTCTGTACTTTCGCTCTGTTAATCTTTCCCTCGATCCTGATTATTCTCCCAGCCCCTGTTACTGAAAAACATCCCAACAGCATGATGCTGCCACCCCCATGCTTCACTGTAGGGATGGTGACAGGATTGTGACGCTTGTCATTCAGGCCAAGGAGTTCAATCTTGGTTTCATTTGTCAGGTCGGTGTATGTAGCTGGTGCATAAAGTCAGGCACAGGAGAGCAGAGATGAGTGAACAACGTATTTTACTATGACGGCACAAAGTAAACAATTTACAACGTACCCAAAATAACGGCATCCATAACACACGGGTGAAAACAGCACCCGGCGAATAAACCAGCCGGAAAGGTACCGACATGAACAAAGAACAATCACGCACACAAAAATGGGGGAACCAGGGGGTTAAATACATTAACAAATAATTGGGGAATGAAAACCAGGTGTGTGGAAAACAAGGACAAAACAAATGGAAAATTAAAAGTGGATCTGCGATGGCTAGAAGACCGGTGATGTCGACCGACGAACGCCGCCCGAACAAGGAGAGGGACCGACTTCGGCAGAAGTCGTGACATCATTAGACCAGAGAATCTTGTTTCTCATGGTCTGAGAGTCCTTTATGTGCCTTGTGGCAAACTCCAAGTGGGCTTTCATGTGCCTTTTTCTAAGGACTAGCTTCCGTCTGGCCACTGATTGGTGGAGTGCTGCAGAGATGGTTATCCTTCTGGAAGGTTCTCCCATCTCCACAGAGGAACTCTGGAGCTCTGTCGGAGTGCCCATCAGATTCTTGGTTACCTCCCTGACTGAGGCCCTTCTCCCCAGATTGCTCAGTTTGGCAGGGCGGCCAGCTCTAGGAAGTGTCTTGGTGGTTTAAAAATTCTTCCATTTTAGATGGAGGCCACTGTGTTCTTGGGGACCTTCGATGCTGCAGACATTTTTTGGTACACTTTCCCAGATCTGTGCCTCGACACAATCCTGTATCTGAGGTCTACGAACAATTTCCTGTATCTGAGCTCTACGGACATATGGCTTCGTTTTTGCTCTGACATGCACTGTCAACTGTGGTACCTTATATAGACAGGTGTGTGCCTTTCCAAATCATGTCCAATCAATTGAATTTACTACAGGTAAAGGCATCTGAGCTCCAAGTATCATAGCAAAACATCTGAATACTTATGTAAATAAGGCATTTCCAATTTTTTTTGTATTTTTATATACATTTCTAAAAACCTGTTTTCACTTTGTCGTTGTGGAGTATTGTGTGTAGATTGATGAGGATTTTTTTATAATAAGGCTGTAAAGCAACAGTAAAAGGGGACTCCATTCTTTCCAAATGCACTGATATGTTTCAGATTTTTCAGATAAAAACATCTAGTGCTTGGTGAGATTGTTATTTCCATGAACCTCTGCAATAAAACGGTTAACCTCGAAAAGGAGCAAACTAAACTAAAGCAAACATAGCACTTCATATTTCCTTGATAGACAGCAAACTGCAGAGAAACATTGAAGTTCCTACACACATACGTTTTCTTTAGAGTAATACATATTTTAGTTTTTTGTTACTATTGGGGCTGCAACCGTATTAAAAAAGTTAATCAGGTATTTAAGAAAGAATGAGTAGTAGGCTGTATGAATAGAAATTAAAGAGCAGAGAATACATTGTGCTTTCAGCACAAATTAAAGGCATGTTTTAAATTGATTTTCTTGCTTCAGAATTTCTACAGATTGCAGTGATAAAGTTTTACAAGGAACATGGTGTGGCTCCAAGGAAAAAGAGGTGTGGTGGTTGTCTTGACAGCAAATCAATTACATTTATTTATAAAGCCCTTCTTAGATCAGCTGATATCACAGAGTGCTGTACAGAAACCCAGCCTAAAACCCCAAACAGCAAGCAATGCAGGTGTAGAAGCACGGTGGCTAGGAAAAACTCCCTACAAAGGCCAGAACCTAGGAAAAAACCTAGAGAGGAACCAGGCTATGAGGGGTGGCCAGTCCTCTTCTGGCTGTGCCGGGTGGAGATTATAACAGAACATGGCCAAGATGTTAAAATGTTCATAGATTACCAGCAGGGTCAAATAATAATAATCACAGCGGTTGTTGAGGGTGCAACAGGTCAGCACCTCAGGAGTAAATGTCAGTTGGCTTTTCATAGCCGATCGTTCAGAGTATCTCTACTGCTCCTGCTGTCTCTAGAGTTGAAAACAGCAGGTCTGGGACAGGTAGCACGTCTGGTGAACAGGTCAGGGTTCCATAGCCGCAGGCAGAACAGTTGAAACTGGAGCAGCAGCATGGCCAGGTGGAATGGGGACAGCAAGGAGTCATCAGGCCAGGTAGTCCTGAGGCATGGTCCTAGGGCTCAGGTCCTCCGAGAGAGAGAAAGAAAGAAAGAGAGAGAAAGAAAGAAAGAGAGAAAGAGAGAATTAGAGAGAGCATACTTAAATTCACACAGGACACCGGGTAAAAGAGGAGAAATACTCCAGATATAACAGACTGACCCTAGCCCCCCGACACATAATCTACTGCAGCATAAATACTGGAGGCTGAGACAGGAGGGGTCGGGGGACACTGTGGCCCCATCCGACGATATCCCTGGACAGGGCCAAACAGGCAGGATATAACCCCAGGAAACAACCCCAAACAGGTGCTGTCCTACGAAGGACATTCAGCGAATCGTCCACTAAGCCAACAACTTCATCGATGTCCACGCAATGCCACATCCGGGTGCCACCAACATTTGAGACCAAGTCCTCTGCGTGGCGTAAGTACAAAAATGTGATGTGTGATCATGGTGAGTGTTTTCTTAACTTCTTAGGGAGTTTCATTTTGAATTTGGCGCCTTGCATTTCACCGGGTAGTGTCAGGAGTGGTACTAATTATGTGCATATCCTATTTTCTGGGCCTGAGTGGGAGGCATTTTACTTTGGGCACGCCAGGCTCTCCAAAACCGTCACCTCGGGAGTTGCTCCCTAAGAAGTTAATATCTAAACGTTGTTTAAAACCCCATCGGGATCACTTTCCGTTCACATACCCCAGTCCCCAACTATGTTTAATTACCTAGGCCAGGAACAAGATGAAGTGGGTCCCAAATAGAAATATAAAGGTATCACACAGTCCCAATTATGCACCCATATTCCTGCTCTATTAGGGAAATGTTTAATATTTACCTTAAATCTCACATCACCTATTTGGACTCCTTTTTTATATACTTCTTATTCATGAGGGGTCGGGTATTATATAACTTGTCTTTCACTTCTTAAGATATACCAGGTGCTTGCCTGGTTCTTCTGATGCTGCTGGTGGTTGTTGCTTTAGGCTTAGCTGTTGGATCTTTTATTTGTTCCAAGACCTTTCCCTCAGCCCTCCGGTTACAAGTCCAACGCTCTAACCACTAGGCTACCTGCCGCCTGTAGAGTAGGAATCATCCTTGAGTCATTTAGGCTTGTAACTATTTATCATAATCATGAGGAGAATAAAACAAATAATTAAATCAGTGATCGGTTATTCAATCTATAATCACCATCAGTTTGATATCAGAATATATCAGTTCAGCAAACAATTACTTTTCATATTTCACCCTTTCAAGTTTCTCTTCATATGTACATGTAATTTCATTACATATTATTGATGGAATAATTGGCCTGTGATGATCTGTAGGGCTGTGATCATTGACCATTTACATTACACAATAGGTTTGAAGCGTGCGCTCCAAGCCGCGCTCCGCAGTAATAACTAAAAACAATAACTGATGGTCCGCTCTCCCGATCGCAACAGATAGTTCAGATGAAAGGTAACAGATTCGGTGGATTTATGTGGACTCATGGACGCACAGAATTCTGGATTAGACGGAGTTAAACTCTTAGGGATAAACGGCACGCTCCCGACACTACCCAGTGAAATGTAAGGCGCCAAATTCAAAATCCAAAAGTTGAATTATTAAACATTCCTCAATATACAAGTGTTGCATAGTCATCAAAAGCTCTGATTCTTGGCAATATCACATCGTTGTCAGATTTAAAAAAGGCTTTAAAGCAAAAGCACAACATTTGATTGTTTGAGGGTAGCACCTCCAATATTTTTTCCATTACCATAAATTCATAAACCATCGCGGTTCACACAAAACACATTTCACAGCGAAAACAAATCCCTTACCTTTTGAAGAACTTCTGCTGAGGGCTTCCCAAGTGTCCAGCGAAGACAATCCATGGTTCTTTTGTTAGAAAAAGTCATGTATTATATCCATAAATCTCCGTTTGGTTGGTGCGTTAAAATGAGAAAATACAGCGTCCACTCGCCCATTGAACCGTGAAGAGAACTCGTTCAAACTATACCTATAAACTTGTCCAAGAACATTCAAACATCACTGATAATGTATCTTTAGGAACACTTTTATGTATATTTAGTATAATATTTCAACCGGAATATAAACTGGGCGATAGGAAAGGAAAAAACCACAGCGCGCGCAAGCCGGTGAACGCGCATTCTCTTCTGTTTACTTCTCTGTGACCACTTTGTAATTCTTCTTATATTACCATCTAGAGACACTAAACAGAATCAAAACACTGTCTAGAGACTGTTGACATCCAGTGGAAGCAATAGGTACTGAAATCTTACTCCCTTATATGGCATTTTCATAAGGGAGGGGTTCAAAATTATTCAATGTGTCAAAATCACTTTTTCCAGGACAGAAATTCCTCTGGTTTTCGCCTGCCATATCCATTCTGTTATACTCACAGACAATATTTTAACACTCTTAGAAAGTTCAGAGTGTTTCCTATCGAATAGTACTAATTATGTGCATATCCTATTTTCTGGGCCTGAGTGGGAGGCATTTTACTTTGGGCACGCCAGGCTCTCCAAAACCGTCACCTCGGGAGCTGTTCCCTAAGAAGTTAAGCAAGGAGCAGGCATTAGGTCTAATGGCTTAGCTTAGGCTAGGCTAGATTTCCTAAATTAATTATTTTTATTCAAAACTTTAAATCAATGCCTTTGCTTCTGGCAATGCGCGCTTTATGGAAGAAACGCAGGTATGAGACGACGCACACCTCGTCCAACTGCCAGCTTGTATGCTCTGCAAACAAACTCAGAAAAGTTAGTCTGATACCGAAACGAAATCACAATGTATTTATAATGAGCACGCCCAATTATTGGTTAGAATGAGATTTCATGAATCATGATGCTGTCTGTGATTCGAAATCCAGTCGTCTAATCTAAAGGTAAATGTGTTACCAACGTGCCAAACAGCGCTGATGATAAACGTTGTTATAGGATACTGAATATTTGTATTGAGCACCTATCCACAACTGATATTAACCTTAAACAATTCATATTTAAGCAAAATTTGACAAATTATTTAACTGGCATATCGGCTGCTGACTGGTCGAGTAACCTATTCTGCCAGGAAGTCCTTCATAAGGATTAGTGACACGTCCAATAAATACATCGCCATGCAGACAGACTGACAGTTACCTCTGACTGGATGTAATACAGCCACCAGCCGCTGGGATTTTGTGCTGTATCGCTACCATCTCTCTACAACACACACACTCATACTCTAGCTAGCCATTTCCTGGCAGCATCCCCACTCACACCAGTTTGTTTGCCTACGCCGACCCTCTAGCTGAGGTGTTTCAGTCGGCATATCCGTGATATTACTGCTATGAGAACAAACTCTTTGATCTGGGGCAACGATCTGCTCAAACATGAACAGCTTCAGTAGGTTTATTGGCTCCCTAACTAACATTTTTTAATTCTCTGTAATAAACAAATTCTCAGACTCATAGCTACTTAGTAAATTCAGCCATTTTGGGAGTTCCAAAATGTTTTCTCCTGCCAGTGACGCAGCAATGCCAATATGCCGATGTATAGTTACAGCTAGCTGGAGTTCTAAATCATAGTGTTTCCATTCCCCTGTAATCAATGACAACTTTGTGTTTTATGTTCTTTGATAACATTTGATCTCTTTTATTGACTTGCTGTATTTTTTCTCATTTGATTGTGTGTTGCTATTTTAAAATGCACTTCAAATTAAGTTTGAATTTCAAGTAAAATGTATGAACTTGGTTATAGGCCGACTAAATAAATGTTTAGAGTAGATTGTCACGATCCTCGGAAGGGACAGACCAAGGCGCAGCGAGGTATCCAGTATACATGTTTATTCAACAACGTAACTGGGACAAAAAGTAACAAAACGAAAGTAACGAAGATCGTGAAGCTGAACATAACATGTAAACTAAACAAGCTATGTACAAACAATAACCCACAAAACCTATACGAAAACCCCAAACATATATATGGTTCCCAATTAGAGACAACGACACACAGCTGCCTCTAATTGGGAACCATTACCCCAACATAGAAATATAACACCTAGAACATATAAACCCCTACACCAAAACAAAACTAACCACACCAGCCTGTCTTCTCAGGCCTGGACGTGACAGTACCCCCCCACCAAAGGCGCGGACTCTGAACGCGCCGCAAGTCCATGGGGCGGGTCTTCGAGTGGGTTTTTTAGTCCCAGGCGGCGGCTCCGGTGCCGGCCGTGCTGGTCCGAGGTCACGCACCGGAGGCCCTGGGCCATTTGCAGGACTGGGGACCCTCTCTGGTTGCCCCGGACTGGGGACCCTCACTGGCGGCCCCGGACTGGGGACCCTCACTGGCGGCCCCGGACTGGGGACCCTCACTGGCGGCTCCGGACAGGGGACCTTCTCTGGAGGTCCCAGACAGGGGACCGGCCGTACTGGGCTCATTAAGCGCACTGGCACTGTGGTGCGGGGAGCAGGAACCGGCCGTACTGGGCTCATTAAGCGCACTGGCACTCTGGTGCGGGGAGCAGGAACCGGCCGTACTGGGCTCATTACGCACACTGGCACGGGGAGCAGGAACCGGCCGTACTGGGCTCACTAAGCGCACTGGCACTCTGGTGCGGGGAGCAGGAACCGGCCGTACTGGGCTCACTAAGCGCACTGGCACTCTGGTGCGGGGAGCAGGGATAGGACGTGCTGGGTCCACGACGGGCACAGGGATCCTGGACCGTGGAACAGGGACAGGACGTGCTGGATCCACGACGGGCACAGGGATCCTGGAGCGTAGAACAGGGATCCTGGACCATGGAATAGGGACAGGACGTGCTGGGTCCACGATGGGCACAGGGATCCTGGAGCGTGGAGCAGGGACTGGACGTGCTGGACTCTCTAAGCGCACAGGGGGCCTGGTGCACGGAGCCGGAACAGGACGTACTGGGCTGTGGATGTGAACCGGAGACCCCACACGCAGAACCGGTGCAGGATATCTCGGTCCCAAAAGGTGTACTGGCGACCTAGCGCGCAGAGCCGGCACCACTCTACCAGGTAGCACACTCACCGTAGCCTGACAGATGAGTGGAGCTGGAATCTCTCGCACAGGGCTGTGGACACACACCAGAGACACAGTACGCAGAACCGGTGCAGGATATCCTGGTCCAAGGAGGCACACCGAAGACCAGGAGCGCACACAGCTGCCTCTAATTGGGAACCATTACCCCAACATATAAATATAACACCTAGAACATAAAAACCCCTACACCAAAACAAAACTAACCACACCAGCCTGTCTTCTCAGGCCTGGACGTGACATAGATTGCCTGCTGAGCTAAACTGGGGTGTGATAGGGGCTACTAATCAAGACTGATCAAGCTCTGTTTTTATTCTGATTTCTCAATACTGAGCTTCTGCTTCTTAGCATTAAAGATATTCTGACTTACTGTACATGTGCACACTCGGAAACAGGCCATTTTAATTAGTGAACAGAACAGCAGGAACACAAACCACACCGGGTAATTTAGCCTACTCAATCTAAAGCGGGGGTCTTTGTGTATGTGTGTGTCTGTCTGTCTGGTCTGTGTCAGATCTAGTGTGTGTCTGTGAAAGCCTCAGTGTACAGTACGTGAGGGAAGCCACGGGTGAACAGGTCTGTCTGATTAGAGCACAGAGGTTAGTGTTGTGTAGTGTAGACTTGTGTGACATGTGCAGACTATGTTCAACTGAGGTGACATTAAATGTTCAGTCTAGACTGAGTCTACAGGCCCAAACACTGAGACACTGTTTGTAACTTGGAGAGACAGGCCTGTTGTGGAGTATGACTCCAATAGCCAGGTGATGTGACACACACTTTATTTACAGTTTTTCTTAATTGCATAGAAGCAATTTTTTCTATCGGTGTTGAAATGTACTGTATCTATAGCAGAAAAGCAATGATCAAATGCTCCAATTACATTTACAGAACTGATAATTTTCTTGCCTTACCTAACTTGCAAATGTTAGACCACCTTTTGCAAAACTTTAAACACAAATGTCATCAGTGAATACAAAAGTGTTTTGTTTGCAGAATATTTCGGCATTGTTTTCATCAGAAGAGAAATGCGTTCAATTGTGTTCACGGTTTCCGGCAATCAGTAAATAATACTTCACGAAATTCACCAGTGTCGTACAATCTAGGAAATGGGCACTGTCTAATTGTTATATTTTTTTACAATATGGAGGACATGAAAAGAATAAGTTGAGTTAATTATATGTTACTTTGGGATACTCCTAAGTCATCATCTCCAACATTGTGACCTTCCATTATAGAGCTTTTTTTGGTGTGGATTTAGGCCTATACATTAACATCAGTTGTAAGCACTTTTCCTTATTTCTACTGTGGATTGTGTTTCTGTGCTTCAGCGAAGTCTACAAAACTATGAGAAAACCAACCTTTGTTTTGAATTCATGGAATTGGATTGTGATTGCCCATAATTCTGCACCTTTCGCTAGTTGTACTTCTAGTTTTGATCATCCTGATTTAGTGACTGCAAAGAAAATGTATAGTTTTACTGTGATTTTTAGAAGACAGACTAACATTCTGTTTGTCTGCTTGGACTCAAGAGATTAGTGTGGTTGTGTTCATCTTTTGCAGGCAGTAGTGTTCTTTTGATGAATGTATTTACAATTTTGACGGTATAGTATAGTTTTGATTAATGTATTTATGTTTTGAGAAGGCAACTACAATCTGAAAAAAACATTTACTGTTTTGCAAAAGGCCACAACAACATTGTTCCAAAAAATGCTTGTACATGATTGAGAAAAACTGTAACCAGATGGATTTCTGCCTGAGACAGTCACACAGCCATGTGGTATTTACCAGCAGGTACTGCACTGGTAGCTCAATGTTGGGTCCTCGCTGGCGCTGCACTGGCTGGGGTAGGGCTGACATCTCAAAACTACCTCGATCATTATTTTCTGGATGATACTTTTTGTATGTGTTCCCTGACTCTCATTCAGTTACCGTTGATCCTGCCTTGTAAGGTGGGAAGGACCTCTCTTCTTGGGCTGCAAACATGGTGTTGTCACTAGACACATAGAATGGCTTTAGGTGGGTTACAGCAACAATTTTGGGGGGGAACCATTGTTAGTCAGTTTCAGGAGATCTGTGAGGTAACTCATGTGTGAACGATGACCTCTGTGTTCCTGTACAGGCATCACCTGGACCGTCCTGCACCCTGCAGCCATGACAAGAGAGGGCAGGAGGCGAGGCACACTGCCTGAGACAAGCTAGACCCTCTTTAACAGCCGTGGACAGAGACAAAAGCCTATTTTCCCAGCTCTGATGCCCAGATCCACACCCCACCCCACCCCACTCTACTCTACTCTGCTTTCATCCAGAGCTGTCCCCCTGCTGCCCTCCATGTGGATACAGAGATGATCATGTACCATCGCTGGTCCTTCAACGTCCTGGTGGTCATCTTCCTCCTGCTCTCCACCGCAGGTCAGATCACACTCTTATTTTGAGTGCCTAGTTTTACCCTAATACAGTGGGCTGAAATTCGTGGTTTACAGGCCACTAGTGATGTGTAGTTCGCAAACAATTCATTCTATTTAAACAAGTCTTTTTACTTATTCGAGAGTCTTGGTACATTTTTCAGAGTGACTCGTTCATTTTAGTTAGTTACACCTACCGGTCGCAATGAATCCTATAGCAGGATTAATATGCGCTTCTCTGACTCAACTCCAGAGACTAATCCGACTGCCAACTCAACTGTCCATCAAGTGTTCAAGCTGCTTGCAGCATAAAGAAGAAAAATACATGCTTAGAACTGATAATTCAGCTCATGGTGCAAGAATGAACATAATTCATTGAACATTGAATATTATCAATGAACACAGCGTTGTACAACCAAAACATAGCCCACACAGCCTAACTCTGTTCACCAAACTTGAACTCGAGAACAAATCATTTGGGGAGCTGCTGCAGTTTGCAAACAATACAGCATATGCTTCTCTCCCTCGCAGCAGTTGGGTCATTCCACCAAAAGTCGTTCACAATCTAGTCCAGTTGCAGCCTCAACTAGACCTCGTTTCAAATATATCAAGGAATAATCGTATTTGTATGCCTAGCAATGTACAAATATAGATTGTTTGAAACACACTTTTGTCTCAGTCACAAATTACAGCTCAAATAAGCTACAAGTGGCTTGTAGAATCATGAGTCTTTTGTTAAGGAAATTACCTTGATAACAGCATTTTTGGTAGTTAAATGTAACAACATTTATAAAAAAAAATATTAAAAAAAATATATTAACATGGTTTTTGAACACTATAATGTATTTACAAGCATGACAACTATTATTTTAGTTTGTGGTTGATGCAGCTTGTTGGCCATTAGTCAATTGCATGTGAATACCTCCAACTGGTATTTGCTACTTCACAACTGGTAATTAACACTTTGTTATGAATGCAGCATTAATAACCCGAGTTCAACAAATACCACATCCATCATTATCAAATCAAATCAAATGTATTTATAAAGCCCTTATTACATCAGCTGATGTCACAGAGTGCTGTACAGAAACCCAGCCTAAAACCCCAAACAGCAAGCAATGCAGGTGTAAAAGCACGGTGGTTAGGAAAAACTCCCTAGAAAGGCCAGAACCTAGGAAGAAACCTAGGAACCAGGCTGTGAGGGCCAGTCCTCTTCTGGCTGTGCCGGGTGCAGATTATAACAGAACATGGACAAGATTTTTAAATATTCATAAAACAGGCAGAACAGTGGAAACTGGAGAAGCAGCATGATGAGGTGGACTGGGGACATCAAGGAGTCATCAGGCCAGGTAGGCCTTGAGGAATGGCCCTAATGCTCAGGTCCTCGCCCGAAAGAGAGAGAGAATTAGGCCAATATCCACTAATAATAAAAACTCAAAAAAGAGCAATTAAGTTTTGGAAACATCTAAAATACAGTGACCTCCTCTCATATCATATCATTACCAAGCCCTGCAATGCCAAGAGCTGAGCAAAAAAAAGAGCCCCCTCATCCATCTGGTCCCGGGGCTGAGTTCACAAACCTGTTCTACTAACACACTGAAGCCTCAGGACCAGAACATCCAATCAATCAGAATAAAACAAATTACATCACAATCAAAACAAAACTACATTGCTCATTGGGAAACACAAGCACAAAGCAAAATGCAGTGCTATCTGGCCCTAAATCGACAGTACACCATGGCAAACTATTTGACCATGGTTACTGATCAAAACTTTAGAAAAACCTTGACAAAGTACAGGCTCAGTGAGCACAGCCTTGCCATTGAGAAGGGTAGACACAGGAAAACGTGGCTCCCTGTTGAGGAAACGCTTGGCAACCACTGCACAACAGCAGAACCTGAGACAGCTGCATTTCCTGACAAAATTTCAAAAATATAAAACAATTAGAGACTGTCATTTCCCCAAATTTAAAACCCTTATTCAAGGTTTCAAAGACCTCTCTGATGAGAGTAGGCTACCCATCCTGTTGGGGGAGGACGCAGAGAGCTTTGGGTTGGCAGCGCACTACATTGCTGCCTGCCAGAAGATGAGGGACAGTGTCTGACAGACCAATCAATCTGCACATGTCCTCTACTGTATGCTTATTGTTATTGTATGGTTATTTTGACCCTTGGTTATTGTTGTTACTGTTGTCCCGTAGAAAATTTCGATTCTTGTTATTTTCATATTGTAAATATCAAAAGTAAGCTTTGGAAATTTGTACATTGTTACGTCATGCCAATAAAGCACATTTAATTGAAATCAAATCAAATTTTATTTGTCACATACACATGGTTAGCAGATGTTAATGCGAGTGTAACGAAATGCTTGTGCTTCTAGTTCCGACCATGCAGTAGTATCTAACAAGTAATCTAACAAATTCACAACAACTACCTTATACACACAAGAGTAAAGGAACGAATACGAGTATGTACATATAAATATATGGATGAGCGATGGCTGACCGGCATAGGCAAGATGCAGTAGATGGTATGGAGTACAGTATATACACACATATATATATATATATATATGAGATGAGTAATGTAGGATATGTAAACATTATATAAATGGCATTGTTTAAAGTGGCTAGTGATACATTATTTCATCCAATTATAATTATTAAAGTGGCTAGAGATTTGGGTCGATGGCGGAACGGCATAGGCAAGATACAGTAGATGGTTTAGAGTACAGTGTATACATTTGATATGAGTATGTCGGATACGTAAACATTATATACAAAATTGTTTAAAGTGGCTAGTGATACATTGTTACATCCAATTCCTATGTTTAAAGTGACTAGAGATTTAAGTCAGTATGTTGGCAGCAGCCACTCAATGTTAGTGATGGCTGTTTAACAGTCTGATGGCCTTGAGGTAGAAGCTGTTTTTCAGTCTCTCGGTCCCAGCTTTGATGCACCTGTACTGACCTCGCCTTCTGGATGATAGCGGGGTGAACAGGCAGTGGCTCGGGTGGTTGTTGTCCTTGATGATCTTTTTGGCCTTCCTGTGACATCGGGTGGTGTAGGTGTCCTGAAGAGCAGGTAGTTTACCCCCGGTGATGCGCTGTGCAGTCCCCACTACCCTCTGGAGAGCCTTAGGGTTGTGGGCGGAGCAGTTGCCGTACTCAGGCGGTGATACAGCCCGACAGGATGCTCTCGATTGTGCATCTGTAAAAGTTTGTGAGTGATTTTGGTGACAAGCCGAATTTCTTCAGCCTCCTGAGGTTGAAGAGGCGCTGTTGCGCCTTCTTCACCACGCTGTCTGTGTGGGTGGACCAATTCAGTTTGTCCGTGATGTGTACGCCGAGGAACTTATAACTTTCCACCTTCTCCACTACTGTCCCCTCGATGTGGATAGGGGGGTGCTCCCTCTCCTGTTTCCTGAAGTCCACGATCATCTTCTTTGTTTTGCTGACATTGAGTGAGAGGTTATTTTCCTGACACCACACTCCGAGGGCCCTCACCTCCTCTCTGTAGGCCGTCTCGTCGTTGTTGGTAATCAAGCCTACCACTGTAGTGTCGTCAGCAAACTTGATGATTGAGTTGGATGCGTGCTTGGCCACGCAGTCATGGGTAAACAGGGAGTACAGGAGAGGGCTGAGAACGCACCCTTGTGGGGCCCCAGTGTTGAGGATCAGCGGGTGGAGATGTTGTTTCCTACCCTCACCACCTGGGACCGGCCCGTCAGGAAGTCCAGGACCCAGTTGCACAGGGCTGGGTCGAGACCCAGGGTCTCGAGCTTAATGACGAGCTTGGAGGGAACTATGGTGTTAAATGCTGAGCTGTAGTCGATGAACAGCATTCTTACATAAGTATTCCTCTTGTCCAGATGGGTTAGGGCAGTATGCAGTGTGATTGCGATTGCGTTGTCTGTGGACCTATTGGGACGGTAAGCAAATTGGAGTGGGTCCAGGGTGTCTGGCAGGATGGAGGTGATATGATCCTTGACTAATCTCTCAAAGCACTTCATGATGACGGAAGTGAGTGCTACGGGCGATAGTCATTTAGCTCAGTCACCTTAGCTTTCTTGGGAACAGGAACAATGGTGACCCTCTTGAAGCATGTGGGAACAGCAGACTGGGATAGGGACTGATTGAATATGTCCGTAAACACACCAGCCAGCTGGTCTGCGCATGCTCTGAGGACACTGCCAGGGATGCCATCTGGGCCGGCAGCCTTGCGAGGGTTAACATATTTAAATGTTTTTCTCACATTGGCTGCGGTGAAGGTGAGCCTGCAGGTTTTGGTAGCGGGCCGTGTCGGTGGCACTGTATTGTCCTCAAAGCGAGCAAAGAAGTTGTTTAGTTTGTCTGGGAGCAGGACGTCATGGTCCGCAACGGGGCTGGTTTTCTTTTTGTAGACCCTGCCACATTCCTCTTGTGTCTGAGCCGTTGAATTGTGACTCTACTTTGTCTCTATATTGACGCTTAGCTTGTTTGATTGCCTTGCGGAGGGAATAGCTACACTAATTGTATTCAGTCATGTTTCCGGTAGCCTTACCCTGGTTAAAAGCAATGGTTCGCGCTTTCAGTTTTCGCGAATGCTGCCATCAATCCACGGTTTCTGGTTGGGTACAACATCACCAATGCACTTGCTAATAAACTCGCTAACCGAATCAGCATATACATCAATGTTGTTGTCCGATGCTATCCGGAACATATCCCAGTCCACGTGCTCGAAGCAATCTTGCAGCATGGAATCAGATTGGTTGGACCAGCGTTGAACAGACCTGAGAACGGGCGTTTCCTGTTTTAGTTTCTGTTTGTAGGCTGGGAGCAACAAAATGGAGTCATGGTCAGACTTGCCGAAAGGAGGGCGGAGAATAGCCTTGTATGCAACACGGAAGTTGGAATAACAGTGATCCAGGATTTTACCAGCCCGGGTGGCACATTCGATATGCTGGTAAAATTTCGGGAGCCTTGTTCTTAAATTAGCCTTATTAACTTCTCTAGGAGCAGCAGCAGAGGTGACTGTTTTGGAGAGCCTGGCGTGCCCAAAGTAAAATGCCTCCCATTCAGGCCCAGAAAATAGGATATGCATATATTTAGTACTATTGGATAGGAAACACTCTGAATTTTCCAAAACTGTCATCCATTTGTCTGTGAGTGAATCAGGCAAAACCCTGAGGAATCTCTGTCCTGGAAAAAGTGATTTTGACACATTGCTCATTTGGGAACCCCTCCCTATTGAAAATGACCATATATAGGCATATGAATGCAGTACAGGTCGCTTCCTTGTGATGTCACCAGCCTCGAGATGGTGTTTTCTCCCATTTTGGGTGAGTTATCCCAGAGAAAACGACGAAACCATGAGGACCCCTCTTTATGAAAACTGTTCACATTGCGCGCGCACGAGAAGTCACGCCGTGTCTTATTTATCGTCTTTAGCGTTCAGTTTATATTCCGGCTGATTTATAATAGTAAATATACGTAAAAGTGTTCCTAAGGATACATTTAAAACTATGTTTGATTGTTCTTGGACAAGTTTATAGGTATAATTTGAACGAGTTTGCGCCGCGTTTCAATGGAGTAGTGGAAGCTGTCGTTTGAGTATAACGCGCAAACCAAATGGAGGATTTATGGATAAAAGACGTTTCTTTTTCTAACAAAAGAACCATGGATTGTCTTCGTTGGACACTTAGGATGACCTCAGCAGAAGTTCTTCAACAGGTAATTGATTTGTTTTCGCTGTGAAATGTGTTATGTGTGTGCCATGATGGCTAATCGATACATGGCTATTGGAAAATATGTGAGGTGCTAGCCTCAAACAAATGAATGTGCTGCTTTCGCCGTAAAGCCTTTTTGAAATCTGACAACGCTGTGATATTGCCAAGAAACAGAGCTTTTGATGAGTATGGAACACTTGTATATTGGTGGATGTTTAATAATTCAACTTTCGGATTTTGAATTTGGCGCTTTACATTGTCGCTGGTAGTGTCGGGATGAGCCCGCTAGCGACCCACTGCTCCTTGACTCGTTAAAATCCCCAGCCACAATAAATGCAACCTCAGGATATGTGGTTTCCAGTTTACATAGAGTCCGATGAATTTCTTTCAGTGCCATCGATGTGTCAGCTTGAGGGGGGATGTACACGGCTGTGATTATAATCGAGGAGATAATGCATTTGATTGTAAGGAATTCTATGTCAGGTGAACAAAAGGACTTGAGTTCCTGTATGTTGTTATGATCACACCACGTCTCGTTAATCATAAGGCATACACCCCCACCCTTCATCTTACCAGATAGAAGTTTGTTTCTGTCCGCGCGATGCGTGGAGAAACCAGGTGGCTGTACCGACTCCGATAACGTGTCCTGAGTGAGCCATGTTTCCGTGAAGCAAAGAACGTTGCAGTCTCGGATGTCTCTCTGAAAGGCAACCCTTGATCTGATTTAGTCTACTTTGTTGTCAAGAGACTGTACATTGGCGATTAAAATACTCGGGAGAGGTGCACGATGCGCCCGTCGACGTAGCTTGACCAAAAGACTGACGCGTTTCCCTCTTCTCCGGCGCCGCCGTTGTTTTGAGTCGCCGGGTGCTTTCCAGTCTATTGTCCTGGTTGGGTTAACAAACAGAGAATCCTCTTCGGGAAAGTATTCCTGGTCATAATGTTGGTAAGTTGACGTTGCTCTTATATCCAATAGAGAGAGAGAGAGAGATTGATTAATTAATTAATTAATCTTATGCTACACAAATACACGGGAAATACGTTTTTCTAAACAAATCCATTTCAGTGCTGATATTTTCAACTAGTTCAGTCAACAGAAGAAATCTTTTGACTTATTTTGTTCATTTGATTCAACAATGCCCAGAGCATGCAGAACATTGTATCGGCAAAATATTAGTAGGTGATGTCAGAGGTCAGCATGTGGGAGAATTCAGGGCTCAGGGACGATAGAGGTATTTCCCACTAGAATTCCGAGTGTATGAACAAAGCATAACACCAAATACTGGGGTTCTTTTACACCACTGAGTGTTAATTTAACTCTTACAGAGTTCATTTGACTCCTGAATCAAAACTATACATTTTACATAAAAAAATCTATACTAGGTAACATTGGCCAATTTGCTGTCTAGCTATGTTTATTACAAAAGTTTGTACACACTTACTCATTCCAGGGGTTAGAATAATAGTGATAATAGTGTTCAACAAATCAAAATGTATTTGAGATTTGAGATTCTTCAAAGTATCCACCCTTTTCCTCGATGACAGCTTTGCTTACTCTTGGCATTCTCTCAACCAGCTTCATGAGGTAGTCACCTGGAATTTAAATTAACAGGTGTGCCTTGTTAGAAGTTAATTTGTGGAATTTCTTTCCTTCTTAATGCGTTTGAGCCAATCAGTTGTGTTGTGACAAGGTAGGGGTGGTATACAGAAGATAGCTCTATTTGATAAAAGTCCATATGTGACCGACCGGCTCAAATCTTTTTTACGTAGCAACATTTTTAATTGTGTTTTTTACTTTTGAATAAAGTAGAGAATTAGAGCTAGAAAATGGTATATAGTACACTACAGTTAAGAAACAAATGGGAAAGTAATTATGCTTTGAAGTTTATAAACTTGTAAACTCACTTTTGAGAACTGCCTTTGAATATTTTGGTACTACTACTGGAGAGCCCTTCTTTGTCTACACCCATTCAGCATCATTCACACACACTTAGTCTTTAGCCCCACCCATCTGTTTAAGGGTTGATCCGAGTGTTCTGTGCTAACAACAGCAGTCAAGCACCCAAGCTAACTTGCTAGCTACTTCCAGAGACAAATGAGAGAACAGCTCACTAAACATTACTCGCCTTAGCAGACCTGGTTAGGCTGTTATGTTATCCAGAGCGTTGGTGACTGCAACTGTGCTGCTGGCAAATACAACTTAAAAACAAAGGTGTCCATGTATGCTGATGAGTTTTATATTAAGTCTGCAAGCTAGATCCATGCAATGTTTCATTGAAGATCTAGATAACTTTTCTGGACTCTCTGGACTAAAACCTAATTATGATAAGTGTACAATATTCCGTATTTGATCTAAAAATATATATATTTTACATTACCCTACAGTTTACCTGTAAAATGGGCTTTAAAAAGACATACTTGGTATTCATATCACAAAATATACAAATGAGCTCCCCACAATGAATTTCAATAGACAACTTGTAAAAATAGACAAGGTCCTGCAACCATGGAGAGGTATATACCTGTCTATTTATGGAAAAATAGCCCTGATTAACTCCTTAGTCATATCTCAGTGTCACGATCCTCTGAAGGGACAGACAAGACGCAGCGATGCTTCCAGTATACATTTTATTTATGACGAACGTAACTGGGAAAATAACAATATGACCGTAACGAAGATCGTGATGTTGGCCATAACTAAACATGCTCAAACAATAACCCACAAACCCCAAGTGAAAACTACAAACATATATATGGTTCCCAATTAGAGACAACGACACACAGCTGCCTCTAATTGGGAACCATTACCCCAACATAGAACAGAAAAACCCTGTCTTCTCAGGCCTGGACGTGACACTCGGTTTACTTATGGCGCTGCCTACTCCTGATCAGTAGTTTTTCAAATCATATGAGCTAAAAATATGTTGCTTTATCTAAAATCAAATCAAATTTTATTTGTCACATACACATGGTTAGCAGATGTTAATGCGAGTGTAGTGAAATGCTTGTGCTTCCAGTTCCGACCATGCAGTAGTATCTAACAAGTAATCTAACAAATTCACAACAACTACCTTATACACACAAGAGTAAAGGAATGAATACAAGTATGTATGGATGAGCGATGGCTGACCGGTGTAGGCAAGATGCAGTAGATGGTATAGAGTACAGTATATACATATGAGATGAGTAATGTAGGATATGTAAACATTATATAAATGGCATCGTTTAAAGTGGCTAGTGATACATTTATTTCATCCAATTTTTAATTATTAACTTCTTAGGGAGCGGCAGCAGAGGTGACGGTTTTGGAGAGTCTGGAGTGCCCAAAGTAAATTACCTGCCACTCAGGCCCAGAAAATAGGATATGCACATAATTTTTACTATTGGATAGGAAACACTCTGAAGTTTCTAAAAGTGTTAACATAATGTCTGAGTATAACAGAACTGATATAGCAGGTGAAAACCCGAGTAAAATCCATCCGGAATTGCAGTTTTTTGTGACCTTTGCTCTGTTTGAGACTCTCCCCATTGACTTCAATGCAATCCAGCTCCGAGATTGCAGTACCTATGGCTTCCACTAGATGTCAACAGTCTTTATACAGAGCCTGGAATCTGTAGCAGGGAGCAGAACGGATAGGAAGAGGAAATGGTCAAGGGAGCTCAGATGTCAACAAGATTTCTCTGGCGCGAGACTGGGTGCCCCAATTTATTTTACTTATATAACGTTTAGGTGGCCATCCGAGTGAAATATTATCGCTAATATTCATAAAAGGATAGCTAAAGATGCATTATAACTGGTCTTTTATTTGTTTAGGAAAAGTTTATAGGTATATTTGAACGCGTTCTCTTCACGTTTCAATGGGCGATTCGACGTTGGATTTTCTGAACGCGCGCCAACCAAACAGAGATTTATGGATATAATAAATGACTTCTAACAAAAGAACCATTGGATGTCTTCGTTGGACACTTGGGAAGCCCTCAGCAGAAGTTCTTTGAAAGGTAAGGGATTTGTTTTAGCTGTGATATGGGTTTTGTGTGACCCGCAATGGTTTATGAATTTATGCTAATGCATGAATATTAGAGGTGCTATCCTCAAACAATCAAATGTTCTGCTTTCGCCGTAAAGCCTTTTTGAAATCTGACAACGCTGTGATATTGCCAAGAAGCAAAGCTTTTGATGACTCTGCAACACTTATATATTGAAGAATGTTTAATAATTCAACTTCTGGATTTTGAATTTGGCACCTGTGGTGGTTAATTTCTTTACTATCAAATGAGGAGAGACAAACTTTTCACACAAGTCAGAGTTATACTTAAAATACATACTTAATAGTAAGAGCTTTGCAATAGCAACGGCTTCTCAACGAATTCACCACTTTCTCTAATGGTCCGTTGAGAGCGGCGACACAAAGACTACTGAGATCTTTTATAGCAATGATCCACCCCCTAGTCTACATAACAAACCAGATGTTTGGAACCCGTCACAAGGTGAGAGTTTTTAAATGAGAAAGGAGCATCCCCCAGCCAGATAGCATTAGCTATAAATTATATTCAGTCTGGCCCCTAAGACAAGGTTCAGATCTCGTTCCTGGTACTTCATAGCACAGAAACACCAACTCATCCAATGGCATAAATCAATTGTCAACTCCAGATACTCCCATCTCAAGTAAAAACCCTTCTTGACCACACACCTGGACAAGCTCACTGAGGGGAGCGAGCCTCTAGGTCATACACTATCCCAAGATAAGTGCAACATCAGAGATGACATACAATAGTTCCAGACACTACCACACACATCCCCCAAAGTAAAAGGAGGGAGTATCTGGCGCACAGACATTGTGGAGACAAGTAATTGGTTCCCCATTAATCACGCCACCCCTTCACATGGTTTAAGAATAGGTAAAGACACATTCACATATGAAGACAATGGTCCCTCCTGTCCTCTTCCCTTTCTGATATTCTGCATAGCACCAGGGACATGTGAAAGACAAGCCTGACCTCTCCCCTCTCTGGGCGCCAGGTGACTGAGCCCCAGTTGAGGAAAGAAGTGCAACTGCCAACACCAGAGTCCAAAGGGATACATTCTAATAACAAGTATACCACATAAGCATATTATGCAGATAAGACATCTTAATTATCAATGTTACTCAACTAATTCTGATTATTCCGCCACACGCCTTACATTTCACCAGGTAGTGTCGGGAGTGGCCCGCTAGCGCGCAGCTACTCAATAAGTAGTTAACTTTCAAAAAGGTTGTAGCAGTGAGCAGTAGCCTATACCTATGCACTTGTCCAAGAACAATCAAACATCATTGATAATGTATCCTTAGGAACACTTTTATGTATATTTACTATAATATTTCAACCGGATTATAAACAGAACGATAGGAAAGGAAAAAACCACAGCGCGCGAGCCCGTGAACGCGCATCCTCTTCTGTTTACATCCTGTGACTAGTTCGAAATTCTTCTTCTATTACCATCCAGAGCAATCTAACATCACCAAACACTGTCTAGAGACTGTTGACATCCAGTGGAAGCAATAGGTACTGCAATATTACTCCCATTTATGGACGTTTTCAATAGGGAGGGGTTCAAAATGAGGCAATGTGTCAAAAACACTTTTTCCAATTCCTCGGGGTTTTCACCTGCTATATCAGTTCTGTTATACTCACAGACAATATTTTAACACTCTTAGAAACTTCAGAGTGTTTCAGTGTATATACACTGCTCAAAAAAATAAAGGGAACAACACAATGTAACTCCAAGTCAATCACACTTCTGTGAAATCAAACTGTCCACTTAGGAAGCAACACTGATTGACAATACATTTCACATGCTGTTGTGCAAATGGAATAGACAACAGGTGGAAATTATAGGCAATTAGCAAGACACCCCCAATAAAGGAGTGGTTCTGAAGGTGGTGACCACAGACCATTTCTCAGTTCCTATGCTTCCTGGCTGATGTTTTGGTCACTTTTGAATGCTGGCGGTGCTTTCACTCTAGTGGTAGCATGAGACGGAGTCTACAACCCACACAAGTGGCTCAGGTAGTGCAGCTCATCCAGGATGGCACATCAATGCGAGCTGTGGCAAGAAGGTTTGCTGTGTCTGTCAGCGTAGTGTCCAGAGCATGGAGGCGCTACCAGGAGACAGGCCAGTACATCAGGAGACGTGGAGGAGGCCGTAGGAGGGCAACAACCCAGCAGCAGGACCACTACCTCCGCCTTTGTGCAAGGAGGAGCACTGCCAGAGCCCTGCAAAATGACCTCCAGCAGGCCACAAATGTGCATGTGTCTGCTCAAACGGTCAGAAACAGACTCCATGAGGGTGGTATGAGGGCCCGACGTCCACAGGTGGGGGTTGTGCTTACAGCCCAACACCGTGCAGGACGTTTGGCATTTGCCAGAGAACACCAAGATTGGCAAATTCGCCACTGGCGCCCTGTGCTCTTCACAGATGAAAGCAGGTTCACACTGAGCACGTGACAGACGTGACAGAGTCTGGAGACGCCGTGGAGAACGTTCTGCTGCCTGCAACATCCTCCAGCATGACCGGTTTGGCGGTGGGTCAGTCATGGTGTGGGGTGGCATTTCTTTGGGGGCCGCACAGCCCTCCATGTGCTCGCCAGAGGTAGCCTGACTGCCATTAGGTACCGAGATGAGATCCTCAGACCCCTTGTGAGACCATATGCTGGTGCGGTTGGCCCTGGGTTCCTCCTAATGCAAGACAATGCTAGACCTCATGTGGCTGGAGTGTGTCAGCAGTTCCTGCAAGAGGAAGGCATTGATGCTAAGGACTGGCCCGCCCGTTCCCCAGACCTGAATCCAATTGAGCACATCTGGGACATCATGTCTCGCTCCATCCACCAACGCCACGTTGCACCACAGACTGTCCAGGAGTTGGCGGATGCTTTAGTCCAGGTCTGGGAGGAGATCCTTCAGGAGACCATCCGCCACCTCATCAGGAGCATGCCCAGGCGTTGTAGGGAGGTCATTCAGGCACGTGGAGGCCACACACTCTACTGAGCCTCATTTTGACTTGTTTTAAGGACATTACATCAAAGTTGGATCAGCCTGTAGTGTGGTTTTCCACTTTAATTTTGAGTGTGACTCCAAATCCAGACCTCCATGGGTTGATAAATTTGATTTCCATTGATAATTTTTGTGTGATTTTGTTGTCAGCACATTCAACTATGTAAAGAAAAAAGTATTTAATAAGATTATTTCATTCATTCAGATCTATGATGTGTTATTTTAGTGTTCCCTTTATTTTTTTGAGCAGTGTATATATATATATATATATATATATATATATATGAAAAACACAGGCACCAAATAAAACATAACAAATCACCCAGAAAAATATCTACAAACCTGCACAAATAAGTCTGCAACAAATGCTTTAAATTGCCCCGAACATCACCAGGACATCAAGATTAAATGTTTTGAATTTTGTTCCAGGAATACGGTGCGTAAAAACTAAAGCAGAATTACCTATCTCAGTGGAGACCCTAGGAACTTAACCAATCCTGTGATCGGATTAGGCAACTCAAATTGTATACTTCAACAGCAAAATTAGATCAGACAGAAGTTTATGAAGTAGGGAGTAATGTATAGATCTTCGGGTCTTCAGGGAAGTCAGCCAACCTTTTGATACAGGATGCAGTGATGAGGATCTGTCAAGAGTCTGTGCTTATCATAAAACCAACATCCTACAAAAAGTTAGACGTGTTGCCACAACATCATTCAACTCTGAGTTTTTCTCCTTATGTCCACAGCTCTCTCTGCGCACTTCCGGGTGTGTGAGCCATACTCAGACCACAAAGGGCACTACCACTTTGGGTTCCACTGCCCGCGTCTCTCGGACAACAAGACCTACTTGTTCTGCTGTCATCATAACAACACTGCCTTCAAGTACTGCTGCAACGAGACAGAGTTCCAGAACTTCATGCAGCTCAACCTCACCACCAGCTCTGATGGCCTCGCACACAAGTGAGTCCAGAGTCAGCAGTGGAGCAGATGTGCTGCACTCATTCACACATTTATGTTTCAAAGGCTTACTTTAGTTTGTAATGCATAAGTGCTCACTATAAGTGGAATCGTTGACAAGACTGATTCTGTAACATTTCCTTAAAAGTTATTCTTAAAAGGCTGGTAGTGTACAAATGGCCTAAAACTGTAAGTGTAATGGTTAAAGGGACATTTCAGAATGTTTTAACGTCACATTCATCATCTCCAGCACCAGCCCAACATCAACATATGTGAAAATGGCACATTTCTATGTTTTGTAGTAAAAAAGGAAAATAAGTGTTTCCAATGACATCAACCAATTAGTAGACATCTACTAGGCATTTAGTAGGCAATCTATAATCATGATTAGTTAAAATCACATGATGCACACCGATGATGTCATTGGAAACATTTATCTCCCTCTATCTTTTTTCCACAAAACATAGAAACGTGCCATTTTCACATATGTTGATGTTGGGGTGATGCTAGAGATGATAAATTTAAAGTTGAATCATTTAGAAAGGTTCCTTTAATAACAAGGCTTGCAGACTCTGTAACATACCTTTTAGAAAGTTTCCTCTGAAGAGGTTTGCAGTGTGTACACATGAGAAAGTAAAAGCTTTTTTGATGGACTGAACCCAAACCAATACCCAACCCAAAAGCACTTTGCCCCTGCAGTGCCCTTTAGGCTGCTCAGAGGAATACTGTAGTCTAATATCTGACATTAATAATGTAATACTTTGGCCAGGAGAGTGCTGAATACTACAGTATCCTACAGTATCCTAAGGAGCAGACAGCTACACATGCTGAGAAATCAGAGTACTCAAACAACCAAAGATAAACTCTTATGATGCGTCCCAAATGGCACCCTTAGGCCTCTGGTCAAAAGTAGAGAATAGTCTTATATTTGGGATGCAGACGTAATAAATATTGAGAAGTGTTGAGGGGAAATGGAATTTGTATCATCATACTGCCGGGCTTCTCCTTAGCCTTTGTCTCTTTGTGTAAACTATAATCGCATACAGAGCAAATTCTCCAGTGTTAAATCAACATGGACAGTGTTAAATTTAACACTGGTCCAGTGTCTATACGGGTCCAGTCTTAAATAAACACACTGCTTAGTGTAAAGCCTTATTTGCATATTTCCCAGAGTGCCTTGCCTTTCAAGTTAATTCTAGAGTTACCACCCACAACTGTATTTTTTGTGACAGAGATATGGTTGTTGCATTCGTCCATTTTCAGTGCTGTGGCCTTCAGCAACTGAGATCCTAAGCAAATACGTTTCTTTAAAGTAAAATTATTGAACATAATATAACAACCATTTAACATGGTCTTATTATGAGTGCCTTATTTTACCCTAATACAGTGGCCTGAAACTTAATGTGACTTGCAGGCCTAAAAACATTATGTGGCGTGCAAAGTGATGTGTAATTCCTATTGGAATGTGATGTGTAATTCCTAGTGGGGATAGCCAAAATGTGGAATTGTTATTTACCCGTAATCTGCATTCAGAAATATTGCAGGGTTGGGAAGACTAAGAGGTAAATGAATCACTACTCACATGAAATACATAATAATTGTCACACTACGGTCTGTCCAGCAGAGGGAGACTGAGAGCACAAGACCTTCTACATCATCCTCCTAATCCACTGCTCATTATTGGATCAAGGTTACCACCTGTGCCTAGTTAGTCAGGGTGTACAGGTGGATATTTAAGGACCTTCCTTTGCCTGTATCTGTGCTCAGTCTTGAAGTTATCTTGCCTAGCCTATGCGTTGGTGTCGTCTTAGTTTGTTTATTCTATGATCCTTTTTGTCATTGGACTCTTTTGCCTGCAACTATCCAGTGTGGATTTGTACTTTTTTCAACCCAGCATTTATACTGGAACCTTGTTGTTTGCTCAGGAGGAATATCTAGTAAAGACTCTGTTTTTTTCCCTCCTAACCTGCCTCTTGTGATTACCTGCCAATTGGGTCCACATTGCCTATAGGACAGTGGTTAGAACCTAGGGTTTACCAGCAACACTCCCTGGGTTCGTATCATGGATGTGATAGCAAGACTGAGCCAAACAAAAGATGGACCTGGCAGATACTGAACAGATTGGGCCTCAACCCTCTGGAGACAACACTCAACCATCTGCTCTGACCTAAATGTGTTCACAGAGACTATTCAACAAGTGTTTGACCATCCAGTCAGTGGCCGGGAGGCAGCGAGGAGATTACTAGACCTACATCGGGCATCAATCAGTGGCCGATTATGCCATTGAGTTCCAAGTCTTCCAGAGAACCCCTTATTCTAGGTTACCCCTGGCTGCGGCGTCACAACCCTCAATTCTCCTGGACCTCTGGAACTCTCCTTTGTTGGGGTTCGGCGTGCGAGGATTCTTGTACCTCTCCTGCTGTTACTGTGGTCAGGAGTAGAGGTTCTGGCAGCGATTAAGGAGGTGAGTGACAGTTCCTTAAAGAAGCCACTAGAGCCAACGCTCATGCCCCCCGACTACTATGACCTGAGAGAAGTGTTTAGCAAACAAAGCGCTACTAAGCTACCCCCTCATAGACCTTATGATTGTGCTATTGACCTTCTTCCTGGCGCACTCCCTCCTAGAGGTCACCTATACTCCCTCTCTGCCCCAGAGACTAAGGCCATGGACTAATATATCCAGGATGCTGTGAGTACTGGGTTTATTCGCCCATCATCTTCACCAGCTAGTGCTGGCTTCTTTTTTGTCTCTAAGAAAGACTGTAGTCTTAGGCCCTGTATAGACTCGTGGGCTCAATCAAGTGACTGTTAAGAATCGTTATCCCCTCTCACTAATGTCATCGGCTTTTGAACTGCTCCAGAAAGCTAAGATCTTTTCGAAGTTAGATCTGCGAAGTGCATATAACTTGGTATGCATAAAGGAGGGAGACGAATGGAAGACAGCCTTCAGTACCCCAACTGGCCACTGGGAATATCGAGTCATGCCTTTTGGATTAGCAATTGCCCCAGCAGTGTTTCAGGCCTTCATAGATGACGTCTTGAGGGACTTGTTGAATCGGTTCGTGTTTGTCTATCTAGATGACATACTGATTTGACTCTCTACAGGAACACATTTGCCATGTCCAACAGGTCTTGAGGAAGCTTCTTGGGAATCACCTCTTCGTAAGGCTCGACAAATGTTCCATGTGTCCCAAGTCTCATTCCTAGGCTATGTTATCATGCAAGAAGGCGTCGAGATGGAACCAAGAAAGGTATCTGCCATCACCAACTGGCCCCAGCCCGAATCACTGAAGCAGGTACAAAGATTTCTTGGTTTTGCCAACTTTTACAGGAGGTTTATTCACAATTTCAGCACCATTGCAGCACCCATCTCCTCACTTACTAAGGGATCACCCGCTCGTATCCATTGGACTGCTGAGGCTCAGCAAGCGTTCGACAGGTTAAAGGGACTGTTTTCTTCTGCCCCGATCCAGGTACACCCAGACCCAGAACTGCTGTTTATCGTGGAGGTGGATGCCTCAGAGGAGGGAGTTGGAGCATTGCTTTCCCAAAGGTCTATCACAGATAAGTCCATCCGCGTTCTTTCTTTTCCAGACGCCTGTCGCCAGCTGAGAGAAACTATGATGTGGGTAACCGAGAGCTCCTTGCTGTGAAACTGGCACTGGAAGAATGGCGCCACTGGCTGGAAGGGGCCAAGCATCCTTTGTGTGGACGGACCACAAGAACCTGACCTACCTACAGCAGGCTAAGCGCCTTAACCCCCGGCAGGCCAGGTGGTCTCTCTTTTTTTTTTTACAGACCTGGATCCAAGAATGTTAGGGCGGATGCCTTGTCTCGTCAGTATGATCGTTCCCAGAGGGACTGTTCCCCCAGAGTTCATCATCCCCAGAGACCGCATTCTGGCACCGGTTAGTCGGTCCATTGAGGATACAGTGCGAGAGGCTCTACGGGGGTGTAAACATTCCTGATGGAGTTCCAGCAGGATGCCTGTTTGTGCCCAAGGGAGCAAGATCCGAGGTCCTCCAGTGGGGTCATGCTTCTGCCATTGCGGGACATTCAGGAACAGAGAGGACATTGGAGTTTATCCAGAGACTCTTCTGGTGGCCAGAGATGACAAGAGAAGTCCAATCTTTTGTACAAGCCTGCCCAGTTTGTGCTCAACAGAAGTCCTATAATCAGCGCCCGGCCGGCCTTCTACATCCCTTGCCCATCCCGCAACTCCATGGATTTTGTCACTGGTTTACCAGCATCTGAAGGTAACACCGTGGTGGTCGACCGCTTCTCTAAGGCCGCACACTTCATCCCGTTACCTAAACTCCCTTCAGCCAAAGAGACCGCCGACCTTATTCTTCAGAATGTGGTAAGGATCCATGGAACTCCAGTGGACATTGTTTCAGATCGAGGTCCCCAGTTTGTCTCGTTACTGGAAAGCATTCTGGTCTCTGTTTGGCTCTTCTGTCAGTCTCTCCTCAGGTTTCCACCCTCAGTCAAACGGCCAAACAGAACGGATAAATCAGGAGTTGGAGAAATAACCTTTGCTGCTTCACGTCTCATCAGCCATCCTCCTGGAGTCATTTCTTGCTATGGGCAGAGCTGGCACACAACACCTTACGCAGCTCCTCCACTGGTCTATCTCCATTCAAGTGTCAATTTGGATTCGAGCCACCATTGTTCTTCAGCCAAGAGATAGAGGTTGGAGTGCCCAATGCTGAGAGATTCGTCAAGCGCTGCAGAGGGACATGGAAAAGGGCTCACACAGCCTTGAGGGCTTCCGCTCGCCACAAGAGGTCCGCGGACAAGAGGAGGGCAACTCCACACTACAGAATCGGGCAAAGAGTCTGGCTCTCAGCTAAGGACTTACCATTGAAGGTGGAATCCGAGAAACTTGCCCCAGATATGTTGGCCCATTCAAGATCACCAGCCGGGTCAACCCTGTTGCTTAACGGCTTGCTCTACCGAGATCTTTAAGAGTCAGACCCACTTTTCATGTCTCTCAGTTGAAACCTGTATTAACCTCTCTTTGGTCTCCCCCAGTTCCCACCCCTCCCGCCCCTCGTATTATAGACTGTGGTCCCACCTACACAGTGAAAAGGCTGCTGGATTCAAGACGCCGTGGCTTTCACTACTTGGTCGACTGGCAAGGTTATGGGCCTGAGGAGCGTACCTGGGTGCCAGTACGTCACATCCTAGACCCAGATCTGATCAGGACGTTCCATCGCTTGCATCCTGACCGTCCTGGGCCATCGGGAGCCGGCCATAGAGGGGGGGCCCTGTCACACTACGGTCTCTCCAGCAGAGGGAGACTGAGAGCCTTCTACATCATCCTCCTAATCCACTGCTCATTATTGGTTCAAGGTTACCACCTGTGCCTAGTTAGTCAGGGTGTACAGGTGGATATTTAACTTCTTGGGGATGGGTGGGGCGCTAGCGCCCCAATCCTGACACTACCAGGTGAAATGCAAAGGCGCCAATTTCAAAAGTTGAATTATTAAACATCCACCCATATACAAGTGTTTCATACTCATCAAAAGCTCTGTTTCTTGGCAATATCACAGCATTGTCAGATTTCAAAAATGCTTTGCGGCGAAAGCAGCACATTTGATTGTTTGAGGGTAGCACCTCACATATTTTTTACCATAAATTAATAATCCATTGCGGTTCACACAAAACACATTTCACAGCGAAAACAAATCAATAACCTGTTGAACTTCTGCTGATGGCTTCCCAAGTGTCCAACGAAGACAATCCATGGTTCTTTTGTTAGAAAAAGTAATGTATTATATCCTTAAATCTCCATTTGGTTCGCGCGTTATGAGAAACTACAGCCTCCACTACGCCATTCAAACGTGACGAGAACTCGTTCAACTTAAAGCTATAAACTTGTCCAAGAACAAACAGTTTTAAACGTATCCTTAGGAACACTTTTACGTATATTTACTATTATAAATCAACCGGGATAAAGACGGTAAAAAACACAAAGCGCGCTTTGTCGGGAGCGAGCGTTCCATTCTGTTGACATAAATGGGACACTTCCTAGTTTCCTCTTATTCTCTGCTCTAAAGCATCCAAAACAAAAATGAACACTGTCTCGAGACTGACATCCCGAGGAAGTGATGGGTACTGCATTCATATGCCCTTATATGGGCATTTTCATAAGGGAGGGGTTCCAAATGAGGCACTCTGTCAAAACCACTTTTTCCAGGACAGAAATTCCTCGGTTTTGCCTGCCATATGCGTTCTCTTTTACTCACAGACAAATGGTTAACACTTTTAGAATATTCAGAGTGTTTCCTATCCAATGGTAATATGTGCATATCCTATTTTCTGGGCCTGAATGGGAGGCATTTTACTTTGGGCACGCCAGGCTCTCCAAAACGGTCACCTCGTGCGCCCATCCCTAAGAAGTTAAGGACCTTTCTTTGCCTGTATCTGTGCTCAGTCTTGAAGTTCTTGCCTAGCCTATGCTTTGGTGTCGAATTTGTTTGTTCTATGATACTTTTTGACCAGCCATTTTATGGGTTAGCTGGTTAAAATCTTCCTAGAAGTCACAGAGGGTGTATGGAGGGGCATGTCAAAATGTTGCATTTTGGCACTATAACAAGTCTCTATTCATATTGCAAATTAGAATTATAAAATTCTCCATGTGGTCTATGTTAAAGGGCACAGGCTTTTAAAATTCAGTAATGGTGCCTAATTACTTAACTTCTTAGGGAGCGGAAGGTGAGGTGACTGTTTTGGAGAGTCTGGCGAGCCCAAAGCAAAATGTCTGCCACTCAGGCTCAGAAAATAGGATATGCACATAATTAGTACTATTGGATATGAAACACTGAAGTTTCTAAGAGTGTTAACATAACGTCTGAGTATAACAGAACTTATTTAGCTGGCAAAAAACCATCCGGAAATCAGTTTCTGGTGACCTTTGGCTCTGTTAGATTCAACTTTGGATTTTCTGAAAACGCACCAACCAAATAGAGATTTATGGATATAATAAATGACTTCTAACAAAAGAACCATTGTTTGTCTTCGTTGGACACTTGGGAAGCCCTCAAGCAGAAGTTCTTCAAAAAGGTAAGGGATTTGTTTTCGCTGTGAAATGTGTTTTGTGTGAACCGTGATGGTTCCCATCTGTTCTGCTCAGGGCTACAGCTTCCAAACTCTGTATGAAGACTGGCTTCCACTAGATGTCAACATAGGTACTGCAGTCTAGGAGCTGGTTTCCATTAAAATCAATAGGGACAGTATCAAACAGAGCAAAGGTCACAACAAAATAATTCCGTACAGAAATTTCTCAGGTTTTCGCCTACTATATCAGTTCTGTTATACTCACATTATTTTAACACTTTTAGAAACTTCAGTGTTTCCTATCCAATAGTACTAATTATGTGCATATCCTATTTTCTGGGCTTGAGTAGCAGGCATTTTACTTTGGGCACGCCAGACTCTCCAAAACCGTCACCTCTGCTGCCGCTCCCTAAGAAGTTAACACTTTTTTTGGTTACTACATGATTCCATGTGTAATTTCTTCACTATTATTCTATAATGTATAACATAGTAAAAATAGTACTCCCCATAAAAGCTCATAGGCATTTTTATTCAAGATGACTGACAAGGGGACAGGTAAGAGAGCAGAGTAATGTTGGATAGGCATGTATTAATTTATCAAAAAAATGTATCGATTTAAAAATGCGTACAGCTAGGTCTACTGCATCACATTGACAGAGCATGTAGATTATTCCACGAATAATAAACAGTCTGGCTTGCTGAGGTTAGAGTTATAGTTAGTGTTGGTTCCAGTGTGACGTAAGCATAGAAATAACATTTTACAGTTCACGCTCCAGGGCCCTGGTAAACAGTAGGACACTATATAAGGCATAGGATGTCATTTCACAGTTTCCACAGTTGGCTCTGGTTCATCCTACTAGGCTGCTCTGGGTCTCAGTGAAACAGTGCTTCAGCTCTTTGGCCAACAGTAGAGGATATACAGTGGGGCAAAAAAGTATTTAGTCAGCCACCAATTGTGCAAGTTCTCTCACTTAAAAAGATGAGAGGCCTGTAATTTTCATCATAGGTACACTTCAACTATGACAGACAAAAGGAGGAAAGAAAATCCAGAAAATCACATTGTAGGATTTTTAATGAATTTATTTGCAAATTATGGTGGAAAATAATTATTTGGTCACATACAAACAAGCAAGATTTCTGTCTCTCACAGACCTGTAACTTCTTCTTTAAGAGGCTCCTCTGTCCTCCACTCGTTACTCTCCGTATTAATGGCACCTGTTTGAACTTGTTATCAGTATAAAAGACACCTGTCTACAACCTTCAAACAGTCACACTCCACCAGAAACAAAATTGTAGACCTGCACCAGGTTGGGAAGACTGAATCTACAATAGGTAAGCAGCTTGGTTTGATGAAATCAACTGTGGTAGCAATTATTAGGAAATGGAAGACATACAAGACCACTGATAATCTTCTCTCATCTGGGGCTCCACGCAAGATCTCTCTGGGGTCAAAATGATCACAAGAACGGTGAGCAAAAATCCCAGAACCACACGGGGACCTAGTGAATGACCTGCAGAGAGCTGGGACTAAAGTAACAAAGCCTACCATCAGTAACACACTACGCCGCCAGGGACTCAAATCCTGCAGTGCCAGACGTGTCTCCCCCTGCTTAAGCCAGTACATGTTCAGGCCCGCCTGAAGTTTGCTAGAGAGCATTTGGATGATCCAGATGAGGATTGGGAGAATGTCATATGGTCAGATGAAACCAAAATAGAACTCAACTCAGTCGTGTTTGGAGGACAAAGAATGCTGAGTTGCATCCAAAGAACACCATACCTACAGTGAAGCATGGGAGTGGAAACATCATGCTTTGGGGCTGTTTTTTTCTGCAAAGGACCAGGACGACTGATCCGTAAAGGAAAGAATGAATGGGGCCATGTATCGTGAGATTTTGAGGAAAACCTCCTTCCATCAGCAAGGGCATTGAAGATGAAACGTGGCTGGGTCTTTCAGCATGACAATGATCCCAAACACACCACCCGGCAACGAAGGAGTGGCTTCGTCAGAAGAAGCATTTCAAGGTCCTGGAGTGGCCTAGCCAGTCTCCAGATCTCAACCCCATAGAACATCTTTGGAGGGAGTTGAAAGTCCGTGTTGCCCAGCGACAGCTCCAAAACATCACTGCTCTAGAGGAGATCTGCATGGAGGAATGGGCCAAAATACCAGCAACAGTGTGTGAAAACGTTTGACCTCTGTCATTGCCAACAAAGGGTATATAACAGTATTGAGAAACTTTTGTTATTGACCAAATACTTATTTTCCACCATAATTTGCAAATAAATAAATTTATTTTTCTCATTTCGTCTGTCATAGTTGAAGTGTACCTATGATAAATTACAGGCCACTCTCATCTTTTTAAGTTGGAGAACTTGCACAATTGGTGGCTGACTAAATACTTTTTTGCCCCACTGTACACTACCATTCAAAAGTTTGGGGTCACATAGAAATGTCCTTGTTTTTGAAAGAATATCACATTTGTCAATTAAAAATAATACAGTGTAGTGTTGTAAATGTTGTAAATTACTATTGTAGTCCTCAACAGTTTCATTAAATGGTACCTGCAAAACACCAGTCTCAACGTCAACAGTGAAGAGGCGACTCCGAAATGCTGGTCTTCTAGGCAGAGTTGCAAAGAAAAAGACATATTTCAGACTGGCCAATAAAAAGAAAACATTAAGATGGGCAAAAGAACACAGACACTGGACAGAGGAATTCTGCCTAGAAGGCCAGCTACACTAGTCATTTACAACATCTCTCTCTCTACGTACATTTGCCTTGAATCTATTCTTCCACGCCCAGAAATCTGCTCCTTTTACTCTCTGTTCCGAATGCACTTGACGACCAGTTCTTATAGCCTTTAGCCGTACACTTATCCTACTCCACCTCTGTTCCTCTGGTGATGTAGGGGTTAACCCAGGCCCTGCAGCCCTCAGCACCACTCCCATTCCCCAGGTGCTCTCATTTGTTTACTTCTCTGTAACCGTAAAAGCCTTGGTTTCATGCATGTAACATCAGAAGCCTCCTCCCTAATTTTGTTTTATTCACTGCTTTAGCACACTCCGCCAACCCCGATGTCCTAGACATTTCTGAATCCTGGTTTAGGAAGGCCACCAACAATTCTGAAATGTCCATCCCCAACTACAACATTTTCTGACAAGATAGAACTGCCAAAGGGGACGCAGTTGCAATCTACTGCAGAGATCTTACATACTATCCAGGTCTGTGCCCAAACAATTTGAGCTTTTACTTTTAAAAATCCACCTTTCCAGAAACAAGTCTCTCACTGTTGCCGCTTGTATTAGACCCCCCTGAGGCCCCAGCTGTGCCCTGGACACCATATGTGAATGTATTGCCCCCCATCTATCTTCAGAGGTCGTACTGTTAGGTGACCTAAACTGGGATATGCTTAACACCCCGGCCGTCCTACAATCTAAGCTACATATCCTCAATCTCACACAAATGATCAAGGAACCTACCAGGTACAACCCTAAATCCATAACCATGGGCACCCTCTTAGATATCATCCTGATCAACTTGTCCTCTACATACACCTCTGCTGTCTTCAACCAGGATCTCAGCGATCACTGCCTCATTGCCTGCGTCATTAATGGGTCCGCGGTCAAACGACCAATCCTCATCAATGTCAAACACTCCCTAAAACACTTCAGCGAGCAGGCTTTTCTAATCGACGTGGCCCGGTTATCCGTGAAGGACATTGACCTCATCCCATCAGTAGAGGATGCCTGGTTGCTCTTTAAAAGTGCTTTCCTCACCATCTTAAATAAGCATGCCCCATTTAAAAAAATGTATAACTAAGAACTGATATAGCCCTTGGTTCACTCAAGACTTGACTGCCCTTGACCAGCACAAAAACATCCTGTAGCGTTCTGCATTAGCACCGAAGAGCCCCCGCGATATGCAACTTTTCAGGGAAGTCAGGAACCAATATACACAGTCAGTTAGGAAAGCTAAGGCTAGCTTTTACAAACAGAAGTTTGCATCCTGTTGCACTTATTCCAAAATGTTTTGGGACTGTAAAGTCCATTGGTGAATAAGAGCACCTCCTCTCAGCTGCCCACTGCACTGAGCCTAGGAAACACTGTCACCACAGATAAATCTACGATAATCGAGAATTTCAATAAGCATTTTTCTACGGCTGGCCATGCTTTCCACCTGGCAACCCCTACCCCGGCCAACAGCTCAGCACCCCCTGCAGCATCTTTTATCTGTATATGTCAATGATCTCGCTCTTGCTGCTGGTGATTCTCTGATCCACCTCTACGCAGACAGCACCATTTTGTATACATCTGGCCCTTCTTTGGACACTGTGTTTAACAAACCTCCAAACGATATTCAATGCCATACAACACTCATTCCGTGGCCTCCAACTGCTTTTAAATGCTAGTAAAACTAAACGTATGCTCTTCAACTGATTGCTGCCCACACCCGCACCTGCCCGCCCGACTAGCATCACTACTCTGGACGGTTCGGACTTAGAATATGTGGACAACTGCAAATACCTAGGTGTCTGGTTAAACTGTAAACTCTCCTTCCAGACTCACATTAAGCATCTCCAATCCAAAATTAAATCTAGAATTGGCTTCCTATTTCGCAACATAGCCTCCTTCACTCATGCTGCCAAACGTACCCTCGTAAAACTGACTATCCTACCGATCCTTGACTTCGGCGATGTCGTTTACAAAATAGCCTCCAACACTCTACTCAGCAAACTGGATGTAGTCTATTATAGTGTCATCAATTTTGTCACCAAAGCTTATATACTACCCACCACTGCGACCTGAGTGCTCTCGTTGGCTGGCCCTTGCTACATATTGGTTGCCAAACCCACTGGCTCCAGGTCTTCTATAAGTTTTTGCTAGGTAAAGCCCCGCCTTATCTCAGCTCACTGGTCACCACAGCAACACCCACCCGTAGCACGCGCTCCAGCAGGTATATTTCATTGGTCACCCCCAATTCCTCTTTGGTCACCTTTCCTTCCAGTTCTCTGCTGCCAATGACGGGAAAGAATTGCAAAAATCATTGAAGCTGGAGACTTATATCTCCCTCTCTAATTTTAAGCATCAGCTGACAGAGCAGCTTACCGATCACTGTACCTGTACACAGCTACTCTGTAAATAGCACACACAACTACCTCATCCCCATATTGTTATTTATCTTTTTGCTCTTTTGCACCCCTGTATCTCTACTTGCACATCATCATCTGCACATCTATCACTCCAGTGTTAAATGCTAAATTGTAATTATTTAGTCTCTGTGGCCTATTTATTGCCTTACCTCCCTAATCTTCTACATTTGCACAGACTGTACATAGATTTTTCTTTTGTGTTATTGACTGTACGTTTTAGTCGCACTGCTTTGCTTTATCTGGGCCAGGTCGCAGTTGTAAATGAGAACTTGTTCTCAACTGGCATACCTGGTTAAATAAAGGTTAAATAAAAACATTTAAAAATTCCTGTCCCCGCTCTTTTTTATCTCTCCCTTTCTCTACTTCCTGCCAAACCAATCTCCTCCTATACCCATGAAATGCAAATACAGGACGTGGGCTATCTTACAAAGCTCTGACCTTGCTTGTAATTGGATCAATTGATTGAAGCAGATACAAATGTTAGTCTATTTACATCATCAGAGAACCGAGAGCATCCTACATCCCTAAAACTTTGCATTTATTAGGGGCATTAGCCTCGAACTTGATTTATTGCAACACAATAACAAAGGGAAATACAAACAGTGTTTGCTAATCGTCTGTGTGAGAACAAATGATCTCTCTGAGTGTTTTAGACTAACGCTTATTCTTTCGCTCTCTCTGTCTCTCTCTTTCTCTCTTCCTTCTCCCCTACACTCAGTAACTACACAGCTCTGATCGGCGTATGGATCTATGGTTTATTCGTCATGGTACTACTTGCCTTAGACTTTCTCTACTACTCGGCTATGAACTATGACCTCTGCCGGGTCTACCTGGAAAAATGGGGTCTGGGTGGTCGGTGGCTGAAGAACGCCAGCAGCCAGTGGCACGCAGAGACCCAACCCCAGGACGGAGAGCAGTCCCAGGGGCAGAGAAGCACGTACTCCCCTAGTCCACACCACCATCACCACTCCAGACACAACCTCAGTGGAGAGAGAGGAGAGGCACAGAGCCCCACAATACACAGCTTTCAGACCTCCACAGCCTGGTAAGGATAGAGTGCTAAGGGAAAAATGCATAGTTAAATGTATCCCTTCTCCAATAAGAAATTGAAATTCACTTCCTGAACTTGAAAAGAGAGCGGAAAACGTAATTTTGCCAGTATTCTGCACTACATCTGGTGCTTGTTAAATGTGAACACTGAGGCTGTATCCACGTTAACTTCTTATGGAGCGGCTCCCGAGGTGACGGTTTTGGAGAGTCTGGCATGCCCAAAGTAAAATGCCTCCCACTCAGGCCCAGAAAATAGGATATGCACATAATTAGTACTATTGGATAGGAAACACTCTGAAGTTTCTAAGTGTTAAAATATTGTCTGTGAGTATAACAGAACGGATATAAAAATCAGAGTAATTTCTGTTCTGGAAAAAGTGTATTTGACACATTGCCTCATTTTGAACCCCTCCCTATTGAAAATGACCATATATGGGAGTAATATTGCAGTACCTATTGCTTCCACTGGATGTCAACAGTCTCCAGACAGTGTAAACAGAAGAGGATGCGCGTTCACGGGCTTGCACGCGCTGTGTTTTTTTCCTTTCCTATCGCCCAGTTTATAATCCGGTTGAAATATTATAGTAAATATACATAAGTGTTCCTAAGGATACATTATCACTGATGTTTGATTGTTCTTGGACAAGTGTATAGGTATAGGTTGAACGAGTTCTCTTCACGGTTCAATGGGCGAGTGGACGCTGTATTTTATGAACATAATATGCCAACCAAACTGAGATTTATGGATATAATAAAGGACTTTTTCTAACTAAAGAACCATTGGATGTCTTCGTTGGACACTTGGGAAGCCCTCAGCAGAAGTTCTTCAAAAGGTAAGGGATTTTTTTCGCTGTGAAATGTGTTTTGTGTGAACCGCGATGGTTTATGAATTTATGCTAATGCAGAAATATTGGAGGTGCTACCCTCAAACAATCAAATGTAGTGCTTTCGCCGTAAAGCCTTTTTGAAATCTGACAATGCTGTGATATTGCAAAGAAGCAGAGCTTTTGATGACTATGCAACACTTGTATATTGATGAATGTTTAATAATTCAACTTTTGGATTTTGAATTTGACGCCTTGCATTTCACCGGGTAGTGTCCCACCACTCCCTAAGTTACAGTGTTAGACAGTGGCCAATAGGCTATTGTGGCTAATTGAGCATAATGTAGGTCTACCAGAGTTGCAAAACCAATGCCATAACATTTACACAAGGATATAGCGGGTGACTTCTATGATATTGGCTACTATAGCCAATATGTGGTGTTCAATGTAGGCATACATTCCAAGAAACCTTTTAAAAACATTATGCACATTATGACATTTAACATTTTATGACTGATGTTTTACTTGTCCGAAAGCTTAAATCACTTTATTAAAATAAGAAACGATCTTTAACACAATTGGCCAAATACAGTTGAAGTCGGAAGTTTACATACACTTAGGTTGAAGTCATTAAAAATAATTTTTCAACCACTCCACAAATTTATTTTTTAGCAAACTATAGTTTTGGCAAGTGGGTTAGGACATCTACTTTGTGCATGACACAAGTCATTTTTCCAACAATTGTTTGCAGACAGATTATTGAACTTATTATTCATTGTATCACAATTCCAGTGGGTCAGAACATTAAGTTGACTGTGCCTATAAACAGCTTGGAAAATTCCATAAAATGGTGTCATAGCTTTAGAAGTTCTTCTGCTAGGCTAATTGACATAATTTGAGTAATTTGGAGGTGTACCTGTGGATGTATTTCAAGGCCTACCTTCAAACTCAGTGCCTCTTTGCTTGAGATCATGGGAAAATCAAAAGAAATCAGCCAAGACCTCATAAAAAAAATGGTAGGCCTCCACAGGTCTGGTTCATCCTTGGGAGCAATTTCCAAAAGCCTGAAGGTACCACGTTCATCTGTACAAACAATAGTACGCAAGCATAAACACCATGGGACCACGCAGCCGTCATACCACTCAGGAAGGAGACGCGTTCTGTCTCCTAGAGATGAACGTACTTTGGTGCGAAAAGTGCAAATCAATCCCAGAACAACAGCAAAGGACCTTGTGAAGATGCTGGAGAAAACAGGTGAAAAATGATCTATTTCCACAGTAAAACTAGTCCTATATTGACATAACCTGAAAGGCCGCTCAGCAAGGAAGAAGCCACTGCTCCAAAACCGCCATAAAAAAGCCAGAATATGGTTTGGAACTGCACATGGGGACAAAGATTGTACTTTTTTGAGAAATGTCCTCTGGTCTGAATAAAAGTAGAACTGTTTGGCCATAATGACCATCGTTATGTTTGGAGGAAAAAGGGGGAGGCTTGCAAGCCGAAGAACACCATCCCAACCATGAAGCACGGGGGTGGCAGCATCATGTTGTGGGGGTGCTATGCTGCAGGTGGGACTGGTGCACTTCACAAAATAGATGGCTGTCATAAGGAAGGAAAATTTGATCTATTGAAGCAACATCTCAAGACATCAGTCAGGAAGTTAAAGCTTGGTCGCAAATGGGTCTTCCAAATGGACAATGACCACAAACATCCTTCCAAAGTTGTGGCAAAATGGCTTAAGGACAACAAAGTCAAGGTATTGGAGTGGCCATCACTTCTCAGGCCTGGACATGACACTTGGTTTACTCACTTACTTATGGCGCTGCCTACTCCTGATCAGTAGTTTTTCAAATCATATGAGCTAAAAATATGTTGCTTTATCTAAAATCAAATCAAATCTAATTTTATTTGTCACAAACACATGGTTAGCAGATGTTAATGCGAGTGTAGCGAAATGCTTGTGCTTCTAGTTCCGACCATGCAGTAGTATCTAACAAGTAATCTAACAAATTCACAACAACTACCTTATACACACAAGAGTAAAGGAATGAATACGAGTATGTACATATAAATATATGGATGAGCGATGGCTGACCGGCATAGACAAGATGCAGTAGATGGTATGGAGTACAGTATATACACATATATACAGTGGGGCAAAAAAGTATTTAGTCAGCCACCATTTGTGCAAGTTCTCTCACTTAAAAAGATGAGAGAGGCCTGTAATTTTCATCATAGGTACACTTCAACTATGACAGACAAAATGAGGAAAAAAAATCCAGAAAATCACATTGTAGGATTTTTAATGAATTTATTTGCAAATTATGGTGGAAAATAAGTATTTGGTCACATACAAACAAGCAAGATTTCTGTCTCTCACAGACCTGTAACTTCTTCTTTAAGAGGCTCCTCTGTCCTCCACTCGTTACCTGTATTAATGGCACCTGTTTGAACTTGTTATCAGTATAAAAGACACCTGTCCACAAGCTCAAACAGTCACACTCCAAACTCCACTATGGCCCGACCAAAGAGCTGTCAAAGGACACCAGAAACAAAATTGTAGACCTGCACCAGGTTGGGGAAGACTGAATCTGCAATAGGTAAGCAGCTTGGTTTGAAGAAATCAACTGTGGGAGCAATTATTAGGAAATGGAAGACATACAAGACCACTGATAATCTTCCTCGATCTGGGGCTCCATATCCCCGTGGGGTCAAAATGATCACAAGAACGGTGAGCAAAAATCCCAGAACCACACGGGGGGACCTAGTGAATGACCTGCAGAGAGCTGGGACCAAAGTAACAAAGCCTACCATCAGTAACACACTACGCCGCCAGGGACTCAAATCCTGCAGTGCCAGGCGTGTCCCCCTGCTTAAGCCAGTACATGTTCAGGCCCATCTGAAGTTTGCTAGAGAGCATTTGGATGATCCAGATGAGGATTGGGAGAATGTCATATGGTCAGATGAAACCAAAATAGAACTTTTTGGTAAAAACTCAACTAAATCGTGTTTGGAGGACAAAGAACACCATACCTACTGTGAAGCATGGGGTGGAAACATCATGCTTTGGGGCTGTTTTTCTGCAAAGGGACCAGGACGACTGATCCGTGTAAAGGAAAGAATGAATGGGGCCATGTATCGTGAGATTTTGAGTGAAAACCTCCTTCCATCAGCAAGGGCATTGAAGATGAAACATGGCTGGGTCTTTCAGCATGACAATGATCCCAAACACACCGCCCGGGCAACGAAGGAGTGGCCTTTGAAGAAGCATTTCAAAGGTCCTGGAGTGGCCTAGCCAGTCTCCAGATCTCAACCCCATAGAAAATCTTTGGAGGAGTTGAAAGTCCGTGTTGCCCAGCGACAGCCCCAAAACATCACTGCTCTAGAGGAGATCTGCATGGAGGAATGGGCCAAAATACCAGCAACAGTGTGTGAAAACCTACAGAAAACGTTTGACCTCTGTCATTGCCAACAAAGGGTATATAACAAAGTATTGAGATAAACTTTTGTTATTGACCAAATACTTATTTTCCACCATAATTTGCAAATAAATTCATAAAAAATCCTACAATGTGATTTTCTGGATTTTATTTCCTCATTTTGTCTGTCATAGTTGAAGTGTACCTATGATGAAAATTACAGGCCTCTCTCATCTTTTTAAGTGAGAGAACTTGCACAATTGGTGGCTGACTAAATATTTTTTTTTGCCCCACTGTATATATGAGATGAGTAATGTTGGATATGTAAACATTATCTAAATGGCATTGTTTAAAGTGCCTAGTGATACATTATTTCATCCAATTATAATTATTAAAGTGGCTAGAGATTTGGGTCAATGGCCGAAAGGTGGGCAGAACTGAAAAAGTGTGTGCGAGCAAGGAGTCCTGCAAACCTGACTCAGTTACACTAGCTCTGTCAGGAGGAATGGGCCAAAATTCACCCAACTTATTGTGGGAAGCTTGTGGAAGGCTACCCCGAAACGTTAACAAGTTAACTTCTTAGGCAGTGGTGGGGCGCTAGCGCCCCCAATCCCGACACTACCAGGTGAAATGCAAGGCGCCAAATTCAAAATCCAAAAGTTGAATTATTAAACATGCACCATGCACCAATATACAAGTGTTTCATACTCATCAAAAGCTCTGTTTCTTGGCAATATCACAGCGTTGTCAGATTTCAAATGGCTTTACTGCGAAAGCACCACATTTGATTGTTTGATGGTAGCACCTTTACTGTTTTTCCCATTACCATGAATTCATTAGCCTTCACAGTTCACAGCAAAAACAAATCAGTTACCTGTTGAAGAACTTCTGCTGATGGCTTCCCAAGTGTCCAACGAAGACAATCCATGGTTCTTTTGTTAGAGAAAGTAATGTATTATATCCATAAATCTCTGTTTGGTTCACGTGTTATAATCAGAAACTACAGCCTCCACTACTCCATTGAAACGTGAAGAGAACTCATTCAACTTATACCTATAAACTTGTCCAAGAACAATCAAAAATCATTTTAAATGTATCCTTAGGAACACTTATGTATATTTACAGTAATAAATCAACTGGAATATAAACTGGGCTATAAGAACGGAAAAAAACACAGAGCGTGCCTTCTCGGGAGCGTGCGTCCTCTCCTATTGACATCCAAGGGGACACTTCCTGTTTTCTCTTCTTCTCTGCTCTAATAGCATCCCAAAAAAATCTGAACACTGTCTCGAGACTGTTGACATCCAGAGGAAGCGATCGGTACTGCATTCATATGCCCTTATATGGGCATTTTCATAAGGGAGGGGTTCCAAATGAGGCACTCTGTCAAAACCACTTTTTCCATGACAGAAATTCCTCGGGGTTTCGCCTGCCATATCCGTTCTGTTATACTCACAGACAAAATGTTAACACTTTTAGAAAATTCAGAGTGTTTCCTATCCATTGGTACTAAATATGTGCATTTTCTGGGCCTGAATGGGAGGCATTTTACTTTGGGCACGCCAGGCTCTCCAAAACGGTCACCTCGTGCTCGCTAAGAAGTTAAACAATTTAAAGGCAATGCCACCAAATGATAATTGCGTGTATTAATTGAGTGTAAACTTCTGACCCAATTGGGAATGTGATGAAAGAAATAAAAGCTGAAATAAATCATTCTCTCTACAATTTTTCGGACATTTCACATTCTTAATAACAAATTCTTATTTACAATGACTGCCTACACGGGCCAAACCTGGATTAATTGTGCGCCGCCCTATGGGACTCCCAATCACGACCGGTTGTGATACAACCTAGATTCGAAACAGGGTGACTGTAGTGACGCCTCTAGCACTGAGATGCAGTGCCTTAGACTGCTGAGCCACTCGGGAGCCAGAGTATATACTTTGTTTGTTCCCAGTGCCAGTCTGTGCAATCGGTTAACATATCCCATCACGGAGAATCATCCCTCACCCATACAGGAGGAAGAGGCCTATGCTAGCCTATATGTGTCGATATACAGTGAGTAGCAACGTTTTCTTGATGAAATGAGCAAGGAGATGATGCTTATCACAGCGATTTGATAGTATTTGGTTTCATGTGGCTGCTAATTTGTTTAGTGCAGCAATCAATGTCAATAGTATCTTCCAGTCACATTAGCTAGTGTGACTTGCGCCGGCAGTCACAATTGAAATGTTGTACATATTCTGACTTTAGGTTTATCATTCTGGAACCTTTCTTTATACATTTACCTAGAAACGCATTCAATTTAACATGCAGACTGGTCTGGAATAGTGTGCTTGTATAGCTAGACTTGTTGCTTCTGCTCTGAGCTAACCAGAGTATTGCAAGCTCATTGGTGCATACGGAGTCAGAATATTAGCATACATTTAACAGTATCTTTCAGTCACGTTAGTCATCTTAACTGCGGCAGTAGGTTTAGGCCCTGTATGTATTAGCCATATTTAACCATGTGTCATGCTTTTTATGTAGGTAGTCCCTCCCTGTCGGTCCATCTTGTAGTCTTGTAGTAGTTTTCTACTGACAGCATAGTGACAAATATTCTACATATGCTATTGTATTGTATGCTAAGTGTAGTGATTGCTTCATTCAGTATCATGTATTAGCTCCTGTCATTAATTCATATTCATATTGCATTTTATTATCTTACATACTGGTTCTATCATGTGTTATGCTGCAACTCTTAATGCTATGGATAATATTCTTGCTTCATTATCTGCACACAGTGTTGCATTATGGCATGGCTGCTGTTATTGCATTTGTGGGAGCATGTGCATGTTTAGGCTCTGCATCCATCACCTTGCAAGGCAAATGTTGTGCTATTAATGCTTTGGGTGTTATGTCCTGTATCATTTGCACATAATTGTTGGCATGGCTGCTACTATTGCTATTGGCAAGAGCACACGGTGAGGGCATGGTGACATAGAGGCAAGACTAGCCCTCCCTTCCGCAGCAACGGCTTGGATCATCGCAATGCGATGACAGACAGATACATTTTAACCAGGTGCAAACAGAACGTTTCCGCAAATCTTTTAACCCATGCTATGAGGCTTTTACATTAACACTAGTTGTTCATTAATAACTATGTGCTGCTTTAAAAGTTTGTCTTGTTTGTTTATTGTGTATTATTGTGTGTATGTATTGGCTGGCCCAATAAAATTGTGCCATCTGGTTTATCCCAAATTGCCCCCTTACAGGATAAGCATTATTATTATCTCACTGTAGTGTTCATGAAGCATCAGATTAGGCTTAGGAGTCTACTGTTTTTAGGATAGTAGTAGCCAGTTACTCAAGTTATCATACCTGCTTGTACATTGTGCATATGCATGCATCTTATTCCCTGATGCGCTCACTCTGCTACAGTCATTACATATCTTGTGATACTTGGAAGGTGTCAGTCTGTCGCCGGCAACACATTTCTAGGTCTTTCATCATTTAGCAAATATTTCACAGAAATACAACTCATTTTAAAATGATTACTACTGCTAACCTTAACCATAACCCTAATATTTCAGCTATCACCTTGGCCCTTAGTGGGGAAGCTGACACTGTATTGCTGTGGAATGACCAATCAAGGCTCGCTATAGCTTCAAGCCGTGTTGGATTCGCTGTTGATATTGGCATTACCTAGCATGCCATGGGTTTGCTAAACACCCACATGGCGATCAGGTGTTGGCGATCAAGCGTTCATCGCCCCTAATGAAAATGTTCTGTTAAGAGTTTATTTCAGGCACTCTAATCTGTCTATGGGGTCTGTATCTTCTTGTTACCAGGATATCAGGTAGGTAGCCTAGTGGTAGCCTAGTGGTTAGAGCGGTTAGAGTGTTGGACTTGTAACCGGAGGGTTGCAAGTTCGAATCCCCAAGCTGACAAGGAAAAAAATCTGTCGTTCTGCTCCTGAACAAGGCAGTTAACCCACTGTTCCCCGGGCGCCGAAGACGTGGATGTCGATTTAAGGCAGCCCCCCGCACCTCTCTGATTCAGAGGGGTTGGGTTAAATGCGGAAGACACATTTCGGTTGAAGGCATTTGGTTGTACAACTGACTAATAATGGTGACTTTGACTTTGATATCATCTATTTTCTCTCGTGCCTTACCAGCATATATGTTAGACATAGCCTTCAAGTCAGGTAGACTATATTGTAGGCCTAGGTTTTGGTCACTCACTGTGATTGTACAGGTGGTTATACGTAGCTATCGTTTAGTTGTGGTTTTGGGGGGTTGATGTTTTGTGTTATCTGCTGTTATGTTGTGGCTGAGCTGTGCTGCTGCAGCATTCTACTGTCAGCTCTTCTCTCTATACAATGTGTTCTGTTATAAAACCATGTATGCCTTTTCTATTCCAAATTTCAGTCAGGCAAATACAGAATTTCTTTATCATGGTCTGATAGCAGGGATTCAGATTATTTCGGGTGTCAGGACCCATCTGTCTGCTACTCATGGCCTACGGAGAAGCGACCAACATGCATATCAAAGAGTATCTCTCCTCTCTCAGTAGCAGAAGTTTGAGTCCAAGTTAAGGCAACAGTGTTATTTACATTACACTTTTCCAGAGGCGGTCGTATGATGGCTTTTATGGGTTCTTCAGTCTGCAATACAATAAATGTTCCTTTCCTTTTATCTTGCATGATCTCTTAAGTTCTGTTTGCATTATGGACACGTTAACCGTTCTCTCATACAACCCTAGATGAAAGAATTAGCATGGAACATCAGTCGTCATCACTAGAACTAATACTAGTCCTCTCATTCATGTTATGCTACTTGTATGCTGAGCACGAGAGGCACCTGGTGAACCTCTGTTCAACATTTGATGCTGGCAACCAATGACAAGATACTGGAACTCATCACGGCTCTGGTTCCTTCGACAGTGCTGCGGGCTAGCTCTGAGCTATGGGCCGCTCACATCTACATCACCGCTGCTACTGCTTCTCAATCGGTCCAGGGCCCATGATCCTCTGCTCCTAAAGTGTTACATTTGATTTATTATTTTTTTTGCTTCCAACCACCACCTGTTCTGTTTTCCTGCTGGGGGATGGATATAGCTTATCGTGCTCACTGCTTGTAGGTAATTTTGTATACAGTTGAAGTCAGAAGTTTACATACACCAATTTCTGTCCTGGAAAAAGTGATTGACACATTGCTCATTTGGAACCCCTCCCTCATGAAAATGACCATATAAGGGCATATGAATGCAGTACCCATCGCTTCCTTTAGATGTCAACAGTCTCGAGACAGTGTAAATTTTCAATTGGGATGCTTTAGACCAGAGAATAAGAGCAAACCAGGAAGTGTACTTTTTATGTCAACAGTACCCAGTGCGTGTTCCCGACAAGGCGCGCAGTGTCTTTTTTACCGTCTTTATCGATCAGTTTATATTCCGGTTGATTTATAATAGTAAATATACGTAAAGGTGTTCCTAAGGATACATTTAAAACTATGTTTGATTGTTCTTGGACAAGTTTATAGGTATAAGATGAACGAGTTTGCGTCACGTTTCAATGGAGGAGGGGAGGCTGTTGTTTCTGATTATAACGCGCAAACCAAATGGAGATTTATGGATAAAATACATTACTTTTTCTAACAAAAGAACCATGAATTGTCTTTGTTGGACACTTAGGATGACCTCAGCAGAAGTTCTTCAACAGGTAATTGATTTGTTTTTGCTGTGAAATGTGTTATGTGTGTGCAGTGATGGCTAATCGATTCATGGCTATGGGAAAAATATGTGAGGTGCTACCCTCAAACAATCAAATGTGCTGCTTTCGCCGTAGAGCCTTTTTGAAATCTGACAATGCTGTGATATTGCCAAGAAACAGAGCTTTTGATGAGTATGGAACACTTGTATATTGGTGGATGTTTAATAATTCAACTTTTGGATTTTGAATTTGGCGCCTTACATTTCACCTGGTAGTGTCGGGATTGGGGCGCTAGCGCCCCAGCAATCCCTGAGAGGTTAACTTCTTGGGGAGCAGCAAGGTGATTTGGGACGCTAGCGCCCCACTCCCGACACTACCAGGTGAAATGCAAGGCAAAATCCCCAAATTGAATTATTAAAAATGCACCAATATACAAGTGTTTCATACTCATCAAAAGCTCTGCTTCTTGGCAATATCACAGCATTGTCGGCTTTCAAAAAGGCTTCACGGCAAAGGACTACAGTTGATTGTTTGAGGGTAGCACCTTCAATATTTTCCATAACCATGAAACCTTTAGCCAGCGCGGTCGATAGAAAATGCATTTCACAGGGAAAACCTGTGCCTTACCTTTTGTAGAACTTCTGCAGAGAGCTTCCTAAGTGTCCAACGAAGACAATCCATGGGTATTTGGTTAGAAAAAGTAATTTATTATATCCTTAAATCTCTGTTTGGTTGGCGCCTTGTGTTCAGAAAATCCAACGTGACGAGAACGCGTTCAACTATACCTATAAACTTTCCCTCAACAAAACAAAAACCAATTAAAATGCATCCTTAGCTTATCTTTTATGAATAAAAGTGATAATCTTTCACTTGGATGGTCACCTAAACATTATATAAGTCAAATAAAGTGGACCGCTCAGCCAAACGTGGCGCCAAAAACGTGCAACTGAAAAAGCTCCCTGACTAAAACCTCTGCAGATTGAACACAATGGTTCCGATTGCCTTTAAACTTTACCTATACACTGCTGACATCCAGTGGAAGCAATAGGTACTACATTCAGTGTCCTGGTATAAATACTTTTCAATAGGCAGTCTCTCTAAGTGAGCTATAAGCCACCAGAATGACATTTACGGATGGAAAATTCTCTGGTTTTTGCCTGCCAAATGAGTTCTGTTACACTCACAGACAAAATGTTAACACTTTTGGAAACCTTCCTATCCAATAGTACTAATTATGTGCATATCCTATTTTCTGAGCCTGAGTGGCAAGCATTTTACTTTAGGCACGCCAGACTCTCCAAAACCGACCCCTCAGCTGCCACTCCCTAACAAGTTAACACAGTATTCAAGGAAGTGCTAGTTGTATACAGAATGGTGTCGTCTGCGTAGAGGTGGATCAGAGAATCACCAGCAGCAAGAGCTGCTGATATACACAGAAAAAAAGAGTCTGCCCGAGAATTGAATCCTTTTGGATCCCCATAGAGACTGCCAGAGGTCCGGAGAACAGACCCTCCGATTTGACACACTGAACTCTATCTGAGAAGTAGTTGGTAAACCAGGCGAGGCAGTCATTTGAGAAGCCAAGGCTATTGAGTCTGCCGATAAGAATGTGGTGATTGAAAGCCTTGGCCAGGTAGATGAAGACGGCTGCACAGTACTGTCTTTTATCTATGGCGGTTATGATATTGTTTAGGACTTTGAGCGTGGCTGAGGTGCACCCATGACCAGCTCGGAAACCAGATTGCATAGTGGAGAAGGTACGGTGGGATTCGAAATGGTTGATTATCTGTTTGGTAACTTGGCTCTCGAAGATTTTAGAAAGGCAGGGCAGGATGGATATAGGTCTATAACAGTTTGGGTCTATAGTGTCTCCCCCTTTGAAGAGGGTTTTTGAGATCTTTGAGGATCTCAGACGATACAAAATAGAGGTTTAACAAACTAGTAATGGGTTGCAACAATTTTGGCGGATAATTTTAGAAATAGAGGGTCTAGCCCAGCTGATTTGTAGGGATCCAGATTTTGCAGCTCTTTCAGGACATCAGCTGTCTGGATTTGGGTGAAGGAGAAGCGGGGGGCTTGGGCAAGTTGCTGGGGCAAGTTGCTGCAAGGGGTGCTGAGCTGTTGGCCGGGGTAGGGGTAACCAGGTGGAAAGCATGGCCAGCCGTAGAAAAATGCTTATTGAAATTCTCGATTATCGTAGATTTATTGGTGGTGACAGTGTTTCCTAGCCTCAGAGCGGTGGGCAGCTGGGACTCTTGTTCTCCATGGACTTTACAGTGTCCCAAAACCTTTTGTAATTAGTGTTACAGGACGCACATTTCTGTTTGAAAAAGATAGCCTTAGATTTCCTAACTGCCTGTGTATATTGGTTCCTAACTTCCCTGAAAAGTTGTATATCATGGGGGCTATTTGATGCTAATGCAGTATGTTTTTGTGCTGGTCAAGGTGTTATAGCTTTTTTGGTTATGACTACATGTTTGTACATCTAAGAATATTCCATTCTGAAAATGTATGCAATAGAGATATGGTTATAAGACAGATGGTAGTCCAATTGATGTGTGTGTGTCTAGATATTAACTTTGTGTGTAGAAGTGCAACAGGCTGGTATGACTTCATTTAGGGAGTATCTGGAAGAACAAAGAATTCTTTGATTCTACCAGACACATGCGAGAGGCTACTGTCCTTGAAGACAGGAGGGATAGTTAAAGAGCCGCCCAAGTTTGACTTATGTTGCAAAGATTGTGATAAGGAATGAATGGGTACTGTGGGAAGACACTATTTCCTGGAAAGGGTGGGGAAAATGGTGGGGCCTTTGTATTTTTTTTGTATTTCAACATTGTACCATATAAGAGACTGTGTACACCTTTTAGAGCTCAGAGCTATGTTAAAAAATATATATATACACATGTGTCGGTAATCTGAAAAGAGCATAACCAGTAGAAAACATTGATTTAAAGCCTCAACTCCAATTTAATCCTGCAATTATAGATAATCAAGCTCACTTCAGTTTGATTGAGCATTTTATACAATATTGATCTCACAGGAGTTTATCATAGAGACTTCATAGGTGTCATAGAGACTTCTATCCAATACTACCAATTATATGCATATCCTAGCTTCTGGGCCTGAGTAACAGGCAGTTTACTTTGGGTACGTCAGACAGACAAAATTCAGGATACTGGCCCCTAGCCCAGAGAGGTTATTCTTCTCAATTAGGTTGGAAAAATAGAATGATCAAGCAGCAGTGAGGGCTCTTCAATATTGGACAGTACTGTCTTCCAGTTTGGTGGAGCGCCATTTCCGTTCCAATTGTCTGGAAGCTTACTTCAGGTCTCCAGAATTTTCTTTATACCAGGGAGCAAATTTCTAGTGAAAAATGTTTTTTTTTTTTAGGGGTGCGACTGCATCTACAGTATTATGCTAGGTTAAATTTAGATCCTCAGTTAGGTGGTTAACCAATTTTTGTGCTCTGACGTCCTTGACAAGGTGGAGGGGGAGTCGGGAATGGAAGCTAGGAATCTTTGGGTTGTCCGAGAATTCATAGCACAGCTTTTGATGATCCTTGAATGTGCTAGTGGCAAACTCCACTAAACTGGCAGTTTGCCTATTTCATTGTAGATCTAGAGGAGTTAGAGCCCTGTCTATGTTGATAGGTAAGATGAGAGCAACCCTCCAGCTAGGATGGAGTCGAGTCAGTCACTCCTTAGCTTGTCAAGCTTGGTCCTGTTTGTGGGTGAGTCCCAGAAAGACGGCCAATTGTCTACGAATCATTTAGGAGGGGCAGAAAACAGTTTCGAACCAGCGATTGAGTTGTGAGACTGTAGAGCTCATCACTCCCAGAGGGCATGGGGGCCAGAGACAATTACTGGAGGCCAAAACATCTTTCTAGCTAATTTACACGCTGAAATTATGTTGCACTTGGTGACCTCTGTTTCTTCCTAACATCATTTGTGCTGACGTGGATAACAATATTCCTCTATGCTTGCCAGCTTTAGCCTTAGCCAGCACCGTCTTCAGATTAGCCTTTACGTCGGTAGCCCTGCCCCCTGGTAAACAGTGTATGATCACTGGATGATTCTTTTTAAGTCTAACATTGCGGGTAATGGAGTCGCCAATGACTAGGATTTTCAATTTGTCTGAGCCAATGGGTGGAGGTTTCGGCTGCTCAGACCCCGTAAGGGGTGGAGGAGAGACCTGGGAAGGCTTGGCCTATAATGCTGACTCATTGCTTAACCAAGTAAGGCAGCACAAAATACACTTACAAATACCGGCTGCATAAAGCACAGGTGAAAACATACTAACCTGGCGTAAACCGGCATGCCGAACAAACAATTCCCCACACAGGCCTGGGGGGAACAGAGGGTTAAATAAACAGCAGTAAAGAGGGCAAATAAAAACGAGGTGTGATGGAAAACAAGACAAAACAAATGGAAAATGAAAAGTGGATCGGCGACGGTTAGAAGACCGGTGACGTCGACTGCCGAACGCCGCTCGAAGAAGGAGAGGAACCGAATTCGGCGGAAGTCGTGAAAAAAAAATTCATTCTTCCTGGGGGTGTATTTGAACAGATTTTAATACGATTTCATGTTGCTACAATGCTGCCAATCCGCCACCTGAATCCAAGTGTTTGGCATGTGGGAGGGCACCAGTAACTTCATGATCAAACTTTATCAATGTAGAAGCATCCGTCATTTACTATACTTTGGTAGTCCTACTTTGATTTGGTTTCATCCAAATATCATCCAATTTAATGAAAGACATGATTTTGATTGTTTGGGAGCTTTAATCACCTACAACCTGCATTGAGCATGACTGCCAGGATATGGCTCATGTATTATTGAGATTATTTAAATCATGTTTACTGGAACAGCCATCTCAGTAACAGGTGCAATAATTACATCCATTAACATATTGGATACGTTTAGAAAAATGTATGTTATTTATGTACAGTGGGGAAAAAAAGTATTTAGTCAGCCACCAATTGTGCAAGGTCTCTCACTTAAAAAGATGAGAGAGGCCTGTAATTTTCATCATAGGTACACTTCAACTATGACAGACAAAATGAGGAAAAAAAATCCAGAAAATCACATTGTAGGATTTTTTATGAATTTATTTGCAAATTATGGTGGAAAATAAGTATTTGGTCACATACAAACAAGCAAGATTTCTGGCTCTCACAGACCTGTAACTTTTTCTTTAAGAGGCTCCTCTGTCCTCCACTCGTTACCTGTATTAATGGCACCTGTTTGAACTTGTTATCAGTATAAAAGACACCTGTCCACAACCTCAAACAGTCACACTCCAAACTCCACTATGGCCAAGACCAAAGAGCTGTCAAAGGACACCAGAAACAAAATTGTAGACCTGCACCAGGTTGGGAAGACTGAATCTGCAATAGGTAAGCAGCTTGGTTTGAAGAAATCAACTGTGGGAGCAATTATTAGAAATGGAAGACATACAAGACCACTGATAATCTTCCTCGATCTGGGGCTCCACGCAAGATCTCACCCGTGGGGTCAAAATGATCACAAGAACGGTGAGCAAAAATCCCAGAACCACACGGGGGACCTAGTGAATGACCTGCAGAGAGCTGGGACCAAAGTAACAAAGCCTACCATCAGTAACACACTACGCCGCCAGGGACTCAAATCCTGCAGTGCCAGACGTGTCCCCCTGCTTAAGCCAGTACATGTTCAGGCCCGTCTGAAGTTTGCTAGAGAGCATTTGGATGATCCAGATGAGGATTGGGAGAATGTGATATGGTCAGATGAAACCAAAATAGAACTTTTGGGTAAAAACTCAACTCGTCGTGTTTGGAGGACAAAGAATGCTGAGTTGCATCCAAAGAACACCATACCTACTGTGAAGCATGGGGTGGAAACATCATGCTTTGGGGCTGTTTTTCTGCAAAGGGACCAGGACGACTGATCCGTGTAAAGGAAAGAATGAATGGGGCCATGTATCGTGAGATTTTGAGTGAAAACCTCCTTCCATCAGCAAGGGCATTGAAGATGAAACGTGGCTGGGTCTTTCAGCATGACAATGATCCCAAACACACTGCCCGGGCAATGAAGGAGTGGCTTTGTAAGAAGCATTTCAAGGTCCTGGAGTGGCCTAGCCAGTCTCCAGATCTCAACCCCATAGAAAATCTTTGGAGGGAGTTGAAAGTCCGTGTTGCCCAGCGACAGCCCCAAAACATCACTGCTCTAGAGGAGATCTGCATGGAGGAATGGGCCAAAATACCAGCAACAGTGTGTGAAAACCTTGTGAAGACTTACAGAAAACGTTTGACCTCTGTCATTGCCAACAAAGGGTATATAACAAAGTATTGAGATAAACTTTTGTTATTGACCAAATACTTATTTTCCACCATAATTTGCAAATAAATTCATAAAAAATCCTACAATGTGATTTTCTGGATTTCTTTTCCTCATTTTGTCTCTCATAGTTGAAGTGTACCTATGATGAAAATTACAGGCCTCTCTCATCTTTTTAAGTTGGAGAACTTGCACAATTGGTGGCTGACTAAATACTTTTTTTCCCCACTGTATGTGTAACATATGATGAATCAACCAATCAAAGTACATGCAAAACAAATGTATTGAAACAAACAATTCTGAAAATCAACCTGCAAGGGAGCATTCTGGGGAATATGATAATGATGGGCATTGTTTTGAGTTGTTTGAGCGAACATGAAATTGTAATTTTACTCAACAAGCTTCTTCAAATTCAGCTGACTTTGAGCAGAGGTTCTTGAGTAAACACACTTTAACACATTACCTCATTCTTGTTCTTTTGAAGTCCTCAACTCACAGAATAATGCTGATAAAGCAATGGGCTTTTTTACAGTGCAGTGCTCTGTGTTGCTGTCTTGCGGTGAAGACTAGTGGGAATGTCCAGGCATGTCCAGGGCTCCCTGGGGGTTCTTGTCTGATTAGGCTGCAACACACTGCAACATGCTCCCATATGGTGAGTTAATTAAGATGGCTATCCCACTGGGCCATAGCCTGGCTGGGGTACAGGCCTGGGGCCTTCCCACAGACTAATCAGCACTGGCAGGTTGTCAAAGGCTGAAGGGAGAGGAGAGGCTGTTGTTGGGAGGATGATGATGGTGATTATGTTGAAGATGATGACATTAACTGTGGCCTTTTTTCCCTAGAAATTCCTCGTTTGAATGTACTGATAGGAGAGGAAGCCAATGAGATGAACTGAGAAGAGGAGCCAAGGAAGCTAAGAATACTTTAGTTTCCAGTGAGGATTTCAACTGAAAACAGGAACCTGCCTCATCTTCCCTCATCATGGGGACTCACTCTCTTATTCTCACTCACCTTGGAGGTTTTGCTGGATACTTTATTCTGATGGATACAGTCATACTCCCCCCGACTTGGTCCAAGCCCACTGACTGTCCAAGAGTCTACACACACCTCTGTCTCCTGTTCCTAGGCACACTCCTCCTCTGGCTATCCCTCCCACCTCTGACCTCTGGAGCTGAACTGAAGGCTGTAACATAACAAAATGTGGAAAAAAGGGTCTGAATACTACCAAATGCATTGTATATGGTTTTAATGGTTATAATAATGGTTCTTTATTGATGTGAACTAGTGAAAGGGCAAATTGTTGGGATGGATCACTGAAAGGATTATTACCTGATACTATAAAAAGTGGATGCAAATAGTTAGAAAATAGCTATACAGTATTAGCGGTAATTGATATAGTTTTATTAATTCCATATATAAAAGCTGCCACATTAAAGAGCAACTGCCCCTAAAAACCAACGTCTCATTTAGAAAACATCAACATGAGTCCGAAAAATGTATTCTACTTTCAAAATTGATTACAAAGTGTAAATAGGATAGTTTTGGTGATAAAGTTAGTCTCATCTAAAACAGAGTTTTGTGAGACTTGTGTTTGTGACTGAATCACAACATAAATACATTTTGGGGTTGTTTCAATCCTGCCCACATGCCTACAGCTGGCAGCACACAATTAATCATCAATTCGGAGTACAGCTGCACGCGACCCGTTCGTAATTCCTGTGGTAAATTTGGGTTGACTTTGTATATCCCTATGGGGCTAGTTAAGGACCATCGGTAAATTACACAATGTACATGGGACAATATGTTAACATTCCAATAGCTCCAAATTTCAATGACTTAAAAACCTCAAACTATAAAATTGTAGAAATTCATAGACACATTTTGTCACGACTTCCACCGAAGTCGGTGCCTCCTTGTTCGGGTGGTGTTTGGCGGTCGACGTCACCGGTCTTCTAGCCATCATCGATCCACTTTTCATTTTCCATTTGTTTTGTCAGTGTTTTCCACACCTGGTTTCAATTCCCTCAATTACATGTTTTGTATTTAACCCTCTGTTCCCCCCCATGTCTTTGTGTGGGATTGTTCTTTGTAGTGCTTGTGCACATTGTATACTGGTGCGTTACGGGCTTATTTTGTGCCCATTTACTCTTGTGTTTGTTTTGAACCGTTTGGGTTTGTTTACCCAGTTTTGCTCTCCTGCCCCTGACTTCTCTGCAAAGCAGTTACGCATCCGCTACACATTTGAATCCTATAATAAGAAAACTAAATGGTGCGCAACATGAAAATATTATATCATTTACATTGTGTAATTTATTGACGGTAAAACTAACTTTGCCACTGTCTCATACCAGTCCGCTGAAGCGAATTCGTAAAATAATTTGGCTAACTCTTCCCACATCAAACCACACCTCGAAACCAACTCACTTATGAATCCAGTCATGGTCGCTAGCATTTCTTAATGAACCAAATCTAAAATAAGGCCAAATCAGGAAGTGCAGTCGCACTTTAAGTGGAATATTGTTATAGAAAACGGAAGAAAAATCCCAACATCTTATTTCCAGGACGAAAAGACTTTGTATGAACCTTGCAATTCAATTAGAACTACTGATGTTTTGAAGCAAGGTACAAGCAATAGGATGAAGCAATATAGTGGTAAACTGTAGTCTAAACCTTTGATGGATATTTTGTCTATTACTGTAATGTCACAACTAGGGCAGGGAATAATCGATAATATCTTAAGTAGCGATTGTCAGACTTTAATAGCCATGTCTTGATTTAGAAGGTTTAAATGTTACATTTCAGTGCTGACAACATTATATAAACAAAATGTAATACATAGGGCACCTTTTTTAGTACAGGTAGCTATAGTTTTAGCATTGGTCCTTTTCCATGTGAAAACACAGAATGTGATGATTTGTGCAACAGAGCCTGTGAGGTGACTTTATGAAGTAGCCACTGATCATTTGTTTCAGCTCCTGACTGACAGCAATAACTCACTGTATTCTGGTGGTGTAGCTGTTCTCTTCTCCTGGTTTTGGACAGCTGTGGGTCTCAGACAGTGTCAACAAAGAGCTTCAGTGTGCTAGTACGTACCAAGAAAATTATTACACTACTTTATTGCTGTACGTTTATATTATACCGACCAAGATGTTAGAAATGTATTTTCAACGCAAAGATTGATGGATGTTGTGGACACTTGGAGCAATGAATGTTTAGATAGATGTGAAAAGAGCACACTGCTGCTCAAACAGAACAGTGTTATTTTCCACAGTAGTAACAGTGCAGTCCAGTCCACAGCACACGTGTCCATCTGAAGGTAGCTTAGTAGTGATCAGTCAGTACAGTAATTCAGTCCAGGGTGTAATGATGTTGCAGGTCTGAATGCTATAGTATCATGTGTTACTAGGGCTCCCGAGTGGCGCAGTGATCACTTCAGACCCTGGTTCGAGTCCAGGCTGTATCACAACCGGCTATAATTGGGAGTCCCATAGGGTGGTGCACAATTGGCCCAGCGTCGTCCGGGTTAGGGTTTGGCAGGGGTAGGCAGTCATTGTAAATAAGAATCTATTCTTAACTGATTTTCCTGATTAAATAAAAAAATTATAGGAACAGTATAAAATTGGTCTGGGTGTAGTTGTAATTATTGAACTCGTTAACTGTACTGTAACTAACAGGGCGAAATAAAGATTGATATTTTGCAGTGTTTGGATGCCTCAATCTCTCTGTCTGTGCTACAGCTGCTACTGTATACTACTGAAGGAGACTGCATCCTGCAGCAAAAGATAAGTGTCATCTTTCTGACTAGAATTAACACATTATGATGAAATTCAGATGACTGCCAACACCTTTATTCTTACTACATAAAACAGCCAGGTAGTAATCTTGAGACTTTTGAAGGTTGGAGTCTATGCAATGGCCATGGGCCTGAGAATGATTAATGTAGCAACCGTGAGAAAGTAGTTCAGGTGCAAAGCTCTACTTCAACTCAAATAAGATACTTTGCGCTCTCTGCTTCCTTACCCTCTCCTGTCTGACACCAGTGTGAATTACATAGCACAGCACCTCTCAATCACAAAGCTTTCTGTAGCTAGGTTTCCATCCAATTGGTGACAGATTTCAACGTGAATATTCTAAAAACAATATGCACATTTTCTCACCAGAGATGTTTTTCCATCAAATTGACTTTTTTGCCGATAAAAGGCTGTGCGTGATGACATAGTGTACATAAAAATACATTTTGCGGTAAAATTCCCATGTACCAGATAATAAATACAAGTTAAATAGGTTTCCATCACATTCGCCATCAGTAGTGATCAGTTTTCAGTTTTTTGCGTTATATAGCAAGTGCCCACTCTGGTCTTGGCACTTGCTAGCCAACAGCTGGCAGATACAGTGCGGGTATAGCCTACATTATGAGATTATTATGTACAAAAGAGCGAAATTATTTTTAGTTGTCAAATGCCAACCAAGCATCAAGGATCATGTCACCAGAATAAGACCCTTGATATTTATTTCAAAAGAGCATCAAGCTCATCACCTTGCACTTTAACTACCCTGTGAATTTCATCATAATTTATTTCATATGTAGCCTAATAAACTGCATGCTTTCCTGATGAGTCGTAGTGGTAGGACCACACACAATATCATTGCGTGACTTTGATATGGTGGTTATTATATCAATATTTGCACATAAAAGTGCTTCCACCGACCATGTCTCACATTTTTTATCTTACAGACACAAAAAGATCCCACCTTCTCTAGCATATTTTGTTTTGTTGACATTTGGAAAGTTTACCGTCAAATTTTCTGTTTCCATCAGGCCTGTCATTTTTTGTACTTTACTCGCATAAAGAGGTTGGATGGAAACCTGGTTCGTGACTCTAATAATATTACCTCAGGTAGCTATCACTCACTTCTGATGGGGTGAAGGCACAGAACAGCTGGGCCTCTCTTAACCATCATACAGTGAGTTTGGTTGACAGCTCAGGGTTTCTTTTGTAATAGGTAGCAGGGTCCCGGGGTGTGTCTGTCTCTGTCTCTCTCCTGTGAGGGACCGAGCTCCGCCAGTCTAAATTAGTTTATATCTAGAGCTTGTTGTCTGCAGACAGTGTGGCTCCAGACCCAGTTCAGGCTCAGTGTTGCTCCAGACCCAGCTCAGGCCCTGAGCGAGTGAGTGAGTGAACACACACCTTGCCATCTCCTCTCTCCCTCCACCATCCAGACCTGGACCAGCTTCATTATTAAAGCAGAAGTAATGACAGCCAGGAGAGTAAAAAGAGCAGCACCGGGGAGAGCGGAGAGCACTGTCATCTACACCAGGTATTCCCAAACTGGGGTACGCGTACCCCCAGGGGTTCGCGCAATGCCGTCGGGGGTACACCAAATAAAAATGTAAATCACATTTAAACGAATAAATAAATTTCTTCACATTTTCAAACAGTCCTTTTATATTTTCCAACGGGGCTATTATTTGGTGTACCCCCAATTTGGGCAAGTTTTTATTCTCGCCAGAGTAGCCTCGTTTCACTGCCAAAAATTAAATTAAACAAACAATCTAGTGTTCAGCGAAATAACAACACAATGTCAAAGACAGGTAGCCTAGTCAAATTGTTAACATCCAATCACATTAACCGTTACTCTCTAGTGGGAATTCCACTAATGGTCCATATGTAGCCAAACGTAGCTTACTTTAAAAAAAAGTAAGGCCGCGTCCGTAGAGACACATACCAGCTCTACTGGTGGTACTGCTACTACCAGCAGTACTACACCTGCAACCGTCTACGACACGAGTTGTTCTGCTTCCACGAGCACATCCAATGGATAAATGGATACACACACACACGATAGCATACGCACTATACACACACACACGTACACATGGGTTTTGTACTGTATATATGTGGTAGTGGTGGAGTAGAGGCCTGAGGGCACACAGTCTGAATTTACTGTAATGTTTTTAAACTTGTATAAACTGCCTTAATTTTGCTGGACCCCAGGAGGAGTAGCTGCTGGCTTGGGATCCATGATAAATACAAATACAATCCTAGCATCAATAATTCTACATTTGTTGTTAGCCCAGCTAGCATGGACACTGACAGTTGTGGATCTGATGCAGAGCTACTGCCCCCTTACCCAAGAAAGCACCGAACAACAGACAGGGACGTTGGACCATCGAAGAGGCGCAAATATGATGAGAACTACATTGATTTGAGGTTCACTTATATTGGGAGTAGTGCCTTTCCTCAGCGCAGACATTTAAGGAGCGGGACTCTAACCCATAAGTTTATAAGAAATCCCGCTATGCCCTCCGATGAACCATCAAATAGGCAAAGCGTCAATACAGGTCTAAGATCGAATCATACTACACCGGCTCTGACGCTAGGATGTGGCAGGGCCTGCAAACCATTACAGACTACAAAGGGAAGCACAGCCGAGAGCTGCACAGTGACACGAGCCTACCAGACGAGCTAAACTACTTCTATGCTCGCTTCGAGGCAAATAACACTGAAACATGCATGAGAGCACCAGCTGTTCTGGAAGACTGTGTGATCACGCTCTCCACAGCCAATGTAAGTAAAACCTTTAACGTGATCAAGACAAAGGACATTGTGGACTACAGGAAAAAGAGGACTGAGCATGCACCCATTCTCATTGACAGGGCTGCAGTGGAGCAGGTTGAGAGCTTCAAGTTCCTTGGTGTCCACATCACCAACAAACTAACACGGTCCAAGCACACCAAGACAGTCGTGAAGAGGGCACGACAAAACCTATTCCCCCTCAGGAGACTGAAAAGACTTCCTCACTACTTGTATTTATGAGAGGTATTGACATGTTGAATGCGCCGATTTGTCTGAACTACTGGCGCACAGCTCGGACACCCATGCATACCCCACAAGATATGCCAGCAGAGGTCTATTCACAGTCCAAGTCCAGAACAAACTATGGGAGGCGCACAGTACTACATAGAGCCATGACTACATGGAACTCTGTTCCACAACAAGTAACTGATGCAAGCAGTAAAATTAGATAAAAAAATTAAAACAGATAAAAATATACCTTATGGAACAGCGGGGACTGTGAAGAAACTGACATAGTCACAGACACATGCATACACAAACGATAACATATGCACTATACACACATATTTTGTACAGTAGATATGTGGTAGTGGTCGAGTGAAGGCACACAGTGTGTTGTGAAACCTGAATGCATTGTAATGTTTTTAAAATGGTATGATGCTGCCTTAATTTTGTTGGACCCCAGAAAGAAAAGCTGCTTTCTTGGCAGCAGCTAATGGCAATCCATAATAAATACAAATACATGATTCAATGTGTTATTTCATAGTTTGATGTCTTCACAATTAAAAATAAAGAAAAACCAAAGTGAGGGCTGCCCTCACCAGATATGTGTTGCCCACTCTGGGCCAATGCCTTGGAAGCCAATGTAGAGCCGATGAGCAAAGGCGCATCGGCCCAATGTAGGGCAAATATTTGAACCACATTTGGTAAATGTGGACACGTTGCTGGGCTCGCTCTGTTCTTTGAAGTAGATCTTAAATTGAAGACTCGGTCTTATTTTTTTGATAAATATCCTGTAAAGCATCGTACAATTTGAATATCCTTTCTTACCTCAAAAATCAATACAGCAGATCTCTTCACAAAGACATGCCTACCTCGCTAATCCAACCAAAACTGTTGTTAGTATTATTTTCCAGTGTGTATTCTTGTCATGTGCTGCTGTTCACAAATTAATGTTGACCTTGAGTGAGTTGTAGAAACCTTGAACAACCTCCGGTGGAGGACGTTTTGGACCCGTCTATGCTGCGGGAGTTCCACCGTCTCCGTCCGGATCGCCCCTGCGCCTCGCCCTTCGGGGTCAGCCCCGAGGCCGGTGTCGGCGCGCTGCTGGAGCAGACTGTCACGAAGTCGGTGCCTCTCCTTGTTCGTTTGGTGTTCGGCGGTCGACGTCACCGGTCTTCTAGCCATTACCGATCCACTTTTCATTTTCCATTTGTTTTGTCTGTGTTTTCCACACCTAGTTTCAATTCCCTCAATTACATGTTTTGTATATAACCCTCTGTTCCCCCCCATGTCTTTGTGTGGGATTGTTCTTTGTAGTGCTTGTGCACATTGTATACTGGTGTGTTACGGGCTATTTTTGTGCCCATGTACTCTCGTGTTTTGTTTGAACCATTGGGGTTGTTTATTAAACGACTAAAGTTACCCAGTTTTGCTCTCCTGCGCCTGACTTCTCTGCAAACCAGTTACACATCCGCTACAAATGAAGCAGGCAAGAGTGTGTAATGCGCTATTGAATTAGTCAATGTCTGTCACCTTGACTACTCAAATTTCTCTCGACCTGTGCATCTAGTGTACTTTGCAACTTTCATTCATAAGCTAGGTTGTAGCAACCTCATGGGTATAGGGAAAATTTGAGTATCATGTATTAGCCTAAACCTATCAATGTTACATTGAGCTGACTCTGATCTTAAATGGCACTGACCACCACTGGTCTCTGGAGTATTATATATATATTATATTTTTAACTAGGCAAGTCCGTTAAAGCGGCAGCTCTAGCCTTTAGCTCAGTGAGGATGTTGCCTGTAATCCATGGCTTCTGGTTGGGGTATGTACTTTTATTCTCCCCATCTTAGCTACTGCTGTATCAATATGTTTTGACCATGACCGTTTATAATCCAGGGTTACTCCAATCAGTTTAGTCACCTCAACTTGCTCAATTTCTACATTATTTAATTGAGGTTAGTGGTTTAGTGAAGTCCCAAATACAATGCTTTCAGTTTTAGAAATATTTAGGACTAAATTATTCCTTGCCACCCACTGAAACTGACTGCAACTCTTTGTTAACTGGCTTCCAATAAACATGGCAGCAAGGGTTGTGAAAGCTTTTCACACTCTCAGCCTTTTCGCTTGGCGCCAGTGATCGTCGGATCGATTAAGCCATTTAGAAGACAAAGGTGACAAAAGGCTGACCATGGTCGTCATCAATGTGGTACAGTTAGAGGCTCTTTCATCCATGCATCCATGCAATATTCTCAGGCTAAAGTGAACACAAATACCGTATGAATAGGTCCTTCATTGAAAGATTTCCATATTCAAGTTGGGCCTTCTACACATCAATGTTTAAACTTTTTGCACTGGAATTCTTCAGTTTAAGAGGCAATGTACCCTTTTGACTTCTGTGCCCACTCCAAGGAATGACAAAAGCTGTAATATGTGTACTTATTTTCTGAAATAGCAGATTAGAAAATAGTGTTTTCTGAATGTTAGCTACAGAAAAAGATGGACATCAATAAAATGCAACAAACCAAATTACACAGATCTAATTCCATTAAATAAACTTCACAGCCATTAATTATTGAATTGGATGTAGGCCAACAATATCAGGAAGGGTACTACTGTACAGTAAGGGTTCACACTGAGTAAGCAGAAGAACAATGATGCCACCTACTGGACAGTTCCTAGATCTGTGCTTACAGGGAACAAGACCACAGCAGCTATAGTGAAAGTGACATAAATGACCACCTGTTGCTGTGTCCACATCAACGATTGGCTGTACGGGTCAGAAAATGGTCAGCATGTAAGGTGAACACAGATAAGTGAAAGTTTGTGGAAACTGTTGTATTATGTTATTGTAAGAAGTGCTGCATGTGCTGTGTGTGGTCTCTGTTGTTGCACTGAAACCATTGATGCATAGTTAGTTAAAAATAATAATCCATAATTATTTAAAGTTATGATATGAAGATCTCAAAAATCATAGACTGGGATATTGCAATAACCTGTTGCTACATAATGACATATTAAAGTTGTTTTCTGTATGTTACATGAAGGGAGGTGTAGTTCTTGTAGCAGGCTTGGGGTCGAAATGTGTAGGCACAGCTGCATTGCAACAGTGGTGCAGATAGACAGTTGCCATGAGAGGTTCAACACATGGATTTGAGAGAAATTAGTATAGCTGTCACTGTCCAATCAATTCCTCTTTCTCTTGGACTAGCAGTTGATGACTAACGCAATAACTTTGGCCAATCATCACGTTATGAAATAGTCGCAGTAAGTTGCAGTAATCACAATATCCAGCAGATAGAGGTAGAGAAACCGACCAATGGAAACAATGACCTCAGATTTTGCTTTACTGTTCTTTCCTACAGAACTGAACTTCTTGACAGAAAAGTTAGTAATCCCTGCACAGTGGATGAAGTAATTTGAACCCATTACATTGCAAGTCAACTGAACCTCAGCCAGCAAAAATGTCCAATGATGTGGCTAAAGATGAGAAGTGGTGGAAAGGAAACAGAACTTTCAGTTAGCTGGGAAGGGACAATTGTGGAAGAGTGGGTGGAGTCTGCAGCTGTAGTGGGGGAGAGAGCTTGTGATTGAGGAAGTCATGGAGATGGATAGTGTTGTATCAAGGGTCCCTGATGTGAAAATGAGTTCCTGTTCCACTGGTAGACTCACAAGGTATGTGCAGCAGAGAAAGGTAAGGACGACTAGATTACTATTTGTGCATTGGCTGAGTTTTATAATATTGTATTAGGTTCTTGTCCTGTGTCAAAATTCTAGGACCTCTACAAGGCTGATGAATGATAATAAGGTTGATATTATGCATGTCCTGCTGTATTTCCAGCAGTATGTAAATCCCTGCTGCATTTAATCTTATCTATGACTTAGTATACAGCAGAGGGGTCATATGCTGTCCCTATTTATTCCTGACAGTTGCATATATGTGCTTTCTGTCCATACACACTACCTTAATGTCATGATCTAAAAGGGTCTGCTTGGTAAACTACCCAATATCTTCTCAGAAGCCAGTGAACTGAGAGACAATGACTTGAGACCCAAAAGACAGAGCCAATTAGAGTTGACTCTCATAGAGGAGCGAGCTGGGTGGTTAAAACATTTCCAGTCGCCATGGTGGCAGTGACAGGGGTTAAAAAGTATCAGTACTCTCTCTACAAAATGTAATTTGTAACTCAAATGTTAGATGTGTGTGCCGACTTAGCCGCTCATGGAATCTGAACTACTTTTGTCTTTTGTCAACTGGCTGTGCGAAATACTGTGGAGAATCAGTTATAGGATACTATTCTTACACTGATCCAGTCTCCCTGGGACAGAGACGCCTCCACTCTAGATGTCTGGCAAGGGATTGTATGGGCTTCATAGACAGATCTACATGACTCTAGAACTAGGATTAAGGGACTCCAAAGAAATTCTCTCTCTCTCCTGTATTCCTTTGTGTGTAACTAACTTGAAACTTGTCTCTATCTTCCTGTCTGTCTCTCTCCCTCTCTCTCTCCAGGTTTATGCTGAGAATGGAGTCTGCTAGCAGGATGACTGCAGGGCAGGACTGCCTTTACCAAATTGTCAACGAGTATGATGAGAGTGGCAACCAAACTGCCCCTCACCTCCATAGACAACCTGATTAACCTACTGGAGGTCCCAAGCATAGCTATGCAGGCTGAGAGGAACACCTTGGCTGGGGGCAGAACACTCTCCAAACCTCCCCATGCCACCATCAAAGACAATATATCAAAGTGGGAAGGAAATGGGTTTTCCCCATCCCCACCATTAACAACAGCTACTACTACACCCACTCAGAGTATTGTGGAAAGATCTGACCCCTTAATCAAGAGGAAGCGGTACTCGCTAATCAAGCAGTGAGATGTCTTTTACATTCGCTTATGACTTACTTTACTTCATAGATTGATCTGATTGTTTTTGGTCTCCAGGCCTGGTTTCTTCAGACAAAACTCTGGTGGGAGGTGCAGCTTGAAGCTTCCAGATATGCGTAAGACCAACTACCACCGTGGTGATAGTGGAGGAGGAGTATCAGCTCCCCACCCCCGGCTCCACCCCTCACAGCCCAGATTATCTGCCCCCTTCTTTTTGCTCTCAGAACAGTTGATCGGGGCATGGACTACAAGGTGTCGAAAGCATTCCACAGGGATGCTGGCCAGTGTTGACTCCAATGTTTCCCACAGTTGTGTCCAGTTGACTGGATGTCCTTTGGGTGGTGGGCCATTCTTGATACACACGGGAAACTCAAGTGTTAAAAACCCAGCAGCGTTGCAGTTCTTAACACAAACTGGTGCGCCTGGCACCTACTACCATACCCTGTTCAATATTTTGTGTTGCCCATTCACCCTCTGAATGGCACACATACATAATCCATGTATCAATTGTCTCGAGGCTTAAACATCCTTCTCTAACCGGTCTCCTCCCCTTCATCTACACTGATTGAAGTGGATTTAACAAGTTACATCAATAAGGGATCATAGCTTTCACCTGGATTCACCTCGTCAGTCAGTCATGGAAAGGTGTTCTTAATGTTTTGTATACTCAGTGTATCGCCAATATTGATATTTATAACATTCATTCTTCCAACAGGATGTGCTTAAAATCAACAGCATCATCGAGGAAAGAAACATCTGGGGAGGGTCTATCACATTGCTGAAACCAGCTCAGGGAGAGGTGAATGTGAGATTCTTTAAACCACCCAAAACTTGACTAACATTATTTCAATGCTCTCCATTTTCTAACACTTTTTTTCAATTTTGTTGCAGTCACAGATGAAAAGACTGACTCAGAGAGTGAGACAGAGGAGAGGGCTAAAGGTACTATGTGAACAACTGACATCTTTCACTATTCCATCAAGTTCTTTTCTCAGTATCAAATTCAATCTGACATTCATTCATCTTCCTTTTTTCTACCCTTCTCCTTCATTACCGTCACTTTTCCTTCTCCTCCTTTCCTTTTCTTCCATTCCCCCCTTCCAGACCATCGGCAGTGTCTGTGCTCAGTCCAGTCGATCCTGAGCCAGCCGGGTGAGGATCAGTACGGTAACAATCACAGCTCTCTGAACCGCACCAGGAATCTGAAGGAGCTACATCAACGCCAGCTCTTTGAATAATTTCTGGTTGTGGCGCTGCACAGCACCAAGGCTGGCGTCCACTACCTGTCGGAGGTCACACAGCACTTTCCCCTCAAGGTGAGGAGAATTAAGGAGTTTGAAGATGGTGCTGCCGTCTTAGAGGCTCCTGCTCGTTTTCTATTATTTTCTATGATGATCTTAACTTTTTTTGCACATAATGTCTCCGTCATCATTTCCTATGACCGAAACAGCTTCTGAACATCAGAACAGTGATAAATAACCTCAATTGGGTGAAGATTTCTACTTTAGCAAGTCAGCAGCTCTGGACATTACCCCGAACTCGAAAGTGGAAGCGGCGTCGAAAAAGAGGCAAGCTGTAACGTAAACGCAGGGAGTCAGGAAACAGGTGCAGTTATGGAACAATACAAAACAAAGGAAGCGTCTGACATGGAAACGCAAACAATACAACCTGCTGACTGATAACTCAAGTGTGCTAAATAAAGGGTAGGTAATCAAGGGAGTAATGAAGTGCAGGTGTGACTGATGAGACACAGGTGTGCATAATGATGGTTGCCAGGTGTGTGTAAAGATGGATTGCCAGGACCGGTAGTTAGTAGACCGGTCATGTCTAGCGCACGAGTGGGTGAGCGGGAGTGGAATTCACACAAGTGAGGCGACGCCATGAGGAGACTACATCAGCGAGTATGTAGACCGTGATTAACTCTGTCATTTGTAACAAGTTTCAGTAAATAACTTTTGGTAGCATTTCTATGTTATAGATAAAAAAAAATATTTGGTGCGTTTTCCCGATATTCCATCCAGTTCGCTTTATTTTTATAATGTATTACACTTGAACTTTCTTGAATAAGTTCCTCCAGTTCTTTTTGTTTTTCCTCTAACTTATTCTGTGCCTCTATCGGACAGTTATTATTGCTATCTATCTGTACGGTTAGTCCCTCTATTTCCTCTTTTGACCGTTTTGGAGACCCTGGCGTGCCCAAAGTAAAATGCCTCCCATTCAGGCCCAGAAAATAGGATATGCACATGTTTAGTACCATTGGATAGGAACCACTCTGGATTTTCTAAAAGTGTTAACCATTTGTCTGTGAGTAAAACAGAAAGCATATGGCAGGTGAAACCCCGGGGAATTTCTGTCCTGGAAAAAGTGGTTTTGACAGAGTGCCTCATTTGGAACACCTCCCTCATGAAAATGCCCATATAAGGGCATATGAATGCAGTACCTATCGCTTCCTCTGGATGTCAACAGTCTCGAGACAGTGTTCAGATTTTGTTTGCATGCATTAGAGCAGAGAAGAAGAGGAAAACAGGAAGTGTTCTCTGAATGTCAACAAGAAGGCAGCGCGCGCTCCCGACAAGGCGAGCTTTGTGTTTTTTACCGTCTTTATCGATCAGTTTATATTCCGGTTGATTTATAATAGTAAACATACGTAAAAGTGTTCCTAAATGCAAGGCGCCAAATTCAAAATCCAAAAGTTGAATTATTAAACATACATCAATATACAAGTGTTTCATAGTCATCAAAAGCTTTGCATCTTGGCAATATCACAGCGTTGTCAGATTTCAAAAAGGCTTCACGGCGAAAGCACCACATTTGATTGTTTGTGGGTAGCACCTAAAATATTTTTCCCATTACCATGAATTCATAAGCTATCACGGTTCACAGAAAACACATTTCACAGCGAAAACAATTTAATTACTTTTTGAAGAACTTCTGCTGAGGGCTTCCCAAGTGTCCAACGAAGACAATCCATGGTTCTTTTGTTAGAAAAAGTAATGTATTATATCCATAAATCTCAGTTCGGTTGGCGCGTTATAATGAGAAAATAGAGCCTCCAATCGTCCATTGAAACGTGAAGAGAACTCGTTCGACTTATACCTATAAACTTGTCCAAAAACAATCAAACATAATTTTAAATGTATCTTTAGGAACACTTATGTATAAATAGTATAATATTTCAACCGGAATATAAACTGGGCGATAAGAAAGGAAAAAAAACAAAGAACGCACCAGCCGTGAACGCGCATTTACTTGTATTGACATCTGTGTGGACACTTCCTTATTAGTCTTCTTCTATGCTCTAAAAGCATCTAAAAAGAATCAGAACACTTTCTCGAGACTGTTGACATCCAGAGGAAGCGATAGGTACTGCATTCATATGCCCTTATATGGGCATTTTCATAAGGGAGGGGTTCAAAATGAGGCAATCTGTCAAAAACACTTTTTCCAGGAAAGAAATTCCTCTGGTTTTCGCCTGCCATATCCGTTCTGTTATACTCACAGACAAAATGTTAACCCTTTTAGAAACGTCAGAGTGTTTCCTATCCAATGGTACTAAATATGTGCATATCCTATTTTCTGGGCCTGAATGAGAGGCATTTTACTTTGGGCACGCCAGGCTCTCCAAAACAGTCACCTCGTGCGCTTCTCCCAAAGAAGTTAACAACAGCTGGTGCGCGATGTCCATTGTTAAGAGAGTCTTGAGTTTTTGCTTGCGTGAGTTAGAATACCTCATGACAAGCTGCAGACCGTACTATTTACCAAGAGAGTTCTCATCTATATTTTTCGTAGTTGTCTATTTGCCACCACAAACCGATGCAGGCACTAAGACCGCACTAGACAAGCTGTATAGGGCCATAAGCAAACACATTCAGAGGTGGCATTTCTCGTGGCCAGTGATTTTAATGCAGGATAACTGAAATCCTTTTTACCTCATTTTTACCAGCATATCACCTGTGCAACTAGAGGCGACAAAACTCTAGATCACATTTACTCCACACACAGAAATGCATGCAAGGCCCTCCCTCGCCCTCCCTTTGGCAAATCAGACCATAACTCAATCCTCCTGATTCCTGCTTACAAGAAAAAATAACTCAAAACAGGAAGTGTTGCTTGCATCAAAGCGAACATAGATCAATATGGAAGTGGTCTGACGAAGCGGATGCTAAGCTCCAGGACTGTTTCGCTATAGCACAGGTTGGAATATGTTGTAAGATTTACGACATCAGTCACCAGCTTCATAAATAAGTGCATCGACGTCGTCATCCCCACAGTGACTGTACGTACATAACCCAACCAGAAACCATGGATTATAGGCAACATTCACACTGAGATATAGGCTAGAGCTTCTGCTTTCAAGGAGTGAGACATTAATCTGGACGCTTAAAAGAAATACCACTACGACCACCAACAAGCCATAAAACAGGCAAAGTGGTAATACAGGACCAACATCAAATCCTACTACGTCGACTCTGATGCTCATCGGATGTGGCAGGGCTTGCAAACTATCACGGATTACAAAGGGAAACCCAGCCACGAACTGCCCGGTGACGTGAGCCTACCAGAGGAGCTAAATGCCTTCTACGCTCACATCGAGGCAAGAAACATTGATCCATGCATGAGGGCACCAGCTGTTTGGGACGACTGTGTGATCTCCCTCTCTGTAGCCGATGTAAGTAAGACTTACAAACAGGTTAACATTCAAAAGGCCGCGGGCCAGAAGGATTTCCAGGACTTGTACTCCAAGCATGTGCTGACCAGCTGGCAAGTGTCTTCATTGTCATTTTAAACCTCTCCCTGACTCCAACACCATCAACAAGTTTAGTGACGACACGACGGTGGTAAGACTGATAACTACTTCGGGAGTGGTGGGGCGCTAGCAAACATCATTTCTATATCTGGGAGTAAGATTGCAGTACCTATTGCTTCCACAGGATGTCAGTCTCCAGACAGTGTTTGGTGATGTTAGGTTGCTCTGGATGGTAATAGAAGAAGAATTTTGAACTAGTAACAAGATGTAAACAGATAAGGAGGCGCGTTCACAGGCTCGTGCGCGCTGTGGTTTTTTATTTTCCTATTGTCCAGTTTATAATCCGGTTGAAATATTATACTAAATATACATATAAGTGTTCCTAAGGATACATTATCAATGATGTTTGATTGTTCTTGGACAAGTGTATAGGTATAGGTTGAACGAGTTCTCTTCCCGGTTCAATGGGCGAGTGGACGCTGTATTTTATGAACATAATGCGCCAACCAAACGGAGATATATGGATATAATAAATGACTTTTTCTAACAAAAGAACCATTGGATGTCTTCGTTGGACACTTGGGAAGCCCTCAGCAGAAGTTCTTCAAAAGGTAAGGGATTTGTTTTTGCTGTGAAATGTGTTGTGTGAACCGCGATGGTTTATGAATTTATGCTAATGGAAAAATATGTTAGGTGCTACCCTCAAACAATCAAATGTGCTGCTTTTGCCGTAAAGCCTTTTTGAAATCTGACAACGCTGTGACATTGCCAAGAAGAAGAGCTTTTGATGACTATGCAACACTTGTATATTGATGAATGTTTAATAATTCAACTTTTGGATTTTGAATTTGGCGCCTTGCATTTCACCGGGTAGTGTCGTTGAAGGAGAGCCCGCAGGTTTTGGGAGCGAGCCGTGTCAGTTGCACTGTATTGTCCTCAAAGCGAGCAAAGAAGTTGTTTAGTATGTCTGGGTGCAAGACGTCGGTGTCCGTGACGGTGCCGGTGTTCTTTTTGTAATCCGTGATTGACTGTAGATCCTGCCACATACGTCTCGTGTCTGAGCCGTTTAAATTGCGACTCTACTTTGTCTCGATACTGACGCTTAGCATGTCTGTTTACCTTGCGGAGGGAATAGCTACACTGTTTGTATTCGGTCATGTTTCCGGTCGCCTTGCCTTGATTAATTGAGTGTGAGAAGACAAGCTGCTGCTCATATTGTTTAAGTATGTACCTGTACTTTTTTTGGGGGGGGAATAAAATGAAATTCCTGTCCAAAAAGTGATCCCCTCTCGACCGATAATCTGTTAAACAAGTAGCCTACAGCCAGATGAAGATGGGACTGGACACACTAATGACAGAAGAACCAAGACACCGACTGACAACGAGCTAATTGTGACTGATGCCATGTCTAGACTTGACAGTTAATGCATTTTATTTAAGCAGGGAAAAATACATTGAGACCTAGGTCTCATTTGCAAATGTGCCCTGGGAACAATACAGAAAATACAATTATACACAATTTAAAACACCAAATGCAATAAATATCTAATATTATATATACACAATAAACAAGCTAACAAAACAAACACATTTATAAATATAAAAATCCCTTTCTCCTAAACTGGCCCAGAGACAACACATCCAAATGAAATGTTATTTGGAATTTGAAAAGGCAGATTTACCTAACTCTGTGGAAACTAGTCGAGTCTCCAGCTTTAATCAACCCTGTGACCTAGTGTTGTAATCAGAGTTTCCATATTTCAAGAAAGGGGTAGTTTATTGAGTAAGACTTTATAAACAAAAACAGAATAATGAAGTTTTAGCAAGGTCCAACCAACTTTATGATAAAGGATGCAGTGGTGAGTGTCAAAACTGGCAGATGTTATAAAACGAAGTGTGCTATGATAAATTGTGTCCAAGGGCTTCAAAACACTGGTAGCTGCATTCATGTATATAATATCGCCATAATCTATAACAGGAATAAATGTAGACAGAATTATCTGTTTTCTACTATTTAGTGAAAGGCAAGCACTATTCCTATAGAAGAAGCCCAGCTTAATTCTAAATTTCTTGACTAACTCGTCAACATGCATTTTAAAAGATAGCATGCTTCTACACCTACATTTAAATGTGTCTACCATGTCCACATTGTGTTCTGGCTTGCATTTATGAGGCCAGCAAATACGTTTCTCACACTAGAAACACAATCAGACCACCTTTTCAATGCGGTCAAGTGTAGACACGCCCTTAAGGACACGTTAAAGCTACAGATTCACATGAAGCCTGCAGTGTGTACATGATAGACTCAACAAAGAGAATCCTGTATACAGGGAGACTAAAGCACAGCCTGTAGAGAGAGGGGTATTGTACTATATACTGTATCAATCCAGTCTAAATTATTTTTTTAAAGGCCACAGGAGGGCAGTAGTTCATTTTATTTTAACATGGTACTACAGCGTATGTATAATGTAATTGCTATGAGGATGGTTGATTTGATGAATACAGATATTTTCCCCTGATCGTTGTTCTTGTGAATGAGACTTTGGCCAGGATGCAATCAGATTGAGCGTTAACCAGCATTGGCCGATATCCGCATAGCAAATGTTTTGGTGGTGTTGGAGGTGTAACTGCAGTATGAGCTGACATATTGGTGAGCGGCTGCTCTTGTGTGTCACAAACCACTCCATTTTTTATTATCCCTAATGCATTATAAGTTCAAAACGGCGCTAGAAAGTGAAGGCTCTATCGACCTTCGAATTAATGACTCTCAAATGTCAAACCATTGAACCATGTTATGTTAATTTGGATTGATGCCTATCAATCTAATTTGAGTGTTTGAATTCGGCTGCATGAATTTCTAATCTGGCTGCATGGGATTTGTCGGATTATAGTCAGGTGTGGTTTCATTGCATACAATGGCAGTGTCCGCAATAAGGTAACGCAACAAGTCACAAGTGGGAAACTCAGGATCCAACTCTTCCACCTAAGTTAGCAAGTCTGAATTTTCAGAGTTTCTGACATGAATGCCGCATTAGCTCTGGAGGGGTTTCAGGTCCAACACGACCACTGTATGGACTCTCCTCCTGCTCATCAGAAACCTGCCCAGTCCAACACCTATCCCCAGCACCTTCCCTGAGCCCCTACTACTTAGGTGGTTGGAGTCCTGATTTGGAATTGGATATGTTTTAGTTTGAATGCCCATTGAGACAGAAACAGTTGAAAGGGTTTTAGGTTGTTCTCATGGAAATAGATGGCATTGGTACTCATTCGTAAACCTTGGGGAATGTGTTTAGTTGGAACTTAAAATTAAAAGTTTATAGTCTAACATTCTATTCTGGGCTTTGAGTCATTGAAACACAACAGATCCTCAGAGAGGATAAAATCCTTACATAACACAGCTGCTGAGGGGGTTCTAGCTGGTTATCCTATCCATGGTAGCATACCTGCAGTGCAACCACGTCTGTTTGTCAGCATGTCAGTTGGGGATTACTAACAAGGACTCCTGGTTCTTAATGCAATGCTGCTGACCTGTTACGGAGGGCTCGAATACAACATCAATACAGATGGAATCATGATAATCTGTAGGCCACACTATCTACAGTACCTAGAGAGTTTTCGTCTGTATTTTTCGTAGCTGTCTACATACCACTACAGACCAATGCTGGGAATAAAATCGCACTCAATGAGTTGTATACCGCCATAAGCAAACAGGAAAACGCTCATCCAGGTGGCGCTCCTAGTTGCTGGGATCTTTAATGCAGGGAAACTTAAATCAGTTTTACCTAATTTCTATCAGCATGTTAAATGTGCAACCAGAGGGAAAAAAACTCTAGACCACCTTTACTCCACACACAGAGCTGCGTACAAAGCCCTCCCTCGCCCTCCATTTGGCAAATCTGACCATAATTGTATCCTCCTGATTCCTGCTTACAAGCAAAAATTAAAGCAGGAAGCACCAGTGACTTGGTCAATAAAAAAGTGATCAGATGAAGCAGATGCTAAACTACAGGACTGTTTTGTAGCACAGACTGGAATATGTTCCAGATTTCTTCCGATGGCATTGAGGACCACATCAGTCATTGGCTTTATCAATGTGCATCGATGACAGTGACTACATACATATCCCAACCAGAAGCCATGGATTACAGGCAACATCCGCACTGAGCTAAAGGGTAGAGCTGCCGCTTTCAAGGAGCACGACTCTAACCCGGAAGCTTATATGAAATCCTGCAATGCCATCTGACAAACCATCAAACAGGCAAAGCGTCAATACAGGACTAAGATCGAATCGTACTGCACCGGCTCCAACGTTCGTCGGATGTGGAAGGGCTTGCAAACTATTACAGACTACAAATGGAAGAAAAGCCGAGAGCTGCCCAGGGACACGAGCCTACCAGACGAGCTAAATAACTTCTATACTCGCTTTGAAGAAAATACCAAACATGCATGAGCGCATCAGCGCATCAGCTGTTCCGGACAACTGTGTGATCACGCTCTCCGTAGCCAATGTGAGTAAGACCTTTAAACAGGTCAACATTCACAAGGCCGCAGGGCCAGACTGATTACCAGGACGTGTACTTCGAGCATGTGCTGACCAACTGGCAAGTGTCTTCACTGACATTTTCAAACTCTCCCTGTCTGAGTCTGTAATACCAACATGTTAAGCAGACCACCATAGTCCCTGTGCCCAAGAACACAAAGGTAACCTGCCTAAATGACTACCGACCCGTAGCACTCACATCTGTAGCCATGAAGTGCTTTAAAAGGCTGGTCATGGCTCACATCAACACCATTATCCCAGAAATCCTAGACCCATTCCAATTTGCATACCGCCCCAGCAGATCCACAGATGATGCTATCTGTGTTGTACTCCACACTGCCCTTTCACACCTGGACAAAAGGAACACCTATGTGAGAATGCTTTTCATTGCTCAGTCCCCTCCTGTACTCCCTGTTCACTCATGACTGCACGACTCCAACACCATCATTAAGTTTGCCAATGACACAACAGTGGTAGGCCTGATCACCCGTTGTATTCGGCGCATGTTACAAATATAATTTGATTTGAATTGTTTGTGCTGGGGTTTAGCCATGTGTAGACTACTGAGCTATAAAATGGTGACCAACACATCTACATGTAGGACATTCCTGTAAAAACTGAGCTGGTATTCACCCTTGACATGTATGATATACCTTTTTTTTACCATACAAATTTGTAACATTGGAAAGGAATTTAACATTTTGAAAATATAAAGTGGGCTTTATGCAACAAGGGCCACCAATTCAGTGCTCTACACAGCACACTACTACAGCCTGTTTTCCTCACATTCCAGTTCCAGCTGTGTGTGTGTGTGTTAATGGTTCCAATGTCATGGCCCATTAAAAGCACTTTACTAAGGCATCCTATGCTTCTCCTGCCATACCAGAGATTTTCCACCACCCAACTTTATTTCCACAGTAAAGTCATAGGGTGCGGGAGAGCCCTGCTCAAAAGTAGTGCACTATGCAGGGAATATGGTGCCATTTGGGACGCAGTTTAATACATAATTACTTGATTTAAGGGAGGTAAGGAATTTAACTAATCTGCAATTACTGTATCAATCAATTATTTTATTGAATCTCTCTGTAGTGATTGTACACCAGAAGTATGTCTCACTGTGTCTTGGTATGTACTGTTGTAGGCCCCTAAATGGATTCTGTCAATTTGAGTGTCCCTAAATGCCTTTGAAATATCTTCTGTAGCCATAGGTTGGTCTGCTGAGACTAAACTGACAAATACAGGAAGGGTCTCCTTAGCCTTTCTTTCACCCCATCTCAGTTCAGTAAATTAACCAGTTCACCCCAATGCTTGTTTATAACAGAAACCATCCATGTCCAGCCATAAGACTGTGTCACAAAGGACTGATAACCAACTTCCCGCACCTCAGTTCCCTGTGGATTTAAGCTGCTCTCTTCAAACCCGACGATATTGCCACTCCTATTTGCCTTATATTCAATTTAAGCCTATTAGAAAGTGTGTACCCTCAGGCCTGAAGGGAAGCAAAAGTCATTCCGCTATGTAAGAATAGTAAAGCCCCCTTTACTGGCTCAAATACCTGACCAAACATTTGAAAAAAATGTTGTGTTTGATCAGATACAATGCTATTTTACAGTAAACAAATTGACAACAGACCTTCAGCACGCTTACAGGGAAAGACATTCAACAAGCACAGCACTTGGGATCCCGAGTGGGGCAGCAGTCTAAGGCACTGCATCTCAATTCACCTGGTTCATATCCAGGCTGTATCACATCCGACCGTGATTGAGAGTCCCATAGGGCGGCGCACAATTGGCCCTGCGTCATCCGGGTTTGGCTGGGGTAGGCCATCATTGTAAATAAGATTTTTGTCTTAACTGGCTTGCCTAGATAAATAAAGATATAATAATAATACACAAATGACTGATTGGCTGAGAGAAATTGATGATAAAAAGAATGTGGGGGATGTTTTGTTTTACTTCAGTGCGGCTTTTGACATTGTCGATCATAGTCTGCTGCTCAAAAAATTGTGTTATGGCTTTACACCCCCTGCTATATTGAAACACAAAACAAAGAGCTAAAGTTTCAGAATGGGTGGCAAGGAATAAGCTAGTCCTAAACATTTCAAAAACTTAAAGTATTGTATTGGGACAAATCATTCACTAAACCTCAACTAAATCTTATTAATGACATTTTATTTTCATGTCAAATCGTCAGTTGGCAAACCATGGATTATTTGACAGAAACAAACATTACAATAATTAAATGATAATTCTTCCTCCGGTGTTCTCTGCATTGCATAAAGAGTGAAAAAAAAATGTCAATACATAATAGTAAATAAGGTTATGCAATTTTCTTTATTTTCTTTAATCTTTATTTAACCAGGTAGGCAAGTTGAGAACAAGTTCTCATTTACAACTGCGACCTGGCCAAGAATAAAGCAAAGCAGTTGACACATACAACAACAGAGTTACACATTGGAGTAAACAAACATACAGTCAATAATGCAGTAGAAAAAAGCGCAGGCTCCCCCTATGGACAGATCCCATTGAAAACTTTGCTAGCTATTCTGGCAGTTGGCATATCCAATAGTCTACTCAAAAGTCTCACCATACACACCTTCCATCTCACCTCACAGGGTTCCCAACCCATGTCCCCAGTTATTGCAAGTATAGGTGCAAACTTGTGGAACCCTAAGAAGTAACGTACTGCTCTGTTATGGACATGGTCGTTTTTAAAATTCCTCTTAGCACCCCACACTCCTGCTGAGTAGTCCAGAACAGGACACACACGTCTGATACATTTTGGAATACTGTCACGGTTCCCTCCGGAACTGTCATTGCGCACACCTGGCCCCAATTAGCAATCATTTAGTGTTTGTATATATGTGTCCTTTGGTTCTCCATTGGGCTGTTGATTGTTCTGTTACGTTGGTATAAAGGGTCGGGAGACAGGCACAGGAATGAGTAATATGGGTTTTTATTTATGCCCATATTACGGCGTGCCGTGTACAGGCACGGGGACGAAGACGAAACCAATACGTAACAAAAACACAGGGTTTAAACCCAAAACAAAAGAGCAAGGAGTACTTGGAATAAATACAGACGCGCACAGTGATTAAATACACAGGACGAGGCCTGGAATCATCTGCGCAATCCACAATGGCACGAAAGCCAAAACACACAGCACAGGTACTCACATGTACCAACGGACATAGAACAACAATCGACAGCCCAATGGAGAACCAAAGGGCACATATATACAAACACTAAATTATTGTTAATTGGGGCCAGGTGTGCGCAATTACAGTTCCGGTGGAAACTGTGACAAGTACGTAGCATAACTAATATCTTTGAGTGTTTTTGTTCTTCCTATAACTCCCCCAAGAGCTCTGCTTGCTGAGTCGGCCAGGGAAGATTTTCCGTATATAAACGTAATATGTTAAATCAATAAAAAGACCTAGTAAACTCAAATGTCTTCACCAAAAACAAAACGTATCTTATTATCTGGTTTTCTAAAACGCATTCTGTGTTTTTGTCTGGTTGATCATGAGTCTCCATCTTTTACACCAATTGACTGCACATAACAGGTTCTGCAGGTCTTGTTGTGTTTCTGTCATCAAAATAATATCATCAGCATATAAAAGTATACATATAGTTTCATCATCAAATCTTACTCCAATACTTAACTGTTTAATTTCTTTTGCCAAATCCATTTATAAAAAGAGCAAACAAAGTCGGTGACAATGCGTCTCCTTGTTATCCTCTATGGGCTAGGGTGAAGTTTTCTGAATTTCCGCCTGTCTGACGTGCCCAAAGTAAACTGCCTGTTACTCAGGCCCAGAAGCTATGACATGCATATAATTAGTGGCGCACTCTGAAGTTTCTAAAAAACTGTTAAAATAAATGTCTGCGAGTATAACAGATTTGATATAGCAGGCGAAAACCAGGAGGAAAATCCATCCGTAAAAAATAATTCATTTGGAGCTCCCTGGCTCTTTCAATGCAAAGCTATTGAAACATCTCATTTCCGCCTCCCAGATTTCGGTATCTATGGCTTCCACTAGATGTCAACTGTCTTTGATCAAGGTTTCAGGCTTGTTTTTTGAAAAAACAAACAAGTTGTCTTTCCAAGAGCAGCACCAAGGCAAAAGTACTGTTTTGGCGCGCTCTTCGTTCTTTTCCTTTCCTATTGAACTTTTTGGACTCGTCTGCATGTTGGAACGAGTGGATTATTGAATTCAATGGCGCCAACTAAACAGCGTTTTTGGGATATAAAAAAGAACAAAACAACCATTCATTGTGAAGCTGGGACCCCTGGGATTGCAAACAGAGGATGATTTACTTCAAAAGTGATTTATTTTATCACTATTTATGATTTTGTGTCACCTGTGCTGGTTTGAATAATATGTTGACATGGGGCGCTGTCCTCAGACAAATCGAATGCTATGCTTTTGCCATAAAGCCTTTTTGAAATCTGAGTACCAAGAGAGTTAGAGTACCAAGATTCTAAACTTTTGAATGATGTATTGTTTCACACAGTGGAGTGTAAAACATTGCCATCAAAACCACTGCAAGTAGATTTTTTTTGACTGTTTAAAATACTGCTTTTGCATGTACATTGATTGATTCATCTCATGAAACACAAAGATAAATAACATACATTTTCATAAACTAATCCAACCTGTTACTGAAATGGTCGTTCCGGTTTAAATGGTTTAGGTAGTGTTTTTTTCATCATGTTTGCTAACCCTGATAGTCATTCTAAATTCAGGTCACGGGTGAATAAAAATTCCAACTGTTGGATATCCTAACTCTGACTGGATTCCAATAGGATTTACACATGACTTTGCAAGCCAGCCTAATGTGACTTGCAGGCCTGATGTGGCCTGTAAATCAAGAGTTTCCTGACACCACTGTGGTAGGGTAAAAGTAGGCCAATAACTAGGCTTTATAGTATATACTGAGAATACCAAACATTAGGAACACCTTCCTAATATTGAGTTGAATGGCACATCCTCTGAATGGAAATCCATGTCTCAATTGTCTCAAGCCTTAAAAATCCTACTTTAACATGTCTCCTCCCCTTCATCTACACTGATTGAAGTGGATTTAACAAGTGACATCAATTAGGGATCATAGCTTGAACCTGGATTCACCTGATCAGTCTGTCATGGTGTTCTTAATGTTTTGTATACTCTGGCCTAAAAGTACATAATAATAAAAGGCATTGGCAAATCAGCCTTCAGGGGTCAAATTGACTTCTGCAACATCCTCATCTGCTATGAGCCTGACCTCATCAGAGTTGTCAGCAGCCTCCACGTCTGCAGGGACTGCAGTATGCAAGCGTACCCATCTTCATCTCCATCCATCTTGTCACAATCGCTGGAAGGATTGAACCAAAGTGCAGCGCGGGTGTAGTTCCACATGTTTAATTAATGAATTGAAAAATGCAAGAAACAACAACCGGTACTAACTGTGTGTCGCGCACACTGGCACTAACTAAACACATTCAAAATCAAACAATAACCCACAAGTCAGGTGGGGAAGGGAACCAACTTAAATAGGATTCCCAATTAGAGGCAACGACAACCAGCTGCCTCTAATTGGGAACCAACTCAAAACTAACATAGAGTTCCCTAGAATAACCTAGTCACGCCCTGACCCAACACACCATAGAGAAACCTAGAGGGCTCTCTATGGCCAGGGCGTGACACATCTTTACCTATACAAAATATATAACGTTATACTGTAATTGTTTCATAAATCCATAACATACAGTACTATACAGTCACTAAAGGGCTGTAAACTAACCAGAATTACATTATTAGCATTATTAGCTGGGCTCATCCATCAAATAGGATGTGTTGTGGATTATCATGATGGATAAGCCATCAGCTGATAAGGGACAGTGATAGTGAACCAAACACAAAATATCCCATCCTATCTATTTAAATTAGGATTTTGTCATTTTTGTAATATAACTAGCTAACTACCTTAGTATAGTAACAGTACAATAGTATAAATAGATATCTGCCAGTCAGGACAAGTTTGAGCATGGCTAACCATATTTTACATTGTATATTCAGAGAGGATTCTTCTACAATATTCACAACATATTGACACAATTACAATCTTAATATAATAAAAAATAAAACGGAATCAATTATATGTGGAAAATCTTATTTGAAATAACATTTGCAAGCCAGCAGCAGCAGTCAATTCTCTCTTCACCTTCCCTCTCCTCGGTTTTAGCTTGCAGCTATCACTGTCTAGCTGGCTAGGTTTAGGATATTTACTAGCCCATACCAGATACAAACATAGCTATGTTATCAACATATGGCACTACACTTAGAAAATCTGGCTCAGGGGATGGTTTCCTGCATTATTGTGTGTGTTTGGGGAAGTGAGAGAGGTTGGTGCAATATCGTGACCTAGATACCATCTGAGACACAGTGTGCCTCCCAAATGGCAACCTATTCCCTATATAGTGCACTAATGGGTGGCAGATAACCTAGAGGTTAGAGTGTTGGGCCAGTAACTAGTTGTGGGTTTGAATCCATAAGGTGCAAAATCTGCTGATGTGCCCATGAGCAAGGCACTTAACCCTAATTGTTCCAGGGTCACTGTTGATAATGGCAGACCCTGGCCTGTGACCCCAGTCAGGGATAGTTGAGATATGCAAAAAAAAATAACATTTACAATTCACGTGTGAAATTGGACAAATATAAGCACACCAAATTATTGTCATAACCGCTTTTAAAAGTAGTGCACTCCACAGGGAATAGGGTGCCATTTGGGACCACCATTTATTGTCAATTTTATTATTACAGCTTTTAAAAGTAGTACACTCCATAGGGAATAGGGTGCCATTTGGGACCACACATAAACTAAACTGCAGCTCTGCAGCTGAGCTTGCAGGTGCAGGAAGCCAGAAGAGAGCTGCTGCAGGCAGGGTTGTTGTTTCTCTCTGCACAGAATTGGACCTGTAGAGTATAGCCGTAGAGTATAGTCTGTAGAGTATAGTCTGTCCAGTAACTCAGGCTAAAGCGTTGATTTTCCAAAGCTTTAGTTTTTTGAATGTTTGTAACATTAAATGTATATGTTAATTGAACATAAGCTAAACTGCAACAAGTCAAAGATCTCTCTGTCTCCCTCTCTCTTTGTTTCTTTCTCTCTCATATCCCTCGCTCTGCTAAGACAGGGGAGAGGTCAGTGGTTTTCAAATGTGTTCCTGTATAGATAAAGCCCCAAAAAGTTAATCAAGTTCATAGGCACAGTTTGAAGGTAGGCACAGTTTGAAGGTACTGAGCTGTCTGTTTACTTAAAATACTAGCACACAGCTCGGACACCCATGCATATCCCACAAGACATGCCAACAGAGTGCCAACGACTTCAGCCGAAGTTGGTCTCTCTCCTTGCACGGGTGGCTTTCGGCGGTCGACGTCACCGGCCTTCTAGCCGCCACCGATCCATTATTCATTTTCTGTTGGTTTTGTCTTCCTTTTTCACACACCTGGTTTCCATTCCCATGATGACATGTTCCTTATTTAACCCTCTGTTTCCCCCATGTTTGTGTGCGTGATTATTTGTTGTATTTTGATTCCGTGTATTTTCAAGTGTTTGGTTTTTTCACTCGTATGTTTATTCTGAGTAAACTTTATGAACACTCATTTTGTTGTCCTGCGCCTGACTCTGCCTACCGGCATCACGGATCTCATTACAATATGGGAGGCGCACTGTACTACATGGAACTCTATTCCACATCAGGTAACTGTTGCAAGCAGTAGAATCAGATTTAAAAAGCAGGTAAAAATACACAGACACATGCATACACACACATGATAACATATGCACTATACACACACGTACACATGGATCTGGTGTTGTAGATATGTGGTAGTGGAGTATGGGCCTGAGGGCACACACTTTAAGTGTTGTAAATTCTGTAATGAAAGTATTGTAACGTTTTTAAAGTTGTATAATTGCCTTAATTTTTCCGGACCCCAAGAAGAGTGGCTGCTATGGCAACAGCTAATGAGGATCCATAATAATACAAATACAGTATCTAAAGTTGAAATAACTTTAAGCCTTCGTCTCACTGTGATATCATCCAACCGAGGTACTCTTTCAAAGTCTATTTTCAGGTTTGCCAAGAGTGTGCAAAGCTGTCATCCACGCAAAGGGTGGCTACTTTGTAGAATCTAAAATCTAAATATGTTTTGATTTGTTTAACACTTTTTTGGTTACTACATTATACCATATGTGTTATTTAATAGTTTTGAAGTCTTCACTATTAATTTGCAATGTAGAAAATAGTAAACATAAAGAAAAACCCTTGAATGAATAGGTGTGTCCAAATTTTTGACTGGTACTGTAATCTAAAGGTTAAATTCGAACGAGAGAGAGAGAGAGTCGAGGCTTCTCTGACAAATATTTTCTTTGGCACGCTTACAGATTCTCTGTGCAGGGGGAATTCGTGCCAAACGAAAGCTCTTCCGAGCCTTCTTCTCAAGTGGGCTGAGTGTTGTTTTCGAAAGTGGTGCAGAGAAGAATACCCTGATGTTTTTTTTCTTCTGCTAGAACGGCTACTGTTAATCAAGCTCTGTTTGTACGGTACTGTAGACCTACTGGTAGCTACACACTTAAAAATAAAGGTGCAAGTTGGAACCAAATAAGGTTATTGAGAGCAACGTCATAGCGAAACCATTTTAGGGTCACTGAAGAACCATAAATGGGATGGTTCTTTTAAAAACACAAACACTGGGGTAATTTTACACCACTGAGTGTTAATGCGTCTTTTTTATGGTGTTAATTTAAATATTGAATCAACACTAGAAATTATACACTGAAACATCAACACTAGTTAACTTCTTAGGGAGTGGCTCCCGAGGTGACGGTTTTGGAGAGCCTGGCATGCCCAAACTAAAATTCCTCCCATTCAGGCCCAGAAAATAGGATATGCACATATTTAGTACCATTGGATAGGAAACACTCTGAATTTTCCAAAAGTGTTAACCATTTGTCTGTCAGTAAAACAGAACGCATATGGCAGGCGAAACCCCGAGGAATTTCTGTCCTGGAAAAAGTGATTTTGACACATTGCTCATTTGGAACCCCTCCCTCATGAAAATGACCATATAAGGGCATATGAATGCAGTACCCATCGCTTCCTTTAGATGTCAACAGTCTCGAGACAGTGTAAATTTTGGATGCTTTAGACCAGAGAATAAGAGCAAACCAGGAAGTATCCTTTTTATTTCAACAGTACCCAGTGCGCGCTCCCGACAAGGAGCGCTGTGTGTTTTTTACCGTCTTTAATCGATCAGTTTATATTCCGGTTGATTTATAATAGTAAATATACGTAAAAGTGTTCCTAAGGATACATTTAACACTATGTTTGATTGTTCTTGGACAAGTTTATAGGTATAAGATGAACGAGTTTGCGTCACGTTTCAATGGAGGAGTGGAAGCTGTCGTTTCTGATTATAACGCACGAACCAAATGGAGATTGATGGATAAAATACATTACTTTTTCTAACAAAAGAACCATGGATTGTCTTCGTTGGACACTTAGGATGACCTCAGCAGAAGTTCTTCAACAGGTAATTTATTTGTTTTCGCAGTGAAATGTGTTATGTGTGTGCCATGATGGCTAAGGATTCATGGCTATGGGAAAAATATGTGAGGTGCTACCCTCAAACAATCAAATGTGCTGCTTTCACCGTAAAGCCTTTTTGAAATCTGACGCTGTGATATTGCCAAGAAACAGAGCTTTTGATGAGTATGGAACACTTGTATATTGGTGGATGTTTAATAATTCAACCTTTGGATTTTGAATTTGGCGCCTTGCATTTCACCTGGTAGTGTCGGGATTGGGGCGCTAGCGCCCCAGCAATCACTGAGAGGTTAAACCGGATTATAAACTGGACGATAGGAAAGGAAAAAACCACAGCGCACGCGAGCCTGTGAACAGGCCTCCTCTTCTGTTTACATCCTGTGACTAGTTCGAAATTCTTCTTCTATTACCATCCAGAGCAACCTAACATCACCAAACACTGTCTAGAGACTGTTGACATCCAGTGGAAGCAATAGGTACTGCAATCTTACTCCCAGATATGGCTGTTTTCAATAGGGAGGGGTTCAAAATGAGGCAATGTGTCAAAAACACTTTTTCCAGGACAGAAATTCCTCGGGTTTTCACCTGCTATATCAGTTCTGTTATTCTCACAGACAATATCTTAACACTCTTAGAAACTTCAGAGTGTTTCCTATCCAATAGTACTAATTATGTGCATATCCTAGTTTCTGGGCCTGAGTGGCAGGTCTTTTACTTTGGGCACGCCAGACTCTCCAGAACTGACACCTCAGCTGCCGCTCCTTAAGAAGTTAATTTGTCTCCCATAAGCCGCCTCCAATGTCGTTTTTGTCACATGGATGACGCTGGAGAGACGAAGCAGGTACGGGAGTAAAACATTTAATATATAACGGCCATGGAACGAGATGGGAACAGCATCAGCAAACGGGTAACACAGACAAAAAACAATCAATGCAGCAGCAGGGAACAGAGCTGGGGAACTGACAAATATAGGGGAGGAAATGTAGGGCAGCCTGGTGCCCTCAAGTGCCAGGGGGGGGGGGAGAGCAAGAGCAGAAGTGACAGTACCCCCTTGGGGCACCACCCGGCGTCCCACCTGGGCGAACCGGCCGAGACATGGGCGCTGGGCAAGCCGGTTGGGGGCGTGGAAGTCCGACGAACTGGCAGGAGCGTGAGAGCCTGGCCAGCCGGCTGAGGCATGGGAGCCTGACAATCCAGCTGAGGCAAGATGCCTGTCGATCCTGCAGCAGAGAGGGAGCCCGATGATCCGATGGAGCGTGGCGTGGGATGGGAAGCCACCGAGCCAACCGAGGCAAGGAAACCTCTCGAGCCAGGTAGGGCGTGGAAACCCGACGGGCTGGCTTAGGCACCCCCGGTTCCATCGGTGGCGGAATACACCCTGACGTCACCAGCAAAACATCAAACAAAAAACTCCTGGACCGGCTGGGCGAACAAGAACTGACGATCCGGCTGAGGCCCGGCGTGGGATGGGCGCCATCCGAGCCAACCAGGGCAAGGAAACTTCTCGAGCCAGCTAGGACGTACAGTGGGGCAAAAAAGTATTTAGTCAGCCACCAATTGTGCAAGTTCTCTCACTTAAAAAGATGAGAGAGGCCTGTAATTTTCATCATAGGTACACTTCAACTACGACAGACAAAATGAGGAAAAAAAATCCAGAAAATCACATTGTAGGATTTTTAATGAATTTATTTGCAAATTATGGTGGAAAATAAGTATTTGGTCACATACAAACAAGCAAGATTTCTGGCTCTCACAGACCTGTAACTTCTTCTTTAAGAGGCTCCTCTGTCCTCCACTCATTACCTGTATTAATGGCACCTGTTTGAACTTGTTATCAGTATAAAAGACACCTGTCCACAACCTCAAACAGTCACACTCCAAACTCCACTATGGCCAAGACCAAAGAGCTGTCAAAGGACACCAGAAACAAAATTGTAGACCTGCACCAGGTTGGGAAGACTGAATCTGCAATAGGTAAGCAGCTTGGTTTGAAGAAATCAACTGTGGGAGCAATTATTAGGAAATGGAAGACATACAAGACCACTGATAATCTTCCTCGATCTGGGGCTCCACGCAAGATCTCACCCCGTGAGGTCAAAATGATCACAAGAACGGTGAGCAAAAATCCCAGAACCACACGGGGGGACCTAGTGAATGACCTGCAGAGAGCTGGGACCAAAGTAACAAAGTCTACCATCAGTAACACACTACGCCGCCAGGGACTCAAATGCTGCAGTGCCAGACGTGTCCCCCTGCTTAAGCCAGTACATGTTCAGGCCCGTCTGAAGTTTGCTAGAGAGCATTTGGATGATCCAGATGAGGATTGGGAGAATGTCATATGGTCAGATGAAACCAAAATAGAACTTTTTGGTAAAAACTCAACTCGTCGTGTTTGGAGGACAAAGAATGCTGAGTTGCATCCAAAGAACACCATACCTACTGTGAAGCATGGGGTGGAAACATCATGCTTTGGGGCTGTTTTTCTGCAAAGGGACCAGGACGACTGATCCGTGTAAAGGAAAGAATGAATGGGGCCATGTATCGTGAGATTTTGAGTGAAAACCTCCTTCCATCAGCAAGGGCATTGAACATGAAACGTGGCTGGGTGTTTCAGCATGACAATGATCCCAAACACACCGCCCGGCAACCGAAGGAGTGGCTTCGTAAGAAGCATTTCAAGGTCCTGGAGTGGCCTAGCCAGTCTCCAGATCTCAACCCCATAGAAAATCTTGGAGGGAGTTGAAAGTCCGTGTTGCCCAGCGACAGCCCCAAAACATCACTGCTCTAGAGGAGATCTGCATGGAGGAATGGGCCAAAATACCAGCAACAGTGTGTGAAAACCTTGTGAAGACTTACAGAAAACGTTTGACCTCTGTCATTGCCAACAAAGGGTATATAACAAAGTATTGAGATAAACTTTTGTTATTGACCAAATACTTATTTTCCACCATCATTTGCAAATAAATAAATTAAAAATCCTACAATGTGATTTTCTGGATTTCTTTTTCTCATTTCGTCTGTCATAGTTGAAGTGTACCTATGATGAAAATTACAGGCCTCTCTCATCTTTTTAAGTTGGAGAACTTGCACAATTGGTGGCTGACTAAATACTTTTTGCCCCACTGTAGAAGCCCAATGAGCTGGCTAGTCACCCCCGGTTCCATCGGCGTCGACCCAGTGCCGAAGCCACTATACCAACCGGAGCGCCAGTACTCCCCAATGCTTCGAATGAAGGCTGCTGCATTTTGTCACAAGGAATGCCGCTGGAGAGACGAAGCAGGTACGTGGAGTAAAACATTTAATGTAGAACAGACATGGAACGAGACAGGAACAGCGTCAAAAACACGGGAAACAAAGACAGAAGACAATCAATGCAGCAGCGGGGAACAGAGCTGGGGAACTGACAAATATAGGGAAGGTAATAACAAGTGAAAAGTGAGTCCAGGTGAGTCCAATATCGCTGATGCGCGTGACGAGGGAAGGAAGGTGTACGTAATGGATGGAAGGAGTGCGTGATGCAGGGCAGCCTGGCGCCCTCATGCACCGGGGGGTGGCGGGAGCAGACGTGACAGTACCCCCTGGGAGAACCGGCCAAGACATGGGCTCTTGGCAATCCGGTTGGACGCCAGTCAATCCCGCTGCTGAGGGAGGCGTGACACATGGCAACCTGACGCCCTCGAGCACCAGGGGGGGAAAAGCGGGAGCAGACGTGACAGTTTTAGATAATTTGGCAGTAAGTCCAACCAGCCTCACAACCGCAGACCACATGTAACCACATCAGCCCAGGACCTCCACATCCAGTTTGTCTGAGACTAGCCACCCGGACAGCTGATGAAACTGTGGGTTTGCACATACAAAGAATTTCTGCACAAACTGTCAGAAACCGTCTCAGGGAAGCTTATCTGCATACTCATCATGCTCCCCAGGGTCTTGACTTGACTGCAGTTTGGCGCCATTACCAATTTCAGTGGGCAAATGTTCACCTTCGATGTGCTCTTCCACAGAGCGGTTTGCTGAGGCCAACGTTGTGAACAGAGTGCCACATGGTTGCGGTGGGGTTATGGTATTGGCTGGCATAAGCTACGGACAACGAACATTTTATTGATGGCAATTTGATTGCACAGAGATAACATGATGAGATCATGAAGCCCATTGTTGTGCTATTCATCCTTCGCCATCACCTCATGTTTCAGCATGATAATTCACGGCCCCATGTCGCAAGGATCTGTGCAAAATTCCTGGAAGCCAAAAATGTCCCAGTTCTTCCATGGCCTGCATACATATCAGACATGTCACCCATTGAGCATGTTTGGGATGCTCTGGATCAACATGTATGACAGTGTGTACCAGTTCCCGCCAATATCCAGCAACTTCACATAGCCTTTGAAGTGGAGTGGGACAACATTCCACAGGCCACAATCAACAGCCTGATCAACTCCATGCAAAGGAGATGTGTCACACTGCATGAGGCAAATGGTGTTCAACCCAGATACTGAATTATTTTCTGATCCACACCCCTACCTTTGTTTTAAACATTCATCAATATACAAGTGTTGCATAGTCATCAAAAGCTCTGCTTCTTGGCAATATCACAGCGTTGTCAGATTTCAAAAAGGCTTTACGGCGAAAACACAACATTTGATTGTTTGAGGGTAAGCACCTCCAATATTTCTCCATTAGCATACATTCATAAACCATCGTGGTTCACACAAAACACATTTCACAGCGAAAACAAATCCCTTACCTTTTGAAGAACTTCTGCTGAGGGCTTCCCAAGTGTCCAACGAAGACATCCAATGGTTCCTTTGTTAGAAAAAGTCATTTATTATATCCATAAATCTCTGTTTGGTTGGCGCGTTATAATGAGAAAATACAGCGTTGACTCGTCCATTGAAACATGAAGAGAACTCGTTCAACTTATACCTATAAACTTGTCCAAGAACAATCAAACATAATTGATAATGTATCCTTAGGAACACTTTTATGTATAAATAGTATAATATTTCAACCGGAATATAAACTGGGCGATAAGAAAGGAAAAATCCACAGAGCGAGCCAGCCGGGAACGCGCGTTTTCCTCTATTGACATTCTGTGTGACCACTTCCTAATTCCTCTTCTTCTGCTATATAAAGCATCTAAACAGAATCAAAACACTTTCTCGAGACTGTTGACATCCAGAGGAAGCAATAGGTACTGCATTCATATGCCCTTATATGGGCATTTTCATAAGGGAGGGGTTCCAAATGAGGCAATGTGTCAAAATCACTTTTTTTCAGGACAGAAATTCCTCGGGTTTTCGACCTGCCATATCTGTTCTGTTAAACTCACAGACAAATGGTTAACACTTTTAGAAACGTCAGAGTGGTTCCTATCCAATGGTACTAAATATGTGCATATCCTATTTTCTGGGCCTGAATGGGAGGCATTTTACTTTGGGCACGCCAGGCTCTCCAAAACGGTCACCTCATGCGCCCATCCCCAAGAAGTTAACGAGAGAATCACTGACCTGCTGTCAGCTGGTCCTTTTGTGGTAGGGCTGAAATGCAGTGGTTTTTTGGGGATTCAGATTCATTTGCATGGCAAATGACTTTGCAATTATTTGCAATTTATCTGGTCACTTTGTGACATTCTGGAGTATATGCAAATTGCCACCATACAAACTGAGGCAGCAGACTTTGAAAATTAATATTTGTGTCATTCTCAAAACTTTTTGCCACGACTAGAACCCTCTGTGGAAAGGTTCTACGTGGAACCTAAAAGTGTTCTACCTTGAACCAAAAGTGTTCTACCTAGAATCAAAAAGGGTTCTTTAGAGGGTTCTCCTATGGGGACATCCGAAGTGCCCTTTTTTTACCACACACACACACGTCAGTTACCGACACACACAGACACATAGTCACACACATTCACCGACACACACATGAACAGACACACATATAATTGAGAGGCAATTGAGAGGCCAGGCACATATAATTATTACAGATTAAAAGTAACTCTCCTTCCTCTTGGGACGACTATTTTACCTTGGAAAACAAATTAATCAAATTGAATCAAAGAACATCTTCCTTAAAAGTGAGAAAGGTCAAATAGATTAACCCTATTAGGTTATTCTCCAGTTACTAATTGATTAATCAAATAGAAAGTCATTGTAATGTGTTAGGCTTGTATGGAAGAAGTAACTAATGGACGATGACTGGAAATATTTGGGGGCTATACCATTCTTCTCTGCAGCTATACCAATTCTTAGAGTACTGTCCGTCTATACCCTCTCCTCTCTGCCCCAGGCCCAAAGCACAGCCCCAACCACAACCCAAGGCCGCAGCCTCAGCCCCAACCAATACTTCCAATGTTTTTTCAGACTTAATTTAACAGGCATGTGCTCTGAGTTCCTTACAAACAAACAGGGGCCTTTAGTGAGTCTGAGATCCTCTTCAGGTTTCGTCTGTACCCTCTCTGACCTGAGCTACACTCTGATTGTTGGATTGGGACGGAGCATGTGGAACCAACTGGCAGACAGAACTTCTTGCATGTCTGGGACAAAAACACAGGGAACGTTGCCAACAGCTGTCTTTACAAACTAGGAAAGAATAAGTGTTTTGCTGGTGGAAGGAAGGCTGGCTGGCTCACTTGCCCGCAAATATCACAAAAAATCCTGGAGGGACCAACTACTGTACCGGTAATTCACTTATTTAGTCTTAAATGAATTTTATACTTGCGTTGGAATGTGACTGTGTGTGTGCATGTGTGTGTGCGTGTGTGCATGCGTGTGTGTGTGTGACTTGCAGTAATGTCAGGTCAGGCTGTCAGACAGTGTTCCAAGATAGACGGATAGATAGAGAGCGATACAGTGGAATACTTTTATTAATACCCAAGACAAATTGGATCAGGATCATCTCACACAGCACTATAGTGAAAACACATAAATCATTGTAGCTATATCTTTATTCTTTGTATTAGGTTAGAGATTGTTGTTTTCTCCTTGCTAGCAGTAACATTTTTCTATGGTCTTTTGTATGTTCTCTACATGTCAAAACGAATAAAACTAATGTAAAACTAATGCAAATAGTGAATACAAAAACACACCTCAGCTGGAGAGGGGCACGGTCAGGCCACCTAGTGGCTGCTGGGTAAAAAAAATAGGATTCCAGAACGGAGAGCAGACCAGACAGCCCAGATTTTCTTAAAACTGCATTGTTGGTTATGGGCTTGTAAGTAAGCATTTCACCTGTTGTATTCGGCCCATGTGACAAATACAATTTGATTTGATATTTGATGAAACATAATTTTTTGGCATTACTGCTATTAGCCCATACAAATGCATTGACTAACATATTCACTACATGGAACAACAAATAGTCCCAAAATATCAAAAGGAAGTTTGTTCTGAAGTGTTTCTCCTTTATCTGAGAGATATAAGAAAGATCAGGAAAATTATTATTATTATTATTATTATTTTTTACACGTATTTAAACGCAGATTTTTGGCGTTAAAGGGGACAGGTAAGACTGTGGAGGAAACCAGGCCAAGATGTCATCTGTCACAGTTAGTCCCAAAAACCAGGCCTTTCCGTATTGCAACACTGTAGATCTTGGAAGCTTGTTCAAAACCAATATGGAATATAGACCATAAACATAGATGCCGTGCTGTAGTAGATATGTTGCACTCCGATCCAAAATACTTAATTCATGATTGGCAGACAAGCCATGTTGTTTTAAATATTCTTCGTTACTCTTTATGAATTCAAATATTGGAGTGGTATCCTAAAACTGCACAGAATAAAACGTGTTTAAATATAAAGTATAAGAAGTTGGTGTTGGGAAAGATATTTGGAAAAAGTTAATCAGAAACATGAAAGAACATTGCCGCTAACACAAATTAGCACAATTTCCTCTTTGCTTAATGACAGAGAGCGAGAGAGAAAGAGAGATAAGAATGTAATCAACAGAAAAAGGTTTCAATAGAGGCTTCTCAGACAAATATTTTCTTTGGCACGCTTACAGATTCCCTGTGCAGGGGAATTCGTGCCAAACGAAAGCTCTTCCAAGCCTTATTCTTAAGTGGGCTGAGTGTTGTTTTTGAAAGTGGGGCAGAGAAGAATACCCTGATGTTTTTTTTCTGCTAAGACAGCTATTATCATTCATTCTCTGCATGTTAGTAGAGAAAGAAAGCTGGTTAGAGGTGGATTTAAGGTTTCTGTGACTAACATATGCATATCTGTATTGTATTCACAGTCAAATCCATAGATTAGGGTCAATTTTTTTTTTTTACCTTTATTTAAAACTTCTTAGGCAGTGGTGGGTCGCTAGCGCCCCACTCCCGACACTACCAGGTGAAATGCAAGACAAAATTCCAAAATTGAATTATAAAAAATGCACCAATATACAAGTGTTCCATACTCATCGAAAGCTTTGCTTCTTGGCAATATCACAGCGTTGTCGGATTTCAAAAAAGCTTTACGGCGAAAGCACTACATTTGATTGTGTGAGGCTAGCACCTCACATATTTTCCATAACCATACCAGCGCGGTCGATAGAAAATGCATTTCACAGGGAAAACCTGTGCCTTACCTTTTGTAGAACGTCTGCAGAGGGCTTCCTAAGTGTCCAACGAAGACAATCCATGGGTATTTGGTTAGAAAAAGTAATTTATTATATCCTTAAATCTCCGTTTGGTTGGCGCCTTGTGTTCAGAAAATCCAATGTGATGAGTACGCGTTCAACTATACCTATAAACTTTCCCTCAACAAAACAAAAAACTATTAAAATGCTTCCTTAGCTTATCTTTTATGAATAAAAGTGATAATCTTTCACTTGGATGGTCACCTAAACGTTATATGAGTCAAATAAAGTGGACCGCTCAGCAAAATGTGCGCCGAAAAACGTGCAACTGAGAAAGAGGTCCCCCGGGTAAAACTTCTCCCAATAGAACCCATTAGTTCCGATTTCCATTCAACTTTGCCTATACACTGCTGACATCCAGTGGAAGCAGTAGGTACTACATTCAGGGTCCTGGTATAAAGACTTTTTTTTAGGCAGTGCCTCAAAGTGAGCTATAAGCCTCAAGAATGAGATTTCCGGATGGAAAAATCTCTGGTTTTTGCCTGCAAAATTACTTCTGTTACACTCACAGACAAAATGATAACACTTTTGGAAACCTCAGAGTGTTTCCTATCCAATAGTACTAATTATGTCCATATCCTAGTTTTTGAGCCTGGGTGGCAAGCATTTTACTTTGGGCATGCCAGACTCTCCAAAACCGACACCTCAGCTGCCGCTGCCCAACAAGGCAGGTCAGTTAAGAACAAATTCTTATTTACAATGACAGCCTACCTGGGAACAGTGGGTTAACTGCCTTTTTCAGGGACAGAACAATAGATTTTTACCTTGTCAACTCAGGGATTCAATCCAGCAAACTTTCGGTTTCTGGCCCAACGCTCTAACCACTAGGCTACCTGCCACCCCAAAATCTGTAATTAATTTATTTCAATTGACTGAATTTCTTATATGAACTGTAAGTTAAATCTTTGACACTGTTGCATGTACAGTGAGGGAAAAAAGTATTTGATCCCCTGCTGATTTTGTAAGTTTGCCAACTGACAAAGAAATGATCAGTCTATAATTTTAATGGTAGGTTTATTTGAACAGTGAGAGACAGAATAACAACAAAAAAATCCAGAAAAACCCATGTGAAAAATGTTATAAACGGAATTGCATTTTAATGAGGGAAATAAGTATTTGACCCCCTCTCAATCAGAAAGATTTCTGTCTCCCAGCTGTCTTTTATACAGGTAAACTGAGATTAGGAGCACACTCTTAAAGGGAGTGCTCCTAATCTCAATTTGTTACCTGTATAAAAGACACCTGTCCACAGAAGCAATCAATCAGATTCCAAACTCTCCACCATGGCCAATACCAAAGAGCTCTAAAAGGATGTCAGGGACAAGATTGTAGACCTACACAAGGCTGGAATGGGCTACAAGACCATCGCCAAGCAGCTTGGTGAGAAGGTGAAAACAGTTGGTGCGATTATTCGCAAATGGAAGAAACACAAAAGAACTGTCAATCTCCCTCAGCCTGGGGCTCCATGCAAGATCTCACCTTGTGGAGTTGCAATGATCATGAGAACGGTGAGGAATCAGCCCAGAACTACACGGGAGGATCTTGTCAATGATCTCAAGGCAGCTGGGACCATAGTCACCAAGAAAACAATTGGTAACACACTACGCCGTGAAGGATTGAAATCCTGCAGCACCCGCAAGATCCCCCTGCTCAAGAAAGCACATATACATGCCAATCTGAAGTTTGCCAATTAACATTTGAATGATTCAGAGGACATCTGGGTGAAAGTCTTGTGGTCAGATGAGACCAAAATTGAGCTTTTTGGCATCAACTGAACTCGCCGTTTTTTAAGGAGGATGAATGCTGCCTATGACCCCAAGAACACCATCCCCACCGTCAAACATGGAGTTGGAAACATTATGCTTTGGGGGTGTTTTTCTGCTAAGGGGACAGGACAACTTCACCGCATCAAAGGGACGATGGACGGGGCCATGTACTGTCAAATCTTGGGTGAGAACCTCCTTCCCTCAGCCAGGGCATTGAAAATGGGTCGTGAATGGGTATTCCAGCATGACAATGACCCAAAACAATGACAATGAGCCAAGGCAACAAAAGAGTGGCTCAAGAAGAAGCACATTAAGGTCTTGGAGTGGCCTAGCCAGTCTCCAGACCTTAATCCCATAGAAAATCTGTGGAGGGTGCTCAAGGTTCGAGTTGCCAAACGTCAGCCTCGAAACCTTAATGACTTGAAGAAGATCTGCAAAGAGGAGTGGGACAAAATCCCTCCTGAGATGTGTGCTAACTTTGTGGCCAACTACAAGAAACGTCTGACCTCTGTGACTGCCAACAACGGTTTTGCCACCAAGTACTAAGTCATGTTTTGCAGAGGGGTCAAATACTTATTTCCCTCATTAAAATGCAAATCAATTTATAACATTTTTCACATGCGTTTTTCTGGATTTTGTTGTTGTTATTCTGTCTCTCACTGTTCAAATATACCTACCATTAAAATTATAGACTGATGATTTCTTTGTCAGTGGTCAAACGTACAAAATCAGCAGGGGATCAAATACTTTTTTCCCTCACTGTAGTGTTTTATATTTTTGTTCAGTGTAGTATTGTTTAACTACTTACGACACTACCCGGTGAAATGCAAGGCGCCAAATTCAAAATCCAAAAGTTGAATGTTTAAACATTCATCAATATACAAGTGTTGCATAGTCATCAAAAGCTCTGCTTCTTGGCAATATCACAGCATTGTCAGATTTCAGAAAGGCTTTACAGCGAAAGCACAACATTTGATTGTTTGAGGGTAGCACCTCCAATATTTTTCTATTAGCATAAATTCATAAACCATTATTTAACCCTCTGTTTTCCCCATGTTTGTTGTGCGTTATTATTCCTGAGTTATGTCAGTCCTATTTGGTGGGCTTGGTATATTATCTACTTTGTAATTATATGAGTAATCTACGTTGTGTTGCTCATCTCTGCTGTCCTGCACCTGACTCTTTTGCACCAACTACACCAAGCGCTTTGACTGAATAACGCACCGGAAGAATGGAGTCAGCAGGAGCAGACACCCCCGTGTTGGCTGTAGAGGAGCCCGTCCAGCAGCATGCGACAATGTTGCAATGTCTTGGCACCGCCATGGATCGCGTCCTGCAGACGATGGACCGTTGGGAGAGAGGAGGAGTTCCTCAAGCGCCTCTACCAGCCCCACCACAGGCACCACTGCTCAACCCTCCTTCACCCGGTCCCAGTGGGATTCGGCTCGCGCTCCCGAGGGATATTGATGGGATGGCTGCCGGATGTCAAGGGTTCCTACTCCAGCTAGAGCTCAACCTGGCGACCATCCACCCGGCTCCTTCGGGTCGTGAGAGCGTGTCCACCCTCGTCTCCTGCCTCTCAGGGAAAGCCCTGGAGTGGGCCAACGGCATATGGAGGGAAGGAGAAGCGGTGTTGGACCACTATGAGGATTTCACCGGCCGCTTTCTGGCAGTTTTCGACCACCCGCCTGAGGGTAGAGAGGCGGTGCTATACTTAGGGCAACCGGAGGAAGGACCGGTCCATGCACCATCTGTGGCCACAGAGGGCACACTGCCGGTCGGTGCTGGGGAGGTTTCTCTGGGAGTCGGCACCAGGCTCACCCTGAGCCCCTTGTTGCACACATGTTTTTATATATAAACTTTCCTGAGTTTTCCCCTCATTCCCAGCATAAGGCGCTCGTAGATTCAGGTGCAGCTGGGAATTTTATTGACCGATCATTTGCCCATAGTTTAGGGATTCCTATTGTTCCAGTGGACATGCCCTTCCCAGTTCATGCCCTAGATAGTCGACAATTAGGGTCAGGGCTAATTAGGAAAGTCACCGCTCCACTGGGCATGGTGACGCAGGAGGGACACAAGGAGAGAATTAGTCTCTTCCTTATTGATTCCCCTGCGTTTCCTGTGGTGCTGGGCCTACCCTGGCAAGCCTGTCATGACCCCACTATTTCGTGGCAACAGAGGGCTCTCACAGGGTGGTCACGAGAGTGCTCAAAGAGGTGTTTAGGGGTTTCCGTCTGTGCTACTACGGTGGAAAGTCCCGACCAGGTCTCCACCATGCGCATCCCCTCTGAATATGCCGATTTGTCTCTGTATGTTAATCTGTAAAAAGAAGGCGACTCAATTATCACCCCATCGACGAGGGGATTGTGCGCAAAATCTCCTGGTAGACGCAGCACTTCCCAGGAGTCACGTGTATCCCCTGTCACAAGAGGAGACGGTGGCTATGGTAACATATGTCTCCGAATCCTAGGGGCAGGGGTACATTCGGCCCTCCACTTCACCTGCCTCCTCGAGCTTCTTTTTTGTGAAGAAGAAGGATGGAGGTCTGCGCCCGTGTATTGACTATCGAGGCATCAACCAGATCACTGTGAGGTACAGTTACCCGCTTCCTGTCATAGCCAGTGCGATCGAGTCAATGCACGGGGCGCGCTTCTTTACAAAATTGGATCACAGGAGCGCTTACAACCTGGTGCGTATCCGGGAGGGAGACAAGTGGAAGACGGCATTTAGTACCACCTCAGGGCACTATTAGTATCTCGTCATGCCATTCGGGTTGATGAATGCTCCATCAGTCTTCCAGGCCTTTGTAGACGAGATTTTCAGGGACCAGCATGGGCAGGTGTAGTGGTGTATATTGATGACATTCTGATATACTCCGCTACACACGCCGAGCATGTGTCTCTGGTGCGCAGGGTGCTTGGTCGACTGTTGGAGCATGACCTGTACGTCAAGGCTGAGAAATGTCTGTTCTTTCAACAGTCCGTCTCCTTCCTAGGGTACCGCATTTTCACTTCAGGGGTGGAGATTGAGATTGACCGTACTTCAGCTGTGCGTAATTGGCCGACTCCCACCACGGTAAAGGAAGTGCAACAGTTTCTAGGGTTTGCCAACTATTACCGGAGGTTTATCCGGGGCTTTGGTCAGGTAGCGGCTCCCATTACCTCACTGCTGAAGGGGGGACCGGTGCGTTTGCAGTGGTCGGCTGAGGCGGACAGGGCTTTTGGTCACCTAAAGGCTCTGTTTACCTCGTGTCCCGTGCTGGCTCATCCGGATCCCTCTTTGGCGTTCATAGTGGAGGTGGACGCGTCCGAGGCTGGGATAGGAGCCGTGCTCTCTCAGCACTCGGATACGCCACCAAAGCTCCGCCCCTGTGCCTTCTTTTCGAGGAAGCTCAGCCCGGCGGAGCAAAACTATGACGTGGGGGACCGGGAGCTGTTGGCTGTCGTCAAGGCCTTGAAGGTGTGGAGACATTGGCTTGAGAGGGCTAAACGTCCTTTTCTCCTGTGGATGCGGACATCGAGCGGGTGTTACTTACAGAGCCCACTCCCCCCCAGTGTCCAGCTGGCCGCATGTACATTCCGTCTACTATCCGCGACCGTTTTATCTATTGGGCCCACACGTCACCCTCCTCTGGTCATCCTGGCATTGGTCGGACAGTGCGCTGTCTTAGTGGGAAGAACTGGTCGTCCACTTTGGCTAAGGACGTGAGGGTTTATGTTTGCTCCTGCTTGGTGTGCGCTCAGTGCAAGGCCCCTAGGCACCAGCCCAAAGGGAAGTTACAGCCCTTACCCGTTCCACAACGGCCATGGTACGCACCTGTTGGTGGACTTCCTCACGGATCTTCCTCCCTCACAGGGTAACACCACGATCCTGGTCGTTGTGGATCGGTTCTCTAAGTCCTGCCGTCTCCTCCCTTTGCCCGGTCACTCTACGGCCCTACAAACTGCGGAGGCCCTGTTTACACACGTCTTCCGGCACTACGGGGTGTCTGAGGACATAGTATCTGATCGAGGTCCTCAGTTCACTTTAAGAGTCTGGAAGGCGTTCATGGAACGTCTGGGGGTCTCGGTCAGCCTTACCTCTGGTTTTCACCCCGAGAGTAACGGGCAGGTGTAGAGAGTAAACCAGGATGTGCGTAGGTTTCTGCGGCCTTATTGCCAGGACCGGCCGGGGGAGTGGGCGGCGTTCATTCCCTGGGCAGAGATGGCCCAAAACTCGCTCCGCCACTCCTCCACTAACCTCTCCCCTTTCCACTGCGTACTGGGGTACCAGCCAGTTCTGGCACCTTGGCATCAGAGCCAGATCGAGGCTCTTGCGGTGGACGACTGGTTTAGGTGCTCGGAAGAGACATGGGACGCCGCTCATGTGCACCTTCAGCGGGCCGTGAGGCGTCAGAAAGCAAGCGCAGACCGACATTGCAGTGAGGCCCTGGTGTTCGCACCGGGGGACCGGGTCTGGCTCTCGACTTGAAATCTACCCCTCCGCCTGCCCTGACGGAAGCTGGGTCCGCGGTTTGTGGGGCCATTCAAAGTCCTGAGGAGACTGAACGAGGTTTGCTACAGGTTACAGCTTCCCCCAGATTATCGTATTAACCCCTCGTTCCTTGTGTCTCTCCTCAGGCCGGTGGTGGCTGGTCCACTCCAGGAGTCTGAGGTGCTGGACATCGAGGGGGCCCCGGCGTATGCAGTTCGAGCCATTCTGGACTCGAGGCGTCGGGCGAGGGGCCTCCAGTACCTCGTGGAGTGGGAGGGGTATGGTCCGGAGGAGAGATGCTGGGTGCCGCTGGAGGACGTTTTGGACCCTTCGTTTCTGCGGGAGTTCCACCATCTCCATTCGGATCGCCCTGCGCCTCGTCCTCCGGGTCGTCCCCGAGGTCTGCGTCGGCACGCTGCTGGAACCACGCATCAAGAGGGGGGGATACTGTCACGACTTCATCCGAAGTCGATCCCTGATCCTTGTTCGGGTGGCATTCGGCGGTTGACGTCGCCGGCCTTCTAGCCATCGCCGATCCACTTTTCATTTTCCATTTTTTTGTCTTTGGTTTATACACAGCTGGTTTCAATTCCCCAATTACATGTTCTTTATTTAACCCTCTGTTTTCCCCATGTTCTTTTACTCTTGTGTGTATAAGGTAGTTGTTGTGAATTTGTTAGATTACTTGTTACTTGATTACTTGTTAGATACTACTGCACTAGAAGCACAAGCATTTTGCTACACTCACATTAACATCTGCTAACCTTGTGTATGTGATGTTTGTTGTGCGTTATTATTCCTGACTTATGTCAGTCCTATTTGGTGGGCTTGGTATATTATCTACTTTGTAATTATGTGAGTAATCTACGTTGTGTTGCTCATCTCTGCTGTCCTGACTCTTTTGCACCGACTACACCAAGCGCTTTGACACAACCCCTTAAAAAAGTATGCCGTTAGCTAGATTTCCATCCAATTTGCGACAGATTTTAATGCAACTGCATTAAACAAGAGATGTGTTTCCATCAAACTAACTTTTTGCGGATAAAAACAGTGCACATAAAAATAACTTTTTCCGTTAAATTCCCATGTACCGAATTAAGAAATACAAGTTAATTGGGTTTCTATTGCATTTTTATCTCTACTGATGGTTTTGTCACAAACACTGTTGTGTTATATAGCAAATGTGCGCTATCTGGTCTTGGCACATGCATTCTAGCCAACAGCTCACAGATACTGTAATGGTAGACTGCCTACATTTTGAGAATATTATGGATAAGAGCAAAATTATTTTTATTTGTCAAACGGCAGCCAAGCATTGAGCATCATGTCACCAGAATAAGATTCTCGTTTTTTTCTGAAAGTAGCATCAAGCTCATCAACTTGGACATTCACCACCCTGTGAAGTCACAACTTATTTAATCTGTAGCCTAATAAACTGCATGCTTTCCCGAGTCGTAGTGGGAGGACCACACAACATATCAATGCGTGACTCCAAGTTTACTTCGATATGATGGCTATTATATCAATATTGGAGCATAAAGGCGTTTCCACCACAATTTCTCGCAGACACAAAAAGATCCCACCATGTCGAACAAGCAAATTGTCTTTCGGCATTTATAAAATTGTACCGTCGTTTCATGTTTCCATCAGCCCGGTCGTAACTTTTTTTCATGCGTCAGGTAATTCATCTGCATGAAACGGTTGGATGTAAACGTGGTTAGTATGTATTTATGTCTAAATGACTGTATTAGATGCCTTTATTTTGGCTTTAAAGACATACTCATCCAATTATAACGCTCCTCTCTTCTTTGACCATGTTTGTGTCCCAAATGGCACTCTATTGCCTATGTAGTTCATGACTTTTGACCAGAGCCCTATGGACCCTGTTCAAAAGTAGTGCACTATATAGGGAATTTGGTGCCATTTGAGACACAGCCCACATGTTTCACTTCACTGTCATTGACAACAAATGATGTGCTCTGAGTCCCCTGATGTCATCTTCATTGATCTTTATGGGCTTCATAACATCCTGCTCATCCTTTGACCACGACGAGGAAGACACAGATGACAAATGACAATGGTAATGCGTTATGACTACACACCATACATTTCCTATTTCCCTAATAGTGTAGTTTGTGTGTGTGTGTGTGTGTGTGTGTGAGTTCATGAGACCTTGTTGCTCCCATAGTGTGATATCATCAGTTTAAGTGATGTAACCTTCAATGTAAACTCACCATAATGTCCCAAACTCCCATCACAAAAACAGCACAAGGATGCTACAGAATACATAACATTGTATTAACTGTATGTTAAACAAATTATTTTCATGGATATCAAGACCTGTTGCCATCTCAATGGAGCTTAGGTCATCAACGCTAATCAACACTCAAGCACAAACTTGCATAGTCTCTCTAAAAACCCAAATATCTAAACACTCAATTTAAATATTGCCAGACAACACACACTATCACGTTTCAGGAGAAGACCCAGATGCAAACAGTGTCGAAGTAACAAAAGTTTATTGCTAGAACAGGGGGCAGGCAAAATGACAGGTCAAGGACAGGCAGAGGTCAATAATCCAGGGTGGCGTGACAAGGTACAGAACGGCAGGCAGGCTCAGGGCATGCAGAATGGTCAAAACCGGGAAAACAGGAACTAGACAAAGACAGGAGCAAGGGGAAAACCACTGGTAGGGTTCACAAACAAAACTGACTGGCAACAGACAAACAGAGAACACAGGTATAAATACACTGGGGATAATGGGGAAGATGGGCGACACCTGGAGTGGGGTAGAGACAAGCACAAAGACAGGTGAAACAGATCACGGTGTGACAATGACAGAGATGAAGGCAAGACAAATAAACAGAAAATATGACTGCAGGGATTTTTAGTGGTATAGCTGAGACACAGCTGCTCTGTGAGAACTGCTTTATATTGTCCGGAAGCGTAGTTAGGGCTGACACATGCGCACACACACACACACTGGCAAGAGTACAGTGGTTGCTCAACAAAAAGTTTTGAGATTATGCTGCGGGACTTAGTGTCACGTCCTGGCCATAGGTAGCCCTTTTGGCTGCTCATTTGTGTTTTGGTCAGGACGTGATCAGGGGTGTTTTGGTCTATGTTTTGTATTACTATGTTGGTTGGTTTGAGTTCCCAATTAGAGGCAGCTGTTAGTCGTTGTCTCTAATTGGGAATCCTATTTAGGTTGTTTAGTCCCCCACCTTATTGTGGGATATTATACTTATGTTTATAGTGGTGTGTGTACCTGTGTGTGCCACACCTGCGTTACGGTTGTTGTGGACTTTCTTTTGTTTTGGTGAGTTGCATTTAAATAAATATGTTTCACTCAACCCTGCACACTGTGCCTTGGGCCAATTCTGTCAGCGAACGTGACACTTAGAGGTAATTTGTGGTTTAGTACGGTAGCCTGCGTCTCCAAAATATTGTTATTTTTTAAACAAGCCATAGAAGGTTGGTTGCAATTTAAGTTTAATCCACCAGAAAAGACAGAACCAATAATACAACAAATATACTAATTGATAAAAAAAAACTTTATCAATAGGAACCCCAAGTGGAAGGGGGAAAATGTATTATCATTATTAACCCTGTTTTTAACAAGCGTAGCAGGCTGCAAACAACATTTCTAGGATGGGCTATTAGCAGGACAATACATATTGGTCATGGCTCCCAAATGCACAGTAGTATAAAGGCATCACTACAGTCCCTGGTTTGAATCCAGGCTGTATCCCAACCGACCGTGATTGGGAGTCCCATAGGGCGGCGCACAATTGGCCCAGCGTCGTCCGGGTTAGGGGATGTCTTTGTCCAAAAATTTTGGTTTTTCTCCCTCTATAAACAGAACCAAATATTTTGTCCTTTATAAATATTATTTTGGCGATTTATTTCAGTTTACAACCGCTGACTTTCGTTTATTTGAGAAACAAAACCATCTCCAAAATATAGTTATATTTTTTAAACAAGGACTTGAAAATGAGATTGAGGACAACGTTTCCAGTCCGAGAAAGATAATGGTAAATTACTGTAATTAACACATTGGTTCAATACATTGAAATACAAAATTAGCCATTATGAGCTAGAGCTGAGAGGGTCACCAAAATTAAAGATATTTTGGTTTCAGTGAATTTTCTAAAAAAAAAGATGCACAGTGAGGGAAAAAAGTATTTGATCCCCTGCTGATTTTGTACGTTTACCCACTGACAAAGAAATTATCAGTCTATAATTTTAACGGTAGGTTTATTTGAACAGTGAGACAGAATAACAACAACAAAAATCCAGAAAAACGCATGTGAAAAATGTTATAAATTGATTTGCATTTTAATGAGGGAAATAAGTATTTGACCCCCTCTCAATCAGAAAGATTTCTGGCTCCCAGGTGTCTTTTATACAGGTAATGAGTTGAGATTAGCGGCACACTCTTAAAGGGAGTGCTCCTAATCTCAGTTTGTTACCTGTATAAAAGACATCTGTTCACAGAAGCAATCAATCAGATTCCAAACTCTCCACCATGGCCAAGACCAAAGAGCTCTCCAAGGATGTCAGGGACAAGATTGTAGACCTACACAAGGCTGGAATGGGCTACAAGACCATCGCCACGCAGCTTGGTGAGAAGGTGACAACAGTTGGTGCAATTATTCGCAAATGGAAGAAACACAAAATAACTGTCAATCTCCCTCGGCCTGGGGCTCCATGCAAGATCTCACCTCGTGGAGTTGCAATGATCATGAGAACGGTGAGGAATCAGCCCAGAACTACACGGGAGGATCTTGTCAATGATCTAAAGGCAGCTGGGACCATAGTCACCAAGAAAACAATTGGTAACACACTACGCCGTGAAGGACTGAAATCCTGCAGCGCAAGCAAGGTCCCCCTGCTCAAGAAAGCACATATACATGCCCGTCTGAAGTTTGCCAATGAACATCTGAATGATTCAGAGGACAACTGGGTGAAAGTGTTGTGGTCAGATGAGACCAAAATGGAGCTCTTTGGCATCAACTGATCTCGCCGTGTTTGGAGGAGGAGGAGTGCTGCCTATGACCTCAAGAACAGGTGGAAACATTATGCTTTGGGGGTGTTTTTCTGATAAGGGGACAGGACAACTTCACCGCATCAAAGGGACGATGGACAGGGCCATGTACCGTCTTGGGTGAGAACCTCCTTCCCTCAGCCAGGGCATTGAAAATGGGTCGTGGATGGGTATTCCAGCATGACAATGACCCAAAACACACAGCCAAGGCAACAAAAGAGTGGCTCAAGAAGAAGCACATTAAGGTCTTGGAGTGGCCTAGGTCTCCAGACCTTAATCCCATAGAAAATCTGTGGAGGGAGCTCAAGGTTCGAGTTGCCAAAGGTCAGCCTCGAAACCTTAATGACGGAGAAGATCTGCAAAGAGGAGTGGGACAAAATCCCTCCTGAGATGTGTGCAAACCTGGTGGCCAACTACAAGAAACGTCTGACCTCTGTGATTGCCAACAAGGGTTTTGCCACCAAGTACTAAGTCATGTTTTGCAGAGGGGTCAAATACTTATTTCCCTCATTAAAATGCAAATCAATTAATAACATTTTTCACATGCGTTTTTCTGGATTTTTTTGTTGTTATTCTGTCTCACTGTTCAAATAAACCTACCATTAAAATTATAGACTAATCATTTCTTTGTCAGTGGACAAACATACAAAATCAGCAGGGGATCAAATACTTTTTTCCCTCACTGTATATAGTCTATCAATGTGTAGGCATACTGTGTAATAAAATTTAGAATTGTGTACTAAAAACGTGAATGTGTTTTTGCAGAGCAAACACCGACAACCATCCGTGGACAAAGGGATGGACCGAAAAAATGCAATCATGGGCTATTAGCAGGATATTGGTCATGGCTCCCGAGTGGCACAGTAGTCTAAGGCACTGCATCTCAGTGCAAGAGGCATCACTACAGTCCCTGGTTTGAATCCAGGCTGTATCACATCCGACCGTGATTGGGAGTACCATAGGCTGGCACACAATTGGCCCAGCGTCGTTAGGGGATGGTTTGGCCGGGATGTCCTTGTCCAAAAATAGGCACAGTGGGCTTTTGGTATCTCTCCCTCTAAAAACAGAAATACATATTTTGGCCTTTATAAATATTATTTTGTTCTTTAATTCAGATTGCAATCATCTCCAAAATATCATATTCTTTTTTAACAAAAAGATTATTATTATGAATTAATTTAGAATTATATGAAAGCCTGATCTCACAGATAAGATTTGCCCTAACAAAAAATGCCGCTTAGATATTAATTTAGAATCCTCCAATCCTCTAAATGTAATTTTTAGCAGAGAGTCATGTCATTTTAAAAAATATTTTTAGATATACAGTAGGCCTACCGTAGGTGACATGAGTCTCACTAGTGTTGAGTAATGCGCTGTTAAAAGTTGTGTAGGTTTTATTTATTGAAAATGCATATTGAAGTTAGAAACATTAGAAACTCCTGCGGTCTCCACAGAGTTGGAAAGGACTGCCTTCAGTTCCTTTGCACCTTATTTATGGAACAAACTGCAGATCAAACTTAAGCTAGCTACTCTGGTGTCCCTTGCCCATTTTAAAAATATGATGGAGGATCAATATGATGTTGTCTGTGATTGTTTCTGTTGAATGTGTCTTTGTTTTGTATGTTTTGAAATGTTCTTGTCTGTATGCCTAGAACTGTACAAGTCAACATGTTTACACAGGGCACAGCCGTAAAAGAGATCCAGGTCTGTCTGTTTTCCCAGTTAAAATAAAGATTAAAAAAAAAAAAAAAAAGTTAGAAGCAATAGGATTTGAAGCAATAGACTACCCGCGTGTTGTCAACTATTTCAGCACCATTTTGCGCTGCTCTGAGACAAGCATGGGGACTGGTCTTGATAAATCAATGATATTTTTATATTTACTGAATCTCCGTTTGGGTATTGGTTAGACTACAATTAGGTTGTGGAAATGCTATGCTTTTAGTACTGTAGCCTTCTCCCGACTGTCGCGATGTACAGCGCCATATTTTCCTAATGGAGGGTTAAGTTTTTCATTTTTCTTGGAATAGAAACACAATAATATAAATTAATTAAGCAACATTTCTTTTAAAAAAAATCTCTAGTTCAGCCAATTTTGCTTCTCAAATGCCCTCTGGTGGTCAAACTAGTACTAACTAGAGTTAATGGCAACAATGGCTGACAATTAAATAATGTGCCATAAAATTCTGCGGCAGCCCGCAAGGTGTGCTGCAGTATGACACAACTTTTAAAGGAAGAACCACTGTAGCTAGGCCCAGGGCTGACTCACTTCCCTCCTCTGACAGACAGCCTTATAAAAGCATGGGGACTCCGGATTACTAGCCCTGGACCACAGCACAGCACCGCTGAGTAGAGTGTGTGTGTTTGTGCATGCGTGTGTGTGCGTGCGCTTGTTTTTCCAGGGAGAAGTGGGCAAAAAAATGGATTTCTATCGGCCATCTATAGTAGTCAGTAATTTCCCTTTAAGGCACTCATGGGAGACATACGTCTTCATATAGTGATGAGCCAAATGTTAGTTTTATGGCAGGGGATTGTTTTGGTATTTCTGTGAGAGAAAAGTTAAACTTATGTCCCTGGGATAACACACACACACGTATCAGTTAACTTTCTCAGCTTTTCTCCGTATTTGGGAAGACATGGAAGCAACTTGTTGATTATTTTCCCATATGGAATTTTTATAAAGGTGTTTGATCCATGCAGGTTGTGCAGTCAGACTGGCCAGTGAAGCAGTAGAGTGAAACTACTGCTAATCCATTGACAGCAGCAGGGGTAAGCAGGGGGCTCATTTATCGAAGGTACGTGTGCACCAGGGGTGTAGTGCTGCTGGAGCATGGAGGAGTGGCGCTCCCTCACTTTTTTTTATTTGAGAATACATGAAGCTGGTAAAAATATTTCTGGAATTGTATTTATATTTATTTACCATTAAAATTCCATGAAAAATGATAAATAAATACGTATAGCAGCCTAGAGGTAGATAAATTGTGGTTTCTTCCCTGTCTTCTCTGTAGTGCTGAGGGATTATTTATTGTTTTTTAAACAACTAATTGACTAACATTGATTTTCTCCTCACTCTTTATCTGAGGGCGTCACATCTTTGAGACAGCAGGACTAACTCCACAGGTCATTAAGCCACCCACCTTTGGGATGAGAGGCTAGTTTCTCAGAGGTCTCTGAAAGGTTTAGTTTCAAAGCAATAAAACTCAACCCTTGTCTAGAGAGAAAGAAAAAACCTCCCGTCAACCCACCCGTTGCTAGCTACCGTTTCAACATGTCTGAACGTGGGGCTGCCTCCTCTTCTTCTCTCCCTCCTCCATTCTTCCTTACCTTCTTCTCTCCCTCCTTCATCCCTTCCTCCCTCTGCCCTAAACGACCTGTAATCTTTAGATTTATTATTACAGCTGTGCCAAATCATAGAGTTCCCTGGCAGACAGGAGTGTGTGTTTGTGTGCTCATGTGCATGTGCGTGCTTGCAAGCTTGCATGTGAGACGAGTGCATGTGCATATTTATAAATACATGTGCGCGTCCATGTGCATGTGTGCGTCCATGTGCATGTGTGCGTCCATGCGCGTGTGTGTGCGTGTGTGTGTGTGTGTGTGTGTGTGTGTGTGTGTTTGGGTGACAGTTTCCTGTTAAACAAAGAAAAGACACAGAGGGCCGGGACATAGCTTGGGGACATTACCAGCAGACAGAGAGACAGACAGACATCATCAAGTGGTTTTTAATGAGGAAAGTTAATATCTAATTTCAGTCTCTCTAGTCTATGTCCTGAGAGTCCCAGATGGCACCCTATTCCCTCTATAGTGCACTACTTTTGAACCTATAGGGCTTTGGTCAAAAGTAGTGCACTATAGAGATTAGGGTGCCTTTTGAGACACATTATACATCTACGGTGACCTGCGACTCCTCAAGACGGGGAAGGGCACACTTAACGGTTGTTGAGTGTCTGGTAGGAAATCAAACTGCTGGTAAAGTGGAGGGGATTATTGAACATGACCTGGTAGGGAGATTAATTTCTCTCTTTTTTTAGATTAAAAGCAGACAATTGAGGATCCTTCCTGTGATTCCATATTGATGAGTATCATGGTGCATGGCTTGTAACATGATCACCCATTGTCTGTTTTAGTCAGCAGCCGTGAGTGGGGCAGAGCAGTTACCTTGGCCTCACAATACAGGTTCTCCACACAGTAGAGTCAGGCCCAAACCATACCTAGTCCAGATGTATCCACAGTTTTTCACTTTCCAACATAATACTGCTGGTCTTTTTTTTTTTACTCCTGATTGGGAATGTGTTTTCTATTAATAAAGTTTAGAAAAACAAACTGATTTCAATATGTGGACGAATGGATTCTGGATAATTTTTCTAACCCATATGAATTTTAGGGCGCAGGAGCTGGGACTGCATCTGTCATCATACAGACATACTTCAGCATCTGACACTATAGAGATACTATAGTCGCAGACTTGGTGTTTTACACTTTCTGGTAGTGATGCAAATGTTAAAATCCCACCATACAAACATTTCTATCTGCATCCCCTTCCACCAACTCCCAACCCACCCTCCCCCTACCTTCTGCCCTCCTTCTCAACCATAAATTCACAGTCCATTCGTAGTCCAGCCAGAGAGGCACAGACAGGCACAGCCACACAGAGCAACCAGATGACACAGGACGACTGGAAGGTGGAAATATGCTTGACCAGAACCAGCTCAGAGAAGTAGGGCAGCTGCATAAACACCTGATACGTAAAAATGTAAGCTATGCAAGTCACCCTGGATACAGGTCCCCACCAAGAAGAGAAATATTAATAAAGAATGATGAGGATAATAATAACAAGTTGTCATGACTCTCCTGTGAGGTTCCAATGATCAAGTTACAATGGAGCAACGTCTACAGATCCCTCTCACCCGCAGAGGGGAGGTGGGATTGGTGTGGGGGTTTTATGACACCTCACACCAATTGGAAATTGTATGCAGCAGACGACTCTTTTTGGTCTCTAGTATGGGGATTGGAATGTTTTTTTGTTAGAGACATTTTGCCGCGCAAAAACTCTAACGTCCAAATGTGAACACTGGGACAATATATTTCAACATCCAAATGTGGGGAATGATGAGAGATGAATTATGGGAAATGAATGTCTATTTTGTGATGTCATAAAAAATTGTATAAAAGTGATATAACGAAAATATTATAACTTGAAGAGCTTTCACACTGTGTATGTCAGGTTTACATCCTTTATGTTCTGTAGAAAATATCAATTTTTGTTATGATATGAATGTGATTTTAGTTTTCTAACGAGATCATAGTTTTTGATGATGTTTTGCCCTATAACTAGCCACGCCCGAGGGAGCTCAGAGAGCGTGTCTGTATGACGGAAACACACCCTTTTTACCAAAGTGTATAAAAGATTGAGTTAAGAATTAACATACCAGACTAGAAGGACTCAAGCTGCAGCTACGTCTCCATTGATCACGACCCTGAAAATCAGCACGAGGTGGATGGTAGCAAAATGAACAGGCAGTGGGTCTGGTGGTTGTTGTCCTTGATGATCATTTTGGCCTTCCTGTGACATCAGCTGCTGTAGGTGTCCTGGAGGGCAGGTAGTTTGCCCCGGTGATGCGTTGTGCAGACCGCACCACCCTCTGGAGAGCCTTGCGGTTATGGGCGGCGCAGTTGCAGTACCAGGCGGTGATACAGCCCGACAGGATGCTCTCAAGGATGCTCTCAATAACCTATACCGCATGTGTGTGTGTTTATCCTATGTTATCATTTAGTTAGCTAGTAAATAAATAAATAAGCAAATCAATTTGTGTGGTACGGAATGATCAGTAAGACTTGAGTTAGAGCAGATTCAAGAAGTCTGCTACGTTCAGAATGAGACTGATATGAGGTAATGATTAATAAGTGACTGTTATTGATATATAACATATCTTTTAGAGTAATTCGGGAGATGGTAACTCTATAAACAACTCATTCCTTGGTACCCCAAATTCCTTATGAGTTAACTGTTACATGATTCATTTAATCGGGTAACAATTAAACATAGTTAGTTGATTCGATAAATAACAGTCATGATATTAATATAAGTCACGTTACGACAAAGTGAATACCTAAATGGGATACGTGATAGTGACTGTGTGACGAAGGGGGCATGGGAAAGATGACAGTGCCCTGAGTCCCTTACTCCCCAAGTCCAGAAACTCTCAGTCTCCTAGTCAGGTCCCACAGTGCCCTGCAAGGCCAGGACACAAGGGCCACGAGAGAAAGAGAGAGAGAGAGAAAGAGAGAGAGGAGGGGGCGGTAGAATCATATTCACTCCCGCACACTACTGTAAATTAAAGATGGATTTCTGTCAAATATTTCTAAAGATTATAGGATGGTACTTTAGCTATACATTCTACACAAAATTAAGGTTCTTAAATGGTTCTTCCTCGGAGAACTCTTGCCCAATAAAGAACCTTTGAAAATAGGTAGACTCAGCGAAATGACAATGCCATGAGCAGCACCACAGATATTGAGATGAGCGAGATGCAAGACTTCTCTCTCACACAGTTACACACAGTCACATACAGTATCTGCATATGTGCACGGGTTCGCTTTATGCTGTTCACAGCTTGGTAGCCAGAGAACCAAAACAGAGGAGAATTTGAGCCTCATGCTTCAACGCTCTTAGTTGTTGCGGAAATTGACCCACTATGCTGTTTACTTTCTGCATCTACGTCATATTGCTGAGTCTACCTTTAAGTGTGGGGTTTTTGATGTGGCACCCACGGTTCTTCAGATTTCTATAATGTTCTTGAAATGTATGCGTCATGGATCGCACCTCTGTGGCTCTCTCCGATCACCAAAGGACACCGTCACCGGAGTATTGACTACATTTCCCATCAGCCCCGTACCTAGGTCTAATCATCTGCACAGCTGTACCCACTTCTCTCCTCTATATAAACTGTCTCCAAGCTCCTATGCTTTGCGAAGTATTGTACTGCCCCGGCTAGTCATTTCTGAGTGCTTCTATTGTTTGATTGATTCCCTGTTATCTGACCTTGGACTGTTTTCTGATTCTTGTTTTCCCGTCTGCCGCCTGCCCCGACCCACGCCTGGTATTGGTTCTGTTCCTGGATACCCTCTGACACCCTCTAAGCTGTTATCTGAGTTTTGCCTGTCTGACCTACCTTGATTAAAGTTTACTGCTTATGGATCCGAACGTCTCTGGCTCTGCGTTACAGAAGACTTCGCCAATACAGGATCCAGCAGCTATGTATCGGCTCACTTCAGAAGTGTCATCCCAAGCCTCTATGCTGGCTGCCCACCAGCAACAGCTTGTGAAATTAACCTCGCTGACCGAAGAGCTAGTGAGATCCGTGCAGACACTCACCACCCAGACCGCCACCTCAGCTCTTCCCGCTGCTTCTATGGCTCCCCCGACTCAGAGTGTGAGTACTCATTCTGGCATTCCGCGTCTGTCCCTTCCTGAGAAATATGATGGTTCAGCTGCAAGATGTAAGGGATTTCTGCTGCAGTGCTCCCTATTTATCAATCAGCAACCTAACCTATATCCCACCGGCGACAGCCGAGTGTCGCCGTGTGCTCATTGCTGACCGGAAGGACACTGGATTGGGCGACTGCGCTATGGGAGGCGGACACCTATCATTTCCCTCATACGACAGCTTTCGCCGCCAGTTCAGAGAGGTGTTCGAGCATCCAGCCGGCGGAAAGGAGCCTGGCGAGCTTCTACTTTCCCTACGCCAAGGAGGATCTTCTGCTGCAGATTACACCCTTTCCTTCCGTACCCTGGCTGCACAAACTGGTTGGGAGGAGGATCCGTTGAAGTTACTTTACCGCAGGGGACTTAACACGGATCTACAAGCGGAGCTGGCATGTCGGGAGGAGGAGAAGTCACTCAGTCAATTCATGGACTTAACCATTCGCCTTGATAACCTGATGCGAGCTCGGCGAGTGCCCCAGCTATGCCGAGCTGCCAAATCTGCCTCCAAGCCACGAAGCTGAACCGATGCAGATCGGCTACACTCGGCTCACACCCGAAGAGAGAGAGAGAAGGTTACGTCATCGTCTATGCCTGTATTGTGGAGGATCTGGCCACATGAGGGCGACCTGTCCAAGCAGACCCACATCCCAAGACTCTGCTAGGGTGAGTGCCAACCTCTACTCTTCTAAATCATTTGAACTAGTCGTAACCTTGCGCTTTGGTGGAGAAATTGTAAATACCACTGCTTTGATAGATTCAGGAGCAGCAGGACATTTTATTGATCTGTCATTCGCTAAAGCTCATCATCTTCCTCTCCACCCATGTGAATCCCGGTTAGCAGTGGCAGAGTTAGACGGACGTCCCTTGGGTACCGGTGAGATCCAATACATCTCTCAAGAGGTCACCCTAAGTACTAGCACCCTGCACACAGAGACCATTCAACTACTCACCATTGAATCTCCACGACACCCCAGGTCTGCCATGGCTGGAGAAGCATAACCCAACCATTTAATGGACTGAGAAACAGATAATCCAGTGGTCCAAGACCTGTCAGGAGAAATGCCTGCACCCTCCTACTAGGACCACCCCACCCTCCACCCACACCGAGAATCCAGATCTACAGAAAATTCCGGTAGAATACCACGACCTCGCTCTGGCTTTCAGTGAGAGTAGGGCTACTCAGCTTCCTCCTCACAGAACCAGTGACTGTGCTATAGAGCTCATTCCAGGAGCCACTCCTACACGAGGAAGAATATTCCCTCTCTCACAACCCGAATCCGACGCCATGAAGAGCTACATAGAGGAGGAACTTTCCAAGGGATTCATTAGAACATCCACTTCCCCCGCTTCAGCCGGATTCTTCTTCGTGAAGAAGAAGGATGGAGGATTACGTCCCTGTATCGATTATTGCAGCCTCAACGAGATCACCGTGAAGTTTCGCTACCCATTGCCATTAGTTCCAGCCGCCCTCGAACAGCTCCGCACCGCCAGGTTCTTCACCAAGCTGGACCTGCGCAATGCTTACAATCTGATTCGGATCAAGAAGGAGGACGAGTGGAAAACGGCATTCTGCACCACTACCGGGCACTATGAGTATCGAGTGATGCCGTTCGGGCTCGCCAACAGTCCCTCCGTGTTCCAGTCATTTGTCAATGAGATCTTCCGAGACATGCTTAACCAGAAGCTCATTGTCTACATCGACGACATTCTGATCTACTCTGAGATGTTCGAAACCCACGTGCAGGATGTCAGAGCGGTACTTCAACGCCTCATTGATAACCAACTATACGCCAAGATTCAGAAATGTGAGTTCCATCAGACACGGACCGCCTTCTTGGGATACATCATCAGTGCCAAGGAAGTGACCATGGACAACAGCAAGGTAGAAGCAGTGGTTAACTGGCCACAACCTACCAAGGTAAAGGAGTTACAGCGTTTCCTGGGCTTCGCTAACTTCTACCGTCGGTTTATTAGAAACTTCAGCATCACGGCAGCGCCACTCACGTCGCTCCTTCAAGGTGGAGGACAACGGTTACAGTGGTCATCTGAGAGTCTGGCAGCATTCAAACAGCTCAAGGAGAAATTCACCACGGCCCCATTTTGCACCAGCCAGATCCCGAGCGGGAGTTCATTGTGGAGGTGGGCGCTTCCAATACAGGAATCGGGGCCATATTGTCACAACGACATGGTAACCCAGCCAAGCTATTCCCATTTGCCTACCAGTCCCGAAAGCTTACCCCAGCTGAACGAAATTATGATGTGGGGATAGGAACTCCTGGCTATGAAGGTCGTAGCCGAAGAATGGCGGCATTGGTTGGAGGAGCTCGTCTGCCGTTTACGGTTTTGACTGACCACCGTAATTTAGAGTACATCAAGGCCGCTAAGCGACTGAACCCCAGACAGGCCAGGTGGTCTCTATTCTTCACTAGATTCAATTTCAGGGTCACATATCGCCCAGGCTCCAAGAATGGCAAGGCCGGCGCTCTATCGCGTCAGTTTGACAGTTCCTCTAGTCCATCCACGTCGTATCCCATCATTCCTCGACACTTGTTCTCGCTCCAGTACAGTGGGACATAATGACCGAGATTTCCGCAGCACAGAGGGAGGAACAATCACCGCCTGAATGCCCCGGATCGCACCTCGTGCCACTAAGCCTTAAATGGCGGGTGTTACAATGGGTGCACAATACTCCTAATCACGGGACATCCTGGGATCACGGCCACCACTCACCTCGTGACAAACCGTTTCTGGTGGTCTACGCTCCAAGCCGATGTGATCACCTTCATGCATCAATGCGCCACTTGCAACATCGTCAAATCCTCTCATCAGAAACCAGCCGGATTGCTTCAACCACTACCTGTCCATAGCGTCCCTGGTCCCACATTGCTATTGACTTTGTCACAGATCTACCCCTCTCCCAGAACTTCACGACCATTCTGACAGTGGTTGATCGTTTCTCGAAGGCCTGCAGGTTCATCCCCTTGGCCAAACTACCTACAGCAGGTCTTCCGACTTTATGGGTTACCTGAGGATATAGTTTCGGATCGGGGACCACAATTCACCTCTCGGGTCTGGCAGGCGTTATGTGGGCAGCTCAATATCAATGTCAGTTTAACCTCCGGATATCATCCACAGGCTAATCGACAGGTCGAGAGGTTGAATCAGGAACTTACACGCTTTCTGCGCACCTACTGTCATCAGAACCAGCAGGACTGGAGCCGTTTCCTCATGTGGGCCGATGCGCCCAGAACTCCTTGCTCAAACCCTCTACAGGCCTCACCCCTTTCCAATGTGTGTTAGGATACCAACCCCCTTTGTTTCCCTGGTCTGGGGAGCCAACTGATCTCCCGGCTGTTAACACATGGTTACAGAGAAGTGAGGAGACCTGGAACAATGCTCACGTACACCTCCAACGAGTGGTTCGAAGAGTCAGAGAACAGGCTGACCGTCACCGGAGAAGGGGACCCGAGTACACTCCTGGACAGTGGGTGTGGCTGTCATCCAGGGACCTCCGTCTTCGACTTCCCAGCAAGAAGCTAAGCCCTAGGTACGTGGGTCCTTTTAAGATTCTTAGACAAATAACCCCAGTGTCATACCGTCTAGCCTTGCCATCCACTTACGCATCTCTCCCACCTTTCATGTTTCATTGCTCAAACCTGCGGTGGTCCGAGAGAGAGAGGGACCAAGATGAGGTCGCAGAAGAGAGCTCCTCCCATCATCATCAGCGGCGAGGAGGCCTGCGAGTAAGGGAGATACTCGACTCAAGGCGCCGAGGTAGGGAGTTGCAATATTTGATCGACTGGGAGAATGCGGTCCGGAAGAGAGATCCTGGGTGAGATCCCAAGACATCCTGGATCCCGCACTCATCACAGAGTTTCATCAGATCCACCCTGAAAGACCTGCCCTAAATCCCGTGGAAGACCTCGGCGTCGTGTCGGTCCTCGCTTCAGGAGCCGCTGCGCAGGAGGGCTCTGTCATGGATCGCACCTCTGTGGCTCTCTCCGATCACCAAAGGACACCGTCACCGGAGTATTGACTACATTTCCCATCAGCCCCGTACCTAGGTCTAATCATCTGCACAGCTGTACCCACTTCTCTCCTCTATATAAACTGTCTCCAAGCTCCTATGCTTTGCGAAGTATTGTACTGCCCCGGCTAGTCATTTCTGAGCGCTTCTATTGTTTGATTGATTCCCTGTTATCTGACCTTGGACTGTTTTCTGATTCTTGTTTTCCCGTCTGCCGCCTGCCCCGACCCACGCCTGGTATTGGTTCTGTTCCTGGATACCCTCTGACACCCTCTAAGCTGTTATCTGAGTTTTGCCTGTCTGACCTACCTTGATTAAAGTTTACTGCTTATGGATCCGAACGTCTCTGGCTCTGCGTTACAGTATGGAAGCCTACAGATGTGTCCCTTTCATAGCACAAAGCAATTTGGCCATTGTTAATCCGTTTTTTGATATGCGACACCTATCAGGTGGATGAATTATCTTGGCTAAGGAGATTTTCTCACTAACAGGATGTAAACAAATGTGTGCACAACATTTGAGAGAAATAAGCGTTTTGTGCATATGGAACATTTCTGGGATCTTCTTTTCAGCTCATGAAACATGAGACCAACACTTTACATGTTGCGTTTATATTTCTGTTCAATATACGTCATTGCCTAGTCTACACTAGACCTGAAGTTAACAATGACTTTGTGAGAGCCAAGCTTAGCTTCTCAGTTGTGTGTGACTGTATGTCTCCATATCTGTATGTCAGCATATATGTGTGCAATACAAGAACAAAAACCATAAATGTAGAAGAAATTTTGAAGAGAGCCACAACGAGTTGAACTCAGTAATGCCCACTTAGGAACTAAAAACATTTGCTCACACACTCCCATAATATTTCTATGTTTCAAACAACTACAGTGGTTCCTCCTTTAAAAGTAGTGTCATACTGCAGGACACCTTGCGGGCTGCTGCAGTATTCTATGGCACAGTATTTAATTGTCAGCCATTTTTTACATTAATGCAAGTTAGTGCTAGTTTGACCACCAGATGGAATCAAATCAAATCAAATGTATTTATAAAACCCCCCTTACATCAGCTGATGTCACAGAGTGCTGTACAGAAACCCAGCCTAAAACCCCAAACAGCAAGCAATGCAGGTGTAAAAGCACGGTGGCTAGGAAAAACTCCCTAGAAAGGCCAAAACCTAGGAAGAAACCTAGAGAGGAACCAGGCTGTGAGGGGTGGTCAGTCCTCTTCTGGCTGTGCCGGGTGCAGATTATAACAGAACATGGACAAGATTTTAAAATGTTCATAAAACAGGCAGAACAGTTGAAACTGGAGAAGCAGCATGGCCAGGTGGACTCGGGACATCAAGGAGTCATCAGGCCAGGTAGGCCTTGAGGAATGGTCCTAATGCTCAGGTCCTCCGAGAGAGAGAGAGAGAGAGAGAGAGAGAGAGAGAGAGAAGAAAAAAGAAAGAAAGAGAGATAATTAGAGAGAGCATACTTAAATTCGCACAGGACACCAGATAAGAGAAGAAATACTCCAGATATAACAGATGGACCCTAGCCCCCCGACACATAAACTACTGCAGCATAAATACTGGGGGCTGAGACAGGAGGGGTCGGGAGACACTGTGGCCCCGTCCGACGATACCCCCGGACAGGGCCAAACAGGCAGGATATAACCCCACCCACTCTGATATAACCCCACCCATATAACCCCACCCCCACCCATTTTAATGGTAAGTTTATTTGAACCGTGAGAGACAGAATAACAACAAAAAAATCCAAAAAAACGCATGTGAAAAATGTTATAAATTGATTTGCATTTTAATGAGGGAAATAAGTATTTGACCCCCTCTCAATCAGAAAGATTTCTGGCTCCCAGGTGTCTTTTATACAGGTAATGAGTTGAGATTAGCGGCACACTCTTAAAGGGAGTGCTCCTAATCTCAGTTTGTTACCTGTATAAAAGACATCTGTTCACAGAAGCAATCAATCAGATTCCAAACTCTCCACCATGGCCAAGACCAAAGAGCTCTCCAAGGATGTCAGGGACAAGATTGTAGACCTACACAAGGCTGGAATGGGCTACAAGACCATCGCCACGCAGCTTGGTGAGAAGGTGACAACAGTTGGTGCAATTATTCGCAAATGGAAGAAACACAAAATAACTGTCAATCTCCCTCGGCCTGGGGCTCCATGCAAGATCTCACCTCGTGGAGTTGCAATGATCATGAGAACGGTGAGGAATCAGCCCAGAACTACACGGGAGAATCTTGTCAATGATCTCAAGGCAGCTGGGACCATAGTCACCAAGAAAACAATTGGTAACACACCATGCCGTGAAGGACTGAAATCCTGCAGCGCCCGCAAGGTCCCCCTGCTCAAGAAAGCACATATACATGCCCGGCTGAAGTTTGCCATTGAACAGGACAACTGGGTGAAAGTGTTGTGGTCAGATGAGAACAAAATGGAGCTCTTTGGCATCAACTCAACTCGCTGTGTTTGGAGGAGGAGGAACGCTGCCTATAACCCCAAGAAAACCATCCCCACCGTCAAACATGGAGGTGGAAACATTATGCTTTGGGGGTGTTTTTCTGCTAAGGGGACTGGACAACTTCATCGCATCAAAGGGACGATGGACGGGGCCATGTACTGTCAAATCTTGGGTGAGAACCTCAGCCAGGGCATTGTTAATGGGTCGTGGATGGGTATTCCAGCATGGCAATGACCCAAAACACACAGCCAAGGTAACAAAGGAGTGGCTCAAGAAGAAGCACATTAAGGTCCTGGAGTGGCCTAGCCAGTCTCCAGACCTTAATCCCATAGAAAATCTGTGGAGGGAGCTCAAGGTTCGAGTTGCCAAACGTCAGCCTCGAAACCTTAATGACTTGGAGAAGATCTGCAAAGAGGAGTGGGACAAAATCCCTCCTGAGATGTGTGCTAACCTGGTGGCCAACTGCAAGAAACATCTGACCTCTGTGATTGCCAACAAGGGTTTTGCCTCCAAGTACTGAGTCATGTTTTGCAGAGGGGTCAAATACGTATTTCCTTCATTAAAATGCAATTCCATTTATAACATTTTTCACATGCGTTTTTTCTGGATTTTTTTGTTGTTATTCTGTCTCTCACTGTTCAAATAAACCTACCATTAAAGTTATAGACTGATCATTTCTTTGTCAGTGGGCAAACGTACAAAATCAGCAGGGGATCAAATACTTTTTTCCCTCACTGTATGTGTTCCACAATAATTCACTCTTGCCTTTTTTTTCAGGTATCATGGCTTGAGATTTCTTTGTGGAAGAAATCATCAAGAGATATGCTGGATCCTATGTCAGAGAGGCGTTTCTGAGACCACATCGTTTCTTTCAAGGTAGGATTATAACAATATTTTGTTACGTTTAGGCCTATTTACATGTAGATTTCTATTATTGCACCTAATGTTGGCTGTTAGGCAAAATTTATTTTTTTTCTTCTCCAAATGCAGACAATGACCCAAAACACACTTCTACCCGGGTTTGCATTGCAAGTGAGGGCATAAACTGGGTCAAGACGCCAGCAGAGTAAGTATACAGTGGGGAAAAAAAGTATTTAGTCAGCCACCAAGTTCTCTCACTTAAAAAGATGAGAGAGGCCTGTAATTTTCATCATAGGTACACTTCAACTATGACAGACAAAATGAGGAAAAAAATCCAGAAAATCACATTGTAGGATTTTTAATGAATTTATTTGCAAATTATGGTGGAAAATAAGTTTTTGGTCACATACAAACAAGCAAGATTTCTGGCTCTCACAGACCTGTAACTTCTTCACACCACCTCATGTGTTCTCCTTTCTCTCCCCCTCTCATCACAACTCATGCCACAGCCACATAGGCTCCTTCCTTCCAGCCAGCCTGAAGTATCACTTACAGGGCTATTTCTGAAAACTTGACATCATGTAAGGTAAATTAATTCGGCAAACGCCCATGCTGTCCCCAACCCCACCCCTCTATTTTCTGAAGTTTCTGAGGATTTGTGACTGTGGGCGTATGAAAAGGCAACCCTGACTGAGCATATCCATATTTAGGCCTTGCTATCTTAATTTAGACCTTTTCTTTCTAAGAGCTGAATATTGATGTTAAAAAGGTATACTGTCGAGAAGTGACCTGACGAGGAAAGACTCTGGGCCCAAGATCAACCTTCCAGTCCTGTAGCCAGGATAGAAAAAATTAGGACCCTTAGGGTTTAGGGAACCACTGAGAAAATGTTAGCAGAGTAAACAGACATGTAGTGAGATTGCTCTCCAGAGAAATTGACTGTAAGTCTAGGATCTGCTTATAAATCCTTCTGGATAAGAGTATCTGCATACTAAATGGACAAAATATAAATTTAAACTTCCATGTCTGTAAATAACCACCATCCATTCACTGAGCCAGCAGAGTGAAATCTGTAGCTAACTGGCCTCTATAGTGCCTCTTTTCTGAATGATGTGCGTCCCAAATAGCACGCTATTCACTATATAGGGAATAGACTGCCATTTGGGACAAATCCTGAGTCTTCCTGTCTCTTTACCAGCCCACAGACAGGCTTTAGCTAGGCTAACCACTAACCACCACATCACATGTAGCCTATATACACAACGCAATGTCTTCACCCTACCCTAAACCAAGCAACAATGTGCTCCAGCCTCTACCCGAACAGACCACTCCACTGCACATTTCCCTCTCTTCTCTTTATTTTCTTTTAGCTCGAATAACAAAACAAGGCCTGAAGCACTTGGCAGGGTTGTGTGCTGCTCCACCCTACAGATTATATGGTCAAGGAGCCAGAGGCTTCTACAATAACAAATGAGGGGATTTGCTCTGTTCTTGTTCTGTTCTGCAGTGGTTGAGGTCATGGATGTGGGTGCCTCTCAATAGTCTACCATGGCTTCCTCTCCTCTTCTAGTCTCCTCTCTCATTCAGTCTGCACTGGTCTCAAAACACAGGATAGGTGGTGGATGCCTTAATGATCAGGGACTTGCTTTCACCAGTCAACTCACACATCAATGCAGATGAAGGAAGGAGATGAGAGGAAGCCATTAAACTATAGACTACGTAAGATGATGCACCATATTCTATTTTATAATTTTCTATTAGCCATTCTTGTCTATTCTATAAGCGATATTATAGTCTAGCCATTAGACTATTTAGATGCACCCTTTGTCCGAGTGTATTATAGCATTCCAGGGATGGTTTGTGATAATGGCCGAATTAATAACATGGCACTCCCAGTTTATCTCACCGTTCCACTGATATGAAAGGCCTTAATCATGGGCCAACTGTAATCTGTGTGTGTCTCAGCCACACACACACACACAAACACACACACGCGACATCACTGTTTGCTCCTGGTGGTTTCCTTGTAGGGCACAGTTAGGGAGGGTGACATCATGACATCAAATATCAAACAGAGCTCTCTACCTTGTGGTCTCTCACCCAGACAGACCAAGGAGGTTTTGTTTGCTTTGCTTTGCTCAATAGTGTGTATTTGCGATGGGATTGTATGGGATGACTTCATAGCTAAATCATTGGAGCAACTATTTTAATCCTCACGCCACTGATTCCGTGTGTATAAATAAATTAGGTGATGTGTATGTGTGAGCGTTTGAATACCTACAGAATGTCAGATGAAACCAAAATATAACTTTTTGGTAAAAATTCAACTCGTCGTGTTTGGAGGACAAAGAATGCTGAGTTGCATCCAAAGAACACCATACCTACTGTGAAGCATGGGGGTGGAAACATCATGCTTTGGGGCTGTTTTTCTGCAAAGGGACCAGGACGACTGATCCGTGTAAAGGAAAGAATGAATGGGGCCATGTATCATGAGATTTTGAGTGAAAACCTCCTTCCATCAGCAAGGGCATTGAAGATGAAACGTGGCTGGGTCTTTCAGCATGACAATGATCCCAAACACACCACCCGGGCAACGAAGGAGTGGCTTCGTAAGAAGCATTTCAAGGTCCTGGAGTGCCCTAGCCAGTCTCCAGATCTCAACCCCATAGAAAATCTTTGGAGGGAGTTGAAAGTCCGTGTTGCCCAGCGACAGCCCCAAAACATCACTGCTCTAGAGGAGATCTGCATGGAAGAATGGGCCAAAATACCAGCAACAGTGTGTGAAAACCTTGTGAAGACTTACCGAAAACGTTTGACCTCTGTCATTGCCAACAAAGGGTATATAACAAAGTATTGAGATACACTTTTGTTATTGACCAAATACTTATTTTCCACCATAATTTGCAAATACATAAATTAAAAATCCTACAATGTGATTTTCTGGATTTATTTTTCTCATTTCGTCTGTCATAGTTAAAGTGTACCTATGATGAAAATTACAGGCCTCTCTCATCTTTTTAAGTTGGAGAACTTGCACAATTGGTGGCTGACTAAATACTTTTTTGCCCCACTGTATATACTGTACTCTATACCATCTACTGCATCTTGCCTATGCCGTTCGGCCATCGCTCATCCATATATTTGTACATATTCTTATTCAGTCCTTTACACTTGTGTATGTATAAGGTAATTGTTGTGAAATAATTAGATTACTTGTTAGATACTACCGCATGGTCGGAACTAGAAGCACATTAACATCTGCATTAACATCTGCTAACCATGTGTATGTGACAAATAAAATATTATTTGACTCATTACATAGACCACAGGAAAATGGTCCAATTAACACACTTTTCAAGAGAACATCCCTGGTCATCCCTATTGACTCTGATCTGGTGGACTCACTAAACACAAATGCGTCGTTTGTAAATTATGACTGAGTGTTGGAGTGTGCACCTGGCTATCCGTAAATAAAAAAAAAAAAACATTGTGCCAATACACATTTAGATTTGTGAACAGCCATCCACGACAACCAATATCCATAAGGCGCAAATAGCTAAATGAGAGAACAGCGGTGTGATTCACATCAATGCGATATATAGATCAGTGATAAGTGATATACAAATCGCCGTAGACTACACAACTGCTGTTATCTTTACCTCCAAGCGATTATTCAAGTTGGACAATCTTTGAATGCCGACAGCAATCGCACCATTGGAAGACATAGCTTGGACTGTAGCTTACAAAATCTATTCCTGCTCTTTTCCCGCGATCCATCAAAGATATTTGGTGTGTCATCATAGTGGTCTCTGACTTGTGGTCAGACTCAAACTTAAACTTGCACCCTTTTTTATTGCTGATTTGAATGTCATTGAGAAAACAGAGAAATGTCAAAGATCTTTTTTCACAAACATCCTTTCTGAATTTAAAAGTAATCCTAGAAATAATCATCTAGTTTTTCAATATTTTAGGTGGTAACGTAACAGATTACAGTTACCGGTTTTGTGTGATCCCTTACATGTAACGGATTACATGCACTCCATTACTCCCCAACCCTGTTTCCTTGCCGCATTGTTTTGCAGTTGTACTTTAGTACCTTATTGCAAACAGGAATGCGTGTTTTGGAATCTTTTTTTTCTGTAAAGGCTTCCTTCTTTTCACTCTGTAATTTAGGTTAGTTTTGTGGAGTAACTACAATGTTTTTGATCGATCCTCAGTTTTCTCCTATCACAGCCATTAAACTCTGTAACTATTTAAATGTCACCATTGGCCTTCTGATGAAATCCCTGAGTTTCCTTCCTCTCCGGCAACTGAGTTAAGGAAGGACACCTGTATATTTGTAGTGACTGGGTGTATTGATACACCATCCAAAGTGTAATTAATAACATCACCATGCTCAAAGAGATATTCAATGTCTGCTTTTTTTTTTACCCATCTACCAATAGGTAACCGTCTTTGCGAGGCATTGGAAAACCTCACTGGTCTTTGTGGTTTGAAATTCACTGCTCGACTGAAGGACCTTACAAATAATTGTATGTGTGGGGTACAGAGAAGAGGTACTCATAAAAAAAGAATGTTAAACACTATTATTGTCCATGAAACTTATGTGACTTGTTAAGCACATTTTTACTCCTGAACTTATTTAGGCTTGCCATAACAAGGGGGTTGAATACTTATTGACTCAAAGCAAATTTTCAGCTTTTCATTTTTTACAAATTTGTAAAAATTCTAAAAACACAATTCCACTTTGACATTATGGGGTATTGTGTGTAGGCCTGTGACACACAATCTCCATTTAATCAATTTTATATTCAGGCTGTAACACAATAAAATAAAGGTTTGTGAATACTTTCTGAATACACTGTACAGTATATTAGCAGGCTGTTTTTAATAAGCATTACGTAGCCCCATGTTGTGGTCTGAAGTTTCTGCTGGATTTTTTCTTACTTTAGAAAGATTTGGTGGAAAAAAGAACGAGCAGGCTAAAAATGACACTCACGAATCCACGATTGGCTAAGAATACCCTGACAATAACCGCGATTCGCTGAAAATAGACTTGAAGGCTATCATTATCATTAATGGAGTTAAGATTTGGTCGTCTGAATTAGATCTGAGTCAGGAGCGTTTAAAGTATTTTGGAATATGCCCTTTGCCTTGCTGTTAGTTCTTGCTAAGGCATAATGTCTGTTTCTTGTATTTCGGCTGAATCTTTTATTCTTGGATCTATGGTTCTTTGTATGTGTTGAATAGTTTTCAAAAACTCTGTTTAGGCCTACTTGGCCTAACTGGGTCCGTAACCCTGTTAATTCTTGCATGCTCATACTTATTTTCAATGTTCAGTGTATCTATAACATCTCTTTCTTTCTCACACATATACACAACTGACACACCCCTGCCATTTGGCCCACACATTGAGATACCTGCTATGTGGTGGATTTGCTATTTTGTGAACTGAAGGAAGAAGTGGACAGTTCTCTGTTAGAAGACAGCAACAATTACCATGACGTACAGTAAACAAACATCAAGTGGGCCTTGGAACCTCTAGTTTGAGAAACAGACGCCTCACAAGTCCTCAACTGGCAGCTTCATTAGTCTCAATGTCAACAGTGAAGAGGCGAAGATGCTGGCATTCTAGGCAGAGTTGCAAAGAAAAAGCCATATCTCAGACTGGCCAATAAAAATAAAAGATTAAGATGGGCAAAAGAACACAGACACTGGACAGAGGAACTCTGCCTAGAAGGCCAGCGTCCCGGAGTCGCCACTTCACCGTTGAGACTGGTGTTTTGCGGGTACTATTTCATGAACCTGTCAGGGTCTTAGACTTATGTTTGGCCACTAGAGGTTCCCATTGCGTCTCTTGTTGGTTTTCAGTCTCTGTCATTAGGTCTTATTGTTGTCACCTGTGCCTTGTTCCCTGTTTGTGTATTTAAGTCACCCTTCTCCTGAGTACTTTGCTGAGTGTTTCCAGTGCCATGACCGTGTCTAGGTCATTCCCGTGCTGTGCCCCCTTTGGAGCTATCTCATTCTACTTTGTGTACCTGGTAGGGTTCCTTTGTTTTGTTTTATTTACTTTTGCTATTTGACATTTTTGGAGTACTCACTGTTCTTTGTGAACCTTTTTCAAATTCCTTTTGGATTATCTTTGTGGACTCTTTGTTTTCACTTTTTGGAACCATTGTCAAACCTTTTTTGGAAGTTTTTCTTTTTTGGATACATCCTAGGAATGTTTGGATGTTCCTTAACATCAAATAAAAGATTTGAAGACATTTCCCAGGACTGTCATCTGGTTTTCTGCATTTGGGTTCACCTTTCTGACTGTTCAAGTTTTCACACTAGTCCTAACCCTGAGCCCTGACAGAAGCTGCCAGTTGAGGACGTGTGAGGCGTCTGCTTCTCAAACTAGACACTCTAATGTACTTGTCCTCTTGCTCAGTTTTGCACCGGGCCTCCCACTCCTCTTTCTATTCTGGTTAGAGCCAGTTTGCGCTGTTCTGTGAAGGGAGTAGTACAGTGTTGTACGAGATCTTCAGTTTCTCGGCAATTTCTCGCATGGAATAACCTTAATTTCTCAGAATAAGAATAGACTGACGAGTTTCAGAAGAAAGTTCTTTGTTTTTGGCCATTTTGAGTCTAATCAAAACCACAAATGCTGATGCTCCAGATACTCAACTAGTCTAAAGAAGGCCAGTTTTATTGCTTCTTTAATTAGCACAACAGTTTTCAGCTGTGCTGACATAATTGCAAAAGGGTTTTCAATTAGCCTTTAAAAATTATAAACTTGGATTAGCTAACACAACGCACCATTGGAACACAGGAGTGATGGTTGCTGATAATGGGCGTTTCTATGCCTATGTAGATATTCCATAAAAGATCTGCCGTTTCCAGCTACAATAGTCATTTACAACATTAACAATGCCTATACAATTTTTCTGATCAATTCTATATTATTTTAATGGACAAATTTGCTTTTGTTTCTAAACCAAGGACATTTCTAAGGTAGTGTATATATTTTCATGGAATGCTGTTGGGACTTGGCACAAGATTTCTAAATTACATCACCCCCATCCACCTTGATGTTATAGTTGACTGGAAAAATAACTGTGGCTATGTCTTCATGGTGCATAGTTTAGTACTGAGTGGTGTCAGTGGTTTACCTGTCTGTCTTTTACCAGAGCAGACACAGGATTTGGAGGGAAATAGTTAGACTTGACTCACTGTCCTGTTTTGGCCTGTAGTGTTTTCAGGGATGCATAGTGAATGAGTGTGTGTGTTTGTTTGTGTGTATGTTTGTGTCTGTATGTGTCCGTGTGTGTGAGCAGCCACACCTCTCATAGTGACACAAAATCATAGTGACTCTCCCTTTCCTTATTACTATTAGTCACTACATGATTATAATGTGCAGTGTCATTATGAGAATATTAGCAATTTGTTTAACATGCAACAAAGCACATAGGCCTAGCGACTAGGCCCTAGCCTATAAACAGTACTGCAGGCCTACACGGCTGGAAATGGTTAAACTATGAGACTATCGATCACTACAGAATAAGAGCAAGTCTTAGACGTATAATTACTAGTCTGCAGGGAGACATTACGTAAGTCTAGAATGAGAATACTGACAACCGTCGAAGCATCTATTCTATGAGAACATTTCTGAATGGTACTCTGAATTATCCATGCTAACCACCTACAACCACAAAAACATTGTGACTTCTGGGAAAGTTAACCAGAGACTCTGATGAACTCTACAGGACGATCAAGTGTTTTCAACGGAGAGACAACAACGACATACGGGTGTAAATATAGACATTGCAATTATTCTCAAATGGGCGGCCGTCCATTTGCAAAGGATTAGCATTTCAAAGACTATAATTATCCACTGTGTGTAGTAAATTCATTTTGTCTTTCCCGCTCTTTCGCAGTCCCCACCCCTTTCCTTTGTTTAATGTATCCTTAGGAACACTTTTATGTATATTTACTATAATAATTCAACCGGAATATAAACTGGGCGATAAGAATGGAAAAAAACAGAGCACGCTTGGCAAGAGCGCGCGTCCTTTTCTATTGACATCTCTGGGGACACTTCCTGATTCCTCTTGACATCCAGAGGAAGCGATAGGTACTGCATTCATATGCCCTTATATGGGCATTTTCATAAGGGAGGGGTTCCAAATGAGCAATGTGTCAAAACCACTTTTTCCAGGACAGAAATTCCTCTTGGTTTTGCCTGCCATATCCGTTCTGTTTTACTCACAGACACATGGTTAACACTTTTAGAACATTCAGAGTGTTTCCTATCCAATGGTACTAAATATGTGCATATCCCATTTTCTGGGCCTGAATGGGAGGCATTTTACTTTGAGCACGCCAGGGTCTCCAAAACGGTCACCTCATGCGCTGCTCCCTAAGAAGTTAACAAGTCATCACAACAGCTTAGCCCACTAGGGACTTTTCTATTATTCTTAGTAGCCAACATCTACTGTTTGTTTGTTATGTAATTCTGTGCGAATATTTAGTTAGTTAGTAAATAAATAATTAAGCCAATTTGTATATCGCTGATTCATGATTTTGGCTAGTGTTCGTGCAGATATCCAAGGGTTGGTGACGTTCAGTAATGAGAACTGATTAGGTAACAATTAATAATCATTAATGGAAGACTAATTGATAATATATAAAAATATCTGAAGGGTTATATTCGTGAAATTATAACTCCCGTGGTGCCCCGACTTCCTAATTAATTCATGTTTACATGATTAGTTTAATCACGTATTAATTCAACCTAGAGAATTGATTTGATAACATACAGTCTTCACATTTAATGATGCAAGGCAATCCCATTGTGCACGTTAAAACTGCAAGGCAATCCCATTGTGCACCTCACAGGAGCCATGACCAACATGACCAATATATATTGTCCTGCTAATAACAGGGTAATCATTTTTCATCAATATACAAGTGTTGCATAGTCATCAAAAGCTCTGCTTCTTAGCAATATCATAGCGTTGTCAGATTTCAAAAAGGCTTTACGGCGAAAGCACAACATTTGATTGTTTGAGGATAGCACCTCTCATATTTTCCACATTAGCATAAATTCATATCCAGGGCGGGCCACACAAAACCCATATAAGAGCTAAAATAAATCCCTTACCTTTCGAAGAACTTCTGCTGAGGGCTTCCCAAGTGTCCAATGAAGACATCCAATGGTTCTTTTGTTAGAAATAGTAATTTATTATATCCATAAATCTCAGTTTGGTTGGCGCGTTATGATCAGAAAATCCACCGCCGAGTCGCCCATTGAACCGTGAAGAGAACACGTTCAAATTATACCTATACACTTTCTCCAAACAAATCAAACATCATTTTTAATGTATCCTTAGGTATCCTTTTATGTATATTTACTATGTATATATGTATATATTTATAAGTTAACATACAAATTATTCTATCAATCCACCCTTTGACTAAGTATTACATACTGATAAATCATTCTTTGTTGGAAAATACAAAATCCTTAATCACACTCTTCTCACCTAGGTATAGTTCTATTTCTACTTCCAGTTATACATTTTCATTCAAGATTTTCACTGTAACTAATTGTGGGCCTTCTGGATCGAATTGATCAGCAACGTTCACCATGCCTGGAGAACTGTGCTCCTCATCCCACTGGTCTGAGTTGGGTATGGGCCCATACCTCAACATCTGCTGAGTCACTGCATTCTCCAATGCCTTACTCACCAGCCCTCGGACGCAGGGAATAAAACAACAACCACATAATACAAGCATACCCATACAAGCAATAGCTGCCCCCAAAATGGTGGCTACTATGGTTTTCCATTTCCCAAACATTTAATCAAACCATCCGGTCACAGAAGTATTAACCCCAGAATTTTCAGCCCATTCTTTACTTAAAGCTGTCAACCCCGCCAATGCTCTTGTTACAGTAGCGTCCGGTGCTGTATTGCTGGGGATAAATGCACAACAATGACCCCTCACCATTCTACAGACACCACCCTTTTCAGCCAATAACATATCTAGAGCCAACCTATTTTGCCAGGTCATGAGGGAGGTGGCGGATAATTGGTCTGAGATCTCCTTGTTGGTTGTAATATATGTAGTTATTTTCCACATTTTTATTAATCGTCACCCACCAAAACTCCTCTTGCTCCTAATCAGGCCATTCATAACTGATGGCTTATTCTAACTGGTTGGACTAATAACAGGGGTGTGCACGTACCCACCCACCCTTTCGGTAGGGATTGTCGTATGTGTCCTTTACTGGTGCATGCCGACCACACATCAGTTACAGGGGCGGTGAGGTTCAGTAGTTTCTCCTGGGCTTCTGAATCTAAATCAGTCACATTACATATTGTCTTACATCCATTAAAATCTCCTAAATTCCTGGTGCCATTCTTGTGTCTATAACACTGGTACTCTCCAGGAGTTAGAGTAAACTGAGGTGGATTGGCATTTTTCAATCTTGCCAACCCAATCCCTGTACAGTTAATTTCTTTTTGATTAGATCCCAAATCTAACACACAAGAGAACATAGTTTGAGGCAGGGGAGCAGTCAACATAGTTGGCCTCCCAGTAGAACACGCGTCCCAAGGCCCTGACTGTATAATTCATCCACTTTACCCAGAGATTCTCATTAGGGATTCCCTCTACTTCCCCTTGGTTCATTTCTTGAGGGTGAAAGTCCTCCATCAAGGGAGGTTTAGTCAAATTCACTAACCCTTCCCTTGAATGATCCACTCGGCCTGGCGCTATTAATGGATTGACTACAGGACCTGGGGACTTTGTATCTTTGGTTTTTACCAATTGTAATTGTCTACAAGTATCCCGTCTATATTCGTCCACACAAGCCCAATAAGTTCTCTTCATATCTTCCGTTGTGACATTTGTCACTACTATTTCCGATTGGCAATTATGGATGTCTTTTTTTCTTTTTACTACCCATCTAGATGTCCAATCTCGCCTGGTCTCATATCCCCGACCCCAAGTATGTTTGAACACTTGGGCCCAGGAACAATCCGCCGTGGCGCCTGAACATAAATTTAAGGGTATATCATTCCCTTCTGTGGCTGATTGACAGGTACCCCACCTGCTGGCTACGTCCCTTATTCTAAATCCTACATTCCACCCATTTCTGACTCCTATTTGGTAGGTCACTCGTCCTTGACGGTCAGTATGTTGAGTAGTTCATCTTTTACTCCTTAGCAATGATGGGGGGTTGGTACAATTAGTACCGGGAGGTGGTGGATCTGGGTGTATCACAAAAATTGTCAAGACTATGATGCAGCTCAGGGTTCCCCATATTCCCAAAAACCGCCAACCCTCTCCTGCCCTTAGTCAGTCTGCTAGGTACCACCCCATACTCACACCTCTAGGGAACACACAACAGTGATGATAGGTCGGGGTAGGAAATCTTCGTTAACAGAAGCGACCCCCAGACCCTATCGGTCCAGTTCTGCTCTCTAACTCTGCGTGTGTTCCGCAGTGTTTGTATGTGTTCCTACCTTTTTGCAGTGGGTTACGTGGACCCAGGTTGCTCTCTCAGCTATGGCAAAGGCGGTTACCAACAGGACCTGGTATGGACCTTCCCAACGGGGCTGCTTCCAGTCTTTTCTCCCCAAGGATTGGATCCACACCCAGTCTCCTGGTTGGATTGAGTGAATCACCTTTTTCTGTAATTCACCTGTGGGACACAAAATCTTTGACATACGAGTGTGGTTAACTAACAATCTTCTCATGTGTTCTGCTAAGGTATGTCCTACTTCTATGTCTGCTTGTTCTGGCCCTCCCAATTTGGGCATTCTATATGGTCTACCAAACACTTTCTCGAATGGGGACAGTCCATTTCTATCTGGGGTTATTCAATTTCTGACTTATACTATCCATTATCTGGCTAGTAAAATACAATCCATTGTCTGGATAGATAGTTTCTGATAAACCAAATCTAGGGATAATATCTTGGCATAATGCTTTGGCCACTGTGATCGCTTCAGCAGCGTGAGTTGGAAACGCCTCTACTCATTTAATATATTTATCTATTATGGTTAAACACCACTTCTTTCCCTCGCTTCAGGATAGTTCAATAATTGTTGGAATGGATAATTGTTGGCTCTCAATCTGCCCTGGTGATTATTCTGTGCACAAATAACACAGCGTGAACAATTTTTTTTAAAGTAGTTAGTTATACCATAGGCCACAAAGTGTTTCCTAATCTAAAGTAGTTAGTTATACCATAGGCCACAAAGTGTTTCCTAATCTGCTCTACCATCCCCCCTGTTGACACATGGCTCTGCCCATGTGTCAATACTGCCGCATATCTAAACAGTGACTTTGGTAAGATTGGTAAATTTTTATTGTACCAAACATTGTCGCGTATGATCGCTCCTTTCTTAAGCCAATTCTAATTCTTTCTGGGGTGCTCGTTCCTGACTTTCCTGTAACAGTTCTTTGTCAATCACCCTGTCTTCTTTAAGATTTATCTGTATTAGTTTGTATGGTTTTAATGCTGCTTTCTTAGCTTCCTCATCGGCTTCCCGGTTTCCCTCACTGACACTATCTGTTCCTTTGGCAAAGTTGTTATCATACCTCTGTTCCTCCATTGGGCTGCGAATACATGTACAGTATTAACTCTTTAGGCATTATCAGCCGAGGTGTCAGTTTTGGAGAGTCTGGCGTGCCCAAAGTAAAATACCTTCCACTCAGGCCCAGAAAATAGGATATGCACATAATTAGTACTATTGGATAGGAAACACTCTGAAGTTTCTAAGAGTGGTAAAATATTGTCTGTGAGTACAACAGAACTGATATAACAGGCAAAACCCCAAGGAATTTCTGTCCTGGAAAAAGTGTTTTTGACACATTGCCTCATTTTGAACCCCTTCTTATTGAAAACAGACATATATAGGAGTAAGATTGCAGTACCTATTGCTTCCACTGGATGTCAACAGTCTCTAGACAGTGTTTGGTGATGTTATAGTTTCTCTGGATGGTAATAGAAGAAGACTTTCGAACTGGTCATTGGATGTAAACAGAAGAGAATGCGTGTTCACGGGCTCCTTGTATCTGTGGTTTTTTTCCTTTCCTATCGTCCAGTTTATAATCCGGTTGAAATATTATAGTAAATATACATAAAAGTGTTCCTAAGGATACATTATCAATGATGTTTGATTGTTCTTGGACAAGTGTATAGGTATAGGTTGAACGAGTTCTCTTCACGGTTCAATGGGCGAGTGGACGCTGTATTTTATGATCATAACGCACCAACCAAACTGAGATTTATGGATATAATAAATGACTTTTTCTAACAAAAGAACCATGGATTGTCTTCGTTGGACACTTGGGAAGCCCTCAGCAGGTTCTTCAAAAGGTAAGGGATTTGTTTTCGCTGTGAAATGTGTTTTGTGTGAACCGCGATGGTTTATGAAAATATTGGAGGTGCTACCCTCAAACAATCAAATGTAGTGCTTTCGCCGTAAAGCCTTTTTGAAATCTGACAACGCTGTGATATTGCCAAGAAGCAGAGCTTTTGATGACTATGCAACACTTGTATATTGATGAATGTTTATTAATTCAACTTTTGGATTTTGAATTTGGCGCCTTACATTTCACCGGGTAGTGTCGCTAGCGCTAGTGCCCCACTGCTCCCTAAGTAGTTAAAAATAAAACATGCCAATTTTTGAGCGAGAATTAAGTGATATAGGTCTTATTTATTTTAAAAGCATATTGAAGTTAGTACTGCTCTTAGGACTGTAGCCTACTCCCGTTGTACAGCGCCATATTTTCCATTCCATCCTAACGGAAACCCTGAGAGTTTGGTTTTTCTTGGAATAGAAACCCCATAATATAAATCACATTAATTAACATCACATAACATCTTTTCACAAATAGTTTAATGTTTAATCACATACATTTCACAACATTTAGATGTAAACCTGACAGCTGGGAAACGTACACTTGAAGAGATACAGTTATGTGTGTTTCCTGTCCTTCATGAGATCACCAAATAAAACACACTCGTCATGACTGGAGTTTTGAACTAAGAGAAGCTCTTTGTTCTGGTAGGCTCTCTCCCTCAATACTGCATGACAGTTTCTACCATGTATTTATGACCTGTCGTAAAGTCATAAAACTGTAGAGAGAGAGAGAGAGGGGGCTATGATCCTCCCCCCAGGGCACGTCATGACAGCACTAATAATGGAGCTGAATAGGGAAATGTTTCCGCTGTCCTTAGTCTGCAGTCTGCACTGCAGACTTGAAAAATACTCTTTCAAAATGCCAATGTCTACTTCATTATGGATCCATAACTAATTACTATGGGAATAAATATCACTGAATTACAGAAATATCCTCCAATCCTCTATACGTAATTATTGGAGGAGAGTCACGTCATATTTTTCTATATACTGTCGGCCTACCTTAGTGTTGAGTAGTGTGCTGTTAAAAGTGTTGTAGGTCTTATTTATTTAAAGAGCATATTGAAGTTAGAAGCAATAGGATTTGAAGCAGTAGCCTACAACTATTTTAGCATCGTTTCGAGCTGCTCTGAGACTGTCACGCCCTGGCCATAGAGAGCCCTCTGGGTTTATCTATGGTGTGTTGGGTCAGAGCATGACTAGGTTATCTAGGGAACTCTATGTTGAGTTTGAGTTGGTTCCCAATTAGAGGCAGCTGGTTGTCGTTGCCTCTAATTGGGAATCCTATTTAAGTTGGTTCCCATCCCCACCCGCCTTGTGGGTTATTGTTTTTGAATGTGTTTAGTTAGTGCCAGTATGTGCGACACAGTTAGTGCCGATCGTTGTGCTTTCTTTCTTTCTTTCTTTGTTTCTTGCATTTGTAAGTTTCACTTCTTTTATTAAACATGTGGAACTACACCCGCGCTGCACTTTGGTCCAATCCATCCAGCGATCGTGACAGAATAACCCACCACAACAGGACCAAGCAGCGTGCCCCCAGGGAGGAGAAACAGTTCTGGACCTGGGAGGAGATTATGGGAGGCAGCGAGACCCTTCCTTGGCGGGAGTCGCCAAGGAAAGGAGGAGGACAGCAATGACGCCAGGGGCCGCCACCCTTCGTCTTACCGGAGGTTGCTGTTCTGTCTTGCCAATGCACGGAAAACCCAGCCAACTGTATATTATCCATGGCGTAGTTCAGCCACGACTCTGTGAAAGTTTTTAATGTCCCGATGGTAGGATAGTCTCCAACGGAGCTCATCCAGTTTATTCTCCAGTGATTGCACATTGACCAATAGTACAGATGGTAGAAATTCTCACAAGGCACCTGGATCTGCGGCCCCTGTGTCTCCATTTGGGCCTGGTCCGGGATATCCTTCACGTCAGACTCAGAAAAAATCTGTTTGAGATGAATAATCGCTGTTCTGATATCCAGAAGCTCTTTTTGGTCATAAGAGGCGGTAGCAGAAAATAATATGTAAAAGATAAGTTACAAACAATGTGACAAAACACACAAAATAGCACAATTGGTTAGGAGCCCATAATACGGCAGCCATCCCCTCCGGCGCCATTAGAGAGAGAGTACTCTGACAGAACAGAGGTAACCATCTCTCTCCTCTGTGTGTCTCGAGTTGGTCTCTAGAACCTGTGCAAACTTAGAACCGAAAGAGAGAATAACAAAAGAAGAACAGAGAGCAAGAAATAAATAAATAAAGAGAATACTTTAACCAAGGTGAGTAACTGTCTTTTTCCTCTCCTCCACTCCAGTGAGCCTCTAGAACCTGTCCCTAATTACATTACCACTGACGTTATGAGTGGCCCAGTGAAAGAAAGGCTTATTAACTAATTACGGTTTATTTGAACAGTGAGAGACAGAATAACAACAACAAAATCCAGAAAAACGCATTGTGAAAAATGTTATAAATTGATTTGCATTTTAATGAGGGAAATAAGTATTTGACCCCCTCTCAATCAGAAAGATTTCTGGCTCCCAGGTGTCTTTTATACAGGTAATGAGCTGAGATTAAGAGCACACTCTTAAAGGGAGTGCTCCTAATCTCAATTTGTTACCTGTATAAAAGACACCTGTCCACAGAAGCAATCAATCAATCAGATTCCAAACTCTCCACTATGGCCAAGACCAAAGAGCTCTCCAAGGATGTCAGGGACAAGATTGTAGACCTACACAAGGCTGGAATGGGCTACAAGGCCATCGCCAAGCAGCTTGGTGAGATGGTGACAACAGTTGGTACGATTATTCGCAAATGGAAGAAACACAAAAGAACTGTCAATCTCCCTCGGCCTGGGGCTCCATGCAAGATCTCACCTCGTGGAGTTGCAATGATCATGAGAACGGTGAGGAATCAGCCCAGAACTACACGGGAGGATCTTGTCAATGTTTTCAAGGCAGCTGGGACCATAGTCACCAAGAAAACAATTGGTAACACACTACGCCGTGAAGGACTGAAATCCTGCAGCGCCCGCAAGGTCCCCTTGCTCAAGAAAGCACATATACATGCCTGTGTTAAGTTTGCCAATGAACATCTGAATGATTCAGAGGACAACTGGGTGAAAGTGTTGTGGTCAGATGAGACCAAAATGGAGCTCTTTTGCATCAACTCAACTTGCCGTGTTTGGAGGAGGAGGAATGCTGCCTATGACCCCAAGAACGCCATCCCCACCGTCAAACATGGAGGTGGAAACATTATGCTTTGGGGGTGTTTTTCTGCTAAGGGTACAGGACAACTTCACCGCATCAAAGGGATGATGGACGGGGCCATGTACTGTCAAATCTTGGGTGAGAACCTCCTTCCCTCAGCCAGGGCATTGAAAATGGGTCGTGGATGGGTATTCCAGCATGACAATGACCCAAAACACTCGGCCAAGGCAACAAAGGAGTGGCTCAAGAAGAAGCACATTAAGGTCCTGGAGAGGCCTAGCCAGTCTCCAGACCTTAATCCAAAATAAAATCTGTGGAGAGAGCTGAAGGTTCGAGTTGCCAAACGTCAGCCTCGAAACCTTAATGACTTGAAGAAGATCTGCAAAAAGGAGTGGGACAAAATCCCTCCTGAGATGTGTGCAAACATGGTGGCCAACTACAAGAAACGTCTGACCTCTGTGATTGCCAACAAGGGCATTTCCACCAAGTACTAAGTTATGTTTTGCAGAGGGGTCAAATACTTATTTCCCTCATTAAAATGCAAATCTATTTATAACGTTTTTCCCATGCGTTTTTCTGGATTTTTTTGTTGTTATTCTGTCTCTCACTGTTCAAATAAACCTACCATTAAAATTATCATTTCTTTGTCAGTGGGCAAACGTACAAAATCAGCAGGGGATCAAATACTTTTTTCCCTCACTGTACATTATGCTCAAATAGGGTACAGCCTCAGTGTTCACTGTAAACGCACACCGGAAGTTCTCACAATGTTCAAGTTTCCTCTCATAAGACCTCAAATTTGCTCAGTGTCCCCCAAAATTTGATGGAACATTGACGCTAACCCTTTAATTTGACTGACTCGTAAAATGCTCCTTACTCCTTTACTCCTAACACACCCTCAGGGTGCAGCAAGACTTGGAGACAAACAAACTAACCAACCTCAGCCACCCGAGCCACAGCCTGTTCACCCCGCTACCATCTAGAAGGAGGAGAAGGTATTAGTATTAATTAGGATCCCCAATTAACTGCAGCCGAGGCAGCGGCTACTCTTCCTGGGGTCCAAACAGTAAACAACAACAAATAAAATACATAATATACATAAATATACATACATAGCACTACATTTACATTACAATTTAGCCATTCAGCAGACACTCCCATTCAGAGCGACCCACAACTAGTGCACAACTAAGATAGCCAGGCGAGACAACCACATATCACATACATAATACAATGCAAAATACAATACAAAATGCATAAAAATATCTGTCTCTTCACAGTCCCCGTCGTGCCATAAAGTGTTCTTTTATCAGTTTTTTTGAATCTGGTTGTATTGCTAGCTTGAGTTACCTAGGGTGGCAGAGAGTTCCATTTAGCCATGGCTCTATTAATACTGTCTGTTCTGGACCTGGGGACTGTGAAGAGACACTGGTTGCATGTCTTGTGTGATACCGATGAACTGTGTGCCAACTGCTTGAACAGACAGCTCGGTACCTTCAACACATCAAGACCTTCCACAAAGGCCAATAGTGATGCAGTCAATCTCTCTTCAACTTTGAGCCAGGAGAGATTGACATGCATTCATCCTCCGTGTACAAGTGCAATACATGCTGCTCTGTTTTGGACCAACTGCAATTTGCCTATATCCTTCTTTGCAGCACCTGACCACACAACTGGACGGTAGTCCAGGTGCGGCAAAACTAGGGCCTGTAGCACCTGTCTTTTTGACTAAGATATCATGAAAGCAGAACAACACCATGGACAGACCTCTTCCCATTTTAGTTACCATTGAGTCTATATGTTTTGACCATGATAGCTTGCCATCTAGGGTGACTCCCAGCAGTTTAGTCTCTTCAACTTGCAAAGTAGACAAATTATTCAATAATAGATCTAGATGAGGTTTACGGTTGAGCGAGCGATTTGCCCCCAAAATTGTTCTTTTAATTTTTGAGATATTCAGCCTATTGCTAGTTACCCATTCAAAAAATGTACTGTTGCAGCGGACGTGTATACTGTCGAGTCGTTAGCGTACATGGACACAGGCTTTATTCAAGGTCAGTGGAAGGTCATTAGTAAACAGACAGCTCCTATTGGATAGGTAACTGTCCATCCATGATAAGGCAGAGGGTGTTAATCCATAACACTTACGTTTTTTCAGCAATATGATATGGTCAATGATATCAAAGGCTGCACTGAAGTCTAACAAAACAACTCCCACAATCTAATTATACATTTATTTCAGCCAATCATCAGTCATAGAATCCCCGAGCTGACAAGGTAAAAATCTGTCGTTCTGCCCCTGAACAAGGCAGTTAACCCACTGTTCCTAGTCCGTCATTGAAAATAAGAATTTGTTCTTAACTGACTTGCCTAGTTAAATAAAGGGAAAATTAAAAATAAAAATTGTGTCAGTGCCAAGCATGTTGAGTGCCCTTCCCTATAAGCATCCTGAAAGTCTGTTGTTCATTTGTTTTTTGTAAAATAATATTGTATTTGGTCGAACGCGATTAAAACATTTATTTTGCTAAGCACAGTTAACAGGAGGATGGGTCTGCTGTTTGAACCATTATTTTTGGACAGCGGAATGACCTTTGCCTCCCTCCAGGACTGAGGACACACTGTCTTCTAGGCTTAGATTGAAGATGTGGAAAATAGGAGTCGCAATTTATTCCGCTACTAACCTCAGTACTTTACCATCCAGGTTGAGGTTGTTTGTCCTTATTTATAGATAGCAATAATTGTTTCACCTCTTCCACACTAACGGAATTCGATGCAACAGTGCTTGTCTTTAATTATTTGGTCCGTAATGCATGCATATAAAGGCTCAGAATTTGTTGTTTGCATGTCGTGCCTAAGTTTGCTAATCTTGTAAACAAAAAGTTATTCAAGTGGTTGGCAATATCAAAAGGTTTTGTTATGAATGAGCTATCAGTTGAGTTGAATTTTATTTAAGGTACTCCAGAGCTTTTTAATATCATTCTTTAAATCATTTATATTTGTTCCATAATATAGTTCCTTATTTTTTTGGTTTAGTTACATGATAGTTTAGTTGTTTGTCCACCCACCTCTTGAGGATTGACAACAAGTTCTCAATGGGATTAAGGTCTGGGGAGTTTCCTGGCCATGGACCCAAAATATCAATGTTTTGTTCCCCGAGCCACTTAGTTATCACTTTGCCTTATGGCAAGGTGCTCCATCATGCTGGAAAAGGCATTGTTCGTCACCAAACTGTTCCTGGACGGTTGGGAAAAGTTGCTCTCGGAGGATGTGTTGGTACCAATCTTTATTCATGGCTGTGTTCTTAGGCAAAATTGTGTGAGCCCACTCCCTCGACTGAGAAGCAACCCCACACATGAATGGTCTCAGGATGCTTTACTGTTGGCATGACACAGCGCTGTGATGGTAGCGCTCACCTTGTCTCCTCCTGACAAGCTTTTTTCCGGATGCCCCAACAATCGGAAAGGGGATTCATCAGAGAAAATGACTTTACCCCAGTCCTCAGCAGTCCAATCCTTGTACCTTTTGCAGAATATCAGTCTGTCCCTGATGTTTTTCCTGGAGAGAAGGAGCTTCTTTGCTGCCCTTCTTGACACCAGGCCATCCTCCAAAAGTCTTAGCCTCACTGTGCATGCAGATGCATTCACACCTACCTGCTGCCATTCCTGAGCAAGCTCTGTACTGGTGTTGCCCCGATCCCGCAGCTGAATCAACTTTAGGAGACGAACTTGGAGCTTGCTGGACTTTCTTGGGCGCCCTGAAGCCTTCTTCACAACAATTGAACCGCTCACCTTGAAGTTCTTGATGATCCGATAAATGGTTGATTTAGGTGCAATCTTACTGGCAGCAATATCCTTGCCTGTGAAGCCCTTTTTGTGCAAAGCAATGATGACGGCACGTGTTTCCTTGCAGGCAACCATGGTTGACAGAGGAAGAACAATGATTCCAAGCACCACCCTCCTTTTGAAGCTTCCAGTCTGTTATTCGAACTCAATCAGCATGACAGAGTGATCTCCAGCCTTGTCCTCGTCAACCCTCACACCTGTGTTAACGAGAGAATCACTGACATGATGTCAGCTAGTCCTTTTGTGGCAGGGCTGAAATGCAGTGGAAATGTTTTTGGGGGATTCCGTTCATTTGCATGGTAAAGAGGGACTTTGCAATTAATTGCAATTCATCTGATCACTCTTCATAACATTCTGGAGTATATGCAAATTGCCATCATACAAACTGAGGCAGCAGACTTTGTGAAAATTAATATTTGTGTCATTCTCAAAACTTTTGGCCACGACTGTATGTTATTTTCCATTCCCTTAGCCTCATTCCCCCCGCCGTCAGTTTCTTTATGGGTGCAAGTCTGTCAGTAACCGGAAGAAGCAATTTCATAGTGCATCGTCAGGATGTTCCTCATTACACACAGACCCCCCAAAACAATTCACATCTTCAACATTGCTAATATGCTCATAACTTTTGTCTTTCCAAAATATGGCTATTATATTATTCTCACTACATCTGATGGGTGTGGACACTGCTTTAGACAAGATTTCTGCAGCGTTAGTAAAGATGTGGTCAATACAAGTGGATTATTTAGTTCCTGTTCTGTTTGTAAATACCCTGGTAGGTTGACAGATAACCTGAACAAGGTTGCAGGCACGGTTACAGCTTTTTCTTGAGTGGACAGCTTAATGAAAGCCAGTCAATATTTAGGTCACCCAGAAAATATACCTCTCTGTTTCTACATATTAACCCCCTGTTTGTCTCCGCCTGTTTTCCTCCCCCTGAACATTAGTCAATATTACTAGCCGGCTACCACCCGGTAGTCTACTCCTGCACCTTAGAGACTGCTTTTCCCTATTTACATAGAGTGATTGAACACTGGTGACTTTAATAATGTTTACGTACTCTTTATATGTACAGTTGAAGTCGGAAGTTTACATACACTTAGGTTGGAGTCATTAAAACTAGTTTTTCAACTTCTATACACATTTCTTGTTAACAAACTATAGTTTTGGCAAGTCGTTAGGACATCTACTTTGTGCATGACAGAAGTAATTTTTCCAACAATTGTTTACAGACAGATTATTTCACAATTCCAGTGGGTCAGAAATTAACATACACTAAGTTGACTGTGCCTTTAAACAGCTTGGAAAATTCCAGAAAATTATGTCATGGCTTTAGAAGCTTCTGATAGGCTAATTGACATCATTTGAGTCAATTAGAGGTGTACCTGTGGATGTATTTCAAGGCCTACCTTCAAACTCAGTGCCTCTGATTGACATCATGGAAAAATCAAAAGAAATCAGCCAAGACCAGCCAAATTGTAGACCTCCACAAGTCTGGTTCATCCTTGGGAGCAATTTCCAAACCCCTAAAGGTACCACATTCATCTGTACAAACAATAGTACGCAAGTATAAACACCATGGGACCACGTGTTCTGTCTCCTAGAGATTAATGTACTTTGGTGCGAAAAGTGCAAATCAATCCCAGAACAACAGCAAATGACCCTGTGAAGATGCTGGAGGAAACAGGTACAAAAGTATCTATATCCACAGTAAAACAAGTCCTATATCAACATAACCTGAAAGGCCGCTCAGCAAGGAAGAAGCCACTGCTCCAAAACCGCCATAAAAAAGCCAGACTACGGTTTGCAACTGCATATGGGGACAAAGATCGTACTTCTTGGAGAAATGTCCTCTGGTCTGATGAAACAAAAATAGAACTGTTTGGCCATAATGACCATCATTATGTTTGGAGGAAAAAGGGGGAGGCTTGCAAGCCAAAGAACACCATCCCAACCGTGAAGCACGGGGGTGGCAGCATTGTGTATTGGGGGTGCTTTGCTGCAGGAGGGACTGGTGCACTTCACAAAATAGAAACAGGGAAGGGTCTGAATACTTTCCAAATTCACTGTATATATATGTATGTTCTGATATTTATTTATTTATTGTACTATTTGGATCATGTGCGTATTGTTTTGTATAACTAGGTATTTTTAATGCACTGTTGGAGTTAGAAACCCAATAATTTTGCTGCACTTGCAATAACATCTGCAAATCTATGTACACGATCAATAAACTTGGATTTGACCTGTCTGTCTTTCATTCAAAATGAAACAAAGCAACAGGGGGAGACATAAACAGAGGACAAGGGAAGACAGACACACAGATAAAGAGATTATTTACAATTTAATGACTTAATTCTGACAAGACTAGGTCATGTTATGAAAGTTTTAGGATTTGGTTTTTACCTATGCTGTGCCACTAACTTTTCATCTAATAAAACAAATCCATTGTCTTGTCAGTTAGTTTCAGCTTTTGGTAGCTACAGTCCCACAGTCTAATAGGCCAAACAGTCCTAACAATTGTATTTTTGTTTGGATAGTGATTCATACAGAAAAACAATAATCCATGTTTATTACTGGTTTGTATGTTTAGTGAATCCCCTTGAAGTGTTTCATCTGTCTGTTTTATTTTACAGTGTTTGTCCCTGTTTGGTTTATTTTCAAATATGGAAGAATGGCTCATTTTTAGTTACTTCTTGTTGTCATATTTTTTACATGTTTAAAAATATTGTTTTGGACAGACAAGGAAGGAGTCATAGTACAGACAAGGCTACACTGAGTGGTGTATACTTTCATGGTACTGCCCTTACATGCATCTGAAATAGCTTAGCAACTGTGGTTGCCAAGACAGCATATACGGGCTACAGTAGTGCCACAATGCTGAAAAAGGCACCCAAATCTTAAAAATGTAAATCTGAATTGGCTTAGTAGCTCATATTGAATGAACTATAAATCCAACCCAAATCAAATAGGTTTTAACACAATTTCAAGGGCATCAAAGGGTTTTCCAATCTTTTCCTACACTCTTAGAAATAAGGATATGGTTAGGGTGCAAATTTTTCCATGTATGGATCTGTGCCATTCACTTTGAACTGGACTGTGTTTAGGCTACAGTATGAGCGGTCGTGAGTAGATGCGCTTGTTTTAAGATCAAAGCGAGCGCTACACTACATGACCAAAAGTATGTGGACACCTGCTTGTCAAACATCTCATTCCAAAATCACGGGCATTAATACGGAGTTGGTCCCCCCCTTTGCTGCTATAACAGCCACCACTCTTCTGGGAAAGCTTTCCATTAGATGTTGGAACATTTCTGCGGGGACTTGCTTCGATTCAGCCAAAAGATCATTAGTGAGGTCGGGCACTGATGTTGGGCGATTAGGTCTGGCTCGCAGTCGGTGTTCCAATTCATCACAAAGGTGTTCAATGGGGTTGAGGTTAGGGCTCTATGCAAGCCAGTCAAGTTCTTCCATACCGATCTCGACAAACCATTTCTGTATGAACCTCGCTTTGTGCACGAGGGCATTGTCATGCAGAAACAGGAAAGGGCATTCCACAAACTGTTGCCACACAGTTGGAAGCACAGAATTGTCTCGAATGTCATTGTATGCTGTAGAGTTAAGATTCAGCTTTACTGGAACTAAGGGGCCTAGCACAAACCATGAAAAACAGCCCCAGACCATTATCCCTCCTCCACCAAACTTTACAGTTGGCAGTATGCATTGGGGCATGATGGTGAAGCGTGATTCATCATTCCAGAGAATGTATTTCCACTGCTCCAGAGTCTAAACGCGGCGAGCTTTACACCACTCCAGCCGACGCTTGGCATTGCGACTAACAGTTCTTGTGCTGACGTTGCTTCAAGAGGCAGTTTGGAACTCGGTAGTGAGTGTTGCAACAGGGGACAGATCATTTTTACGTGTTGCGTGCTTCAGCATTCGGTGGTCCCGTTCTGTGAGCTTGTATGGCCTACCACTTTGCGGCTGAGCCGTTGTTGCTCTTAGACGTTTCCACTTCACAATAACAGTACTTACAGTTTACCTGGGCAGCTCTAGCAGGGCAGAAATTTGACGAACTGACTTGTTGGAAAGGTGGAATCCTATGAAAATCAGTGAGCTCTTCAGTAAGGACATTCTACTGCCATTGTTTGTCTATGGAGATTGCATTGCTGTGCGCTCGATTTATACACCTGCCAACAATGGGTGTGGCTGAAATAGCCGAATCCACTAATTTGAAGGGGTGTCCACATACTTTTGTATATATAGTGTACATGAATCCACCTGTGCACATTTGTTCATATTCTTTGCTAATCACCTCCACCTTACCTGTCACCCTAGACCCACTACAATTTGCTTACTGCCCCAATAGTTCCACAGACGATACAATCGCCTTCACACTGCACACTTCCCTATCCCATCTGGACAAGAGGAATACCTATGTAAGAATGCTGTTCATTGACTATGGCTCAGCATTCAACACCATTAGGCTTCCCGCCCTGTGCAATTGGGTCCTGGAATCCTGACGGGCCGCCCCCAGGTGGTGAAGGTAGGAAACAACATCTCCACTTCGTTGATCCTCAACACTGGGGCCACACAAGGGTGCGTGCTCAGCCCCCTCCTGTACTCCCTGTTCACCCATGACTGCGTGGCCATGCACGCCTCCAACTCAATCATCAAGTTTGCAGACGACACAACAGTAGTAGGCTTGATTACCAACAGCAACAAGACAGCCTACAGGAAGGAGGTGAGGGCACTCAGGAAAACAACCTCTCGCTCAACGTCAACAAAACAAAGGAGATAATCGTGGACTTCAGGTAACACATCGACGGGACAGCAGTGGACAGGACAGCAATGGAGAAGGTGGAAAGTTTTAAGTTCCTCGGCCGACACATCACGGACAAACTGAAATGGTCCACCCACACAGGAGGCTGAAGAAATTTGTCTTGTCACCTAAAACCCTCACAAACAGAATTTTCACAACCTAGTTTGCGCTCAGCAGACCTTTTGAGGGAACATTGGTTGTAGGTGAATGAAAATTCCAACTGTTCCAAAAGATAGCTGGAAATGGGAAGGAATGAGCAGGAAATCTGAACATTTGCTGGAATTTTGCAACCCTGCTTTCAGGCCTGATGTGGCCCGTAAAACCATGAGTGTAAGGTCACTGTATTAGTGTAAACTAGGCCTTATGAGAGATGTAATTCATTGTCATAACTTAATGATAACATTTGCCTAAGAACTCACTTGATGAAGGACAGAAAATTCACAAATACAACAACCATACTAACAAGGCGAGTGCAGACACAACCCAAATGGAGGCTGGAGTCTTACAATGTTTATGAATCCAAAGGGGTAGGCAAGTCCAGAAACAGGCAAGGGTCAAAACTGGGAGGTCTAGAAAAAGGAGAATGCAAAAAGCAGGAGAACGGGAAAAACTCTGGTTGACTTGGAAACATACAAGATGAACTGACACAGGGATAAATACACTGGGGAAAACAAGCGAGACCTGGAGGGGGTGGAGACAATAACGAGGACAAGTGAAACTGATCAGGGTGTGACACATACCTCTATCGGTAACAAATAGAGTCATGGGTGGTAAATCTACGATTCAAAAAGGCAAGGCACACTAGGAAGGTATATTGGAGGTGTAGCTTAGTGGGGGTGAGGCTGTCAGTTATCTTTGGCCACCCATGAGTTGGCGTTGACCAGTTTAAGTGGCCTATGGTAGAGGTACATTTATGACTCTGTCACAGTGGTGATACCCTATAAAGACAAAATATACTTTTTTTTTAAAGGCATACTTTTGTATCTGTGGTAAAGGTATTATTTGAGGTATTAACTACAGTCCAATTACGGACCTATAACTGAATGTTCAAAGGATGTACCTTATTGGTTACCACTACAGTGACAAGTGTTTGTACCCCCTTTAAGAAGGGCCAGCTCCAGCCCCTGGCCCCAACATTTATTTTTTGGAGCTCATTCAGGGTCTCAACTTACTTTTTGAGAGTAAGAATAGTAAAGTACAATGGGTGCAATTTCAAAATATGGTTGTGCATCAGTTTTTCTCTTATGTCAATCACTCAAATAGTTGACAATTAGGCGTGTCAATGTTAGTCTAGCCAGTTATCTAAACAGGGGGCGCCCCCATTAATTATGTTAGTCATTCTCAATCAGACATCATATTCACATGGCAAAATGTATAGAATTGTAGGAATTTAGCTTTAAAGGCAAGAAGGTGACTGAAAATGTTGTGTTTGATGCAAGAAACCAGAGGGCAATGTCGCTCCAATTTCTATGTAATTCCTGTTCTGCAGCGAAGATTTTCATTTATAGGTTCCACCTCCGAAGAATGACGCAGCCTGCTAATACATATTCACAAATTGGGGGTGGGAACATTGTGGTGATTTCCACATGGAGTGGCGAAATGACAACAAGTAGGGCACTGTCAGTGTAGCTAGCTAAAATGCTAACCTTATCTAGCTAGGCTGTGGCTTGTTTTGGAGCTGGATTTGTCATATGCATTCAGGTAAACCTTGACACAGATGGATAGGGGGAACCTGTATCTTTGAATTTGCCATCTAAAGTTTTGGCATGTTCCATAAATTGTGGCTGCGAATCCGCAATACTAGTTAGTGCAGTGCCAAGGAAACAAAACACGCAGCAGATTTAAATTCTTTAGTCAACCACCTTAATGTTGGAAACAAACATCATTATGTTTTCATCTAGAGTCACACTTATACATTTTCCTAGCCATAGCACACAATATTTTACATACAACAGATTTTTAAAGGACCAACGAGTCTTGGATTGCTTCGTGTTTTCATTTTTGCCTTGGAAAAAATATCACATTACTGGTATCCTTACAGCCCTAGAATTCCGCCATTGAAATAGAAAGAATAAGATGAAGCTCCGATACTATGGATAGCCTAACTATTTAACGGTTTTGACAAGAGACTCATTTTTCTACATTGTAATAGACACAGTGCAACTTTTGGTAGGCTGCAATGGTTCTCATAGCAAGGGGAAGTGAAATTATAGGCTACAATGACTTTGCTCATGATGCACACCGCAAATGATATGTAACAACACACTGAGCGCATCAGACACGAAACTAAACACCAATACAAATGTAACATTTTCTTTATAGGATAGACACTTGTGATTTCTAGCTGCACCAATCAAAGCAGTGGAGCGTGGTCAAAACCATTAATCTTGGGGCAATGATTAGTCAGTTGTACAACCGAATGCCTTCAACTGAAATGTGTCTTCCGCATTTAACCCAACCCCTCGGGGCAGAACGGCAGATTTTTACATTGTCAGCTTGGGGATTTGAACTTGCAACCCTCCAGTTACAAGTCCAACGCTCTAACCACTGAGAGAGAGAGAGAGAGAGAGAGAGAGAGAGAGAGAGAATTCAGACCCCTTGACTGTATCCACATTTTGTTAAGTTACAGCATTGTTTTTTTCCCCCCTCATATATCTACAGTCGTGGCCAAAAGTTTTGAGAATGACCCAAATATTAATTTCCACAAAGTTTGCTGCTTCAGTGTCTTTGGATATTTTTGTCAGATGTTACTATGGAATACTGAAGTATAATTACAAGCATTTCATAAGTGTCAAAAGCTTTTATTGACAATTACATGAAGTTGATGCAAAGAGTCAATATTTGCAGTGTTGACCCTTCTTTTTCAAGACCTCTGCAATCCGCCCTGGCATGCTGTCAATTAACTTCTGGGCCATTCTTGCATAATCAATGCTTGGAGTTTGTCAGAATGTTTGTGTTTTTGTTTGTCCACCCACCTCTTGAGGATTGACCACAAGATCTCAATGGGATTAAGGTCTGTGGAGTTTCCTGGCCATGGACCCAAAATATTGATGTTTTGTTCCCCGAGCCACGTAGTTATCACTTTTGCCTTATGGCAAGGTGCTCCATCATGCTGGAAAAAGGCATTGTTCGTCACCAAACTGTTCCTGGACGGTTGGGAGAAGTTGCTCTCGGAGGATGTGTTGGTACCATTCTTTATTCATGGTTGTGTTCCTAGGCACAATTCTGAGTGAGCCAACTCCCTTGGCTGAGAAGCAACCCCACACATGGATGGTCTCAGAATGTTTTTTTCTGGATGCCCCAAACAATCGCAAAGTGGATTCATTAGAGAAAATGACTTTACCCCAGTCCTCAGCAGTCCAATCCCTGTACCTTTTGCAGAATATCAGTCTGTCCCTGATGTTTTTCCTGTAGAGAAGTGGCTTCTTTGCTGCCCTTCTTGACACCAGGCTATCCTCCAAAAGTCTTTGCCTCACTGTGCATGCAGATGCACTCACACCTGCCTGCTGCCATTCCTGAGCAAGCTCTGTACTGGTGGTCCCCCGATCCCGCAGCTGAATCAACTTTAGGAGACAGTCCTGGCGCTTGCTGGACTTTCTTGGGCACCCTGAAGCCTTCTTCACAACAATTGATCCGCTCCTCTTGAAGTTCTTGATGATCCGAAAATTGTTGATTTATGTGCAATCTTACTGGCAGCAATATCCTTACCTGCGAAGCCCTTTTTGCAAAGCAATGATGACGGCACGTGTTTCCTTGCAGGCAACCATGGTTGACAGAGGAAGAACAATGATTCCAAGCACCACCCTCCTTTTGAAGCTCCCAGTCTGTTATTCGAACTCAATCAGCATGACAGAGTGATCTCCAGCCTTGTCCTCATCAACCCTCACACCTGTGTTAACGAGAGAATCACTGACATGATGTCAGCTAGTCCTTTTGTGGCAGGGCTGAAATGCAGTGGAAATGTTTTTTGGGGATTCAGTTCATTTGCATGGTAAAGAGGGACTTTGCAATTAATTGCAATTAATCTGATCACTCTTCAAAACATTCTGGAGTATATGCAAATTGCCATCATACAAACTGAGGCAGCAGACTTTGTGAAAAATAATATTTGTGTCATTCTCAAAACTTTTGGCCACGACGGTATGTTATTTTCAATTCCCTTAGCCTCATTCCCCCCACCATCAGTTTGGCCACGACTGTACACCACATAATGACAAAGAAAAAACAGGTTAAGACATTTTGGCATTTTGCAATTTTTGCACAATGAAATTTCACATTTACATAAGTATTCAGACCCTTTACTCAGTACTTTGTTGAAGCACCTTTTGCAGCGATAACAGTCTCGAGTATTCTTGGGTATGACGCTACATGCTTCTCCCCTTATTTTATGCAGATCCTCTCAAGGTTGGATGGGGAGCATCGCTGCACAGCTATTTTCAGGTCTCTCCAGAGATGTTCAATCGGGTTCAAGTCTGGGCTCTGGCTAGGCCATTCAAGGACATTCAGAAGCCACACCTGCATTGTATTGGCTGTGTGCTTAGGGTTGTTGTCCTGTTGGAAGGTAAACCTTCAACCCAGTTTGAGGTACTGAGCGCTCTGGAGCAGGTTTTCATCAAGGTTCTCTCTGTACTTTGCTCCGTTAATCTTTCCCTCAATTCTGACTAGTCTCCTAGTCCCTGCCACTGAAAAACGTCCCCACAGCATGATGCTGCCACTGCCATGCTTCACTGTAGGGATGGTGCCAGGTTTCCTCCAGGCGTGACACTTGGCATTCAGGCCAAAGAGTTCAAACTTGGTTTCATCAGACCAGATAATCTTGTTCCTCATGGTCTTACTGAGGAGTGTCGTCCATCTGGCCACTGTACCAAAAGGCTTGAATGGTGGAGTGCTGCAGAGATGGTTGTCCTTCTGGAAGGTTCTCCCATCTCCACAGAGGAGCTCTGGAGCTCTGTCAGAGTGACCATCGGGTTCTTGGTCACCTCCCTGACCAAGGCCCTTCTCCCCTGATTGCTCAGTTTGGTCAGGTGGCCAGCTCTAGGAAGAGTCTTGGTGGTTCCAACCTTTTTAAGAATAATGGGGGCCACTGTGTTCTTGGGGACCTTCAATGCTGCAGACATTTTTGTGTACCCTTCCCCAGATCTGTGACTTGACACAATCCTGTCTCGGGGCTCTAAGGACAATTCTTTAGACCTCATGGCTTGGTTTTTGCTCTGACATTCACTGTCAACTGTGGGACCTTATAGAGACAGGTGTGTGCCTTTACAAAACATGTTCAATCAATTGAATTTACCACAGGTGGACTCCAGTCAAGTTGTAGAAACATCTCAAGGATGACAATGGAAACAGGATGCACCTGAGCTCAATTTCAAGTCTCATAAATAAGGTATTTCTGTTTTTTTTTTATATATACATTTGCAAAAATGTCTAAAAAACTGTTTTGGCTTTGTCATTATGGGGTATTGTGTGAAGATTGATGATGAATTTCTTTTATTTTTAGAATAAGCCTGTAACGTAACAAAATGTGGAAAAAGGGAAGTGGTCTGAATGCTTTCCTAATGCACTGTATCTTCTCCTTTCTATTTAGCCAGTCATCTCCCTATCCCAGTATAGCCGAAACCACCACCCTTGTTTGCACAGTGAATCCAGCAGTGAAGCCATATGAATGGGATGATGATGATGATGATGATGATGATGATGATGATGATATGAGTATACAATCTCAAACCTATCATAATTATGCCCCATTATGAGCCCAGCCCACAAATAAGGTATTTATACCAAAGAATGCCCTCATAACTCATCTATGTAATAATGATATATCATTCATGTGTTGTGTGGGTTTTGGAGAACTGTGGTATTATGTTGTACCACACTCTCCTTTGGGCTCAAAGAGAGGGAAATGTGAATGAAAGGATCAGCAGCAGAGAGAGGCACAAGGCCTACAAACTAGAGTTCAGATTTTCCTCCAGTTTGAAGTTGCTCACATACTGTACGCACAGATGTAGGATCATCTGTCTCTCCCTAAAACGTTACTAGCTTCATTTAAAAAGTCTTGCTTCTCATATGACTGACTCTGTATGCCGATCTACAAAAAACAATTATGACTCTGCATTCTAGAACTAATTGAATTCTCTGGAATCTGTCTATTTATTTCTACTCAGTTCTGAAAACAACCTCTAGCTACATCTCCTTTCCATCAATCAGCTTGCTTTGTGTGTAGGGCTAGGGTACTCTTTGTCATTCTGTTATCACATCATAACATTGTGTTTAATCATCAACTACTACCTCTATCCTATCGTATGTGGCATGCCTTATGATGGGTCATAAAACTGACCCATGGTGTGCGTCCCAAACGGCACCCTATTCCTTATATAGTGCCCTATGGGCCCTAGTCAAAAGTAGTGCATTACTGTATATAGGAAAGAGGGTGTCATTTGGGACGCAAACATAGGTTTGAATGTAGACCAAAGGCCCTGGTGTCTAGAGCTGACTGATAATTGAGATGAATGTGTGCTTGTCCAGGGAATGAATGGTTAATGCTCACAGGAGATAGCCATGTTGACAGAGCTTTAGTAAGAGTGTTTTCCCTAGCTACTCAAATAAAATAAAATAAAATGTTATTGGTCACATACACATGGTTAGCAGATGTTAATGCGAGTGTAGCGAAATACTTGTGCTTCTAGTTCCGACCGTGCAGTAATATTTAACAAGTAATCTAACAATTTCACAACAAGTACCTTATACACACAAGTGTAAGGGAATGATTAAGAATATGTACATATAAATATATGGATGAGTGATGGCCAAACAGCATAGGCAAGATGCTATAGAGTACAGTATTTTATTTATTTAACTAGGCAAGTCAGTTAAGAATAAATTCTTATTTTCAATGACAGCCTAGGAACAGTGGGTTAACTGCCTTGTTCAAGGGCAGGACAACAGATTTTTACCTTGTCAGCTCAGGGATTCGATCTTGCAACCTTTCGGTTACTAGTCCAACGCTCTAACCACTAGGCTACCTGCCACCCCAAATATACATATGAGATGAGTAATGTATATACATATGAGATGAGTAATTTAGGGTATGTAAACATTATATAAAGTGACTAGTGATACATTTGTTACATCCAATTAATAATTATTAAAGTGGCTAGAGATTGAGTCTGTATGTTGGCAGCAGCCACTCAATGTTAGTGATGGCTGTTTAACAGCAGTGGTTCGCGCTTTCAGTTTTGCGCGAATGCTGCCAACAATCCACGGTTTCTGGTTGGGGAAAGTTTTAATATTCACCGTGGGTACCACACATTCACTTGCCAATAAACTCGCTCACCGAATCAGCGTTTACATCAATGTTATTGTCCGATGCTATCCGGAACATATCATTTCTTTATGCAATTGATCATCTCAATAAAACATTTCAAAGCTATCAGAAAGTTATTTACTTCTATAATCCCTATTGATACATTAGATAGAGATTTTTATGTCAAACGTTATGCAAGGTAAATGGTTGGTTTGCTCCTTGTGTGAACTTATTTTTAAATTTTTACTTTTAGAGTGTGCTGCTGAATGTGACATTTGTCTTGTGGTTGAAATGAGACAAACAGTTATTTTCTGTTAGATGTAGGTGTTTCCTTTTCTCTCTCACACACACAAAGGTGAGGTCTGATGTGTGACTGGTGCTCCATCTGATGTGAAAGATGCAAACAGAGGCATGTGTCTTGCCTTGTGTGTGGAGGAGTTAACAGACTGTTGATGCTGAAAGAAATGTAAAGGTGCAGTCTGTAAAACTGGTCAATGATCAGTTAAACAATTAAAATATTCTATCCCCCTTCATTTTAATCCAGCTACACTGTTTTTCAATTCCCGGGGTCACCCATATGTAAAATGTATGAACGCATGATTGTAAGTTGCTTTGGATAAAAGCATCTGCTAAATGGCTTATATTACATTCCAGAACCACACAGAGAATGTGCAGAAATACAGAAAATTTGACTCAACCTTCTTTCATAAAAAAAACCTCTTAATCCTCTTTGAGGGACCCAAAGGGGTGCACTTTTTAGTTTTTTCCTTAGCACTACACACCTGATTCCTCTAAGCAAAGGTTTGATGATGAGTTGATTAGTGGAATCAGGTGTATAGTGCTAGAGCAAAAACTAAAAGGTTCACCACTTTGGGTCCCCAGAACCAGGATTAACACACAATAGACTAAATTATGATGTATGGTTATTTTTAGATCAGAGAGGTAAGTATATGCTGGAATCAGGAAAGTAATGATAACTGTGAAGTGAGGAGTGACACTGAGAGAAAACCCATTCAGTACGATGCCATGACTAAATACTATATGTGTGTGCTTCTGCAATACAATACTAGAGGGCACCATCTATTGTTTACTAATCCCATAGAACGCTCTATGTGCCTTGGGTAATAATATCATAGCCAGTCAAAGCGTTTTCTCTGCATTGTGAAAGGCAGGCACACAGTAAGTGATATTGAGTTACTGTGCTGCCTCTCTCTGGCGGTGCATGCCAACCTCCAGCTGGTTGTGCACTGATGTATGAGGCAAACAGACATATCCCCCTAGTTATTAGCAGGCGCATGGGTCACCTCAGCAGTTGATAGATTTTTCAAACCATGTTGGTTTCTCTCTCTCTCTCTCTTTTTCTCTTTCCCTGCCGAACACAAGTATGTCATCAACCCCCTTGGGGCCAGGTGAAAGAAATCAAACATGTGATACACTAGGGGGTGAGGAAGGGGGAGACAGAGGGGAGAAAGGGGGAGACGATGGTGGGGAGTAACAGAGCAGGGTCGAACATACGAGCACAGCGCAGCATGCTCACTCGCTCTGAGCAAATCAAAAACACACATGCTGCACTCCATCCAGTGTGTCTATGAGTTCACACAGCAAGACACATTGTATCAAGGAGCCAATATGTACAGTTGATGTCAGAGGTTTGCATACATTAAGTTGACTGTGCCTTTAAACAGCTTGGAAAATTCCAGAAAATGATGTCATGGCTTTAGAAGCTTCTGATAGGCTAATTGACATAATTTGAGTCAGTTGGAGGTGTACCTGTGGATGTATTTCAAGGCCTACCTTCAAACTCAGTGCATATTTGCTTGACATCATAGGAAAATCAAAAGAAATCAGCCAAGACCTCAGAAAAAGAATTGTAGACCTCCACAATTCTGGTTCATCCTTGGGACCAATTTCCAAACGCCTGAAGGTACCACGTTCATCTGTATAAACACCATGGGACCACGCAGCCGTCATACCGCTCAGGAAGGAGATGCGTTCTGTCTCCTAGAGATGAACGTACTGTGGTGTGAAAAGTGCAAATCGATCCCAGAACAAAGGACCAAGTGAAGATGCTGGAAGAAACAGGTACAAAAGTATCTATATCCACAGTAAAACGAGTCCTATATCGACATAACCTGAAAGGCCGCTCAGCAAGGAAGAAGCCACTGCTCCAAAATCGGCATAAAAAAAGCCAGACTACGGTTTGCAATTGCACATGGGGACAAAGATTGTACTTTTTGGAGAAATATCCTCTGGTCGGATGAAACAAAAATAGAACTGTTTGGCCATAATGACCATCGTTATGTTTGGAGGAAAAAAGGGGAGGCTTGCAAGCCAAATAACACCATCCCAACCGTGAAGCACGGGGATGGCAGCATCATGTTGTGGGGGTGCTTTGCTGCAGGAGGGGCTGGTGCACTTCACAAAATAGAATGGCGTCATGAGGAAGGAAAATGATGTGGATATATTGAAGCAACATCTCAAGACATCAGTCATGAAGTTAAAGCTTGGTCGCAAATGGGTCTTCCAAATGGACAATGACCCCAAGCATACTTCCAAAGTTGTGGCAAAATGCCTTAAGGACAACAAAGTCAAGGTATTGGAGTGGCCATCACAAAGCCCTGACCTCAATCCTATAGAAAATTTGTGGGCAGAACTGAAAAAGCGTGTGCGAGCAAGGAGGCCTACAAACCTGACTCAGTTACACAAGCTCTGTCAGGAGGAATGGGCCAAAATTCACCCAACAAATTGTGGGAAGCTTGTGGAGGCTACCCAAAACGTTTGACCCAAGTTAAACAATTTAAAGTCAATGCTACCAAATACTAATTGAGTGTATGTAAACTTCTGACCCACTGGGAATGTGATGAAAGAAATAAAATATGAAATAAATCATTCTCTCAACTATTATTCTGACATTTCACATTCTTAAAATAAAGTGGGGATCCTAACTGACCTAAGACAGAGAATTTTTACGAGGATTATATGTCAGGAATTTTGAAAAACTGAGTTTAAATTTGGCTAAGGTGTATGTAAACTTCCGACTTCAACTGTATAAAAATTCCACATTGGCATGTCCCCTTGCTTACATCCTGCACTGAAGCTGGACACATCTTGGCCCAACCTGGGCTGAGGAAGTCTTAGCCAGGGCCTCAATTTCCCTCCCACTGTCTCCCACTCACTTACTCACTGACAGACCTGGGTTCAAATACTATTTCAAAGAATTACAAATACTTTATTGGTGCTTGACTGAGCTTGCCTGTTGCAATGGAACCAATAGAAAAGTCCCAGATGTGCACACTGCGCTCAAACGGTACTTCCAGGCAAATGATGAAAGTATTTGAAAGATTTCAAATAGTATTTGAACCCAGGCCTGCTCTCTGACAGGTTCATAATGGGCAAGGGGAGTAGTGCCAGAGCACATGACTGTTGGGCAGAGAGAGAAGTGGAAAATAAAATAGTTAATTCACCCTCATAAAAAATCTGTTGAATTAATAACATCACAAAACAGATGGGCGAGTTGCATTTCCAAAATAAAATAAGAACATTCATAAGCTAAGCTTTTTCCTTTTTTCCCAGTGGAGATGCCAGAATATGAGCTCATGTTTTTGGGGCCTCTGCTAATCATATATTAATAGTGCCAACTCCAACATTTGTGATTTTTACTATCCTTTTCTCTTCTCATTATCTGTTGTAGAAATTAGGCCTCTGATAATTCACGTACCACGGAAATGTGGTTGGTGTTCGGCTTTGAATGAGTTGGGAATGGGCTCAGAAAACTCATACAAACGTGTGCACACGCACACCTCTGAGAGCTGAGATTGATTCAAGCCCTACACTGCTTATTACGAGGTAATGGACATAGGGTCACTGAGGGGAGATTATGGGGTGGTGTGTGCTAACATAACCATATCAATGAAGGGGTCAGTATGAGGAGAATTGTCAACTTTACACACACACACACGTGTGGAAAAAACACACATTCCCTCACTTACACACACACCACCTAACTACTCTGCGTGTGAGGTCATACCTGGCAGTACACGCTGGGTCCTTTAAAAATGATGATATCATCTCATCTAGTGTGTGTGCCTCATTACCTTGCCTTTCTGCCAGTTGAGTTGAGTCAAACACATGCACGCACCCACACACACTTGCACACCACCTAAATATTTGGGCTGCTGCACAGTAGTTTCCCTCTCCAACAAGGATAACCCCAACAATAGCTGACCTTTCATTTCCAATGAGCTCTGTCTGTTGTTATTAAGCTCTGAGTGCCATTCAGTTCGATCTGATATGAACTCAAACATCTGGTGCTGGGATTATTTGCTACTTTGCCTTTATGTGCACACTGGGCAAACATAATTGTAACCACCTGAATGTGCATGACTCTGGTTGTCTACTCTATGAAATGCTGAATCACTTCAAAGATTGATTTGGCCTAGCTAATCTACCTCGATCTCAAAAGATACCATCAAAACAAAATGTAATTTCAATAAGAGTAATGGGCTTGTTTTCTGACATATGACAGTCATCAAAGGAGTAACACACGGTGGGGTTTAATGTGGCTGCATTGTACAATAAGCCTATGTGCTCCATATTCATTTGTCCATCTATAGGATGTCTTATCCAGTAGCTGAGGAACAGATGTGATACTTGTTAATTACGCAATAAATGTGTAGTAATTCCCTTTACCATTAAATGGTTTGTTTCTCACTTACTGTAGGCCAAAACCCTTACAGAGGTTGTGGTTAATTGAGAAAATGTTGAGGAAATGGGTATTTCAGGTGAACTGGAGTAATGTCACTGAGAAGAAAACTAGTAGCTCCCATATATTATATTATCTAAAATCACAGTTCATTATGGTTTCATAAGACATTTGGGCATGAAAATAAAGCAACTATATGGGAGGAACAGTGCATTTGAGGTAACTGTATAATCACAATATAGCCAAATTAGCAATAACAGTCACAGATTGTTGCTGGACTACACTATCACGACTCAGGTTATGACCCAGATGCAGACACGGGAGGCGGATAGTACAGTTCTCAGATTATTTATTAGAAACACGTGGCAGGCAAAAGGCAGGTCGAGGGTAGGCAGAGGTTCGTCATCAGGTCAGAGTCAGGCAGGTACAGGACGACAGGCAGGCTTGGGGTCAGGGCAGGCAGAATGGAAAAACTAGGAAACAGAACTAGAGAAACAGGAAGGCGGGAAAGAATGCTGCCAAGATAAGATGAACTGGCAACATACAAACAGAACACAGGTATAAATACACAGGGGATAATGGGAAGATGGGGGACACCTGGAGAGGTGTGGAGACAAGCACAAAGATAGGTGAAACAGATCAGGGTGTGACATATACAGTACCAGTCAAAAGTTAGGACACAGCTACTCATTCAAGGGTTTTTCTTTATTTGTACTATTTTCTACATTTTAAAATAATAGTGAAGATAACACATATGGAATCATGTGGTAACCAAAAAAGTGTTAACAAATCTAAATATATTTTATATTTGAGATTCTTCAAAGTAGGCACCCTTTGCCTTGATGACAGCTTTGCACACTCTTGGCATTCTCTCAACCAGCTTCACCTGGAATGCTTTTCCAACAGTCTTGAAGGAATTCCCACATATGCTGAGCACTTGTTGGCTCCTTTTCCTTCACTCCGCGGTCCAACTCATCCGAAACCATCTCAATTGGGTTAAGGTCGGGTGATTGTGGAGGCCAGGTCATCTGATGCAGCACTCCATTATTCTCCTTGGTCAAATAGCCCTTACACAGCCTGGAGTTGTGTTTTGGGTCATTGCCCTGTTGAAAAACAAATGATAGTCCCACTAAGCACAAACCAGACAGGATAGCTTATTGCTGCAGAATGCTGTGGGAGCCATGCTGGGTAAGTGTGCCTTGATTTCTAAATAAATCACTGACAGTGTCACCAGCAAAGCACCCCCACACCATCACACCTTCTCCTCCATGCTTCACTGTGGGAACCACACATGCAGAGATCATCTATTCACCTACTCTGCGTCTCACAAAGACAGGGCGGTTGGAACCAAAAATCTCTCATTTGGACTCATCAGACCAAAGGACAGATTTCCACTGGTCTAATGTCCATTGCTTGTGTTTCTTGGCCCAAGCAAGTCTCTTATTCTTACTGGTGCCCTTTAGTAATGGTTTCTTTGCAGCAATTCGACAAAGAATGCCTGGTTCACGCAGTCTCCTCTGAACAGTTGATGTTGAGATGTGTCTGTTACTTGAACTCTGTGAGGTGCAATCTGAGGTGCAGTTAATTGCCGATTTATGAGTCTGGTAACTCTAATGAACGTATCCTCTGCAGCAGAGGTAACTCTGGGTCTCCTTTGCTGTGGCGGTCCTTATGAGAGCCAATTTCATCATAGAGCTTGATGGTTTTTGCGACTGCACTTGAAGAAACTTTCAAAGTTCTTGAAATGTTCCGGATTGACTGACCTTCATGTCTTAAAGTAATGATGGGACTGTCGTTTCTTTTTGCTTATTTCATCTGTTCTTGCCATAATATGGACTTGGTCTTTTACCAAATGACCACGTTTCATGTAAGACCCAGATGCAGACAACGTCGGAGTAACAACAGTTTATTAATCCAACCGGGGCAGGCAAAAGACAGGTCAGGGTAGGCAGAGGTCAATTATCCAGATAAGTGGGGCAAAGGTACAGGATGGCAGGCAGGCTCAGGGTCAGGGCAGGCAGAATGGTCAACACCGGGAAAACAAGAAAACAGGAACAACCGAGAGACAGGAGCAAAGGAAGAAACGCTGGTAGGCCTGATGAAACAAAATGAACTGGCAACAGACAAACAGAGAACACAGGTATAAATACACAGGGGATAATGGGGAAGATGGGCAACACCTGGAGATGGGTGGCGACTATCACAAAGACAGATGAAACAGATCAGGGTGTGACACCAAATAGGGCTATCTTCTGTATACCACCCCTACCTTGTCGTAACACAACTGATTGGCTCAAATGCATTAAGAAGGAAAGAAATTCCACAAATGTACTTTTAACAAGGCACACCTGTTAATTGAAATGCATTCCATGTGACTACCTCGTGAAGCTGGTTGAGAGAATGCTGAGAGTGTGCAAAGCTTTCATCAAGGCAAAGGGTGGCTACTATTGCAGAATATGATCCGGGCATTACATGTATGTACACTACACACACAGGTGTTATAACTGTGCTGTAAACTAATCTATTCTATTCCTCCATGTGACTGTCCAACCTGAAGTTGTTGTTCCTCTCCTCTTCTGTATGTGGTTTTGGAAGGCCAGTAGGAGGCCCCCTTTCCTCTGGTCTAAAAAAATATCCCAATGCATGCCCCAGGTCAGTGATTGGGGACATTGCTCTGTGTAGGGTGCCGTCTTTCGGATGAGACATTAAATGGGGATCTTGACTTTCTGTGGTCACTAAAGATCCCATGGCACTTATCGTAAGACTAGAAGTCTTAATCCCGGTGTCCTGGCTAAATTCCCAATCTGTCCCTCATAACATCACGGTCACCTAATCATACCCAGTTTACAGTTGGCTCATTCGTCCCCCCTCCTCTCCCCTGTAACATTGTTGCTGTAAATGAGAATGTGTTCTCAGTCAACTTACATGGTAAAATAAGGGTTAATAATACTAATAATAATAATTATCTCAATGCACACATCACTGTTGTTCACTTTCTTCCACATATCTTTCGCTTTTTTTCACTGTAAAATGAGGTCATTACAGGCACAGTTCTATTCACATTTACACTGTACTACTCCTGCTCGTGTGAGCAAGAGGCACTCCAGTCTGGCCAGCCAATGAAAGTACTTGGGGGTGTGCTCCTCGAAAAGAACATGCTGTCCTGACCTAAATGAACTCTGTTCAAACCTGGCTGCAGTGAAAGCCTACCTAAGTGGCTGTCAGAAGTGGTGTGCTTTTCTTAATGCGTGTCTGATTGGAGAAAGCGAGTGTCAATAACATACTTTTGTTCACCCGTACCGTAGTACAGGATGTGCCCTGACTATAATTGTTGTTTTTAAGTCGATAGTCGGTGCCAACTCCAAAAGAGAGAATTTGCGTATCGTTTTTAAGTCCAGAGTCGGTGCAAACTGCAAAAGAGAGAATGGCGCGTAAATCAGCCCAAGATGTGTAATAGTGAGAGTTGTGCGTAATTGTTTTGATGCCACATGAGAAATGTGTATATTGCGATTTTTGTAAAGTATCCTACACACACTAGTTTGGTTTGCACATTACAAATTAGGTTGGTTACCTTCTCTCTGCAGCGCGAGTTACGTGTTATGTCTTTTTTTGCACATTGTCTTGAGCATGTCTCGTGGAATCTACGGCGATTTCAATTCTAAAGAATCTGTTCACTCAATAAACAGTAACGTCATGCATTTTTGAAACTGTAGTATTATGCATAGATAAAAAGTTGCAACTAGTCGTTGTCCTTTCAAAAAAAGGTTCCCTTGGTCTCACGTCTTGCTGCACAACTATAATTTCTGGGTGACTAGTCTATACGTGTTTTTACACATGATCAACCATATGTCATAACTAATACCTTTACTAGCCTACTGCCGAGGTTGGCTCTGGCACACTATAGCCTAAATTGAACAATGTATAGCATGCTGTGACAATGTTGACATATGGAGGAGAATGAATGGGCACATAATATGCAATTATGAAAATAATAAATCAGTCACTTTTTATTTAACCCAATATTCTTTTTTTAATCAAATGATTGCCGGTTTCAGAGACACAATACAAAATGTACAGGTATATTTTTAATTAGGCTCAGTTTTGCAACCTTTTGTATCCCAAAACATTTTTTAAAGTATTTACATAACAATGCTCAAAAAATGTCACTTTGGATATCAATACAACCACAAAAACCTGAACAAAAATAAGTTACTATAATTTTTACAAGGAAAAATACAAAGGTACACTTCAAAGTTGTATACAGACATACTGTACATGCAGTAGAACTTTGCCTTTTATCTGTATGTCCTCCTCAAAGACGATAATTATTTCCTTTGTGTGGTCTATATAGTGCCATGTCATGCTCAACATGAATTCAACACACAATAAGAGGCAAATTGTTGATTCACATATTTATGTTTGCAAAGTGCCCAGTGGTTACAACACATCAGAGAGTGTAGGCTACTCTGGTTAAACTGGACCACATTATGAATAAGTTAAAGGAAACCAACTGATTTTAGGGTGGCATAATAATAATAATTAATACTTCAAAATGGGAACTCATATTTTCTAACTTTTGCCAATATTTTCTATGCCATGAATAAGGCCTAATCATTTAATACTTTTTCCATAAAAATAAGACATGTTGAATCTTTGGCAAGATCTTTCCCTTTCGCAGTAGGAAAACTTGATTATAATAATAATAATATATTATTTGCATGTAAACTTGTATCTAGTTAGGTCATGTAACATAGAATTCCTTCTGATTGACAGCATGACCTTAGTGTAGCATTTGGTCAATTACATTCAGATTCAGTCAACTCAGGAAATAGAAATTCCAAATATTTTCTCTCATTGAAAAGCATTGAGGAAAATTGGAATTGGAATGACTTTCAGTTTACTTCATCAATTGAAATAGAATTGACCCCAACCCTAATGACCAGCTTTTGAATAATAGGCCTTCAAACTATGTACTACCACTGAACACTGCATAAAGTCAAAAATAGAAACAACTGATTCTTTGATGAGATACTCTCAAAAACCCTGACTTAGAAATAATTTGCATTTATAACTATCAATTATACCTGAACAAGGATATCATATGACCACTTTTACAAACAAACAATATAGTTTGAAAACTGCACAGCAATTCTTCAAGACATGTATTTTATCAACATAGTAATATTATGTTTTATGTGCTACATATGAAACATAGGTAGTTAAAATAAAACTGAGCAAAAAGGGAAAAACATCAAATTTTGCACACTGCTACATTTTCTGCTTTTGAGGCATTTGGATTAAATTGAGTGCCAAAACTTTAGTGTAAATATTCAGTGCTTGCACAGCCTCCCTCCCTCCCTCCTAAAGGCAGGCCATTTTGTATCCTGTCTTCTCTTCTATCCCTCTTATCTTCTTCAGGCCCCGAAGTAGAGTATTCAACAAAAAAGGAGGGCTTCTCAGCGCTGTGGGGAAAACAAATTCATATTAGCTCTGTTCACAGAAGGGGTTATGGGTACATAGCCTGAAGGTTATAACACATGCATAGTAAAGACAGTTTAGTTGTCCAGTATCATGCATTGTGTATTCTGTTGAAGAAAGAAAACAGTGAAAAGGTGTACATTAAATGTCGACGTGTCACTCAAGACAGACTTCTGCAGAGAGAGAGCAGAATCTTGAAGAGCTCATTCTCTTGAAAACAACCATTCCTCATGCAAAGCCTGCTGATGACATGTTACTACTGTTCTGCACTTGAACTAGGCTTGCTTAAGTTAATATTAGACCAGATAGCTGGGGCGTTTACCAAAGTGTGTCATCTACACTTTTGAACATCTCACTATGGCTTTACAACTGAAATGCTAATGTTTATAATAAGGTTATTATAACAATTGGGTTATGCTCCAGGACATTCTAATTCCACATGAACAAATACAATTATTTAGAGGTTATGTTATTCACACTCACTTGACGATGATGAAGTTCTTACCTTGGTATTAGTGTTCATGTGTCCTGGAATCGTTTTTGCTGGGTGTCTGCTCTACTGACGTTGACACAACGTCATCCTCTTCACTGGAATGCGTCTTTTTACCTGTACTTTGGGGTTCTGATAAAACACAATTTAAAGATATGTCAGTAAACAGTTTATCGCCAAAAAGCGAATTTCCCGCCCTGTTGAATAGTTCAGAATTATGTTTATCATCAAGCTAAACAGCCAAGTGGTTATATAAGCAGGCTTTAGGTCAGAGCAGAACAAACATTCAAAAATCAAAGTGTTAAACAGCTTGACACACAAAGCGTGTCTTTCTGGAAAGAAAGTAAGTATCGACGGAATCTAGAGATCACTCAAGAGTATAGGCTTTCTGCGACATTGTATCAGTGCAGTGAAGCATAATTTTTATACAATCTTGCAGATTGTAACAATTTAATTCGACTGTGGCATTCTGTGCGATGGAGACTGGCTGAATTGTTTTCGATTGGTTAACTCTAAAATCCTCAAGTAAATGTTCAAAACTGCATCATTTACCTGGATTTGCAGGTCTTTTCCTTGCCCCGTTGTGAGAGTGGTGACAATCCGTCTGCCTCTCGCTCTTCTCAGTCTCCTCGGATAGCTCAGCCCCGTTCGCAGGACAGCTCGGTCGGACTCGGTCATCAGGATTCCCGTTATGGTCCACATTTCCAGAGGACCAGACTCGCTTGTGAGGCGGTCTGCTATAAAAGTCAGGCAGGTCACTGCTTTTCATGGGTTCCCATTTATAATCTCCATGGGAAATGGGCTCGTCGTTTAGGAAATCATAATTCCATTTGTCAATATAAGCCTTCTCCATCTCTTTCATTTGAACCAAACACTCCCTCCTAAATTCGTCGTGATCCACCGATCCGAAAAGATTTCTGCGAATCGGGGGCTTCGTGTGATCCGTCGGACGCGGATCCACCCTTTCCAACGTCGGACTCCCATTCGAAAGACTAACATTTGACATTTTGTTGCATATATGAAAACGACCCTAAATCGCGACGGTTTACCACAGAAAAACAAGTATTCCTTTTAAATAAGCGACCTGAATCACAAGTTAGAGACGCATGCATAGCATCCGTAAAACAGCCAACGTGATTCCCCCTCCAAGCACACAACAATCTGCCCGACGAGTGAAAGCTTAGTTCTGTTGGTTGTTTTCTGCCGTTTGACTACGGAGCTAAGTCGCTTGTGCTGTAACAAAGATGATGGATATACTGACAAGATACATGTATCTCCGCCACAATGGGAGTCGTTGTCCACAAAGCGGCAAGGCAGGCTGTCTAGCTCCCGCCTATCCTTTCTTTGATTGGTGAATACATCTCATTATTGTAATCATTTTTTAAATATTCGATGGGGTTGGTTGACGTCAACCACCTGTACTGAATGGAGAGAGATGTTATGCTTCGAGCCTCATTTAATTAATATGGATTAATGAAATGAAGACAACTCCAATATAAAGTGTTTTTTTCTGAAAGTTGCTGGTATGTCACGTCTTTCTTATATCAGTATACTCGTAACAACGTAAGCATTACGAAACTTATATTCGATCAAATAAACATCACTTAGAAAATAATCCATATATTTTTGTTGTTGGCCAAATTCGACATTTTTATTGACCTCCATAAAAAACGACTTGCTTGGTGGGCGAAACAACGAAAAACGTCCCCTGCTTGGAAGGAGACAGATGTTTTTTTGTGGAGTTGGGCCTATCTTCCTCCCGCTGGGCGATGACCAACCATGACGAATTTGACGATATGCGACCCAAGGTTGGAGACTTTCTTCATCGAAGATGGCTGACAGAAATACTAGGATGGAAGCAAACGTAAGTAATTATAACGTCATAACCAGTCACGCAAAAAATGTACAGTTTAAAGGAATATGTTAGTTAATGTAGAGACAAACGATGATGCATATGTTTTTGTCATAAAGTTAATTTACGAAAATCGCTATTTAGCAAGCTGGCGGACTAGCTAACGTTAGCCAGCTAGCTAGCTTTATGGGTGTTGTGACGTCATGAATATGACGTTGAGGGTGGGTATAATTTGTGGAACGTTCCAACAGGAATCTTTTCCAAAAACTTCGCAAAGTACAAGGTTGCCAACAAACAACGCATACAAATTAGCATGGTAAATTCACCTAGCTAACTAACGTTAGCTGCCGAATAGGCATCAACTCCCCACGTAGCTTATTCTTAATGTTTGTCCATAGCCTACCAGAGTGAGAACAGACATTTTTCGGAATAAAGGTGGTGAGTGAAAAACATAATGACATAGCCCACTCCCTACCCAGTATCTTATTCTGCCGCTATACAACTTTGTATGCGTTGTTTGTTGGCAACCTTGTTATTTACAATGTTTTTGGAACAGATTCCTGTTGGAACGTTCCACAAATTATACCCACTCTGACATTTTTATTTGTGTTGTTTAATGTTTTAGGGACTCCTGTGAAACCATTAAACCAGGCTGTCGTCTTGTGAAACAGTGGATGTAAAGAATCTATCTAGCTAAAGCATTTACTGCAAATTGAATGTACAATTTTGTAAGCTTGCCTTGCTGATATTTCCCATGCAATGCAGCTGAAGTAACGTAGCTAGCTAAATTGTTTCTTGCTTATTGTGAAGTGGAGGATAAAAATATCTGTATGCCTATGGATGTGTAGCTAGATATCTATGTAGCCGATCTGTGTATGGACCCTAAAACGTTTGGTAACCTAGCTATGAATCTCAGCTATCATAGCCTGTTGTATCAACTTCAAAACAGTCTGAATGGCATTAATACAGCCTATGAATTGAGTAGAGTATAATATAACTGTATTGTGCCATGGATGCAAATCCTAAATACATGTAGTTATTAACAAGCATGAGAGCCTGTACATTACATATATTCACTGATCATGTACTCTACCTTGGAAAATGAAGGTGCGGTTCAGGTATTAATGTCTGTGAGACATTCTTTTTCAGTCATATCTAATACCAGGAGTATCAAACTCCATTCTTTAAATGATGCTGTGTCTGCCTGTATGTATTACAATTATACACTTAAACAGTGTTTACCAATCCTGATCCTGGGACATCAATGGTTACACATTGTAACTATGCAATAGACTATAAACATTATTTAAGTAAAGGCTGATTGGTAATTCATGTATGCAGAAAAAAAACAGTACACTACACTTCCTATGCATCATGTACATATTCTAAAACCGGTTCATCTCAATATGTACTATTGAAGTCGGAAGTTTACATACACGTTAGCCACAATTTCTGACATGTAATCCTTGTAAAAATTCCCTGTCTTAGGATCCCCACTTTATTTTAAGAATGTGAAATGTTAGAATAATAGTTGAGAGAATGATTTATTTCAGCATTTCTTTCATTCATCACATTCCCAGTGGGTCAGAAGTTTACATACACTCAATTAGTATTTGGTAGCATTGACTTTAAATTGTTTAACTTGGGTCAAACGTTTTGGGTAGCCTCCACAAGCTTCCCACAATAAGTTGGGTGAATTTTGGCCCATTCCTCCTGACAGAGCTAGTGTAACAGAGTCAGGTTTGTAGGCCTCCTTGCTACTTTCGCTTTTTCAGTTCTGCCCACAAATTTTCTATAGGATTGAGGTCAGCGCATTGTGATGGCCACTCCAATACCTTGACTTTGTTGTCCTTAAGCCATTTTGCCACAACTTTGGAAGTATGCTTGGGGTCATTGTCCATTTGGAAGACCCATTTGCGACCAAGCTTTAACTTCCTGACTGATGTCTTGAGATGTTGCTTCAATATATCCACATCATTTTCCTTCCTCATGACGCCATCTATTTTGAGAAGCACCCCTACAACATGATTCTGCCATCCCTGTGCTTCACGGTTGGGATGGTGTTCTTCGGCTTGCAAGACTCCCCCTTTTCCCTCCAAACATAACGATGGTCATTATGGCCAAACAGTTCTATTTTTGTTTCACCAGACCAGAGGACATTTCTCCAAAGAGTACGATCTTTGTCCTCATGTGCAGTTGCAAACCATTGTCTGACTTTTTTATGGCGGTTTTGGAGCAGTGGCTTTTTTTGTTATTGAGCGGCCTTTCAGGTTGTCGATATAGGACTCGTTTTACTGTGGATATAGATACTTTTGTACCCGTTTCCTCCAGCATCTTCACAAGGTCCTTTGCTGTTGTTCTGGGATTGATTTGCACTTTTCGCACCAAAGTACGTTAATCTCTAGGAGATGTCTCCTTCCTGAGCGGTATGACAGCTGCGTGGTCCCATGGTGTTTATACTAGCGTACTATTGTTTGTACAGATGAACGTAGTACCTTCAGGCGTTTGGAAATTGCTCCCAAGTATGAACCAGACTTGTGTTGGCGGATTTCTTTTGATTTTTCCATGATGTCAATCAAAGAGGCACTGAGTTTGAAGGTAGGCCTTGAAATACATCCACAGGTACACCCCCAACTGACTCAAATGATGTCAATCAGCCTAGCAAAAGCTTCTAAAGCCATGACATAATTTTCTGGAATTTTCCAAGCTGTTTAAAAGGCACAGTCATTTTAATGTATGTAAACTTCTGACCCACTGGAATTGTGATACAGTGAATAATAAGTGAGTCTGTCTGCAAACAATTGTTGGAAAAATTACTTGTGTCGTGCACAAAGTAGATGTCCTAACCGAATTGCCAAAACTATAGTTTGTTAACAAGAAATTTGTGGAGTGGTTGTAAAACATGTTTTAATGACTCCAACCTAAGTGTATGTAAACTTCCGACTTCAACTGTAACTCTCTTCATCTGCATTGATCCGAGGACACAGAATAGGTGTAGTATTATATAAAATGAGAGACTGCATTTCAACCAGTAGAGAATGTGAAACGCTTTATTGAAATAAGTTCATTATCCAAGTGTTATAAATACATGCATTATAAATATTATAATTGTAATATGATATTACAAATACAAGTTCAATCTGTACTTCAATGCACATCTGCTGTGCATTATAAAAACAGAGGAAGAAAGAGGAGGTGTGAGAGTGTAAAAGACAGAAAGGGAAAGAGGTAAGAGCAGAGGAGTCAAAAAGAGCAGGGAAGACAGCATATGATTGATGAATTACAGTGCTGCCCTAATATTCTCTCATTTCATCACAATTACACACTGTAATAGTGTCTCCTAAAAGCCTTGGGCCCCCAGTTGGCCCGAAGGTTATCTTAAGAGCGGGTGAGATGGCGATGATGGGACTGGGGGTTGGATTCTTCTCCCACATCAAAACATACCTGCAGATGAGAGACAGATGGAGATAGAATTTAAAAAAACAAAGCTTAATCATGCTAACACTGTTAGTCATCATAATCATCAGGAGGTGAAATGCAAAACTGACCTTGGATCATTAACTCTGGAACTAGTACATCTCTATTTCAATGTAAAGCATCTCTTTAATAATACTTCCTGTTGACCCGACCAAGTGACCTCTCACCTCTGATCATGCTGTGCCCTCTATGTAACCAGTTCAGATGCAGGTGGGGTTCACCGACATAGCGGATATAACCTAGAGGATTTAGGGAGAAGGGAGGAGAGGGATGAAGTGAAGGAGAGAGACTGTTATTGCCAAAATAAGGTAGTTAGATGCAGTGTTCAACAGGAATCTGTGTGTGTGGTCTCACCTGGTGTCCACGATAAGTGGCTGCAGAGTACTTAATACTGAAAAACATGCACAGACACACGAGGACAAACAATATAGCATAGTTATATAAAAATAAATAATGAAGCGTCTTACTATTCTCCATGGTTGGTACTCTTGCCTATCCTTTTTGAAGGTGGAAGGAGCCACGGTTATACACCTGAGCCTGCTTACTGCACAATCCATCAATCAGATTGATACATAAGTGTGTAGGTTATAAGGTGTCTAATTGTTCTAAATGTTTTCAATATGGGTGACTCTTAAAAGAGCCTGTTTTGTTTTTGTACAGATATCACCCTTACAAGAACAGCACCCTCACCTGAGAAGTAGAAATCAAAAGGAAAGAAACTGGGAATTGAATAACTGCAGTTGACATAGCTAAGTAAATGAAAGAATACTCTTATTGCAATGTGTATGGCTCTTAAAATATACATTTGGTTGTGCATAGTGTAGTCTATGATGTTGCCAGGGAACAGCAGCCTCTTCGAAGAAGTAGGAGGTGAAGATCTACCCCACACGGATTGCCTCTAGTGCTGTGTTGTTGGCCCCCATCCTTGAAACATCCTGCAGAGCAGCAGACCTCTTCCTCTGGCACACGGCGGTGAGCTGCAAATCCCATCCTGGTCCTCGTGTCCATTCTAATGAAGTTATGCAGGACACAGGTAGCATTCACATGCCTGAATTCCCCTTGGAGGCAGTCCCAGATGGCCATGGTCACCCAACCTTTCAGTGCCCTACATGGAAACTGTAGGCAAATGTTTTGAAGGCATCTCCAGTTACAAGGTATCTGTAGGAATTTGGAAGATAATGTAATTAGAGTTTTACATCACTAGGTCATTGTGGATTACTAAAGTATAATATCCCTTATAACAAATCATGATAACATCGGATAGATACACGTGCATGTGTAGCATGTGACAATAGCAGGATCATATCAAGAAAAGCGTCACAAATGAATACATAAATACCACTTTAAGCTTGATGATGACTTGATCATTTGAATCAGCTGTGTAGTGCTAAGGCAAAAACAAAAATGTGCACCCCTTTGAGTCCCCAGGACCAGGACTGAGAACCACTGCTCTTCATTGGGACTTCTTCATCTGCAGACAGGCATTCACAGCTCTCTATCTGAGGACAGAAAACCTCACAAGAAACAAACTTCATTATACTCAAATTAGACCGAACTGAATATTATTTTACTATTATCTCCGTCCTCACTTCTAATGACTGGAACTACACAAAAGTACCTGCCCTATCCAGAATACTACTCTCTCACTTTGACAGCTGAGGCTGCTATCCTTTCACCCTCCTCCATGGCTGTTAGCTAGCTACCTACAAATGCATTTGGAGTTTGTTTTTTACAGTTCGTTTTTTACGAGCTAATATAAAGTTAGGTAGCTGGTGATATTTAATTCACTTAGCTAATGTAATGGGAATTTTAATGTTTGTGCTTTTCTTATAACACATTTCTGTGTTCTATTCATGTGCTGTTCTATAAACCAATTTCTGTGTTCATGCAAGTGGCTGACTGTACAAATCCTCATTTATCAGTAGCTGCAATTTGGCAGTACGCCGAGACCGTGTTTTGAGAACAAACGGAATCTCAGTTTCAAGGTCTCAGCATAGAAGAGAAGCCTCGTGAGATGTTGGTCTGTCACATGTTATGAAACAGTTTGGTCGGTCACATGAATGAAACAAAACGGTAATTATTAATTAATTATGCCAAATCATGCAAATATAACTTGTCAGTGCATAGCTGTATATAAGAGAACTGCTGGGTCTGCCCAGGGAGAGCTCCTGATGTGTACTATGGTGCATTGAGCTGGTTGGAACCTCTCCAGCACACTGACAATAAACAATGATTCATTTAAGATGGCCTTTGAGTGTCCCTGTGTAAGAATTTCCACGACACTAGATATCTATACAGTTCGTCAAGTTGACTAGATAGCTAGCTACGTTAGCAGCTCATTTGAGTTAGCCTGCACTGTAAGTAGATAGTAAAAAATAAAATATTATTAGCTCATTTTTTCAAAATGTATTTACTTACTTGAATAGGTTCTCCCAGCCATGTGGATGATTGGAAACATGGCAGCAAAGTTTGTTTGTCACCAGAGCGTTTTAGAGCATATTACTATTTACCTGTGAATAAATTCATGAAATGGAGAATGGATTCAACTATTTACCCATTTAATAACCAGACCTTCATACAAACTTACTTTGCTAAATTCTTGACACACAATCGAACGCCCATAAGCGAGCCACTCTGGGTGACCTAAGGCAATTTATCACATGCTAGTGTACACGAGCTGTAAAGTTGGGAAATGCAGAACTTTTTCCCTGCCTCCCACGCCACGTTCGCACCGCCCAACAGTCCCCCGGCCTCTCCGCTTCCCTACCATTGAAAATGAATAGGAAGCGGTGTTTCACCGTACGCTAGTATACACGGGGCATTAGAGAGGAACTACTAGTGGGGGAAACAGATTGACAGGGAAGGCTATATTAACAGAAAATTTGCTTAATTGGTTTAAGAACATTTAACCGCCCATACTTCTTTTTAAAAGGTGAACGTGGCTGTAGGAATATTGTATTTTTAGAAGTTAAACAGATCAACCCATTGTGATAAAAAAGTGGCCATGTCTAAATTAACCTGGTATAGTCTAATAGTCTAAGTAGTTAAATAAAGTAAAATTTGCTTTATTCTTTATGCACCTATATTTTATTGGTTTATGACAAAAGAAAGTGGATGGCAGTCTCTTATGAACGGTCATAGAATGACACTTTGTGTCAGGTTTTGGAGCAAGAGTAGATTTTTGTTTGGAATTGTCTCCCTAAAAAGTGGGGAGAGATAGGGAAAGGTTATGTGGAATTATACCTGTCCTGCATTTGGCAATGTTGGGTTCAGGGTTCAACAGCTCCAATATCCCCATTTTGTTTGTGCTTTTTAAATCTGCCTCCAGTCCAGAGTGACATCTCCTCAGTGTAAAATGCTTTCCATCATTGTTGGCATCTCGCCTATCGCCAAAATGACTTTGACACAATCTGACTATCACTGCAGTTTAGTGGTTACAATTGCTTATGTACTTGGGAGTTCACTCACTGGGACCCATGCAATTGAGGTCTTCTCCAAAATGGCTCCCTATTTAGTGCACAACTTCCGACCAGGGCCCATGCAGCTTTGGTCAAAAGTAGTGCACTAGTCTAAATAGGGAATAGGGTGCCATTTTGGGGGCATACACTGAATGCTCCTTAGGACCAGAGAGTTCTCATTTACTCTGCAAGGTCAACAAGTCAACGGATCTTGTTTTACAAACATTGAGGTCATCCATAGAAAAATAGTGTTTGTATCACTGTTTGGGCGAAGCATCATTTATAATGGATCCCCATTATCTGCTGCCAAGGCTGGGGTCCAGCATTCCTGTGGTCCAGGAAAATTAAGGCAGTTTTTCTTTTTTTTTTTTAAAGATTACAATGCATTCACAGATTTCTCTTCCTGGGGTCCAGCAACATTAAGGCAGTTTATAAAATTTTTAAAACATTACAACACACTGTGTGCCCTCAGGCCCCTACTCCACCACTACCACATATCTACAGTACTAAATCCTTGTGTATGTATAGTGAGTATGTTATTGTGTGTGTATGCATGTGTCTGTTTTTGTTGCTTCACAGTCCCTGCTATTCCATAAGGTGTTTTTTTTTTTTTTTAATGTTTTTTTTTAATAAAATTTGACTGCTTGCTTCAGTTACTTGATGTGAAACAGAGTTCCATGTAGTCATGGCCGACCGATTATGATTTTTCAATGCCGATACCGATTATTGGAGGACCAAAAAAGCAGATAACGATTCAAATCTGCCAATTTTTTATTTATATATATATATGTGACAATTACAACAACACTGAATGATCACTTTTATTTTAACTTAATATAATACATAAATAAAATCTATTTAGTCAAAAAAAAAATTCAATTTGGTTTAAATAATGCAAAAACACAGTTTTTAGAGGCACGTTAGTATTGCCAGTCTAATCTCAGGAGTTGATAGGCTTGAAGTCATAAACAGCACTATGCTTCAAGCATTGCTAAGAGCTGCTAGCAAAACACGGTAAAGTGCTGTTTGAATGAATGCTTATGAGCCTGCTGCTGCCTACCACCGCTCAGTCAGACTGCTCTGTCAAATAATAGACTTAATTATAATATAATAAACACAGAAATACGAGCCTTTGGTCATTAATATGGTCAAATACAGAAACTATCATTTCGAAAACAAAACGTTTATTCTTTCAGTGAAATACAGAACCGTTCCGTTTTTTATCGAATGGGTGGCAAGTCTAAATATTGCTGTTACATTACACAACCTTCAATGTTATGTCATAATTATGTAAAAAATGTGTCTATCCCAGAGGCGTATATCACAAGTGACCGACAGGAGAGAGTATCGCCCTAAGTGGGAATACTACCCGGGTCACCAGACACGCTAGCCACAACCCTGAGAGATATCTCCTAATTGAAAGGCTAGAGATTTTCCTTCCTGAAGTCTTTAATTTGTCTCTTGCATAAATCATGAAACACCTGTCTGTGATGGCTGCTTCTTCTTGGCGAGCTCAGCTTGAATGTGAGGGGGGAACTGGTCCAAGTGTTTGTTCACACACTGCATGCAGAATCGCTTGGTGTAGAAAAGGCTGCAGCCCTGGAAGAAGATAAACAAAAATAGTAACAAACACATTAAGCAAGCACACTATCCCTGCCATGAAGTTATGGCATGTAGAACCTGTGTATTCACTAGGAACCAAGCAAACAGAACGAAACGGGGAGGGACCTACCTGAACTTGTCCAAAAGAAACTTGGTTTCGTTGCAAAACGTTTTCCATTTGCAACTATTTGGACTAATGATTACACCCCAGAAGTGTATTCATTACATCTTGTAATGAAAACAAATATCCGTTTAAGAACCAAATGGAGCAAACGGAACAAAATGGGGAGGGACCTACCTGAATTTATACAATAGAAACAATTTTTTCAATGCAAAATGTTTTCTGTTTGGAGTAGGTTGCTACAAGCTTTACTCCATCGATCAACATGCATGCATGTGCAATCATTCTCTCTACTATTATTCTGACATTTCACATTCTTAAAATAAAGTGGTGATCCTAACTGACCTAAGACATGGAATTTTAACTCTGATTAAATGTCAGGAATTGTGAAAACTGAGTTTAAAATGTACAGTTCAATTCTGAAGTTTACGTACACCTTAGCCAAATACATTTAAACTCAGTTTCACAATTCCTGACATTTAATCCTAGTAAAAATGTCCTGTCTTAAGTGATCCCATCTGGTTTGTGCTTAGTGGGACTATCATTTGTTTTTCAACAGGACAATGACCCAACACACCTCCAGGCTGTGTAAAGGCTATTTGACCAAGGAGAGTGATGGAGTGCTGCATCAGATGGCCTGGCCTCCACAATCACCTGACCTCAACCCAATTGAGATGGGTTGGGATGAGTTGGACCGCAGAGTGAAGGAAAAGCAGCCAACAAGTGCTCAGCATGTGTTAACTCCTTCAAGATGGTTGGAAAAGCATTCCAGGTGAAGTTGGTTGAGGGAATGCCAAGAGTGTGCAAAGCTGTCATCAAAGTAATTGTATTTATTTTACCTTGATTTAACTAGGCATGTCAGTTAAGAACAAATTATTTACAATGACGGCCTACCCCAGCCAAACCCTAACGACGCTGGGCCAATTGTGCGCCGCCCTACGGGACTCCCAATCACGGCCGGTTGTGATACATGTCTGTAGTGACGCCTCTAGCACTGAGATGCAGTGCCTTAAAACGCTGCGCCACTCGGGAGCCCTGGGCTATTTACAATGAACCCCCCTTTGTTTTTACAATGCTGCTACTCGCTTTTTATTATCTATGCTGTCACTTTACCCCAACCTACATGTACCCTTGCAAATTGAGTCGTCACTGGTACCACTTGTATACAGCCTCGTTATTGTAATGTAATTTTATTGTGTTACTTTAGTAAATATTCTCTTAACTCTATTTCATGAATTGCATTGTTGGTTAAGGTCTTGTAAGGAAGCATTTCACGGTAAGGTCTACACCTGTTGTATTTGGCGCATGTGTTACAAATAAACTCAGCAAAAAAAGAGTTTATTTTCAGCAAATGTAACATGTGTAAATATTTGTATGAACATAACAAGATTCAACAACTGAGACAAACTGAACAAGTTCCACAGACGTGACTAACAGAAATTTAATAATGTGTCCCTGAACAAAGGGAGGGGGGGTCAAAAGTAACAGTCAGTATCTGGTGTGGCCACCAGCTGCTTTAAGTACTGCAGTGCATCTCCTCCTCATGGACTGCACCAGATTTGCCTGTTCTTGCTGTGAGATGTTACCACACTCTTCCACCAAGGCACCTGCAAGTTCCCAGACATTTCTGGGGGGAATGGCCCTAGCCCTCACCCTCCGATCCAACAGGTCCCAGACGTGCTCAATGGGATTGAGATCCAGGCTCTTCGCTGGCCATGACAGAACACTGACATTCCTCTCTTGCAGGAAATCACGCACAGAACGAGCAGTATGGCTGGTGGTATTGTCATGCTGGAGGGTCATGTCAGGAAGGGTACACACATGAGGGAGGAGGATGTCTTCCCTGTAACGCACAGCGTTGAGATTGCCTGCAATGACAACAAGCTCAGTCTGATGATGCTGTGACACACCGCCATGACGAACCCTCCACCTCCAAATCGATCCCACTCAAGAGTACAGGCCTCGGTGTAACGCTCATTCCTTCAACGATAAACACGAATCCGACCATCACCCCTGGTGAGACAAAACCACGACTTGTCAGTGAAGAGCACTTTTTGCCAGTCCTGTCTGGTCCAGCGACGGTGAGTTTGAGACCATAGGCGACGTTGTTGCCGGTGATTAAGATGGGCACTTACAATAGTATTTTTTCCCCTCTCTCTAGGAATGGGAAAACGTTTCATTTTTATTAAGTTGAACATGCACTTTTTATTATTTCTTAATCCCAGGCCTCCGTCCCTGCAGGAGGCTTTTTGCCTTTTGGTAGGCCGTCATTGTAAAGAAGAATTTGTTCATAACTGACTTGCCTAGTTAAATAAAAGGTGAATAATTTTTTTGAATGCTCTTTATGACAGAATGTTAAAATTAAGTGAAATCAAAAATATATTTTTTTACTTACTATCACAATTTAAATTATATCACTGACAAAGTTTTGGCTTGGTGGGTGTAGACTAGATGTCATAGCCTTGCATTTCTGGAATATTGTCAGAGCATTACATGCATTTGAGCAAAGATGCAAATGTACACTACATGACCAAAAGTATGTGGATACCTGCTCATCAAACATCTCATTCCAAAATCATGGGCATTAATATGGAGTTGGTCCAGCCTTTGCTATCACAGCCACTCTTCAGGGAAGACTTTCCACTAGATGTTGGAACATTGCTGCGGGGACTTGCTTCCATTTAGCCACAAGAGCATTAGTGAGGTTGGGCAATTATGCCTGGCTCACAGTCAACGTTCCAATTCATCCCAAATGTGTTCAATGGGGTGGAGGTCAGGGCTCTATGCAGGCCAGTCAAGTTCTTCCACTTGGATCTCGACAAACCATTTCTGTATGAACCTTGCTTTGTGCACGGGGGCATTAGCGCAAGTAGCGCAAGGTGGTCTAAGGCACTGCATCGCAGTGCTAGCTGTGCCACTAGAGATCCTGGTTCGAGTTCAGGCTCCGTCGCAGCCGGCCACGACCTTGAGACCCATGGGGCAGCACACAATTGGCCCAGCGTCGTCCGGGTTAGGCGAGGGTTTGGGCGGCAGGGATGTCCTTGTCTCATTGTGCTCTAGCGACTCCTGTGGCGGGCCGGGCGCATGCACGCTGACACGTTGCCCTGTGTTTCCTCCGACACATTGGTGTGGCTGGCTTCCCGGGTTAAGCAGGCATTGTGTCAAGAAGCATTGCGGCTTGGTTGGGTCGTGTTTCAGAGGACGCATAGCTCTCGTGTGGCTTACCACTTTGCGGATGAGCCGTTGTTGCTCTTAGTTTCCACTTCACAATAACAGCACAGTTGATCGGGGCAGCTCTAGCAGGGCAGAAATTTGACAAACTGACTTGTTGGAAAGGTGGCATTCTATGACGTTGCCACGTTGAAAGTCACTGAGCTCTTCAGTAAGGCCATTCTACTGCCAATGTTTGTCTATGGAGGTGTGCTTGATTTTATACACCTGACAGCAACGGGTGTGGCGGAAATAGACGAATCCACTAATTTGAAGTGGTGTCCATATACTTTTGTATATATAGTGTATGTACATGTATCTCTGTAATACATCTTAAGGCAATACATGCATTTTACCAAAGATGCAACATTTCAAATGTATCTACATGTATTTGAAATACATTTTACGTGATGTTAAAAATATTGACATTTATTTTTTCCCGTAAGGGTGACTAAGCCAAAAGAAAATAATTGGATATTCCTTTCTAGGTTATGACATTGACATCATGCATTGTACGATGAGACAACAGATGTCAGCCATGTCATGCTCATTATTTTCAGCAATATGAGCAAACAACGTACCGTTCCAACACAAACTGTGATGTGGCACAAACTGCAGTTGGATCCCAGGATAAGGAACCTCTCTCGGTCTGGACTGAAAGGATCCTTGGTCACAAAACACTCTTCCAACAAGCTGATGGAAAGAAACAAAAACACAATGAGTAAATGCAAGAGCTACAACATTCTGAAAGGTTAACTTTACACCTCATCAGTTGACAGTTAACATAGTAATAAACAACACTAGAAGTTAGCTGCGGCCACTTGAGACTCCACTAGACTCGAGAGAAGCCACTAGCCAGAGACCAACCGCATTGCATTCCATGTTAGCCAATAAGCATGAGCAAATCTTGAGTTCACACTTCGCTACGACGCTAGGGTTATCAACACTTTACTCACACAATAGCCCTGGTATTGGGTGGCTTCTGTCCGTAGTATGTGAACGGTGAAGATAAACTGCACAAATGGCAAGTAAACATATTTTGAGGAACCACATCTGTGCTCGACTCCATTGTTGTGAATGTGAGCGTGGTTCTACTTCCTGGTTTGTTTTTTTCATTTGTGGGACGTGTGCAACAGCACGCTTCTACCACCGCGTAGTGGACTGGAGGGATCAAGCTGCATCCAAGAGGTCAAATCATGGATTTACTGTACTCTGCGGTCAACTTTCACTATGGTCAACTGTCTATATCCAAAAGGAGTACATCTTTTCAGTTAGCTGATTCCTGCAGTAGACTAATATATTAATATATTAATGATATTCAAAGTACTACTTTACAACCAAACTAACTAACATTTTAAAATGGAAACATTCTACATAATTTATTTAAAATGCATCAATATCCCAAATTCATCAATAACCAATGGATTCATTCACGTGACATGACTGACATGACTGAACAACACAGTGACATTTTTAGGTCACAATGTCTCCCAGGAGTTACCCCAGACCTTGGCTAGAAAACCACTGCACAACCTCAAAAGATGATCAGGTTTACAGTATTTCAACACTACTTCAGATAAAACATTATTTTCAAGTTAATGAGATCTATTGTAGCTATGACACGGAATGGACTAAGGCAATGGACAGTCAGCAGATCATCCTGACCTGAATTTACCAACTAAATACACAGGGAGGTATAGAGAAGAGGACCTAATTGATATAAACACATTTTTACCTTTATTTAACTAGGAAAGTCAGTTAAGAACAAATTCTTCTTTACAATGACAGCCTACCGGGGAACAGTGGGTTAACGGCCTTGTTCAGGGGCAGAACGACAGATGTTAACCTTGTCAGGTCAGGGATTCAATCCAGCAACCTTTCAGTTACTGGCCCAATGCTCTAACCACTAGGTTACCTGCCACCCCATTAACTGGACACAAGCCATATGTATACTGCATATTGTCATGATGAAATTTGAAAATTTGAATATAGTGTAGATATGATATGGTAGAGTTTAATACACACAGTGTACTTTATTACTTTAAGAACCCTAAACTGCCAGGTAGTTTATAATGGATATTTGAATATGATGTGAGCAACATATTTATTTTGATAGTGGTATGTAAAGAGGCACATTGGAAAAAACATAGGGTCACGCAAATGCACAAGATAAGGATACAGCATTTTTTATACAGGTTTCCCTTTCACCTTTACTCTCAAATTGTTTAAATATGTACAAAATAAAGTATCAGGGAGCTTAACAGAGACATGAATTTGTTTGTGGTTAAAAATATATGCTGACATAATCTGCCTTATGACAGTAATACATCTAATTTTCAGAGTAACTGGATAGTACACTTATTGTACAGTACAATAAGTGTTTGTTAAAATACCATTTGGTATTATTCATTTGGGGATCAATTATTTGGGGACCATTATTCATTTGGGGATCAATTGCTGGTGAACACATTGTAGAAGGATACACATATACTGTTCTTTCTATTAACATGAAGGCTAGAGGATTGTCTCAATGCATTTGCACCTGAGATCATCCAGGCACCTCTCCTGAGCCACACAGCAGCACATATTATTTTCACTAGTCCAGACCAGCCCAGTCCAACACAGTCCATTTTAGCCCAGCCTAACACAACCTAGTCCAGCACCACCCAACCCATCCTAGCTAGTCCATTCCAGCACAGTCCCACAAGTTATCTTCATCATCTTCATCCTCCCGCCTTCTCAGTACATGTCTCTGTAGATCTCCTGCAGTAATGGATGCAGAGACGTGTTCAATAGACCTTTTGCCCACATTGAGCCCAGCCCCGAATTGCACGCTGCAGTCAGGGGTACTTGGACCTGCGGGAGCTGGTCACAGAGCATGCTCAATAGACCTTTTGCACAACGTAGCAACGCCCACTTCCACTCAACTTCCTACCCGATACATAGCTTCCTGTCCAGATCGAGTCCTGTAAGCATGATTGTGGCCATACTAGCCTCGAAGCCGCTCGTTGTATCATTATCGCAGTATATTAATATAGCTATAGCGTTTTGTTATCATTCTTGTTGAAAATTCTGTTTATCTGTTCAGTTAGTGATTTTTGTCTCTTAGCGCGTTAATAGCTAGCTAGCTAACTAGTAAGGTGGCTAGCAATTAGCCAACGCCCCCTCCTTTACCAACCATGCCACTGTTTTACTCAAGGCGCTTGCAAGATCTGCCACAGATAACAGTGACGGATGTACATCGTCTGGCCAAGACAAGCAGCAAAGCACTGACCTCCAAGTTGGAAAAAGGATTCAACATTTGTCTCCAGTTACCTTTTCAACTATGAAGGAAAGTATAGCCAAGTTGCCTATCAGACCAGACAATGACGTTTACTGACGACATGCCTTTTATGATTGCTCATTCTTTTTATTCCAAACCGTTTTGAACAGGGGCAAAGTGACAGGAGAGGTCAGCATAAGTGTTTGCTGCTACAGGTCCATGAGGAAAAATGAGAAACCACACAGTTTGAGTTTAGGGTGAAAAGTCAGCTGTTTGTGACATGCCGTTTACACAGTCAGAGATGAAGCCTAGTCTTAGACTAAGAAGTTCCTGTCAATGGAGATCTGCAATAAGAGGCATTGCTTAGTCTAAGACTAGGCTTAACCCATGTCTATGAAACTGTTCTTAGTGTAGTAATTGTTCAGTTGTCTTCCTTGCTGTTTATGTAAGATCTGTTATGTTGGACGCATTAGATTAAATTAAACAAGGGCATTTACCCTTAATAGAAAAGTTTAAACCCGTATTGCTATAATGAATTTAGTGGCTGTTGCATGTTTCGCCAGTCACTTCTGTTTGCTGGTCATGACACATGTTGTGATTTTATAGTCTAATCATTTTCTTTTTATATCAGGTTGTACTGAAGCCCTCTGAGCCAGTAACAATGACACAACATCACTGTTCATGTGTTGCTGCCACTGCAATATGCAACCACACAGTTGCATTACTATTCCAGTCTGCACACTATTCCAAGACGAGAACACCAGTCGTCCCACCTGTGCACAGCTGCACAGAGGCCGAGCAGCAGTGGCATAAGCCAAGGACTATGGTATGTTTTAATAGCTGTACCACATATCAACATCATATGGTTATAATCACATCCTAATGCTAATAAATGATTTAATGAAAACTTAAATCGTCTCATGATTAGATTTAAATAGTGCCCTTGTACTGTCTTTTACAGGGTCAGCAACCTCGGCCCATAGGCAAAATGACCAATCACCAAGCCCACCAAAAATCGCATGGCAGAAGGAGGGATTGGGTGAGTATTCCCTAATAGCCAGTATAGTAGGTAGTAGGTGGTCATATCCTATTACACTTTGACTATATCAAATTATTTAATTTCAGGTGGTTTCAAGTACATTGTTTAGATTGGCTAACCACAGTGGCTGCTTTGCAGAAGTACATGACATGCATAACAAGTCTGTTGTTCACTGCAACAACATCAGTAGCTTGTCTCAAATATAGCATGAAGCAAAAAGTGTACTATGTGTCACGACTTCCGCCGAAGTCGGTCCCTCTCCTTGTTCGGGTGGTTTTCGGCGGTCGACGTCACCGGCCTTCTAGCCATCGCCATCGTTCCATTTGTTTTGTCTTTGGTTTACACACATGGTTTCCATTCCCCAAATACATGTTCATTATTTAACCCTCTGTTTTCCCCATGGTTTTTGTGCGTGATTGTTTGTTGTTCTTTTGTCGATTTTATTACGGCTGGGTTTTTTGCCCGTGTGTTTTAGGGCACGTTGTATTGTTATCCTTTTTTCCAGATTGGATTAAATATGTTGTTCACTCATCTCTGCTTTCCTGCGCCTGACTTTATGCACCAGCTACACACACCGGCACTGACATCTTGGAGCGCTCCCTGACCTCTGTTCTCCAGATAGAAGAGGCATACAATAACTTTGACCCTCTATCCAAGCCATTGATCTGCAGCATGGGGATGTCTGCTGAAAAGCTTTTAGTCGACTACCACTTTGGAAAGGTACAGGTGGGGAGCCTCCTGTCTTACCAGCAGCCTCCAATCACAACGTGACACATAGTTCCCCATAAAGAGACACCACCATTCCCTTCACTGCCCCTGGATGGTTACAGACTGGAGAGCAACTTTCAAGGCTGCACATTTGTGCTCAGTGAAGAAGACTATCTTCACATAGTACACTTTTTGCTTCATGTTATATTTGAGACAAGCTACTGATGTTGTTGCAGTGAACAACATACTTGTTATGTATGTCATGTACTGTTAAAATTGTGTTGATAAATGTTATAACTTTGTAATTATATTATTTAATTGAGCATATATATACACACACAGTTACTACCAGTCTTGATTTATAATGCTATTTACTTTCCTCATGAGAATGGAGACCGACTATACCATATAGACATACTGACAAGCTGAATATGCTTTGTACATTAAGTTATACCAGTTCCAGTAAAGAGATCAGAAACTCTGCTGTCAAAATAACACAATTAACAATTGAAACAATTAACACAGCAGACAAAAACAAGGTTGGACCACTCCTCAAAAATGGCTTCACTCCTGCTCCTCAAGAGGCAAAGACAGTAATTGTCTTGTTGTCAACTGCCTCCACATAGAACATCTCATAATCTCTCTGTAACTGGAACATGAATGGTTCCTTGAGGAGATTATTTTTCTCTTCATCCAAGCCATCATACAACCGTAGTTCTTTAAGGGTTATAATGTGGTCTTCCCCATCCATCCCAATTACACTAGGAAGGGAAACAGTGCCTTTAAATGTTTGGAGTTCACACCACGGGTGTCCCTTAGAAGAACATCTGCTTCCTTGAAGAAAAAGGAAGAATAAATATTTAGAGTAGTGCCAAGTGTCGGGGGGGCTAGGGTCGGTCAGTCTATTATATCTGGAGTATTTCTTATCTTGTGTGAATTTAAGTATTCTCTCTCTCTCTCTCTCGACCTCTCTCTCTCTCGACCTGAGCCCTAGGACCATTCCTCAGGACTACCTGGCCACCAGTCCACCAGGCCGTGCTGCTGCTCCAGTTTCAACTGCGGCTATGGAACCCTGACCTGTTCACCAGACGTGCTACCTGTCCCAGACCTGCTGTTTTTAACTCTCTAGAGACAGCAGGAGCGCTAGAGATACTCTGAATGATCGGCTATGAAAAGCCAACTGACATTTACTCCTGAGGTGCTGACCTGTTGCACCCTCGTGAACCACTGTGACACAGACAGCGGTTTCCACTGTCTGTGGTGGGGAACGGCCCAACTACATCCACTCCTACCCTCTCCATGGGAGCCCCCACTGGGAACTGTTGGAGCTGAGCATGAGAGCAGCCTGGGGGGCCCTTTCTCGCTGTGCAGTTGTCGCGGCGGCAAAAGTCCTCCACATCCCTCTTGTGCTGCCCCCAGTAAAAGCGCTGACGGAGGCGGCGGAGTGTTTTTGTGACCCCAAAGTGTCCAGTCCCCACCCCCCCATGAGTACTCAGGAGCACAGCCTCCCGCAGTGCTTTTGGGACCACCACCTGCCACCTCTCCTCTCCCGTAGCTGACTCCTTCCATGCCCGCTGTAGCACGCCATCAGCCAGCCGAAGTCTCTCAAACTTTGACCACAATCCTTTGGTCGCGAGTGAGAGCGCTGTCACCTCTTCCCACGGTGGCCTCACCTGCGCCTTTAACCACTGTAGCACTGGCTGTAGGTCTGTGTCCCGTCCCTGCTGCTGCCCCCATTCAGCCACGTCGACAGTCTGCAGCTCACAGCAGACAGGCCCGCTCACCCGACACACTGTGGCACAGACCCCCTCCTCTGCACACAGCTCTCTCTCACGTCCCTCTCTCCGCTCACAGTGGCAGCAGCCGTCTGCAGTACAGGGCCGACGGGACATGGCGTCGGCGTTGGAGTGGCGTGCCCCTGCCCTGTGCACCACTGTGAAGTCATACGGCTGAAGCTCCTCCAACCAGTGTGCCACCTGCCCCTCTGGCTCTCTGAAAGACATGAGCCACTGGAGAGCAGGGTGGTCAGTCCTTACCGTAAAGGGCAGGCCACCCAGGTAGTACTTGAAGTGTTTGATGGAAGCAACAACAGCAATGAGCTCCCAACGGGTGACACAGTAGTGGCGCTCATGTTTGTCAAATGTTTTGCTGAAGTACACCACCGCCCTCTCCCCCCTCTGGCCCCACCTGGGCCAGCACCCCACCCATGCCCACATTGCTCGCGTCTGTGTCCAGGATAAAGGGCAAGGTGAGGTCAGGGGGGACGAGCACGGGGGCCTCGATCAGTGCACGTTTGAGGGTGTTGAAGGCCTCCTCACATACCACTGTCCAAGTGAAGGCCTTGTCCTTCGGCAGCAAGCGGTTCAGGGGAGCAGCGACGCTTGAGAAGTCCCGTACAAACCTCCTGTAGTACGAGGCCAGGCCCAGGAAGCTTTTCAGCTGACGCTGGTCGATGGGGGTGGGCCAGTCTCGGACAGCCCCCCACCTTGTCCTCCATGGTGCTGATCCCCTCCTTCCCCACTCGGTGGCCCAAGAAGGACACCTCTCTCCTCATGAAGTGGCACTTCTCGGGGTGGAGCTTCAGACCTGCGGCAGCCACCCGCTCCAGCACACGCCGTAGCGCCACCAGGGCTGACTGGAAGGAGCTGCTATGGGCCAGGATGTCATCGAGGTATACCAGACACTGCTGTCTGGGGATGCCATCCAGCACCCTGTAAATCAAACGCTCAAAAGTAGCTGGAGCGTTGGACAGGCCGAAGCACAGGACCTTGAACTGCCAGTGTCCTCTGTTAGTGGAGAAAGTAGTTTTGGCTCTGGCCTCTGGGGAGAGGGGCACCTGCCAGTAGCCACTGCGAAGGTCTAGTGAGGAGAACCAGGAGGACCCCCTAACCAGGTCCATTGACTCATCAATACGTGGTATGAGTCCTTCCTGGTTACCTCATTCAGCCGCCTGTAGTCCTCACAGAACCTCAGCTTGCAACCCTTCTTAGGAACCATGACAACTGGCACCTCCCAGGGGCTGTCTGAGGGCTCGATGAAGTCTGCCCGCTGCATCTCCAACACAGCCTTGTCTGTCGCCTCCTGGCGTGCCAGAGGGATACCTCTTAAAGGGTCGAGCATCACCTGTGTCAATCTCGTGCTGCACCAGATGAGTCTGACCCACCTCATCCTCTCAGCGCAAAGCTGTCTCTGAATTCAAACAGCAACTGCCACAACCGTTCCTGCTGCTCGGGGTCAAGACCAACACTGTTCCTCCCCCATATCTTCCTCACTGCAGACAGTGTCCTCTCCCATCTGGGGTAGCTGGGCTGGGGGGGCGCAGCCCGGGCTCACGGAGGGATGTGTCGTGGAGGTAGCTGGGGGAATGTAACACACAGCCGTAGGTGACAGAGGGGCTGGGGAAAAGTCACACACAGATGTGGGGGAGGGGGGGACGCCATGATAATAGCCTAACACATAACACACAGCTGTCTGTGCGGGTCGCTACAATACCTACTGCAGGTTTTCTTTTAACTAAGCTCCTAACTAGCTAGTTAACGTTAGCTAACAGTATAGCCAAGTTGACATGTCGGTCTGTTGCGTTGAATTTTCTTGTTGGTAAAATAATCAGTGATATTGTAGCTGTAGAGCAAATCATTTTAGTATTAACAGCGTACAGAAATCCATATGTGTGTTTCTTTGGATAGGCTACTTAACCGGTGGGTGCATGACATGGTGCTAACGCTATGGTATTAGTGGCAAGGTGGTCGTTGGCTTCACCGGACAAAAATACTGTTCGTCTAGGGAGGGAGCAAGAGTTTAGCTATGTCGAATACACCTTTAGTTTGTCAGCAGGCACAGACTGACATTTTGCCTTGGGATGTACACATTTTGGGTGATTCTGTAGTTGGAATGGGAGGAATGGAAGCACTCAGATGAGGGGGAATGGGGAATGGTGCTTGCTAATGTTAGCTATAGCTCAGAGATGGGAATGGTGCTTGCTAATGTTAGCTATAGCTCAGAGATGGCGATCTCCATTGGACACCTTTCTCTAAGTATCTCTGGTTAACGTTAACGTTAGCTCTATTCAGTCTCGGGTGCGTGTGATTTAGCAAAAGTGTAGTGGAATATTCCCCCGATGCTTATCCTTATTAGTCAATCAATTCAGCAACAACAAGCACAGACTGATATTTTGTTTTTTAGACTACAAGGCTAAATAAAATAATCTGTGCCTGATGTTTCAGATATAATTAATTTAACGTTGCCTAATTAATGGTTGGATAAGGATAACTGAGGGGGAATGGATATTAAAGTTATCTTTTATTTTCATTTTCCTCAGATTGTGTGGTTTAATTTTCCTCGTGCTTTTGCTAATCCTTCAGAAGTTATCCTTATCCAACCATTAATTAGGCAACGTTAAATTAATTATATCTGAAACATCAGGCACAATATTTTATTTAGCCTTGTAGTCTAAAAAACATTTTTCTGATTGTGTGGTTGGCATGAGTTGCATGGTAACGTATAGCTTGATAGCTCTTTGGTGTGCTTGCAATTTGGTGGCTGGGGGTAGTGACATTTTCATATTACAGGCTGGCTGGTAGCTGGAAGTAGCTTTTTTGGAAATGTACAGGTGTAAATCCTGAAATTTCTGTTTCCTAAATATTAAAGCATTCATTACTCATGCAAAAAAACATAGAAATGTGGCGAGCTAGACCTCATCCTGCAATTTGGGCAACTCATTAGTTTGTGGACACCGAGGTTTGAGAGCAAGCACTCCTACTTCAAGGAGTGTGCCAGAACTTGTCTGAGAGGCACCAGTTAATCCAATTTTACTTATGCAGCGGCCAATTGTTTCCACATAGCAAGTGTTGGTGTCATGAATTAATTTGAGGGGCAATTACAGAACGCCATTCAGGGAGCTGTGCAGTCAAAAGGGTTAACAAAGCAAAGTACTGCAGAGGTGTCTAAAATGGTATACAAAGTAAAAACATACACTGAACTGAAGGCCTTGTTGTAATGGGAGAAAATAATGACGGATACATATTTGGAATGATCTCACTGATTCTGGTCACAGAATCACAGGTCCATTTAATTGTTGGGGTGTATCAGTCTGTGTCACTGGTCGATCTTGGGGTTCATTTTATACCAGATTCTCTGATTAATGATGTGTGTGTTAATGCAGACAGTCTGAGTGATTATTACCCACTACCAGTTTATAAAGTGTCAGGTTTCTCTGTTGTTTCCCTGCATCACTCAGTATGTTCTCCTTAAACCAGTGTAGGCTTGGAGGGTCTTCAAGATGCAATTAAACAACAATTTCCAGAGTTGGAGACCGAGACGGTGAGATCTTTGTCGGGGGATTTGAATATGTTCAGCCGTATGACCTAAAAGACCATTAGACCCCAATATAGTTCCGGAAACTGCTTCAGTCCTTCAACCGAAGAGGTGAGATCTTTATTAATAAATGTAACATATTTATGTAATTGTTATGAAAAAATGTGTTATCTAGAACCTAAAATAGTTATTTAGCTGTCCCCATAGGAGAACACTTTGAAGATCCCTTTTTGATTCCAGGTACATGTATAACCCTTTTGGTTCCAGGTAGAACTCTTCTAGGTTCCATGTAGAATCCTTTCCACAGAGGGTTCTACATGGAACCAAAAAGGGTTCTATGGGGACAGCCAAAGAACCCTTTCGGAACCCTTTTTTCTAAGAGTGGACACTTGTCCTCCTCCAAGCATCAGTGACCTCCAGGAACAGTGGCCTTTCCTTTTCAACTTTTTAAAAAGCAAAAAGACCAAGTTGAGGAGAGAGATCCAGTACCTGCTGAATGAAATCGATGGTTACATCAAAGGCAATGATGATCAAACAGCTACTGCTGACATTCTTTTGTTGATGACCCACTTCAAAGAGAAGGTTGAATCTCTGTTCCTCTTGGCAGATGTAAGGAATAGTGTTTTTATACTTATAAAGTTTATATGATTAATGGTGTTTATACTGTACTATTACACATGATTAGAATATTTTTTTATATGTATGTTTTGTGATTTTAGGTCACTGCAACTCGGATTGATGTCAAGACACAAATTCATTTTCCAGACACACCAAGGCTGATCATGCTTGGTAATACATTTATTTTGATTTAAGGGGGAACAGAAATATATAGTACTGTGGTACCTATCTAGAGATGTCTAGTTAAGTATACATGAACACCCTTAATTTTCTGTATTTCAGGAAATACTCTGTTGAGTTCCTCAAAATGGATGGTGTCGATCAAGGGGAGAGGGGTCTTGTTTTGGACAGTGAGTCCAACTTTGCTGCTGCCCTCTCTGTGCTCTTCAGTACTTTCTGTTTTTAACATAGAATACCAGGAGTTGGCCTCTGCCAATTTGGAGCTGATACAGAGGTAAGCATTGAATATTCATTGATCCAACACTTACATTTAGCATTTGTTAATTACATTGCAATGATATATATTTTTTTCAATGCCTCAATTGATTTAATATATTCTATGTTGGGTTGTGCAGGTTCCTGGTTCGAATAAACCCTGAAGGAACCAAATGCACAGCAAAAGCAAGAGTGACCCGCAAGACCGGAAAGGTCGTTCAGAGGAAGCCATTGCCAATTAACCCACATGTTACACGCTTTCTCGCAGACCTGAAGGAGTTGGAGTGGAAAAACATGTAAGTACACAAACACACACACCTGATGAACACAAACTTTAGCCCCTTTCTCTCTCGATTTCTCTCTCAAAGACAGGCAGGCAAGGAGTTCTTGTTATAGTTTTTTGTAAACATTTCTCTGTGTTCAACTGTTGTTTTCCTATTTTTCATTGATCTGTTTAGTTATAATTTTTTTCAAGAATGACCTATTTTGATGTCTATTGCCAGTATTTGTCAATGTTCTTATCACTGTATCTCTCTCTCTCTCTTTCTCTCCCCTACTATCTGGTTAAAGTGCAATTAATGTGAAATTCATGTTATGAATTTTAATAAATATATATATATATATATATATATATTTGTACATGTATTGTTTTTCTTACAATATTACATTTCAGGGAGTTGTCTTCTAAAGACAACCTGCAATGCTGCTTAGTACTGTAAAATAATTCTATATTACTGCAGGTATTTCCCTGTAAATCTACAGAATTTACAGTGATGCTGTAATATAGTTTACAGTATTATTTTCCTTACTGTAAAAAAATATTACAGCATTCCTGCTGTAAATGTACACATTTACAGGGAAATGTATTAGTGTACAGTACTCATTCAAGGGTAGAATAATAGTGAAGACATCAAAACTATGAAATAACACATGGAATCGTGTAGTAACCCAACAAAAATATATATATTTTATATTTGAGATTCTTCAAATAGCCACTCTTTGCCTTGATGACAGCTTTGCACACTCTTGGCATTCTCTCAACCACCTTCATGAGGTAGTCACCTGAAATGCATTTCAATTAACAGGTGTGCTTTGTTAAAAGTTAATTTATGGAATTTCTTTCCTTCTTAATGTGTTTGAGCTAGTCAATTGTGTTGTGACAAGGTAGGGGGGTATACAGAAGATAGCCCTAATTTGGTAAAAGACCAATTCCATATTATGGCAAGAACAGATCAAATTAGCAAAGAGAATCGACAGCCCATCATTACTTTAAGACATGAAGGTCAGTCAATATGGAACATTTCAAGAACTTTTAAAGTTTATTAAAGTGTAGTCGCAAAAACCATCAAGTGCTAAGATGAAACGTGCTCTCATGAGGACCGCCACTGGAATGGAAGACCCAAAGTTACCTCTGCTGCAGAAGATATGTTCATTACAGTTACCAGCCAGAAATTGCAGCCCAAATAAATGCTTCACAGAGTTCAAGTAACAGACACATCTCAGCATCAACTGTTCAGAGGAGACTGTGTGAATCAGGCCTTCATGGTCGAATTGCTGCAAAGAAACCACTACTAAAGGACACCAATAAGAAGAAGAGACTTGCATGGTTCAAGAAACACGAGCAATGGACATTACCCTGGTGGAAATTTGTCCTTTGGTCTGGAGTCCAAATTAGAGATTTTTGGTTCCAACCGCCGTGTCTTTGTGAGACGTGGTGTGGGTGAATGGATGATCTCCGCATGTGTATTTTCCACCGTGAAGCATGGAGGAGGTGGTGTTATGGTGTGGGGGTGCTTTGCTGGTGACACTGTCTGTGATTTAATCAGCATGGCTATCACAACAGGAAAGGCAGCCAAAAAGTGCTCAGCATATGTGGGAACTACTTCAAGACTGTTGGAAAAGCATTCCAGGTGAAGCCAGTTGAGAGAATGCCAAGAGTGTGCAAAGCTGTCATCAAGGAAAAAGGTCTCTGTTTGAATAATCTCAAATATATAAAAAAAAAAACTTTTGGTTTCTACATGATTCCATATGTGTTATTTCATAGTTTTGATGTCTTCACTATTATTCTACAATGTAGAAAATAGTAAAAAAAATATATGAAAAACCCTTGAATGAGTAGGTGTTCTAAATCTTTTGACCGGTAGTGTATTTGAAACAACAAGTGGTCAGTGTGACGAAATACAGCTTACATGTTAACAATCTAAGCCAACCTCACCTGTTTTGCCCCATGGTTGCACGCATTTCGATTTTGTTGCTAAAGCCACAGAGAGAACACAGGTATTGGGGTTAGTGAAGGGTAAGACAGTTGAATGTTAATCAGGTTTAAAATTGAGTGAACTGCTAATATCATTAAGGAACAGAAATGATCCCAGATTTACCTTTAGCTCAATTCAGGTAAACATTATTTGTCTGTTGTTCATATTGTGTGTGTACGTGCTTATATTGCTTCTGTGTGTGTTTGTCTGTTCAGAATACACTATTGCTACACCACTGATACTATGCTGTTTCTGTAATAATATAGGAGATCCAGGAAAGAAGAACTTCAGACAGCAAGGACGAGAGGGGAGCAGACAGGACAGAGCGATAACATAGAAAGAGGGGAGACCCACAAAAGACAAACATGGTATATTCTTCTCAAGCCAGAAGAAGTAGTCCTTGCTAAACATGACCTATCAAATAAAGAAAGATGACACTTCTGACATGTCCTATGTGTATAAACTGTTAGACCCTGATATGTTCCCATCACTAAACGCAATCATACAGGCCACGCTGACCATCCCAGTTAGCAGCTATGAGAGATCTTTCAGTGCATTAAGACGTCTACATACCTGGCTTAGGAGCCCAATGACCCAAGATAGAATGCATCATGACAATAAACAAAGATATACAGCCTAACACGCTTGGGAAAGAGTGAAGTCATAGACAGGTTTGCACCTACAGTTTCACTTTGTTTTTAATTTCTAATCTTTATGGATGGACTAACATCCTAGTACTGTGTAGTATATTGTGCACACATTGCGAATATTTATTTGGAGAAAGGATTGTATGCTGGTGTTTACATGTGTCTGAAATTGTGAAGTGTTACTACAGGGGTGTTGGATGGGGTGTATTTGTTTTTGTATATTTAATTAGGTATAAATATTGTCCTGTAGCTAATTGACCTTGGAATCTGTGATTTATTACCACAAATATGATAAAATCATGATTTTCAAGTGTGTTTGGAGCCTGCGTTTGCACATATCTGCAAAAGTTGTCTCCCACACACACTCTACAGTTATAATACAAGCTTACTGCTAATGTGAGTTTATGCAGTACCAACATAATCCAAAAGATGGCAGCCTAAAATCCCAATTTTGCTATACTGCTAGAAGTAGAAAATTGCTAGAACTAGAACAGTTGTTCTTGCAAGACATTCATTTGTTGTTTAGGCTCCCACCATTTGGATTAGTGCGCGCAGCATGACTAGCTCACAATAATTAGCGATAATGTGACCAACATTATTTCAATCATATATTCGACATGGTTTATGAAAACATTACAATAAAATGATAAATACTTTTTCCAACAATTTTTCTTTATGGAAAATGTTGATATAGTTATGCACGTAATTAGTATTTGCTAATTTACTGACCACAATCCATTGAATTAATATTAAGAAGTGTTAAATATTTGACGTCAGGAGAGCATAGCGCATGGAAGAAAGCAGTGAGATATGCAACATGGCAGTATGTTTCTGCAAAATGTTCACTGCTAGCATGCGGGGTGCTTCATTTCGGTCCCATAGGGAGTCAGCCCCACTGGGTTGAGCCCCGGATGTTCTGAATGTGTAGTGATGTCCCTGATCCCGGATAAAATGCCTGGAGTATGTTGATTTTTAGAAAGGATACTGTAAACATTTACTGTTGTTTTTCATGGTCTGCGCAGGCTCAATTGTGATGTCTTCATACGATTGTCAAACAAATCACCTCAAAAAGTAGGCAACCTGCGCAGTTCGATCCACCATAATTCCATAATAATGTATTTTGCTGATATTCAGTACTGGACCACATAGTCTACTGGCTACTTTCACTCCTAGATTACAACATTTGGCAAACCAGATCATAGTTTACGACATTTGGTTGGCCATTTGTTGGTCAACTATAGTTAGATATATGGAGCTTATCTCTCATAGCCTAACTTGTTGCCTCAGAAGACTAAATGCAATAGTGTTCACCAGAATAATGTCTTGCATCGTTAGAATTAATGCATTAATACTCTGGTTAGCACCGGTAACGTTGTCTGTTTCTTTTAGGAACCTGTGAAAAACGCAATAACTCCAAATCAGTGGAAAGGTCCTGTGCTAAATGTCCCAAAATCATCAGTTTGACGGTTTTAAGGAAATGAAAAGCTGATTAAACACGTGTATGATAAGTCTTCAGTTCGTCTTGGGTGCATATTTTATGCGGTTGAAATACTATCTACATTACACGTGCGTTCGCATTTTCTCAAGAGATGCTGAATGAAAGAAATCATATTTCTCCACTGTTCCCGAAACAAAATTAACATTTGTTGTATAATTTTACTGCAAGAAATGCATTATTAGGGGCGGCAGGTAGCCTAGTTTTTAGACCGTTGGGCCAGTAACCAAAAGGTTGCTAGATCAAATCCCTGAGCTGTCAAGGTAAACATCTGTCGGTCCAACCAAGCAGTTAACCCACTATTACCCGGTAGGCCGTCATTGTAAATAAGAATTTGTTCTTAACTCACTTGCCTAGTTAAATAACGGTTAGAATTAGGCAGGAGTTAATATTATATTGTGATACATGTGAGAAGTTAGGAATGTTATGTTTATTCATATTAACAGGGATAGTTGTGAGAGGGATATCAAACGTGCATGTAAACAGTTTATAATCCCGAATAAGACTTGAACTGGGATATGAGGTACTATCTGGAATACTGTGTGCATGTAAACGTGGTATATGACTCCATAACTGACTTTACTCAAGTTGTGTATGATTAGTAATAGCCCTGTGATATCATGGTTAGATGGACCAATGATACTTAAAAATAAAAGGATGCCATTTCAGTTTTTAAAATCAAGCCTATACTTGATTAAGCAATACTTTATTAATACAATATGTAAGATTACGTTATCATGTTACAATGTGATACAATGTGATTTTAGCGGTGGGGGATATGTAGTGGCGGCAGCCTACCAGAAGAGTTGAGAAGAGTGCAATTGCGGCCCGCATTCAAGCTGTTCCTGCATCTGCAGGAATCTCTCTTTATACATATATTGGTCAATTTTTAAGTTAGGACAGGCGGGAGGCATTACAGTACTGTAGGTGGTATTAATGCACAATAACGTTGGATGCCAGCCACCGATAAACCCTACAGAAGAAGGGGTGGAGGGCGACAACGGCTAGCTAACATACACCGGTAGACAGTGTCCTTCACCCCTGCCTGTCTGGCACTGTTTTCCGTAATTCTGTTATCAATGGCGAGAGTAGGTGTTTGGCAGGCAGGAGCGAAGGACACTGTGCTAGCTTAGCCAAGTCCTAACAAGGTACACAGCAGGCGGGAGGCAACACTGTGTGCTATCTAACTAGCAATCTAGCTAGCACATAGTGTCACTAACTATCAAGCGAGCTAATACACGGTGTCACCCTAGCCTCCCGTCTGCTGTACTAGCAGAAGGCGGGGACGACCGCAGACAGTGTTCTTCCCCTCGTCTGTCGGGCACGGTTTTCTCCAGATACGCGGAGCTGAAACCGTGTGCTAGCTAGTTAACGAGCAAGCTAGCACACGGTGTCACCATAGCTTCCCGTCTGCTATGCTAGCGGGAACGACTAGTACACAGTGGCCTTCCCCCCTGCCTGTCGAGCACATTTTTCTCCGGTACACAGCAGGCGGAGCGACACTCCATGCTAGCTAGCTAATGCACGATGTCGCTCTAGCCTCTTATCTGCTGTGTTAGCGGGAATGACTGGTACACAGTGGCCTTCCCCCCTGCCTGTCGAGCACATTTTTCTCCGGTACACAGCAGGCGGAGTGACACTGCATGCTAGCTAAGTAATGCACGATGTCGCTCTAGCCTCTTATCTGCTGTGCTAGCGGGAGGCGGGGGCGACCGGTAGACAGTGTCCTTCGCCCGCCTGTCGGAACTTGTTTTCCCGCAGTTCCGTTAACAACAGTGAGGGAAGGTGTTCGGCAGGCGGCTACAGGTGTTGCTTCAGCTAGGTAGGCGGGGGCAAAACAACTCTGATAATAGTTTCATTTCCCTTCTGACCCACATTCAAAAGTGTCATAGGAATGCCCGCATACAGGAATGCAGTTGAAGTTCTCCTCCCTAGCCTATGCGTTGTCCCAGTTGGGCTAACCTGAAAGACTTTTTACCAGCCTCTTTGGTATATTTTGTTATTGGACTCTTTTGCCTGCAATCATTCAGTGTGGATTTGTGCATAGCTCAACCCAGCACTTATGCTGGATCCTTTGTGTTTGCTCAGGAGAAATATTAAGTAAAGACTATCTGTTTTTCCCTCCTAACCTGCCTCTTGTGATTACCTGCCAATTGGGTCCACACTGCCCGTAGGACAGTGGTTAGAACCTTAGGTTTTCCAGCAACACACTCTGGGTTCGTATCACGGATCTGACAGCAAGACTGAGCCAACAAGGTATGGACCTGGCAGATACTGAACAGATTCACGGAGCCATTAGCAAACAGAGTTTTGCTTGGAACACATGAGACACAGCTCCAGAGACTGACGGGCGCGGTGAACCAGATTGGGGAATCGCTGCAACAACTACAAACATGCTTGCCTCGAGAACCTGTGGTACTACCAGCGCCAGAAACCCCATCATTAACTATACCAATGCCCCAAGAACCAAAGATTCCAACCCCTTAGCGCTATGGTGGGAGGCCTGGTACCTGCAAGGGCTTCCTGACTCGTGTCACTCATCTTCGAACTCCAACCAGCCACCTTTGCTTCTGAGAGGGCTAAGATTGCATACATTATCTCCTTGTTGAGTGATCGTGCACTGGATTGTGCCTCAACCCTCTGGAGACAACACTCCACCATCTGCTCTGATCTAAAAGTATTCACAGAGACTATTCAACAAGTGTTTGACCATCCAGTCAGTGTCTGTGAGGCGGCGAGGAGATTACTAGACCTACATCAGGGGCATCAATCTGTGGCCAATTACGCCATTGAGTTCCGTACCCTGGCTTCTGAGAGTAAGTGGGATTCAAAGGTGCTCATTTCAACCTTCTATCGTGGCCTTTCTGAAGGGGTTAAGGATGAATTAGCCAGTAGAGATTGGGGTACAAGTCTGAAGGAACTCATAACTTTAGCTGTCCGAATTGATAACCGTATTCGTGAAAGAAGAGAACGCTATACTGCCCGAGACATGGCCATGTTGTCATCTCCTAACGTCCCAGAAGGTTCCCATTTAACTCCACAGACCGAGGAAGAGCCGATGCAGCTTGGTAGGACCCGCATTTCACCTAAGGGGAGAGAGAGAGAGACGCATGAGAGAAGGTCTGTGCTTCTATTGTGGTGACTCTAATCACCTGCGCTCTTCTTGCCCCGAGTTAGCTTTAAAAGCCAAAGCTCGCTAAGGGGAGTGGGGACCTTAGCGAGTGGAACTGCTCTGTTTGACACTCCTCACTCCCGTTTACTGCTGCCAGCTACGCTTACTTGGCGGGATACCAGGGAGAAGACAGTGACTTTGAAAGCATTTGTGGATTCAGGTGCAGCGGATAACTTTTTGGACATTAATCTGGTTAAGAACATGCATATCCCCTATGAGACTTGCTCTTCATTCTGGAAGGTTGAAGCCCTAGATGGCAGACCAATAGGGTCTGGAATAATCAAGTTCAGAACAGTTCCTTTATGCTTGACCATTGATACTAACCATCATGAAGAGATCTCTTTATCTGATCAAGTCTTCCAGAGAACCCCTTATTCTAGGTTACCCCTGGCTGCGGCTTCACGACCCTCAATTCTCCTGGACCTCTGGAACTCTCCTTCGTTGGGGCTCGGCGTGCGAGGATTCTTGTACCTCTCCTGCTTTCACTGTGGTCAGGAGTAAAGAAATTCTGGCAGAGATTGAGGTGAGTGCCAGTTCCTTGAATAAGCCACAAGATCTAACGTTCATGCCCCCTGATTACTATGACTTGAGAGAAGTGTTTAGCAAACAGCGCGCTACTAAGCTACCCCCTCATAGACCATATGATTGTGCTATTGACCTTCTTCCTGGCGCACTCCCTCCTAGAGGTCACCTATATTCCCTCTCTAAAGGAGGGAGACTAATGGAAGACGGCCTTCAGTACCCCAACTGGCCACTGGGAATATCAAGTCATGCCTTTTGGGTTAGCCAATGCCCCAGCAGTGTTTCAGGCCTTCATCAATGACATCTTGAGGGACATGTTGAATTGTTTTGTGTTTGTCTATCTAGATGACATACTGATTTTCTCAGACTCTCTACAGGAACACATTCACCATGTCCAACAGGTCCTGAGGAAGCTTCTTGAGAATCACCTCTTAAGGCTCGACAAATGTGACTTCCATGTGCCCCAAGTCTCATTCCTAGGCTATGTTATCTCACAAGAAGGCATCGAGATGGAACCAAAGAAGGTATCTGCCATCACCAACTGGCCCCAGCCCGAATCACTAAAGCAGGTACAAAGATTTCTTGGTTTTGCCAACTTTTACAGGAAGTTTATTTGCAATTTCAGCACTATTGCAGCACCCATCTCCTCACTTACTAAGGGATCACCCGCTCGTATCCACTGGACTGCTGAGGCTCAGCAGGCGTTCGACAGGTTAAAGGGACTGTTCTCTTCTGCCCCAATCCTGGTACACCCAGACCCTGAATTGCCGTTTATCGTGGAGGTGGATGCATCAGAAGAGGGAGTTGGAGCAGTGCTCTCCCAAGGGTCTATCACAGATAAGAGTCCATCCGTGTTCTTTCTTTTCCAGACGCCTATCGCCAGCTGAGAGAAACTACGATGTGGGTAACCGAGAGCTCCTTGCTGTGAAACTTGCACTGGAAGAGTGGCGCCACTGGCTGGAAGGGGCCAAGCACCCTTTTGTTGTGTGGACAGACTACAAGAACCTGTCCTACCTACAGCAGGCAAAGCGCCTTAACCCCCGGCAGGCCAAGTGGTCTCTTTTTTTAAAAAGAAATTTCTTTACCCGTTTTAATTTTGATCTCTTACAGACCTGCGTCCAAGAATGTTAAGGCTAATGCCTTGTCACGCCAGTATGATCGTTCCCCAGAGTTCATCCCCAGAGACTGCATTCTTGCAACGGTTAGTCGGTCCATTGAGGATACAGTGCGAGAGGCTCTACGGGGGGTACACATTCCTGATGAAGTCCCAGCAGGATGCTTGTTTGTGCCCAAGGGAGCAAGATCCGAGGTCCTCCAGTGGGGTCATGCTTCTGCCATTGCGGGACATTCAGGAACAGAGGACATTGGATTTTATTCAGAGACTCTTCTGGTGGCCAGAGATGACAAGAGAAGTCCGATCTTTTGTACAAGCCTGCCCAGTCTGCGCTCAACAGAAATCCTCTAATCAGCGCCCTGCCGGCCTTCTACATCCCTTGCCTATCCCACAACGCCCCTGGTCTCACATCTCCATGGATTTCATCACTCATTTACCAGCATCTGAAGGTAACACTGTTGTACTAGTGGTGGTGGACCGCTTCTCTAAGTCCGCACACTTCATTCCGTTACCTAAACTCCCTTCAGCCAAAGAGACTGCTGACCTTATTCTTCAGAATGCCAGTTTGTCTTGTTACTGGAAAGCATTCTGGTCTCTGTTTGGCTCTTCTGTCAGTCTCTCCTCAGGTTTCCACCCTCAGTCAAACGGCCAAACAGAACAAATAAATCAGGAGTTGGAGAAATACCTTCGCTGCTTCATGTCTCATCAGCCATCCTCCTGGAGTCATTTCTTGCTATGGGCAGAGCTGGCACACAACACCTTACGCAGCTCCTCCACTGGTCTATCTCCATTCAAGTGTCAATTCGGGTTCAAGCCACCATTGTTCTTCAGCCAAGAGATAGAGGTTGGAGTCCCTAATGCTGAGAGATTTGTCGAGCGCTGTAGAAGGACATGGAAAAGGGCTCACGTAGCCTTGAAGAGTGCTTCCACCTGCCACAAGAGGAGGGCAACTCCACACTTCAGAATCGGACAAAGAATCTGGCTCTCAGCTAAGGACTTACCGTTGAAAGTGGAATCCAAGAAACTTGCCCCAAGATTTGTTGGCCCATTCAAGATCACCAGCCGGGTCAACCCTGTTGCTTATCGGCTTGCCCTACCGAGATCTTTAAAAGTAAGACCTACTTTTCATGTCTCATTTGAAACCCGTATTAACCGCTCTTTTGCCTGCAATCATTCAGTGTGGATTTGTGCATAGCTCAACCCAGCACTTATGCTGGATCCTTTGTTAGCTCAGGAGGAATATTAAGTAAAGACGATCTGTTTTTCCCTCCTAACCTGCCTCTTGTGATTACCTGCCAATTGGGTCCACACTGCCCATAGGACAGTGGTTAGAACCTTAGGTTTTCGAGCAACACACTCTGGGTTCGTATCACGGATCTGACAACTGCAGGTACATTTTTTTTTAGAATAGTTTTTAATATCTGTATTTTTGTATGTACATTGATGGATTCATCTTATGCTACACAAAGATAAATAAAATATATGTTTCTAAACTAATCCAATGAGTTAGATTATTTTACCTGTTACTGAAATGGTTGTTCCAGTTTAAATGGCTTAGATCAAGGGTGTCACACTGATTCCATGGAGGGCCGAGTGTCTGCAGGTTTTTCCTTTCAATTAAGTCCTAGGCAACCAGGTTGGGGGAATTGCTTACTAATTAGTGCCCTTAAGTCATCAATCAAGGGCTGAGGGAAAACCCGCCTCGGCCCTCCGTGGAATAAGTTGGACACGTGCACTAGGCGCAAAGTATGGGTGTGGGGATAACATTATAAATATCAATGTTTCATAGTTCGGATTCATTGTAAGAAAATATGTCATAATTAAAATCTCATTTGGTGAAGGCCATAGGACTGAATATGGATGAATGCAACAACCATGTCTGTCACAAACCAATACAGTTGTGTTAACTCTACAATTAATTTGAAAAGGCACTTTGGGAAATATGCAAATTAGGCTTTAGTCAGAATATGTTACCGTAAAATGATTGCAGTAGCATTTGTACTGTAAATCAATTAGAGTAACAGTATTGCATACCGTAAAATACGGTAACATGTTTTTCCTGTTTTACAGTAGCTTACAGGTAACTGGCTGACAGTAAGTTACTGTAAAAACAGGATTTTGTTTACAGTGTGGTTTTCATTAAAGCAAAGTAATGAAATTTTCCCACTCACAGGTGTTCAGATCTTGCCCGGTCAGAATGACCTGTGCTTTAGCCTTGTTCATGTTGAAGTTCTTCATGTAGGCTTCGTGGATCTGTCTGACCAGGGTCTTATGGTCCACCTGCCTGGGGTCTCCTCCCACCTCTCTCTCCCATCTGGCTTTCTGCCTTCAACTTCTTTGACTGAGGCATTTGACCAAACCGGCTAGCTGTGGGGTAGACCAGACGGATGCACACATACAGTACCAGTCAAAAGTTTGGACACACCTACTCATTCAAAGGTTTTTATTTATTTTTACTATTTTCTACATCCCAAACCATCTCAATTGGGTTGAGGTCAGGTGATTGTGGAGGCCAGGTCGTTGTAAATAAGAATTTGTTCTTAACTGACTTGCCTAGTTAAATGAAGGTAAAATAAAATCTGATGCAGCACACCATCACACTCCCTCTTGGTCAAATAGCCCTTATCAGCCTGGAGGTGTGTTGGGTCATTGTCCTGTTGAAAAACAAATGATAGTCCCCTAAGCGCAAACCAGATGGGATGGCGTATCGCTGCAGAATGCTGTGTTAGCCATGCTGGTTAAGTGTGCCTTGAATTTGAAATAAATCACCAACCGTGTCCCCAACAAAGCACCATCACACCACCTTCTCCATGCTTCACGGTGGGAACCACATATGCGGAGATCATCCATTCACCTACTCTGCATCTCAAAAATACATGATGGTTGAAACCAAAAATCTCAATTTGTAATCTTCTGACCAAAGGAAAGATTTCCACCGGTCTAATGTCCATTGCTTGTGTTTTTTGGCCCAAGAAAGTCTCTTCTTATTGGTGTCCTTTAGTAGTGGTTTCTTTGCAGCAATTCAACCATGAAGGCCTGATTCACGCAGTCTCCTCTGAACAGTTGATGTTGAGATGTGTCTGTTCTATCGACCCATCTCTAGGCTCCCTTGTCTGGCAAAGATCCTAGAATCTTTAGTTAGCAGAAAAAGATTAACTGTTAACAGTATTCTTAGCACCAATCAATCTGGTTTTAGATCTAAACACAGTACCACATCGGCCACTATGCTTGTTGTAAATGATATTGCAAATGCCTTAGATGATAGAAAGCATTGTGCTGCGTTTATAGATTTGTCTAAAGCTTTCGACACTGTAGACCATGCCATCCTTTTGAGTAAGCTGTCATCTATAGGACTGGGCACTGATGCCTGCCGAAAGTCATAAAACCATCTTAAAGAGAGAACTCAGGCCTGACCCCTTACAGTTACTTAAAGGGGTCCCTCAGGGTTCAATAATTGGCCCACTATTGTTCTCAATATATATATATATATATATATATATATATATATATATATATAACAACATTGGTGATGTCAGATATTGTAATTTCCATTTATATGCAGATGACACAGTGATTTGCTCCAACAGCGGACCAAGCTTTAATGCAGTTGGAGTCTGATTTTAGGATATTACAGGAGTCTCTTTTACAGCTTAAACTTGTTTTAAACGCTAAGAAAACAAATGTCATGCTTTTTTCTACGTCTAACCTCTCAGTTAAACACTTTTGTAATCACTAGCTTGGATGGTACTCAAACAGGTCTCTGCATATAAATATTTAGGGGTATGGTTAGATGATAGGCTCTCTTTTAAAAAACATGTTACTGAATTGGGAAAAAAACTCATTCAAGATAGGGTTCCTTTACAGAAACGGGGCTTGTCTGTCCTCCGTAAATAGGAAACAAATTGTGCAGGCTACTTTTATGTACGTTTTAGATTATGGTGATATTATTTATATGCATGCATCGGCAAACACATTAAAACCACTGGATGCTATTTACCATTGTGCACTCAGGTTTATCACAGGTGATAGTTACAAAACTCATCACTGTATCCTATATCAACATGTGGGTTGGGCCTCTATCTGTGAGGCGATAGCAACATGCTCTTTTGTTTATTTATAAAGCACTTCTTTTAAAACTACCTCCATATATATATCATCATTAATTTTAATTAGATATACAAATTTTATGACCAGATCACAGATGTGGATTACATTAGTAACTCCTGCGGTCTCCACAGAGTTGGGAAGGACTGCTTTCAGTTCCTTTGCACCTTATTTATGGAACAAACTGCAGATCAAACTTAAGCTAGCCACTCTGGTGCCCCTTGCCCATTTTAAAAATGTGATGGGAGGATCAATATGATGTTGTCTGTGATTGTTTCTGTTGAACTGTGTCTTTGTTTTGAAATGTTCTTGTCTGTATGCCTAGAACTGTACATGTCAACATGTTTACACAGGGCACAGCCGTAAAAGAGATCCAGGTCTGTCTGTTTTTCCCTGTTAAAATAATAAAAAAATGCTTTGTGAAGCATTTATTTGGGCTGCAATTTCTGGCTGGTAACTGTAATGAACATATCTTCTGCAGCAGAGGTAACTCTGGGTCTTCCTTTCCTGTGGCAGTCCTCAGAGCCAGTTTCATCATAGCTCTTGATGGTTTTTGTGACTGCACTTGGAGAAACTTTCAAAGTTCTTAAAATTTTCCAGATTGACTGACCTTCGTGTCTTAAAGTAATGATGGACTCGTTTCTCTTTGTATTTGAGCTGTTCTTACCATAATATGGACTTGGTCTTTTACTAAATAGGGCTATCTTCTGTATACCACTGATTGGCTCAAACACATTAAGAAGGAAAGAAATTCCACAAATTAACTTTTAACAAGGCACACCTGTTAATTGAAATGCATTCCAGGTGACTACCTGGAGCTGGTTGAGAGAATGCCAAGAATGTGCAAAGCTGTCAAGGCAAAGGGTGGCTACTTTGAAGAATCTTAAATATAAAATATATTTTAATTTGTTGAACACGTTTTTGGTTACTACATGATTCCATACAGTATGGGTTATTTCATAGTTTGTCTTCACTATTATTCTACAATGTAGAAAATAGTAAAACCTTTTGACCTCTACTGTACACAGGTCATTGAGTTTGCCGTTGTAGAAAAAGTGACTGGTCTATAACAGCCCCTATATCAGCCCCTTGGTGAGAAGTGGCTTTGACCTCATTGAGCCCCCGACCCCTACAGAGATATTGTAGATAACTCACTTTGCGCGTGTGTGTGTGTGGTTGTCTTGTGCTATCTCCACATCCACAAGGTCAACAGGCTGACATACAGTACGTTTCAAAACAGTCCCATAAATAGTTAAGTAAATGTAAACACACATATAGGACCAGCTCTTGAGTCAATAACTCCCTCTCCCTCCCTCCAAAGACAAAGATGTATTGATATCGAGAGCTTTTATCGTTATATCATAGATGCATTCTTGCGATAGCTAAGAGGGATATGTCCTTGAGATGAGGGGATTTGAGACTGTTTTACAGTTGAACTAATTCCCTTGTTATTGGTTGTGTCCCAAATGGCACCCTATGTATTGCAATACTTTTGACGAGGGCCCAAAAAGAAAAGTGTGCCATTTGGGACAGAACTTTTGTTTATTCTATAGTATGTAGGATTGGTTCCCACTGTGTAGCACTGACATTTCTTATTTTCAAACCTTGTGATAAAATACATTTTATTTTCTACATACTGTGGTGAAGCTGTGGGACAGATTGTAAGGGAGGACGTCACTAAATCATGAAGTAATTGCTCACACCTGTGCCTGCTTGCAAGAGTCTGCCCAGGACTCTGAGAAACTAATATAAGGCAGAGCAGAGTGCAGGCAGGGCTTGGAGAGGGAGCTGTGCTTTGATGAACGTTTGGCTCGTAGCCTTTGCAAGTATCCTCATTGCACTCACCTTAAGGGGTCTACACCATTAACGAGCGTAGATCTATGTTCGTGGGTGTAGTTGTTTGCTTGGAGCAGACTATTTCCGTTGCGTTAAACCCCGAGAGGGAGTCCACCTTCTGTAGTGTATATACACTAGGGGCTTGGAGAACCAGAGAAGTTACCAAGCAAGAGGAGCTGAGGCACTCTTTTTGACTCTAGCTAGCGACGACTTTTGAACTTCTGGATCCGGTGTTATATGCCTGTTTACAAAAGCTAGCTACATGTCAGGCTAGTCTGGTGTTCTATGCTTTACTACACTACTTTTTAGTCACATAAGCAAACATGTTTCTTTTTTAATTTAAATTGCTGGAGCTTGAACTGATATTACTACTCAGGAGGAGAAGAGAAAAAGACTGCGAAAATGGAGAATACACGTCTCTTGTCCAACCTATGTGAAGCATTAACGAGGAAAGACATGTTCATTACTTTCGGGTGTCGGTTGCCAGACATGCTTCAGCGGCTTGCCCCTCACATCTCGCACGAGAGAACTCGCAGCTTGCCCGTAAGTGCTGCAGAAAGCCTGTGTGACCCTTCCGTTTTTGGCGAGTGGCTGCACACAGTCAAGTATCGCTGCGAGTTATAGTTTATATGCTAGGAATTTCGACAGTTAGCCTGGCACACTGCCATGAGAATTGCGCAATCTGGCATGTCCTGAAGGACGATTTTGTTGCTTATCCCTCCGTTGCCATATGGGCAGAAATTGCCAGAGATTTTGGGGAGCGTTGGAATTATCCGTTCTGATCCGAGATTCGGCAAACTGGGTCAGCGAGTACTACAACTACTAAGGGCTTTTTCTCAAATGGTCCTAATGCAGTCTGCGATGCAAGGTACCGACCATATCCAGGAAAGATACGCTAAATACATGTGACAATTATGCCGTTATAGACGTTGTAATGACATACCTCACAAGTGATTTGGCATCCCAATAACAGGATGGGGGCCTATGTCCAAAGCATAGGCTACACAGTTGTTACAGTACACATTTGATAGCCTTCATGTTCCTGTTCAATACTAATGGAAAAACATATTTTATTCAAAGGTTCTTCTGGCCATCTTGACACCAAACAGATCCACAACTATCGCCACTCGAGCCAGAAGAATTTCAGAGAACTGCTTTCGGATCCTGGGACGAGCCCCTGAAGTTGCCCCAGAGAAAGGCCTTCACAATGGTCTCAGTTATGTAGCCTTACACAAATACCTTTGCACAACAGACACTGACAACACAGATTCATAAACACGGTACATCCACCACACGTTTATTGACCACTCCACACCCACCTGCTTCCAGGAGAGTGGAAACAGGTAGTACAAGGGGACACCAGCTTCCTGGACCCAAGAAAGATATGGATGGGAGATGACTGTTTGTCATATTGTGAGCAACACACTTGGTTTTTGCATCTTTTTCTTATTCACACTTTACACATCACAAAGAGTACTATAATGACAGTTACTTCATCCTTGTTTTAGTTTTTCATTTTGAGGAGGCTAGACCTTCAAGACATTTACCGTAACCTTGTGTTCTCATCTGTCTTCCTCTTCCAGCCATTGGAGCTGGGTTGGGGAGATGGGGTGGAGGTTGATGGAGTTGCATGTCAGAGCACAGGTGTTCTTGGACAGTGGGTTGGGTGTTGTTGAGAAGGGCCTGGGTGTTGGAGACAGTGGCCGGGGATGGGCCCTCATGGCTCAGCACTGTCCAAGCCCCCCTCCAACACCTACAAGCAGATGGCGAATACATTAGAATACAATGCAAGCATACTGTAAATATCTCCATGGGCTCCTTTGTTTACCCAAAATAACTGATTTCAAACTTCTCAATCTAATTAACACACACACAGCACATTGTCTGTTTTCTGATGTTTGAACTAGCCCTGCTATCATTATGATAACCCAGGCACGGAATATTTCCCACTCACATTTTTTCCCATCCAGAAAACAGCTGATCTTAACTGTTCTATCTAGGTCTGCTAAACATAAGACGACAAACACACTGACTGTACAAAAGGACTCGGCTGCATGACGAGTACATACCGTATCTGGCATATTGGTGTCTGTCTGACGAGGTTTCTTGGGAACACGATGCCAATCCAGTTGTCTGACAATCGATCAGTCTATAAATTTAATGGTAGGTTTATTTGAACAGTGAGAGACAGAATAACAACAAAAAAGTCCAGAAAAACGTTATAAATTGATTTGCATTTTAATGTTGGCATGATGTTCTTTTTCTGAAATGCTGTGTTTGTCACGATCCTCCTGAGTGACGGACCAAGACACAGCGATGCTTCCAGTATACATTTTATTAAAGGACGTAACTGGGAAAAATAACAAACGGAAAACGAAGATCATAACGTTGAAACATAACTAACAACACAAACAAAGCTATGCTCAAACAATAACCCACAAAACCCCTCTGAAAACTACAAACATATGGTTCCCAATTAGAGGTAACGACACTCAGCTGCCTCTAATTGGGAACCATTACCCCAACATAGAAACACAACACCTAGAACAAAAAAACCCTACACCAAAACTAAACTAAACACGCCAGCCTATAAAAATCAGGCCTGAACGTGACAGTGTTACTTTTACGCCAGATGTAATGGGACGCACACCTTCCAAAAAGTTCAACTTTTGTCTCATCAGTCCACAGAATATTTCCCCAAAAGTCTTGGGGATCATCAAGATGTTTTTTTGCCAAAAGAGAGACGAGCCTTTAATGTTCTTTTTGGTCAGCAGTGGTTTTCGCCTTGGAACTCTGCCATGGATGCCATTTTTGTCCAGTCTCTTTCTTATGGGTGAGTCATGAACACTGACCTTAACTGAGGCAAGTGAGGCCTGCAGTTCTTTAGATGTTGTGGGTTCTTTTGTGACCTCTTGCATGAGTCGTTGCTGCGCTCTTGGGGTGATTTTGGTAGGCTGGCCACTCCTGGGAAGGTTCACCACTGTTCCAAATCTTCTCCATTTGTGGATAATGGCTCTCACCGTGGTTCGCTGGAGTCCCAAAGCTATATAAATGTGTGATTAACTGTGATTAACCACAGTAAATTCATGATTTAACAAGGGGGAGGGCAATTACTTTGTCACATAGGGACATGAAGGTTCGGATAGCTTTTTTCCCTTAATAAATACAATTATCACTTAAAAACTGCATTTTGTGTTTACTTGGGTTATCTTTGTGTAATAACATTTGTTTGTTAATCTGAAACATTTAAGTGTGACAGACGTGCAGAAAAATAAGAAATCAGGAAGGGGGCAAACACTTTTCACAGCACTGTATATCAATGATGTCACTCTTGCTGCTGGTAATTATCTGATCCACCTCTACGCAGATGACACCATTCTGTATACATCTGGCTCTTCTTGGGACACTCTGTTCGTCGCCAAACCCACTGGCTTCAGGTCATCTATAAGTATTTGCTAGGTAAAGCGCCACCTTATCTCAGCTCACTGGTCACCATAGCAACACCCACCTCCAGCAGGTATATTTCACTGGTCATCCCCAAAGCCAACACTTCCTTTGGCCGCCTTTCCTTCCAGTTCTCTGCTGCCAATGACTAGAACGAATTGCAAAAATCACTGGAGCTGGAGTCGTATATCTCCCTCTCTAACTTTAAGCATCAGCTGTCAGAGCAGCTTACCAATCACTGTACCTGTACATAACCAATCTGTAAATAGCACATCCTACTACCTCATCCTCATATTGTTATTTGTCCTCTTGCTCTTTTGCACCCCAGTATCTTTACTTGCTCATCATAGTCTGCACATCTATCACCCCAGTGTTAATGCTAAATTGTAATTATTTCGCCTCTATGGCCTACTTATTGCCTTACCTCCCTACTCTTCTACATTTGCACACACTGTACAGAGATTTTTCTATTGTGTTATTGACTGTATGTTTGTTTATGTGTAACTCTGTGTTGTTGTTTTTGTCGCACTGCTTTGCTTTATCTTGGCCAGGTCGCAGTTGTAAATGAGAACTTGTTCTCAACTGGCCTACCTGGTTAAATAAAGGTGAAAATACATATTTTTTTAAACTGTCCAATTTACAGTAGCTATTAGAGTGAAATAATACCATGCTATTGTTTGAGGAGAGTGCACAGTAATACACTTAAATGTATTAATAAACCTATGAGGCACATTTGGATAGTCTTGATACAAAATTGAACAGAAATACAATGGTTCATTGGATCAGTCTTAAACCTTGCACATACACTGCTGCCATCTAGTGCTGCCATCTAGTGGGGCTGGAGTAATATATTATGGCCTTTCTCTTGCAAAGATCATGGTACAAAAAAAATACAAAGAACGCATGGTTTTTTCTTTGTATTATCTTTGACTTCACATTTCCCCAAACTTCAAAGTGTTTCCTTTCAAATTGTATCAAGAATATATCCTTGCTTCAGCTCCTGAGCTACAGGCAGTTAGATTAGGGTATTTTAGACACAATAGCATACGCATTATACACATGGATTTTGTACTGTATATATGTGGTAGTGGTGGAGTAGGGGCCTGAGGGCACACGGTATGAATGTATTGTAATGTTGTTAAAATTGTATAAACTGCCTTAATTATGCTGGACCCCAGGAAGAGTAGCTGCTTCCTTGGCAGCAGCAAATGGGGATCCATAATAAATACAAATACAGTTGAAGTCGGAAGTTTACATAAACCTTAGCCTAATACATTTAAACTCAGTTTTTCACAATTACTGACATTTAATCCTTGTAAAAATTCCCTGTTTTAGGTCAGTTAGGATCACCACTTTATTTTAAGAACATGAAATGTTAGAATAATAGTAGAGAGAATGATTTATTTTATTTCTTTCACCACATTCCCAGTGGGTCAGAAGTTTATATACACTCAATTAGTATTTGGTAGCATTGCCTTTAAATTGTTTAACTTGGGTCAAACGTTTCAGGTAGCCTTCCACAAGCTTCCCACAATAAGTTGGGTGAATTTTGGCCCATTCCTCCTGACAGAGCTGGTGTAACTGAATCAGGTTTGTAGGCCTCCTTGCTCGCACACGCTTTTCAGATTGCTCACACATTTTCTATAGGATTGAAGTCAGGGCTTTGTGATGGCCACTCCAGTACCTTGACTTTGTTGTCCTTAAGCCATTTTGCCAACAACTTTGGAAGTATGCTTGGGGTCATTGTCCATTTGGAAAACCCATTTGCGACCAAGCTTTAACTTCCTGACTGATGTCTTGAGATGTTGCTTCAATATATCCACATCATTTTCCTGCCTCATGATGCCATCTATTTTGTGAAATGCACCAGCCCCTCCTGCAGCAAAGCACCCCCACAACATGATGCTGCCACCCCCGTGCTTCACGGTTGGGATGGTGTTCTTCGGCTTGCAAGCCTACCCCTTTTTCCTCCAAACATAACGATGGTCATTATGGCCAAACAGTTCTATTTTTGTATGTTGCATGTTTGCATGTTTCACTGGGCTAGGCCAAGTTTGCAGTGAAGTAGTAGTAGGACCTTCAGTTCTCCTTAACCATATACCAACACTAGTGTGTGTGTGTAGCGTCACTTTTTAGCGCGTTATCGTACTTAATAGCCTGTTTGCCTTATACCTTCTTCGGGTGATTGCAGCACTTCTGATTGGGTTACAGAGACTACAGGAATTTAGTAGGTCGCCTAGCATTTCATGCACGTTGCCTTATACATTTGTGTAGTTAATAAAAGTAATTGTTTGCTATTTCTGTGTTGACTTTTGGTGTGTCCTACACCACTATTTTATATACTATAATGTTACTATTATATACTGGGACACTGAGGGACTGACTAACTTTTTATCATTGTTTTACATGCCCACAGCAAGACACTTGTGGAAGCGACAGTATTGACATTTGTTGCTGTTCTTCTTCTGTATTTTACAGTGTCAGTCACACTTGTCATATTCCAACTTCAGTCTGATGGTCCTTCTGAAGAATCCCTGTCAGAAAGATAAAGATAGTACCTTAAAATGTGGTTAACAAAAGCAAACAATACAACTAATCAGCATATTGCCTATTTTTAAAGGTCCAGTGCAGCTGTTTTTATCTCAGTATCAAATCATTCCTGGGTAACAGTTAAGTACCTTACTGTGATTGTTTTCAATTAAATGGTAAAAAGAAACAAATAACTTCTTAGCAAAGAACAATTTCTCAAACAAGAATGTTGCTAGCACTGTCTGTGAGGGGGAAAACTGAAAACTAGCTGTTATTGGCAGAGAGATTTGGAACTCTATTTCTTATTGAGGGTTGCCAGGTGATGTAGGGCGCCTCCTGGCAGCCATGTTAGAAGACCACCTCATCAATGCTTCGACAAAAACAGCTGAGTGGTTACCCCAAGGTGCATGATAACAGTGACTAAAACTAGTTGATTCATCACCATGGTCAATTTCTGTGCAATATTTAGCACAGGAAAGACACCGGGACTAAGTTAGCCAACATTAGCTAGCTAAATAGCTTGTATTGTAACTATTATCATGCATCTCTCTTATAGGCGGCACGTGGGTTTCAAGTTTTGGGGAGCATTTTTTTCACCGCTAAATGATAAAGGTACCTAATGTAAGCCTAATATTGCAAACATGATGAATAGATTGGATACTCATCATTTATTAGGCTATTAATATAACTCAACCTAATCACTGTGCATGGCTGAGTGCGTAGTGGCATGGGCCTAAAGGCTATATCAGAAACTTTGTTTTCCTTGCACTGGAAAAATGTGGACTTCGATAAATATATTTCATGCAATTCTACAACACTTTAGACACTACATGACCAAAGGTATGTGGACACCTGCTCGTCGAACATCTCAATCAAATATCATGGGCATTAATATGGAGTTGATCCCCCTTTGCTGTTGTTGTTGTCAGATGCTATCCGGAACATATCCCAGTCCACGTGCTCGAAGCAATCTTGCAGCATGGAATCGGATTGGTCGGACCAGCGTTGAACAGACCTGAGAACGGGCGTTTCCTGTTTTAGTTTCTGTTTGTAGGCTGGGAGCAACAAAATGGAGTCATGGTCAGACTTGCCGAAAGGAGGGCGGAGAATAGCCTTGTATGCATCACGGAAGTTGGAATAACAGTGATCCAGGATTTTACCAGCCCGGGTGGCACATTCGATATGCAGGTAAAATTTCGGGAGCCTTGTTCTTAAATTAGCCTTATTAAAATCCCCAGCCACAATAAATGCAGCCTCAGGATATGTGGTTTCCAGTTTACATAGAGTCCGATGAATTTCTTTCAGTGCCGTCGATGTGTCAGCTTGAGAGGGGATGTACACGGCTGTGATTATAATTGAGGAGAATTCTCTTGGTAGATAATGCGGTCGGCATTTGATTGTAAGTAATTCTATGTCAGGTGAACAAAAGGACTTGAGTTCCTGTATGTTGTTATGATCACACCACGTCTCGTTAATCATAAGACACACATCCCCACCTTTCTTCTTACCAGATAGAAGTTTGTTTCTGTCCGCGCGATGCGTGGAGAAACCAGGTGGCTGTACCGACTCCGATAACGTGTCCTGAGTGAGCCATGTTTCCGTGAAGCAAAGAACGTTGCAGTCTCGGATGTCTCTCTGAAAGGCAACCCTTGATCTGATTTCGTCTACTTTGTTGTCAAGAGACTGTACATTGGCGATTAAAATACTCGGGAGAGGTGCACGATGCGCCCGTCGACGTAGCTTGACCAAAAGACCGGCGCGTTTCCCTCTTCTCCGGCGCCGCCGTTGTTTTGAATATTGTCATATTCGTGTAGTGCTGGCTATATACAGTACAGTGCCTTCAGAAGTATTCACACCCCTTGACTTTTTCCACATTTTGTTGTGTTACAGCCTGAGTGTGTGTCACTGATCTACACACAATACCCCATAATGTCAAAGTGGAATTATGTTTTTATAAATGTTTACAAATTAATTGAAAATGAAAAGTTGAAATGTCTTGAGTCAATAAGTCTTCAACCTGTTTGTTATGGCAAGTCTAAATAAGTTCATGAATACAAATGTGCTTAACAAGTCACATAATAAGTTGCATGGGCTCACTCTGTGTGCAATAATAGTGTTTAACATGATTTTTAATTGACTAAGGTCCCTCAGTCGAGCAGTGAATTTCAAGCACAGATTCAACCACAAATACCACGTAGGTTTTCCAATAGTTTGCAAAGAAGGGCACCTATTGGTAGATGGGTAAAAGAAAGCCGACATTGAATATCCCTTTGAGCATAGTGCAGTTATTAATTAGACTTTGCCCGGTGTATCAATGCATCCAGTCACTACAAAGATACAGGCGGACTTCCTAACTTCCTAAGTTGCCGGAGAGGAAGGAAACCTCTCCAGGATTTCTCCATTAAAGCAGTTACAGAGTTTAATGGCTGTGAAAGGAGATAACTGAGGATGGATCAACAACATTGTAGTTACTCCACAATACTAACATAAATGACAGAGTGAAAAGAAGGAAGCCTGTACATAATAAAAATATTCCAAAACATGAATCCTGTTTGCAATAAGGCACACAAGCTATTAAAATGTACTTTTTATCCTTAATACAAAGCGTTATGTTTGGGGAAAATCCAACACAACACATCACTGAGTACCACTCTTCATATTTTAAAGCATGGTGGTGGCTGCATCATGTTATGGGTATGCTTGTCATCGCAAGGACTAGGTAGTTTTAGATAAAAAGTAAACATAATAGAGCTAAGCAGAGGCAAAATCCTAGAGGAAAACTTGGTTCAGTCTGCTTTCAAACAGACACTTAGAGACAAATTCACCTTTCAGCAGGATAATAACCTAAAACACAAGGGCAATTATACACTGGAGTTACTTACCAAGAGAACATTGAATGTTCCTGAGTGGCCTAGTGACAGTTTTGACTTAAATCGGCTTTGGAAATCTATTTCAAGACTTGAAAATGGCTGTCTAGCAATGAACAACCAACTTGACAGAGCTTTAAGAATCTTAAAAAGAATAATGTGCAAATATTGTAAAATCCAGGTGTGCAAAGCTCTTAGAGACTGAGCCAGAAAGACTCATGTATTGACTTAGAGTGAATACTTATCTAATCAGGATATACAGGCTGTATTGGTATTTTATTTCCGTAAAAACAAAAGTTACAATTTGAAAACAGAGGAAGGTCGAGGGAAGTGAGATGAAAGAATGCACATACTGTCTGCAGCTATACCATCCTTTGGTATTTCTCAATACGTATACAAATGGTTTGAGCAAGATTCAGATTCAGATCAACTTTGTTATCCCACCAGGGGGAAATTAATTTGGTCTTGTGCTTAAAAAGACAGTACATAAAACATGAAAACACAGAAACTACACAAAATAATTAGTTCAAAGTGCTATAGCTACACATTTAAAGTGAAAGTGTATTATGCTGTATACTCGAGGCACCAACAGACTATTTATTATACAGCCTAATGGCTGTTGGAATAAAAAAGTCCCCATATATATCTGTTTTAATGTATTTATTTTGAAGAAGTCTCTTTCCCTTGTCTGGCTGCTGCTGTGACTGAATTTTGAGTGAGGCAATGAGTACTGTCCTGTAAAATTCTTTCAAGTTTTAGGAGGATGAGTTTTGTGAACAGGTTGGTGGCTGATTATTGATCTATACCAATTATCCTTCCTGCCGTCTTAATCAAGCGCTGAAGCTTAACTTTCCGAACACGCATATCAGACCAAAGGACAGCACACTCTGCAGGACAGATTTATAGAATTTTTGTAAGATATGGCAGTCGACATTAAAATGGTTCAGTTTACGTTAAAAAAACATTCTCTTTAGCAAATTCTTTATCTTTACAAAGGCACAGTCATTGAATTTCAGATTATTGCTTATTGCGATTCTCAGGTTCATATATGTGGTCACTCTATCGACTGATTCCCCATTAATCTTCGTATGGGGTAGTGGAGTTTTGTTCCTTCTGAAATCAATTCCCATCTCTTTTGTTTTCTTAACGTTTATTTCAAGAAAAGTATCTGCACACCACTGGACACATTTTGACATTTCTCTGTCAAAACTTTGAAGAGAACCATATCTGGACCATATGATGTTCGTGGGTTGACACGTTGAAAGTATTGCTTGACGTCATTCACATAGATCTGTATCAACAGCTGGTATGCTGTCTATACTGTCCAAGGCCACTTTCTGCTTCGGTGTAAAATCTCACATGTCAAACCTACAATAGAAACTGTTCAAATCATTTGCAGAAGAAAGGTAAGTTTTGACAGTCATACAATTTCTCTTTGGTTTGTAGCTTGTGATGGTTTGTAGCCCTTGCCAGGCTTTCCTACTGTCCTTGTCCTTGAAAAGGTTTTCTAATTTGTCTTTGTATGCTGCCTTGCACTCCTTAATTTTGCTTTAAAGTTGCCACTGAATATTTTTCCTTTCCTCTTTACTGCCACCTGATTTAGACACACTTTTTTCTGCTTAAGGAGCTCTTTAATTGCCGAGTTACCCACGGTTTATTATTGGGGAAGATGTTAACTTTCTTTTTGGGAATACTCAGAGACGATATCTGCTGCCTCTTCCAGGTCATCGGTCCATCTGGGCCGCCCAGTCAGTCGACTCAAAACAGCCCTGAAGGGCTTCAGTGGCTTCAGGAGTACAGCTTTTAATCTCCACCTTTTTAGCCTTCTCTCTTTGCAGATGCGCTTTGTAGACTGGGAGGAGCTGAATCATGTTATAATCTGAACCCCCAAGATTGGGTAGCGCCTTGGAAAAATATGCACCTGGGATATTACAATAACAGAGGTCCAGACAGGCTTTCATTTCGGGTAGAACATGGAACATATTGCAGATATGATGGTAAATGTTGAGATAGATTGCACATGTTAAAGTCTCCCATGACTAGCTTTACTGCTTAAGGTGACTGTCTCAGCCTGGGATACGAGGTCATAAATCAAGTCGGCAGCTATTTGGGTGTCAGCGGAGGGGGCTATGTAAACAATAAATAGTTAGACCTGATTTATTTCCCGTGGCAGGTAGTATGGCCATAAGAGAAAGGAGTTCAATGTCTTTATTGCAGACCTTGTGCTTAGTTGCAATATGGGCAGGATTGCAATATTTATTGTTGATGAATGCACAAACTCCACCCCCATTTCTCTTACCAGAATTTACATTTCGGTCCATTCTAACAATTGTGTAGCCATGCAGCTCCACAACGGAGTCGGGATCCTGTTCCGTAGGCCAGGTCTCAGATAGACAGATCAAGCAGGATTGTCGGTCCTCTGAGAGGTGTTGGGTACAAGACCGTAGCTCATCAGTCTTATTCCTTATGCTTTGTACATTGCCATGCATAATAGATAGAAAAGGTGTTCTGAAGGGCTAGTTTTTAATCAGATTCCGAATTCCTCCTCTACTGCCACGCTTCCTTGATTTAGAAGCCTTTCCTTGGGAACATGTTGATTGTATTAATGGTGGTATTCCATTGCAATGTAGACTTGCAGCAAAGGGTCAGAGATTAAGCAGGACCTCTCTTGTGTATGATATCCGCGGTTGCGGCTTTCTGTATCCATTGAGGGTTAAGTCGACAGCTTGTTTGGTGCGTTTCACTGATTAAAACTAACAGCCAAAGTACTGATATTTGCCTCATTATTAATTATCTGATTTAATACCACTAAAAACTTTGTTGATTGAGGTAGATCACAACTTTAAAACACTTTAAACAAAAAACAAAAACACGGGAGACGAACACAAATGACCGTGTCGCCCGCAAGAACAGACGTCACAGGGGGAAATAAATTGCACCCAGAGTGAGTGTGTATTATGTACATGCATATTTTTGTGTGTACACACACACACACACTCACAAACACACTCACTAATAGGCACACAGACTCACAGACTTCTGAACTTTCTTGTGCTGAGCTGAATAGCCAACAGGCATGAGAGCAAAGATGTTAGCAGATACATTTATGATCCCTACTAATCCTCTGCCAGGGTTATTTTAAAGAGAGTGCGAGACTTACAACACACACCCAGTCTGTGTATACTGTACTAACATGTGCCTGTATGGAAACACTCAAAGGAAGGCTTTGTTGTCAAATTAAACACAAACTGCTTGGGATCACAGCTGCTGTGCCTGAGATAAAAACAGAACCTTTCAAATCCTTCTGACGCAACATTATCCACTACTGACCACTGTATTCACTGGCTGTTGAAATGAAAATATCCATCCTACAGATGTACAATCTTAAACATGTACAGTTGTTCCTCCTTTAAAAGTTGCGAGTTTACACCGCGGGACTTAGAGGTACCCAGCATCATGGCTCCAGACCACCGCAAAGGGGAGTTAGAGCACTCGTTATGCATTTGGGTCCCAAAGTTTTTATATGACCAATCATATAGAGTGGTTCCAATGATGAATTTGACGAGAGCCACCCGTCCCTAGTGACTTTCTTCAGCAAAGATGGCCGACAAAACATTATGGTGGAAGCAAATGTAAGTAGTTATAAAGTCATAACGAGTCAAGCAAAACATTTACAGTTGAGAGGAATATGTTAGTTAATTTCAATCAGTGGAGAATGTGAAACGCTTTATTGAAAGTTCATTATTCAGGTGTTATAAATATATAATAGATTATTGATAAATATTATAATTGTAATATTCTATTATGAATACAAGTTTCAATCTATACTTCAATGCACATATGGTGTTCATTATAAAAAAAGAGGAAGAAAGAGGGGGTGGGGAGAGAGGTATAGAAGACAGAAAAGGAAAGAGGTAAAACAGAAGAGCAGGGAAGGCAGCATATGATTAATGAATTACAGTGCTACCCAAATATTCTCTCACCTCATCACAATTACATAGTGTCTCTTGTGGTGTCTGCTAACCAGCCTTGGGCTCCCAGTCGGCCCGAAAGTTATCTTAAGAGTGGTTGATGTCACGATCGGTGTGAAGAACGGACCAAGGCGTTCCACATATTTAATTAAAGAGAACAGGTCTCACCGGACTGATGACACGCACCTCAGGACGAGTACAGGGAACCAGCACAGGATGGACCGGGCTGAGAGGGCACACTGGAGGCCTGGTGCGTGGAGCCGGCACAGGTTTCACCGGAATGAGAGGGCGCACTGGACGCCTGGTGCGTGGAGCCGGCACAGGTCTCACCGGACTGATGACACGCACCTCAGGGCGAGTGCGGGGAGCTGGCACTGGACGTACCGGGCTAGAGAGGCGCGCCGGAGGCCTGGTGCGTGGAGCCGGCACTGGTCTCACCGGACTAACGACACGCACTTCAGGGCGTGTGCTGGGAGCTGGCACTGGACGTACCGGGCTGGGGACAACAGATGGATAGAGAGATAGAATTAAAAAAACAAAGCTTAATCATGCTAAGAAGGTCAGTCATCATAATCATTAGGAGGTGAAATGCAAAACTGACCTTGGATCATTAACTCTGGGACTACTACATCTCTATCTGTATTTCAATGTAAAGCATCTCTTTAATAATGCTTCCTGTATAATATAAGTATAATGTCCCTTATAACAAATCATGATAACATTAGATAGATAGATAGATAGATAGATGTGCATGTGCATGTGACAATAGCAGGATCATATCAAGGATAGCATCACAAATGAATACATAAATACCACTTTAAGCTTGATGGTGACTTGATCATTTGAATCAGCTGTGTAGTGCTAAGGCAAAAACCTGCTCTATCCAGAATAGCCTACTCTCTCACTTAGACAGCTGGGCCTGCTATCCTTTCACCCTCCTCCAAAAGTGCCACTGGGGCTAAAACAATATCCTACATAGTGTGGGAGGACTGCACCTTAAAAGGCTGGAGACTCATAACTAATCGAAAAGCATGCATGTATATGTCCTGACCAAAAGATGAGGAATCAGTGGTAGGGTTCACTTGACGTTGCAGCACAGCAAGATTCTCAGTAGACATGGGGCATGGGATGTCAGAAACAATGACCCCATTGTAACTCTTTCCAGATTCCAGATTATCCTCCTGATAAAGCAGGTCCTCCACCTGCTGAATCTGGAATTCTCAAAAGAAACAAATCTGTATTAGTGATGATAAATTTTGCTTGATAGGTCAGTGAAAATGTCTGAGTGTTTATGTGGTGTACATTTTAAAATTAGCAGCTGACAGCTTAAGGGTTTTTAATTAATGCATGTGAGATAGGTTCCATGTTCAACAAGACAGGCAGAGAGGAAGAAAGAAAAAGAACACAGAAAAGTTTCATTACCTCTGGTTATGGACACTTTTGACAGCAATAAAGCTTCCACGGCCTGTTCCTCGGACAGTGAATATACATCTGGCAATATCTACATTTTTGACCCCTTGATCATCTCGCACTGAAAGTAAAGAAAATAGCTTCTTTTTTTGTAGATAAGAAAACAATAACTGAGATATGACCGTTCAATCAAAAGCAGCATTTTCAGGATACGTTAATACAGCACAGAAAGCTTAACACCAGACTGGTTTTGTGGTTGTTCATTAGGTGATGGGAAATATGCAATATGCATACAAAATAAAATACTTACCTTCTTTGAAAATCCATCTATACCGCCAAAAATGACAATGTTGTATCTTGAAAAAAAGCATTGGAATTAAAAGTGAAATGTTTAAATCTCCGTTTGGTTGGCGCCTTGTGTTCAGAAAATCCAATGTGACGAGAACACGTTCAACTATACCTATAAACTTTCCCTCAACAAAACAAAAACCAATTAAAATGCTTCCTTAGCTTATCTTTTATGAATAAAAGTGATAATCTTTCACTTGGATGGTCACCTAAATGTTATATAAGTCAAATAAAGTGGACCGCTCAGCAAAATGTGCGTTCAAAAACGTGCAACTGAAAAAGAGGTCCCTTGGCTAGAACTTCTCCCAATAGAACACATTAGTTCCGATTTCCATTAAACTTTGCCTATACACTGCTGACATCCAGTTGAAGCAGTAGGTACTACATTCAGGTTCCTAGTATAAATACTTTTTTATAGGCACTGTTTCAAAGTAAGCTATAAACCACAAGAATGAGATTTCCGGATGGAAAAATATCTGGTTTATGCCTGCCAAATGACTTCTGTTACACTCACAGACAAAATGATAACACTTTTGGAAACCTCAGAGTGTTTCCTATCCAATAGTACTAATTATGTCCATATCCTAGTTTCTGAGCCTGGGTGGCAAGCATTTTACTTTGGGCACGCCAGACTCTCCAAAACCGACCCCTCAGCTTCCACTCCCTAACAAGTTTTAACCTATTAACCTGCTTCATTATTTATTTACTACCAGTTGATGAAGAACAACTCCAATTTCATATATCATTGAAAATGTGTCTACGAATAAGTAAGAAAAAAAAAGTTAAAATAGCTTCTTAGATTTGATGGAGACATTATACATCTTAGTACTTTATCAATTTATGATTTGTATCAATGTGGATGAGAGTCAGGGGAGCAGGGACTGAGTATTTTTGCCGAGCAATGCAACAAAGCTGGATCACTCTGGCAGTGATACCTGCACCATCTACACGCTGCAAAGACTCCCTAACTCGTCGCCATTGTACTCAATGGCCCATTGCTTGGAGACTTCCTTTGACCACTCTAAAGTCCGCATGGGGCATCCTTGCCTTAATAGCCCTGACTTTCTGGTCTAACTCTTCATCTGACATACTGTATCAGAATAGCATTCCCTGACAGACATATTGTGTTCTTTCATCCTTCTGTAAAAAAAGCTAACCGTTACACTGTCATGAAATATGATTATATTTAGACTATGAAACAAATATGACATGGCCTGCTTATGAGTTGCCATGAAAGAAAGTTAGATGAATTCAACTGAAAATGTTGAGAACAGGCATTTGTAGCTAAATGTTATTGGTTAGCTTGAGAAAAATAACTGCATGATTTATCATTCTACGGTATGTATGTATCTATGTAATATATTAGAATGTTATGTACCAACACTGAATCGTAGGAGCTAACTACTTGCTATGTAATGTTGGACGGAAGAACTCCCAGTGCTGCTTACCTGAGATGCCATCATCAAACAGTCCTTCGTAGGTGTCCACTATGACTTCCTTTGTGTCGGAAAGAAAGGCTGAACAGTATTGGTTGTAGCCAAACTGACACTCAAAAAATGGCCAAAATGGAGGGTGGTTGATAGCAACATTTTTGTTTTGTTTTCAAATACATTTTTTGTTCTCAAAATATTTTTGGGGAATAAAATGCATAAAGTTATGCTCTCTATTACAAAATATTTAATTGCAATTTTGTTTTTTACTTTGAAGCCTCGTTTTTGCTCTCAGAACAATTATTTTTGATTGAAACTAAAAAAGTTTTGCTCTCGACAAAAATACATTTGTTGCAAGTTGGGGAGGGGGGCTAATAGCTGAACAACAGACTATTCAACTATCACAGACCAGATTTGCCCTAACGACCAAGGGGGAGTTAGAGGACTGATTATGCTTTGGGTCCAATGTACTACTGTGTCTCTAACTGACAATGAATGGGAAATAAAACCCAAATAATAAACTGATAATTGTGCACAACTTCCAACCTGTTCACAACTTTCAACCTGCTCCCTGAAACAAGCAGGGAGCAGGTTTCAAGCCCTCAACCTTCTTGCCCAAAGTCCAGCGCGTTACCAACTGTGCACCAAAAGCATCCTCAAGCCGCTGAGTTGATAGAGCGCATCCTCGCGGTAGCTTGCTACTCAATGTAATAAAGTAATGACTTTTCAAATAAGTTAACTTACACGTTATGTTGGCTGACAATTTGTTAGCTACGCTGTCCTTACGTACCACATAGCATATCATTACAGCAGTATGTACCGGTATGTTAGCTATCAACAGTTGAAGTCGGAAGTTTACATACACTTAGGTTGGAGTCATTAAAACTCGTTTTTCAACCACTCCACAAATTTCTTGTTAACAAACTATAGTTTTTGCAAGTCGGTTAGGACATCTACTTTGTGCATGACACAGGTAATTTTTCCAACAATTGTTTACAGACAGATTATTTCACTTATAATTCACTGTATCACAATTCCATTGGGTCAGAAGTTTACATACACTAAGTTGACTGTGCCTTTAAACAGCTAGGAAAATTCCAGAAAATTATGTCATGACTTTAGAAGCTTCTGATAGGCTAATTGACATCATTTGAGTCAATTGGAGGTGTACCTGTGGATGTATTTCAAGCCCTATCTTCAAACTCAGTGCCTCTTTGCATGACATCATGGGAAAATCAAAAGAAATCAGCCAAGATCTCAGAAAAGAATTGTAGACCTCCACAAGTCTGGTTCATCCTTGGGAGTAATTTCCAAATGCCTGAAAGTACCACGTTCATCTGTACAAACAATAGTACGCAAGTATAAACACCATGGGACCATGCAGCCGTCACACCGCTCAGGAAGGAGACGCGTTCTGTCTCCTAGAGATGCACGTACTTTGGTGCGAAAAGTGAAAATCAATCCCGGAACAACAGCAAAGGACCTTGTGAAGATGCTGGAGGTTACAGGTACAAAAGTATCTATTTCCACAGTAAAATTAGTCCTATATTGACATAACCTGAAAGGCCGATCAGCAAGGAAGAAGCCACTGCTCCAAAACTGCCATAAAAGAATCCAGACTACGGTTTGCAACTGCACATTGGGACAAAGATCATACTTTTTGGAGAAATGTCCTCTGGTCTGATGAAACAAAAATAGAACTGTTTGGCCATAATGACCATCGTTATGTTTGGAGGACAAAGGGGGAGGCTTGCAAGCCGAAGAACACCATCCCAACCGTGAAGCACGGGGTTGGCAGCATCATGTTGTGGGGGTTCTTTGCTGCAGGAGGGACTGGTGCACTTCACAAAATAGATGGCATCATCAAGCAGGAAAATTATGTGGATATATTGAAGCAACATCTCAAGACATCAGTCAGGAAGTTAAAGCTTGGTCGCAAATGGGTCCTCCAAATGGACAATGACCCCAAGCATCCTTCCAAAGTTGTGGCAACAAAAGTAAGGTATTGGAGTGGCCATCACAAAGCCCCGACCTCAATCCTATAGAACATTTGTGGGCAGAACTGAAAAAGCGTGTGTGATCAAGGAGGAATGGGTCAAAATTCCCCCAACTTATTGTGGGAAGCTTGTGGAAGGCTACCCGAAGTGTTTGACCCAAGTTAAACAATTTAAGGCAATGCTACCAAATAGTAATTGAGTGTATGTAAACTTCTGACCCACTGGGAATGTGATGAAAGAAATAAAATCTGAAATAAATCATTCTCTCTACTATTATTGTGACATTTCACATTCGTAAAATAAAGTGGTGATCCTTACTAACCTAAGACAGGGACTTTTTACTAGGAATAAATGTAAGGAATTGTGAAAAACAGAGTTTAAATCTATTTGGCTAAGGTCTATGTAAACCTCCGACTTCAACTGTATATTACCTTAATCCAGCTCTAAAAATATAGATACTTTTTGTATATTAACCATATTTTCGCAGCAACCAATAGCTGGGAAATGTTTAACAGTGTAATGAAGATCCCTCGACGGATGGTTATAGACCTCTTAAACATGAAGTCTCATCTCGCTGTGATGTTCTCCGATGGATTTAGAGCTCTCAGCATGAAAAAATATAAAATTGTTTTGTAGAATTTAAACAATACCACTTTCTTTTGGCCACAGAGGGATGATGAAATCACCTCATGCTTAAAGCTGACGTTGTAACTAGTCAGCAGGCATTTAGATGGTGTCTGTGGGTCACTCAGAGGACGCTGGGCATAAAATGCTCTATCATTAGGTATATGAAATGGTGCCAATTTTGTGCTGTCACTAAGTATGATCAGATTTATTTTACAGTTATAAGAAATGTGAAATATTATAGTAAGTCGTTTATAATTTGATTGTTACTATATTCAGAAAGTATTTCAACCATTTCAAAAAGATTTAGATTTTTCATATTTTCATTTTTTTTAAATCATATTTGTACTGTGTACTTGAGCTACACCTCAGCAATTTCAAACTTTACTTTTAACCAAAAATGTGATATTTTAATCTTTCTGGTTGTATAAGCATTACTAGTTATTGTTTATTGCCCTCATGATAAATAATTACTTTTGGGAATGTCTATTTATGCGGAAATCGACATTTAGACATTACATTTAACATTCAATGAACCGATATGAAAAAGTTCTCCGTAGCCCAACAAAGGGTTCCCCTACAGGGACAGAATTAAGAAACTTTTTTTGATACTATCACTTTTTTTGTGTGTATTTTTCCTGGTCAGAGAGAGAGAGAGAAATCATGCAGAAGAACATCTCCTGTCTTGTTATAACTTTCTGGTTGTTAAGAGTAAGATTAACATGATTCAATTAGCAAAAAATGTATAGGTAATCAAATTGTACAACTGAAGATCAACACAGGAGGAAAAGATTGACAGAGAGTGAGTTAAAAGACCAATCTTAATCGTGTTAGCTAGCCAAATTCAAATTTGTCAGCTAGCTTACATTCTAGTTTAAACTGTTTACTGGTGGTAACCATAGCAACATGGCCACTGAGGCAGCGCTAGCAGCACCACCAGAAGCAGAGACTGAGAGACTTCCTTTTTGAATTTCCATCAGAAATCAAATCAGATCAAATCAAATCAAATTGTATTTGTCACATACACATGGTTAGCAGATGTTAATGCGAGTGTAGCGAAATGCTTGTGCTTCTAGTTCCGACCATGCAGTAGTATCTAACAAGTAATCTAACAAATTCACAACAACTACCTTATACACACAAGAGTAGAGGAATGAATACGAGTATGTACATATAAATATATGGATGAGCGATGGCTGACCGGCGTAGGCAAGATGCAGTAGATGGTACGGAGTACAGCGTATACATATGAGATGAGTAATGTAAGATATGTAAAAATTATATAAATGGCATCGTTTAAAGTGGCTAGTGATACATTTATTTAATCCAATTATAATTATTAAAGTGGCTAGAGATTTGCCGAACGGCATAGGCAAGATTCAGTAGATGGTTTAGAGTACAGTGTATACATTTGATATGAGTAATGTCGGATATGTAAACATTATATACATTATATACAAAATTGTTTAAAGTGGCTAGTGATACATTTGTTACATCCAATTCCTATTTTTAAAGTGGCTAGAGATTTAAGTCAGTATGTTGGCAGCAGCCACTCAATGTTAGTGATGGCTGTTTAACAGTCTGATGGCCTTGAGGTAGAAGCTGTTTTTCAGTCTCTCGGTCCCAGCTTTGATGCACCTGTACTGACCTCGCCTTCTGGATGATAGCAGGGTGAACAGGCAGTGGCTCGGGTGGTTGTTGTCCTTGATGATCTTTTTGGCCTTCCTGTGACATCAGGTGGTGTAGGTGTCCTGGAGGGCAGGTAGTTTACCCCCGGTGATGCATTGTGCAGTTCTCACTACCCTCTGGAGAGCCTTACAGTTGTGGGCAGAGCAGTTGCCATACCAGGCGGTGATACAGCCCAACAGGATGCTCTCGATTGTGCATCTGTAGAAGTTTGTGAGTGATTTTGGTGACAAGCCGAATTTCTTCAGCCTCCTGAGGTTGAAGAGGCGCTGTTGCGCCTTCTTCACCACGCTGTCTGTGTGGGTGGTCCAGGGAAGAAGGGAAGAATCAATTTTAATCCTTGTGTAGTCTTAACATTCTGTATACTCCCCTTGTCCTAAGGGTAAAAATGACCCGCCTTCACTAAATCCTTAAAATAAAGCAGCTTAATTGGATTTTAAACTACAAGGGGCGGTTTCCCAGACAGAGTTTAAAATAAATGAGGACTAGGCTAATTCTACTTAAATTAATACGGACTGAAAAAATTGCTTTCCGAGACATTGCTTTATTTGAGATTTAGTAGTACCCGACTAGGGAGTTGCAGACTAAGGTTAATAAAGACTAACTAGCAACTCTCTGTGAAGCCCGATTAGAGTAATGTTGTGCACTTGGTGCAGACCTGAGGTTGCTTCAAAAACCAGGGCTGGACCCTTAAGAAACATTAACATTGTGTGTGTGGAACTGGAGTAAATCACCCAACCAAACAATGGACAAAGGTAAAAGACAATGTTCAAAGAATTTCAGTGACTTTGAAAGGACCCTTTTGAAGCAAATTGTGTCAAACCACCCAATTATTGAGAACAAACAGCATGATTCAGCAACAGAAAACAAGAAAAAGAATGCTTGGACTTCAATTTGCAATGAATTTAACTCGAATGAAAAAGTAAGCAACAGGACACTTCAACAACTTCAGGTAAGCTACTGTATTATTGTTGGTCTACTTTACATGTCAGTCACTTTGAAATGTTGCTTCATTTTTGATCCAAGTACATTACAAACAGCATCATACAGAATTTTTTTTTTATATTGTCTCATCTTTCTAAGATCCTGTGGAAAAACATGAAAATAAACTTAAAGAAGACAAATGCTGTTGCACGTAGGAGCGTTCAAGACTGGTGGTGGACCCCAGAAAGACCGGAGACCGATGACCTAGGACACTTGTTGACTTGATCATTGATAGCCAGCAGCCCCTGGAAGGTATACCTGATGATGATCATTTGGACAGTTCAGATGGGGCCCTGTTCCAATCCTCATTTGGTAGGCCACATTAATTCAATATGTGCCATCCTTAAACTGCAGAGAATATGTATTGTTGTCAGTCATTTCTTGCAGTCATATAACCTTAAATATTTCATGAACTGAACTTCTGAATACATATTGTTCCCTAATGCTGCAATATAATACTTTTCAGATGATCACCAGAGCTTGGAGGTCCTGAGACAGGATGAAAGTCAGCCCACTACAGCTGCAGCAGCCTGGAGGGAAGATGGCGTCACTAATTCTGGCCAGATGAGAAGGACCAAGAGGCTGACCATGCACGAGAAACTGGCCATGGAATTCCATGAGCACAAATTAAAGTATTTACTAGATGAACATGAAATGAAGATGAAAATACTTAATGTTGAGTTAGCCATGAGGGAGGAAGAGAGAAACATGAAGCAGCAGCAGTACCAATGTTCTACTGAAACCAGCAACTTTTGTTCATCATCAATCTGTGGCAATTGTTGTCTTCAATCATCTGAGGTAACTTTATTGTGAGAAGTGCCGCCAAGCAAAAGCATCTCTGCACGCCAGTCCATACCTGTCATTGTCTGGCTCAACCGTGGGAAGATCTGGTTCATCCCTATGTTCCATTTGAGGATCTGGGCAGCCATGCTGTTTGAGGTAATTGTGAAGCACTGCTGTTGCAATTATGACAATACAGCATCTTCTTGGTTCAAAACGCAATGTGTTTCTGAGACACTGGAAACTACTCTTCCATACACCAAAACATGCGCTCCATGTACCTTTGGTATGGATATGAGCTTGGTTGTACCGCTGCTGCTCAGGTGTGACTGCATGAAGGTAAGGAGTGAACAAGAAGTTGGTCTGTGCATACCCACTGTCACCAAGTATGATTCCACTATGTTGACCACCTTCAAACTGAGCGTACAGACAGGAGTTCTGGAAAATTCTTGAGTCATGAGTTGCACCTTTCCAACGTGCAACAATGTTGGAGAACTGCATAGTGGGAGTGCACACACTTTGTACATTTATTGAGAATAATTTTTTATGATTTCTGTACTCCTCAGAATCTGCAGTAGAGGGACACTTTATTGGAATATGACATCCATCAATACAGCCAATGACTCCAGGGAAGTTTCCATATTCAAAGAACTCCACCTTGTAGTTGGCTTGGCCAGCAGCATCAGGAAACTTGATGTAGTCGTCCTTCAGTTGACATATAGCTCTGCACACTTTGTGGACTATTTTGCACACAGTTGGTTCACTTACGCCACACAAATCGCCTGTTTCACGATGGAAGGTTCCACATGCCAAAAAACCTTAAGGTGATCAGTACTTGTAGCGAAGGAGGGATAGGCATTCCCCTAAAAGAATCAGATGAAAGCTCTTGTCTCAAGCAGACTAATTATGTCTGCTGCAGTTGCTTTGTACATGCGAACGGTCACAAAAAGTTGATTTCATCAAAATCATTCAGTGCAAGTGCTCTGTCCATAACCACCCTTCTGTCTGGTCTAAATGGAGCTCTTTCATCATCATTAAAATAGTCCAGGTAATCCATTTTCCTCTATTGCTAAGGTCAATCTGGAGGCCTTCAATTAATCTGAAGTTAAACCTGCCTCTGGCCAGGTTTAGTTTAAGCCTTTACTTAAATCTAGACTAGTTCTAATCAAACTTCTGGAAATCAGACTTTGTAATTCAGGACTAGGGAAAGTCTGAGACTATTTTAAACCATGTCTGAGAAATTCTATTTCAGATAGTCCAGCTTAAATCTCCAATTTAGTCTATGATTAGTCTTAATCAGTGTCTGGGAAACCGCCCCCAAATCTATTTTGCATGAAGAAACAACCTGCATTTCATCACAAACTTTGTGAATATCTGGGTTTTCCCTTTACACACTGCAGAAAGACATTTAATCAGTGGACACCACTCGTTTTTATTACAACACAACTGTCATAATTGTTTTAATTACTAAAGTAGGGGTTTATTATTATTTTTATTTTTTGTATTATTATTGCTAGAGGTACTGCATTGGTGTAAACATACTTTTTTTAGTAAGAGATAGCACGGGTATAGCCTAAGAAAGTAGCAGAAATGGGCAGAAAGTAGTTTTGAATGACTTTTATTGAAGGGAAACAATAACAGTCTTCAACTTGTTTGGCAACATAGTGATATATTCTTGTATACTGTACAATGAGGAATTCAACTACTAAGTACTAGTCTTCTCCCATTTTTTTAACCATTGCCCTGGGTCACAAGATGTATAAGCAATACAATAAATACGAATAAAATAAGATAATAGATACAAAACATAAACGTGAAGAATATAAATCAATCAACTCTAAGGGGGGCCAGCGGGCAGATCCTCCTGCAGCTGTAAGTTCCAATCACCTTGTCTAGGCTGTCCACTCCTCCTTTGATGTGGTTGTAGTCCAGGATGATGGCTGGATTCCTGTCCTCACGATCACTGATCATGTGCTCAGTGTGCTAAGGAGGACCACATTCTTGTTCCTTTTTGGGAGGTAAGAAACTAGAGGGGTGGTGTGGGTGAAGGCATACTTTGATGAGATGGCCTTGAGATAGAATTTGTTTTTCAGTCTCTCAGTCCCAGCTTTAATGCACCTGTACTGACCTCGCCTTCTGGATGATAGCGGGGTGAACAGTCAGTGGCTCGGGTGGTTGTTGTCCTTGATGATCTTTTGGCCTTCCTGTGACATCGGGTGTAGGTGTCCTGGAGGGCAGGTAGTTTACCCTGGTGATGCTAGCAGTCCTCACTACCCTCTGGAGAGCCTTACAGTTGTGGGCAGAGCAGTTGTCGTACTAGGCGGTGATACAGCCCAACAGGATGCTCTCGATTGTGCATCTGTAGAAGTTTGTGAGTCATTTTGGTGACAAGCCGAATTTCTTCAGCCTCCTAAGGTTGAAGAGGCACTGTTGCGTGTGTGTTGGTGGACTATTTCAGTTTGTCGTTGATGTGTACGCCGAGGAAGTTAAAACTTTCCACCTTCTCCACTACTGTCCTGTCGATGTGGATAGGGGGGTGTTCCCTCTGCTGAAGTCCACGATCATCTCCTTTGTTTTGTTGACGTTGAGTGTGAGGTTATTTTCCTGACACCACACTCCGAGGGCCCTCACCTCCTCAGTGTAGGCCGCCTCATCGTTGTCGCAGTCAAGCCTACCAATGTAGTGTCGCTCTGCAAACTTGATGATTGAGTTGGAGGCGTGCATGGCCACGCAGTCATGGGTGAACAGGGAGCAGGAGAGGGCAGAGAACGCACCCTTGTGGGGCCCCAGTGTTGAGGATCAGCGGAGTTGAGATATTGTTTCCTACTCACCACCTGGGGCGGCCTGTCAGAAAGTCCAGGACCCAGTTGCATTAGGGCGGGGTTTAGACCCAGGGTCTCGAGCTTAATGACGAGTTTGGAGGGTACTATGGTGTTGAATGCTGAGCTGTAATCGATGAACAGCATTCTTACATAGTTATTCCTCTTGTTGCGAGGAGTGCAGGGGGGAGCTCAGGCCTGTTCTTTCTAACTATGCCAACCATGGTGATCTTCCTCTTCAGGAGCTGCTGGCTGAGTTCACAAGAGGAGAAGAAATTGTCACACGTGATTTTGTGCCCCCTCAATCCATCCGTCACATCAAGCACAACCCGCATCCCCTGGTTCTTCTCCGGCCACCACCGGTCGTCTTTCCTGTGTAGACTTGCATCTTCCAAGGGTAGCTGAATTTTGCGTCACAGGTCACCCATATCTTGATGCCATACTTTGCTGGCTTGCCTGGCATATACTGTCAGAAATGACTGAGACCTTTTGACAGAAGAGATTACTATCAGTAATTAGTATCAGTGTCACAGAAAACAATCACATAAATCAATGATATTACAGCAATACATAATACAATTAACAGTGAAAATCGCTTACATTATAGAAATGAAAATAACAATGTACCTCTGAATGGAACCATTTGCTCATCCACTGTTACTTCAGGCCCAGGGTTGTAGAGGTATGGCAGACGCTCCACCCACTTCTCCCAGACCTCTCTTATGGCCGCCAGTTTGTCTCTCACACGTCTTGCAGGTCTTGATTCACGGTTATCAAATCGTAGCATTCTTGGCATCGTGGCACGGAAAATCGCCCTTCCACTCTCTGCATCCCAGAGACTACATGTAGCCTCGCCTCGGGACCTATACACACCCGCTAAGATTAGCATCCCTATGTAGGCATGCAGGTCAATCTCCATATTTATGTAAACCCTCCAAATTTGTCATCTCCAGGAAGATTTTTTAGATGGCTGGTGTAATGAACATGTAGAATTTTGAGGAAATGTCCTGGGCATGGGCAACTGTTTGTCTTGTGGGCCCTGGGGTCATCCTTATGTTAGAGGTTCACCTTGGGGTCATGATAGGGGTTGTACCAAATGTTGATGTATTATAATAATTGATTATAATATGTTGTATTAATAAATGAATGAATGAATGATTTAAAGATATTGTCATAATGCTAATTTCACCAATGAGCTAATGATTGACAAGGAAACAAGGAATAAACCACAACACCTATAACATTTTGTGCTGCCATCCTGCCCTGGTTGTCATATGGTGACAAGGACCATGTTATTTTGCTGTTATTTGACAAAAATGTCTCTCTTTCAGCTTGGGGGATTTCTTCTTCATCTGAAGATGATGCAACGTGCTCTGGGTTGTATTCTTCTCCGTATTCTTCTTCCGATACCTCCTCCTCTTCTAAATCATTCTTCTCTTGTTTTTCCTACACATCTGAAAAAATCACATCTATGACCTGTTGAGCATTGAAACGTGCACTCATGGCAAGAGAACTGGGGGGATTGTCATCTGCAGCACCTTTATAGCCTCTGACTGCATTCCCCATTAGTAAACAATGCTTTAAATTATATATTTTTTTATTTTGTCTGAAATTTTGTTTATTTTGTCAGTGAACTTGAGTCATGGAAAGGAGATGCTGCACATGCACATTTTAGTGTTGTCTGAGTTCAATCAGTAGCACACATAATCCCAGTTTCTCATTTGTGTGTCTTTGATTTTATAACTGATCCTAAGACAATCTTTGTACCCTGGTGGTGTACAGCTTTCATTGAAATATGAACAAAGGCGATGTGTCAGGACCCAGTCGTGAACTCCGGTCTCCAGTGTGAGAACCAGTCACTTAACAAACTGAGCCACGAGTAGTCGGCAGAAGCCAGAAGATGAGGCAGACACAGCCGTAATAGAGATGGTGCTTTAATAAAGACAAAAATGAAAGTACTTCAGGCAAAAAAAGTAATCCCACAAAGACAAAAGGTAAATCCACAAGGAAAGAAGGAACAGCAAAATGGTCTCAAAAGAATAATCCAAAAAATAAACGTTACCCAAAACAAAGTTCCACAAGAGAGTCCAAACTGGAGCAACCAAAATATTCACAGCTTAACTGAGGCAAGGTGCTAACATACAAACACAGAGCAAAGAACTAAGGAAAACTAAGGGTTTAAATACATACAAGGGAAACGAGGCACAGGTGCAAATGATAACTGGAAACAAGGGAAAGAGGAAAAAGGATCAGACAAAAAAAGACACTATGGGAGCCTCTAGTGGTCAAAAAACGGAAACACCCGGCCAAATGTTGACACGATGTTTCACTTTTTCTAATGTTGGGGTCACTCTAGGAAAAGTCATCAAATTTCAAGTTAAAAAAAATATAATTTTGTGGATTTTCTCACTGTTAAACATAGTGGCAGGTCATTCTTTACCCTTAAGACAAGGGTTAAACACAGAATTCTGATGGAGAACCCGGAAACTTTCTTTGCCGACTGCTCACACAACAGGACAGTTACAAACCTGTTATTTTACACAGACCACACTACTGCCTGGCATACAGCTGTAACCAGGCATTTCAGCTATAAGAGAAGGTAAAGAAGGTAAACATGTACCAGAACAGCACTGTCATGGTCCAGGACAGTGAGGCTGCACTCAGCTCCTTTGTGTGGGATTTTCACACACTAAGGAAGATAGCGGAAACCAAAAATAACAAGGACAGCACCCCGACCTCTCTCTTCACCTCAGGCACTCCAACAGCAGGAGCCCAGGCCCAGACCTACACCCACACAACAGGTCTATCCTCCCCCCTGCCTGCCTACAACCACCAGAGTCAAGACCACACTATCATCAGCCTGCTGAGAAACAGGCTGGCTCTGTTAGAGGTATGGGGTACTGAGCTAAAGGAACAGCCCCTTAGCTACACCACCTAGAGCCCAGGCACAGAGCTTCTACAGGACCAGATCATCCAGTGCAGAACCCAGCTGAAGCACTCTGTCCAGGAGCTGTGAGAGAGCTTGAGGAGGTAAAGGCCACCATGAGGAGAGAGCTAGTGCAGGGAGACCAGAGAACAGACTGTAGAGACTCCTAGAGAGAAGCTGCAGCCCTTCACCACCCCTAACAACCCCACTGACCCACCTTTACCCACAACCCCCCATACCCCACAAACCCTTTACCCCTAGTCAACAAAGAGTCTCACATGGGGACACCTAGTACAGAGAGAAGCTCTCTGGCCCCCCCTGACACACCCCCACACACCCCTCCTTGTACACAGGCCCTGTGTACACCAGCCCCTGACTGTAAACCCACTACTCTGGTAAAACCCACTGAGGTTGCCATTCTCATTGACTCAAATGGGAAATTCATCCAAGAGGATAAACTTTCACAAGGTGTCCAAAATATGGTTCCCAAAAACGCAAGATGCACTCCACATCCTGTCCCAGCTTGACTTTGGCACACCAGGCCACATTATTATTCACACCAGCACCAACAACCTGCAAGAGGAGCAGGAGAGAGTAGGCAGCCTGGTCAACAGAGTAGCAGAGAGGGCCTCTGAGTGGTTCCCAACTCCCACATCACCATCTCCACTCTGCTTCCCTGCAAAGACTTTCATCCCTGTACCAATCAGAAAGTAAACGCTGACATCATCAGAGGGAGTGGCCTACTCCCGAACGTGCACATTGCTCACCACCCAACAGTCACCCCAGAGCATCTGCACGACCACTCCCACTTGAGGAAGCAGACAGTAGGGATGGTTGCCAAGTCTCCAAAGGACTTGGCACTTGGTAGACAAACACCCGATGCCACACTGGACAGAGGACCACCCAGAGACCCCTGCCAGACCACTGCAACACCAAGGAGCCCCAGGCCCCCTCAACGCCCCATCAGACCCAGCGCACCCCACTGGCCCCACCCACCACCAGAGCATCACCACCTCCATCGGCTAAGCCAGACTGGACCGGGCCCAGCCTACTACCCCGCGCACCAGACCACCACTTCTACCAGACCAGAGAGGAAGCCCCACGGCCCAGACTTGGCCCCCTTCCACTCCACAGGGCCCAACAGCAGGACCAGCGCAGCTACGCAGAGGTCGTCAGAGGACAGGAGAACCCTTTAGGATTGAATGACACACACACACACGCACATGCAAATGCACACACACATCTTGTACTAAACGTTTACTTGTTCAATGAATAGGAATATATACAGTTGAAGTCGGAAGTTTGCATACACTTAGGTTGGAGTCATTAAAACTAGTTTTTCAACCACTCCACAAATGTCTTGTTAACAAACTATAGTTTTGGACGGTTAGGACATCTACTTGTGCATGACACAAGTAATTTTTCCAACAATTGTTTACAGACAGATTATTTCACTTATAATTCACTGTATCAAAATTCCATTGGGTCAGAAGTTTACATACACTAAGTTGACTGTGCCTTTAAACAGCTTGGAAAATTCCAGAAAATTATGTAATGACTTTAGAAGATTCTGATAGGCTAATTGACATCATTTGAGTCAATTGGAGGTGTACCTGTGGATGTATTTCAAGGCCTACCTTAAAACTCAGTGCCTCTTTGCTTGACATCATTGGAAAATCAAAAGAAATCAGAAAGACCTCAGAAAAAAATTGTAGACCTCCACAAGTCTGGTTCATCCCTGGGAGCAATTTCCAAAGGCCTGAAGGTACCACGTTCATCTGTACAAACAATAGTACCCAAGTATAAACACCATGGGACCACGCAGCCGTCATACCGCTTAGGAAAGAGGCGCGTTCTGTCTCCTAGAGTTGAACGTACTTTGGTGCGAAAAGTGCATATCAATCCCAGAACAACAGCAAAGGACCTTGTGAAGATGCTGGAGGAAACAGGTTCAAAATATATATGTCCAGAGTACTAAATGAGTCCTATATCAACATAACCTGAAAGGGCGCTCAGCAAGGAAGAAGACACTGCTCCAAAAAAGCCAGACTATGATTTGCAACTGCACATGTGGACAAAGATCATACTTTTTGGAGCATTGTTCTCTGGTCTGATGAAACAAAAAATAGATATGTTTGGCCATAATTGACCATCATTCTGTTCGGAGGAAAAAGGGGGAGGCTTGCAAGCCGAAGAACACCATCCCAACTGTGAAGCACGTGGGTGGCAGCATCATGTTGTGGGGGTGCTTTGCTGCAGGAGGGACTGGTGCACTTCACAAAATAGATGGGACCATGAGGTAGGAAAATTGTGTGGATATATTGAAGCAACATCTCAAGACATCAGTCAGGAAGTTAAAGCTTGGTCGCAAATGGGTCCTCCAAATGGACAATGACCCCAAGCATACTTCCAAAGTTGTGGCAAAGTGGCCATCACAAAGCCCTGCCTTCAAACCTATAGCAAATGTGTGGGGAGAACTGAAAAAGCATGTGCGAGCAAGGAGGCCTACAAACCTGACTCAGTTACACCAGCTCTGTCAGGAGGAATGGGCCAAAGTTCACCCAACTTATTGTGGGAAGCTTGTGGAAGGCTACCTAAAACGTTTGACCCAAGTTAAAAAGTTTAAAGGCAATGCTACCAAATACTAATTGAGTGTATGTAAACTTCTGACCCACTGGGAATGTGATGACAGAAATAAAAGCTGAAATAAATAATTCTCTCTATTATTTTTGTAACATTTCACATTCTTAAAATAAAGTGGTGATCCTAACTGACTTAAGACAGGAACTTGTGTAAAACTGAGTTTAAATGTATTTGGCTAAGGTGTATGTAAACTTCCGACTTCAACTGTACACTGTAACTGCCATGAAGTAGACTACCTACTTTGTTTATGTGTAATTGCAATGAATTCCCTGACACCATTTTGTTTGACACAAGCCATCTGATGTGTGATCTGGTTCCACCAGCACTATGGCATATGTATAGAGAGGGAGAGAGAGAACAGAGAGGAGGGAGAGAGTGAGAAAGAGAGAGTATGTATGAAACAAGGGGAGGGATTTTTTAGTCATCTTTTCTAGGTAGTGTGTAACAACCTCAGGTAATTCGCTTCAGTCTGTTTACTGTGAGGGAGAGCAAACCGTCTGTGGCCACTAAGTCAACACTGGACTGGGTCTTAATCACCTTATTACTCACTGACTTAACAAGGCTACCAAAGTGCACATTCCCAGATAGGATTCATTACAGTGCATGGATTGAGGTGTGATGCTGTAGTTAATTAGGGACAATGACCTGAAACCGTACGTGATTTCCTCTTCTCATCTTCCTCTCATTCCTCTCCTTGGTCTCTTTCCTTCATCTTCACGAGAATACATTTTGCGTTATCTGCACACAATGATCCATTGACACACAGACACAGACACAGACAAAGACACAGACAAAGACACACACACACACGATCATAGACCAACACATTTTCAGGGAATGTACAGTAGCCTACAGCCCTAGTTCCAGTGAAGTTCCACCACAAAATCCCAACAAACTAACACGCAAGTAATGCAACACACATACTGTATAAACACACACATACACACACAGACCTTCTCACTGACTAACACACCTCCAGGTTCTATTATGTAGCCTAGGTCCAGGGAAGTTACATCCTGGGTAACTCTGTACCCCATGGCCCATTACTCTGTACAGAGAGAGATGTGTTGGTCGTAACTTGTTTTGTACATAATGTTGCTGCTATAATCTCTTATGACCGAAAAGAGCTTCTGGACATCAGAACTGCGATTGCTCACCTCAAACTGGACGAAGAGTTCTTCTTCAATGAGTCGACAGGAGAGATATACTACTACCGACACCCGACCAGGCCCAGATCCCCTTGATTCGCTAGAGAAGGAAACTGAGATTTGGTGGAAAAAGATCAGGGTGCATTGCGAGGATCAGGCGACGAATGGCTCATCTGCCCTTGCCTTCCGTCCTGCTAGCTAATGTTTAATCACTGGAAAATAAATAGGACGAGCTGAAAGCACGTATATCCTGCCAACTGGACATTAAAAACTGCAATATCTTAGTCATGGCTGAACGACGTCATTAAGAACATATTGCTGGCGAGTAGTATTCAAAGTATTCATCCCCCTTTTCATTTTTCCTAGTTTCTGGGCCTGAGGGGGAGGCATTTTACTTTGGGCACGCCAGACTCACCAAAACCGTCACCTCGTGAGCCGCTCCCTAAGAAGTTAAAGAAAGAAATAAGCAAACATGTTTGGTGTTCGCCAAAAGGCATGTGGGAGACTCCCCAAACATATGGAATAAGGTACCCTGGTCAGATGAGACTAAAATTTATCTTTTTGGCCATTGAGGAAAACACTATGTCTGGGGCAAACCCAACACCTCTCATCACCCCGAGAACACCATCCCCACAGTGAAGCATGGTGGTGGCAGCATCATGCTGTGTGAATGTTTTTCATCGGCAGGGACTGGGAAACTGGTCAGAATTGAATGAATGATGGATGGTGCTAAATACAGAGAATATTCTTGAGGGAAACCTGTTTCAGTCTTCCAGAGATTTGAGACTGGGACGGAGGTTCACCTTCCAGCAGGACAATGACCCTAAGCATACTGCTAAAGCAACACTTGAGTGGTTTAAGCGGAAATATTTAAATGTCTTGGAATTGCTAGTCAAATCTGTGGTATGACTTAAAGATTGCTGTACACCAGCAAAACCCATCCAACTTAGAAAATTCCAGAAAAAGGAGCTGAAGCAGTTTTGCCTTGAAGAATGGGTAAAAATCCCAGTGGCTAGATGTGCCATGCTTATAGAGACATACCCCAAGAGTCTTGCATCTGTAACTGCGGCAAAAGGTGGCTCTACAAAATATTGACTTTGGGGGGGTGAATAGTTACAGTGGGGAAAAAAAGTATTTAGTCAGCCACCAATTGTGCAAGTTCTCTCACTTAAAAAGATGAGAGAGGCCTGTAATTTTCATCATAGGTACACTTCAACTATGACAGACAAAATGAGGAAAAAATCCAGAAAATCACATTGTAGGATTTTTATGAATTTATTTGCAAATTATGGTGGAAAATAAGTATTTGGTCAATAACAAAAGTTTATCTCAATACTTTGTTATATACCCTTTGTTGGCAATGACAGAGGTCAAATGTTTTCTGTAAGTCTTCACAAGGTTTTCACACACTGTTGCTGGTATTTTGGCCCATTCCTCCATGCAGATCTCCTCTAGAGCAGTGATGTTTTGGGGCTGTCGCTGGGCAACACAGACTTTCAACTCCCTCCAAAGATGTTCTATGGGGTTGAGATCTGGAGACTGGCTAGGCCACTCCAGGACCTTGAAATGCTTCTTACAAAGCCACTCCTTCGTTGCCCGGGCGGTGTGTTTGGGATCATTGTCATGCTGAAAGACCCAGCCACGTTTCATCTTCAATGCCCTTGCTGATGGAAGGAGGTTTTCACTCAAAATCTCACAATACATGGCCCCATTCATTCTTTCCTTTACACGGATCAGTCGTCCTGGTCCCTTTGCAGAAAAACAGCCCCAAAGCATGATGTTTCCACCCCCATGCTTCACAGTAGGTACGGTGTTCTTTGGATGCAACTCAGCATTCTTTGTCCTCCAAACACGACGAGTTGAGTTTTTACCAAAAGTTATATTTTGGTTTCATCTGACATTCTCCCAATCCTCATCTGGATCATCCAAATGCTCTCTAGCAAACTTTAGACGGGCCTGAACATGTACTGGCTTAAGCAGGGGGACACGTCTGGCACTGCAGGATTTAAGTCCCTGTCGGCGTAGTGTGTTACTGATGGTAGGCTTTGTTACTTTTGTCCCAGCTCTCTGCAGGTCATTCACTAGGTCCCCCCGTGTGGTTCTGGGAATTTTGCTCACCGTTCTTGTGATCATTTTGACCACACGGGGTGAGATCTTGCGTGGAGCCCCAGATCGAGGAAGATTATCAGTGGTCTTGTATGTCTTCCATTTCCTAATAATTGCTCCCACAGTTGATTTCTTCAAACCAAGCTGCTTACCTATTGCAGATTCAGTCTTCCCAACCTGGTGCAGGTCTACAATTCTGTTTCTGGTGTCCTTTGACAGCTCTTTGGTCTTGGCCATAGTGGAGTTTGGAGTGTGACTGTTTGAGGTTGTGGACAGGTGTCTTTTATACTGATAACAAGTTCAAACAGGTGCCATTAATACAGGTAATGAGTGGAGGGCAGAGGAGCCTCTTAAAGAAGAAGTTACAGGTCTGTGAGAGCCAGAAATCTTGCTTGTTTGTATGTGACCAAATACTTATTTTCCACCATAATTTGCAAATAAATTCATAAAAAATCCTACAATATGATTTTCTGGATTTGTTTTCCTCATTTTGTCTGTCATAGTTGAAGTGTACCTATGATGAAAATTACAGGTCTCTCTCATCTTTTTAAGTGAGAGAACTTGCACAATTGGTGGCTGACTAAATACTTTTTTTCCCCACTGTATGCACGCTCAAGTTTTCAGTTTTGTTGTCTTATTTCTTGTTTGTTTCACAACAAAAAATATTGAAAGTTGTCCGGGGTGTGTGGAAGGTGTCAGGCGCAGGAGATATGTTGAATATTGAGTATTTTAATATAGTCGCCAGAGAACATACAGGCACACTAGCAGAACAATACTCACACTATCAAAATACACCTAATATAAACACAGGTGTAAAATGCAACTACCCGGAGTACCGAAAATATAAATCAAATAACCTCACAGAGCAAGACCGGTAGCAACCTACTCTGTTAATAGACAAAACAATCACGCACACCGCCCGAACAGGAAGAGGGACCGACTTCGGCTGAAGTCGTGACAAATATTTAGCAGTGGTAGGCATGTTGTGTAAATCAAATGATACAAACCCCCCAAAAATCGATTTTAATTCCAGGATATAAGGCAACAAAATAGGAAAAATGCCAAGGGGGGTGAATACTTTCGCAAGCCACTGTACACTCGATCGGCAGGACAGAACAGCAGCCTCTGGTAAGACACGGGGCCTATGCAAATATGTGAACAACAGCTGGTGCACGATATCTAAGGAAGTCTCGAGGTTTTGCTCGCATGAGGTAGAGTATCTCATAATAAGCTGTAGACCACACTATCAACATAGAGAGTTTTCATCCATATTTTTCGAAGCTGTCTACATACCACCACAGACAGATGCTGGCACTTAAACCACGCTCAATGATCTGTATACTGCCATAAGAAAACAGGAAAACGCTCATAGCCGGGGACTTTAATGCAGGGAAACTTAAATCAGTTTTAACTCATTTCTATCAGCATGTTAAATGTGCATCCAGAGTGAAAAGAATCTAGACCACATTTACTCCACACACAGAAGCGCGTACAAAGCTCTCCCTCGCCCTCCATTTGGCAAATCTGACCATAATTCTATCTTCCTGATTCCTGCTTACAAGCAAAAATAAAAGCAGGAAGCATCCGTGACTCTGTCTATAAAATGAAGCAGATGCTAAACTACAGGACTGCTTTGCTAGCACAGATTAGAATATGTTCCAGGATTCTTCCGATGGCATTGAGGAGTACAACACATCTGTCACTGGCTTTATCAATAAGTGCATCCAGGACGTGCGTACATTCCCCAATCAGAGGCCATGGATTACAGGCAACATTCGCACTGAGCTAAAGGGTAGAGCTGCCGTTTTCAAGGAGCGGGACTCTAACCTGGAAGCTTATAAGGAATCCCGCTATGCCCTCCGACGAACCATCAAACAGGAAAAGCATCAATACAGGACTAAGATCGAATTGTACTACACCAGCTCCGACGCTCGTCGGATGTGGCAGGGCTTGCAGACTATTACAGACTACAAAGAGAAGCACAGCCGAGAGCTGCCCTGTGACACGAACCTGCCAGATGAGCTAAATAACTTCTATGCTCGCTTCGAGGCAAATAATACTGAAACATGCATGAGAGCATCAGCTGTTCTGGACGACTGTATGAGCACGCTCTCCACAGCCGATGTGAGACCTTCAAACAGGTTAACATTCACAAGGGCCAGACGGATTACCAGGACGTGTACTCCGAGCATGCGCTGACCAACTGGCAAGTGTGTTCACTGACATTTTCAACCTCTCCCTGTCTGAGTCTGTAATACCAACATGTTTCAAGCAGACCACCATAATCCCTGTGCCCAAGAACACTAAGGTAACCTGCCTAAATGACTACCAACCCGTAGCACTCACGTCTGTAGATATGAAATGCTTTGAAAGGCTGGTCATGGCTCACATCAACACCATTATCCCAGAAACCCTAGACCCACTCCAATTTGCATACCGCACCAACAGATCCACAGATTATGCAATCTCTATTGCACTCCACACTGCCCTTTCCCACCGGGACAAAAGGAACACCTATGTGAGAATGCTCTTCATTGACTACAGCTCAGCGCTCAACACCATAGTGCCCTCAAAGCTCATCACTAAGCTAAGGACCCTGGGACACCTCCTTCTGCAACTGGATCCTGGACTTCCTGACAGGCCGCCCCCAGGTGGTAAGGGTCGGTAACAACACATCCGCCACGCTGAGCCTCAATAAGGGGGCCCCTCAGTGGTGCGTGCTCAGTCCCCACCTGTACTCCCTTTTCACTCATGACTGCATGGCCAGGCACGACTCTAACACCATAATTAAGTTTGCTGATGACACAACAGTGGTAGGTCTGATCACTGACAACAATGAGACAGCCTACAGGGAGGAGGTCAGAGACCTGACCGTGTGGTGCAAGGACAACAACCTCTCCCTCAACATGATCAAGACAAAGGAGATTTTTATGGACTACAGGACAAGAAGGACCGAGCACGCACCCATTCTCATCGACGGGGCTGTAGTGGTACAGGTTGAGATCTTCAAGTTCCTTGGTGTCCACATCACCAACAAACTAACATGGTCCAAGCACACCAAGACAGTTGTGAAGAGGGCCTTCCCCCCAGGAGACTGAAAATATTTGGCATGGGTCTTCAGATCCTCAAAAGGTTTTACAGCTGCACCATCGAGAGCATCCTGAGGGGTTGCATCACTGCCAGGTATGGAAACTGCTCGGCCTCTGACCACAAGGCACTACAGACTGTAATGCGTACGGCCCAGTACATCACCTGGGACAAGTTTCCTGCCATCCAGGACCTCTATTCCAGGCGGTGTCAGAGGAAGGCCCTAAAAATGGTCAAAGACTCCAGCCACGCTAGTCATAGTTCTCTCTGCTACCGCACGGCAAGCAGTACCAGAGCGCCAAGTCTAGGCCCAAGAGGCTCCTAAATAGCTTCTACCTCCAAGCCATAAGACTCCTGAACAGCTAATCAAATGGCTACCCAGACTATTTGCATTGCTCCCCCCCCTCTGGAACGCTGCTACTATTCTGGTATTATCTATGCATAGTTACTTTAATAACTCTACCTACATGTGCATATTACCTCAATTACCTTGACACCTGTTCCCCTGCACATTGACAATGACTCTGTACCGGTACCCCCTGTAAATAACCCCGCTATTGTTATTTACTGCTGCTCTTTAATTATTTGTTATTCTTATCTCTTACCTTCTTTTTTTAAGGTATTTTCATAAAACTGAATTGTTGGTTAAGGGCTTGTAAGTAATAATTTTACTGTAAGGTCTACACCTGTTGTATTTGGCGCATGTGACAAATAACATTTAATTTATCTGATCTATGTATCTCTGTGTGGTTCCACTGTTTGGGACTAGATCTGACTAACTCAAACACACACAGCTGTCTCTCTTCTCACTCTGTGGTTGGAAACATCTGCCGGAGAAATTATAGCACTGTGTGTGAATATCCCCCCTCTGTAGCTAACACTTCGTCCTGCAATGACCCTTGAAGGTATGCAGGCAACTGTTGGTATATTATGGGCATACAATAGACTGTCTAGACTGACCAATAGACTGTTCTTTGGTTCATCGTTATTGATCAGCTATTGATCAAGAAAACAAGAGACAGTTTACTGAAATCTTGTCAGATATTGATCACAAGAGTCAGTTGTATCTAAGTCTTGTTATGGTAGATTTGTTATCTATTGACCTTTTAGATAAAGCTACTGCTACAGCATCCACTTTCTTGCTACCGCCAATGATTGTAGATCATAGTATGACTAATGATCTTTCCAAACACTGATTGATACAGACAGACACAGAGGTTCCCAGCAACAGCACAATTCCAAGTAAATCTTCCGAGACGCTCAATCCCAGACTCTTCACCCGTTTCATCTGAGATCAGTCCAAAACTGAGACTGAAACAACAGCTACAGTCAATTAACCAGCTGTTCACATCTGTCCTCTTAGAAAACATCTACCAGATAATGGTTTTAAAGGTAATAAAATACATCAAATCACAATAATGTTGAAGTTAAGACCCTTGCCAACTAATATGAACATTTATATTTAATTTTGCAGAATTGTTTGCTTTCTGTCAGTTTAAGAAATATTGCCTAGTGTCCCAAGTATCCCAAGTCCCAAGTATATTTAGTCATTTCTGTGAACTGTAATGAAAGTTTTACTGACACCTACCCATGAGCCCCCTCTTTCCATTTACTGCAACCACCCACTGGGCTCACACTGGTTGAATCAACGTTGTTTCCACGTCATTTCAATTCAATGACGTTGAACCAACGTGGAATAAACGTTGAATTGAGTTCTGTGGCCAGTGGGCAGCATCCTCAACCTCTGAGCACTGACTGACACCGGACGTCCATGGACGTTAACAAGTTGTACAATACAGTACTGTACATTAGAGTAGAGTTTAGTACAGTAAAGTACATTACAGTACTGTACAGTAGAGCACACTAGAGTAGAGTACAGTATAATGTACTTTATTGTATTGTACTGTACTAAACTACACTGAGCGTACAAAACATTAGGAATACCTTCCTAATATTGATTTTCATCCCCTTTTGCCCTTAGAACAGTCTTAATTCGTCGGGGCATGGACTCTACAAGGTCTCGAAAGCGTTCCACAGGGATGCTGCACCATGTTGACTCTAATGCTTCCCACAGTTGTGTCAAGTTGGCTGGATGTCCTTTGGGTGGTGGAGCATTGTTAATACACATTGTTAATACACAACTGTTGAGTGTGAAAAACGATTAATTTAACAAGTGACATCAATAACGGATCACAGCTCTCACCTGGTTGGCCTATGTCATTGAATTAGCAGGTGTTCCTAATGTTTTTTGCACTCAGTGTATACTGTACTTAATGAACTCTACTGTTCTGTACTGTACTGTGTATAATAATGCATTTCTGTACAGTACAGATCAGGGACCCACAATGTCATTCTGTTACCGTTGTCGTGGAAATTCTTACACAGTGACACTCAAAGTCAATCTTAATTGAATCGCGCTGGAGAGGTTCCAACCAACTCAATGCACCACAGTATACATGTCAATCAGGAGCTCTCCCTGGGCAGTCCCAGCAGTTGTCTTATATACGGCTATACACAGACAAGTTATATTTGTAAAGTTTTCAGTGGAAATTGTTGAAAGTTGTCCTTGTGCATAGAGTTGTATGGTATGTTTAACTTTGTAATCGCTGGAGTCTCAGTGTCATTCTGTTACCATGGAATTGCCCCTGACGCAAATCCCTCATAGTCTTTCCAAGATAAACGTCTCACTACTTCCAGGGCAGAGGCCAACAATCACTGTATTGATGCAGAGACAGAAGAATGCAAGTTTCTGTTAATCTCAATTCAAATCAAGTCCTGACAGTAAATGATCTGTCCAGTTGGTTTTTCATCATGTACAACTAGATCCGTGTGTGTGTGAGTGACTGTGTGTGCGAGCATGTGTGTGTTCGGCTGGATGTTTGGGTGTAATCACAGACAGACCTGATGCACTTCTCCTTGCTTTCAGCAGTATAGGACAGCTGTAGGCAGCTACTCTGTTGAACCATCTTCCACCCAGTCATATCTTCCACCCAATCCCGATAACTGCCAGTCAGGCCTACGTTGTGCGGCCTGAGAGACACAGAGAGGATGACATGGACACTGGGAGAACCCATAAACACCTCAACACCAGTCTATCATATCTCCACATCACTTCAGAGGTCATTGTGCCTCCAGTTAGGCTATTCCCTACGGGTCAATAATCCAGACTGCCTGGAGGTATATTTTTGGATCGCAGTAGGTGAAGAAACATCTAGTACTACTAGATCCCTGCTCCAAGCTCAACAAGGCAAAGCAATAAATGTTTACAGATAATATATGTCTATAAACTAGACAATTCGGCACGACAACACCATTGATTACCAAAGTTGATTGATCATAAGGTGAAATCAATAAAACAGACCATATCAAAAGATAGCCTAAAGTCCAACATGACAAATAACAGAAAACATGGCATGTAAGTAGTATAGCTAACAGATATTGTTATTGACAAGAAGTTGACAGCTATAGGCAAAAAAAACTACAGACAGGTCAAAAATTATTGGCATCCTTGATAAAGATGAGCAAAAAAGACTGTATGAAATAAAGAAAACAAATACTGAGCTGTATTATATGCTAAAAAATAATTATTTTATATTACTTGTTAAACAACATTTCTTTCTTTGAGCAATTGTATTAGTATAAAACAATATAATTTTCTATTTCTTTGGAGCATACAATATACAGTACCTTCGGAAAGTATTCAGACCCCTTAGCAAATATATAAAAAATAAAAAACTGAAATACCTTGTTTACATAAGTATTCAGACCTTTAGCTATGACACTCAAAATTGTCCTTGAGATGTTTCTACAACTTGATTGGAGTCCACCTGTGGTAAATTCAATTAATTGGACATGATTTGGAATGGTCACTCTGACAGAGCACCAGAGTTCCTCTGTGGAGATGGGAGAACCTTCCAGAAGGACAACAATCTCTGTAGCACTCCACCAATCAGGCCTTTATGGTAGATTGGCCAGACGAAAGCCACTCCTCAGTAAAGGGCACATGACAGCTCGCTTGGAGTTTGCCAAAAGGCACCTAAAGACTCTCAGACCATGAGAAATAAGATTCTCTGGTCTGATGAAACCAAGATTAAACTCTTTAGCCTGAATGCCAGGCGTAAGGAGGAAACCTGCCACCATCCTTACGGTAAGGCATGGTGGTGGCAGCATCATGCTGTGGGGATATTTTTCAGTGGCAGGGATTGGGAGACTAGCCAGGATTGAGGGAAAGATGAACGGAGCAAAGTACAGTGAGATCCTTGTTGAAAACCTGCTCCAGAGTGCTCAGGACCTTTGACTGGGGGCGAACGTACATGTTCCAACAAAATAACGACCCTGAGCACACAGCCAAAACTATGCAGGAGAGGCTTTGAGACATGTCTCTGAATGTCCTTGAATGGCCCAGCCAGAGCCCGGACTTGAACCCGATCGAACATCTCTGGAGAGACCTGAAAATAGCTGTGCAGCAACGCTCCCCATCCAACCTGACAGAGCTTGAGAGGATATGCAGAGAAGAATTGGAGAAACTCCCCAAATACAAGTGTGCCAAGCTTGTACAGTAGCTTCATATCCAAGATACCTCAAGGCTGTAATCAATGCCAAAGGTGCTTCAACAAAGTAAAGGGTCTGAGTAAAGGGTCTGAATACTTATATAAATGTGATATTTCATTTTAGCAAAAATGTCTAAAATCCTGTTTTTGCTTTGTCATTATGGGATATTGTTTATAGATTGAAGTTTAATTAAAAAAAAATATATTTTAGAATAAGGCTGTAACGTAACAAAATGTGGAAAAAGTCAATGGGTCTGAATCAGTTTTTGCGCATCTTTATCAAAGGTGCCAATAAAGTGGGACCTGACTACATTCTACTGGCAGGTAACAAAACACATCTTGTCAATTACCAAGTTGGTCAGTTACATCATAGACTGATGATATCAGACAGATGATATCATGGCACTATACAGTATAGCTTGCTATCAGAGATATTGTCTAAGCAAATGTATCTCTCCAATAATAAATATTTACTGTCTAAAAGTTACTTCATAAACTGTTTGGGCCTCAAGTGACAGTTAAGGAGCTGTTAGCATCTGTGATACTTCACACCTGTGAGGCCCGCTGTACCTCTCCGACCTGTGACCTGTTACTGTGCAGATGTTGTGTTTTCCTGTTTAAACTTGTGTACTCTGACCCCTAACCCCGAGCAAAAATATAAACGCAACATATAAAGTTTTGGTCCCATGATTCATGAGCTGAAATAACAGAGCCCAGAAATGTTCAATACACACAAAAAGTGTATTTGTCAAATTTTTGGGGCACAAATCTGTTTACATTCCTGCTAGCGAGTATTTATGCTGACTGCAGGAATGTCTACCAGAGCTGCCAGAGAATAGAATGTTCATTTCTCTACCATAAGCTGCCTCTAACGTCATTTTACGTCAAACTGGCCTCACAACCGCAGACCACATGTAACCACGCAAGCCCAGGACCTCCACATCGTCACCTGCGAGATCATCTGAGGCCAGCCACCCGGACAGCTGATGAAACTGTGGGTTTGCACAACCAATAATTTCTGCCCAAACTGTCAGAAACCGCCTAAGGGAAGCTCATTTCCATTCTTGTCATCCTCGCTCTGTTGGAATCACTTTTATACAGTAGATAACGTTGACACCTTCTTGAAATAGAAAATGCTCAGGAATGACGGAGATCATCCAAATCATCTTGGCTCCTTGGCAGACACAAAGAAAGAAACCTAATTTAGGTCCGTCTAACTGCTCTGAATGCCTCTGTTGATCCTCCAGCTATTGTATGCAGTAATCATGTGCCTATGAGACAGAGATATACGGTTAGCACTGAAGCGGTGTGTCCTAGTAGGAAGTCCACTCAGCTCAAACATAAATAACATGAGCATGTCTACTTCTGATAAGCTTCCCAGTAAAAAAAGTTATACAATCAAACATCCTAGGAAAGTGCTAAAAATAGCTAATCTTAACATATTTAGCCTAAGAAACAATGTTCATGAAATCAATAACTTGCTAGTAACAGATTACATTTATATGCTATCCTGTAAAGCTTAGTGAGGATCTCATGTTAAATACTGTTTGAAGTAAAATGGCTACAGGTTCATTTGCCTCACCTAAAGCCCATTCTGGTGGGAAGCTGCTATAGACCACCAAGTGCTAACTGTCAGTATCTGGATAATATGTGTGAAATTCTTGATAATGTATGTGATATCAACAGAGAGTTATATTTTAAATATTGACTGGCGTTCATAAAGCTGCCCACTCAAGAAAAAGCTTCAAACCATTGCCTGCAACCTGGTTCAGGTTATCAGTCAACCTACCAGGGTAGTTACAAACAGCACAGGAATGAAATCATCAACATGTATTGATCACATCTTTACTAATGCTGCGGAAATTTGCTTTAAATCAGTATCCAAATCAATCGAATATAGTGATGACAATATAGTAGCCATATCTAGGAAACCAAAGTTCCAAAGGCTGGGCCTAATATAGTGTGTAAGAGGTCATACAATACGTTTAGTAGTATTTACCTATGTTGATGATGTAAATAATATTTGCTGGTCTGTGGTGTGTAATGAGGAGCAACCAGACACTGCACTTGACACAGTTATGAAATTGCTTACTCAAGTTTCTAATAAGCATGCACCCATTAAGAAAATGACTGTAAAAACTGTTAAATCCCAGTGGATTGATGAGGAATTGAAAATGTGTAAGGTTGAGAGGGTTGAGGCAAAATAAATGACAAATAAGTCTGCCTAAACAACTGACTGAGAATCCTACTGCAAATTGAAAAATTATGTGACTAAAATTAATAAAAAGAAGAAACTATACAATGAAACAAAGATAAGTGATAAAAAGAATGATAGAAAAAACACACTGGGGCCTCCCGAGTGGCGCAGAGGTCTAAGGCACTGCATCTCAGTGCTAGAGGTGTCACTACAAACCCTGGTTCAATTCCAGGCTGTATCACCGTGGGAGTTCCACAGGGCAGCACGCAATTGGCCCAGCGTCGTTAGGGTTTGTCTGGGGTAGGCTGCCATTGTAAGTAAGAATTTGTTCTTAACTGACGTGCCTAGTTAAATGAAAGATAAGCATTGTAATTTTGAATTACTTAAAGTGAGCCTGGGAGGGGTATAAAAATGATTGTTGTCGATCAACAATGACAAGCCACCGGTGTCTAAGCCTACTAGAAGTTGTGTGCCCTCAGGCCAGGAGCGAAGCAAAAGTAATTCCGCTACCCAAGAATACTAAAGCTCCCTTTCACTGGCCAAATAGCTGACCAATCAGCCTATTGCCAACCTTTTGTAAACTTGTTTGACCAGATGTATTGCTATTTTACAGTAAACAAATTGACAACAGACTTTCAGCAGACTTATAGGGAAAGACATTCAACAAGCACGGCACTTACACAAATGTCTGATAATTGGCTGAGAGAAATTGATAATAAAAAGATTGTGGTAGCTGTTTTGTTAGACTTCAGAGTGGCTTTTGACATTATCGATCATAGTCTGCTGGTGGAAAAACATATGTGTTTTATATTGTGGAAAAAGAGTTACAGTTGAAGTCGGAAGTTTACATACACTTGGAGTCATAAAACTCGTTTTCAACCACTCCACAAATTTCTTGTTAAACCACAATGTTAATTGAGATTTGAGAATGCCCGCTGGCCAGCTCCACAGAGACATGCCAAAGCTTTTCATTAATCCTACAGTTTCATCAACCCCAAGTTAACTTTCCACAGAAAGAATCCATCACCCACTGCTAATTGCATTGCAAAACACTGTCCAATATGGAATTGAATAAAAAATTATACAATAGAGAATTTGTCTTGTTCAATTTAAAAGCACAATGACAGATGAAGGCCAAGTAGCCATCAAGCCATATACAACACGTGATAGCAAATTAAAGAGGAGTCAGTGTATGTATGAATGTGAAGTGTCTGTATGACATTTCCAAATGTTCCATGAATAGGCCAACATGTTTTTTTTCATTTCATTCATTCACTGTCAACTCTAGCAGTCAATCTTGAAATAAGCTTTAAAATAAACTTTTTTTTAAAAACACTGAGATGTGGACATAAACTAAATATATAATCTCCACAATGGCAAGTCTACTGTACTATAAGTGAACAGGAGCAGACAGTAGGCTAAAGTGACTGCCCACTTTTGAACTTTCTCTCAACCATTGCTTGTTGGTCTAGTCTGGTCATTCCAAAAATGCACCCACAGTTTGCTTCCTGACCATATCATTATGGATGGCTCTTTTGGGCTGCAATGGCTGAATTTACTTTTATATTTACTGCTACATATCTCTACAAATGTATTTTTATTCAGTCTCTAAAATCATTACGAAAGGAAAACTTGCCTGGCTGCAGAAAATACAACGACCTATAGCGCAACCTAGTGTTGTTACCTGATTAATAGGTAACACCACTATGTAACTGATTGCCCGTTAACTCACTTCATTCACATTTAATAAATAAATAGAGTTAAAATAGTTATGGGGTGCTGTTGGAGATGTTGTGTCTTTGCAGAGAAAATGCAGTCTTTAAACCCTCATTTCTCCCTGCGGCCATGTTTCCTTTTGTCTGTCTGGGACTATGTGTGCCTGTGCCATCCGGCAGTCGTAAATTCTGGAGCAGTGACATGGGCATCTGTGACTGAGGGCCCATCTGCCCTATACACTGGCTAATGGCTCTCTGGGCTGGCTGTGTGTATATTATATTTACCATAAAAGCTATAAATACCATGGCATCTGGCTGAGAAGAGAGTGAGGACACAAACCCTGTAGATTTCAAACACATTACTCAAGTCCCTGCAACTTTCAAACACAACGTTACAAAATGTTGGCCTTGTTTTACATTTATTTCTATTCTGAAATGTACTTATTTATGTGTTGATTGATCCATCCTCCCAGCAGATGTTTCAGTCTTCGTGTCCAGAATAAAAAATGACCAGATACAGTATTTCTAGGAAAATGCATAACTATATAGTTTCAATTCTTGACAACCAAAAGGAGTTGACACATATGTGACTAAGACTACTCACTTTTTATTATGACTTTTAGTACAGTATGCATTATTACAAAATTGGAGGTTGATAAACAATAGGCCTATTTCCAAATTCCAAGACATAAAATACTCTGTTTAGCAGATGTTGTGCAGTAGTACCAAGGCAAAGATTTGAGATAGCTTACCTTCTTACACTCCACTTAAAAACAGCACAGTAGACAGTGAGATCCATTGTAGCCATGCTTCTAATGTTGTGTTGCTGCCCTTCAGGGAAGGCAGTAGGTTGTACAGTTAACTCCTGATGGGGCAAAATCACAACCCTGAAACCACACAACCTACTACCTCACCCTGTGCGAACACCATGAACCACCGACCGGGCACAGTCCGGTTGACCAGTTGGTTAGAGATGGAGTCCAACCAGAAAATGTGAATTAACCTGAAGTGAAACCTAATTTCCTGTTAAAATATAAAACAATGTAATAATATTGCAAGAATATTGTAAGAATGGTAATAATGTAGGCACGAAAGGTACATTTTCATTGCAGCTTTTGCCGAGGATTCTTCATGTGGAGAGTCTGTGTTGATATTACAGCCACTTCAGGAAAGACAGTATGTTGTATAGTCATCTGACAGCTTGGGAGTGACCCTAAAACTATACAACCTACTACCTCACACCAAAGGACAGTTGGTATGTCTCTGACGAACAGTCCGTCTCTGACGAACAGTCCAGTGGTCTTTAAAGTGATCCTCATGTGAGAGCTCAGACATGAAAAGGTGAATAGCACGCACACACGCCCGCACGTGCAACGTGTCAACATCATATTTTGATGTTGTTCCTCCTTGACCCATCTCAGGTTCACACCATCTGTAAGACCCAAAAGAGGAGAGTGTGTTAACAACAGCTACTTGAGTGGACAGCTAGGCTTTCACCTGCTGTGTTGTTGTCTTGCTACATTATTAACCAGGCCCTTGATTATAGTTTAGCCAGGCAGACCAGACCAGGGTCAGACATCTCTGTTCCACACAGCTAAGTTACTCAAGCTTCACATGTTGGCACATTTAATACAGTTAACATTAAATGTTGTTGATTTTTTCATAGGATTACATATAATTACATATTAGAGCTATGAGGATCTCTGTTTTTCTTATGTTGTTGATGTCACTGTGAAGCCAAAAAGCAAGTGTGTTACTGCCAAGACTCAAATCAAGAGTTTTGATCTGTTTATAAAGTTTTATAAAAGGTAACAGTGACACATCAAGGCCATATTAGATAGTTACTTTAGGAGACTGTCAAGTGACTCAAGTAGGGAGGTATTAAATCTGGTGGTGGTTTGGTGTGTAGAGGGTGTGATGAGAGGTGAAAGGTTGTGGTTAACGCTGGGAGTTTTCTCTGTGACATAGGCTGTGGGCAGCACTGTGGTTTACCTCAGAATGGGGGAGACGGGGGGATCACAACCACAAAGGTGAGTCACAGGCCTCAGGAGGAGTGAGATAGTCGCGACTACACACACACACACACACACACACACACACACACACACACACACACACACACACACACACACACACACACACACACACACACACACACACACACACACACACACACACACACACACACACACACACATCACCTTGTGGCTATTTTATAGGGATCACATAAATGCCACACAAATCCAATACTCCCTGTCCATCAGTCTCTGAGGATAGGTTTTTTTAAATAAAAATGGAAGCACTAAGTGATTGATGTGTTGCTGAAACAATTCCAATGTCGCGGATCTATGTCTCTTTGTCAAGTAAACCACGGCCCATTTCACACAGGGGTGGGGTGAAACAGTGTTGCTTGCAGTTGAATTATTTGTGTCAATATATCTTAACAGTCTGTATCAATGTACACTGAGTATACAAAACACCTGCTCTTTCCATGACAAGCACTGACCAGGTGAATCCAGGTGAAAGCTATGATCCCTTATTGATATCATTTGTTAAATACACTTCAATCAGTGTAGATGAAGGGGAGGAGTCAGGTTAAAGAAGGATTTTGAGACAATTGAGACATAGATTGTGTATATCTGCCATTCAGAGGGTGAATGGGCAAGACAAAATATTTAAGTGCCTTTGAATGGGGTATGGTAGTAGGTGCCAGGCGCACCAGTTTGTGTCAAGAACTGCAACGCTGCTGAGTTTTTCACACTCAACAGTTTCCCGTGTGTATCAAGAATGGTCCACCACTCAAAGGACATCCAGCCAACTTGACTCAACTGTGGGAAGCATTGGAGTCAACATGGGCCAGCATCCCTGTGGAACGCTGACGACACCTTATAGTGTCCATGTCCGACGAATTGAGGCTGTTCTAAGGGCAAAAGGGGGGATGGGGATGTAACTCAACTCACTATTAGGAAGGTGTTCCTAATGTGTTGTACACTCAGTGTATATGTTATCAATGTAACTGACAACAGGGCTTTGACTGAGAAGAGAAATCACATTGGCACACTCAGCCGGTATCCTGAAATGCCCTCTTTAGCTGAGACCAATCTAATGTTTGGACACACACAACCCCATGGCAAATGAAGTAAATAGACTGAACCACTGTTTCTAATATTTTTTGGCACAGTTACAGTGTATCCCTCTGTAGCAATTCACTGTCAATCCATTGCTCCTCCTATTCCAACCTAGATGGGTGAGACCATATTAACTAATAGGGTTATACTATTATACTAATAGATTATAATATGTATTTGTATTAGGTTATATTGGTTCGGTTTCCGGGACACATTAAGCACAGTCCTGAACTAAAAAAAGCTTTCAATAGAGATTCTCCATTGAGAGTGCTTTTTAGTTCAGGACTAGGCTTGGTCTGTGTGCAGGAAACTGCGTATTATACTAATATGTGGGGGTGCAACTTTAAGTGTCACACTTTCAATACTCTGGCTCGGCCTATAGCTTTGTGAAACCTCCCGCTAGGCCAGCGAGGCCTAGACGAGGCCGCCACTCCACAGTCAGTGGCTTTCATTTTGATTTATAGGAATGGAGCGGATTCATTCTCCATTGTAGAGAAGAGGAGCTGAACCATGGATGAACTTCACAACTTGTGAGAGAGTCCTGAGGGTAAGGATACTCTCACAAAACTCACAGCCCAAATACTGCACTATTTCTAATGTCACATCAATTTCCATTTACAGACATCATACTTCGTGGTGCAGAAGGGCAGGCCATTTTAGTGGAAATGTTTTGAACATGTGACACTAATATTGAATGGCTGGAGTTCGAACCTGGGTCTCCAGCATCCTAAAAGACTGTGTTAGCCCACTGAGCTAAAGGCTGGGCATTCACTAAGGGAGCTAACACAAGTCTACAGGTCTCAGGCAAGGTTACTCATCACAAAAGAATGATTCAAGAACTAGCCAAATTAATCTGCTGTATAGTACAAAACGGCCAACAGGTGGCGCTTTTACTGGAGCCTTAGGCCTTGTGGGTCTATTGAGTGCTGTCTGCAGTGCACCCACTGACAATAGGGACTTTGTGTAGTTCAGGGTGCCAACCGACTGTGGTGCACTGTCTACTGTTTCTCAGGGAGCCAACCGCAGTCCGCTGTCTCTTCATCTTCATCTAACCTTTGAGGTACTGGATTTACTTTCCCTCTTTCACTGATTTCTTTGGCAGATTCAGGGTATGAGCCGCTTCCACTGTACTGTACAGATCACTAACATTACTGTAACCACTTTCTACTAGCTGATATTTTTTCTCTCATACTGTGAATGCGAGGGTGCATTCAAAACAAAAAACTGCATCATAAGCATTTGACTAACTTTGTGTAACTGCAGGCTACGGATAAAACGAGGCGAGATGCATTTCTTTTCAGGCTAAACCAAAGAACTATATAGTGCCATTGATTTTACTTAGTGTACAATGAAAATCATACAATGAAAAGCAAACCAAATACCAAACCAAATATAAACTGTACATTAATAAGCTTAAGAACCGAGAAACAGAATTTCACCTTTAATCCAGGGTCTATTCCGTCTCTACACATCACCCCCAGATCCAATCAACCTGCAAAAATAAAATGACAAATTTAAACGACTTACAGTCTTCTAAAAGTCTGAAAGTACAATAACGCTTGTCAAGCAAACCACAAACACAGAAACAAAGGCTTACAGCAAGGTAGCAAATAGAACTTGGCACAGAAATTCAACTTAATAAGAGCAACATAGGTGAAATACAAAGAAAATGTATTAGTGTTTGATTTAGTAAAAACTGGCATATAGTTTGTCTGCCCAGTGCAAGTTCACTTCATGTTGACTGGTACAGGAGCACTCCCAGGCCTATGCTTTCCCCAAACCTCTGCTCAAATATATAATTAGGACTGAATTCTCATATGCTGAAGTGATCAGGCCTCAGAATACTGTACCAAAATGGACTACAGTATATCAAGACAGTTACTGGCCCGAGTGGCATCAAATGCAAGCGGCTGCACAAAGTAAACGCTCGCTCTCTCTCATCTCTCTGTCCAGAAAATAACTTTCTGTACTAAGCATTGCTATTTTGGCCCACATACCAAAGTTCACAGATCATATGGGTTATTACTGTAAATGTCTATTTAAAACTTAAATACAAATATGTCTGTTATTCTGTCTTTCCTCTGGGTGTATCCTGATTTATGTCCTAATTTTCTGAGGTTATTTCTAATCATAAAGGGTCATGCATTATGACTGAAATTACAGGGCAAAACGTTATTACATCACTATAGCAGGAAAACACAAAACAATCTATATAGATGAATACAAGTCAACATAATGTCTTTAAACAAACCAGAAACACATGGTTTTAATTCAATATAATGAGGTAATATAATTTGTCAAACTAACACACGAAAGTTGTTTTTATATTCCACCTGTTCAAACTAGACCGTCTAAATGTTACTAAAATAACAGTTCATTAGGATAGAGCTGGAATGTGTGTGGACACCTGAAATGTTGTGTAAAGTATGTACAGTTTGTTTATAACAAGTCGATGCTAAACTATGTGAGAGTAAGTAAACGTAAAGAATGTGCAAAAGCTAACACTTCAAAATTATAACATTATAAAACGAATACAACTTTTTTATTGTTCAATTGAAAACAATATATTTACTTCCAGAATTTCATGCAAAAGTAAATGTGTTTTAAAGTACTGATTGAATATCGGACATGTTTATACCAATGTAATAATGGCAAAAACTGTAAGTGCAATACTTTTTGTCATTTTGATCGAAACGTTATAATTGATAAGACAATTTATCATGCAAACCCCCATAATTAAATAACTGTGAATAATTTAAATATTGATGTAAATAATGTAGAAATTCACTTACCTATTATTATTGGCTCCTTCTTCACACACACACACACACACACACACACACACACACACACACACACACACACACACACACACACACACACACACACACACACACACACACACACACACACACACACACACACACACACACACACACACACGCACAGTCTTTGGACTTGAATAAGCTGTTAGATTTTCCCACAAACCAAAGTGTAGACAGATCTTTTGTTTCAATGCTTCATTAAGATTCCCTCCACAAAACCAGCTTTATTACAATTTATTTGTCCCTCTCCCCCTCCCCCCTGCCCCTCTCTACCTCCCTCTGGCTCTCCCTCCCTCCCTCCGTCTGTCCCTCTCTCCGTCTCTCTCTCTCACACAGTGTGCACAAACACTTACACAACCTAGCAATCACATCTTAAAAAATTGTCTGAATGCAATTTAGCCTGGTTTTACATTTCTTTCTGTTCTCTGTTTGTCTCATCAATCAATGTGTAAGAAGAGACACACTCTCTGTCAATATGAGTATTAACAAACATATGGGTTCGAAAATCATAATATGGTAATTAAGTGTCTCTTCTTACAAATTTTTCCCATTCGGAGTGTGTGGAGTGTGTTTATGTTTGAGTGTGATTGCATGTAAGTGTATAAGTGTGTGTGTAAATTGTGTGTATGTTTGCGTGTAAATGTGTAATTTATTTTGCTTTTGTGTGTGTGTGTGTGTGTGTGTGTGTATGTGAATGCTAAACGGAGGGGTTTGTGCCCTCCTCTCCTTTACAGTGGCGTGGGAACTCCATTCATCATTAAACCCAGGGTCCATTGTGGAGCACATGGCATCGAGTGTGTTTGGGTGTTTGCTGCCTCTACGAGACAGTGTTTGTGTGTGTGTGTGTGCTTACACAAGCAGTCCCTTTGGCATACCCAGGAATGGGCTCAGTATGTCTGAAATGTGTCTTATGTTTAAATGCGCTTCAATACCACTATAAATACCCACACATACTAACTTTGGAGGGCCGATCCAGTGTCCTCTTTTACGATATTTCCTTTCTATAACCTGAAACTATACAACCCGCTGATGAAATTAAGTAAGAAACTGTACAGTAGACACTTGCCTAAAATCGTCTTTCTGTATATAGGTGTTGGATGAGATGTAATGGTGAAGGTACAATGACAACTTTAACACCTTCTAGAATGCCAAATTCTAGAACATTCTGGAAACACATTCTGATCCTACGTTTCGGCTAGTTCCTTTCCACCAGGCTTCTAAAAGCCTGAGAAAGAGGGGATGCGCCCTGTGCCTACATGTGCATATCTTCATCACCCTTCTCTAGTCCAACACACTGTCCCTCATCTTACCATAGTTACCACCTATGATAAAGTTATTAATACGGTATTCCGAGACAATGTATGATTGCCTGGCATTGAAACAACACCTTATTAAGAGGGGCTACATTACAATAATAAAATAAGAGTTAGTATCTTACCGTATGAGGGATCATTTCTATTTGTCAAAGAAAGCTAAATGTTATAGGCCTAAACATAATCTATTTTGGTGTTCTCTAAGTCTTATAGTGTTCCAGTGTTATGTGGTGAAGAATAGAGTATTGGACATCTAACGTCCGTTGGTTCTCCTGGGTTTTATTGGTGATGACTCACCTACCTCTAACTCTACTGCTATTGGTTAAATCAAAATACCCTCCTGCTATTGGTGAAGGTCTATCAGAATCTGCGTCAACACTGGACATACCACAACTACTATCAATGGATTTTTGGGCCTATCATTTTTTCAAGCCTGTACTGATATAGCAGAATTTGTTCATCCATTTAATTCTATAAACCCAATCGTATATATAGAAATGTAGCTATATTAAATGTGTCACATGGCAGACCACTTGAGTAAATAATATATTGTTTGTTGATTAAATGCATTGAACCGATGGATCATGAAATAAGACATGAGATATGTTCCGACCTACATAGTAAAAATAATAATTTTAAAGTTAAATTAAACATTTGTTGGAAAATGGAAATAGACTTGCACAGTATAAAAAGACATTGATAACAATAATTAAACCATTATGTGAATGTTTTGATTATCTTCCACATTTACGGATGAAAAACTAAATAAAAAAGCGCTTGAATTAAGAATTTACACGTTCTGATGGCTTTCTCTTAACTGCATTGGTTAACTGAAAAGCTACTCTGGGAGAGAGACAGCCCTGCTACCATGCTCTGGCATCTCTCCCAAAGCTACATCAACCACACTCAGCTGTGGTCCCTCACAAACTGTCCCCTTCTTTCGACCCCAACCACTGACCATCGCAAACACAGCCATGAGGGAAGTAGGAACTATACCTACATCGGAAACTACATTGGCAGTTTCTTCAGCGAAGTACAAATTGAAAACATTGTTTGGGGAAGTGGTATGTTATTGTTCTTGATGTTTAGCTGTATAGTGTATTATCGAGAATTCTGAGATCCTTAAACTAAAAACAAACTATATTAAAAGGATGTGCACTTCCATGTATATTTTAATCACTAAATAATGTATTCAGATAGCTGATCTAAACAGACTAGTTGACACACATTCACGCAACGAAGCACACTTAGAAATGTACCACTTACCTCAAATCAGACATGGGTAGACAGTCGGCATCACACACCAACTATGGATAAAACTCAAGGGTGTTTAAATCCAGACAGGCCTTATTATCCACCAGGGTAGTAGATCCAGAACCATAGTGTAGTTATCCTGTAGAGAGGGACAGACAGAGGGCAGCCACAGTCAGTCAGCCAGTTAGTTAGATCCAGACTCCCGGTGAGAACCAGAGAGGGATGAGAGTGAGCTGCCTTCCCCCAGCTCAGTGAATCATGTCTGGGATGTATTCCTGTCTGTCACCCCCTAGTCTGTCTGGGTCTGGGTCTATCACCGGACTGGGCCCCGCCACAATAAGAGGCCATGTTCGTGCCTGGGATGCACATGGTCATCCCCATCTGGCAGGTAAAAGTATTTGAATGAGGAATGTTAGCAAACAGACAAACTGCGTATCGGATGAATGCTAATGGTAGCAGCTACAGCCAGTCAGCCAGTCCCGTCTCAGCTTTGGGTTGGTTGGACCGGGAATGTGAATAATTTAACAGCAACCAAAAAGGAGGACCTCTTCCCTTTTCACCCACCACCCCTCCCTCCGAGTCCGAAACTCAAATGCCTTCAAAGACAGTGAAAGAGAGAGAATTCTAAATCTTTGCTCGCTCACTCACTCACTCGTGCGCTCAGAATCCTGCAAGAGTTCATTTTTGCACACATACACACACACAGGCACGTACACACACACACATGCATACAATACACAATCACTACAAATCACTTCTTGTGTTTCAACATGCAACATCGTTTTTTATTTCGTTTGGAGGCCTCTCACTCATTGCGTTTTTGTGTCTTTTATTTGAAATTGGCACCTGTCCAAAAAAAACCTCCGCCACTGCTGCACCGCCCTCCTACTCTCCTTTCACAGGAAGGAGAGGGGAAGAGAGGGAAGGAGAGAGAGAGAGAGCGGGACAGCTAGAGAGAGAAAGGGAGAGGGGGAAATAAATGGTAAGAGGAGTGAAAAAGTCTAGGAGTATTTGTGTGTGTGTTTCTTAGCAAGAAAGAAAAGAGGCAGAAAAAGAAAAGTGACGTGACGAGATACTAAGCGAGCTATTGCCACCACAGACGCACAGCGGTCGCTGAAAACACAGCCATCTTCATCTTCAGCATGAAGAAGCACATCCTGATCTTCTAAAGAGGGACGACATGGCGAACGCCGTGTCTCCACGCCGTGGAGTACGTTAAAAGTTGTAGCTACCAAAACAATTATTCAAACGCAATGCGCAATAACTCCAAATAATTATACGTAAGTATGGAATCTGCTGGAGGAAAAAAGTCCACAAACATTTTCAAAAGGGCAACCAAACCGAAAGTCAAACGGCGGAGGCCCAAAAGCTGCTTGTTGCAGGGTATGAGAGGTAGAGAGGCGCTGAGAGGTAGAGGCAGAGGGTTAAACTCCCCAGAGTAGTAAAAGCCCTCCTCCTCCTGGCACAGTCACTCTGAAGGGGAGGATCTAGCTTTAGAAATAGCAGCAGACGCTTTTCCTTTTTGTCATATCGCTAGTCCCCCCCTGGGAGAGAAAGAGAGAGAGAGAGAGAGTTGTGAGTGGAGGTGATGGAGCTCAGCTGATGATGAAATAGGGACGTACCGAAGTAAGTGAGGAAGACACACTTTTATAACAGGTTCGACACGACGTGTGTGTGTGTGAGAGAGCGAGAGAGACGATCAATAGGGTGGAAGCATGACCAAGATCTCCTGTAGCACACACACACATTCGCCAATCATCATTCCAGGACCCTACACACATCTAGTGTGTGATTAAAACACATTTACACAATGCTACTGTAACCTCAGATGCTTAACTTCATACTAAATCTGTTCCACAACCATGCAGCTACAGCTCTGACAAAAGGCATGTTTGGGAGCCTTTTTGAGATGGACAAATCCATTCATATAAAAACAGGGGGAGGTTTGAGGATGATCACAATTTTTTTATTTTTTATTAACACCTTTACAGGCAACTTAGACTGTGACTGAAGCAGGGTTGAGATGGACAGTGATTTTTGACTCCCTATGCACCCCACCTTGAGCACTTTTTTGTGTTAAAAAAGCGCTCAAACTATTTTGGCAGGGAGTCGAAACCCAGATAAGCCTCTGGGGTGAAACTGCTTCGCCGAGGCTGCAGGCTGGAGAAACAGTAAAGCATTGGCTGTGATTTTATACACACACAACATACACACGCACACACAAAGCTTAGTGCACCGTGAGATCCTCCTCCCGTTCACAGTGACAATGCAGATGGCTGCACTAGTAAATATGATCTACAGTACCTAGGAGGGTAAGAGGGGGAGGGGTGTCTTCGATTTAGGGGGGCATGATAAAATGGACTCTCCTGATGATCACGTCCTACATACACTTGCGCATTCACACATCTCACTGAACCATAAGTATCTATCATACAAACCATCTCTCAATCCTTTTGTAAAGAGATAGTTTGTGTTGCCGCACACAAATATGTGGCCTATCATTCATGTAACATATCATCTAAATATCTAACATTATTGCTATTTAGACATTAGGCTATTTTAGAACAACTTCCTGTCTCTTTAGGCTACCGTCCCCCTTACGCTCCCTCAAAACCAAGAGCTCCCAGAAGCTTTCCCTTCTCCCTGAGGTAGCAGGAGCACAAATGAGAGAGAAAAAGTGGAGCGCTAAGCAGTTTAATTTCTCTCCTTTTTGGTACATTAGCTGCATGAGACTAAAATGTTTTGGGATCTTTTTTTCCTGGTTTTCTCCTTGTGTGGGTACGTACAGTACGTGCGTGGGTACGTACAGTACGTACGTGTGCGAATGCCATGGGACGGAGACTGGGCTACTCTCAGCATTAACTCTGCCCATTCTGCAATGTCCTCTCTCTGCAATGACCCAGTATATAATAAAATATGAATACTGACATATTCAGAAACACGTGTGTAATCCAGTTTACATAGGAATTGTCAAGAAACATTAAAGATGATGTTGGTACAGTTGAATATGTTAAATTAAACTATATTTCTCTCATATTTTCTGATGAAAAAAGCTGATGGTGCATCTACAGTATAAACACGAGGTTAAACCCACTACGTCACATCTCGCCACCTCTTTTAGCCAATCGGAACTCCTCAAGACTAATAACCACATTACACAAAATATAAAGTACATAGATCAAATACTAAGATAAGCAAAAGTATACTATTTGTCACTTATTAGTTATGTTACATTCTGACTATCAGGCCCATTTCACTACTCTAGTCTGAAGAGAGACCACTGTTGTTTACAATTTTACATGTAGCAGGAATTCAAAAAAAACTTGGCATGGCTGTTGTGGAAAGTTCATTCGAGGATACAGTTCTGGTTTTGGGTAGGCTGCCAAGTCCTGACACTGTGAGCCTCTCTAAGGCCTCACCCCTCTCAGAGAGCTCTGAGTTGCCTGCGTAAGTCTGCCATTGATCAAACTCCAATATTAACAACCTCTTTATGACACCTTCTTTAGGAGTTGTACAACCGTCAGCTGTAGCACAGAACTTTATTGATGCACTTCATCTATCTGTAGATTTCTAAATCAAAGCGGTATTTTGTGTTTCATCATGCACATACTTTCAAAGCAATTTTGTATAACAATGATATTTGTTGTTTTTAAATTTGTTAAATTGTGACCAGACTGAACACTAGCCTGAGATGAGGCAGTAATGTAATTCAGCATTCTGATGGAGTTTACATGTCATCGGATGAGCTTTACTATCTGCCATAGCATGCCAAAATAAAGTTCTTTGTTAATAAAAAAATCAAGTAAGGCTATATTATCCTTTTCCACACATCTACTAATGTATATTGTTGCCCAACTATCCAGAAAGTATGACTTGGCAACTCGTAAGGGAAAATATTTAATCACAAAACAAAATGGCTGCTTCTTCAATCACCACCTCAATCACCACAGACACTCATTAGAGAACAAAACAAAACATTATAATGACTTCATGCAAAATAGACTGTTGGGAATTTTTACTTAACAAGTAAGTACCTGATACCTGATATATCAAACAAAACACTTTTAGTGACAAATACAGCAGTTTTGACATTGAAACTAAATAAAATAAATAAACATTTTCATTCAAAGATTATGGTATTATGGTGATTGGGGACTGAATTTACCAGAACAAATATATCTGGCTTAGCTTATCCTACTGTACTTGATAGCTAGAATGTGCATATTATTTTTCAAAGAGCAAAACGGAACTGTAAAGTACTAAAATATTTTTTTTGCGGGTGGGGGTCCAAGAGGTAATTTAGTATTTGTATTAGCTGTAGCGTCTGGTTAACAATGAAATAAATACACTGAAGCAGCGTAATTACAAACAGTTGGAGAATGGGAGAGTTATGCTGCAGGGTACAGTATGTATGCAACCTAATACCTATAATAATAATAACAGTGTAAATAAATAGTACACTGCTTTGTGTCACATAATAATATATATCAAATTCACTTGTAGAGTAAAGAAGACCATACCATTTATTGTATACTTTTTCATGACAAATGTCATGTATTCATCTCATTGACACTGCACGCTGAAGAAGACTGAGGCTGAATCGCCAACCCAATCTCCAAATAAAATGCCAACCTGTCGCGTAACTGCAGTAACAGAACAACGCCATGGCTTGATGTTTTAATTACACCATGTGGTGCTGTATCTTAACTGTCACTCCATCTCCGCAAAAAGTTAAACTAAAACGTAACTTTAGGCATTAATTCCAAATGGACACAGGGATAAGGTTAAACCTAAGTTTAGGCATTAATTCCAAACACACAACCCTCTGAGCCGGTGGCTGTGGTTTAAATGTCCATCCACCATCCCCATCCACAGCGCCCTAGCAAGCCGCAAGTCTACTAGACGGTATTAGGCACTCACGTTGCCCCTAGTGGATGGTATAGCTTCCACATTTCGCCAGGTAATCAGGTACCTGCAGAATCAGCACCTTCTGGCGTATTCCATAAGAGAATGGCATATACGGGCTGTGAATCGCATATATGCAGTGCAATTAATGAATCAAGAAATTATTGAAGAGTATTTCTTGGAGTGCTGTCCCTTTTTTTTTTTACCTCATACAATGTAGAGAGTCTTTCTCTCTGCTACCTAGACAGAAGTTCTGACCGCCAACCACCACCTCTACTTGGTGGTCTATGGTGGGGCCTCTCAAGCGCACGTGTCCAGACAACTTCTCGATTACACCCCTGACCCCTGGGGTCATCCTCTGTTGCTACGGGAACAAAGGGCATGACCCCTGAGGTCAGAAGTGTTAAGCCGGGAGCCCGGCCGGGCCCCATTGACAAGGTAGCATGGTGTTAGCTCAGAGAAGGTAAAGATCACTAACACAGGGGCCTAATAGGGATTAAGGGGCCGTAAGGGGCCCATCTCCTTAGGGATGTCACTCAGGGGACTAGTAACATCAGTTTCTGTTAACCTCCCTGACCTCCGGCCGCTATTTAAGGGCTAGATCGGGGCTTTGCCAGTGCGACTGCTGATCCTATATGGTTGATACTATCAACTGTTTGCATATTCAAGATTTGTAAAACATGAATTTAACAATTGCATTTTTTTGTGTAGAGACATGTTTCCCTAATCAATTGAATTGTATTTCTATAGAAAACCTCTGAAGTTACAAAACAGATTGACAGTTTAAATTATTAGATGCCAAAATGTTATACCTCAGAGAACAGAAAGCCATCAAGCCTCGATATTGGCAGGTATACAACTAATTAAACAGTATTCTTATGGAAAATGTTGTGCTATGAAGTAAATGCATTAGATTAAACGGAATTAAAAACCAAAATGTTATGATTATGTGTTCAGGCATTGATATAAAGAGCCTCAATATCAACAGGTACAAGATAGAACTGAAAACTCAAAATGGAGGACAGAGACAACATGGATACCAGTGAAGTAGCAATACACTGCAGATTGCTGATTCACCTAAACAAATTCAGATAAGAGATCTAAAGAAGTATATCCTTATATATTTTTTTATAAACGTACCAAAGACATGGTATCGAAGTTAAGTATTTTCCGACCACCAGTTTTCTACAGTTTCTTCATGTTTGAGTAGGGATGAGTTTAACTCCGTCCATTCCAATGAAAAAGGAAAATAGTTCTAACTAACACATTAATTATATTATTTTCAATCAATTTAAAACATTTGGCTGGGGATGACTGGAAATATTTTACATCAATATATGAAAGAAAATAATATGACCATGTTAACATATATATATATATATATATATATATATATATATATATATATTTGTTGCCTTTAGTATATCAAGTGGCTAAGGATGAATAAAGACATGTATTGCTTTAAAGGTCGAATTATTAATTTTATTATGTCTCATGAGTGATAAGAAGGAAGGCTTGAAATAATTTTCACTCCTAATGTTGGTGAATCATATCAAATACAAATAATGATTAACATAAGAGTATTTCACGGATAAACATACTGTATAACTCAGAATGGAAAAGTAAATAGGCACCTATGTATTTAAATGGCTGATAAGCTAGAGGTAATGGAGAGAGAAAAATATGATTAAATATAGCCTAAGAAGAGATGCTGTTCTACAGAAATACATTACCAAATGAAATAACATTATTTGTTCAATTGATTAGAAAATAAAAATAAAGAAATAAGATATTATATGAATCGTTTTTATATTTATATTAATTTGCCAAAAGCTTTTAGCAATAATGAATTTGTATACTTAAAAAAATCCAAAATGCTGTAGTATTTCCTCAAATTTAAGTTGATACAACCTAAGATGTTTTGGTTAAATTTAGATAGCAAAATCAAAGATCAGAAAAATCTGCATGAAATGTGAATGGTAAAAGTTTTTCCTTACCACATTCTGTAATATGAAGTGAAGTGTCTATTACAGAGTCCGACCTTTGTTGTACCAGGAGTGAAGTGCTAACTTCTAATTAACTAATGTTGCTTTCCTAAGTGGGAAAACAAAGTCTTACATTTGTTGGTTTTGGAAAAATGAAATTCTAAGTCTGATCATGATATTAAAAAGATACAAATATGTTGGAGGCAAATATAACTATATTACCTTAAATGGCTTATTTCCCACACTATAGCTTTCGTAAACTACCATTTAAGAACAAAAATGTATACCATATTATACATCTTTATTATTTTTATGTATTTAATTATTCAGGGTTAGAGATGTATTTTACAACACAGACATGTGATATACACACTGGATATAAAGAAGTTGGAAGTAGTTGGAGACAAAAAAATGGCATTAGTGTGTAAATGGGTTTTAATAAAATGTATAATTCATAACAATTATCACTATTTAAAGTGAAGAAGAATAAACAGCATAAATAAAAAAGTATATTTGACCGTTTTTACAAAATTAACTAAAATGAAAAATGATAAAGCCTACATAGATGCTAGAGCTATTCAGTACATTCTTTTCAATTATTTGGTTTCAAAATCTTCTAAACTGCTGTTAATATTTTTTTATGTCACGTTCAAAAACATGTAGGAGTCAACTTCTGCTCTTCTTTTTTTACTGAACATTTCTATAGTAAATTGAAAATCTGTGAAATCTGACCAAAATTGTTTTGCTGGTGCCATATACGTGTATTCTATAATACTTTTAACTATTTTATCACCTTTAAGCAAATAGTTGTATTATGTTTTGTTCACTACAAATTGAAATAAATAATGTTGTGTCTGTTGTTTAATTTTTTTGCACTTTGAAGATCAAACAATGAATTTTGGTGAAAAAAATAAATGGTGAATGACTTAAAGGAGATTTTAGCGATAAGAAATAAATGATCTTGAAAGAAAACAATATCTTGAGACAAAAACCACATACTAAAAAAGGTAATTACAAAACGTGAAATGGAATACCTTCTTTGTGACTCAGTCTTTTCACTTTGATAATCAAACAACTCAAAAACAGAAGTTTTACTTCTGTGAGAGCTCACTCGGCTTCTAAGCAGAGCAAATGTTAGCAAGGTAGAGGCTGGGACAGAACTGAACTGCTCTGAGCTGGAAATACAGTAAGTGTCCAAGACAGGACCACCACACTTTAACCAGACAGACTGATCCAAACAACATTATTATTGGCCTCCTCGCAGATCGTCTCTTACAACTCTTCTAATTAAAAGAAGATGGGAAATAAACGGCCTATACTTTGAATTTAACCATGTGACTACCATATTACATTATTTTCCAGCTAGTTTTTTATTAGCACAAAACACTTACACTTGTATAAGTTTTTAAATTAGGAAAGCAAATTGTCTAGGACATAAAGAAAAGAAAAACCTTACCCATCACACAAAGATGTGCAGCTCTAATCCTTAGTAACGCTTCATGGAGGACCTAAAATGAAATTACTCATTATCATGACTCCCTATTTCATGTTGATACAAGCATAATATTGTAAGATAGAAAAAATTACAAGATAGGTTTGAATATAAATATATATATATATATTATCTGAACTACCTCTGAATTACTTGTGTCAAGGTAAAACATTTGAGAGATTCATGATTTGTAATATATTCATAGTATTTGGAATGTGTGATTAACCCGAAAGTGATAACTAATACATTTTCAATCATAGCAGAAACAGTTACATACTCCACACAAGGGAATTATTTTAACCCACTTCAATCAAATGTAACTAATTTGAACTAGTCACAGTCTTGTACAATCTGACAACATACTCCCACAACCCCATATCTTTGTTACCTGTAATTCTTACTGGGCTTATATCTTCTCTCGGTCAACCTCAAGTCTTGAAAAAAGCCCCAGAAAAACAGCAATGATTTATTCCTCTTTTAGTACATTGTGTGCAAGCCAGGCAGGCGGGTCTAGGGGAGCGTGGGTCTAGGGGAGAAGTTCTCTCGGTTGTCCCTCTTAAAGACTCATGCCGTCCGTTGGTTCTGGCACGTGCCACGTCACGGCTATTCCTGCGCGGACAGGCCTGTGAAGAGAGGACTCGGCCCAGTCGAGCCCTCCACACCTCTACACCCCACACTCCCTACCTGTACTTCACACCAGAACTACCCAGGGGGGCTCAGAGAGAAACACTGAAAAATGAAAGAGTGCTAATAGGTCTAAGTGTCTGTAGACAACATCTAGTCTTTCTGTAGTATATTAGTTATTTGTCTTTAATTGTATTTTAGTGAGGGATCACCCTATGAAAATCAAGCATCTCATTTTTGGCTATAAGATATTCTAATACTTATATTTTTACTGTAGCTTGAGGCAAATTAACACTGTAATTAGAATGACTAAAACATTAAAACATGGGATTAAATTATTTAATTTCTATTCCACTTGGTCCTCTCTATCTATTCTACAGTATATGTGTAATGTACATATGCATTTAAAATATATTTGAATATTTAAATGTATTTGTTTAATTAAATGTAATTAATACTAATACAATTTAACCCCAAATTAAACAGTCAAGAGCCTCCCCTTAATAGTTTTTTGTTTTGTTGTTAATTTGCTAATATGTTCAAATGTACATTTTTCTTATTGAAGTGGTGCATAAAGATATAGCATGTTTTGTTGTTGTTGAGAAAAAGCTATATTGTTGGAGTCATGATTCCGATTGTAGCTCAGACTGTTTTTACAAACATAGTCTTAAAAATATATAAAAGGTCTTGCTTTTTTCTTTAAATTAGTATCCTAACAAACTTTCTACATAAATTATTTGTTTTGATGATGTAACTGTAGTCTATACCTAGTAGCGGTGCGTTGGTAAAATCACCGGGAAAGCCAATCCAGAAAGAAATGCCATATTACAACCTATGTGATAATTGCATTGTTTGCTCCATAACCTGTTAGTGCCTTGACACCGTGATATATAGGCCTAAGACTGAGACAATAAGAAGACACAGTGGACGAATAAATTCAACAACACATTTGTTTCATTTCGAAACCAGAGAGCAACATCTTTACTGTGAAGTCCACAAAACATATTGCATGTAACAAACAGTTACATGACCTACAGCATGGTCAAACAAAGTAATGTTTCCGACATTTTCGGACTACTAATCAACTATTGACTTAGAACCACGGAGATTTACCGCAAGTCGCAAAAAAAATCCACTATTCCAGCACCATTTCAACTTCAACATTTCAACATCATCTAATCACCTATGCTTAGTCTAATACAGTGACAACAAAAAAATACCAAAAACTATTTAGTCCAATCAACATAAGCTAAATATGATGTGGCTGTCCGTGGTACTGATTTATGTGTGTGTGTGTGTGTATATTTGTGTGTGCATGCAAGTAGAAAAAACATGACTCACCCTACTTGTAGAGAAACGCCAATGCCATCCTACTCTTTCAAGCCTAAACGGTCTATGACTATGTAATACAGTACACGCTTTTAGTTTTTGTTGTCCTATACTACCTGGCTAAAATACTTGCTCGCTAGCCTAACTTCCTTTCATTGTCAACGATATGCTAGCCCAGCTAGTTAACCTTTGCATAAAATGAGTTAATATTAGCATACTATTTCCATACTATTAAGTAAAACCACAATTCCAAATCCCTATCTCTATTGATGGCTAATTTAGGAAAGGGAAGATTTTAGCTGGCTAGCTAGCCACCGGATGACAACAACACAACGAGAATCAACGATTCAAATTTGGCTTGTGATGTGATTAGTCTGAAGCCAAATCCAAACTGGCTTCCCTTGACACTTTTTTTTGTGCACAAGGACCATTCACATCTGAGCTCACTGACTTGCCTAATTAAATAAAGGTTAAATAAATAAAAAATAATACAAGTTTAGCTGATTGGCTATTATTTTATACTTTCTTTATCAAGGGAGGCCAAATGCTCGCTGGCTTTGCATTCAATGCTATGGGTGGCAACAATGTCATACTCTTTCTGACCAGACAGCATCAGATAGATCCGCTACACATACTGAGACAGAGGGGCGCTGTTTCGTTCGCTCGGGGGCTTTCTCTGGTGAGGCATGCAGTCTCTTGCGAATTGAAGAGACACGAAAGATTCATTATTTTGTATGTTTTTTTCTCTTTTTTTTGAGAAACTTCCCTTGTCATCCATGAATACACACCACAGTCTATACTGTCTTTTCAAAGAGGTGGGGCGGCTCAAAGGTGTTAAGATGCTAACAGTCATGTGCGCGCCCCCAGCAACAAAAGGTCCCCTATGTTGGGTGCATACAGATAAAGGAGCCTCCTTTGTGTGCTGTGTTTCACATAACGCAGGTCCGGCATGGGATGCATGCCAGGTCTGGGTCTGTCGATCCCTCTGACTGGAGAAACAGAGATACACACACACATACACACACACAGAGGACTGGACAGACATATACTTCCTTACTGTGGCCACTCATAAAACACATAGGTAACGCTTTCACAGATATGGATTAAGCTTGTATTCCTGGTTTAAAATGTAATAACCCTCTAACCCTAATTCATACTAGTAAAATATCCTCATAAGGGTTGTATATTCAAAAAGAAAATATATCCATGAAGTCGATAAAACGTCTATTTCACAGGTAGTGCTTCCAAAACCAACAGTAGGCTAGATATTAACAAGGAAATAAAATGTTCTCACTACATATATGCTGGGATATTGCTATAAAATACTAAGTCTAAATGTCAGTGGTTTGTAGCAAATCCATTTTGGAGAAATTAGTAACCTCAAATTGCCCAGCGTTGTTCGATGTTATTCTATAAATTGTAATAAAACAATAAAGCAATAACTGCAGGTTCAGGAAATGAGGTTTAATCAGTAGCTGCTGGGAGGGTGTGGGGGTGTAGGTAAGGTATTACGATGCTTATCTACACAACACATACATGTCCATGCACAGAGCCCATCCCTCTGCTCCATTGTCTCTTATACAAACAAAAGGCTGTAAAATGTATGTTCATTTAACTTTTGTAAATACTGCTTCAGGATTACCATGAGCCCCCTACCCACTACTGAATCGCAAATGGCACTAAATATGTCCACTTTCTCACACACCTAAAAATAATACACACACAAAATAAGGGCATAAGAGCCAATGCCTGACCACCACACCACAGAGGGTAAAAAGTATATAAAGAGTCCCAATGAGTTCCTTGGCATGTTAGTTTTCTTCCAGGCAGTCCCTATTGACCTGTAAACCTTTGTGACTGGAACAAATGCAAATGGCGCTGACTTGCTCACACAGAAACACTAAAGGCCTATTCAAATGAGGGCATACCAACAATGCAGCAGCAGCGCTGGTGCCCGGCCCGCAGTGCAGCCCCAGACTGAGGACTCAAAGGCCCAGGATGTATCCCAAATTGCACCCTATTCCCTATAATTATGAACTACGTTTGTCCATGGCCCATTGGGTTCTGGTCACAAGTAGTGCACTATATAGGGAATATGGTGCTATTTGGGACACACACTAGCCTCCCAGGAGCTGGTTTACAGTCACATGTTTCACTCCTCCAGCTCAAGCTCCAGCCGTCTGGCACAGAGCAGAGGGACCATCCACTTTCATTAATTCTCCTCCATGACTTCTATAAACACACCCATCTGAGCAGCTAACTCTGGCTGTGGAACTCTCTCTTAGTTAGCAAACTGATAGTTAAAATGTGATATAATTCTTCTAAACTTAATTAATTACTTCCACTGTTTTCAACTTCAAATAAACATTCAGTATAATTGTAATAAACTTGCAAACTGCTAGTTGAAAAAACTTGCAATAAACTGAAAACTGAAAATGTACTACACAAACATGATGAACATGTGTATCAATTACAATACAATGTTAATACAATAGATGTTCATTTCCAACACATTTGTGATGATGTGTATATTTCCGGCAGTAGGTATTTAATGGTGGACAGGGATCTGAAGTGCTGAGTCAGCCACATCTGTAGAACACCTGCAACAAACAGCCACATGACCCTGAAAGAACCATCCAGGGGGGAGGAGGGGAGAGGGAGGAGGAGAGAAAGAAAAGGAGGAGGGAGTGAGAGAGGGGAGAAAGGAGAAAAAGGATGTTGAGCCGATAAATAAAATAAAATAAAATTGTTTTGTCACATGCGTCGATTACAACAGGTGTAGACAGTACAGTGAAATGCTTTAAGAAGTTTTAAGAAAAAAAGTGTTAAGAAAAAAATAGATAAGTAAAAAATAGATAAAAGTAAAAGTAACAAATAATTCAACAGCAGCAGTAAAATAACAATAGCGAGGCTATATACAGGGGGTACCGGTACAGAGTCAATGTGCGGGAGCATCGATTAGTCGAGGTAAATGAGGTAATATGTACATGTAGGTAGAGTTAAAGTGACTATGCATAGATAATAAACAGAGAGTAGCAGCAGTGTAACAGAGGGGTATAGGTATCCCTTTGATTACTGTTCAGGAGTCTTATGGCTTGGGGGTAGAAGCTGTTAAGAAGCCTTATGGACCTAGACTTGGCGCTCCGGTACCGCTTGCCATGCGTCTTAACAATTTTTAGGGCCTTCCTCTGACACCACCTGGTATAGAGGTCCTGGATGGCAGAAAGCCTGGCCCAGGTGATGTACTGGGCCGTACGCACTACCCTCTGTAGTACCTTGCGGTCGGAGGCTGAGCAGTTGCCATACCAGGCAGTGATGCAACCAGTCAGGATGCTCTCGGTGGTGCAGCTGTATAACCTTTTGAGGATCTGAGGACCCATGCCAAATCTTTTCAGTCTCCTGAGGGGGAATAGGCTTTGTCGTGTCCTCTTCACGACTGTCTTAGTGTGCTTGGAACATGATAGTTTGTTGGTGATGTGGACACCAAGGAACTTGAAGCTCTCAACCTGCTTCAATGGGGTGTGCTCGGTCCTCCTTTTCCTGTAGTCCACAATCATCTTCTTTGTCTTGATCATGTTGAGGGAGAGATTGATGTCCTGGCACCACACGGCCAGGTCTCTGACCTCCTCCCTATAGGCTGTCTCATCATTGCTGGTGATCAGGCCTACCACAGTTTGTTCAACGGAAAACTTCATGGTGGTGTTGGAGTCGTGCCTGGAGTGAACAGGGAGTACAGGAGGGGATTGAGCACGTGCCACTGAGGGGCCCCCGTGTTGAGGATCAGCATGGCGGATGTGTTGTTACCTACCCTTACCACCTGGGGGTGGAGGCCCGTCAGGAAGTCCAGGATGCAGTTGCAGAGGGAGGTGTTGAGTCCCAGGGTCCTTAGCTTAGTGATGAGCTTTGAGAGCACTATGGTGTTGAACGATGAACTGTAATCAATGAATAGCATTCTCACATAGGTGTTCCTTTTGTCCAGGTGGAAAAGGGCAGTGTTGAGTGCAATAGAGATTGCATCATCTGTGGATCTGTTGGTGCGGTATGCAAATTGGAGTGGATCTAGGGTTTCTGGGATAATGGTGTTGATGTGAGCCATGACCAGCCTTTCAAAGCATTTCATGGCTACAGACGTGAGTGCTAGGGGTCGGTAGTAATTTAGGCAGGTTACCTTAGTGTTCTTGGGCACAGGGACTATGGTGGTCTGCTTGAAACATATTGGTATTACAGACTCAGTCAGGGACAGGTTGAAAATGTCAGTCAAGACACTTGCCAGTTGGTCAGCGCATGCTCAGAGTACATGTCCTGGTAGTCAGTCTGGCCCTGCGTCCTTGTGAATGTTGACCTGTTTAACTTCTTAGGGAGTGGCTCCCGAGGTGACGGGTTTGGAGAGCCTGGCGTGCCCAAAGTAAAATGCCTCCCATTCAGGCCCAGAAAATAGGATATGCACATATTTAGTACCATTGGATAGGAAACACTCATTTTCCAAAAGTGTTAACCATTTGTCTGTGAGTAAAACAGAACGCCATATGGCAGGCGAAACCCCGAGGAATTTCTGTCCTGGAAAAAGTGATTTTGACACATTGCTCATTTGGAACCCCTCCCTCATGAAAATGACCATATGAGGGCATATGAATGCAGTACCCATCGCTTCCTTTAGATGTCAACAGTCTCGAGACAGTGTAAATTTTCAATTTGGATGCTTTAGACCAGAGAATAAGAGCAAACCAGGAAGTATCCTTTTTATGTCAACAGTACCCAGCGCGCGCTCCCGACAAGGCGCGCAGTGTCTTTACCGTCTTTATCGATCAGTTTATATTCCGGTTGATTTATAATAGTAAATATACGTAAAAGTGTTCCTAAGGATACATTTAAAACTATGTTTGATTGTTCTTGGACAAGTTTATAGGTATAAGATGAACGAGTTCTCGCCACGCTTCAATGGAGGAGTGGAGGCTGTCGTTTCTGATTATAACGCGCGAACCAAATGGAGATTTATGGATAAAATACATTACTTTTTCTAACAAAAGAACCATGGATTGTCTTCGTTGGACACTTAGGATGACCTCAGCAGAAGTTCTTCAACAGGTAATTGATTTGTTTTCGCTGTGAAATGTGTTATGTGTGTGCCATGATGGCTAATGGATTTATGGCTATGGGAAAAATATGTGAGGTGCTACCCTCAAACAATCAAATGTGCTGCTTTCGCCGTAAAGCCTTTTTGAAATCTGACAACGCTGTGATATTGCCAAGAAACAGAGCTTTTGATGAGTATGGAACATATATTGGTGGATGTTTAATAATTGGTGGATGTTTAATAATTCAACTTTTGGATTTTGAATTTGGCGCCTTGCATTTCACCTGGTAGTGTCGGGATTGGGGCGCTAGCGCCCCAGCAATCCCTGAGAGGTTAAAGGTCTTACTCACATCGGCTACGGAGAGTGTGATCACGTAGTCGTCCGGAACAGCTGATGCTCTCATGCATGTTTCAGTGTTACTTGCCTCAAACCGAGCATAGAAGCAATTTAGCTTGTCTGGTAGGCTTGTGTCACTGGGCAACTCATGGCTGTGCTTCCCTTTGTAGTCTGTAATAGTTTGCAAGCCCTGCCACATCCGACGAGCATCGGAGTCAGTGTAGTACGATTTAATCTTAGTCCTGTAATGACGCTTTGCCTGTTTGATGGTTTGTCCGAGGGCATAGCGGGATTTCTTATAAGCTTCTGGGTTAGAGTCCCGCTCCTTGAAAGCGCCAGCTCTACTCTTTAGCTCAGTGCGGATGTTGCCTGTAATCTAATGCAAGATGGCACCGACAGAGATGGTCGCCTCGCTTCGAGTCCTTAGGAAACTATGCAGTATTTTGTTTTTTATGTATTATTTATTACATTGTTAGCCCAGAAAATCTTAAGTGTTATTACATACAGCTGGGAAGAACTATTGGACATAAGAGCGACGTCAACTTACCAACCTTACGACCAGGAATACGACTTTCCCGAAGCGGATGCTTTGTATGGACCACTACCCAGGACATTGGATCTAATCCCAGAGGCCGACCCAAAACAATATCGCCGCAGAAGAGGTAGACGGAGCGGCCTCCTGGTCAGGCTTCGAAGAAGTGCACACCGCTTCAGAGTATACTACTCGCCAATGCCAATGTCCTGAAAAGGTGGACGAAATTAGGGCAAGAGTTGCCTTCCAGAAAGACATCAGAGAATTTAACATGTTTCTCTGTTTCACGGAAACATGGCTCTCTCGGGATATGTTGTCGGATTCGGCACAGCCACCGGGTTTATTCATGCAGCATGCCGACAGAAATAAACATCTCTCTGGGAAGAAGGGCTAGGGTGTATGCTTCATGATTAACGACACATGATGTAAACATAACAACATACAGGAACTCAAGTCCTTCTGTTCACCTGACCTAGAATTCCTGACAATGAAATGCCAACCATATTGTTTCCCAAGAGAATTATTGTCAGTTATCGTCACAGCTGTGTATATACCTGTCACGATCTTCTGGAAGGATGGACCAAAACGCAGCGTTTTTGGAGTATATTTTTATAAAGTGAAACTTAAAATAACAATGAAACATAGAAACATAGATGACTCGCACCTCAGGGCGCATGCGGGGAGCCGGCACAGGAGTCACCGGACTGAGAGGGCGCACTGCAGGTCTGGTACGAGGAGCCGGCACAGGTCTCGCCGGACTGATGACTCGCACTGCAGGTCTGGTGCGAGGAGCCGGCACAGGTCTCACCGGACTGATGATTCGCATCTCAGGGCGAGTGCGGGGAGCTGGCACTGGACATACCGGGCTGGGGAGGCGCACGGGAATCCGGGTGCGTGGAGCCGGCGTAGGTCTCACCGGACTGATTTCACGCACCTCAGGGTGAGTGCGGGGAGCTGGCACTGGACGTACAGGGCTGAGAGAGCACACTGGACGTACCGGGCTGGGGAGGCGCACTGGACTCCGGGTGCGTGGAGCCGGCGTAGGTCTCACCGGACTGACGACACGCACCTCGAGTGCGAGTGCGGGGAGCTGGCACTGGACGTACCGGGCTGAGAGAGCACACTGGACGTACCTCTCTTCTATATCCCTCCCAAAACTCCTTTATACTCCTCCATTCATTCTCTGGCTCTCGCCTCGTCTCGGCCATATGGACCAAAACGCAGCGTTTTTGGAGTTCCACATATTTCAATAAAGTGAAACTTAAAATAACAATGAAACATAGATCGCAACATACGGTGTAGCGCCAACAGCACATACACACAAACAATAACCCACAAACACAGGTGGGAAAGAACCAAACTAAGTATGATCCCAATTAGAGGTAACTACAATCAGCTGCCTCTAATTGGGAACCATACACAAAACAAAAATAGAACTATACAACATAGAATAAAAAAACACCTGGTCACGTCCTGACCAAAACACCATAGAGAAACCAGAGGGCTATCTATGGCCAGGACGTGACAATACCCTCTCAAGCAGATACCACGACGGACCTCAAAGAATTTCACTGTACTCTATGTAAACTGGAAACCATATATTATAAGGCTGCATTTATTGTAGCTGTGGATTTAACAAAGCAAATTTGAGAACAAGGCTACCTAAATTCTATCAGCATATTGATTGCAGCGCTCGAGTGGGCAATACACTAGACCATTGCTGCTCTAACTTCAGTGATGCATACAAGGCCCTCCCACGCCCTCCCTTCGGCAAATCCGACCACGACTCCATCTTGTTCCTACCGTCTTACAGGCAGAAACTTAAACAGGATGTACCCATAACTAGAACCATTCAACGCTGGTCTGACCAATCGGAATCCACGCTTCAAGATTGTTTTGATAATGCGGACTATGAAATGTCCCGGGCAGCCTCAGAGAATAACATCAATCTATATTCTGACTCGGTGAGTGAGTTTATAAGGAAGTGCATTGGAGATGTTGTACCCACTGTGACTATTAAAACCTGCCCTAACCAAAAACCATGGATGGATGTCAGCATTCGCACAAAACTGAAAGTGCGAACCACAGCAATTAACCATGGAAAGATGACCGGGAATATGGCAAAATAAAAACAGTGTAGTTATTCCCTCCGCAAGGCAATCAAACAAGAGAAATGCCGATATAGGGACAAAGTGGAGTCTCAATTCAAAGTCTCAGACACGAGATGTGTGTCAGGGTCCACAGGCAATTACACACTACAAGCCACGTCACAGACACCAACATATTGCTTCCAGACAAACTAAACACCTTCTTTACCCGCTTTGAGGATAATACAGTGCTACCGACGCGGCCCGCTAACAAAGACTGCGGGGCCCCCCTTTCCTTCTCTATGGCCGACGTGAGTAAGACATTTAAACGTGTTATGGCTCACAATGTTGCTGGCCCAGAGGGCATTCCTAGATAAATAGTGAGATAAATAAATAGTGAGATAAATATATAAATGATGGGGACTCAAGAGGACTCAAAAGTCTGAAAAAAATTATATTAACCAGTCGTATTCCCTCAGTATACCTGGCTCCCTTTGCCTGAAAAATGTCCTTCTCCTAAAATATGCTATAACTGACTTCCGTCTGTCCTTCAACAGGAGCATGCTCACCTTCATTTTTAAAGGTCACTGACTTGTCCTTGATGTCAACCAACTGGCTCCAACTGAAACCCCATTTAATGTTATTTCAGTGTGCAGCTCATAACTGGAATCCCTAAAGCTTTGGTTCCCAAGTACAAAATGGCAATGATACATTCAGAGAAAGACAAAAACCACTCCCCGGAAAAACAACTTCAATTTCATGGGTAAGACATAACTTTTTGATTAATGTTTTGAATTGAACATTGTCAGGCTGTAATAATCATCTACAGACCAACCATCATCATCTCAGTTCTGCCTTGAGTTTCTGTCTCGGTTAAATCCACCATACTCAAATCCCCTCCTAACTCTCACACACTTAGAGCATTCTAAAACCAGAGGGGCCTGTTTGGTCGCAGTTCTAATAAATGCTGAAGGCAGTACTAACAAAAAATCTGCTTGATTAAAGGGAATGATTTAAATAGCTCTTACATGTCAATTATAGTATACACTGAGTGTACAAAACATTAGGAACACCATCCCTTTCCATGACACAGACTGACCAGGTGAATCAATGTGAAAGCTATGATCCCTCATTGATGTTAAATCCACTTCAATCACTGTAGATGAAGGGGAGCAGACAGGTTAAATAAGGATTGTTAAGCCTTGTGACAATTGAGACATGGATTGTGTATGTGTGCCATTCAGAGGGTGAATGGGCAAGATACAATATTTAAGTGCCTTTGAACGGGGTATGGTAGTAGGTGCCAGGCACACTGGTTTCAGTGTGTCTAGAACTGCAACGCTGCTGGGTTTTTCACGCTGAAACATTTTCTGTATCAAGAATGGCTCACCACCCAAAGAACATCCAGCCAACTTGGCACAACTGTGGGAAGCATTGGAGTCAACATGGGCCAGCTTCCCTGTGGAACGCTTTCGACACCTTGTAGAGTCCATGCCCTGACGAATTGAGGCTGTTCTAAAGGCAAAGGGGGGTGCAACTCAATATTAGGGAGTTGTTCCTAATGTTTTGTACACTCCGTAGTAGTAAAGAAATAAAATTCCCTGAAAAAAAAAAAATGGAAACACTGAAGCTGAAGTTGATGCTGAAGCTATAAAGTTGCTTCAGTACCGGGGGGTGGACAGTCCGGCCAAAGTTGCTTCAGTACCGCGGAGTGTACAGTCTTGCCACCTTCAATGCATACATGGTTGTAATTTGCTACACCTGCATTGCACTGGAGTGGGTATGTTTTCCTTGTGGTCTGGTCTGTCTCCATAAAAGGCCTCGGTTGTGCTGAGAAATACAATGCAGGGAAAATATCAAAATTGTAAACATCTAAACCATACTGCAATTGACTATACAAACCTTTAGCACTGTATCACTCATCATCACTCTTTCCAAAGCTCAGCCACCTCTATTGTGACTTGGAGAGAATACAAAAAATATAGTATTTTATGCACTCCTCCATGTACTATAGTGTTTTAACATGCCAGCTTTTCATCCATGTCAGATTCCTTATTTACAGGTGTTCTTATATACACAAAGACATTCTCTAAAGATTGACCACGGTCTAGATATCATGAACATGTATAAAGTCATACAGAGAGTGTGTTATTTTTTCTAGAGTGTGTAACTATGGGTCAAATTCTCTGGAATTTAGAACCAAACCGGAAGAACCTGCAGTGCTCCCCACAGAGATGGGTTTAATTTGCTTACAGGATTCATGAACTCTGCTTTTGACTCAGAAACTCAACTCTGCTCTCACTCACTATATCCTATCCTATAAAAAAAAGTTTTCTTGGCAACAATATTGGTAGAAAAACTTTGCAAACTCAGCCAAAATAGAAAATAAAGCAGTATAGGGGAGAAGAGAAAAACACACCAGATTGCAGAGGGTTGATTCAGTGCAAGGCAGCAAAGCCTTTCTCTCCCAAATGATTCACAGTGGAAAGAAAAGCCATTTCCCTGTCCTCACATGAACTTGAACATGAGCTTCCTGTTATATGCTGGGAGGAGGAAACACCCAGAGCAGAGAGAGAGCGGAGAGACGAAGAGAGCAGGGTCATATTCACTAGGCACCAAACGGAAGAATACAGACTCAAACAGGGAGGGACTATACCTATACAGTGAGGGAAAAAAGTATTTGATACCCTGTTGATTTTGTACGTTTGCCCACTGACAAAGAAATGATCAGTCTATAATTTTAATGGTAGGTTTATTTGAACTGTGAGAGACAGAATAACGAAACAAATCCAGAAAAACGCATGTGAAAAATGTTATAAATTGATTTGCATTTTAATGAGGGAAATAAGTATTTGACCCCTCTGCAAAACATGACTTAGTACTTGGTGGCAAAACCCTTGTTGGCAATCACAGAGGTCAGACCTTTCTTGTAGTTGGCCACCAGGTTTGCACACATCTCAGGAGGGATTTTGTCCCACTCCTCTTTGCAGATCTTCTCCAAGTCATTTTTGTTTCGAGGCTGACGTTTGGCAACTCGAACCTTAAGCTCCCTCCACAGATTTTCTATGGGATTAAGGTCTGGAGACTGGCTAGGCCACTCCAGGACCTTAATGTGCTTCTTCTTGAGCCACTCCTTTGTTGCCTTGGCCGTGTGTTTTGGGTCATTGTCATGCTAGAATACCCATCCACAACCCATTTTCAATGCCTTGGCTGAGGGAAAGAGGTTCTCACCCAAGATTTGACGGTACATGGCCCCGTCCATCGTCCCTTTGATGCAGTGAAGTTGTCCTGTTCCCTTAGCAGAAAAACACCCCCAAAGCATAATGTTTCCACCTCCATGGTTGACGGTGGGCATGGTGTTCTTGGGGTCATAGGCAGCATTCCTCCTCCTCCAAACACGGCGAGTTGAGTTGATGCCAAAGAGCTCCATTTTGGTCTCATCTGACCACAACACTTTCACCCAGTTGTCCTCTGAATCATTCAGATGTTCAATGGCAAACTTCAGACGGGCATGTATATGTGCTTTCTTGAGTAGGGGGACTTTGCGGGTGCTGCAGGATTTCAGTCCTTCACGGCGTAGTGTGTTACCAATTGTTTTCTTGGTGACTATGGTCCCAGCTGCCTTGAGATCATTGACAAGATCCTCCCGTGTATTTCTGGGCTGATTCCTCACCGTTCTCATGATCATTGCAACTCCACGAGGTGAGATCTTGCATGGAGCCCCAGGCCGAGGGAGATTGACAGTTCTTTTGTGTTTCTTTCATTTGCGAATAATCGCACCAACTGTTGTCACCTTCTCACTAAGCTGCTTGGCGATGGTCTTGTAGCCCATTCCAGCCTTGTGTAGGTCTACAATATTGTCCCTGACATCCTAGGAGAGCTCTTTGGTCTTGGCCATGGTGGAGAGTTTGGAATCTGATTGATTGATTGCTTCTGTGGACAGGTGTCTATTACACAGGTAACAAGCTGAGATTAGGAGCACTCCCTTTAAGAGTTATACACTGATCATTTCTTTGTCAGTGGGCAAACATACAAAATCAGCAGGGGATCAAATACTTTTTTCCCTCACTGTACGTGTCCAAAAAGAAACACGTTTTCATTTTCCGTTGCAAAACCTTTCGCTACGGTGTCCACTATAAATACGACCCAAAGCTGAACAGAGCGGCGAGAGAGCAGAGAGCTCAGTCACACTGGTTGACAGAGGCAGGCCTTCTGTGTCTCGCCCCCTCTCTGGAAGAAAACTAACATGCCAAGGATCTCTCTATGCTGCCTGAACTCTTCACTGAACGCCTGAGAAATTAGGTCAAAGCTGGAATCTTTTTGCGATATTACAACAACAAAGAAGTTACTACATTGCACGTGCGATAAAAGAGAATTGCACGCTGCTCTATGTTTGCTACATACTTCAGTCTGAGACTGCCATCATTGAAGTTGTTTGTGGTGACGTCAAAAGGAGGGGTGCTGCTTTACCCACAGGTGTTCTGGCTCTGGCCCAACCCATCTGTTTCTGGGACCAATCAAAGCCAAAATGAAATAAAATTAAATGTTATTGGTCACATACACATGGTTAGCAGATGTTATTGCGTGTAGCGAAATGCTTGTGCTTCTAGTTCCGACAGTGCAGCAATATCTAACATGTAATCGAATTCTACAACAACTACCTAATACACACAAATCTAAGTAAAGGAATGGAATACAAATATATACATACTGTATAAATATATGGATGAGCAATGACAGAACGGCATAGGCAAAATGCAATGAATGGTATAAATAACAGTATATAAATATGAGACGAGTGATTAAAGTGGCATTATAAGTGACTAGTGATCCATTTATTAAAGTGGCCAATGATTTAAAGTCTGTATATGAGCAGCAGCCTCTCTGTGTTAGTGATGCCTGTTTAACAGTCTGATGGCCTTGAGATAGAAGCTGTTTTTCAGTCTTTCGTTCCCAGCTTTGATGCACCTGTACTGACCTCGCCTTCTGGATGGTAGTGGGGTGAACAGGCAGTGGCTTGGGTTGTTGTTGTCCTTGATGATCTTTCGGCCTTCCTGTGACATTGGGTGCTGGAGGTGTGCTGGAGGGCAGGTAGTTTGCCCCCGGCGATGCGCGTTGTGCAGACCGCACCACACTCTGGAGAGCCTTGTGGTTGAGGGAGGTGCAGTTGCCGTACCAGGCGGTGGTACAGCCCGAGAGGATGCTCTCAATTGTGCATCTGTAAAAGTTTGTGAGGGTTTTAGGTGACAAGCCACATTTCTTCAGCCTCCTGAGGTTGAAGAGGCGCTGTTGCGCCTTCTTCACCACACTATCTGTGCGGGTGGACCATTTCAGTTTGTCCGTGATGTGTACGCCGAGGAACTTAAAACTTTTCACATTCTCCACTGCTATCCCGTCGATGTGGATAGGGGGGGTGCTCCCTCTGCTGTTTCCTGAAGTCCACGATCATCTCCATTGTTTTGTTGACGTGAGAGGTTGTTCTCCTGACACCACACTCGGAGTGCCCTCACCTCCTCCCTGTAGGCCGTCTCGTCGTTGTTGGTAATCAAGCCCACTACTATTGTGTTGTCTGCAAACTTACTGATTGAGTTGGAGGCGTGCATGGCCACACAGTCATGGGTGAACAGGGAGTACAGGAGGGGGCTGAGCATGCACCCTTGTGGGTGCTGCCGATTAGCGAAGTGAAGGTGTTGTTCCTTACCTTCACCATCTGGGGGCGGCCTGTCAGGAAGTCCAGGACCCAATTGCACAGGGCGGGATTGAGACCCAGGGCCTCAAGCTTAATGATGAGCTTGGAGGGTACTATGGTGTTGAATGCTGAGCTATAGTCAATGAACAGCATTCTTACATGGGTAGTCCTCTTGTCCAGATGGGATAGGGCAATGTACAGTGTGATGGCGATTGCATCGTCTGTGGACCTATTGGGGTGGTAAGCAAATTGAAGTGGGTCTAGGGTGACGGGTAAGGTGGAGGTGAAATGATCCTTAACTAGTCTCTCAAAGCACTTCATGATGACAGAAGTGAGTGCTACGGGGCGATAGTCATTTAGTTTAGTTACCTTTGCCTTCTTGGGCACTGGAACAATGGTGGCCATCTTGAAGCATGTGGGACAGCAGACTGGGATAGGGAGAGATTAAATATGTCTGTAAACACACCAGCCAGCTGGTCTGCACATGCTCTGAGGATGCTAGGGATGCCGTCTGGGCTGGCAGCCTTGCGAGGGTTAACACGTTTAAATGTCTTACTCACGTTGGCCCGCTACCACAGTCCTTGGTAGCGGGCCGCGTCGGTGGCACTGTATTATCTTCTAAGTGGGCAAAGAAGGTGTTTCGTTTTTCTGGAAGGAAGACATCGGTGTCCGTGAAGTGGCTGGATTTTCTTTTCTTTTGTCTGTAGACCCTGCCACATACGTCTCGTGTCTGAGCCGTTGAATTGCAACTCCACTTTGTCTCTATACTGACATTTTACTTGTTTGATTGCCTTGCGGAGGGAATAACTACACTGTTTGTATTCTGCTATATTCCCAGTCACCTTTCGATGGTTAAATGCAGTGGTTCGTACTTTCAGTTTTGCGTGAATGCTGCAAACTATCCACGGTTTCTGGTTAGAATAAGTTTTAATAGTCACAGTAGGTACAACATATCCAATACACATACTTATAAACTCACTCACTGAATCAGCGTATACATCGATATTATTCTCTGAGTTTACCCGGAACTCAGTCTCAGTCCACGTGATCAAAACACTCTTGAAGCGTGGATTCCGATTGGTCAGACCAGCGTTGAATAGTCCTTAGCACGGGTACATCCTGTTTGAGTTTCTGCCTATAGGAAGGGAGAAGCAAAATGGAGTCAGATTTGCCGAAAGGAGGGCAGGGGAGGGCCTTGTATGCATTGCGGAAGTTAGAGTAGCAGTGATCCAGTGTTTTACCAGCGCGAGTGCTACATTCAATATGCTGATAGAATTTAGGTAGCCCTGTTCTCAAATTTGCTTTGTTAAAATCCCCAGCTACTATAAATGCAACCCAAAGCTGAACAGAGCAGCGAGAGAGCAGAGTTCCTTGAAGGCCGTCGTGGTATCGGCTTGAAGGGGAATATACACGGCTGTAACAATAACCGAGGAGAATTCCCTTGGGAGATAATACGGTCGGTATTTGATTGTGAGGAATTCTAGGTCAGATGAACAAAAGGACTTGAGTTCCTGTATGTTGTTACAATTACACCATGAGACGTTAATCATGAAACATACACCCCTTGTCACGTCCAGGCCTGAGAAGACAGGCTGGTGTGTTTAGTTTTGGTTTTGGTGTAGGGTTTTTTATGTTCTAGGTGTTATATTTCTATGTTGGGGTAATGGTTTCCAATTAGAGGCAGCTGTGTGTCGTTGTCTCTAATTGGGAACCATATATATGTTTGTAGTTTTCACTTGGGGTTTGTGGGTTATTGTTTGAGCATAGCTTAGTGTTTGTTCTTTGTTATGGTCTCTGTTACAATCTTCGTTCATTCTGTTTGTTATTTTCCCAGTTACGTCATTTAATAAAATGTATACTGGAAGGATCGCTGCGTCTTGGTCTGTCCCTTCCGAGGATCATGACAGAATAACCCACCACCAAGAGACCAAGCAGCGTGGCAAGAAGGAGAAGGGGTTCTTGACCATGGCGGAGATCAAGGTGGATTGGGAGGCCTTTCCTTGGCGGGAGCTCCTGGGGGGTTCGTGGCCACAGCAGCCCCCCAATTTTTTTTGGGGGGGGCACATGGTGCCGGCTCCACGCACCAGGCCCCCTGTGCGCTTAGAGAGTCCAGCACGTCCTGTTCCGGCTCTGCGCACCAGGCCCCCTGTGCGCTTAGAGAGTCCAGCACGTCCTGTTCCGGCTCCGCGCTCCAGGATTCCTGTGCCCGTCGTGGATCGAGTACGGCCAGTTCCTGCTCCCCGCACCAGAGTGCCAGTGCACTTAGTGAGCCCAGTACGGCCGGTTCCTGCTCCCCGCACCAGAGTGCCAGTGTGCGTAATGAGCCCAGTACGGCCGGTTCCTGCTCCCCGCACCAGAGTGCCAGTGTGCGTAATGAGCCCAGTACGGCCGGTTCCTGCTCCCCTCACCAGAGTGCCAGTGTGCGTAATGAGCCCAGTACGGCCGGTTCCTGCTCCCCGCACCAGAGTGCCAGTGCGCTTAATGAGCCCAGTACGGCCGGTTCCTGCTCCCCGCACCAGAGTGCCAGTGCGCTTAATGAGCCCAGTATGGCCGGTTCCTGCTCCCCGCACCAGAAGGCCAGTGCGTGTCCCCTGTCTGGGACCTCCAGAGAAGGTTCCCTGTCTGGGACCTCCAGAGAAGGTCCCCTGTCCAGGACCTCCAGAGAAGGTCCCCCGTCCTGGGACCTCCAGAGAAGGTCCCCTGTCCGGGACCTCCAGAGAAGGTCCCCTGTCCGGGACCTCCAGAGAAGGTCCCCAGTCCGGAGCCGCCAGTGAGGGTCCCCAGTTCGGAACCGCCAGTGAGGGTCCCCAGTTCGGGGCCGCCAGTGAGGGTCCCCAGTCCGGGGCCGCCAGAGAGGGTCCCCAGTCCGGGGCCGCCAGAGAGGTTCCCCAGTCCTGCAAATGGCCCAGGGCCTCCGGTGCGTGACCTCGGACCAGCACGGCCGGCACCGGAGCCGCCACCTGGGACAAAAAAAACACCCGAAGACCCGCCCCATGGACTTGTGGTGCGGTCGGAGTCCGCACCTTTGGGGGGGGGGTACTGTCACGTCCAGGCCTGAGAAGACAGGCTGGTGTGTTTAGTTTTGGTTTTGGTGTAGGGTTTTTTTATGTTCTAGGTGTTATATTTCTATGTTGGGGTAATGGTTTCCAATTAGAGGAAGCTGTGTGTCGTTGTCTCTAATTGGGAACCATATATATGTTTGTAGTTTTCACTTGGGGTTTGTGGGTTATTGTTTGAGCATAGCTTAGTGTTTGTTCTTTGTTATGTTCTCTGTTACGATCTTCGTTCATTCTGTTTGTTATTTTCCCAGTTACGTCATTTAATAAAATGTATACTGGAAGCATCGCTGCGTCTTGGTCTGTCCCTTCCGAGGATCGTGACACCCCTGACCGTCTTCCCAGGGGAGATGACTCATTCCTGTCGGCGCAACGCATAAAGAATGCAGGTGGCAGTACCGACTCCGACAGCATATCCCGAGAGAGCCATGTAACTGTGAAACAGAGTATGTTACAATGATGTCCCTGATGTCTCTCTGGAAAGCCACCCTTGCCCTAATTTCATTTACCTTGTTATCTAGAGACTGGACATTAGCAAGTAATATACTCAGAAGCGGTGGGTGGTGTGAGCACCTCTGAAGTCTGACCAAAAGACTGCTCCGTCTGCCTCTTCTCCGGCGGCATTGTTTTGGGTCAGCCTCTGGAATCAGTTCCAATGCTCTGGGTGGTTCGGACAAAGGATCAGCTTCGGGAAAGTCGTATTCCTGGTCGTAGTGCTGGTAAGCTGACGCCGCTCTGATATCCAATAGTTATTCCCGGCTGTATGTAATAACACTTAACATTTTCTGGGCTAACAATGTAAGAAATAATACATAAAAAAACTAAATACTGCAAAGTTTCCTAAGGACTAGAAGTGAGGCAGCACTCTCTTTCGGCGCAATCAGAACAGTTACAATGTGTTTGTGTTCCAGAAATCGCTCCAGACTCATTGCAGAGAAGAAACTAAAGTGCATGGAGTAGTGTTTGGCCATAGCAAGGACTTTGGGAAGCCAGGCAATCTCAGCTCAGCAACTAAAACAATAACAACAGTGGGGCGGACAGTTTTCCAAGCAAAGACATTATAGACAGAAAAGAAAATGTGTTGCATGCATACTGTAGTGTAGAAGCATGTGTAAAGGACGTCACGGTGCTTGCTTTGCGAGAACCACTTCCTACCAATTCGACCCATACCTGGCGCAAACTCTGGACCTCTGCCTTGCTAGCACACGTGACCGCCCTCCTGAAGTGTCTTACCAGTCGCACCATGCAAAAAGCTAGCTATTCGCTGGCACAAGTAGGGACACTTCAGGCTGAGGAGTAAGTTTCACACATCCCCATGTGCTACACATTCACACACACAAGCATGCACACACACATACACACACATGCGCACACAGACACTGCAGCTAACTACACACACAAGTCGTGTCACAGGGAAATCGTATTACCAGGGAAATCGCATTACCAGGTGAACAGTGAAATATAATCTCCAGTAGCTACAGTAGCTATATTTTACAGCATCTGAGACGATTATCCCTACTTTAGCTTCACACTGCTACGGAAGGCTTTGTAACATCTAAAACTCCTGTCACAAGTCGAAACAAACTACTTCTGCACAAATTCTGCAGAAACCTGGCTGACCGAAACTGCAGCATCATCCCTCTTCGAAACATCTGTTCTTCTTTCAAATTAAGAAATCATTATGATGCAGAACAGGACAGCCTACCCGCTGTCCCTGACCTGAAATGCCCTTACAGGGACACCATCCAATACATAATCATCATCATCATCATATCTAGTAAAGTATTCATAGAGAAGAATATCAGGGCTCTGTGCCTTAGTTTAGGTTTCAATCAATTTCTGGGGGTGAAAACAGTCGTACGGTGGAGAATGGTCAGGACTGGAGAAGTGAGTGAGATACCCTTGTGTGACTGATCTCCTGTTCATTCCAATCAAGACATTTTCTTGCTATGCTGTTCTAGAGTAAACTGAGGGTAAATCAGGCCACGGCCAAAGTCATGCCAATCACAAGTCCACAGGCTTTCTCTCTCTCTTTACTGCTTAGGATCTGAGAAACAAGCCCTGTGTTTGCCTCGTTGCCTCGTTTTCCCCAAAGCACAATGTTTTTCCTTTTTATAGCCACAAGTGTGTTTTATAAACATGCAATATACTGGTTATTAATATAGCACATTAAAGATGCCCATCTCCCTGAGCCATCAGGGGCCACAGGGCCATGTTGATCCGTTACATACTTGGCCCCTGTCTGCTCCTCTTTCCAGAGAGCAGCGAGGAGAGGAGAGAATGTGGCCGAAGGCAAATGCCAAGTTTCTGTCATCCGTTGCTGTGGCTCCCATAATTTTGGGAAACATCACTGCAGTGCGATTGACAGGCTGGGTTCGGCATCAGAGTACCAGAGCACCAGGCCATGTTATCTTTCAGAAGCAGGAGAGTAGTGAAAGACAACTATTAAACAAATGGAAATGAAGGCGACGGATTGATTTCCCAAAAACTTTCCCTTAATACGGTCCCTTAATACTGTCAATTAGAAAATGTTTGACTTAAAGCTGTTAATGTAAATTAAGGCAGGGCATTACTTTGGAATATTGCTAATTATTTAAAGAGTATATATATATATACACTACCGTTCAAAAGTTTGGGGTCACTTAGAAATGTCCTTGTTTTTGAAAGAAAAGCACCATTTTTATCCATTAAAATAACATCAAATTGATCAGAAATACAGTGCAGACATTGTTAATGTTGTAAATAGGGTTGCACATTTTGGGGAATATTCAGAGGTGGAAACTTTCCGTGGGAATTAACGGGAATATATGTGAATTAACAGAAATATATGCAAATTAATATTAATACCATTTAAATATAGATGTGTTTGCATTGGATATATTTACCATATCATATGGAGACAGAAACATAAACCTTTTACCCTATCATAAGTAGACATAATTGCAAATGATTAAATCCTACGAATAGAAATAAAAAAAACTATTTAGTTACGAACTTTAACTAACTTTAATTAGTTGACTATTCACATGGGATGATTTCACTGAACAACAAAATAAAGGGAATAATGAATGATCCCCAATGAACCATCGCATCTCCCAAAAATGTTTTCAACATACTTCTGTAAAATAATGGACCTCCTCAATGTCCACCTCTTGAACATCAGACTCTGAGGCCTCAACTTCACTGTCACTTTCCAACCTTGTTGAGGATGGCTCGTTGTGAGGCTCAAAAAGCCTCAAATTTTCCCGGATGGCCACCAATTTTTCAACCCTTGTATTGGTTAGCCTGTTGCGTGCTTTGGTGTGTGTGTTCCCAAACAAGGACCAGTTGTGCTCTGAGGTGGCTGATTTGGGTGGGATTTGGAGGATGATGGAGGCAACAGGGGAAAGAGCCTCAGATCCACAAAGTTCCTTCCACCAGGTGGCTGATGAGATATGTTGGCACGACTGCCATATTGCATCTCCATCCCAAAACCCTTGCTTGGAAGTGTACTTCGCCAGACTGCCAAGAACCTTGCCCTCATCAAGGCCAAGGAGGCGAGACACGGTAGTGATGACACCATAGGCCTTGATGATCTCTGCACCAGACAGGATTCTCTTGCCAGCATACTTGGGGTCGAACATGTACACTGCGGTGTGTATGGGCTTCAGGCAGATGTCTTCACACTTTTTGATGTATTTCAGAACTGCAGTTTCCTCTGCTTGGAGCAACAGTGAAGTGGGCAAGGCAATACGGATTTCTTCCGACAGGATGGTATTGTCTCCCTCAATCCGTGCAATGGCTATTGCTATAGGTTTCAGGCTGCTTACCACTCTCTTCCAAAATACATAAACCAGGAGGATCCTCTTGATGGGGCTGTCCGTATTGGCCATTTCTTGGAGAGACTCCTTCCCCTCCAGTAGACTTTCAAACATGATGACAACACCACCCCAACGGGTGTTGCTGGGCAGATTCAATGTGGTGCTCTTACTCTTCTCACTTTGCTTGGTGAGGTAGATTGCTGCTATAACTTGATGACCCTTCACATACCTAACCATTTCCTTGGCTCTCTTGTAGAGTGTATCCATTGTTTTCAGTGCCATGATGTCCTAGAGGAGAAGACTCAATGCATGAGCAGCACAGACAATGGGTGTGATGTGAGGGTAGGACTCCTCCACTTTAGACCAAGCAGCCTTCATGTTCGCAGCATTGTCTGTCACCAGTGCAAATACCTTCTGTGGTCCAAGGTCATTGATGACTGCTTTCAGCTCATTTGCAATGTAGAGACCAGTGTGTCTGTTGTCCCTTGTGTGCTCTTGTAGAATATTGGTTGAGGGGTGGAGATGTAGTTAATTATTCCTTGCCCACGAACATTCGACCACCCATCAGAGTTTACTGCAATACAGCCTGCTTTCTCTATGATTTGCTTGACCTTCACTTGAACTCTGTTGAACTCTGCATCCAGCAAATTAGCAGATAAAGCATATCTGGTTGGAGGGGTGTATGCTGGGCGAATAATTTTCATAAATCTCTTCCAATACACATTGCCTGTGAGCATCAGAGGTGAACCAGTTGCATACACAGCTTGAGCAAGACATTCATCTGCAATTCTCTGACTACGTTCCTTAATTGAGTCAAAAACACTTCTGATTCCAGGAGGACAATGAGCTTTTGCTATCGATAAGGTGTCTGATTCATCATTTTCACCTCGAATAGAAGTAGACTTTTGTCAGAGGTTGCTTGTTGTTGTACTTTATGCACTTGGCCAGATGGGTCCGCATCTTTGTTGCATTCTTCACATATGATTTGGCACAGTATTTGCAAATGTACACAGCTTTTCCTTCTACATTAGCTGCAGTGAAATGTCTCCGCACATCAGATAGTTCCTGTGGCATTTTCCTGTATTTTCCATTTTCAGCAACCATCACTCCTGTGTACCAATGGAATGTTGTGTTAGCTAATCCAAGTTTATCATTTTAAAAGGCTAATTGATCATTAGAAAACCCTTTTGCAATTATGTTAGCACAGCTGAAAACTGTTGTCCTGATTAAAGTAGAAATAAAACTGTCCTTCTTTAGATTAGTTGAGTATCTGGAGCATCAGCATTTGTGGGTTTGATTACAGGTTCAAAATGGCCAGAAACAAAGATCTTTCTTCTGAAACTCATCAGTCTATTCTTGTTCTGAGAAAAGAAGGCTATTCCATGCGAGAAATTGCCAAGAAACTGAAGATCTTGTACAACGCTGTGTACTATTCCCTTCACAGAACAGTGCAAACTGGCTCTAACCAGAATAGAAAGAGGAGTGGGAGGCCCCAGTGCACAACTGAGCAAGAGGACAAGTAGATTAGAGTGTCAAGTTTGAGAAATAGACGCCTCACAAGTCCTCAACTGGCAGCTTCATTAAATAGTACCCCCAAAAACACCAGTCTCAACGTCAACAGTGAAGAAGCAACTCCGGAATGCTGGCCTTCTAGGCAGAGTTGCAAAGAAAAAGCCATATCTCAGACTGGCCAATAAAAAGAAAAGATTAAGATGGGAAAAGTAACACAGACACTGGACAGAAGAAGATTGGAAAAAAGTGTTATGGACAGACAAATCTAAGTTTGAGGTGTCCGGATCACAAAGAAGAACAAAGCTTGACCGTATGGTATGTAATAAATGCCCATCAAGCCAATCCAACTTGTGGGAGGTGCTTCAGGAAGCATGGGGTGAAATCTCTTCAGATTACCTCTACACATTGACTACTAGAATGCCAAAGGTCTGCAAGGCCTTAATTGCTGCAAATGGAGGATTCTTTGACGAATGCAAAGTTTGAAGGACAAAATTATTATTTCAATTAAAAATCATTATTTATAACCTTGTCAACGTCTTGACTATATTCCCTTTTAATTTTGCAACTCATTTCATGTATGTTTTCATGGAAAACAAGGATATTTCTGAGTACATCAAAACTTTGAAATAACACATATGGAATCATATAGTAACCAAAAAGGTGTTAAACAAATCAAAATATATTTTAGATTTGAGATTTTTCAAAGATTTTTCACACTCTTGGCATTCTCTCAACCAGCTTTACCTGGAATGCATTTCCAACAGTCTTGAAGGAGTTCCCACATATGCTGAGCACTTGTTGTTTGCTTTTCCTTCACTCTGCGGTCCAATTCATCCCAAACCATCTAATTTGGGTTGAGGTCGGGTGAATATAGAGGCCAGGTTATCCGATGCAGCACTTCTTGGTCAAATAGCACTTACACAACCTGGAGGTGTGTTGGGTCATTGTCCTGTTGGAAAAAAAAATGATAGTCCCACTATGCGCATACTAGATGGGATGGCGTATCGCTGCAGAATGCTGTGGTAGCCATGCTGGTTAAGTGTGCCTTGAATTCCAAATAAATCACTGACAGTGTCGCCAGCAAAGCACCCCCACACCATCACACCTCCTCCTCCATGCTTCACGGTGGGAATCACACTTGCGGACATCTTCCATTCACAAACTCTGCATCTCACAAAGACACAGCGGTTGGAAACAATAATCTCAAATTTGGATTCATCAGACCAAAGGACAGATTTCCAGGGTCCATTGCTCGTGTTTCTTGGCCGGAAGCGAGTCTCTTCTTCTTATTGGTGTCCTTTAGTCGTGGTTTCTTTGCAGCAATTCGACCATGAAGGCCTGATTCACGCAGTCTCCTCTGAATAGTTGATGTTGAGATGTGTCTGTTACTTGAACTCTGTGAAGCCTTTATTTGGGCTGCAATTTCTGAGACTCTAATGAACTAACTCTGGGTCTTCCTGAGAGCCAGTTTCATCATAGTGCTTGATTGTTTTTGCGACTGCACTTGAAGAAACTTTCAAAGTCTTGACATTTTCCAAATTGACTGACCTTCATGACTTAAAGTAATGATGGACTGTCGTTTCTCTTTGCTTATTTGAGCTGTTCTTGCCACAATATGAACATGGTCTTTTACCAAATAGGGCCATCTTCTGTATACCACCCCTACCTTGTCACAACACAACTGGTCGGCACAAACACATTAAGAAGGAAAGAAATTCCACAAATTACTTTTTTTCAAAGAACACCTGTTAATTGAAATGCATACCAGGTGACTACCTCATGAAGCTGGTTGAGAGAATGCCAAGACTGGTACTGTATATACATTATTATTATTATTATTATTATTATTATTATTATTATGTATACAAAATACATAATGTCTCTCTCAGTTGAATTGTGCAGCTGACAGCTTTGGCTGTGAGAGTCAACCTGTCACGTTGGGCTCCCGATTGGCGCAGAGCTCTAAGTCACTGCATTTCAGTGTAAGAGGTGTCACTACAGTCCCTGGTTCAAATCCAGGCTGAATCACATCCGGCTGTGATTGGGAGTCCCATAGGGCGGTGCACAATTGGTCAGTGTTTGGCAGGGGTAGGCCGTCATTGGAAATAAGAATTTGTTAACTGACTTGCCTAGTTAAATCAAAAATTGAGGGCCTACTCTGAGTATTGACCCCAGCACTTGTGCACTTAACACAGAAAATATGTGCTGTGACTGACAAGGTTCAAGGCTCAAATTAAGAAATAATCAAAATGTTCTGCCATGTTTACAGGAGATATTTTGGATCATTGTCTCTAAACATAAGCCTTTTCAGATAGATGAAGGATGGTCAGGGGGTATAGTCAGAGTATGTGATCTTTTTCACATGAACAGGTTTTCCCACTGCCTATTTTATTTAGAAATGATAGGCTTATAAATTCTCCATAGAACTAATAACCATTACTTGGTAATCATTATAAATTAGAAATACAAGTTTCACTCAATGTTTTTAATTTGTAAGGCAGCACTAAAATGTAATGCATTATGCACTGAATCATATTACAATATGTTTCACCCAGCAATCACAGTACATAAAAAAAATCAAATGTGACTTAAATCAGATAAATATTTTGACAGGTTTCTCATTACGATTTAGACTGTTTGTGTCCCTGAATAGTTACATAATTTAAAAAAAAATAACCTACCTGTTATAACGTCTATAACATGCATTCTTCAATTCTTTGACTTTCTGTTGATCTGAAATGTCCACTTCTTCAATGTCCAAGGTTGAGCAGCCAGCACAGAAACACAGAAATCCCAGCACAATTTAGCACTTTTATAGAAATACCCTTGTATCTTTGCATCTGAAAATTACAAATGATCACCAACAAAAAAGGCAAATAGTGAAAATATTCTGAGGAAGATTTACAGCTAAATCCTTTTAGGCTATAGTAGGCTATTTTCTTCCACATACACACAGGATGCATTGCTGAGATTATTATCAACATCATAGCAAAACTCCAACTCATTTCAACTCCTCAATGAAGGCAATTGTCTCCCAACTTTCAATAGATCTCTTTTTGTCCCATACTATGTGAATCATTATAAGACTCAAGGACTGAATAGCCTGCTAAATATATACAACTAAACACAAAACTGGTCTTTTCTCGAGTCTAAAATATATTTTTAAATAGGTTTAGGCCTATAAAGGCCAAATGTCATTGAAAAGTGACATTTGGGCATCAAGCCTATAAAGGCCTAAATATATTTTAGACTCGAGAAGATCCCATGTGGACTTTTTGTGTTTAGTTGTATATATTTAGCAGGCTATTCAGGCTATATTCCATTTTAAAACATAATTGAGGGAAAACCACATGGAAACAGATAGGAAAACCACACAATCAAATCATATCTCAGTCTGATAATTTACCGAGTGAACACCACCAATTGGCGGAATAACATTTCATTTTATTAAATGCATATTTGTTCAAATGCCACAAATGCACATTTTAAAAGGATTTGTCGTCTTTGTGGTGGATTAGTGGAGATGGTAAGGCTATAAGCATTGTATTTCAGCTCTCTGTTCAGAACAACAAAGAGAAAATATATCGTATAAACCATGCACTAAAACTGACCTGTCTTTCTTTAACTGCAATTGTGAATGTAAGGCTATAGACTATCATCTCCCTTTAATCAAAATAGAAATGCATTATACATTGATATTTGTTTGTTTTGTTAGATGTCATTGTAAGGATCAACACAAAATTGTTGGGGGCTATTTAGTTTGCGGTTGAAATAATTACCTACGAAAACTTAATTCCCTCTTGCCTACGGACGAGACGAGATTGTCGAACATCTCAGTCTCTGAATCATGCCATCCACCCGCAGACAGCACACGATTTGAAACGGCCATTCCCTACAATCAATGCGGTTTATTTTTATGGAGCACATTAACTTACGTTTATTTGCTTGTCTTCAAAACATCTGTATTTTCCTCATATCTCCTCGTAGTTTGTCATTGAATCACAGAAAATGTATATTGCTTATGGGGAAAAGAAGATGAACGTCGATGTGACATGGACGCCAATGTCAAGATGAAGTTGAAGTTCAAGTCTTGAACGACCATCACCCTGTGTTTGTCTGTCTCTCACTCACGTCCAATTCCACTCCCCCGGTAACTACTGTGTCCTCGCTGCACCGCCGCAACAATGATGCGAGTGTGAGAAAATAAGACTAGGCTATGTAGTGACCCGCGCCCTGAGTAGATACATTGTAACATTGTAGCAAAGTAGCCCTATATAACATTCTGCAAAGAAGCATCCATAGCAAAAGGATGTGTTGAGTTCGACGACACTTTAAAAAAATATTCCTAAAGAATAGGCTACCAACATTTCCTCGCTCGCCACATTGGTGGCGGGGCCGGACTATCAGTAGACCCGACAGACTCACTGTGTCCTTCTGCCATTGCTGAAATAGATTTGAGAAGTTCCGCTAAGGTGAACTGTGATTCGCAGCTGCCTGCCTGTCGCTGCATCTCAGAAATGAAAACCACTGGACCTAGCACAGTCCTACTACAATTACATATTTACAAAAGATAAGAGGTGTCGATAGTGTAGAGCATTAGCCTACTGCTAACAAACATCCATGCACACGCATCCGTTTTTATAGAATGCAAGTATGCAACACTTTAATATTGCTATAAAAACTCGAGGCAGCACGTTTCGGCTACTCCTGTTCATTTCTTTATTACACTCGTTTTTATTATACGTGTTACCACACTAGTTGTTCCTTAAAAAAACATGGAAAACATTGCTTCTTAATAACGCAATCGGAATTCGTTCGGTCTTTTCAAGTGTTAAATGGAGTCCTTCACTTCCAATTTATACCTACAAGAATAGAATTGAGACTCGTGTTCATATAGGCTAGCCTAGCCTACTGTCAGTATATGTGGTCGTTTTACCGAGGCAGTTTCAAGTAAATGCAAATGAGAGGCATAGGTCTAGGTCTCAAACACATGCTCCATCATATCAATGTCATAATAATTTCCAGGCATGTAGGCCTAGCCTATTTTCCAAAAATACCTTAGCCAAAAAGGCACCCAATAAACAAGTAGGCTAGACCTAGGCAAGATGCACCTGTTTAGCCTACCTGTGTCAACTGGAATAAAGCATGTGCTGTTGTATGTCCCCCCCAGGCATGCAGTGTCAGGGGATTTCATGCCTGGACTTGTGATTAGGCTATATGATTCCATGTCAACATATATGATTTAGCTATTGTATTATGTTATATGAGGGTTCAACATGTTTATAGGAATTCTAGATGAGCGGTAGCTAATTTGTTGTATGATAAAAGTATTGTAAAGTATTATTTGTAACTGCTTTGCTTTAAATTATTGTGCAAGACAATAAGACACTTTTCCCCATAATTAGCCTCAGGCTAGAATACACTTTTCCTCTAATAACACAATCTGGTGACTTTACAAGCTATAGACTACTGCGTTATTTAATTTGGATAACAGGGTTCCCATAGGCCCGCAGTTCAGGAAAAAAGTTTCTACACATGTATTTGGTTTTAGAATGCAAAACAATATTTGTTTTTAATAAGTATTCACACTCCTCAGGCAATACTTTGTAAAAGCAGCTGTGGCAGCGATTACAGCTGTGAGTGTTTATGGGTAAGTCTCTAAGAGCTTTCCACACCTGGATTGTGCAAAATTTTCCCATTATCCTTTTCAAAATTCTTCAAGCTCTGTCAAATTGGTTGTTGATCATTGCTATACAACCACTTTCAGGTCTTAACATAGATTTTCAAGTAGATTTAAGTCAAAACTGTAACTCGGCCTTTCAGGAACATTCACTGCCTTCTTGGTAAGCAACTCCAGTGTAGATTTGTGTTTTAGGTTATTGTCCTGCTGAAAGGTGAATTCATCTCCCAGTGTCTGGTGGAAAGCAGACTGAACCAGGTTTTCCTCCAGGATTTTGCCTGTGCTTAGCTCCCTTCGGTTTCTTTTTTATCCTGAAAAACTCCCCAGTCCTTAATGATTACAAGCATACCCATAACATGATGCAGCCACCACTAAGCTTGAAAATATGGAGAGTGGTACTCAGTGATGTGTTGGATTGGATTTGCCCCAAACATAATACTTTGTATTCAGGACAAACAGTTAATTGCTTTGCCACATTTTTTGCAGTTTTACTTCAGTGCCTTGTTGCAAACAGGATGCATGTTTTGGAATATTTGTATTCTGTACAGGCTTCCTTATTTTCACTCGGTCAATTAAGTTAGTATTGTGGAGTAACTACAATGTTGTTGATCCATCCTCAGTTTTCTCCTGTCACACCCATTAAAAATGGCCTCGTGTTGAAATCCCTGAGCGGTTTCCTTCCTCTCCAGCAACGGAGATAGGAAGGACGCCTGTGTCTTTGTAGTGACTGGGTGTATTGATACACCATCCAAAGTGTAATTAATAACTTAACCATGTTTAAAGGGATATTTAAAGTCTGCTTTTTATATTTTTACCAATAGGTTCCCTTCTTTGCAAGGCATTGGAAAACCTCGCTGGTCTTTGTGTTTGAATCCATGTTTGAAATTCACTGCTCGACTGAGGGACCTTGCAGATAATTGTATGTGTGGGGTGCAGAGATGCCATTCAAAAATCATGTTAAACACTATTATTGCACACAGAGTGAGTATTATGTGACTTGTTAAGCACATTTTTACTCCTAAACTTATTTAGGCTTGCCATAACAAAGGGGTTGAATATTTATTGACTCAAGACATTTCAGCTTTTCATGTTTTATTAATTTGTAAAAAATCCACTATGACATTATGGGGTATTGTGTGTAAGCCATTGACACAAAAAAATCTTAATTTAATCAATTTTAAATTCAGAATGTAACACAACAAAATGTTAAAAAAAGTCTGAAGGCATAATAAATCCTAATAACGAGATAGTAAGTCATAATAATGAGATACTTAAGCAATAAGGCATGAGAACCCAAAGATTATTGTGTGATAACTCCCAACTAAGGGCTGTTCTTAGACCTGAGGCGAAACCTAAATCTGATGTCAACCAGGCACATCAAACAGGCATTAACTCACATCAACACAACTCTCCAATCCATTAATATAACAATATCACCACAGACTCGCCACGCATGCAAACACACACATTGTGAGATTGACTATAGGATATACATACGGTTATGCTTGAAAGTTGAGGAGGGCCTGATGCAAAGTGCACATTGGATTCATGTGATAGAGACCGCCTAAAACGCATCTCATAATAATGACTTAGCATCTCATAATAATGACAACCTATCTCCTAATTATGACTCAGTATCTCATAATTATGATTTAACCTCTCATAATAACGTCTTAACGCCACAGATATCTCAAGTTTTGAGAGAGTGTGCAATTGGCATGCTGACTGAAGGAATGTCCACCAAATCTATTGCCAGAGAATTGAATGTTAATTTCTGTACCATAAATCGCCTCCAATGTCGTTTTAAAGAATTTGGCATACGTCCAACCGGCCTCAAAACCGCAGACCACGTGTAACCACGCCAGGCCAGGACCTCCACATCCGCCTTCTTCACCTGCGGCATTGTCTGAGACCAGCTACCCGGACAGCTGATGAAACTGTGGGTTTTCTCAACCAAAGAATTTCTCCACAAACTGTTAAAAACCGTCTCAGGGAAGCTCATCTGCATCCTCGTCGTCATCACCAAGGTCTTGACCTGACTGCAATTCGGCGTCGTAACCAACATCAGTGGGCAAATGCTCACTTTCGATGGCTACTGGCACGCTGGAGAAATGTGCTCTTCACGGATTAATCCTGGTTTCAGCTGAAGTGTGTCAAGTGTGTGTGTGTGTGTGCTTGTGTAGAGTAGGTTCAGATGATGCAGAACTCTGGTTTACACGTGTGTGAAGAAGGGACCGACTTCGGTGGAAGTCGTGACAGTACCCCCCCCCCTGACGCGCAGCGAGGAGCCTCGATCTGGCTCTGATGCCAAGGTGCCAGAACCGGCTGATACCCCAGTAGACACTGGAAAGGAGAGAGGTTAGTGGAGGAGTGGCGGAGTGAGTTTTGGGCCATCTCTACCCATGGGATGAACGCCGCCCACTTCCCCGGCCTGTCCTGGCAATATGACCGCAGAAACCTACCCATATCCTGGTTTACTCTCTCCACCTGCCCATTACTCTCGGGGTGAAAACCTGAGGTGAGGCTGACCGAGACCCCCAGACGTTCCATAAATGCCCTCCAGACCCTGGACGTGAACTGGGGACCCCGATCAGAGACTATGTCCTCAAGCACCCCGTAGTGCCGGAAGACGTGTGTGAACAGGGCCTCCGCAGTCTGTAGGGCTGTAGGGAGACCGGGCAAAGGGAGGAGACGGCAGGACTTAGAAAACCAATCCACAACGACCAGGATCGTGGTGTTGCCCTGTGAGGGAGGAAGATCAGTCAGGAAGTCCACCCACAGGTGCGACCACGGCCGTTGTGGAACGGGTAGGGGTTGTAACTTCCCTCTGGGCAGGTGCCTAGGAGCCTTGCACTGGGAGCATACAGAGCAGGAGGAAACATAAACCCTCACATCCTTGGCCAAGGTGGACCATTAGTACTTCCCACTAAGACAGCGCACTGTCCGACCGATGCCAGGATGACCAGAGGAGGGTGACATGTGGGCCCAATAGATCAAGCGGTCGCAGACAGCAGACGGAACGTACAGATGCCCAGTTGAACACTGAGATGGAGTGGGCTCTGTACGTAACGCCCGCTCGATGTCCGCGTCCAGCTCCCACACTACCGGTGCCACCAAGCAAGAGGCCGGGAGTATGAGAGTGTGATCCATGGACCGCTCCTCTGTGTCATACATCCGGGACAGTGCGTCTGCCTTAGCGTTCTGGGAACCTGGTCGGTAGGACAGGGTGAAAACAAAACAGGTAAATAACTTGGCCCACCTTGCCTGGCGAGGGTTCAGTCTCCTCGCCGCCCAGATGTACTCCAGATTACGGTGGTCAGTCCAGATGAGAAAAGGGTGTTTAGCCCCCTCAAGTCAATGTCTCCACGCCTTCAGAGCCTTGACGACAGCCAACAGCTCCCGGTCTACCACATCATAGTTTCGCTCCGCCGGGCTGAGCTTCTTCGAAAAGAAGGCACAGGGGCGGAGCTTCGGTGGTGTACCCGAACGCTGAGAGAGCACAGCTCCTATCCCAGCCTCGGACGCGTCCACCTCCACTATGAACGCAAAAGAGGGATACAGATGAGCCAGCACGGGAGCCGAGGTAAACAGAGCCTTCAAGTGACCAAAAGCCCTGTCCGCCTCAGCCGACCACTGCAGTCGCACCGGTCCCCCCTTCAGCAGTGAGGTAATGGGAGCCGCTACCTGACCAAAGCCCCGGATAAACCTCCGGTAGTAGTTGGCAAACCCTAGGAACCACTGCACAAACCCTAGGAACCGCTGCACCTTTACCGTGGTGGGAGTCGGCCAATTACGCACGGCTGAAATGCAGTCACTCTCCATCTCCACCCCTGACGTGGAAATGCGGTACCCTAGGAAGGAGGTCATGCTCCAACAGTCGACCAAGCACCCTGCGCACCAGGGACACATGCTCGGCGCGTGTAGCGGAGTATATCAGAATGTCGTCGATATACACCACTACACCCTGCCTGTACAGGTCCCGGAAAACCTTGTCAACTAAGGCCTGTACCTCGTCAACTAAGCTGTACCTCAGTGATCTGATTGATACCCCGATAGTCAATACACGGGCGCAGACCTCCATCCTTCTTCTTCATAAAAAAGAGGGCTCTCATCCCTTGAGGGCTCTCATCCCTTGAGAGCCCTCTGTTGCCACGAAATAGTGGGGTCATGACAGGCCAACCAGGGTAGGCCCAGCACCACGGGAAACGCAGGAGAATCAATAAAGAAGTGACTGATTCTCTCCCTGTGACCCTCCTGCGTAACCATGCCTAGTGGAGCGGTGGCCTCCCTAATCAGCCCTGACCCTAATGGTCGACAATCTAGGGCATGCACAAGGAAGGGCATATCTACAGGAACATTGGGGATCCCTAAACTATGGGCAAATGAACAGTCAATAAAATTCCCAGCTGCACCTGAATCTACGAGCGCCTTATGCTGGGAATGCGGGGAAAACTTAGGAAATTCAAAAAACACATACATGTGAGCAACAGGGGGCTCTGGGTGAGCCTGGTGCCTACTCACCTGGGGTGATACGACAGTGCCCTGCCTGCTGCCTCGACTCCCTGAGGAACCCCCCCAGCACCGACCAGCAGTGTGCCCTCTGCGGCCACAGATGGTGCAGGGAATGGCCCCTCCTCCGGTCGCCCTAAGCGCAGCACCTCCCAGCTTCATAGGCATCGGAGCGGAGGTGCTGGGGGATGGAACTGACAGGCCCCGATCCAGACGTCCGCTGGTAGCCAGCAAGTTGTCCAGTCGGATGGACAGGTCCACCAGCAGTCCAACGTGAGGGCTCCCGACGGACGTCCTCCCGCAGACTGCACCGGTAGTGATTGATCAGGGCCCTGTCATTCCATCCCGCGCTGGCAGCCAGGGTCCGGAAGTCCAAAGCGAAATCCTGCGCACTCCTCGTCCCCTGCCTCGTTCACCCGCCACTCGACCCTCAGGCTGGTGGTCAGAAAACTGCCCGAAAGCGGCGTGAGAACTCTGCGTAATGGTCCTTCACTCCATACGGCGTTGGCCCACTCCAGGGCTTTGCCTGAGAGGCAGGAGACGAGGGTGGACACGCTCTCACGTCCCGAAGGAGCCGGGTAGATGGTCACCAGGTAGAGTTCCAGCTGGAGTAGGAACCCCAGGCATCCGGCAGCCGTCCCATCATACTCCCTCAGGAACGCGAGCCGAATCCCGCTGGGACCGGGTGAAGGAGGGGTGGACAGTGTGGCCTGCTGTAGCGGAGCTGGTGGAGGCGCTGGAAGACCTCCTTCTCTCTCCCAACGATCCATCATCTGCAGCACGCGATCCATGGCGGTGCCCAGTCGTTGCAACATGGTCACGTTCCTCTACCGCCACAGGGAGGGCGTCTGCTCCTGCTGACTCCATTCGTCAGGTGAGTGTTTCTGTAATGTGTCTGTGTGATGCTGGTGTAGAGGTGTCAGGCGCAGGACAGCAGATATGAGTATAATAGCAATTTACTCAAAGATAATCACAATACACAACAAAATAAAGCCAAGCCCACAGTAACGGACCACAATACAATAAACAAACATGGGGGAACAGAGGGTTAAATAATGAACAAGTAATTGTGGGATTAAAACCAGGTGTGTAAAACAAAACAGGACAAAACCAATGGAAAATGAAAAGTGGATCGGCGATGGCTAGAAAACCGGTGACGTCGACCGCCGAACACCGCCCGAACAAGGAGAGGGACCGACTTCGGCGGAAGTCGTGACACACACAGTAAGCCTGAGGCAAATGAGAAGATATGATCTGCATTTAACCCATTATAAATTATTCAAAATGATGTAAATGCCCACTAACTTATACTGTATAAATTAGTGGGCAATAATTTAACAACAGTTTACAAGCGAAGACAAATTACATTCTCTGATTTATATTCACACGATATGAAAGTAAATCTTGATGTCAGGCTTTCAGTGTAGCATGTAGGTATAGTCAGGCGCAGGACAATGGAGATGAGTATATATATAATTTACTCAATAAACAAACTACCAGATCCGATAGTAAAAATACATGCTCACCACAATGAAAGAACATCTAACAATAAACAAACACGCACAAAACCATGAGGAAAACAGTGGGTTTAAATAAGGAACATATAATTATGGGATAGAAACCAGGTGTGTATAATGAAGACAAAACATCGAAAATGAAAAGTAGATCGGCGGTAGCTAGAAAACCGGTGACGTCGACCGCTGAAAGCTGCCGAAACAAGGAGAGGGACCAACTTCGGCTGAAGTCGTGACACTTGATTTCTCAAATTGAGTTGAATAACTTCTATCAAAGACTCAAAACCTGTAACTTTCGCAAGACTATTTCTCCCAATTTCCTCCAGCACCAACTGTATCTGAGGTACAGAGGGAAGGAGTGAACGAAGAAGGAAGGGGATAAACTGAAGGGTGAGGGTAGCTCCATTTCACACTAAGGCCTGTGCTAATTTGCAATCAGACACTCTCTTTCAGTTCTCTCTCCATGCCTCCAGACAGTGTAAATGGCAGCTGAGACAAAGCAGCCATTCTCTGGGGCCTGAGCAGCCGACCAGCCAGGGCCCTAGCTAGCTCTCACTTTTATTTCAGGTCATTGCTCTCAGACGGAGACCATTCTGGAACGGGAGAGAGTTAAGAGATGGCAACAACGGCCAAGGAGGTGGAACCAAAGCAGGACAAACTGCAAACTGAACTGCCCTCCTCCATTCTCTATCCCTACTTTCCTCCTCACCAAAGACATGCTGAGGTGCCACACCCTAGGGCCTAGGCAGGCACTGCGTGTTCAGGCCTCTGGGATAGTTCTACTCTTTTAACATCTAATATCCATGGTTATGTAATCAGGTTTTATAGCTCTGCTCTGTTACAATATCTGGTATCCAGGTCGTGGATTTCTTCTGTGCCTCTTGGCTGTGCAGTATTATATTATGCACTGTGTTCATGTTTAACTGACATTGTGAACCTCATTCTCCTTGTTTCAGAAATGTATGCAGAATGATTTGCTAATCACTTTAATAACTTTAGTTACTATACAGTGTGTTCATGTTGAACTGACATTGTGAGGGAGAGGTCACTCTTGGAAAATAACCTTATGTCAGAAATCTACACAGAATAAACTGATAATCACTCTTATTTCTTTAGAAGAACAGGGTTTTTAGAGGCCTCCAAATAACCTCTGCTATTTCACATAGAATAAAATAGAATAGAATATATCTTTGTTAAATGGACCTGCATCATTTTCCGTATTACCAACACAAAGTATAGAAACCATCTGAAAGTCAAATATACCCATAATATAAAAAATCATTAGGACTAAATGTGACAGACTATGACAGAGTAGGCCTAAGCTTTCACTGATAAGGCAGTCAAAAGTCTGTCTGTGTGATTGTCAATAACAGGTCACCTGTGTGTGTGTGTGTGTGTGCCTCCAGTGCTGTTATTGCCCTGCTATCTGTTGGCACTGCGGGTGTCTGCTGTAGCTCTGTTGCCACAGGTAACAGGTGAATGATTACCCAGGGAGCCCCGACCAAGGGAGGCTTTCCTCAGGAACAGGTCATGGCCTAGCCATCAAGCTCACCACACTGTGACAGAGAAAGAGACACAAGTAGAACCATGCATTGTTGGGGTGTGGTATCTAACCTACTGCCGGTAGATTTAGCTGTGTTTAACTATCTGATGATAACATATTTTTCATTTGTGTCTATTTGTTATTGTTAGCAAGGGCAATGCTAGCTGTATGCTAGTCTCGTACCTTTTTGGTTACATACATGTTGTGAACCATAGTGACATATTGAAGTTTTGCATTATAATTGCAGTCAATTGAGCGGGTCTAGCTCTAGCTGATGTAATAGAACTGGAAGACCTTGTAGCAGGGGTATTCAACTCTTAACCAGCAGGCTCCGGACCTCGTAGGGTTTCTGTTCTACCTGATAATTAATTTCACCCACCTAGTGTCCCAGGTCTAGATCAGTCCCTGATTTTTTTATTTATTAGAGGGGAACAATGAAAACAACATAGTGGAACTGGCTTAGAGGTCCAGAGTTGAGTTTGAGGGCCTTGTAGGATACATTATGTTAAAAGAGTCACAGTCACAACTTAAGAGTCAAAGTCGTAGTTAAATTTCATGCAAAAAAAAATAACACACCCCAAACTGCGTCACTTTTCCCTTGGACTGTGTCCCACAGGTTGACATATTTTCTTCCTTCCTGCGCTGACATTGAGGCTCTCTGGGACTCTCTCACTCAACTCTACCCCACTCTACACAATACCCCTCACACCGACACTTACAAACTACAATGCCAGGAATGGATGCGTATTTGCAGAAACATCTCCTGGCCTAATTAATTCCATTTCTCCTGCTGCCAAACCAGCAAAACCTACGCTGAGTAGGACCTGAGGACTCGGCTGGAGGGGAGTCAGTCTACAACTGCAAGCAAAGTTAAAAGTTTATCTTCATCTTATAATCGTATAATCGTTATTGCAAAGGACAAGGGAATTGATAGAGTGACTGACTGGGAGCATTATGCCCTTGAGGTGACCTCACTAGTGCAGCAGCAATGAGACACACACACACACATACCCATGGCCTGGTCTCTGAGCAGCAGTGAGTGAACAGTACAATTACTGTATAGCTTGCCTCGGATGACCACAAACACTCATTGTCACAGCATACCGCAGGGAACAATTGACTTCTTATACCGCGGATAGTCAGGGGATCGGATGATAAACTTTAGCATTGCAACAACTGCACAAACAAGCCACAACCCTGTCGGCCTGTGTGTGTGCCCTCGTTTAGAAAGCACTGCTTTGTGTTGTGCTGCTAGATAGGGTAGCACAAGTTCAGCATATTTACACAGTAACTATCCCTTGAGCTTAAACAGTGATGATTTTGTAGATGCACATGGGATTTTGTAGATAATACAATTGTTTACAGTTATTTGCCCTCTAGGGTTGTTACTATAAAGTTGTTGCATTATAAAGCACTATAAATGTCAGCATTTTACATCACATACGGTGTGTTCTTTATAAGAAATAACTTAATACTGGGCTGCAGGGCTGAAGAGGAACAGTGGCTGAAAAAGAGTTCCCTCTTCCCCCTCCCTGCCCACCTCCCTTCCCTTTTCTTTCTCTCTCTTGGATCAAGGCTCCGCCTGTCCTCTGTCCTCCCGCGCTGGCTTCTTTTGCTCCACCCCTCCACACACCCTATCCCTTTCTGCATGACATCATCGCACATCTGTTGTCCCAACAGGGCGCTGGTGACAAGGGCCACAAAATGACTAGCCTCTCTTTATCTTTCTTTCTCTTTGCCCCCTCACTCTCTTTCCCTCTCCCAGTCTCGCTCTCTTTCTCTTTCACTCATTTTTATCACACCATAGCACTCACATCTATAGCCATGAAATGCTTTGAAATGCTGGTCATGGCTCACATCGACACCATCATCCCAGACACCCTGAACCAACTCCAACATATCCACAGATGACGCAATCTCGATTGCACTCCACACTGCTCCAACCTACCTGTACAAAAGGAATATTGATGGAAGAATGCTGTTCATTGACTCCAGCTAAGCATTCCACACCATAGTCCCCTCCAAGCTCATCACCAAGCTCAGGTCCCTGAACACCTCCCTTTGCAACTTGATCCTGGACTTTGACGGGCCGCCCCCCCAGGCGGTGAAGGTAGGCAACAACACACCTGCCACGCTGACCATCAACACGGGGCCCCTCAGGGGTGTGTGCTTAGTCTCATCCTGTACTCCCTGATCACCCATGACTGTGTGGCCGCACACGACTCAAACACAATCATCAAGTTTGCTGACGACACGACGGTGGTAGGACTGATCACCGACAACAATGAGGCAGCCTATAGGGAGGATCTGGCAGCAACCTCTCCCTCAAGGAGCTGATCGTGGACTTCAGGAAACGGAGGGGCAAGAACACCCCCTTCCACATTGATGGGGCTGTAGTGGAGCGGGTCGAGAGCTTCAAATTCCTTTGTGTCCAAATAACTAAGGAATTAACATGGTCCACACACACAGTTGGGAAGAGGGTACGTCACACACACACACACTCACCACATACGCTGTTGCTACTGTCTATTATCTATCCTGTTGCCTAGTCACTTTACCCCTACCTATATGTACACAGTTACCTCAATTACCTCGTACCCCTGCACATCGACTCGGGACTCGGTACTTTTACTCATTATTGTTATTCGTTATTCACTGTGTATTCCTTGTGTCACTATTTGTATTTTTATGGTAAACTCTGCATTGTTGGAAAAGGACCTGTAAGTAAGCATTTCACTGTTAGTCTACACCTGTTGTTTACGATTGATTTAGCCAGTCTCTCTTTCTCTGCTGAGTCGAGTACTGCAAATAATCAGGCTACATGTCTGCTAGTGTTTTCTCCAACATGTGCTTTGAGAAGCAGAAAATGGTTGTTAAAGTTAAAACAAATGACCCGTTCAGCTGACCTCAGAGTTGACCCATGTTATTATAAGCAAGCTCAATCAGCAAGGTCAGCACTAATGCAACATGACTCTTAAAACCTTTGCCTTGTGGGTTGAGCCATTAGAACTTGCTAAAACCTGTTAAGCAGTGCAGTGTGTGTGTGTGTGTGTGTGTGAGTGAGTGAGTGTGAGAGAGAGAGTAGAGAAAGAGAGATAGATATTGTCAGTATGTTTCAACAAAGAAACCTAACCCTGTGGACTAATGGCACTCAGTATATTCAAGAAATACTTACATAAATCTGATATGTGTTTGATTCCCAAATCCCCTATTTTGGGAACAACCAGTTCATAATGGGGACCAACGATCAGTACATAACTATAACTTCGCAATGTAATAAAAATACTGTGTTATAAGGGCCTTTACTTTTCCTGTCCCTTTTGACAAAAAGGGACAGTGCAACTAAACGTTTGCACTTTGCAGATAGTTACAGAAAAGGCGAAAAGATGTCTTAAAACACCTTTAAACGTCCAATACTCTTTTCAGGGAGTAATAAATAAGCCCAGTGGAAAATCACTGTATCAGCAATAAACTGGTTAGTTGTGTATCAATAATACCGATGCTCACTCTCTTGCCAAGGTGGGAATCAAAATGGCGGAACCACTGCAAGGCAGAGTCTCTCTGGTTTGGAGGGTGTTGAACAATATGATCTCCAGCACTTTTTCAGCTGCAGATATGGATGAGTAGAGACCCCAGGTGGACATTTAGAGCATTGCTTTCACACAGAGACAATCCAGAACTTCATTGGCATCATTCTATTTTAATATGGAATATACTGAAATTCATGGGTACTACATTAATAAAATATGAGAGTTGAACTAATAAATGTCTGACACAATGCATGCTTATCCCGCATGATGTTTTAAGATTCAAATAATTATTTTCTTTCCATTCTGATTAACTGTAATAACAGTATAGTAAATAATTGACTTACCAGTGAACTACACGTGTCTATGTTAATATAAATAATACATATTTTATGCTGGCCAAAAGGGGTCTTTCCTGAACTTTAAAACCCTGTAACAATTGCTTACTTGTCTCAAGATTGTTTGCTTGTGAATGTATCTAGCTCATACAAACGCTAGCACACGCACTTCACACACACGTACATTGTAATATTGTTGTATGGTGGTATCATACATTTTGTATTGTAGATATGTAGTGGTGTAATAATGTTATCTGATGTACTGTTTCATTTTTGTTTGATGTGTAATGTGCCTTAATGTGTTTGGCCCCAGGAAGAGTTGCTTTCCTGGCAGCAGCTACTGGGTATCCTTAATAAATACAAATAGAAATATGGAACAGGTTTTTAAATATTAAAAATGCATAAATCCTAGCAATAGCTTGTATGGAAAGAGATAATTATGTGCAGCATATTACAGTATTTTTCAATTGCTAACACGCATTGGTCAAAGCTGAAGTCACATTGTCAAAACTCTTCACACAGTCAGCGAAACAGAAGTGTATGTGGACCAAACTGTGAATCCTTTTTCATTGCTTTCACACAAAATACATTCAATGACCACGTTCTCTGAAATCCAATAACTCTTTTTTCATTCATACTCCACCACCTGCAAAACTATATATTTATTATATGTTTTCAAAATGCTAAACTGTTAAAAACACATTCAAAAAAGAGAATGATGGCGTATGTTGTGCATTTCTGCAGTAACCAGATTGAAAAATATATAGAAAATCTCAGCAGAATATTTAATCATTCCAAACACAGCTGATTGCAATTGCAGCTGAAAGCCAACCCAAGTGTCCTGTTTTTAGTCTCCTACCAAACAGACAAAAGAGGACGGCTTCAGAATTATTTTGTTTGAAACATGGATCAAGGAAGACATTTTGGTGGGGAAAGAAGAGTGGCAGGGTTGGATTAGACATTCCAGAAGATACGTTCCAAGATGCATCACCAGAGAAGACAAGATGTGATGTTGATGAGAACTTGTGGTCAAATGCTGGAGAGAGGGAGAACTAGAACCCTCACAGAACTGTACAGTATGAGTGATTACACTATACATGTTGTTGATGGATTTTTTTTGTCATTATTATTGCAGACCTGGAATTTCAGGAGTTGTTTCAACTTTTTATTTTTTACAAGTAAATTACTATATGTAAAGATATAGAAAAAAATAAAGGCTATTGAAGCAAATTGCTTCATTTCTGATTCATTCTTGTTACATATACTTTAGTACAGTCAATAAAGTGAAAAGGTGTTATTCTTATTCTATAATCAAATATTTATGTGAAAAATCATTCAAACTTCAAAGAGAAAAGTACATTTATGTAATGCTTCCTGTTGTTAGTGTTTTTTAGGTCAGTGTGTTATGAGTGGCAATGTATGCTTTCTGAGTGAGAATTGTTGCCAGTGTTATGGTCGAACAAGCTTATTTTGAGACATGTATGAAGTGTTTTGGTGGTTTGTGTAACGTCTGCTTCCAGCTCACACTCTCAAACACATAGATCCCCTGAACGCAGCTCACTCTCCAGATCCCAATCACCTGAATTCTGATCACCTGTTCACACACTTGTATGTCATTATCACACACTATTTAGTTCAGTTCTTTGCACCCCATCATTGTGAGGTATTGTTTGTTTTGTGACATGCTTCAATTTGGAGTGCTGGGCTTCTCGTAAGTTATACCTCCTGTGTATGATAGTTTTGGCCTGCCTCCCTAACAATGCCTTTTGCCTATTCCCTGCCTGTACCTTAGCCTATCGGAGTTCCTGTTATCAACCTATTGCCTGATCTCCCGGATTATGTTCCTAGCCTTTTCCCTGCCTGTACTGTTGCCTTTTTGGACCCCCTGTGTATGACCTTCTGCCTGCCCCTGGACCCATTTACCTGCTGCCTACTGTGGTCCTTTACAATTAAACACCTGCTGCGCCCTGCGCTTGAAACCAGCTCTCTGTCTCCCACCGTGTTCATTACAGTTTGAGATGAGATGAACTGTTTGGCCGAGATGCATGTTGGTAATGCAAACAGCGTGAAGAGTTTTGATGAAGTGTCTTCAGTATTGACCAATGCTTGTTAGCAATTGAGAAACTGTAAACAAAATGTTTCCTATTCTGTTCATCTGCTTTTAAAAAGCTTCAAGATGCTGCAAGGACAATAATGGCCCAAAACATTGATTTGCATTTTTTTTTTAACCCCTAAACATTACAACAATTTTCCTCTTGTCAGTTTTAAGTATTTCTAAATAGTGTAAATTAAATAAATACAAAGCAGCCACTTGGGTTTGTTGTAAACACTCCCTCATACCAACGCCCCCCTGGGTTAGTTTACTTTTCATCTCCCATAGAGTGTGTGTGTGTGTAATTTACAATCTCATTGGTGCAGAGGGGGGAATACACATTTTCTCCACAGATTCCTGACTGTTAGTTTATGCTTTTTCCTTTTACATATAAGCGATGCCATGTGTTTGTCCAAGCATAAAACTGATGAAAAATGCCTCTGTTTTGTAAAGGATAAACAGCCAAGCCAGTTCTGTGTAATTGTTGTGTCAACATGGTGGTCTGACCTCATATGGTCTTTTAGGCTGTATGGATGAGTTGTATAGTGGTGACGTGTTTGGGGTGAATAGGATGAAAGTCAAGTGATATTTGGAGTGGTACCAGAAAGAATCCCTTTACGGCACAAAACTTTTAACCCATAAAAGTCTTAGCAATTGTTCTATGATATCTACTACCTTAACATATATGATTAATAACATGACCATCTAGCTATTTGATTCTCTATCTTTAGGGCACCTGGGGGTATCGGAAACAAATGCGTATAAGTTATTTGATGACTACTGGGGTGGATTTCCACTTGACACATGCAGGAAGTCCTAGTTCAGGGGTTACCAAACGTGTACTGCACATTACATTAAATTGGCACTAGAATATCCAGGGGTCCCAAATTGGAAAAATGATATCCCTTATTTTAATGCTGTGTGTTCGTTCATATTCACTCAATGTTAGGTCCTGCCGGATGTCCAGAGACATAATAATGACATGAAAGTAAATTCTTATAGTGTAAGAGGTCCTTAGTTGACACTAGAAGGTTGTATTATATACCCATTTGAAGAGGAAAAAAAGCTAATTTGTTTGGTAAGATTACAGATTTTCTCAGGGGATCCCATTTAAATTTCGGGGGACTCCACATGAGGTTCCGACACCAAGTTTGGGAACCACTGTCCTAGTCACAAGTGGCTACACTGTAGCTCTCAAATCTGTCAAATGGCAAAAAGATTCATATACATGGCTAACAGGGACATTGGGAGAATCTCAATTGCATACTCCTCACATCTTCTCTCCTCACCGCCTTCTCAAAACCCATTGGATGAGACAGCCAGAGGTGAGGTCCCTTCTCCTCCAATGGGTTTTGAGACGATGAGAGAGGACATGAGGAGATGCAATTGAGATTCTCCAATGGTATCCTACCTGACTGTCACTATCCCTGTCCTTGGGTCAAGTTCTAAGAGAGGACAGAGGCCATCTTGCACCAAACATAAGTTCTCTATCCTTTCTCTCTGGGGATGGATTCACACAAGGATAAAGACAACTTACATTAGTCCGTTATGCTGTGAAGTTTTCCCGGTGGTTGCAAACCAAAATGATTTGAATCCCTTTCCTTTCTCCCCTTCCCTCCCTTACTATGTAAAAATATGATAAGAAACAGATACCATTGTCCAGACCAGGCGAAACAGTGAGTGCGCTGCTTAAGTGCTGTCTTGGCTTTAAACGCAGTGTTCAAATACACTAACGGATACGTCCTAAATGGCACCCTATTGCCTATAGTGCACTACTTTTGACCAGGGCCCTGGTCAAAAGTAATTCACTATATAGGGAATAAGGCGCAATTTGAGATGCATCCAAGGCCTTCTGGAGGATTATACAAAACTGTCAGAGAAAGTTCCAGATACTGTGCGTCTCAAATGGTTCCCTATTTAGTGCACTACTTTTGAAGAAGGCAGTCAAAGGTAGTGCACTAAATAGGCAATAGGGTGCCATTTGAGATGCACACTCAGTCTGCTGTGTTTTTTGTGCGGGCCCTGATCAGAAAGCCAACGATGTTATCTGTGAGATGTCCGCTGGAATCAGAAGTAGGACACGAGTTGTGTTTTACTGACAGAGGCTTTGTTGGAATGAAAGATATTAAAGCCTGGATTGAGGTGTTATCAGCTATAGAATTCAATCTAACTCTAAGGTTCGTTGGCAGAGGTTTTAGACTGCGTGAATCTGAGTCTTTGTGGTCACAGATCTGTAGCGTTATATCGAACAGTCGTGATCAAGAGGTTGGCAAATAAGTTTAAGTAGGAAGGGTGTAGTGTCGTGGTTCTCAACTCCGGTCCTCAAGTACCCCCAACACCACACATTTTTGTTGTAGCCACAGACAAAAACACCTGATTCAACTCATTGAGGGCTTGATAATAAGTTGACAAGTTGAATCAGGTGTGCTGTTGTGGTACTGGAGGAGTGGGGAAACACTGGTGTAGTGGGTTGCCTTTCCTGCCTCTTAAAGGGTGAATCTGAGTCTGTCTGGTGTGGGTTTTCTGATATGAATAAAGAATGTGATATTTTATTGATTAAAACAAAGCATGCCTTTCATACTTGTATGACTACTCAGTGCTCAGCTGGTTCGGTTTGTGCTAGCAGAGCAAGATGAAGAGCAGTCAAAGGATGTCTTCAACACTTCACTAACATGACAAGACATCTCTGAAAAGGAGAGAGAAGAGAGAGACAACATGAGCTTTCCCCTCAGCCATCATCCCATGAGAGAAGTATCCTTGTAAAACGGTCCATGCTTCGAAGGTTGTTTGAAACTAAACAGCACAATCCCCACCCATTGAGAGCTTTTACTCACACTAAGTTTATAGGCAAACAAGCTGTTATTTGCATGGAACATCTTTAAAGGGGAGACTGCAAATATGTCTTCCTTTGTTTCTCGTTCTCATCTGATATTTTCAAGAGCTTTTGGTGGTTCTATTTGCATGTCTTGGAAGTTTTCAACATGGTTAAAACATGGGCCTGTTTGAGAAGAATCACTCAGAGCTTAGATACAGTTTTGTCTTTATGAACTAGTAAATGATTTCTGACAAGATTAATACGAAGGAAAATAAATAATAACTTCTTTCTGCAGTTTGTGTTCAAGATCACAACTATTTGACCTCCTTGAAGTTGACAGTGATGGCAATGCATTCTAACTTTCAACCACATGAGGGTATCATCGAGATCTAAAGATCATTTAGAGAGCAAGATAATTCAATGTATCCTCAAAGTAGCCTACATTCTTTCTATAGTTGTTATTTAGGGGTTGAGTTGTTATATTGTGTGTCATCCCATGTGTGTCCTACGTGTTTCCACGCCAACCAATGTTATGGTATCTCTCTTATCAGTTGAAATGAACTGGACACCTGTCCTGCATCCCTGCACAATCAATTGGTGGTTTTACACGTGTAAAATTCAATGAGGCCTGTTGAAGACGGAATGTACAGAAATATTAGCCTACCTAACACCATAATAACACCAATATAAATAAAGCCCATAACATTTTAAAAATTTGTCACAGAGATTAATTGATTGAATGAAAATATATATAGTTGGGAGCAAAATAGTGGAAGTCTCGTCTCTCTACCGTTGTCCCGTTTGGTTTTAATAGGGGGGTGGGCGGTATAGCACTGTCTGTCTCCCTCTGCCAATGATAAAACAGTGTCTCTTGGGAGGCGAAAGCGGCACATACCTGCTGTCCCGGAATCTAGAATCCACCCCATCAGTCTTAGAGGACAACCACATTAACACCACTGCCGTCAAGTGATGACCCGTCCAGTCTCCTCGCCCGAAGCCAACGCTACTACCAGGGGGCTTGGAGCTGCATAGCACCAACGCTCCGCGGACTGACCCCAAGAACAAGACGCGACTACTGCAAAGAAGCGAATAGAGATTTGATTAATACGAACTCCCAGGACTACTTATCTTCTAAAGGAATTATCTAGCTAATTTCATTTTTCCCCTCACTCAAGCAAGCAGCGGCCGTTGTGTTCAATGACACCATGCTCATTGTCTCGTCCCGCAGTCCGCTGCTGTCCGTCTACTATCCCCAGATCTTCCTCATCCTCACCAGCGGTAGCTACCTGTAGGTTGGCACGTGCTTTTTACCCTTCTCTTCAACAGGTGCTTGTACAGCCATGGGATGGTGTGCATTTGGAAGATCTCTACATTTTTAATCTCTTATGCACTAATTTAGTTAATTTGTTGATTGGGCAATTTATGCACGCGAAAAGTATAGAGCATATGTGGTTTATAATACAATTTCACTATAAAATGAACAACTCAAATAAACAATTGGAACTTATATAATAGCCTATTGTAAAATGCTGGGATTGATATGGGCCTTTACATGGAATTGTTGGTGCCAAACAACAATATCTGTTTGGTTTTGTGACTTAAAATAGAATATTAATAACAAAACCTATAAGAAAACCACTTAACAAGAATACAAATGTTTAATGAACATTTAACGTGTCTGTTGAAGAGCTTAATTAAAATATTGCTGACAAAATGTATTTTCCAACTAACTTAAAATTCTTATAGTCAGTGGAGAGGTTCACAATAACAGAATGACAAATGACATTAAATAAATATTTTGATGGATTTATAAATGACTTGTGTTATATTTGCAGTGTTCAATAACTAAATTGACGAGATTACCTGACCAGTAGGATTTACACATTGCAACATGACCATGTTCTCTACATACAATATTTGTAAAGCAACACATGGAAAAGAGCAACATGTCGCTGGATGACATCCTGTGTACTGTAGACATAAACCAGTAGAACTGTACAACTGGCTATTTCTTCTTACATTAAAAGACCCGGGCCCTCACAGAACGAATGATTACAGTGACGATATTTCTCATACTTGCACAGACAGACCTGACCAATACCTAAAACAGCCCTAGTTCAGGTTCATGGCTTTAGTTAAAATGTGGGCTTAAACGGCTATTAGCCAGAGTTGGTTTGTTGTCTGTTCTTCATTGGCTAACCATTGTTTGCTTTTGTGCATTTTAAAACCTGATTCAGTAACCTGAAGTAAATATTACACACAGCGGTCTTTTGAAAAGTATGAGGGTCAAGTTGCTTGCCTCAGATCTATAAGGTAACCATAAACAATCTCAGCGACCTGTAAGCTTGTCTCGAACCAGCCGTGTGTCTTAAATCAGCTGTGTGTATTAAGTGCTCTATCTAGATTGTTAGCAAAACCAAAACCTGACTGATGTAAGGGAACACTGTAGCCCATGGGGGACCTATAGAATCTGTAGCTACAATACAGTCCGTGCCACACCGACTCTGCCCCGCCAACTCTATGCCTTGATGTTTAGCCATCTCCCCCCCATAGGGCACTGTCCTCGGTGGTAGCGTTGGGTGCTAACATCATTTGCAACAAGATTCCTGGACTGGCCCCAAGGCAGCGCACCCTCTGCCAGAGCCGCCCGGACGCCATCATCGTCATCGGCGAGGGTGCCCAGCTGGGCATCAACGAGTGCCAGTACCAGTTCCGCTACGGCCGCTGGAACTGCTCCGCCCTGGGCGAGAGGACCGTCTTTGGACAAGAGCTGAGAGTAGGTCAGTCTACCTGCTGCAATTAGTCTAGTCAAACGCACATCACTTGTTAGGGGGTGCTGAGCCGAAGAAAACTTGTAGGGACAGTTTCCCGGATGCAGATTAACCCTAGTCCTGTAATAAAAACTATTTTAGATGGAGATTGCCCATTTTGCTTGCTTTTTAGTCAAGGACTAGGCTTAATCTGTGTCTGGAAAATCACCCTGGGGCTCCCGAGTGGCGCAGCGGTCTAAGGCACTGCATCTCAGTGCTATAGGCGTCACTACAAAACCTAGTTTGATTCCAGGCTGTATCACAACCGGCCGTGATTGGGAGTCCCATAGGGCGGCGCACAATTGGCCCAGCTTCATCCGGGTTAGGGTTTGGCCGGGGTAGGCCGTCATATTAAATAAGAATTTGTTCTTAACTGACTTCCCTAGTTAAATAAAGGTTAAATAAATAGATGAAGTAGGACCCGCAATGGTGTGGGTCCTACTTCACCTCTACATTCTCTACAGTGTGGCTGCTCCACACTGAGAAGGATATAATAATGGTTTAGGAGGATGATGCAGTGATTGCATCAGAATGCCCACCAGACCAAGCATTGGCTAGAAATAGTGGAAGTGAGCATCTGATTGTGCCTAGTGGCCAGAGTGAGATGTCACTGGCTTTTCTTGTGCCCCGATGAAAACATATAGGTCTACTGTCAGTGACTAGTGCCCAACTCACAGTCCAACCAACGCTTTCCAAGGTGCATGACACAAAGGATAAGCTGGATATATAACAAATATGATCAGCCACTCTTACAGGAAAATTAAAGTTAAATTAAAGTTGTTTCTGTTGAACTTCCGTTTTCTTCCCAGTGGCTATGTTCAGGCCAGGGCACTGGTTACAGGAGAGGTTATGGTAGTCAGTTCAGAGCCATACGATTTGGTGAAGGTGGGAGCGATAGCTATCATCATGGCCAATTTGGTTGTTGTAGTGAGTGTGGTGCTACTCCTGCTATAGAAGCAACGATGAGAGGTTCACAAACTAGACCTCCTCTTAGAGTGAAGAGTGAAGCTCTATGGTTAGTGAAACTACTTCCGTGAAATCTTCCAGTGAGAGTACTATTCTGTCACCATCATCCTCCTTCAATAACCATAGTGAATAACGTACTTTGACTCCATAATATTGGGCATGCGGGAACAACTGAAACTTGAAGCCGTGTTGCTAGTGTCCTGAAGGGGTTTCAATCCTACAACAGTCTGTCCTACTTGTGACCTCGTTGTGTAGAAGTCTGTCCTGCCTCTGGGCTTGAGTTTGGTTTGTGGCATTCATTCTTACATCACTGATTGTCTTAAATACAGTAGGTCTGTATTAATTATTGTGTGAAAATGAACCAGAATGACCTTAGAAGTGCAACCTCTCCTAACTATCTATACTCATAATCTCTAAACATTGCTCTGATCTGATTTTAGTCAGCATTTCCCTATTCTTTCATTTCCGACAGCACACTAGTAGTATTGGTCTTAATACGGGCTCTCTTATATAAATTGTCTATCAGTCAGAAATGTTTTGTTGTAGTCTCGCTGTGGTTTGGGAACTGTGTTTTATCCAACAGCTCTGGGAACAATCACTCCTCTCACAGACAGGCGGACTGCTGGATCCATTTAGTTATTTTGTTAGAGGAAAGGAACTGTATCTATTCCTCTGTTCACCATGATGTGTTAGGGTTATGGTGTGTTAGGGGGCTAATAGGGACACTCAGCTTGTCCCTCTACTGACTATGTGTTGGGAGAGATTGATATGACAAGAACTCTGTCGATCTACTGGAAAGTTATGGTAGGACTCACCTCTTGGGTTGTTGTTGGCAGTGATGCGATGTTGGATTGGTCATTCGAAGGGCCCAGACAGGCTCATCCAATGGTCAGTTGATCCATTCGAGTTCATGCGTGTGTAAAGGCATCACAGTTTTTTATAGATTTTTTTTATTTCACCTTTATTTAACCAGGTAGGCCAGTTGAGAACAAGTTCTCATTTACAACAGTGACCTGGCCAAGATAAAGCAAAGCAGTGAGACAAAAACAACAACACAGAGTTACACATGGAATAAACAAACCTACAGTCAATAACACAATAGATATGTATACAGTGTGTGCAAATGAAGTAAGGCAATAAATATGCCAATAGTGGCGAAGTAATTACAATTTAGCAATATACACTGGAGTGATATATGTGCAGATGAGGATGTGCAAGTAGAAATACTGGTGTGCAAAAGAGCAGAAAAACTAAAACAAATATGGGGATGAGGTAGGTAGTTGGTTGGATGGGCTATTTACAGATGGACTGTGTACAGCTGCAGCAATCGGTAAGCTGCTCTGACAGCTGACGCTTAAAGTTAGTGAGGGAGATATAAGTCTCCAACTTCAGTGATTTTTGCAATTCGTTCCAGTCATTGGCAGCAGAGAACTGGAAGGAAAGGCTGCCAAAGAGGTGTTGGCTTTGTGGATGACTAGTGAAATATACCTGCTGGAGCGTGTGCTATGGGTGGGTGTTGCTACGGTGACCAGTGAGCTGAGATAAGGCGGAGCTATACCTAGCAAAGACTTATACAGTTGAAGTCGGAAGTTTACATACACTTAGGTTGGAGTCATTAAATCTTGTTTTTCAACCACTCCACAAATGTCTTGTTAACAAACTATAGTTTTGGCAAGTCGGTTAGGACATCTACTTTGTGAATGACACAAGTACTTTTTCCAACAATTGTTTACAGACAGATTATTTCACTTATAACTTAGTGTATCACAATTCCAGTGGGTCAGAAGTTTACATACACTAAGCTTGGAAAATTCCAGAAAATGATGTCATGGCTTTAGAAGCTTCTGATAGGCTAATTGACATCATTTGAGTCAATTGGAGGTGTACCTGTGGATGTATTTCAAGGCCTACCTTCAAACGCAGTGCCTCTTTGCTTGACATCATGGAAAAATCTAAAGAAATCAGCCAAGACATCAGAAAAAAAATTGTAGACCTCCACAAGTCTGGTTCATCCTTGGGAGTAATTTCCAAACGCCTGAAGGTACCACGTTCATCTGTACAAACAATAGTACGCAAGTATAAACACCATGGGACCATGCAGCTGTCACACCGCTCAGGAAGGAGACGCGTTCTGTCTCCTAGAGATGCACGTACTTTGGTGCGAAAAGTGCAAATCAATCCCGGAACAACAGCAAAGGACCTTGTGAAGATGCTGGAGGAAACCGGTACAAAAGTATCTATATCCACAGTAAAACGAGTCCTATTATGACATAACCTGAAAGGCCGCTCAGCAAGGAAGAAGCCACTGCTCCAAAACTGCCATAAAAAAGCCAGACTACAGTTTGCAACTGCACATGGTGACCATTATCGTACTTTTTGGAGAAATGTCCTCTGGTCTGATGAAACAAAGTGGCCATCACAAAGCCCTGACCTCAATCCTATAGAAAATGTGTGGGCAGAACTGAAAAAGCGTGTGCGAGCAAGGAGGCCTACAAACCTGATTCAGTTACACCAGCTCTGTCAGGAGGAATGGGCCAAAATTCACCCAACATATTGTGGAAAGCTAGTGGAAGGCTTCCTGAAATGTTTGACCCAAGTTAAACAATTTAAAGGCAATGCTACCAAATACTAATTGAGTGTATGTAGACTTCTGACCCACTGGGGATGTGATGAAAGAAATAAAAGCTGAATAAATAATTCTCTCTACTATTATTCTGACATTTCACATTCTTAAATAAAGTGGTGATCCTAACTGACCTAAGACAGGGAATTTTTACAGTCTAGCCAGACACCTATGTATTTATAGTTGTCCACATATTCTAAGTCAGAACCGTCCAGAGTAGTGATGCTAGTCGTGCAGGCGGGTGCGGGCAGCGATCGGTTGAAGAGCATGCATTTCATTTTACTAGCATTTAAGAGCAGTTGGAGGCCACCGAAGGAGTGTTGTATGGCGTTGAAGCTCGTTTGGAGGTTTGTTAACACAGTGTCCAATGATGGGCCATATGTATACAGAATGGTGTCGTCTGCATAGAGGTGGATCAAAGAATCACCAGCAGCAAGAGCGACATTATTGATATATACAGAGAAAAGAGTCGGCCCGAGAATTTAACCCTATGGCACCCCCATAGAGACTGCCAGAGGTCCGGACAACAGGCCCTCCGATTTAACATGCTGAACTCTATCTGAGAATTAGTTAGTAGCTAGTGAACCAGGCGAGGCAGCCATTAGAGAAACCAAGGCTGTTGAGTCTGCCGATAAGAATACGGTGATTGACAGAGTCGAAAGCCTTGGCCAGGTCAATGAAGACAGTACTGTCTTTTTTATCGATGGCGGTTATGATATCGTTTAGGACCTTGAAAGTGGCAGAGGTGCACCCGTGACCAGCTCGGAAACCAGATTGCATAGCGGAGAAGCTACGGTGGGATTGGAAATGGTCGGCGATCTGTTTGGTAACAAGGCTTTCGAAGACTTTAGAAAGGATGGATATAGGTCTGTAACAGTTTGGGTCTAGAGTGTCTCTCCCTTAGAAGAGGGGGATGACCGCGGTAGCTTTCCAGTCTTTGGGGATCTCAGACGATACGAAAGAGAGGTTGAACAGACTAGTAATAGGGGTTGCAACAATGGCGGCGGATAATTTTAGGAAGAGAGGGTCCAGATTGTCTAGCACAGCTGATTTGTAGGGATCCAGCTCTTTCAGAACATCAGCTGTCTGGATTTGGGTGAAAGAGAAGCGGGGGGGACTTGGGCCAGTTGCTGCAGGGGATGCAGAGCTGTTGGCCGGGGTTGGGGTAGCCAGGTGGAAAGCATGGCCAGCATGGCCAGCCGGTTGTCAATAAGTTCCTCTTCAATCACTTAATTTGATTGACCTGCAAGGACAGAGAACATATAACTATTGAGTGAGCCCAGGTTTCTGTCTTGACCACTAATCAAAGTCAGCTGCAGCAGTTAGAATACCAACAACAATGGAACCAAGCATGTATTACTCTACAATGAAAACACATTTTATATGCTGAGGACGACGTTTGGCAGCTCGAGGAAAACATTCACTATTCTATATTTACCGAAAGGTCTGGTTCCCTGGTTCGGACTGATGAGAGAAGACTTCAGAGTTAGTTTAAAATTATGGATCAGGGAGCCACAGAGCTAATGTGATCTATGAGTGAGTTTGTCAGGTTGGAGAGAAGCCACCCCATTGCCTTCCACTAGACGCCATGCATTAATACTCAGGTTGTTGAGGAGAATGGAAGCCAACATAGTATCTTGATTGAGGTGGGAAATATCCTATTACAAGGACAACGCAATAGTAATGTTACATACAGTAATTCATTTCCTTTCCATGCTGTAAATGTTAATGTGTTTGCTCTGAAATGGAAAGATTGCTATTTGAAAGGCTCTTACGGGTATTTATTGTTGCTCTGACGGTGCAGTTTGACAGATTGATCAATGGTATAGCAGATGTGAAAATGAATCGTGTGGTTGTGGGTCTACAACTCATAAGTTACCACCACGAGCTACAAAAACAAAATGAGTAACGTTCACTTAAGATGTATCTAGCATCTTTAAGTGGATTTGTGTGTTTATTAACTTCTTATAAATCATTTACAAGACGTTACGTTACATCCATAAACAACTTGTCTAGAGTGAAGGTAGTGAGCTCAATAACACTACATTGTGAGCTATAGAAGGAAAAATGTGTTGGCTTAAACAGAAACCAACTGGCACACATTAAGTGCACTTATAGATAGGATAATCTACGCTGAACAAAAACATAAACGTAACATGTAAAGTGTTGGTCCCATATTTCATGAGCTGAAATAAAAGATCCCAGAACTTTTCCATACGCTAAAAATATTATTTCTCTCAAATGTTGTGCGTGTTCCAGTTCCCGCCAATATCCAGCAACTTCGCACAGCCATTGAAGAGGAGTGGGACAACATTCCACAGGCCAGTCAACAGCCTGATCAACTCTTGCGTTCATATTTTTGCACATACAGTAGTTTTTACTGTATCTGCTGTACAGACACAGATACAGTAAAGCTCCTGTGGTAACCAGCAGATGTCACTTTGGTTTTATCAGTGGAGTCTTACCCAGCCCACCTGTTAAAAATTAGGGCTCTGACGAGAGTCAGATAGAAAGAGACTATCAAATAAGGAATGGTAGGTATTTATTAGCCTGTTACAGCTTAATTACATTACACTAGTATAAGGCCGAACTGCAGTCAGGTCACCCAGTAATGTAAAGTGTGGATGAATTTTGTTGTAGCTGGCCACAAGCCTTTCATTAGGCCACAACATAAAATACTGTACTGTACTGTAACAAACTCACACTATGTACATACTGTAATGCACTACAACTCACCTAGGACTAGTGCAAGGTAACTCTTTGCCCCTCTCCTTCCCAGGTAGCCGAGAGGCGGCATTCACCTATGCCATCACGGCGGCTGGCGTGGCCCATTCGGTGACAGCAGCATGTAGTCAGGGCAACCTGAGCCAGTGTGGCTGCGACTGGGAGAAGCAGGGCTACCATGACCAGGAGGAGGGCTGGAAGTGGGGAGGCTGCTCGGCCAACATCAAGTACGGCGTGGAGTTCTCCAGACGCTTCGTGGATGCCCGAGAGATCAAGAAGAACGCCAGACGTCTGATGAACCTGCATAATAATGAGGCAGGTCGAAAGGTAAAGTGACTGACACTGCTTGTCTTGTTGTCTGGGGTTTTAACACACCTAACAAAAATTTAGTTGTTTCTGTAGAGATCTAGAATAGAAGACAATAGAATATAATACAACTCCATCAGAAAAGTATACTGAACAAAAAGTTTAATGTTTCATGAGCTGAAATAAAAGATCCCAGAAATGTTCCATACGCACAAAGTGTATTTCTCTCAAATTTTGTGCACAGATTTGTTCACATCCCTGTTAGTGAGCATTTCTCAGTTGCCAAGATAATCCATCCACCTGACAGGTGTGGCATATTAAGAAGCTGATTAAACAGCATGATCAAATACACAGGTGAACCTTGTGCTATGGACATTAAAAGGACTCTCTAAAATGTGCAGTTTTGTCACACAACACAATGCCACAGTTTTGAAGGAGGGTGCAATTGGCATGCTGACTTCAGGAATATCCACCAGAGCTGTTTCCAGATAATTTAATGTTCATTTCTCTACCATAAGCTGCCTCCAATGTCGTTTGAGAGAATTTGGCAGTACGTCCAACCGGCCTCACAACCGCAGACAACGTGTAACCACGCCAGCCCAGGACCTTCACATCCAGCTTCTTAACCTACGGGATCGTCTAAGACCAGCCAACCGGACAGCTGATGAAACTGTGGGTTTGCACAACCAAAGAATTTCTGCACAAACTGTCAGAAACCGTCTCAAGGAAGCTCATCTGTGTGCTCCTCATCCTCACCAGGGTCATGACCTGACTGCAGTTCGGCGTCATAACCAACTTCAGTGGGCAAATGTTCACCTTCGATGGCCACTGGCACACTAGAGAAGTGTGCTCTTCACGGATGAATCCGTTTGTTTTCTCTTGATTGATGTGTTTGACAGTGTGTTCCAGTTCCCAGCAATATCCAGTAACTTCGCACAGCCATTAAAGAGTGGGACAACATTCCACACGAAACAATCAACAGCCTGATCAACTCAATGCGAAGGAGATGTCACGCCAGATACTGACTGGTTTTCTGATCCACGCCCCTACCTTTTTTTAAAAGGTATCTGTGACCAACAGATGCATATCTGTATTCCCAGTCATGTCAAATCTATAGATTAGGGCCTAATTTATTTATTTCAATTGACTGGTTTCCTTAAATGAACTTAACTCAGTAAAATCTTTGAAATTGTTGCATGTTGCATTTATATATTTTTCAGTGTAAATACAAGTTCAGCGGAGACCGCATCGCTGAGATAAATGATGCTATACTAGTTTAAAAACAGAGGGTTTCAGAATGTGTGTGCGTGAGAGCACATGCGTGTGTGCCTGCCCATGTGTCGGTGTGTGCATGAACACGCCCGTGTGTATGTGTGTGTGTGAGCTGAGGGAATGCAAGGCTGCCAAATGGAGGCCTGCCATAACCCTACAGTCCCATTCATTGAATTACAGAGCATTAAGTCAGGATACAGGATATTATTGCAAAGTCTCTCTCTCTTCCTCTCTCGGTGGCAGCACCCAAAACCATGCTGCTGCACCACTGCACACACTGAACTAACCTAATCAAGAGCCAATTCCCCTAACATGATGGCAATGCTCATCCACAGCAACAGGCTTGATACACTGAACCAACCTAATCAAGAGCCAATTCCCCTAACATGATGGCAATGCTCATCCACAGCAACAGGCTTGATACACTGAACCAACCTAATCAAGAGCCAATTCCCTTAACATGATGGCAATGCTCATCCACAGCAACAGGCTTGATACACTGAACCAACCTAATCAAGAGCCAATTCCCCTAACATAATAGCAACATGATAGCAACAGGCTTGATACACTGATACACTCATACATGATAGGCTAGTAGGCTACAGTACTGGCCACCCAGTTAGAAGATTTTCTTTAATTCCTATAGACAATGCATCTATGCAACACTGATAGATATTGCTTTGTGTTAGAAGTTGCTATAATTTTTTGGTTAACATTAGGCTACATAAAACATTTCCGATTTGGTCAAAACTATATAACTCAACCCTAAACGGTAAACTGTCATCTGTCAAATGTGTCCTCTGAATATATCTGGGAGGCATCAAAACTTAAATTGCACATGAAACCTCAGTACAACGTTATACATGTTCTGGTTACATGAGAGTTCTGGTCGTTTATTCTGTCCATTGTGGTCTTTAGGAAGGTCAAGTTAATAAGAGAGTAAGGATTGAACCATAACTTATTTTCCCTTTGTTTTTTACATATAGCTGGCATCACTGTCCAGTTGGGGGATTTGAAATATGTACTCCATATGGATTTAGGCTATATTGCAGGGGATGCCCTTAGCTAACAGACTGTATTGTAGAACTGTTGAATGAATTGGAAAATACAATTTGTGGATATGTGGGCTGGTCTAAACTCTTACATGCAAATTTCCAATTCACATCACTGTGAATTAAGTAGTTAAGATGTAACTCTTAAGTGTGCTTCTGAACTCAATCACAAAGACAGCATGTGTCTAACTAGCCTGATCCACCATCCTGACGCTGGGCTCAGTTTGTTTCACTTCACGTAATCACCTCATTTGTGTAGAGAAACAAAATGTAAGCTCGTGAGAATGGTCGAACTAGTTAATAACCATCAATGACAACATATTACTCTCAAACACTTTAAACTACCTACACACGACTATTCAACATTTGGGACATGCCAACTCTTTCTCAAAGCCTGTATCTAGCCCTCAGGTCATGTCAACCTTTTCCAAACCCTGTATCCAACCCTCTTCTCTCCTCTCCCTCAGATCCTGGAGGAGCGTATGAAGCTGGAGTGTAAGTGTCACGGCGTGTCGGGCTCCTGCACCACCAAGACCTGCTGGACCACCCTACCCAAGTTCCGGGAGATCGGCTATGTCCTGAAAGAGAGCTACGGCGAGGCGGTCCAAGTCGAACCGGTCCGTGCCTCGCGTCTCCGCCAACCCTCCTTCCTGCGTCTGAAGGAGGCGCGGGGGTACCAGAAACCCACGGACACAGATCTGGTCTACCTGGAGAGGTCTCCTAACTACTGCGAGGAGGACACGGCGACAGGGAGCACAGGGACACGGGGGAGGCTGTGTAACCACACGTCACCCCATACCGACAGCTGCAATCTGATGTGTTGTGGTAGAGGCCACAACACCCACCAGTACACCCGCGTGTGGCAGTGCAACTGCAAGTTCCAGTGGTGCTGTTTTGTGAAGTGTAACACGTGCAGTGAGAAGTCTGAGGTGTTCACCTGCAAATAAAGGATGGATGGATGGATGGATGGAGGAGGGGGACGGAGGGATGAAGGAGGGAGCTGGGAAAAGGGACAAGGGACAGGGCAAGGCCATGAGAGGATACAAGGAAAGGAAAAAAAGGATACTAGGACGTGGACTTAGTGGGGAAGGACTCTTCAGGAGGTACTCTACAGTGGACTTGGAAATTGTTCAATTCTTCATGGCTTCATTTTGCACATTGGACATTCTATTTGATTCTATTTGAAGACAAAAGATTAAATGAACTAAAATGACTTTGAGAGAAAGTACTTTGAGAAGTAGGAAAATAATGTTTTCTTCTTATGCGCTGAATGGAAAACTGTGATGCAGATATACTATGTGTTGCAGGATATTGATGAAGTGCAAGGATTGTGGTTGTTTGTTTTTCTGTCTCCAACCAAGCAAATCTGTTATTGGAAACATTGTGGACCCAAACTTTATCAAGTGCAGTTTTCACCTCCTCGGTAACACTGCTCAAAAAAGCGCAATGACATCTGAAATGGGGGAGAAACAACTGACCAACTGACAAAAGAACAACCTCAAATTGGAAATGGTACATCAGCAAAATGCCTTTTGACGGCAATGCGAGACGGACGGACAGAGAGAGGAGCATGGTTTCAATAGACTGACGTTGAAATTGTGGCGTACCTTAACTATCCAATCACACTGTAATTACAGTGCCTTCAGAAAGTATTCACACCTTTGACCTTTTTCCACATGTTGTTGTGTTCCAATGTTGGATTAAAATGGATTTGTCATTTATTGTCAAGAATATACTCAAAATACTCTGTAATGTCAAAGTGGAAGAAAAATTCTAACATTTGTAGAAAATTCATGAAAAATAAAACACTAATACATCTTGATTAGATAAGTATTCAACCCCTGCGTCAATACATGTTAGAATCACCTTTGGCAGCGATTACAGCTGTGAGTCTTTCTGGGTAAGTCTCTAAGAGATTTCCACACTTGGATTGTGTAACATTTGTCCATAAACTTTTTCAAAATTATTCAAGCTCTGTCCAATTGGTTGTTGATCATTGCTAGACAAACATTTTCAGGTCTTGTCATAGATTTTCAAGCAGATTTAAGTCAAAACTGTAACTCGGCCACTTATTCACTGTCTTCTTGGTAAGCAACTCTAGTATAGATTTGGCCTTGTGTTTTAGGTTATTGTCCCCTGAAAATGTTTTTATGAAAATGTAAGTTGCTCTGGATAAGAACGTCTGCTAACTGTCTAAAATTTTAATTTTGAAAGGTGAAATAATCTCCCAGCGTCTGGTGAAAAACAGACTGAACCAGGTTTTCCTTTACGATTTGCTTAGCTCCATTCCATATATTTTTATCCTGAAAAACGACCCAGTCCTTAACGATTACAAGCATACCCATAACATGATGCAGCCACCACTATGCTTGAAAATATAGAGAGTGGTACTCGTAATGTGTTTTGGATTTGCCCCGAACATAACACTCAGGACAAAAAGTTAATTGCTTTGCCTGTATCTTTGTAGTGACTGGGTGTATTGATACACCATCCAAAGTGTAATTAATAACTTCACCATACTCAAAGGGATATTCAACGTCTGCTTTCTACATGTTTACCCATCTACCAATAGGTGCCCTTCGTTGGGAGACATTGGAAAACCTCCCTTGTCTTTGTGGTTGAATCTGAGTTTGAAATTCACTGCTCAACTGAGGAACCTTACAGATAGTCGTATGTGTGGGGTACAGAGATGACACAGTTAAACTTGTGACTTGTTAAGCAAACTTTTATTCCTAAATGTATTTAGGCTTGCCATAGCAAAAGGGTTGAATACCTATTGAATGAAGACATTTCAGCTTTTCATTTTGTATTGATTTAAAAAACATTTCCAAAAATAGCATTTCACTTTGACATTATGGGGTATTGTGTGTAAGCCAGTGACAACAGCATCTCAATTGAATCCATTTTAAATTCAGACTGTAACACAACAAAATGTGAAAAAGTCACGGGGTGTGAATACTTTCTGAAGGCACTATGTTTGAACACTGAAAATAAATGATTATTTATGTTAAGATAGAAGATACCTTCAAACTAAAGGTCTTATAAACTCCCTTTTCAGGACCCTGTCTTTAAAAGATAATTAGTAAAAAGCCAAATAACTTCACAGATCTTCATTGTAAAGGGTTTAAACACTGTTTCCCATGCTTGTTCAATTAACCATAAACAAGAATGAACATGCATCTGTGGAACGGTCGTTAAGACACTAACAGCTTACAGACGGTAGGCAATTAAGGTCACAGTTATAAAAACTTAGGACACTAAAGAGGCCTTTCTACTGACTCTGAAAAACACAGAAAGAAAGATGCCCAGGGTCCCTGCTCATCTGCGTGAACGTGCCTTAGGCATGCTGCAAGGAGGCATGAGGACTGCAAATGTGGCCAGGGCAATAAATTGCAATGTCTGTACTGTGAGACGCCTAAGACAGCGTTACAGGGAGACGTGGCAGACCACGTGGCAGACCACGTGTAACAACACCTGCACAGGATCGGTACATCTGAACATCACCCCTGCGGGACAGGTACAGGATGGCAACAACAACTGCCCAGGTTACACCAGGAATGCACAAACCCTCCATCAGTGCTCAGACTGTCCGCAATAGTCTGAGAGAGGCTGGACTGAGGGTTTGTAGGCCTGTTGTAAGGCAGGTCCTCACCAGACATCACCGGCAACAACGTCGCCTATGGGCACAAACTCACCGTTGCTGGACCAGACAGGATTGGAAAAAAGTGCTCTACACTGACCAGTCGCGGTTTTCTCTCACCAGGGGTGATGGTCGGATTCGCGTTTATCGTCGAAGGAATGAGCGTTACACCGAGGCCTGTACTCTGGAGCGGGATCGATTTGGAGGTGGTCTGGGGCGATGTGTCACAGCATCATCGGACTGAGCTTTTTATCATGAAATCGTGCATGATTTCCTGCAAGACAGGAATGTCAGTGTTCTGCCATGGCCAGCGAAGAGCCCGGATCTCAATCCCATTGAGCACGTCTGGGACCTGTTGGATTGGAGGGTGAGGGCTAGGGCCATTACCCCCAGAAATGTCCAGGAACTTGCAGGTGCCTTGGTAGAAGATTGGGGTAACATCTCACAGCAAGAACTGGCAAATCTGATGCCATCCATGAGGAGTAGATGCACTACAGTACTTAATGCAGGTGGTGGCCAAACTAGATACTGGCTGTTACTTTGGAATTTGAACCCCCCTTTGTTCAGGGACACATTATTCATTTTCTGTTAGTCACATGTCTGTGGAACTTGTTCAGTTTATGTCTCAGTTGAATCTTATGTTCATACAAATATTTACACATGTTAAGTTTGCTGAAAATAAACGCAGTTGACAGTGAGAGGACATTTCTTTTTTTTCTGAGTTTAGTATGGATAGCAGTGTTTAATATAATTTTTTGCAGTGGTTGAAAAAGTACTCAATTCTCATATGAGTAAAAGTAAAGATACCTTAATCGAAAATGACACAAGTGAAAGTCATCCAGTAAAATACTACTTCAGTGAAAGCCTAAAAGTATTTGGTTTTAAATACTGTATACTTAAGTATCAAAAGTAAATGTACTTGCTAAAATATACTTAAGTGTCAAAAGTAAAAGTATGAATAATAAAAAATTCCTTATGTTAAATAAACCAGACGGCACAATTTTCTGTTTTTAATTTACGGATAGCCAGGGTCACACTCCAACACTGACATAATTTAAAAACAAAGCATCTGTGTTTAGTGAGTCCGCCAGATCAGAGGCAGTTGGGATGACAAGGGATGTTCTCTTGGACCATTTTCTGTCCTGATAAGCATTCAAAATGTAACGAAAAGGGAAAATGTATGGAGTAAAAAGTACATACTTTTCTTTAGGAATGTAGTGAAGTAAAAGTAAAAGTAGTCAAAAATAAAAATAGTTAAGTACAGATACCCCCAAAAACTACTTAAGTAATACTGAAGTATTTTACACCACTGATTTTTTGGTTTCTTTGATTTACCAGAGGACGTTTCTTTTAAGCCACAACAGTAGAGTACACTTTTAACAACAATAGAGTACACTGAGTACACAACAGTAGAGTACACTTTTTCTGCTATCTAAATTTTCTTAAATCTGTGCATTTCTATCTATTGTCAGTAGCATGTGAAAGTAGTTATCTTATTATTTTGCACTCACCATCCCTCCTCAATTCATTGGACATGATTTTAACATGAAACTAGGTGAATCATTTTACCAAAAGAGCCCAACAAAGCAACCCGTTCAAGCCCATACAAAGGAAAACATGTTCCTATTTCGGTCTCAATTCCAACATGGATTAGCTGCCAGGCTATGTTCACGTCACCTATTGTTATGTTGTGTTTTTATTCACTTTTATTTAACATGGGAAAAACACATTGAGACCTAGGTGTCATTTCAAGGGGGGGGTATTATATTTTTACATTCTGAGATGATGCAGTGTAAGCGTTATGGAGCTCCATGGGCGATGTATTCGCAAACGATACACTCCACATCCCCACCAATGCCAGATATGGAATTTCACTTTCGCTCACCCCTTGCATTCACAAGGTCTATACCAGCAGAGTTTTTAAAGTCAATCTGTCCTGAGAATAAGCATTTTGCCTAACCATATAATACAGATCTATGGAAAGAGTGCATGGGCCAGGGGTCACTGAGCTATTTCGGGCATCAACCTTCTATGTATTCAGCTATTTATTTATTTTTAGGCTTTATATAGCTAAAAAACAAAGTATATTTTTTTATGCATTACATATGGCACTTTGTCATTTATAGTCAAAGGACAGATGTTACTTATAAAGATTGTTTTCATTCATTGTTTTTAAAGATTTGAGAGCTACAAGTTATTCTGAATGATTATTCGGTCTATGATTTATTAAAGTTGCTGTAGTGTACATAGTCCATGTGTTCTGTAATTAGCCCAGATTGTTTAATTCTCAATATGAAGACCATAATTCACCAAATAAACCAGGAGCTACAGAGAAGTATTAAGCAATGCTGCAGCAAAATGTTAAGTATTAAGAAAATAAATAGATGCTAGAGATCGAGTGTTGGATTGGATGTCTGCTATCATGAGACATGATTGCACAGCTTTTAGGCCATGCAGGATTGTGTGCACCACAGAAAAATTGACAATTATAATTTTTCTAATAAAATCTAAGCATCTTTTAGTGATTTCTTGGGTTTCCTGTCCAGACCTACTGTACCACTGTCTTTAGACACAAAAGCCTACTTCAATTTATACAAGACTGACCCATTCTCTCTGAAAAAAACAGAACATTTGTCACAAAAGTTTTATTCAGCAGTTAAAGTTACAATCATCCATTATATAGACCTTGAGTAGTACGGATATAATTCTGGAAGAATACCAGTACAGAAGGCACAGGAGGACAGAGTTAAGGTTTGAGCTGTGAAACGCTGATCTAGATGACACCTTTCAGTCCTGACTGCTGTTGGACAGCTGTTTGCTCCTGACCCTGAAGTTGTTGAATAGACGGCTGTGACAGCCACCTCATTCAGCCAACCTGACGCTCTCTCTGGGTTTTCCTGTGTCTGAAAAGCATTGCAGGCAGCCACTGGAGCAGAAGTAAAGGCTGTGTTTTGTTAACCGTCTGAAATGCTGGGGACCGGAACCTCATAAGCTCACCTCACTATACCCAGCGGATTGGGGAAAGTCAACCCGATTGTTTCAACACATTTGTCATTAAAAAATAAGGGACAGATGAAATAGTGCAGAGCGGCGAGTGGGCCGGGTGACCAAAGCACTGTATTGTTGAGGTGTCAGGACCGGTCAGCTTATTCAGTGGAGGGGGGTCATTCTGCAAGCCAATACTTCTGGTCTGATTCACTCGCACTGCCACTCACACTACTTGGGTCTCTGTCTACAAACACATATACTACCACTTACACAAGGGCTCACTGTCTAACACTGCCAATCACACTCAGTCTGTCTGCCCCGTCTAGCTGGCTGCCAAATATCCACACCAGTCAAAGTACACACACAAACAGCAAACAAAGCTGCCACATAACATAGATTAGGTTATTGAAATGCGTAAGGAAGTTGACGACTGGTGTTGTTGGTTGGAGTATGTAACTACAAATATGTATCTACATGTACAGTGAGGGAAAAAAGTATTTGATCCCCTGCTGATTTTGTACGTTTGCCCACTGACAAAGAAATTATCAGTCTATAATTTTAATGGTAGGTTTATTTGAACAGTGAGAGAGAATAACAACAAAAAAATCCAGAAAAACGCATGTGAAAAATCTTATAAAATGATTTGCATTTTAATGAGGGAAATAAGTATTTAACCCCCTCTCAATCAGAAGGATTTCTGGCTCCTAGGTGTCTTTTATACAGGTAACAAGCTGAGATTAGGAGCACACTCTTAAAGGGAGAGCTCCTAATCTCAGTTTGTTACCTGTATAAAAGACACCTGTCCACAGAAGCAATCAATCAATCAGATTCCAAACTCTCCACCATGGCCAAGACCAAAGAGCTCTCCAAGGATGTCAAGGACAAGATTGTAGACCTACACAAGGCTGGAATGGGCTACAAGACCATCGCCAAGCAGCTTGGTGAGAAGGTGACAACAGTTGGTGCGATTATTCGCAAATGGAAGAAACACAAAAGAACTGTCAATCTCCCTCGGCCTGGGGCTCCATGCAAGATCTCACCTTGTGGAGTTGCAATGATCAGAGAACGGTGAGGAATCAGCCCAGAACTACACGGGAGGATCTTGTCAATGATCTCAAGGCAGCTGGGACCATAGTCACCAAGAAAACAATTGGTAACACACTACACCGTGAAGGACTGAAATCCTGCAGCGCCCGCAAGGTCCCCCTGCTCAAGAAAGCACATATACATGCCCGTCTGAAGTTTGCCAATGAACATCTGAATGATTCAGAGCACAACTGGGTGAAAGTGTTGTGGTCAGATGAGACCAAAATTGAGCTCTTTGGCATCAACTCAACTCGCCGTGTTTGGAGGAGGAGGAGGAATGCTGCCTATGACCCCAAGAACACCATCCCCACCGTCAAACATGGAGGTGGAAACATTATGCTTTGGGGGTGTTTTTCTGCTAAGGGGACAGGACAACTTCACCGCATCAAAGGGACGATGGACGGGGCCATGTACCGTCAAATCCTGGGTGAGAACCTCCTTCCCTCAGCCAGGGCATTGAAAATGGGTCGTGGATGGGTATTCCAGCATGACAATGACCCAAAACACACGGCCAAGGCAACAAAGGAGTGGCTCAAGAAGAAGCACATTAAATCAAATCAAAATCAAATCAAATCAAATTTTATTTGTCACATACACATGGTTAGCAGATGTTAATGCGAGTGTAGCGAAATGCTTGTGCTTCTAGTTCCGACCATGCAGTAGTATCTAACAAGTAATCTAACAAATTCACAACAACTACCTTATACACACAAGAGTAAAGGAATGAATACGAGTATGTACATATAAATATATGGATGAGCGATGGCTGACCGGCATAGGCAAGATGCAGTAGATGGTATGGAGTACAGTATATACACATATATATATATATGAGATGAGTAATGTAGGATATGTAAACATTATATAAATGGCATTGTTTAAAGTGGCTAGTGATACATTATTTCTTCCAGTTATAATTATTAAAGTGGCTAGAGATTTGGGTCGATGGCCGAGCGGCATAGGCAAGATACAGTAGATGGTTTAGAGTACAGTGTATACATTTGATATGAGTATGTCGGATACGTAAACATTATATACAAAATTGTTTAAAGTGGCTAGTGATACATTTGTTACATCCAATTCCTATGTTTAAAGTGGCTAGAGATTTAAGTCAGTATGTTGGCAGCAGCCACTCAATGTTAGTGATGGCTGTTTAACAGTCTGATGGCCTTGAGGTAGAAGCTGTTTTTCAGTCTCTCGGTCCCAGCTTTGATGCACCTGTACTGACCTCGCCTTCTGGATGATAGCGGGGTGAACAGGCAGTGGCTCGGGTGGTTGTTGTCCTTGATGATCTTTTTGGCCTTCCTGTGACATCGGGTGGTGTAGGTGTCCTGTAGGGCAGGTAGGTTTCCCCCGGTGATGCGCTGTGCAGTCCTCACTACCCTCTGGAGAGCCTTACGGTTGTGGGCGGAGCAGTTGCCGTACCAGGCGGTGATACAGCCCGACAGGATGCTCTCGATAGTGCATCTGTAAAAGTTTGTGAGTGATTTTGGTGACAAGCCGAATTTCTTCAGCCTCCTGAGGTTGAAGAGGCGCTGTTACGCCTTCTTCACCACGCTGTCTGTGTGGGTGGACCAATTCAGTTTGTCTGTGATGTGTACACCGAGGAACTTAAAACTTTCCACCCTCTCCACTACTGTCCCCTCGATGTGGATAGGGGGGTGCTCCCTCTCCTGTTTCCTGAAGTCCACGATCATCTCCTTTGTTTTGCTGACATTGAGTGAGAGGTTATTTTCCTGACACCACACTCCGAGGGCCCTCGCCTCCTCTCTGTAGGCCGTCTCGTCGTTGTTGGTAATCAAGCCTACCACTGTAGTGTCGTCAGCAAACTTGATGATTGAGTTGGATGCGTGCTTGGCCACGCAGTCATGGAGTAAACAGGGAGTACAGGAGAGGGCTGAGAACGCACCCTTGTGGGGCCCCAGTGTTGAGGATCAGCGGAGTGGAGATGTTGTTTCCTACCCTCACCACCTGGGACCGGCCCGTCAGGAAGTCCAGGACCCAGTTGCACAGGGCTGGGTCGAGACCCAGGGTCTCGAGCTTAATGACGAGCTTGGAGGGTACTATGGTGTTAAATGCTGAGCTGTAGTCGATGAACAGCATTCTTACATAAGTATTCCTCTTGTCCAGATGGGTTAGGGCAGTATGCAGTGTGATTGCTATTAAGTCGTCTGTGGACCTATTGGGACGGTAAGCAAATTGGAGTGGGTCCAGGGTGTCTGGCAGGATGGAGGTGATATGATCCTTGACTAATCTCTCAAAGCACTTCATGATGACAGAAGTGAGTGCTACGGGCGATAGTCATTTAGCTCAGTCACCTTAGCTTTCTTGGGAACAGGAACAATGGTGGCCCTCTTGAAGCATGTGGGAACAGCAGACTGGGATAGGGACTGATTGAATATGTCCGAGAACACACCAGCCAGCTGGTCTGCGCATGCTCTGAGGACACGGCCAGGGATGCCATCTGGGCCGGCAGCCTTGCGAGGGTTAACACATTTAAATGTTTTTCTCACATTGGCTGCGGTGAAGGTGAGCCCGCAGGTTTTGGTAGCGGGCGTGTCGGTGGCACTGCATTGTCCTCAAAGCGAGCAAAGAAGTTGTTTAGTTGGTCTGGGAGCAGGGCGTCATGGTCGCGACGGGGCTGGTTTTCTTTTGTAGTCCGTGATTGACTGTAGACCCTGCCACATTCCTCTTGTGTCTGAGCCGTTGAATTGTGACTCTACTTTGTCTCTATATTGGCGCTTAGCTTGTTTGATTGCCTTGCGGAGGGAATAGCTACACTGTTTGTATTCAGTCATGTTTCCGGTAGCCTTAGCCTGGTTAAAGCAGTGGTTCGCGCTTTCAGTTTTCTTGCGAATGCTGCCATCAATCCACGGTTTCTGGTTGGGGAAGGTTTTAATATTTGCTATGGGTACAACATCACCAATGCACTTGCTAATAAACTCGCTCACCGAATCAGCATATACATCAATGTTGTTGTCAGATGCTATCCGAACATATCCCAGTCCACGTGCTCGAAGCAATCTTGCAGCATGGAATCAGATTGGTCGGACCAGCGTTGAACAGACCTGAAGAACGGGCGTTTCCTGTTTTAGTTTCTGTTTGTAGGCTGGGAGCAACAAAATGGAGTCATGGTCAGACTTGCCGAAAGGAGGCGGAGAATAGCCTTGTATGCATCACGGAAGTTGGAATAACAGTGGTCCAGGATTTTACCAGCCGGGTGGCACATTCGATATGCTGGTAAAATTTCGGGAGCCTTGTTCTTAAATTAGCCTTATTAAAATCCCCAGCCACAATAAATGCAGCCTCAGGATATGTGGTTTCCAGTTTACATAGAGTCCGATGAATTTCTTTCAGTGCCGTCGATGTGTCAGCTTGAGGGGGATGTACACGGCTGTGATTATAATCGAGAGAATTCTCTTGGTAGATAATGCGGTCTGCATTTGATTGTAATGAATTCTATGTCAGGTGAACAAAAGGACTTGAGTTCCTGTATGTTGTTATGATCACACCACGTCTCGTTAATCATAAGACACACACCCCACCCTTCTTCTTACCAGATAGAAGTTTGTTTCTGTCAGCGCGATGCGTGGAGAAACCAGGTGGCTGTACCGACTCTGATAACGTGTCCTGAGTGAGCCATGTTTCCGTGAAGCAAAGAACGTTGCAGTCTCGGATGTCTCTCTGAAAGGCAACCCTCGATCGGATTTCGTCTACTTTGTTGTCAAGAGACTGTACATTGGCGATTAAAATACTCGGGAGAGGTGCCACGATGCGCCCGTCGGCGTAGCTTGACCAAAAGACCGGCGCGTTTCCCTCTTCTCCGGCGCCGCCGTTGCTTTGAAGTAGCCACGTGCTATCCAGTCTGTTGTTGTGTTTGGGTTAGCAAACCGAGAATCCTCTTTGGGAAAGTCGTATTCCTGGTCGTAATGTTGGTAAGTTGACGTTGCTCTTATATCCAATAGTTCCTCCCGGTTGTATGTAATAAAACTTAATATTTCCCGGGGTAATAATGTAAGAAGTAATACATAAAAAAACAAAATACTGCATGGTTTCCTGAGAACATGAAGCGAGGCTGCCATCTCTGTCGGCGCCGGAAGGTCCTGGAGTAGCCTAGCCAGTCTCCAGACCTTAATCCCATAGAAAATCTGTGGAGGGAGCTGAAGGTTCGAGTTGCCAAACATCAGCCTCGAAACCTTAATGACTTGGAGAAGATCTGCAAAGAGGAGTGGGACAAAATCCCTCCTGAGATGTGTGCTAACCTGGTGGCTAACTGCAAGAAACGTCTGACCTCTGTGATTGCCAACAAGGGTTTTGTTTTGCCACCAAGTACTAAGTCATGTTTTGCAGAGGGGTCAAATACTTATTTCCCTCATTAAAATGCAATTCCATTTATAACATTTTTCACATGCATTTTTCTGGATTTTTTTGTTGTTATTCTGTCTCTCACTGTTCAAATAAACCTACCATTAAAATTATAGACTGATAATTTCTTTGTCAGTGGGCAAACGTACAAAATCAGCAGGGGATCAAATACTTTTTTCCCTCACTATACGTAAATGCCAATAAAATAACATTTTTGGTCAATGTTTGTGTAACCTTTATTAACTAGGCAAGTCAGTTAAGAACAAATTCTTATTTACAATGACGGCCTTCCCTGGCCAAACCCAGACGACGCTGGGCCAATTGTGCTCTGCCCTATGGGACTCCCAATCATGGCCGGATGTGATACATCCTGGATTCGAACCAGGGACTGTAGTAACGCCTCTTGCACTGAGATGCAGTGCCTTAGACCACTGTGTCCATGCGTGTGTGTTAACTATAACAATTGTACAAGAACGCTTAAAAGGCCGCTAAAATGTTAAATATCGGTATCGGAACTTTTGGCAAGGAAAATATCGGATATCGGTAATTGGCCAAAAATGTCATATCGGTTCATCACTAAATATAATCAAATCAAACATAATTACTATGCAGAAATAGAATCTCCCCATCCCCATGAAACTACTTTCTCATCCAAAACACACAGTAAAAAACACTAGTCTCACTAATTATTCTGTTTGGCTTGAGTCTATAGATAAGGCCAATTTCAAACAATGCTGAGATGGCGATTCTTCTTATGCAAGAAGAAGCTGTTAAGTATTGTGTTTCGTTGGTTTCTATAGGACAATCTCAATAACCAACCAACATCTATGTCCCTATCAGCCAACATTGAGGTCCCTATCCTTAGGAAATTCCTACTACCACGGAAAATAGCCGTGTGTGGTTGCGGGTTGGTCTAAAGCTGTCACAACGTGTTGCACTGGTCTCCGTCACCTATCTAATTATATAGGTTAATTTACATACATGTGGTTACTCTGCAAATTCATTGGTAGAGTCATGAACGGTCATAGCAAGAGAGAAAATGCTGAGTTGGTTACTGTAAAATGTGTACTTTTTGTTCACTCAAAATAAAAAATGATGAACGTAAGCCTATATGTAAAAAATACTTAATGAAAGACTATCATATCAAATTCTTATTAACTAGCTGGGAGCCGGCAAAGGGTTACTATCATTCTCAAGGGCCTTGTAAAGTGGGAGCAAGGTTTTTAAGCCACTGCAAGTAGACACATGCCAGTTCCCCCATCCCTATTATTTTCTATTAATGTGCTTTATATCACAGTCAGTGATAGCTGCCGTTAGCTGGGATGGAACAGATAATGAGTAAGGAAATGTTTCTCTTTCCTCCATTAACGTAATAATACCGCCATGAGGAAGCCAATATGGCTCAGTGCCACGATGGACTCAAAAGCACTTATTGTCTCTCCGGTGTGGCCCAGGAAGCACAGATACAGCATGAGGAGATTACTGTATGTGCTATTTAACTCAACATGTGTCTCATGTTTCCCTTTAGTGAATTACTTTCAACCAGAGGATAGGAAGTGTTATTTTATATTTTCACAGTCTCCTTGCCTGACCTTTTACACATGCTTCTTGACCCTTGATCTGTAATTTCCAAGGATTAAATGCCTATTTTAGACACTGAGATAAGCACCCTAAGGGCTGATTTAAGGGTTCAAAAGGAGTCTGCAAATCCTACTCTGAAAGGACACACTCACAGACAAAACTTGTGGAGGGTGAGTAAACTTCAAAGCATTGGATGAAATGTAGTTTATCAATGGTCTTGCAACACAAGAGAGTCAGTTATTTAATCTTCGACCCCCACACCCATATTTTGTCCACTATCTGCACTATTACCCAAGAAAGCAAAGGTAACTGGACTAAATGCCTATCGCCCCATAGCACTCACTTCTGTCATCATGAAGTGCTTTGAGAGACTAGTCAAGGATCATATCATCTCTACCTTACCTGACAGCCTAGACCCACTTCAATTTGCTTACCACCCCAATAGACCACCCATGACTGCGTGGCCAAACACGCCTCCAACTCAATCATCAAGTTTGCAGACGACACAACAGTAGTAGGCCTGATTACCAACAATGACGAGATTGGCCGGATGTGATACATCCGAGGGACCTCGGAGTGTGGTGCCTAGAAAATACCCTCTCACCCAAAGACAACAAAACAAAGTAGTTGATCGTGAACTTCAGGAAACAGCAGCGGGAGCGGGAGCACCCCCCTTATTCACATCGACGGGACCGCAGTGGAGAAGGTGGAAAGCTTCAAGTTCCTCGGCGTACATACAGTTGAAGTTGGAAGTTTACATACATCTTAGACAAATACATTTAAACTCAGTTTTTCACAATTCCTCATTTAATTCCCTGTCTTATGTCAGTTAGGATCACCACTTTATTTTAAGGTTGTGAAATGTCAGAATAATAGTAGAGAGAATGATTTATTCAGCTTTTATTTCTTTCATCACATTCCCAGTGGGTCAGAAGTTTACATACACTCAATTAGTATTTGGTAGTATTGCCTTTAAATTGTTTAACTTGGGTCAAACGTTTCGAGTAGCTTTCCACAAGCTTCCCATAATAAGTTAGATGAATTTTAGCCCATTAGCAGCTTAAACGATTGGATACGTTCTAGTTTTTTTTCACATTAGATATATACACATAGGTAGCTATATGTACATAAAAGCAAAGCACAAGCTACAGATTATTGTGATCATGCTATGAGTTTCACAATGACCACAGCTAGCACATAATGTTCTGAGTAAGAGCGTGGTTGTCCTATAATAGTATGTATTTTATATAGCGCTTTCTATACAGAATCTCAACGTCACTTTTAAAAAATGAACAAAAACAAAGATAAAAATAACCCCTTTATAGTAAAACATTGCATGAAATTTGTGAAAGGCAAATTGACAGCTGCAACCAACCATTGAAATATAATCCAAGAATTACAGTTCCCATTCAAATCAGGATTGCCAGCCATTGCTAGAGTACCTATCAATTTAACAGTCAAACTGCCAGGGTTAGAGGTTCCAATACAATTCTATGGATTATACACTCACCAGCCAGTTTATTAGGTGCACCACCCCGTTAGCGAAAATATATCGTTCCTACAGACATTGAGTCACGTGGTCTTGGTTTGCTATATAAAGCAGGCAGATAGGCATCGAGGCATTCAGTTATTGTTCGATTGAACATTAGAATAGACAGAATGAGTGACCTAAGTAACTTCGAGCGTGGTATGACAGTCGCTGCCAGGCCTGGGCTTTTCATGCACAACAGTGTCTAGGTTTTCCTGTAAATTGTGTGACAAAAACAAAAACATCAGGTCAGCGGCAGTCCTGTGGGTGAAAACAGCTCGTTGATAAGAGAGGTTGAAGGAGAATGACAAAAATCATGCACGCTAACAAAGGGTCACAAACAGACAAATAAAGGCGAGGTACAACAGTGGTGTGAAGAATGGCATCTCGGAATGCACAACTCGTCGATCCTTGTCACGGATGGGCTATTGCAGCAGATGACAACACCGGGTTTCACTTCTGTCAGCTAAAAATAGGAAGAAGCAGCTCCAGTGGGCACGCGATCACCAACACTGGACAACTGAGGAGTGGAAAAACCTCAACTGGTCCGACGAATCCCAGTTAATTTTGCTTCATGCTGATGCCATAGTCATGATTTCACGTAAGCAGCATGATTCCATGCACCCATCCTGCCTGTATCAACAGTACAGGTTGGTGGTGTTCTGGTGTGGGGAACGTTTTCCTGGCACATGTTAGGTCCCTTGATAGCAACTCGGCAACGATTGCCACAGCGTATCGGAACATTATTGCTGACCAAACACAATAGAGCATCTTTGCTATGAGATGGAATGGGCTGTTCACAGCATGGATGTACTGCCGTCCAATCTGCAGCAACTGCACGATGCCATCGCGTCAGCATGGACCAACATCCCTGTGGAACGTTTCTGACACCTTGTAGAATCCATGCACCAAATAATTCAGGCTGTTCTGGAGGAAAAGGGGGGTCTGACCCAGTCCTAGATGGGTGTACATAAAAAAACTGGCCATTGTAAGTCTAAGGCCAAGCCATTCTATATTTGGCACGGATGCTGCCCAAATTGCATCCATCCCGGCTGTAAAATCAGATTTATGCAATCCGGAGGATGTACAGTGTACGGAGGGTGTGACGCAATTGCTGGGCCGTGCATCTTCCAAATTTTGTAACAATGCGGAGGGCTCCGTATAGCTCTGCAGTGACATGGTTGGTTGACGTTAGGTGGGTGCGGTACGTTTTGTATAAACACAAACTCACTTCCTTGACAATTTCCTTCACAACAGCTCTTCCCTAAGCCGCTTGGTCATTGCTCATCCACATATTTATATATTCTTATTCCATTCCTTTACTTAGATTTGTGTGTATTAGGTAGTTGTTGTGGAATTGTTAGATTGCTGCACTGTTGGAGCTAGAAGCACAAACATGTGTATGTGACCAGTAAAATTTGATTTGACCAATACAGACGCCAGATTGACTGTAAATCGTGTTTTAGTGCTTGTGATAAAACCACAGCAATTTTTTTGAAGCTTTTGTTCCTCTGTGGCAAAATTATGCTCTTTGGTGTAATATTTTCAATGACTTTATTTATGTCGGTTCAGACAGGAGTAATATCCTGTAATTTTTGGCAAAATTATTTCTATTTGATGTAGGCCAAATTACTTACATTTATCACCCCTTACTTATATGAAGCATATCAGAACTAAATAGTGACTGTCTTAACAATAGAACTCTAGCTTTTTGGCATCACAAACACTTATGTCAGTCTCATTAAAACTGCAAAATTGCAGCTACAAGCTCAACCTTTCATAATGGAGTACAACATACCACATTAACTGGCATGACACTTTCTCCCATGGGTGTCCAACAGAGGTAACCCAAGGACACGCCTCCACCGCTACATTTTCCCCACCTAAGGGGTCAGTCATCCCTGACAACTGCAAAATCCAACAAAGTCATGAAACCTGGATGGGAGTCTTCAGCGGCTGTGTCCTGATTGAAGTGTGGGGGGGGCATCCTGAACTCGAGATGGGTGCTTGCGGCAACGACGCCCTGGTGGCCATGTGGGAGTCCCATTCTGACCTTGCCACTCGGGTGAGGAAACCGCTGCATTGTCTGATGGTCCAGGGCTGTGAAGAGGAGTAACCATGTAGGACAAGACACACATAAAAGATGAGAGACACCACAACACTACATAAAGAGAGACCTAAGACAACAACAGCTTGTTGGCAGTGGTTGTGGTGCCCTGGTCGGGGACCGCGTAGGCCTCTGGCCAATTGATTAAATAATCCATGGCCAAAAGTATGTATTGATTGCCCGCCTCTGTCACAGGGAAAGGACCAAGGATGTCCACACCAACCCACTCCACGGGGGCCCCCACCTGGTATTGCTGCAACGGGGCATGAGAGCGTCAGGTTGGTCATTTGTGGGCAGTACAGGTGTCGCAGGCATTCACATACTGGAGGGTCTTTGTGGACCCAAAGTGGCCTGCCCCCACCGACCCATGGACAGCTCTGATGGCATCGGTGCGCATGAAACGAAGCACCAGCCACTGCCACACCACCGAGTTGCATGTTGGTTCCCTCCATCTTTGAAACAGCACCACATTGTGAATGGAAAGGTTGTCCCACTGGGAGTAGCTTTGGAGCACAGGCGTGAGACTCTGTTCCAGGCAGGCTGCTGGCCGGTCTCCAACCAGCCCCGAACAGTTGCCAACACCGGGTCACTTTCCTGCTCCCTCTTCAGGTCTCGGTCATTCCAGGACTCCAAGGTGCTGAGCTCCTGTCTGCCGCTTTTGTTCCAAATGTGGATAGTGCTTGCAGTATTCCTCTTCACACAGCCGGCGAGACAATGCATCAGTGTTTGTGTGGTGATGACCAGCTCGGTGCTGCATCTGGTAGTCATACTCCTGTAACTCTTCTATCCAGCGAGTCACCTGGCCTTGTGGTTCTCAGAAGTTGAGGAGCCAGGTGAGTGAGGCATGGTCAGTAGGGAGGAGGAACTGGGTCCTGTAGAGCTAGGGTCGGAAATTATGGAGTGCATTGACCAGAGGCAATTATTCTCGTCGGGTGGCACAGTAGAAGGCCATCACCCGTTCTCCATCCCGCTCCTCCTGCGAAAGAATGGCCCCAGCACCCACATAGATTCACCAGAAATCCATGGAAGTCTGCTGCACGCACAAAGATGTCGTCCAGGTAGACTATACACTTGTTGCAGGGGATTGTGGCCAGAATTTGCTCCAGAAGACTTTCGAATGTTGGCAGAGCTTTGCAGAGACGAAGGGCATCACTGTAAATTGCCACAGTCCTTGTCCAATCGAGAAGGCGGTCTTCGGGCTGGCTTCAGGGGCAAGCTCCACTTGCCAATAACAGCTGTGGTGATCAAGGACACTGAACCACCATGACGCTGTGAGGTAGTCCAACGTAATGAGCTTGTGGTCCCATGTGGCTCAGTTGGTAAAACATGGCACTATAAGGGCACAAGGCAAGACTCAGATGCAGACACGGGAGGCAGATGGTTTGAGTCTTTGATATTTATTAATAATCCAAAAGGGGTAGGCAAGAGAATGGTCGTGGACAGGCAAAAGGTCAGAACCAGTTCAGAGTCCAGGAGGTACAGTGTGGCAGGCAGGCTCAAGGTCAGGACAGGCAGAATGGTCAGGCAGGCGGGTATAGAGTCCAGAAGACAGGCATGCATCAAAACCGGGAGGACTAGCAAAAGATAATAGAAAAGGCAGGAGCACGGGAAAAACACACTGGTTGACGAACTGGCACAGACAGACAAAACACAGGTTTAAATACCCAGGGGATAAATTGGGAAGATGGGTGACACCTGGAGGGGGTGGAAACAAGCACAAAGACAGGTGAAACAGATCAGGGTGTGACAGGCGCTTGCAAGGCTAGGGTTGTGGGTTTCATTCCCATGGGGAACCAATACGGAAATATATGCACACACTATCATAAATCACTCAGGATAAGAGGGTCTGCTAAATCATTGAGATGTATTTTTTTAAAGAGCTGTCCATCTTCTTGACAGGGACTACTGAGGTCACCTAAGGGCTGTTGGATGGCTCGAAGAACCCTGTCTCCGCCATCTACCGGATCTTTTGTGCCGCTACCTCTCTCTTCACCAATGGCAAGCGAACGGATAGGTGTAGTGTCTCCAGTATCGAGTGCTGGACCAGACTGGTTCTCTGGCAGTCTTCGTCTCATTATGCAAAGACATCCACAAACTGTGCAAGCAGTGCTTCCTCTCACTCACCTTTTCAAGGGGCTGCTCCTTCTCATCTGGAAAAAGTATCTTTGAGTCTGTCGCGAATTCCTGCTGAGTCACCTGCGGCTGCCGTTGTCTTCTTCCACTGCTCCAAAGTGCCATCACAGAGTCTTTAATCTGGAATTTCTGTCTCCCAACATCTACGCATGCTCACAATTGACTGAAGAAATCCAACCCTAGGATGCAGTCATCTTGGATGTTGGCCAACGAGGCATTGCCAACTCTCACCGATAAGGACCTCCACCGAACAAGGGATTTTGTGGAACCGGTGTCAATCAATGCCTGGCAGGCCTCACTGCTGATTCTGCATGGAAGGTAGAGGCCCTGCATCTGGCCCAAATGACCAACTTGGTGTTCCAGCTCAACGAGGGGGGTCAGGGGACTCAGATGATGTTCCTCTCACTTCATCATCCCCCTAGCGTTTTCCGTCGACTCAGTGGCGGGCAAGGGCTGAGGTGGGGCTTCACAGCGGTGAGCGATGTGTCATTTCTGGCCACAACGAAAACAGATTATCTTAGGCTGGTGTTGACCTCTGGAAGTGGACCATCATGGAGTGTTCCATGTTGGCTTGACAGACCACCTCATCTGAATCACTGTTGGTCTCCACCTCCATTTCTACCCGCTGCATCCTTGGGCTAACCCGACTGTCTGGACTCAAGATATTTTCCACTCTTTCCACTTCTTCCAGGGCCTTACACAGTGTGGCAGGAGCGGCCAGGTGCACCTGCTGTTGGAGCCTCTCTGGTGTCAAGGCCCGGAGGAAGGCATGTAAGGCCAGTTAATTTTGAGCAGTCGTGGCAAATAGGGGGTACCCTTGTCTGGCGTAATAATATATCTGCAGCCAGGACGCCAAGGCTCTCACATCCATTTCTCTTGTGACCTGCTAACTTCTCCCACATTCTCTCTCTGGAGTCTCAACTGCCAAACCTATACCTCAAGGTGGTATTTAGGGCAGTGTAGTCCGTCCGCTGATCAGAGCTGAGGTCTAGTAGGGCTTGTAATGCACACCCCTCTTGGGCCAGGGCAAGCTGCACAGCCATTTTCTCTTCAGCCTATATATTTTGCCACACAGATAGCTGAAACTGGGCTAGGTAGGTTTCCCAGTACTCCACTCTCCCGTAGCAGGCAGCCTTCACGTTCCGGGTGGGCACTTCATTCCTTTGACCACCACCATCTGGTCCAGGTCCGTCTCCATGCCACTGTGCATGACGATGAGGCACCGCACTTTCCTCCAGGTGGCGCTGTGGGACATGGTGAAAAAGGAACCTCCACTGGGCGTGGAGCGGGGTGTCCTGGTATGAGCCCTCCGGTGCAGGATCCATGGCCAACTTGCCTGTTCCTCCCAGGGGCCGTTCATCGTCCTTCCCCCACGTCCATGTGGGGGGGAGCCACTTCCAACAGAGGATCAGCTCTTGGAGCAGAGTGCTCAGCTCCTCCTCCTCTTCTTACCCGGTCTTCTTCACCAACTGCTTCACGGTGTCATCCATCTCATCAAGGCTTGGGTGTATAGCCATCCCACTTCTGACACTCTAGTAGACTCTTTGGTATCACATGCACTTATGTCCATCTCATTAAGATTGCAGAACTGGCAGTGTACAAGCTTAACCTTTATTAAAACCTCTTCTGGATAGGACCCTTCACCTCAATTTCCACCTAAAATGACATACCCAATCTAACTGCCTGTAGCACAGGATCTGAAACAAGGATATGCATATTCTTGATACAATTTTTAAGGAAACACTTTGACGTTTGTGGAGATTGGAAATGAATGTAGGAGAATATAACACAATAGATCTGGTAACAGATAAAACAAAAAAAAACATGCTTTTTTTATTTTCATTTTATCTTCTTGAAATGCAAAATAAAGGCCATACATTGAGATATGGCTGGGGATAATTTAGATATTGTCCACAACAGGGCAACAATGTGTGTGCAAGTTTCAGACTGATACATTCAAGAATGAGAGAGCTACATAATATCTAGTATGAAGTCTCCCAGGTATCCCTCACGAGTTTGCCCAAATGTCACCAAGTGGCCGAATTGGTCATTTGATACATTTTCAAGTACATAACTATTGAGAACATACCAAAATAAGATGGTAATAAAACATTTAAGTTTACACACTCCCAGGAGAGCCCTGCATCAATAATTCTACGGATTAACCCTGCATCAAAACATCAAATACACATCATATATCTATAAAGATTTATATTATATAGAGTATGGGGAACACAATCACTATAATGAAATAGGTGGACCAAAAGGCAATAAGACACTCATAGACATAGACAACATAACATACACATAGGCTATGCTAATACATTGCATAATACGTTGTATGCCTCAGGTCTATATATATATATATATATATATATATATATATATATATATATATATAAAGAAATCCCCCCAACATATCTAAAATTAATATGCAACCATTTAAACAACTGCATTAGCATGAGAAGCAAAAATATATTTTACTTACTGTTCTAAAAGTGGATATTTTCCTTCCAAAAACATTTTAAGTTTGTAGAAGAGAGCGAACCGCTGTGTATCATAAACTACCGTGCGTCCTGTTTTCTTTCACCTTGAGAATGAACACTGTTGCGCACAGCTCTAACATGATGGCTGTTTGTCGTACAAACGGCGTCACATACTACTGGAAAGCCCAGCTCATTGGCAATCTAGTTAGCTATGTTTCAAAACAATAGGTGGTCATTGGACCAAGACACTGTCAATCAAGTGAACAACACTTGTCTCATTGCTGCATAATGATGGCTGACCTTCATGGGCTAATTGACGTGTTGTGTAGCCAATATGTAATGTAGAATGATGAAACAAGTTTGGTTGCCTTCTAAAGTGTCTGAGGATTGACAAAAACCGAACTTGACCAGGTTAAACAAAGTTTTGCCGATTATATTTCATAAATTGTTTTGTTGCAAGTTGAAAGAGTCGGAATTCATGCAAAACACTGTATACAACCTGGATCGTGTTAGGATATACAAATGGATTTTATTGACCCTCAGGATGACAAATCAGAGCAAGATTACTGAATGTAAGTACATTATTTACTGTCAGAGGTGAATGTATCAAACCAGTTGCATTGATAAAAGGGTTTTGTTGTTGTGCATTATCCTCAAACAATACCATGGTATTTTTTCTCTGTAATAGATACTGTAAATTGGACACTGCAGTTATATAACAATCATCTAAGCTTTCTGACAATGTAAAACATGTCTATGTCCCAGACAGTTGCTGTTGTTTACAACACCGTTCTAGTCACATATCATATATTGAGTAACAACCAACAGAGCTAACCCAAGGCCACGCTTCCAACACCTGCAGATCCTCTAATAGGCTGCCACCACTACAATATGTCTATAGTCACAACGCATCAACTGACAAAAACAGACTAGGCCTGTGTTTATCATCCATAGAAAATACAGTTTAGCAAATCTACTACTCAAATCAAATCAAATGTATTTATAAAGCCCTTCTTACATCAGCTGATGTCACAGAGTGCTGTACAGAAACCCAGCCTAAAACCCCAAACAGTAAGCAATGCAGGTGTAAAAGCACAGTGGCTAGGAAAAACTCCCTAGAAAGGCCAAAACCTAGGAAGAAACCTAGAGAGGAACCAGGCTATGAGGGGTGGCCAGTCCTCTTCTGGCTGTGCCGGGTGCAGATTATAACAGAACATGGACAAGATTTTAAAATGTTCATAAAACAGGCAGAAAAGTTGAAACTGGAGAAGCAGCACGGCCAGGTGGACTCGGGACATCAAGGAGTCATCAGGCCAGGTAGGCCTTGAGGAATGGTCCTAATGCTCAGGTCCTCCGAGAGAGAGAGAGAGAAAAAAAGAAAGAGAGAGAGAGATAATTAGAGAGAGCATACTTAAATTCACACAGGACACCGGATAAGAGAGGAGAAATACTCCAGATATAACAGAGGGACCCTAGCCCCCCGACACATAAACTACTGCAGCATAGATACTGGGGGCTGAGACAGGAGGGGTTGGGAGACACTGTGGCCCTGTCCGACGATACCCCTTACAGGGCCAAACAGGCAGGATATAACCCCACCCACTCTGCCAAAGCACAGCCCCCACACCACTAGAGGGATATCTTCAACCACCAACTTACCATCCTGAGACAAGGCCGAGTATAGCCCACAAGATCTCCGCCACGGCACAACCCAAGGGGGGGGCAACCCGGACACAAAATCACGTCAGTGACTCAACCCACTCAAGCGACGCACGCCCCCAGGGACGGTATGGAAGAGCACCAGTAAGCCAGTGACTCAGCCCCTGTAATAGGGTTAGAGGCAGAGAATCCCAGTGGAGGGGAACCGGCCAGGCAAAGACAGCAAGGGTGGTTCGTTGCTCCAGTGCCTTTCCATTCACCTTCACACTCCTGGGCCAGACTACACTCAATCATAGGACCTACTGAAGAGATTAGTCTTCAATAAAGACCTAAAGGTTGAGACCGAGTCTGCGTCTCTCACATGGATAGGCAGACTATTCCATAAAAATGGAGCTCTATAGGAGAAAGCCCTGCCTCCAGCTGTTTGCTTAGAAATTCTAGGGACAGTAAGGAGGCCTGTGTCTTGTGACCGTAGCGTACGTGTAGGTATGTACGGCAGGACCAAATCGTAAAGATAGGTACGAGCAAGCCCATGTAATGCTTTGTAGGTTAGCAGTAAAACCTTGAAATCAGCCCTTGCCTTAACAGGAAGCCAGTGTAGAGAGGCTAGTACTGGAGTAATATGATCAAATTTTTGGGTTCTAGTCAAGATTCTAGCAGCCGTGTTTAGCACTAACTGAAGTTTATTTAGTGCTTTACTACTGACTAATCTTTGCCAATAGACTACCTGCCGATTTGATTGATAACTTTCAGATTTCAGATAGGCCTAGTTTTGGTGCCTACTGGCTATATTCCTATATATATAACATCGCACTGCCTCCAGAGCATTCGGAAAGTATTCAGACCTCTTGACTTTTTTCACATTTTGTTACTTTACAGCCTCATTCTAAAATGGATTAAATGAATTTCTTTCCCTCATCAATCTACACACAATACCCCATAATGACACAGTGAAAACAGGTTTTTACAAATTGTAAAAATCTCTCTGTACTTTGTTCTGTTCATTTTTCCCTAAATCCTGACTAGACTCTCAGTCCCTGCCGCTGAAAAACATCCCTACAGCATGATGCTGCCACCACTATGCTTAGGGATGGTGCCAGATGTGACACTTAGCGTTCAGGCCAAAGAGTTCAATCTTGTTTCTCATGGTGTGAGAGTCCTTTAGGTGCCTTTTGGCTAACTCCAAGCGGGCTGTCATGTGCCTTTTACTGAGGAGTGGCTTCTGCTTGGCCACACCACCATAAAGGCCTGATTGATGGGGAATGCTGCAGAGATGGTTGTCCTTATGAAAGGTTCTGCCATCTCCACAGAGGAACTCTGGAACTCTGTCAGAGTGACCATCGGTTTCTTGGTCACCTCCATGACCAAGGCCCTTCTCTCTCGATTTCTCAGTTTGGTCAGACCATGAGAAACAAGATTATCTAGTCTGATGAAACTAAGATTGAACTCTTTGGCCTGAATGCCAAGCATCACGTCTGGAAGAAACCTGGCACCATCCCTACGGTGAAGCATGGTGATGGCAACATTATGCTGTAGGGATGTTTTTCAGGGACTGGGAGACTAGTCAAGATAGAGGGAAAGATGAACGGAGCACAGTACAGAGAGATACTTGATGAAAATGTGTTCCAGAGCGCTCAGGACCTCAGACTGGGGTGAAGGTTTACCTTCCAACAGGGCAACGATCCTAAGCACACAGCAAAGACAATGCAGGAGTGGCTTCGGGACAAGTCTCTGAATGTCCTTGAGTGGCCTGTGCAGCGACCCATCCAACCTGACAGAGCTTGAGAGGATCTGCAGAGTTCCTACCGTTTTACTGATTCAGACTCTCTCTCGACTGTATATCATGGTGAATCCTGCCGACAACGCCAACTGTTCGTTTTTAACTCTGTTTGTCAGATCCTAAAGGACAACTAGTCAAAGCTCAAACCAAGTTTATTCACCCACTGGGTCAAACAGGTGAAAAGACAAATACATGTTTCCACCAGCACAAGTATTGATATCCTCCTTTTAGGCTGATTCTCCTCCTTGCACATTCAGACAGACAATACATCTTAGTCAGGAAGTTAAGTGATGTGTGTAATAAAACTGTTCCTTCTCAATTCATCTGCCCTGACCTGACTTTGACCCACAATCCTCACTAATCCACAGCTATCCAACCTTATCAGTGACTGCAACCCAGTGATTGCCTCTTCCCTCAGTAACTTTCCAGACCCATACTTCTTATCCAACCTCCATTGACCCACCATATATATTCCTTATACATGTTATCATATATTTCTAATATAGCCAGTATTTCAAGCTATAATCCAACACACCCATAATGACAAAGTGAAAACATGTTTAGAAATGTTTGCAAATGTATTGAAAATGAAATACAGAAAAATCGTATTCACACCCGATACGTATTCACACCCGAGTCAATACTTTGTAGAAGCACCTTTGGCGGCGATTACAGTTTTGAGTCATCTTGGGAATGTCTGTATCAGCTTTGCACATCTAGATTTGTGGATTTTCTCCATTCTTCCTTGCAGATTTTCTCAAGCTCTGTTAATTTTGATGGGGATCGTCGGTGAATAGCAATCTTCAAGTCTTTACCAAAGGTTTTCAATTGGATTCAAGTCTGGGATTTGTCTGGGCCACTCAAGTACTTTCACATTGTTCTGAAGCCATTCCTGTAATGCTTTTGCTGTATGCTTAGGGTCATTGTCCTGTTGGAATGTAAATCTTCACCCGAGTCTAAGGTTATTTTCACTCTGAATCAAGTTCTCATCAAGGATTTGCCTGTAGTTTGCTCCATTCATTGTTCCCTCTATCATTACCGGTCTCCCAGTCCCTGCCACTGAAAAGTATCCCCATAGCATGAAGCTGCCACAACCATGCTTCACGGTATGGATGGTTTTAGATGGTTTTCTACAGACAGCGCATTGCATTCAGACCAAAGAGTTCAATGTTTGTCTGATCAGACCACATCATCTTTTGCCTTATGATCTCAGAGTCTTTCACATTTCTTTTTGCAAACTCCAGGCATGCAGTCATGTGCTTTTTTCTCAGGAGTGGCTTCCGTCTGGCCACTCTCCCATAAAGCTGAGATTGGTGAAGTTCTGTAAAGACTGTTTTTTTTCATAGATTTTTCTGATAACCTATAGCCATTTTGGCATTCTGACTTTGTGGCTGTGGTAACTAGTGATGAACGATATAAGCATTTCGGCAAACATTGAAAAAAGCAACTTCATATCGGAATTGTGCCTATTGCTCACAAGCGTATTTTCCCTCATTGGCTAGAATTTCCCCACCTGATCTCGCCTTTTCCTGCATGCCTGCCTTACATCTTTCAGGACATGTATTTCCACTGTTAGAACGGGCATTCAGCTATCTTGTCAATAGAATAGATCATCTTACCTATACTTTCTGTTCTATACTTTCCGTTCTCGTTAATAAAACCTCCAAAGAAAACATTCAGGGAACCAGAGTAAAATGTTATGGCTTCGTTTCCACAACCAATGTGAAAGAAAAAACATACGTTCCCACAACTTCCAAGTAACCACTATCAATTCTGATAGATTTTGGGCTCCTGAGTGGCACAGTGTCTAAGGCACTGCATCTCAGTGCTAGTAGGCATCACTATAGACCTGGTTCGATTCCAGCCTGTATCACAACTGGCCGTGAATGGGAGTCACATAGGGCGGTGCACAATTGGCCCAGTGTCGTTAGGGCTTGGGTACACAATTAATTGTAAATAATAATTTGTTCTTATTAACTGACTTGCCTGGTTAAATAATAAAAGAAAATTAAAAAAATTACCTTTAAAACCAAATGTGCTATATGGGAGGTAACTCCAATTTGCCTGACATTAGAGAAGCAGAGTAGAGTAGAGAAGCACTGGTAAAAGGCAGTTGAATGGGGGGAAAGTTAATTATGGGATGGACACGGTGCAAGAATAAACCTCCTTAGACCAAGTCCTGAGCAGCTAATAGAAAGTTTAAAAAAGGAAGAAGAGAAACGCTGCTAAGGTACACAATAGTAGATTTTGGTAGACAGCATAAATCATTAGCATAAATCCATAACCAAAGCGGGTCTCATAAAACGCATAAAATCGCTAATATAAAATCCCTTACCTTTCGAAGATGTCACGACTTCAGCCGAAGTCGGTCCCTCTTTTTGTTCGGGTGGTGTTCGTCGTCACCGGTTTTCTAACCATCACCGATTTCTTCCTGTGTGTCTATTGGTTTTGATTGTTCACACCTGTTTGTATTTCTCCCAATCACGCCCCTGTTATATTTCCTCCCTTTTCCCGTCTTCCCTTGTGCGTGATTGTTTGTCGTTTGCAGAGCAGTTTGCTACAGTTCTTAGTCTTGCTCTGTGAGGATATTTGATTTATGTTTTCGGTACTCCGGGTAGTTGTATTTTACACCTGTGTATGTCGGTGTATCTAGATTGTGTGAGTATTGTTTTACCAGTGTGCCTTTATGTTCTCTGGCGACTGTATTAAAAATACTCTATACTCAACATACCTCCTCCGCCTGACTCCTTCTACACACCACGGATTTAACAGAAGAACTTCTGCTGAGGGCGTCCCAAGTGTCCAACGAAGACATCCAATGGTTCTTTTGTTAGAAAAAGTCATTTATTATATCCATAAATCTCAGTTTGGTTGGCGCATTATGTTCATAAAATATAGCGTCCACTCGCCCATTGAACCGTGAAGAGAACTCGTTCAACCTATACCTATACACTTGTCCAAGAACGATCAAACATCATTGATAATGTATCCTTAGGAAAACCTTTATGTATATTTACTATAATATTTCAACCGGATTATCAACTGGACGATAGGAAAGGAAAAAACCACAGCGCGCGCGAGCCCGTGAACGCGCATCCTCTTCTGTTTACATCCGATGACTAGTTCGAAATTCTTCTTCTATTACCATCCAGAGCAACCTAACATCACCAAACACTGTCTAGAGACTGTTGACATCCAGTGGAATCCATAGGTACTGCAATCTTACTCCCATATATATCTGTTTTCAATAGGGAGGGGTTCAAAATGAGGCAATGTGTCAAAAACACTTTTTCCAGGACAGAAATTCCTCGGGTTTTCGCCTGCTATATCAGTTCTGTTATACTCACAGACAATATTTTAACACTCTTAGAAACGTCAGAGTGTTTCCTATCCTATACTAATTATGTGCATATCCTAGTTTCTGGGCCTGAGTGGCAGGCCTTTTACTTTGGGCACGCCAGACTCTCCAAAACTGACACCTCAGCTGCCGCTCCCTAAGAAGTTAATCATTACGGTGTTCAAAATGAAATTCTCACATTCTGATATTTACACATACATCAATATAAGTCTCAGTTATAACTTTCACATCTGCTCCTGCTACGCCCTCTTGTGTTCATCCGGTGTCTCCTTGACCAGCAGCCACTCCCCCAGTACACTCTCTCTCTCTCCCTCTCTGTGTGTGTGATTGTGGGGTTGGAGACAGGTGTGCTGGAGTCAGAGCAGATCCCGTTCCATAATCAAGACCTCTACAAATACCCAGTCCTGCCACTTCCACTCTGCCAGTTCGTAATCTATGCTCAGTCAGTTTATGCTTCTAGCTATTTATGATTATTCAAGATCCTGTTACCCTGCTGTGCCTGTATTTCCCTGCCTGATGCTGTTTATCCTCTTCACTGCAGTTTTGCCGCTCAGACTCTGGTCCCTGTCTCCTGTTGTGGTTTCGGCACACTACTAATCCTTTGGATTCATCTCCGGACCTGCTTACCCTGTTCCAATCCCGCTCACTCCAACCTCAGCCTCCGCATCTGGTTACCTACAACCCACCTGAGCTTCCTCTGGCCTGCACTCCATCTCTCCCTGTGTTACAATAAATACCTTGGTTCATTCATCCCCGTTTCCGTGTCTGAGTCTGCTCTTGGGTTCCCCTGTGCTGCTCCGCCTAACAATAACATTATACAATTCCACAGGTTGACATTGCATCACAGTGGCACACGTGCATTAACACACGTCTTCCGGCACTACGGGGTGTCTGAGGACATAGTATCTGATCGAGGTCCCCAGTTCACGTCAAGAGTCTGGAGGGTGTTCATGGAACGTCTGGGGGTCTCGGTCAGCCTTACCTCAGGTTTTCACCCAGAGAGTAACGGGCAGGTGGAGAGAATAAACCAGGATGTAGGTAGGTTTCTGCGGTCTTATTGCCAGGACCGGCCGGGGGAGTTGGCGGCGTTCATCCCCTGGGCAGAGATGGCCCAAAACTCACTCCGCCACTCTTCCACTAACCTCTCCCCTTTCCAGTGCATACTGGGGTACCAGCCGGATCTGGCGCCTTGGCATCAGAGCCAGATCGAGGCTCCTGCGGTGGATGACTGGTTTAGGCACTCGGAAGAGACATGGGACGCCGCTCATGTGCACCTTCAGTGGGCCGTGAGGCGTCAGAAGGCGAGCGCAGACCGCCACCATAGTGAGGCCCCGGTGTTCGCAACGGGGGACCGGGTCTGGCTCTCGACCCGAAACCTGGGTGCCGGTGTAGGACGTTTTGGATCCTTCGATGCTGCGGGAGTTCCACCGTCTCCATCCGGATCGCCCTGTGCCTCGTCATCCGGGTCGTCCCCGAGGTCGGTGTCAGCGCGCTGCTGGAGCCACGCGTCAAGGGTACTGTCATGACTTCTGCCGAAGTTGGTCCTTCTCCTTGTTCGGGCGGCGTTCAGCGGTCGTCATCGTCTTACTAGCCATCGCCGATCCATTTTTCATGTTCCATTTGTTTTGTCTTTGTTTTATACACACCTGGTTTCAATTCCCCAATTACATGTCCACGCCTGACTCCTTTGCACTACTACACCAAGCCTTCTGACATTAACAATTACAAGCACACCCATAACATGATGCAGCCACCACTATGCTTGAAAATATGGAGAGTGGTACTCAGTAATGTGTTGGATTGGATTTGCCCCAAACATAATACTTTGTATTCAGGACAAAAAGTTAATTGCTTTGCCGCATTTTTTGCAGTATTACTTTTGTGCCTTGTTGCAAACAGGATGCATGTTTTGAAGTAATTGTATTGTGTACAGGCTTCCTTGTTTTCACTCTGTCAATTAGGTTAGTATTGTGGAGTAACTACACTGTTGTTGATCCATCTTCCGTTTTCTCCTATCACAGCTATTAAACTCTAAATGTTATAAAGTCACCATTGGCCTCATGGTGAAATCCCTGAGTGGCAACTGAGATAGGAAGAACGCCTGTATCTTTGTAGTGACTGGGTGTATTGATACACCATCCAAGTATAATTAATAACTTTACCATGCTCAAAGGGATATTTAATATCTGCTTTTTCATTTTTTTACCCATCTACCAATAATTGCCCTTTTTGCAAGGCATTGGAAAACCTCCCTTGTCTTTGTGGTTGAATCTGTGTTTGAAATTCACTGCTCGGCTGAGGGAGTACAGAGATTAGGTTTTCAATCCAAAATAATGTTAAACACTATTATTGCACAAAGAGTGAGTCCATGCAACTTATTATGTAACTTGTTAAGCACATTTTTTTATTTATCTTTAGGATCAATGGAATGGTCGAAAATGATCAAACCCTGCACACCCGGGACATGCAAAACGAATTTGCCTAAAACATTAGTAGTCAAAACCATTAATCTTGGGGTGATGGGTGGAGCGGGGTTCTAAAATGCTGTCATATCACAACATTTTACCATTTATAAAACTACATTTTTTAAAAGCAGACTAGCTCCAAAATAAGTGAAATGTAACAAATTATCCAATAGAATATGATCATTTGCTGGTAAAAAAAGGGAACGTAACAAAGACATTAGTTTGCTCCACCTATTTTAATTTGCTTCATGGCAAGGCGGCCAAGTGTAGGGTCATCACTAGTTAACACAACCACAAAGTCATAAACCCTGTCTAATTCTAAATTTCCTCTTATTAAAATCTGATTTTAAACCTAACTCTCACTTTAACCCTAAGTTTAACCACACTGCTATCCTTAGCCTAACCCTAACCTTAAATGAAGGCCAAAAGCTAATTTTATTTTCATGAATATGTACAATATAGCCAGTTTTGACTTTGTGGGTGTTTTATCTAGTGGAATCCCAAGTGAATGCGTCAGAGAAAATCTCTTTGGCTCTCAGATGACTCGCAAATAGGAAGATTTGGTAGCAGGTGTTTTAGATTAATAAACATTGCCATGCTGTTGGGTGGTAATATTTAAGTAAAACCCAGCCCTGAAACAAAACATGTACACATTTTTTTCAGCCTATTATGTCAAAGGAAAAGACACGTAAAGACCAAATCAAACGAATTAGAATGCACAGGAGTGAATGAGAGAAAACAGATGGGCTGTGTGCGTTAAACAGCATTCTACAGCCCAAATCACACGGAGAGACGCCGTCTACGGCGTCAGAATTAGCATGTGAGAGTAGAGAGCATCAATTCACAAACACTGCGTAGCGTATGCCAACTTAATTGTCACTAGAATCCATAATAAACAGTTGTATTTGTTATGTTTGCTATGTTGCCCTTGTGAATTATTGTTGTGTGTTCCTTTTGACTCACCTTATATGTCCTACGGGAGTCACCGTACCTGCCTGCTCTAAACAGTTGTTAAATTAGCTCACAAACATGAGGACATGTTCGTTGTAGCTAATAGACCCGAGCAGTTTATAAAGAATTTAGCTGGTCTCATTCTTTCTACATAACTGTATTCTCTCTCTAAAGGCAAATAATTAGTAGGCAAACTTTTTGTCATAATTCTGATGTCACCAGATTAGTATCAGTACAATGTTAGCTAACTAGCTAAGATTAAGGGGAGACCTCCAGATTTTAGCCAGCTAATGTTAGCATTGCTAGCCATTTTTGACAAACTTTGCTAGCTAATGACAACATTTCCAAAGTAAATTTTACAGCGTGATGGCAAAGTTGTTAACTACTAAATATGTGCAGATTTTAGCAATGGTGTCGTATTCCCAAGCCCCTATAGTGTAATTTAGACTAAACAGTCATTAGCCCCCGTTCTACTTTTTAGCATCTGTAGAAATATAGTAATATGGCGCCGACAGATATGGCAGCTCTGCTAAGCAACTTTGCAGTATTTCGTTTTTTTGTGTGTTATATCTTACATTATTAGCCCACAAGTTTTTTGTGTTATTACATACAGCTGGAAATAACTTTTGGATATCCAAGCAGCGGTAACTCACCAGCATTACGACCAAGAATATACAACTTTCCAAAATTTGATCCTTTATTCGTACCGCCTAGGGCAATTTTACTTATTCCAGAGGCTGCTTAGTCACAGCCGTGTATATTCCCCCTCAAGCCGATACCACGATGGCCCTCAAAGTACTACACTGGACGTTATGCAAACTGGAAATCATATATCCTGAGGCCACATTTATTGTAGCTGGGGATTTTAACAAAGCAAATTTGAGGAAAACGCTACCGAAGTTCTACCAACACATTGACTGTAGTACTCGCTCTGGAAAAACATTGGACCACTGCTAATCAACTTTTTTTGAAATGCCTACAAGTCCCTCCCCGCCCTCCCTTCAGTAAATCTGATCCCGACTCCAGTTTGCTCCTCCCTTCCTATAGGCAGAAACTCAAACTGGAAGTATCCATGCCAAGGTCTATTCAACGCTGGTCTGACCAATCGGAATCCATGCTTCAAGATTGTTTTGATCACGTGGACTGGGATATGTTCCGGGTAGCCTCTGAGAATGACATCGACAAATACACGGATACGGTGACTGAGTTCATCAGGAAGTGTATATGAGATGTACCCACTGTGACTATTAAAACCTATGCAAACCAGAAACCGGGGATAGATGAAAGCATTCACGCAAAACTGAAAGTACGAACCACCGAATTTAACCATGGCAAGGGGACTGGGAATATGGCAGAACACAAACAGTGTAGTTATTCCCTCTGTAAGGCAATCAAACAGGACAAAATGTCAGAACAGAGACAAAGTGGAGTCGCAATTCAACAGCTCAGACACAAGACGTTTTTGGCAGTATCTGAAGACAATCACGGACTACAAAGGGAAAACCAGCCACTTCGCAGACACCAAGCTAAACACCTTCTTTGCCCGCTTTGAGGATAACACCGTGCCACCGACGCGGCCCGCTACCAAGGACTGTGGGCTCTGCTTCTCCTTGGCCGACGTGAGTAAGACATTTAAGCATGTTAACCCTTGCAATGCTGCCGGCCCAGACGGCATCCCTAGTCGCGTCCTCAGAGCATGCGCAGACCAGCTGGCTGGAGGGTTTACGGACACATTCAATCTCTCCCTATCCCAGTCTGCTGTCCCCACTTGCTTCAAGATGTCCACCATTGTTCCTGTACCCAAGAAAGCAAAGGTAACTGAACTAAATGACTATCGCCCCGTAGCACTCACTTCTGTCATCATGAAGTGCTTTGAGAGACTAGTTAAGGATCATATGACCTCTACCTTACCTGACACCCTAGACCCACTTCAATTTGCTTACCGCCCCAATAGATCCTTAGACAATGCAGTCTTCATCGCACTGCACACAGCCCTATCCCATCGGGTGAATACCTATGTAAGAATGCTGTTCATTGACTATAGCTCAGCATTCAACACCAAGCTCATTATTAAGCTTGAGGCCTTGAGTCTGAACCCCACCATGTGCAACTGGGTCCTGGACTTCCTGATGGGCCCCCAGGTGGTGAAGGTAGGAAATAACACCTCCACTTCGCTGATCCTCAATACAGGGCCCCAACAAGGGTGCATGCTCAGCCCCCTCCTGTACTCCCTTTTCACCCATGACTGCTTGGCCATGCACGCCTCCAACTCAATCATCAAATTTGCAGACGACACAGTAGTTATTACCAACAACGACGAGACAGCATACAGGGAGGAGGTGAGGGCCCTGGGAGAGTGGTGCCAGGAAAATAATCTCTCACTCAACGTCAACAAAACAAAGGAGCTGATCGTGGACTTCAGGAAAAATCAGTGGAGAAAGTGGAAAGCTTCAAGTTCCTCGGTGTACACATCACGGACAATCTGAAATGGTCCACCCACACAGTCAGTTTGCTGAAGAAGGCTCAATGGCGCATTTTCAACCTCAAGAGGCTGAAGAAATTTGGCCTGGCCCCTAAGACCCTCACAAACTTTTACAGATGCACAATTGAGAGCATTCGCCTGGTATGGCAACTACACCGTCCTCAACCGCAGGGCTCTCCAGAGGGGGGTGCGATATGCCGAACGCATCACCGGGAGCAAACTACCTGCCCTCCAGGACACCTACAGCACCCAATGTCACAGGAAGACTAGGTCAGTACAGGTGCATCCAAACTGTGACAGAGAGACTGAAAAACAGCTAATATCTCAAGGCCATCAGACTGTTAAATAGCCATCACTAGCCAATTTCCACCCGGTTAAGCAACCATACCTTAGAGGCTGCTGCCCTACATACACAGACTTACATACTGCTTTACTCATCTCATTGGTACATACTGTATTCTATTCTACTGTATTTTAGTCAATGCAACGCTGACATTGCTCGATCTAATATTTATATATTTCTTATTTCCATTCTTTTACTTTTAGATTTGTGTGTATTGTTGTGAATTCTTAGATACTACTGCACTGTTGGAGCTAGGAACACTAAGTATTTCGCTACATCTGCTAATAACATAACACTTGATTTGATTTATTTGATAACAATGGCAACCGCGTGACGGAGGTGCAACTCATGAATATGCTTTTGATCGAAATCAACACAGGTAGTGTGAGAGTTTAGTGACCAGCCGGAGGAAGAGGACACGACAGTACCCTCCTCAGGGGATAGGTACTCAGTGCAAAGCCAAATAGTACACAGCTGGGCCCACTAATTGCTTTGTGTCTTCCATACATGAAGGGAACGATTTGGCATTTCCCATATAATTGATGAGTGTCTCCAAATGGCAAATGTACAGTCCCTTATTAGACGTCCACGAGTGTTATTAAAATAAGCCGACGGCCTCGGGTCGTGCGCCAGGGCCCGCTCTTCTGGGAAGTCATCAAATGAAGTGTCTCGGACATTTGGTTTCCATTGTATAATGTTTTTATATTTTTGTCATTTTTCCGCTGTACCGGAAAATTCCACCAAATTGCGTCTTGCTGCTTATTGCAAATGGACTAAACATCACCAAACGGACATGGCCATTTCTCCTAAAAGGAAAAGACTTCGAAGTCGAAACTTGGTGAGAACAGGTTTGGCCAAATTGGCTTTTAGCCCAGAAACAAGATGGCGTTGAAAACCCTAAATGCTTTTTGAGTTAAGGCCCATTTTCTGGGATTAACTACTTAGGGATCGGTGGGACGCTAGCAAGGACAACATCCGGGGAAATGCAGAGCGCCAAATTCTAAATTACAAAAATAGTAACATTAAACATTCATGAAAATACATGTGTTGTACACCATTCAGAGCTTAGAATCTTGGTAATCGAACCGCGTTGTCGAATTTACAATAGGCTTTTCGGCAAAAGTCTGAGGACAGCGCCCCACTTCCAACATATTATTCAAACCAGCCAAGGCGTTACAAAATCAAATATAGCGATGAAATAAATCACTTACCTTTGAAGATCTTCCTCTGTTTGAAATCCCAAGGGTCCCATGAACACAAAGAATGGTTGTTTTGTTCGATAAAGTCCTTCTTTATATCCCAAAAAGTCAGTTTAGTTGGCGCCATGGAGTTCTGTAATCCAGTCGTTAAACAGGCAGACAAAGAAGTCCAAAAAGTACCGGTAAAGTTCATCCAAACAAGTCAAACAATGTTTCTAATTAATCCTCAGGTGTCAAATATCTAAATAAACGATAAGATTTCAGACGGAGAATAGTCTGTTCAAAAAGTGAAGAGAAATACCGAAGAGCGCACACCCCATTCACACGCGCAAAACAGTAGTGTCTTTTTCATGAGCCACCTGGAAGAACTATAATTTCTTGTTCGTTTTTCAAAAAACAAGCCTGAAACCATATCTAACTACTTAGGGAGAAATGGCTCGCTACAGGCGGGAGACAGGCGGGAGGCATAAAATGAACAGACCAGAGGCAGTGGTTGTGGTTCCTTTTATTTTTTATTGTTTACTAAACGGGTCTACTTTCACATGACAAAAATAACTCCAGTACAGGGAACATCCAACGCTGAAACACCAGACTAACAAAACAAATAAACAAACTAAGCCGTTGACCAAAAGAATGTGGCCAAAAAGGGACAGCAAAACAACAAACGGCTACTCCTGTCTTTAGACTATCGTCTACACCAGGCCTGGGCAAAGGCCATTTCCTAAAAGTGCAAAGTGGATACATTTCATAACAATTTTGTTATTGTTCTAGGAACTTTCGCCAACTGGTTTGACATTGAAAATGTTCTCAAATAGTTCAGAGAATATTAAGAAATAATGTTCTTCTGTGGGAATTTCAGTACTTCTTCATATTGTTTCCTACAGGTTTCCTCGTGGTTCTTTTTAACTTCTTAGGGAGCGGCAGCATAGGTGACGGTTTTGGAGAGTCTGGCGTGCCCAAAGTAAAATGCCTGCCATTCAGGCCCAGAAAATAGGATATGCACATAATTAGTACTATTGGATATGAAACACTCTGAAGTTTCTAAAAGTGTTAAAATAATGTATGTGAGTATAACAGAACTGATATAGCAGGCGAAAACTCGAGGAAAATCCATCCAGATTTGCAGTTTTTTTTAAAAAGGACCTTCATTTCTATTTTAACTAGGACTGAGACTGCAGTACCTATCGCTTCCACTAGATGTCAACAGTCTTTATACAGAGTCTGGAAGCTGTTGACCTGAGCAGAACGGATAGGAACAGGAAATAGTCCAGGTAGCTCAGGATTTGTTTAGGAAAATTTGATAGGTATAATTTGAACGCGTTCTCTTCACGGTTCAATGGGCGATTCTACGTTGGATTTTCTGATCATAACGCGCCAACCAAACAGAGATTTATGGATATAATACATGACTTTTTCTAACAAAAGAACCTTTGGATGTCTTCGTTGGACACTTGGGAAGCCCTCAGCAGAAGTTCTTCGAAAGGTAAGTGATATTTTTTAGCTCTTATATGGGTTTTGTGTGACCCGCGCTGGATTTATGCTAATGTGGAAAATATGTGGGGTGCTATCCTCAAACAATCAAATGTTGTGCTTCGCCGTGAAGCCTTTTTGAAATCTGACAACGCTGTGATATATTTCCAAGAATCAGAGCTTTTGATGACTATGCAACACTTGTATATTGATGAATGTTTAACCTCTCTGGGATTGCTGGGGCGCAAGCGCCCCAATCCCGACACTACCAGGTGAAATGCAAGGCGCCAAATTCAAAATCCCAAAGTTGAATTATTAAACATCCACCAATATACAAGTGTTCCATACTCATAAAAAGCTCTGTTTCTTGGCAATATCACAGCGTTGTCAGATTTCAAAAGGCTTTACGGCTTAAAGCAGCACATTTGATTGTTTGAGGGTAGCACCTCACATATTTTTCCCATAGCCATGAATCCATTAGCCATCATGGCACACACATAACACATTTCACAGCGAAAACAAATCAATTACCTGTTGAAGAACTTCTGCTGAGGTCATCCTAAGTGTCCAACGAAGACAATCCATGGTTCTTTTGTTAGAAAAAGTAATGTATTTTATCCATAAATCTCCATTTGGTTCAAGCGTTATAATCAGAAACGACAGCCTCCTCCTCCATTGAAGCGTGGCGAGAACTCGTTCATCTTATACCTATAAACTTGTCCAAGAACAATCAAACATAGTTTTAAATGTATCCTTAGGAACACTTTTACGTATATTTACTATTATAAATCAACCGGAATATAAACTGATCGATAAAGACGGTAAAGACACAGCGCGCCTTGTCGGAGCGCCAAGCGCTGGGTACTGTTGACATAAAAAGGATACTTCCTGGTTTGCTCTTATTCTCTGGTCTAAAGCATCCAAAATGAAAATGTACACTGTCTCGAGACTGTTGACATCTAAAGGAAGCGATGGGTACTGCATTCATATGCCCTTATATGGTCATTTTCATGAGGGAGGGGTTCCAAATGAGCAATGTGTCAAAATCACTTTTTCCAAGACAGAAATTCCTCGGGGTTTCGCCTGCCATATGCGTTCTGTTTTACTCACAGACAAATGGTTAACACTTTTGGAAAGTGTTTCCTATCCAATGGTACTAAATATGTGCATATCCTATTTTCTGGGCCTGAATGGGAGGCATTTTACTTTGGGCACGCCAGGCTCTCCAAAACGGTCACCTCATGAGCCGATCCCTAAGAAGTTAATAATTCAACTTTTGGATTTTGAATTTGGCGCCTTACATTTCACCTGGTAGTGTCGGGAGTGGCCAACTAGCGCGCCGCTACTCCCTAAGTAGTTTAAAGTCATGTTCTCAAATTGTTCAAAGAACGTTAAACAACATTCTGTGGGAATTTCAATACTCCAGCGTAGCGTTTCATACAACTTTCCTCATGGTTCTATTTAAAGTCATGTTCTCAAACTGTTCAGAGAACATTAAGACGCATTTAATCATGACAAGGTGACTGGGAATATGGTTGAATACAAACAGTGTAGTTGTAACGCCCAGGCCCAAGATGACAGGCTGGAGCGTTTTGGTTTCGTTTTGGTGTAGGGTTTGTGTGTTCTAGGGTGTCTATTTCTATGTTGGGATAATGGTTCCCAATTAGAGGCAGCTGAGTCTCGTTGTTTCTAATTGGGAACCATTTATATGTTTGGGAGTTGCACCTTAGTTTCGTGGGTTATTGTTTATGTTACGTTCATCATGTTCAGTCGGGTTCTTGTCTTTCGTGTCTAGTTAGGTTCTCCAGTCATGTCTAGTTAGGTTTCTCCGTTCGTGTTTAGTTAGGTTTCGCCAGTCGTGGTTAGGTTAGGTTTCGCCAGTCGTGGTTAGGTTTAGATCTTTGTGTTGAGTTTAGAATTTAGCATTAGGGCTCACGTCTTGTTTCTTCGTTTATTGTTTTGTTCTGTCCCGTCCGTCAGTAAATATGTATTCTGGCTACATCGCTGCGTCTTGGTCTGTCCCGAAGGAAGAGAATCGTGACAGAATAACCCACCACAAAAAGACCAAGCAGCGAGAGACCCGGGAGCTTAGGTCCTGGGAGGACGAACTATTCTATGGAAGTGCTTGGGACCAGCCTGGAGAGTATCGTCGGCCCAGAGAGGAACTGGAAGCAGCGGCGGCGGAGCGGCGCAGGTATGAGGACCTGATGGGAGCATGGGATCCTGTGAGAGGCAGGTTTATCAGACCTCGCCGGGCTAGGAAGCCCGTAAGGCAGCCCCAAGAAACGTTTGGGGGGGGAGGCACACGAGGAGGTTGGCGGTTCAGGAGGGACTCCTGAGCCAACTCCTCGTATGCGTTGTGGAGAGAGCGTTGGGGAGAGCGCCGCACCGGGACACCGTGCTATGCAGTGTTGCGCACGGTTTCCCTATACTGAGTCAGAGGCGGTGCGAGAGATTCCGCTCCACTCATCAGTCGGGCGAAACTGAGTGTTCAGCCAGGAAGAGTGGTGCCAGCTCTGCGCGCTAAGTCTCCAGTGCGCCTCCTGGGACCCGGATATCCTGCCCGGTTCTGCGTGCGGTGTCTCCGATGCGTGTCCACAGCCCAGTGCGAGAGATCCCAGCGCCACTCATTGGTCGGGCCGAAGTCTGTGTGCTACCGGGTAGAGTGGTGCCAGCTCTGCGCGCCAGGTCTCCAGTGCGCCTTTTGGGACCTAGATATCCTGTGGTCCTACGGGCAGAATCTCCGGTGCGAATCCACAGCCCAGTCCGAGAGATTCCAGCTCCACTCACCCGTGAGGCCAGGGTTAGTGAGCTAGCTGGAGGTATGGTGTCGGCCCTCCGTACCAGGTCCCCGGTCCGGGTGGAGGTTTCAACACGTCCAGTCCCTGTTCCACGCTCCAAGACTCCTGTTCCACGCTCCCAGACTCCTGTTCCACGCTCCCAGACTCCTGTTCCACGCTCCCAGACTCCTGTTCCACGCTCCGAGATCCCTGTTCCACGCTCCAAGATCCCTGTTCCATGCTCCAAGATCCCTGTTCCACGCTCCAAGATCCCTGTTCCATGTTCCGAGATCCCAGTCCGTGTTGAGGTTCCAACACGTCCTGTTCCTGTTCCGCGTTCCAAGACCCCAGTCCGTGTGGTGGTTTCTACACGTCCAGTCCCTGTTCCACGTGCCAGGTCCCCAGTGCGTCTTCAGAGTCCAGCACGTCCTGTTACGGCTCCGCGCACCAAGCTCCCCGTGCGCTTAGAGAGTCCAACACGTCCTGTTCCGGCTCCGCGCACCAAGCTCCCGTGCGCGCCAGAGAGTCCAGCACGTCCTGTTCGGCTCCGGCGCACCAAGCTCCCGTGCGCTCAGAGAGTCCAGCACGTCCTGTTCGGCTCCGGCACCAAGCTCCCGTGCGCTCAGAGAGTCCAGCACGTCCTGTTCCGGCTCCGCGCACCAAGCTCCCCGTGCGCTTAGAGAGTCCAGCACGTCCTGTTCCGGCTCCGCGCACCCAGCTCCCCGTGCGCTCAGAGAGTCCAGCACGTCCTGTTCCGGCTCCGCGCACCAAGCTCCCCGTGCGCTTAGAGAGCCCAGTTCGGCCTGTTCCCGCTCCCCACACCAGAGTGCGCGTCCCGAGCCCAGTTCGGCCTGTTCCCGCTCCCCGCACCAGAGAGAGCGTCCCGAGCCCAGTTCGGCCTGTTCCCGCTCCACGCACCAGAGTTCCAGTGAGCATCACGAGTCCAGTACATCAGACCAGCACGGCCAGCACCAGAGCCCCCACCTGGGACAAAGGGACCCACCCGTAGACCCCCCCACAGACTTTTGGGCGCGTCCGGAGTCCGCGCCTTTGGGGGAGGTACTGTAACGCCCAGGCCCGAGATGACAGGCTGGAGCGTTTTGGTTTCGTTTTGGTGTAGGGTTTGTGCCACGACCTGTTCACCCCACTACCATCAAGAAGGCAAGGTCACTACAGGTGCATCAAAGCTGGGACAGAGAGACTGAAAAACAGCTTCTATCTCAGGGCCATCAGAGTGTTAAATAGCTATCACTAGCCGGCTAACACCCGGTTACTCAACCCTGCACCTTAGAGGCTGCTGCCCCACATGGAATCACTGGTCACTTTAATAATGGAACACTAGTCACTTTAATAATGTTTACATACTGCTTTACTCATTTCATATGTATACACTGTATTCTATTGTATTTTAGTCAATGCCACTCCAGCATTGCTCATCCTAGTATATATTGCTTTATTCCATTATTTTAGATTCTTGTGTATTGTTGTGAATTGTTAGATACTACTGCACTGTTGGAGCTCGGAACGCATTTTGCTTCACCCCGCAATAACATCTGCTAAATATGTGTATGTGACCAATAAAATTGTTTGATTTGATTTTAAAAGACTTCTACCCTGCTACCATACAGCAAAAGTATTTTGTGTATGTGTCATGACGTGACTATCTGATGACTGTTATTTATTTTATCAACTAACTATGTTTAATTGTTACTCAATTAAATTAATCATATAACAATTAACTCATTAGGAATTTGGGGCACCATGGAAGAAGTTGTTTAACAAGTTACCATCGCCCCGAATTAAACTTGAAAGATATATAGATATCTCTTACATCAGTAACAGTCAATAATACATTCTTACCTCATCAGTCTCATTCTGAATGTCGTATAATCCTTGATATCTGCAAGAACCCTAGCCCTTCTGAATATTCAGTACTACACAAAATGATTTAATCATTTATTTAATAACTAACTAAATAATAACACAGAATACACATACACACCTACATGGGATAAAAGTCCCTAGGGGACTAACAAGATATGATGGCTTGTTACACATACGGAGAGGGAGGAGTCAATAGATTTTATATGATTTTATTTGGATCTCTTTTAGTCCTCATTTGGACTAATCTTCCAAGAGTCCTTAAACATTCAACTACAATACTAACACATTTTCACATATAACACACTGATACAAACAGACACAATACACTGACATATTGACCCGATAAATAATCAATCTAAAAATATATATTGATTCTTCATCTACCATAGTCCAGCACAACTTTCCTATGTATTATATTTAAATGGTTTTAAAGTATTGTTTAAATTTATATATTGAAAGGTTTCTGGTTTGCTCAGTTAAATTATTCCATTTCTTTATTGCTCTAAATCAAAATGTTATTTAGCCTATTTCTCTTTTCTGTCTGGATAACACATGGACAATCTATTCCTAGTATTTACTGAATGTCTGTCTCTTACCAACTGAATAACGTTGTGAATAGAGTTTGGCCATTTTAAATGGTGTATATTATGAAATAAAATAAGCATGTTTTTTTTCAATTATCTTGTTGATTGATGACCAGCCAAGAGCATTGCGCATGACTACATCAGAAGAACCATATCTCCACCTTAAAACAATCCTTGCTGCTTTGTTCTGTGCAATCTGCAGCCTCCAAATTTCACTTGCTGATGCATTTCCCCAGACCACTGAACAGTAGTTCAGCTGACTCTCAATTAATGCTTGTGTTATTTGCTCAAGAATCTTTCCTGGTAAATATTTAGCTATCCTTCCGACCATGCATGCTGTTTTAATATATTTTTTACATAGATTAGTTATTTGAGACGACCATGATAAGCAGTTGTCTAGCTGCACTCCCAGTAGTTTGGTTTCTGCCACTTCCTCAATTTGTACTCCCCATACATAATTGTATCCCATGCTATGTTGGCCTTTTCCTAGTGGAACAGACCAACATAACTTTGGATTTCTTGGTGTTTAAAACAAGTTTGTTCCGGCAAACCCACTCCCTGATATTCTCCAAATCTCCTTGTAAAGCTTGCTGTACCTGTTGAACTGAATACAAACAATGTAGCTATTCCCTCCGCAAGGCAATCAAACAAGCTAAGCGTCAATATAGAGACAAAGTAGAGTCACAATTCAACGGCTCAGACACGAGAAGAATGTGGCAGGGTCTACAGTCAATCACAGACTACAAAAAGAAAACCAGCCCCATCGCGGACCACAATGTCCTGCTTCCTGACAAACTAAACAACTTCTTTGCTCGCTTTGAGGACAATACAGTGCCACCGACATGGCCCGCTACCAAAACCTGCAGCCTCACCTTCACCGCAGCAGACATGAGTAAAACATTTAAGCGTGTTAACTCTCGCAAGGCTACCGGCCCAGATGGCATCCCTGGCCGTGTCTTCAGAACATGCGCAGACCAGCTACCTGGTGTGTTTACGGACGTATTTAATCAATCCTTATCCCAGTCTGCTGTTCCCACATGCTTCAAGAGGGCCACCATTGTTCCTGTTCCCAAGAAAGCTAAGGTAACTGAGCAAAATGTGCAACTGGGTCCTGGACTTCCTGACGGGGCGGCCCCAGGTGGTGAGGGTAGGAAACAACATCTCCACCCCGCTGATCCTCAACACTGGGGCCCCACAAGGGTGCATTCTCAGCCCTCTCCTGTACTCCCTGTTCACCCATTAATGCGTGGCCAAGCACGCCTCCAACTCAATCATCAAGTTTGCTGATGACACTACGGTGGTAGGGTTGATTACCAACAACGACGAGACGGCCTACAGGGAGGTGAGGGCCCTCGGAGTGTGGTGTCAGGAAAATAACCTCTCACTCAACGTCAACAAAACTAAGGAAATTATCATGGACTTCAGGAAACAGCAGAGGGAGCACCCCCCTATCCACATTGACGGGACAGTAGTGGAGAAGGTGGAAAGTTTTAAGTTCCTTGGCGTACACATCACGGACAAACTGAAATGGTCCACCCACACAGACAGTGTGGTGAAGAAGGCGCAACAGCTCCTCTTCAACCTCAGGAGGCTGAAGTAATTCAGCTTGTCACCAAAAACACTCACAAACTTCTACAGATGCACAATCGAGAGCATCCTGTCGGGCTGTATCACCGCCTGGTACGGCAACTGCTCCGCCCACAACCATAAGGCTCTCCAGAGGGTAGTGAGGACTGCACAACGCATCACTGGGGGTAAACTACCTGCCCTTCAGGACACCTACACCACCGGATGTCACAGGAAAGCCAAAAAGATCATCAAGGACAACAACCACCTGAGCCACTGCCTGTTCACCCCGTTATCATCCAGAAGGCAAGGTCAGTACAGGTGCATCAAAGTTGGGACCGAGAGACTGAAAAACAGCTTCTACCTCAAGGCCATCAGACTGTTAAACAGCCACCACTAACATTGAGTGGCTGCTGCCAACATTCTGACTTAAATCTCTAGCCACTTAAATAATAGAAAATTGGATGTAACAAATGTATCACTAGCCACTTTAAACAATTTTGTATATAATGTTTACATATCCGACATTACTCATATCAAATGTATACACTGTACTCTATACCATCTACTGAATCTTGCCTATGCCGTTCGGCCATCGACTCAAATCTCTAGCCACTTTAATAACTAAAAAGTGGATGTAATAAATAGCCACTTTAACTTGTTAGGGAGTGGTGGGGCGCTAGCATAGTTTTTGATGAGTATGAAACACTTGTATATTGGTGCATGTTTAATAATTCAACTTTTGGATTTTGCCTTGCATTTCACCTGGTAGTGTCGGGAGTGGGGGCAATATCACAGCGTTGTCGGATTTCAAAAAGGCTTTACGGCGAAAGCACTAGATTTGATTGTTTGAGGGTAGCACCTTCAATATTTTCCATAACCATGAAATCTTTAGCCAGCGCGGTCGATAGAAAATGCATTTCACAGGGAAAACCTGTGCCTTACCTTTTGTAGAACTTCTGCAGAGGTCTTCCTAAGTGTCCAACGAAGACAATCCATGGGTATTTGGTTAGAAAAAGTAATTTATTATATCCATAAATCTCCGTTTGGTTGGCGCCTTGTGTTCAGAAAATCCAACGTGACGAGAATGCGTTCAACTAAACCTATAAACATTTCCTCAAAAAAACAAAAACCAATTAAAATGCATCCTTAGCTATCCTTTTATGAATAAAAGTGATTATATTTCACTTGGATGGTCACCTAAACGTTATATAAGTCAAATAAAGTGGACCGCTCAGCCAAACGTGCGCCCAAAAACGTGCAACTGAAAAAGAGCTCCCCTCACCAAAACCGCTACCTATTGAACACATTGGTTCCAATTGCCATGAAACTTTATGTATACACTGCTGACATCCAGTGGAAGCAATAGGTACTACATTCAGTGTCCTGGTATTAAGACTTTTCAATAGGCAGTCTCTCTAAGTGAGCCATAAGCCAACAGAATGACATTTCCGGATGGAATTCTCTCTGGTTTTTGCCTGCCAAATGAGTTCTGTTACACTCACAGACAAAATGTTAACAGAGTGTTTCCTATCCAATAGTACTAATTATGTGCATATCCTATTTTCTGAGCCTGAGTGGCAAGCATTTTACTTTGGGCATGCACGACTCTCCAAAACCGACCCCTCAGCTGCCGCTCCCTAACAAGTTAAACGATGCCATTTATATAATGTTTACATATCCTACACTACTCATCTCACATGTATATACTGTACTATATACCATCTACTGCATCTTGCCTATGCCGGTCAGCTCATCCATATATTTATATGTACATAGTCATATTCATTCCTTTACACTTGTGTGTATAAGGTAGTTGTTGTGAAATTGTTAGATTACTTGTTAGATACTACTGCATGGTCAGAACTAGAAGCACAAGCATTTCGCTACACTCGCATTAACATCGGCTTACCATGTGTATGTGACAAATACAATTTGATTTGATTTGATGTGATTGTCTTGCTGTATAGATTGTAGTATCATCTGCAAATAGAGTAGCTTGAGTTTCAGATAAGGCATAAGGAAGGTTGTTGGTATATATTAATTAAAGAAGTGGCCCAAGGCAGCTGCCCTGCGGAATTCCACAGTTTAAAGCATTAGGAGAAGAAAATTAACCATTTATATATGTGGACTGTTTTCTGTCAGTTAGATATGACTGTACCCAATTAAATGCTACCTCCGTAAAACTATAATGCATTAATTATGTCAAAATTATTTCATGATCCACTAAATCAAATGCTGCACTAAAATCTAAAAATAGAACACCCACAAACCTGCCGTTATCCATAGCATTGAGCCACTGGTCAGTCATGTCAACCAATGCAGTGGTAGTGTAATGGTTTTTGCGATAAGCATGCTGATTGGCTGTCATCAGATGATTATTTTCCATGTACTCCCATATTTGTCTACTCACAATACCCTCCAATATCTTACTAAGTGAAGGGAGTAGACACATTGCTTGACTATTGGCAGGAGTAATGGGCCATTTGCTGTCTTTTGGAATAGGACACAGTTTAGCATGCTTCCATACATTTGCAAACATCCCCTTTTTCCAGTGACCAATTAAATATGTATTTCGGTGGATCTGCAATCTGGGGAGCAGCATAGCGAAGTAAAAAATTGTCCATAAAATCATAACCTATAGATTTACCATTGGGTAATGACTTCAATAGGTTCAACACCTCCTCTACTGACACCGTCTGTAGACTAAAAGAGCAGGTCTTATTGCTCATAATATGATCATCAATCCATTGGACAAGAGCTTGTTTGGAAGAATGTGTGTTTACATTATTGCTCAGTAAATACATTTTCTTTGTAAGAAAATCTGCAAAATGATTGGCAATATCAGCTGGTTTTGTTTTTGTTCTCCCTTCAACCTCCACATTAGATGGGCATGATGATATAGATGTACCAAGTAAGCCCTTAACTGTATTCCATACCTTTTTAGAATCATTTTTAGAATCAATAAAATCATTGTAAAATAATGTTATTTTTTCTTACGATTCAATTTAACTGCATAATTACGTAATGTTCTATAATTCTGTTAATCAATTTCTAGTTCAGATTTGGCTGCTAAGACTTTTGCCATATTTCTTTGAGAAAAAGCCTCACCCAGTTCATCAATCGATAGATAAGCTCTTTCTTACTGGGGCATGATGGTCCTTTACCTCTGTGAGCAAATCAACAAAACATTCTGTAGAGTGATTTAAATCATCCTCTAGATAAAGCAGCTCCCAGGGTACAGCAGCCAAATAATTTTGAAATAGCTCATGATTAGATGGTTTCAAATTTCTCTTGACCACAATCCTTGGGGGTTTCTTTGGAACCTTGGTGTTCATGGTTATGGTCACAGTATTATGGTCTGTCCAACCCACTGGCATTGATCTGGCTTTCAAGCATTGCAATGGTATATTACAGAAGATCAGATCAATGCATGTGTCTGAACGATGACCCAACTTGGTTAATGATACTACTAGATCATCAACTATTTGTTTCAAACCACAGTTCTCAGCATATCTCATCAATTTAGTTATATTCAAATTATTGTGATCCTTCCAATTTCTATAAAAATCACCCAAGATAAATACTTCTCTGTTGTTATCTGTGGCCTGGTCAAACCCAGTGCATAAGTCATCCAGATAGGACACTTTAGTAGCTCCATGGAGGTCTATACACACATCCTACCAATATGGGTGCCTGGTGAGGCAGATGTACTTGAGCCCATAGTGCCTCTATTTGACATACATTAAGGTCATCCCTCCTCTTAAAAGGTATATGATTCTGAATGTACAGTGCTACACCCCAACCATTCATATTCCTGTCCCTTCTAAGTAGACTATATCCTTGAATGTTTATTTGCCCATCATTTACAGATGCATCTAAATGCGTTTTGGTCAAAGACAAAATATGAATATTATTTATGTTTACCAAGTTAAAAACCTCATGTATTTTGTTAGGAATGCTATATACATTAACCTGAGCTATATGCAACCCTTTCCTTGTCAAGTGGAGATCAATAGAGCATGTATTCGTTATAGTTGAAGTTGTCATGATACACTACAACACACAAACTCATATTTGAACATTGAATTAAAATAGCCAGGGAGTTACTCTAGAGTCCTGATACAATTGATGTAAAGTTTATCCATCACCATGGAGACTCATTGATTCAGGCAACGCTTTTCCTTCATGATGGGATACATTTCTTTTCTCCTTTCATTGATCTCGGTGGGGAAGTGATAATTCATTCCAAAATCAGTGTTTCTGAGTTCTCTGCCCCTGCTCTTCGTCATTTCCTTTTGATAAAATTTGTCAAAACATGCAGTAATAGCCCCTGGCCTATTTCCAGAGGCCTTACCCATTCTATGGACTCTGGAGAAAGTGACATTACGCACAACATCAGTGGGCAGTTTCAGTTGAGTTGACATAAAATCTTGGACAGTGTCCTCACAGCTTCTGCTGTTGTCATTCTCCAGTATTCCTGAACATATTAGATTGTCCCGCATTGATCGACACTGTACATCAAGCAAGATTTCTTTAAGTTGTTTCTTCTCCCTTTGCACCACCTCCACCTGGCCATGAATAGAGTCTACAGTACCTTTCAGCTCCGTGTTCTCTTTCCTTAGATCATCAATCTGACATGGGCTGAATTCTAGACTGGCACATAATTCATTGATGTCCTCTTGTAATATATCCAAGATATCAAGTTTGGCAAGCCTTTCATTGATGGATTTTAACAATTCAACAGCCACATCAGTAAACCTCTTCCCACTCTCCTCGCACGCCCTCTTGCTTGGGGATGGTTTGGTTCCATCGTTGATACTGCTTGGCCAACTTGGCTTTGGTTTGTTTTGTTGATTGGGTTTGTTGTCCTTAACAATGCTTGAATCCTCCGAAACCAGCGACATGTTTCTTTGTGTTCGTAAGTAACTCTCGTCAATGAATCGTTCAAGCTCTTCAATGGATTCTGAATCATCTAGCGTGTTTGCAGGCAGAGTAAAACAGAAAGAACAAAACAACGTTAACTAGCGTCTAGTCAGTATATAGAGGGCTTGCAGTGGTCTCATGGGGATTCTCAAGTACACCCTGTGGATATGCCAAGTACCCCCAGGGGTCCTAGTAGCCCTGTTTGGGAACCACTGCTGTAATGTAGTGAGTGACTAGAAAGAGAGGGAAAGACTACATACATTTGGAAACTACGCTCACATTAACCAGAATACTTAGCACCCTAACCACCGCTCATTCGGATTAGAAATGCAATATATTTTCACGCATAGCTGTCTTTCTCTGTTGAATTCAATGGGTCCAATGGTGAAGTTGTCAAGGGAAGTACTCTGGTTTGTCCACCAGAGTTCACAATGTCCTTTGTAGGGCTTCTCTGGTAGTGGAGTGGTTGTTAGAACAGATACTTGGATGTACCAATGGTTGTCCGTGGGTATTCTCCTTCCCACCTTGTGTCTTTGGTCAAAGTTTTAGGACCACTTTTACATGCACAGCTGCAGACTGAATGTTTCTGGTCTCCTAGGTGATAATCTTCACTCGTGTTAAGGTTGAGAACTTCAGAGTTTCTAACCATGTCAATGTCTAGACCACCGTCTCATGTCTTTTTGTATCATTCAGGGTTCAGCTCCCAACCACTTTACACGCCAGTAGTAACCCGGCAATGTACGGGTCTCACCATTTTCAGCCGTGTAGCCACCGCTCCACGCTGTCTGGTCTTGTAGTTTTAACCATTTGTAACAATTTGTAAGGTTCAGCTCACGCTGTATGTCGGCTGGCCTGTAGAGTTTAAACCATTTCGTAACATTCAGCTCACGCTGTCCGTCAGGCTGGTCTGATATGTTAATTCTTAACGAGTCCTTTAAAGCACTCTGGCCAAAGGGGGCATTCTGTCATGCTGACACAAACTCTGAGCTCTCTGACTGTGCATAGCTTATATGAAAAACAATTATCTTAATTGAAAACTAAAATCCAATTTCTATCTTTTCCAAAATACTCTCATACTTTTTATGCAACATTTAGATGTAAACTTGACAGATAGGCGCCTCCCGAGTGGCGCAGTGGTTTAAGGCTCAGTCGTAGGCGGCCGCGACCGGGAGACCCATGGGCGGTGCACAATTGGCCCAATGTCGTCCGGGTTAGGGGAGGGTTTGGCCGGCAGGGATGTTCTTGTCCAATCGCGCTTTAGCGACATCTGTGGCGGGCCGGGCGCAATGCATGCTGACACTGTCGCCAGGTGTACGGTGTGTCCTCCGACACAACTCAGTGGAGGAGTGATGTAGAGAGTTCTGGGCGTACTCTAACCAAGGAAGGAAACGTGGCCACTCACCCTGCCAGTCCTGACAGTGACTCCTCAGGAACCTCCCCAGCTCCTGATTCATCCTCTCCACCTGCCTGTTAGATGGAGGCCGATACCCGGATGTGAGGCTAACCGTGACCCCGAGCTTCTCCAATAAGGCCCACTATACTCGGGATGTGAATTAATCTTTTCTTTTTATTGGCCAGTCTGAGATATGGATTTTTCTTTGCAACTCTGCCGAGAAGGCCAGCATCCCAGAGACGTGGAGACTGGTGTTTTGTGGGTACTATTTAATGAAGCTTCCACTTGAGGACAAGTCTAGTTTATTTCTTCTATAATCAGAACAGTTTTCAGCTGCACTAACATAATTTCAAAAAGGGTTTTCTAATGATCAATTAGCTTTTTAAAATGATAAACTTGAATTAACTAACAACGTGACATTGGAGCACAGGAGTGATGGTTTCTGATAATTGGCCTATGTACGTCTATGCAGATATTCCATAAAAAATCATCAGTTTCCAGCTACAAATGTCATTTACAACATTAACAATGTCTACACTGTATTTCTGAGCAAGTTGATGTTATTTTCATGGACAAAAAATTAGCTTTTCTTAAAAAAATAAGGACATTTCTAAGTGACCCGGAAGTTTACATACACTTAGGTTGGAGTCATTTTCAACCAATTTCTTGTTAACAAACTATAGTTTTGGCAAGTCGGTTAGGACATCTACTTTCTGCATGACACAAGTAATTTTTCCAACAATTGTTTACAGACAGATTATTTCACTTAAAATTCACTGTATCACAATTCCAGTGGGTCAGAAGTTTACATACACTGAGTTGACTGTGCTTTTAAACAGCTTGGGAAATTCCAGAAAATGATGTCATGGCTTTAGAAGCTTCTGATAGGCTAATTGACATAATTTGAGTCAATTGGAGGTGTACCTGTTGATGTATTTCAAGGCCTACCTTCAAACTCAGTGCCTCTTTGCTTGACATTATGGGAAAATCAAAAGAAATCAGCCAAGACCTCAGAAAAACAATTCCAGACCTCCACAAGTCTGGTTCATCCTTGGGAGCAATTTCCAAACGGCTGAAGGTACCACGTTCATCTGTACAAGCAATAGTACGCAAGTATAATGACCATTGTTATGTCTGGAGGAAAAAGGGGGATGCTTGCAAGCCGAAGAACACCATCCCAACCGTGAAGCACGGGGGTGGCAGCATCATGTTGTGGGGGTGCTTTGCTGCAGGAGGGACTGGTGCACTTCACAAAATAGATGGCATCATGAGGGAGAAAATTATGTGGATATATTGAAGCAACATCTCAAGACATCAGTCAGGAAGTTAAAGCTTGGTCGCAAATGGGTCTTCCAAATGGACAATGACCAAAAGCGTACTTCCAAAGTTGTGGCAAAATGGCTTAAGGACAGCAAAGTCAAGGTATTGGTGTGGCCATCACAAAGCCCTGACCTCAATCCTATAGAAAATGTATGGGCAGAACTGAAAAAGCGTGTGTGAGCAAGGAGGCCTACAAACCTGACTCAGTTACACCAGCTCTGTCAGGAGGAATGGGACAAAAGGCTACCTGAAACGTTTGACCCAAGTTAAACAATGTAAAGGCAATGCTACCAAATACTAATTGACTGTACGTAAACTTCTGACCCACTGGGAATGTGATGAAAATAATAAAAGCTGAAATAAATTATTTTCTCTACTATTATTCTGACATTTCACATTCTTAAAATAAAGTGGTGATCCTAACTGACCTGAGACAGGGAATTTTTACTAGGATTAAATGTCAGGAATTGTGAAAAACTGAGTTTAAATGTATTTGGCTAAGGTATATGTAAACTTCCGATTTCAACTGTATATAACATTCTATTGCTTGAGAGAATTTTGTATAATAATTTACATTAACAAAATTGAAGTTTTGAATCCGCCGTTGTTTTGCGTGTCAATTCATAAACCATGTGCCATGGAATCGGTACATCGAAAATCTCTTTCCAACTATTTAGCAATTTATATGGCCCAGCTGTCAATTTTTTGTTTCTTAAATTAAACTGGTATACATTTTAATTTATCACAATTTTCTTTAACCATTTTTGGTCTTTAATGCAGGGCCGACAGAGAGGTTCCTTACTTTTTCCCCCTTCCACTTGCCATTTTTGTGGTAATGCTGCAATTCGTTGGTTGTAATTTTGGGTAGAGCAGACATTTCCATATGTCTGTGTTCGTTGCATTTGTGACATAACTCCCCCAGTCCTATTTATGATATAATTTACAAAGATTATACGTTTTTTAAACATTTTATCGAAAAATACATTTTTTTAATCAATTACTATATTTGAGTTTAACCATAATATTTGTTGTATTATTTGTTCTGGCTTTTCAGGTGGATTATACTGAAATTCCAACCAACTTTCTAAGGCTTCTTTAAAAAAATAACGATATTTTGGAGATTATTTAATTTTCAAACAACCGAAAGTTAGCAGTTGTAATCTGAATAAAGTGAAAAAGGCCATTCTTGAACATGGGCTGAGACATTCTTACTAATTTACTAGAGAATCATTTCAGACTTATAACTTTGTATGACTGATACCTAGTGAGTGGTCTACTGCTTTAATATTTAGTAAGTTATGCCCTCCGAATTCATATTCGTTATATAAATATGCCTTTTCAATTTTGTCTGGCTTGCCATTCCAAATAAAATTGAAAAGTTTTGTTTACATAATTTAAAAAGCAGGTCACTAGGTGTAGGCAAAACCATAACCAAATAGGTAAACTGTGATTTTTCCACAAATAGACAGGTATTTTCCTTTCCACGGTAGCAAGATCTTATCTATTTTTGCTAACTTTCCATTAAAATGTATTGGAGTGAGATCATTTCTTTCTTTCGGGACATGTATACCGAGTTTGTCCACATCCCCGTCAGACCATTTTATTGATAAACTACACGGTAATGTAAAAGTAGAATTTTTTTGTGATCCAATACGTAATATCATAATTTGGTTTTAATCCAGAGAGGTTAGAAAAAGTATCTAGATCCTTTATGAGGCTGAGGAGGGATTCTAATTGTGGATTTAAAAGAACACATGAATCATCAGCGTACAATGACACCTTTGTTTTTAAGACATGGATTTCTAATCCATGGCTTATTTCTAATTTTACATTATTAATAGGAAAAAAATCCATACAATTAGCTTCGGTTAGTGGAGATAGAGGAGACTGAAACGAAAACATATTCTTAAAGTACTTTACTTCTTCTTTCAAAATATTGTTCGTTGAATCATGTGCGACATATGTAACAAGTTGAAGATTGAAAAATAATTTGGTGCATTTTTTCCCCATATTCCATCCAGTTCGCTTTATTTTTATAATATATTACACTGGATCTTTCTTGAATAAGTTCCTCTATCTATCTGTACTGTTAGTCCTTAAATTTCCTTATGTTAATGTTAAATTATTTTGTTCTTTGTTAAAAACAAGTTATCATCCAGTAGGCTTTGATTACTAATTTCAAATATCCTCACCCACGTGGAAATTCGGTAAGAGTAATATTTATGCCAATTATGTGATGTTCCGACTGCATTCTGTTCCCTAAAACTGCATTGTTGGTTAAGGGCTTGTAAGTAAGCATTTCACTTTAATGTCTACACCTGTTGTATTCGACGCATCTGACAAATAACATTTGATTTAAAGCACACCAATAAAAAGAAGAGACTTAAAACATCAACTGTTCATAGGAGACTGCGTGAATCAGGCCTTCATGGTCGAATTGCTGCAAAGAAAGCACTACTAAAGGACACCAATAAGAAGAAGAGACTTGCTTGGCACAAGAAACACGAACAAATCAAATCAAATCAAATTGTATTTGTCACATACACATGGTTAGCAGATGTTAATGCGAGTGTAGCGAAATGCTTGTGCTTCTAGTTCCGACCATGCAGTAGTATCTAACAAGTAATCTAACAAATACACAACAACTACCTTATACACACAAGTGTAAAGGAATGAATACGAGTATGTACATATAAATACATGGATGAGCGATGGCTGACCGGCGTAGGCAGAATGCAGTCCATGGTATGGACTACAGTATGTACACATGAGGTGAGTAATGTAGGATATGTAAACATTATATAAATGGCATCGTTTAAAGTGGCTAGTGATACATTTACTTCATCCAATTATAAATATTAAAGTGGCTAGAGATTTGAGTCAATGGCCGAACGGCATAGGCAAGATTCAGTAGATGGTATAGAGTACAGTGTCTACATTTGATATGAGTAATGTCGGATATGTAAACATTATATACAAAATTGTTTAGTGGCTAGTGATACATTTGTTACATCCAATTCCTATTATTTAAAGTGGCTAGAGATTTAAGTCAGTATGTTGGCAGCAGCCACTCAATGTTAGTGATGTCTGTTTAACAGTCTGATGGCCTTGAGGTAGAAGCTGTTTTTCAGTCTCTCGGTCCCAGCTTTGATGCACCTGTACTGACCTCGCCTTCTGGATGATAGCGGGGTGAAAAGGCAGTGGCTCGGGTGGTTGTTGTCCTTGATGATCTTTTTGGCCTTCCTGTGACATCGGGTGGTCTAGGTGTCCTGAAGGGCAGGTAGTTTACCCCCGGTGATGCGTTGTGCAGTCCTCACTACCCTCTGGAGAGCCTTACGGTTGTGGGCAGAGCAGTTGCCGTACCAAGCGGTGATACAGCCCGACAGGATGCTCTCGATTGTGCATCTGTAGAAGTTTGTGAGTGATTTTGTTGACAAGTCGAATTTCTTCAGCCTCCTGAGGTTGAAGAGGCGCTGTTGCGCCTTCTTCACCACGCTGTCTGTGTGGGTGGACCATTTCAGTTTGTCCGTGATGTGTACGCCGAGGAACTTAAAACTTTGTTCTGTTGACGTTGAGTGAGAGGTTATTTTCCTGACACCACACTCCGAGGGCCCTCACCTCCTCCCTGTAGGCCTCGTCTCGTCGTTGTTGGTAATCAAGCCTACCACTGTAGTGTCGTCAGCAAACTTGTTGATTGAGTTGGAGGCGTGCTTGGCCACGCAGTCATGGGTAAACAGGGAATACAGGAGAGGGCTGAGAATGCACCCTTGTGGGGAACGCACCCTAGTGTTGAGGATCAGCGGGGTGGAGATGTTGTTTCCTACCCTCACCACCTGGGGCCGGCCCGTCAGGAAGTCCAGGACCCAGTTGCACAGGGCTGGGTCGAGACCTAGGGTCTCGAGCTTAATCACTAGCTTGGAGGGAACTATGGTGTTAAATGCTGAACTGTAGTCGATGAACAGCATTCTTACATAGGTATTCCTCTTGTCCAGATGGGTTAGGGCAGTATGCAGTGTGATTGCGTCGTCTGTGGACCTATTGGGACGGTAAGCAAATTGGAGTGGGTCCAGGGTGTCTGGCAGGATGGAGGTGATATGATACTTGACTAGTCTCTCAAACCACTTCATGATGACGGAAGTGAGTGCTACGGGGCGATACTCATATAGCTCAGTTACCTTAGCTTTCTTGGGAACAGGAACAATGGTGGCCCTCTTGAAGCATGTGGGAACAGCAGACTGGGATAAGGACTGATTGATTATGTCTGTAAACACACCAGCCAGCTGGTCTGCGCATGCTCTGAGGACACAGCCAGGGATGCCATCTGGGCCAGCAGCCTTGCGAGGGTTAACACATTTAAATGTTTTACTCACGTTGGCTGCGGTGAAGGAGAGCCCGCAGGTTTTGGTAGCGGGCCGTGTCGGTCGCACTGTATTGTCCTCAAAGCGAGCAAAGAAGTTGTTTAGTTCGTCTGGGAGCAGGACATCGTGATTATAATCGAGAAGAATTCTCTTGGTAGATAATGCGGTCGGCATTTGATTGTAAGGAATTCTATGTCAGGTGAACAAAAGGACTTGAGTTCCTGTATGTTGTTATGATCACACCACGTCTCGTTAATCATAAGGCATACACCCCCGCCCTTCTTCTTACCAGATAGATGTTTGTTTCTGTCGGCGCGATGCATGGAGAAACCAGGTGGCTGCACCGACTCTGATAACGTGTCCTGAGTGAGCCATGTTTCTGTGAAGCAAAGAACGTTGCAGTCGCCGATGTCTCTCTGGAAGGCAACTCTTGCTCGTATTTCATCCACTTTGTTGTCCAGAGACTGGACATTGGCAAATAAAATACTCGGGAGAGGTGCACGATGTGCCCGTCTACGTAGCTTGACCAGAAGACCGCGCGTTTCCCCCTTCTCCGGCGCCGCCATTGTTTTGAGTCGCCAGTCTATTGTCCTAGTTGGTGGACCAAACAGAGATTCCGCTTTGGGAAAGTTGTATTCCTGGTCGTAATGTTGGTAAGTTGACGTTGCTCTTATATCCAATAGTTCCTCTCGATTGTATGTAATAAAATCGTAATATTTCCCAGGGTAACAATGTAAGAAGTAATACATAAAAAAAAAAAATACTGCATAGTTTCCTGAGAACGTGAAGCGAGGCGGGCCATCTCTGTCGGCGCCGGAAGTAGACATTAGACAGGTGGAAATCTGTCCTTTGGTCTGATGTGTCCAAATTTCTGATATTTGGTTCCAACCGCCGTGTCTTTGTAAGACGCAGAGTAGGTGAATGGATGATCTCCGAATGTGTGTGAAGCATGGAGGAGGAGGTGTGACGGTGTGGGGGTGCTTTGCTGGTGACACTGTCTGTGATTTATTTTGAATTCAAGGCACACTTAACCAGCATGGCTACCACAGCATTCTGCAGCGATATGCCATCCCATCTGCTTTGCGCTTGGGACTATCATTTGTTTTTCAGCAGGACAATGACCCAACACACCTCCAGGCTGTGTAAGGGCTATTTGACCGAGAAGGAGAGTGATGGAGTGCTGCATCAGATGACCTGGCCTCCACAATCAACCGACCTCAACCCAATAGAGATGGTTTGGGATGAGTTGGACCGCAGAGTGAAGGAAAAGCCGCCAACAAGTGCTCAGCATATGTGGGAACTCCTTCAAGACGGTTGGAAAAGCATTCCAGGTAAAGCTGGTCGAGAGAATGCCAAGAGTGTGAAAAGCGATCATCAAGGCAAAGGGTGGCTACTTTGAAGACTCTCAAATCTAAAATATGTTTTGATTTGTTTCAAATCAAATCAATTTTTATTTGTCACATACACATGGTTAGCAGATGTTAATGCGAGTGTAGCGAAATGCTTGTGCTTCTAGTTCCGACCATGCAGTAGTATCTAACAAGTAATCTATCATATTCACAACAACTACCTTATACACACAAGTGTAAAGGAATATAAGAAGTAATACATAAAAATAAAAAAAATACTGCATAGCTGAGAACGTGAAGCGAGGCTGCCATCTCTGTCGGCTCCATTTAGATGTTACACTTTTTTGGTTACAACATGATTCCATATGTGTTATTTCAAAGTTTTGATGTCTCATAGAAAATAGTAAAAATAAAGGAAAAAGTCTTGAATGAGTAGGTGTGTCCAAACTTTTGACTGGTAAGAAAAAAGAAGGAACCGCATGACAGAAAACATCTCATTGTGATTGAAGAATCCAATCCAATCCTAAACAAACAACTCAAAGAGCTATCCATCCAAAATAGAGAAGTGGATAAACCACTTCTCTAACCTTTTTGTACATATAACAAAGAATGAAAGAACCCACTGGATTCTCCAATTAAATTGGATGAGCTACAGGACAAAATACAAATCCTCCAACCCAAAAAGGCCAGTGGTGTTGATGGTATACTACAGTTTTCCACAATTGTTTACACACGTTTTTATCAAAATGACACACACACACGTCAAATAAATAGATCTGTCTACCAACCAACAATCACACTGATGTGCTCAACACAAAACTCGACTATGAATATCCCATCAGTAGGTTTATGCCTTTTTCAGTGTTACACTGCAGTGTTACACTGCATTTTCAGTGTTACACTGCAGCCGGTTGTAAAAGATTGTTACAGTAATGTATACCTACTCAAATATACATAAATAAACACACACAAATGCAATACAGTAACAAAAACATTGCCATCTATTTCCAAAATGCTGTATTTTTTAACACTTGTGTTTTGTACGTTACACTTTCCGTACCCAACAGGAGAAAACCAGGAAAAACATTCAGTAAGATAAAGGGTTTTCTGTACAAAAAAAGTAGCTCATTCTTTCAAAACTTTAAACACAAAAAGACAAAAATACATGCAAAATGTAAGAGAAAATACATTAGGATGCATCCTGCCTCCTATTTTGGTCTGGCCACAGCACCTCATCTACATCACAAGTGATGTTCTCCCTGGCTAAACAGCGGGGAAAGAATCTTCTGGAGTGACGGATCCAGCCGCCGAAAGCCCCCACATCAACTTCACCACATGTATCCTCCGTTGCCTGGAGAAGAGACATACGTGCGAGGGAATGGTGGTCATACACCTTCCATCACCATGCCGGAAAAAAATATTCAATTGGGTTTAGGAATAGGGAATATGGTGGGAGGTATAGAACAATGAATTGTGGGTGGTCGATGAACCAGTTGCGGACCAGTGCAGCCCGGTGGAAACTCACATTGTCCAAGATCACAACATACCTGGGCTGCTGTGGTCCACCCCTCTGCTCGGCTGGAATGAGGATACCATGTAGTGTGTCCAGGAATGTGATGAAAAGGGCGGTGTTGTAAGGACCAAGGTTGGCATGATGATGGAGGACACCTTGCTGGCTAACGGCTGCGCACATGGTGATATTCCATCCACGGTGTCCGGGGACATTCACAACGGCACGGTGGCCAATAATGTTTTGTCCCCGTCCCCTTCTTTTGGCTAGGTTGAAGCCAGCCTCATCAATGTAAATATAAACATGCTGAGTTGCAGCGGCATCCAGCTCCAAGACTCTCTGAAACAGACAACAAGACAATATGTGACATAGACCTAGAGCAGTCAATATGCTGAGGCACAATACACTGGATTACAGTAGTGTAATGTGTCCATACAGTGCTAATATGATAGTAAATTCACAGTATAGTACTTACTTGCACATATTCATAGCGCTGTTCTTTAACCCTCTCTGAGTTTCGTTCAAATGGCACCCTGTAGACCTGATTCATCCGGATTCGGTTGCACTGTAATACACGGTCCAATGTAGACAAGCCCACCTGGTGAATGTTATTGAGTATTGTGTTGTCTGCAATTATGTGGTTCGGGATTTCTCGTAGTCTAATGGTATTGTTTGCCACCACCCTGTTCACAATAGCGGTCTCCTGTTCTGGTGTGAACAGCCGGTGTCTTCCAACATGGCCTGGCCGTCTCTCAGTTCTGCAGAAGATCCACTGAAGCCAGCTGATTCTGGGGCTCTGTTCACAAACACAAACAGACCCCACAGAGCCCCAGGACAGAAACACAATTAGACCCAACCAAATTATGAGAAAACAAAAAGATAACTATTTGACACACTGTAAAGAATCAACAAAAAAACAAAGCAAATTGGAATGCTATCTGGCCCTAAACTCTCATACACTGTGGCAGAATACTTGACCACTGTGACCGACCCTAAATTAAGAAACTCCTATGTACAGACTCAGTGAGCATAGCCTTGCTATTGAGCGAGGCCGCCATAGGCATACCTGGCTCTCTCTCGATGGCAGGCTATGTGCCCACTGCCCACAAAATGAGGTGGAAACTGAGCTACAATTCCTAACCTCCTTCCAAATGTATGACCACATTAGAGACACATATTTCCAACAAAGAATTTGAAAACAAAATCAACGTTGATAAACTGCAGTGTGTGTCACGACTTCTGCCGAAGTCGGTCCCTCTCCTTGTTCGGGCGGCGTTCGGCGGTCGACGTCACCGGCCTTCTAGCCATCGCCGATCAACTTTTCATTTTCCATTTGTTTTGTCTTTGGTTTCTACACACCTGGTTTCAATTCACCAATTACATGTCCATTATTTAACCCTCTGTTTCCCCCATGTTTTTGTGCGTTATTGTTCCTGTTATGTCAGTCCGTATTTGGTGGGTACTTTGTGATTTCCTGGAGTAAACTACGTTGTGTTGCTTATCTCTGCTGTCCTGCGCCTGACTCAATTTCACCAGCTACACCCGGCACCTGACAGTGTGCAGTCACAGCAACAGTGGAGCACAAACAACATTGTAAATACAAACAATATTTATCTGTTTATTTTCCTTTTCATACTTCAACTACTTGCACAATGTTACAACATTGTACTCTACATAGCCAATGATATAACATTTGAAATGTCTATATTCTGTTAAAACTTTTGTGAGTGTAATTTTTACTAATGTTTCCCTTGTTTATAGGCATTTAGTGGCAAGAAAAAATATGTGAACCCTTTAGAATTACCTGGATTTCTGCATAAATTGGTCATCAAATCAAGTCACAACAATAGACAAACATAGTATGCTTAAACTAATAACACAGAAATGTATGTATTTTTCTTGACTATATTGAACACATCATTTAAACATTCACAGAGTAGGTTGAAAAAAGTATGTGAACCCCTTTCTCCAAAAGCTAATTGGAGTCAGGAGTCAGCTAACCTGATTGGAGATGTTGGTTAGAGCTGCCTTGCCCTATAAAAAAAACTCACAAAACACTCACAAAATGTAAGTTTGCTATTCACAAAAAGCATTGCCTGATGTGAACCATGCCTCGAACAAAAGAGAACTCAGAAGACCTAAGATCAAGAATTGTTGACTTACATAGAGCTGGAAAGGGTTAGAAAATAATCTCTAAAAGCCTTGATGTTCATTAGTCCACAGTAAGAAAAATTCCGTATAAATAGAGAAAGTTCAGCACTGTTGCTATTCTCCATAGGAGTGGCCGTCCTGCAAAGATAACAGCAAGAGCACAGCTCAAAATGCTAAAGGAGGTTAAGAAGAATCCTAGTGTCAGCTTAAGACTTACAGAAATCTCTGGAACATGCTAACATCTCTGTTGACGAGTTTACGATACGTTAAACACTAAACAAGAATGGTGTTCATGGGAGGACACCACGGAAGAAGCCACTGCTGTCCAAAAAAAAAACATTGCCGCGCTTCTGAAGTTTGCAAAAGTGCACCTGGAGGAGAAAAAAAGGCACAGCACATCAAAACCTCATCCCAACTGTAAAGTATGGTGGAGGGAGTATCATGGTTTGGGGTTGCTTTTCTGCACCAGGGCCTGGACAGCTTGCTATCATCGATGGAAAAATGTATTCCCAAATTTATCAAGACATTTTGCAGGAGAATGTTAGGCTATCTGTCCACAAATTGAAGCTCAACAGAAGTTGGGTGATCCAACAGGACCACGACCCAAAACACAGAAGTAAGAGTGGCCCTGTCAGAGTCCTAACCTCAACCCGATTGAGATGCTGTGGCATGACCTCAAGAGAGTGGTTCACACCAGACATCCCATGAATATTGCTGAACTGAAACAGTTTTGTAAAGAGGAATGGTCCAAAATTCCTCCTGAGCGTTGTGCAGGTCTGATCCGCAAATACAGAAATTGTTTGGTTGAGGTTATTGCTGCCAAAGGTGGGTCAACCAGTTATTAAATCCAAGGGTTTACATGCTTTTCCCACCCTGCACTGTGAATGTTTACACAGTGTGTTCAATAAAGACATGAAAACGTATAATTGTTTGTGTGATATTAGTTTAAGCAGACTGTGTTTGTCTATTGTTGTGACCTAGATGAAGATCAGATCAAATTTGATGACCAGTTTATGCAGAAATCCAGGTATTTCCAAAGGGTTCACATAGTTTTTATTTCCACTGTACATTATGTCAACTGAAATACAGTAACAATACAAATCAGTGTTAAAATGCCAACAACACTTACAGAAAAAGAAACAAATTCATAATCATTCAATGCATCAATGCAATGGTGATGAATGGATAAGCACTTCCATAATCCAGAGGATTTCACACAAAACTCTGGCAACACCTGAATAGATCCATATATATTTGCAATGGTTTATTAATGTATCAATGCTTAAGTGAAGAGGCCAAACAAAGCATTGGACCCATTGAGGGTCTCCTGAGGTGAAAAAATAAGCTCTTCGTGGAAGTCAAGCTTCCAAAGGGGAAGGGGGCTTGAAATTAGTCTCTAGCAGTGGTAGCATGTGGGTCCAAGTTTGCCTTCAGGTCTGTGGGCCAAAGCCACAAAATGATTGTGTGGTTTCTGATGTGAGGGCATTGCCACAGAGGGTAACTGTAGTAACTAGAGCCACCCCACAGCAATTCAGACACAAAATGTCAACTAAGGTGACTGGATGGGAAGATAATGAGAATAGAAGTGAGCCACAGCTGGTAGTTAATACATAAAAAGCAACAGAGATCAGAATTGGAATCTCACATTTCTTAAATATTCCATAGACTGTCAATAGGAAATATCCATCCAAACATTTCAAAACAGCTTCTGTATTCAACGATGCCTAACCACAAATCCAAGGGGAGTAGTAGTCCACAATCCAGACTAAACTATAAAAGAAACCCTGATCACTGGAAAGTAAAAGTTGTCTGGCTCAAGTCGATTACAGCTCCTTGTGTTTTCGTATCATTTACCAGCAGTACTTATTGATAACCACCCAACACTAACACTAAGAGCATCATCCATCTTCTCGGCTGTAACGCTAGGAGACCACTAATTGAGCTCCCGCCACTGGCCAGGGACCAGGTACCCATAAATAAGTGGCATGCTTTATTTTTCATTGCTCCACTAAAGAGGGACATCATTGATCCTATGTTAAGGCTGTTTGGCAAGAGGTAGGTAATGGAAACGGGAAATATGAATTCACCAACCGCCATTAATAATCGCCACAGGATAGAATAATATAAATGGATATTGCTGCAGCAGCCATTGTTAGTGGGCGCAATAAGTATTGTATTAGTATCTGTTAGGGGGTAGAAGGAAAATTAGAAAGGAAAAAAAATCACTGTGTAACAAATTCATTGTAATTGCAAAAAAAGACAATAAAAAGCAACAAAAGCTCAAAATCCAAAGCAATGCTGCCATGCAAATCATGAGGTAGATTGGGTAGATTAGATCCTTATACTGCCTATGATCCCCACCTAGTGAAAATTACACATCACAACACCCATTGCCACAACACTTGAATATCACCATGTAACCTCCCCAGAACACAGAAGGTTCAGAAATGCTACTAAATAAATAAGATGATTCTTCATTAGGATGGTCATTATGACAGCGGGGTTAAAGAATGGTCTTTACAATGATAGTCTTGATGGGATTGACTGCTTGTGGGTAATAAACACCACAATCTTAGCCATATAAAGATGAACAGGCCTGTAACGTATGAGCCTCATCTCCACCGTGAGCAGGAAGTCCCGGGGTTCCATCACGATGCTTTGCAGTGAGATCACTCCACTGTGGGGCAGTCTCTGGGCACTGAAGAAGCCGTCTTGGTCTCTGGCGATGATGTCTAGCTGGATGTCGTCTCCTGGGACTGAGTTGGAGGGCCCCATGCATAAGACATCAGCCCGGCACGGAGATATTGGTGGGGAAAGTGATGTTGTAGAAAGAGATTCTTAAGGGGAGGGATAAACACGAGGGGTCCTGTATGTACTCGGAAGTTGGTTGGACACTCGAAGGACAGACATCTGATCCCTCCCTGTACATTGAAGCAGCTCTCTGTCACAGCGCAGCTGTGGGATCTGGCCACACACTCATTAATATCTGAACAGAGAGAACAAAACATGTTATCAGTGTGTTTCACATACAATATTGCACATACACAGTGTCGTGATGTCACTATCACTAATGTGATGACTGCTATTTATTGAATAATTACCTGCTACGTTTAATTATTACTCTATTAAATGAATCATGTAACAATTAACACATTAGGAATTTGGGGCACCACGGGAAAAGTTATATAAGGAGTTACTATCTCCCGACTTGAACTCTAAAGATTCATAAATATTTCTTACATCAATAACAGTAAATTATTAATTATTACCTTATCAGTCTCATTCTGAACGTCGGAATATCCCTGGATCCGCAAGAACCCTAGCCCTTTTGAATATTCAGTACTACACAAATTGATTTAATCATTTATTTATTAACTAACTAAATAATAACACAGAATACCATACACACTTACATGAGATGAAAGTCCCTAGTGGACTGACATGATATGACGGCTTGTTACACAATGTAAAGTGGGTGGGGAAAGATAAAGAGCGGGAGAGACAAAGAGAGTGGACTTATCGTACATACATTTGGAAACTACACTCACCGTAATATGAATACTTTGCACATAAACGACCGCTCACTTGTAAAAGAAATGCAATGTATATATTTACACATAGATGTCTTTGTCATCTCTCTGTTGAACTTGATGGTTCTATGGGAAGTGGTTCAATGTAAGTCTCTGGTTATCCACCAGAGGTCCCAATGTCCTTAGTTGTAGGCTTCTTTGTCTTGGAGTGTTCTTAGAATGGACATATCTAGCTGCAGACTGTGAATGTTTGGTCTAGTCTTAACATAAAAAAAAAATATATATCTAACATTTTACCTTTATTTAACTAGGCAAGTCAGTTAAGAACAAATTCTTATTTACAATGACGGCCTACACCGGTCAAACCCGGACGACGCTGGGCCAATTGTGCGCCGCCCTATGGGACTCCCAATCACGGCCGGTTGTGATACAGCTCTCTTCACTCGTTGAGAGTTTCAGAGGGTCTTACCATTTCTGGTCTTGTAGTTTTAACCATTTGAACGTGTGGACCACGTTCTCACGTTCTCTGGTCTGTATTTAAATTCTCAGCGAGTCCTTTTAAGCACTGTGGCCTTGGAGGGCATTCCATCCTGTTGACACAATGTCTGTGCTCACGTGGGCGTGGTTACTGACTGGGCCCAAGTTTATATGAAAAGCCATTATCTCATTTCGGAAGGCTAAAATAAAATGTATATCTTTTCAAAAATAGTTTCATATTTAATCATATAATTTTTGCAACATTTAGATGTAAATCTAATATGTACATTGTGAAAGCTCTTAAAGTTACAATGTTTCTGTTATAACGTCTTTCTGATCATTTTAATGACTACACAATGCCTAATGCCTATGGTTTACAATCGACTTTAGGTGTCATAAAACCTACACATCCATCCCTCTCCCCCTCTGCATGAGAGAGATTGCTCTGTAGAACTGATCCACTGTGACTTCTTATCTTATGGATCCTCACAGGAGAGTCATGACAGTCCCCCTCTGGTGGATTCAACCTTGGAAGGATCCTGCAAGTTGCAATCCACCATAAGAACGACCATCGGATGCCCTGGTTTGTGGATTATTGTAGCAGTCTCCCCCTGGAGGTTTAATCTGGTAGGATTTCTGCAAGCTGCAGACCACCACAAGAATGGCCAGGGGATGTCCTGGTTTGGGATTGCCGTTGCGGTCCTGTCGTCCGGTTTTCCAGGCTCGTAAATCTAGGCAATAACTTAGGCAGATGTTAACAACACACACTCACAAAATACATAATTACATTTCTTCCCCAAATGAGTGGCTTTGTGGCAGTAACTGATGGTTGTATGGGGAACTTGTTTATGGTTCAATCACTTCCTAAGTGTCAAAGACAATGAAACAAAAATGAATAAAAACAAAAGTAAACTAAATATAGTTATCACACCTTAATCATCTAATTGGACTGTATTCTATATACGTCCAAGGTCTTGGTTAAATGACTCTATCATGGTGTCTAATGTCAAATCTAGGGCATTCCTACTTAGTGGTGTGTTGCTTGTGGCACTATCCTAAATTGAAAACTACAAGTCTACAGCAGTAAGGCACCAGCTTCGGACAGTCTACAGGGATGACCTATGGACCTCTGGGGAGAAACTGGTGAGTGCGGTAGCAGTAGAGTCTAAGGCCTCAGATGTACATTTTCAACTTTACCAAGGCTGGTATTTTGCTCGGACCCTTAAGTGATCCTAGCATAAATCCTTGTTAAATGTTCCATTGTACATGTGCGTTTATGCTTACACAAGCGCACATGTCAAGGGAAAGAAAACCAAGTATCCTGGTAGGCTGCAACCTGTTCAGAATGAGTCTGACGTCATCAGATAATTTCCATGTCAATGCCAGGAGGTCAGTAAGAATTGATGTCGACCTCAAGACATATGTTAAGGGGACCTGTAGTAGTTTTACTACACGTCAATGTGTCTTACACCATTGTAGTGGCGATAGGTATGAAGGAGTCTATTTCATAGCTATGTTATCCACGGAGGAGCTAACCTCACGACGGAAGTGCTCTATAAGCACTGAACCAGTCATACGCGGTGTGATCATGGTTCATGACTTCTAATAACAATCCTCCTGAATGGAGGGTTCTATTTATTAGTGGCATATGTGTTAACCATCAGAAGAGTGTTCTGGAGATTTCCTTCCACGTGTTGCAATCTGAGTGACTACTAGCTCCTCTGTCGCTGTTATCAATAGCAATTTGACGTGCTAGGTCTCTAACCTTCTTACTGATTGTGGCTGGACTGACTTTTGCTGGCATTGGTACTGGTACCAGTTATCCTACCGAATTATTCTAAAATGTTATCCTACCGGAACATGTGATTAGAGCATTTTACTAGTTACATTGTAGTTGAGAATACACATGGCAATGAATGATTATTTCTACCATTTGTTTTGGATGTGGAAAGTCCACTGGACTTCTTTTACGACCAGTGTGGTACTCCTCAGTGATATCTCAGATGTCTGAGGTTATCCCCGTCGAGGGGCCTGTCCGCTCCTCTCAGTTCTCATGGGGAAGTTTACAACTAGATTTGTTTCCTGCTCTGGCGGCCTCGTACAGTGTTGCACGTAGTCTCGACCACCCCACCAGCCTCGATGAGTCTCATTATGGGTCTGGGCTAGTATTCCCCCTTTTGTGTCTCGGGACCCCCCCACCAGCAGTTGGTGTTGGTGTCCGAGGAACAAACGAAAAGGTTGGACCCTTCGTACGAGTTGTCAGCAGCCGCGTTGGTAGTAGATTGGCTGTAACCTTTCAACCAAATCTCCTGGTGTTTGTGCTTCAAAACACTCAGTGGTTGTTGAGGCCTGTCAGTCATCACAGAGTCCGCGTGTGCTAACCGTTCCAGTACCTGCAAACTGAGACGAGGATATGTGTCTGTGATATCTCACAGCGTTTCACCATTTGGAGTCATCGGGTCAGTTGCAGGACTGACGCCATTAGTGTCATTGTAAGGTGTGCCAGTCCCCCACAAAGCGGAAAATAATTGGAAGCAGAGTACACTCTGCAAGTTGATGCTTTATTCCGGAAATGGCCGCAGTGTTTGTGGAACTGTCCGAAGGGCAAGAGAAGTTCATCTCAACTACAATATTAGGAAGAGGGAATCCAAGGAGGAGGGAAGTTGCTCAATCACAGAGACAGCTGGCTCGAAATTATGAAAATAATGGTAAATCAGGTTGGCTGATGGAATGTGTAGAGATATTGTAATATCTCCTTGGATCGGATTCTGCACCAAGAGGTTTCTAAACGTCTTTTTCCCAAGGAGTGCTTTCGACAGATACCCCTCGTGAATGACTGCATTGCAGCTAGCATTAGGGGAAGACAGTGTGGTCAGTGGAGAAGGCACTGTGGCCTGTGACCAGACATGGTTGGTTTTCCAATCCATCAGTGGGAGTAACCGATCCATCAAGTCTGCTCCAAGTAGCAGAGGTTAAGATTTGAGGCTGGTAACATACACAGGGTGAACGAGCGATTCGTCCTGGAAGTGTAGTTTCAGCATGACTCTCAATGTGAGAGGCGAGGTAGTCTGAGTGACCCCTGGAAGTGTAGTGTCAAATTGTTCCACTTAAAGTCTTTTTGATTCGGGCGCGATATTGCACCTGATAGTGCACCCTCTTACTGGAGTGAGTGCTCCTGGTCAAACTTCAAAACCGAGTGGTCACAGCTCTTAGCTTTGTGAACTTTTGATGCCTCAAAAGCTGTGCTTGCAAGCTCTCTGAGTTGTAAGATAGGCAAGCCAACATGGGCTGCAGGGCCCAAGTATGTAATAAAGGTGGGATACTTGTTCGACAGAAACAACATTTGTTTGAATGGTAACAGCTCTTCCAATCCTGTTTCAATGAGTAGGCTGAACGAAGTCTATGATAGTAAACTTGTGGGTGTTCGTTTCGAGCTTGTTTGACGGTGTTAGCCAGTGAACTATTGTGTTTGCGAGTCGCAGAACGACTGAATTCTAATTTCAAAGCTTTGGCAAGTTTAGCGCAGTCATTTAGCACATGTTGCTGTTGTAGACGAATGAATCTCGTCACGTGTCTATTCGACGTTTGCTTCAACAGGTAAACCCTTTCAGAACCCGTAGCATTCGGGTAGCCATCCAATGCGTCCTCTATGTCAGCTAGGGAACGTCTCAGTATCGTTTGGCTGACCTGGAACGGGGTCAAAGGTGGGGAAATTCTTGTCGAGTTTGTCAAAGTATTCCGAGCCAAGCGGGGGGGAGAGGGTTGGCCTCATCCTGTTGGGGAATTGGGGACGAAAGGCCAAGAGGAGAAGCCAAACTTTGGCTTTGTTGGCCAAGAGGCACCATATTACTCAGTGCCGAATGGCCAAGAGGAAAAAACTGAGGGACACATGAGGGAAGCAAAGTCTGAAACCTATCGTCTTTACTCTTGTGAGTACAGGGCTCTGGTTGCTTGGATGGGTAGTCACGCTGTAGAGCGTGACCATTCTGGACTTCCTCCAGATGGTACCTAAGGGTGGTATTCTGCTGCATTGCAGAGTCCACTTGAGCGCTTAGAGTACTGATGTTGGACACGTGAGTGTCACACTTGCTTCTTTCGGTCTCAAGCTTATCTGTCATGGTTTGCAGATAGAGGTCTGCTGATTTGTCATCCAACTTTGTCATTGTGTTCATTAACTGATCGTCTTTGGTCTGCAGCAATTTGAGTAGAACCGTGCTACTTTGAGTAATTCATCAAAACTGCATGCATGTTATCAAGTTGAGTGCTCCTGTTTGTAGATAACTCTTCAGATTTATCTAGTTAGGCGTGGACATCATCGTATTTAGTTCTGGCTAAATTGAGTTGTTCCTGTAGCATATGATTTTGTTCCTGTAGAAGACGATTTTATTGAAGAGTTTGTGCTTGTTCATCATCATAAGTTTTTGCAGTTCCATATCTAGCAGAATTTTTCCCTTTTTTTGAATTTGTCATCAGTTTCCAGATTCTCTCCACCTGCACCTTTATGGCTACCGTTACCTGCTCGTGCTTCAGCTGTGCACTGCGGTATTGGACCGATGCCAATCTCGGATGGCAAGACATCAGGGCTAGACTGGAGAGAACCTTTACGAGGCCTGCGCCCGATGGTTGATTTTGGAGAGCGTTGTTGTCTGCTGTTTTTTCGCTAATGGCATAATTAGGGTTGGTATCGCTGCTAAGGTCAGAGATCAACCCATTTATAGGTGGAGGTTCACTAATTAACGGGCGAGTGGGGACTACCCCTTCTGATAGCTTGCACATTATTAGAACATTTGAAAGGAAAAATGTTTTTCCTAATTTTCCCCGATTTGGTTTTGGAATATGTTGGAAGATACAAAGACAATGTTTATCTATTTATAGACGTTAATGAACTATCAGTACTGTACCAGTAATGTGGGAGTTGGATGTGAATGATTTTGCAAAAGCAAATTGAATTAATTAATCGATGATAATGATTAATCATACCTGGATAGGCTATCTGGGAATTAAAATTTACTTAACCAGGGAAGTTGGTTCATCTAGGTTACTATTGCAAAGTTTAAAATGTCTAATTTAATTGGAAGAACCTAGAAAGGTATGTTTGACAATTTTACTTGTTAAATTAAATGAGACGATGATATCCAAGCAATTATGATTGTCTGGATTATCATAAAAGTAACCAGCAATTTAAATGTTAGGGTACATTCACCACTACGGTTCACTTCTCCCCAAGGCCAAAGCCACATGGGATTCCCACTGGAGGCAGGACTTCCGTCAGTACTGGGGTTTACTGAATGTGCTTTGCAAAAGCACAATTTTCTGAATGATCTATCTTAATGATAAATCAAACCTGTATAGGCTATTTGGGAATACAAATGTTAATTAACCTGAACCTTGTTGATCTAGGTTAATGTAAAACGTTTAAATTGTCACATTGTAGAAAAACAATCAATTTGGATATTATTTAAAAGATCCACTTGAAAGGTAAATCTGGCTATTTCACTTGTTAGTTAAATTGAATGAGACATCGATATCCAGTCAATTGTGATTTAAAATTAAGAAATAAGTTGATCGGAGCGACACTATAACATAAATACAGATACGCCTGTGGCCTACCCACACTGGCTTTGCGCGGTAGGCGGACAGAATAATTTGGCTCGGTCACCGAACAGATCTATCCTCTAATTTATAACCTTACTGGCTCTATGCCCTTGCTCTAGAAATTAATATTGACCCGACAGAAATCATACCGTTTGGCCTAACGGACTAAATCTGGAATTTACAATTCATTGCTCTGACTATCGACACACTACCGGAGGCACTCTCTTTAGCTTGTTCAAATGGAAACACACAACAAATTTATATACAAAGCAGTCTGTTTGTACAATTCTGTTTGCACAATTCATATATTGTTCAAAGTTTACATACACCTTAGCCAAATACATTTAAACTCAGTTTTTCACAATTCCTGACTTTTAATCCTAAAAGAAAATCCTTGTCTTAGGTCAATTAGGATCACCACTTTATTTTAAGAATGTGAAATGTCAGAATAATAGTAGAGAGAAAATGATTTATTTCAGCTTTTATTTATTTCATTACATTCCCAGTGGGTCAGAAGTTAACATACACCCAATTAGTATTTGGTAGCATTGCCTTTAAATTGTTTAACTTGGGTCAAACGTTTCGTGTAGCCTTCCACAAGCTTCCCAAAATAAGTTGGGTGAATTTTGGCCCATTCCTCCTGACAGAGCTGGTGTAACTGAGTCAGGTTTGTAGGCCCCCTTGCTCACACATGCTTTTTCAGTTCTATATTCTATAATTTTCTATAGGATTGAGGTCAGGGCTTTGTGATGGCCACTCCAATACCTTGACTTTGTTGTCCTTAAGCCATTTTGCCACAACTTTAGAAGTATGTTTGGGGTCATTGTCCATTTGGAAGACCCATTTGCGACCAAGCTTTAACTTCCTGACTGATGTTTTGAGATATTTCTTCAATATATCCACATCATTTTCCTACCTCATGATGCCATTGATTTTGTGAAGTGCACCAGTCCCTCCTGCAGCAAAGCACCCCCACAACATGATGCTGCCACGGTTGGGATGGTGTTCTCCGGCTTGCAAGCCTCCCCTTTTTTCCTCCAAACATAACGATGGCCATTATGGCCAAACAGTTCTATCAGACCAGAGGACATTTCTCCAAAAAGTACAATCTTTGTCCCCATGTGCAGTTGCAAACCGTAGTCTGGCTTTTTTATGGCGGTTTTGGAGCAGTGGCTTCTTCCTTGCTGAGCGGCCTTTCAGGTTATGTTGATATAGGACTCGTTTTACTGTGGATATAGATACTTTTGTACCTGTTTCCTCCAGCATCTTCACAAGGTCCTTTGCTGTTGTTCTGGGATTGATTTGCACTTTTCGCACAAGTACGTTCATCTCTAGGAGACAGAACACGTCTCTTTCCTGAGCGGTATGACGCCTGCATGGTCCCATGGTGTTTATACTTGCGTACTATTGTTTGTACAGATGAACGTGGTACCTTCAGGCGTTTGGAAATTGCTCCCAAGGATGAGCCAGACTTGTGGAGGTCTAAAAAAAAAAATCTGATTTTCCCATGATGTCAAGCAAAGAGGCACTGAGTTTTAAGGTAGGCCTTGAAATACATCCACAGGTACACCTCCAATTGACTCCAATTATGTCAATTAGCCTGTCAGAAGCTTCTAAAGCCATGACATCATTTTCTGGAATTTTCCAAGATGTTAGGCACAGTCAACTTAGTGTATGTCAACTTCTTACCCACTGGAATTGTGATACAGTGAGTTATAAGTGAAATAATCTGTCTGTAAACAATTGTTGTACAAAGTACAAAGTAGATGTCCTAACCAACTTGCCAAAACTATAGTTTGTTAACTTCTTAGGGATCCACCTACGACAACATCCAGTGAAATGCAGAGCGCAGAATTTAAATTACAAAAATAGTAATATTAAACATCCATAAAAATAGAAGTGTTGTACACCATTCAAAAGCTTAGAATCTTGGTAATCGAACCGTGTTGTCAGATTTACAATAGGCTTTACGGCGAAAGCAGAACATTCGATTGTCTGAGGACAGCGCCCCACAACAACATATTATTCAAACCAGCACAGGCGTTACAAATGTGTAAATGGCCTCTTCCTCTGTTTGCAATCCCACGGGTCCCAGGAACACAAAGAATGGTCGTTTCGTTCGATAAAGTCCTTCTTACATCCCAGAAAGTCAGTTTAGTTGGCGCCATGGACTTTTGTAATCCAGTCGTTCAACATGCAGACAAAGAAATCCCAAAAGTATGTAGAGCCTGACGTGCCCAAAGTAAACTGTCTGTTACTCAGGCCCAGAACCTAGGATATGCATATAATTGGTAGTATTGGATAGAAAACACTCTTACATTTCTAAAACTGTTAAGATAATGTCTGTGAGTATAACAGAACTGATATGGCAGTCAAAAACCAGAGGAAAATCTATCCTGAATTTTATTCACTATTGAGGGATTTTGCTCCCATATTGCAGTTCCTATGGCTTCCACTAGATGTCAACAGTCTTTAGACATGGTTGCAGGCTTGATTTTGACAAGAAATAGAAGTTTTGTCAAGTGGCTGTTGGAACTGACACTACTCTTTTGCGCGCTCTTCGTTATTTTTCTTTTCTATTGAACAGGCTATTGTCCGTGTGAAATTGTATTGTTTAATTACATTAAAGGGTATCTGAGGATTGATTAGAGACTTTGTTTGACTTGTGTGGACAAAGTGTATCGGTAACTTTTTTAGGTTTTCTATGTCTGTATGTTGAACGAGTGGAACGGGTGGATTACTGAACAAAACGCGCCAACAAAACTGAGTTTTTGGGATATAAAGAGGGACTTTACCGAACAAAATGACCATTCTTTGTGTTCCTGGGATCCGTGGGATTGCAACCAGAGGAAGATCTTCAAAGGTAAGTGATTTATTTTATCGCTATATTTGATTTTGTAATGCCTGTGCTGGTTTGAAATATATTTATATGCAGGAAGTATGTGGGGCACTGTCCTCAGATAATCAAATGCTATGCTTTAGCCGTATAGCCTATTGTAAATCGGACAACGCGGTTCTATTATCAAGATTCTAAGCTAAATAATGGTTTATGTTTAATATTACTATTTTTGTAATTTGAATTTGGTGTGTTGTCGTAGGTGTCGTAGGTGTCCCGCTAGCTTTACACCGATCCTTAAGAAGTTAAACAGAGTTATGGTTTTGTGGCTGTATTGTCTTTCATGAGGTCACAAAGATGAAACAAAATGGACCGGGTCGTAGCTGGCTTCTCCACTGACCATTTACACATTCTCAAAAACATGGATATTGTTCACTTCTCAAGTTCTGTGATGTAGAAGAAGTTCCTTTGTTCTACTGTGAAACTCTCTCTCTCTATACTGCATGGCCAGGAGGAGAGAGTATCCTCCAGGAATTTACGACCTGAGATAACAGAACCTGGGTGTAGGAGAGAGAGAGGGGGATTTCACGATCTATACCCAGCAAGGGCCACGTCATGACACTAGGTTCATGTGGAAAATGTTTAAAACAAATCAGTTTGCACCTTAACTACTTAGGGAGTGGTGGGGAAATGCAAGGTGCCAAATTCAAAATCCAAAAGTTGAATTATTAAACATTCATCAATATACAAGTGTTGCATAGTCATCAAAAGCTCTGCTTTTTGGCAATATCACAGCGTTGTCCGATTCTACGGCGAAAACACTACATTTGATTGTTTGAGGGTAGCACCTCCAATATATTCCATTAGCATAAATTCATAAACCATCACTGTTCACACAAAATACATTTCACAGCGAAAACAAATCCCTTATCTTTTGAAGAACTTCTGCTGATGGCTTCCCAAATGGTTATTTTGTTAGAAAAAGTAATTTATTATATCCATAAATCTCCGTTTGGTTGGCGCATTATGTTCATAAAATACAGCATCCACTCGCCCATTGAACCGTGAAGAGAAGACGTTCAACCTATACCTATACACTTGTCCAAGAACAATCAAACATCATTGATAATGTATCCTTAGGAACAGTTTTATGTATATTTAGTATAATATTTCCAGGACAGAAGTTCCTCGGGTTTTCGCCTGCTATATCCGTCCTGTTATACTCACAGACAATATTTTAACACTCTTAGAAACTTCAGAGTGTGTCCTATCCAATAGTACTAATTATGTGCATATCCTATTTTCTGGGCTTGAGTGGGAGGCATTTTACTTTGGGCATGCCAGACTCTCCAAAACCGTCACCTCGGTAGCCGCTCCCTAAGAAGTTTTTAACCCAATGATCCACCTGAAAAGGTATGGAAGGCAATTTTAACTTCCATGTTAAATTGAATGAGACAATGATATCCAATCAGTTGAGATTGGCTGGATATCAGAAGAGTAATCACTTGTTACAAATGTTAGACGACGTTGGGCCTCAATTAAATGTTTTATTTTATTTTTTTATTAAAAAAAAATATTCTTTACCACCAGGGGTTACTTATCGCCGAGGGCTGAAACCACATTGGATTCCCGCGAAGGCGGGATTTACGTCAATACTGGATTAGTACTGTGAGAGTTGTTAATGATTAATTATCCCTGTATAGGCAATCTGGGAATTTAAATTTAAACTAATCTGAAAGCGTTACTGTATCTAGCTTAATGTGGAAAGGTTTAAATTGTCTCATTGGTTGGAACAAATCAATTTGGATATTATTCAAATGATCAACCTGAAAAGATTTGTTCTGCAATTTAACTTCCTTATTCATTTGAATTAGACAATGATATCCAATCAGTTGAGATGGATATCATAAGTGTACCTCGTTGTAATAGACGAGAGCATATGGTCGCTGTCACATGGAAGAAAAAAAAAGATTACTGCCGATTCTTCACCACTGAAAGCAGAAATCCAACGGGAGTCCAAAGGGCGGGACTTCCGTTTCCCAATGCACAGGGTGTCGCCCTGTGAACAAAGAAAAACATGGCTGCTCTCCTTTTGTTAGCTTAGCATCTAGTGCTAGCCTTACCCTCCTTTACCAGAATCTCACTTTGAGTTAAATAGGGAACAAGGGAGTGACGTCTCACGTGACGCTAGTGACGTCTCACGTTCAAACTCTTTTTGTATTAAATTACATCTAAACACATTTGCACATACTTGAACATAATGAACACATTCACAAAAATACAAAATTCATTATTACCAATGTGTTTATCTAAACAATAATGTTTAGATAGCGCCTTATTTTCTAAGAGTGTGTTTATCTACAACCTAAAATAATTATTTATTTGGCTGTCTCCATAGGAGAACCCTTTGAATAACCCTTTTTGGTTCCAGTTAGAACACAGATTGTTCTACATGGAACCAAAAAGGGTTCTACCTGGAACCAAAACGGGTAATCCTATAGGGACAGCCGAATAACCCTTTTTTCTAAGAGTGAGGGAGAATGAGGGACAAGGGAGGAATGGAGGAGAGGAGGAATGGAGGGATGGTGACATTTTTTCCCTGACCTTGGCAAGTGCATCCGTTGGGGGCGAGGGTGTAGCTCATGGGAGGGCAGGTACAGCGGAAGCTGCCTAGGGTGTTGGAAGAGTGGTAGGAACACACGTGACCCCCAGTTGGCAGATTGTACCCAAACAACTGAAAAATGTGTCTTCCTCGAATATGAAGGCAACTGAATGCAGCCTAATACCAGGCTTGCTGTCCTAAAAGCATGCTGCTCACCAGCATGCTGGTGTCACGTGTGCTCCCTCTCTGGCCTCTAGGTCACCAGGTTGCTCGTTAGGGCGCACACCTGTCACCAGTGTTATGCGCATAATGACACTCACATGGACTCCATCACCTCTTTGATAACCTGCCCTATATATGTCAGTCCCTTTGGTTTCTTCCCCAGTCGTCATTGTTCCTGTTTCGTGTCGGTGCGCTGTTTGTGTTTCTTGTTTTGTTCATTTATTTATTAAATGTATTCACTCCCTGAACTTGCTTCTCGACTCTCAGCGTACATCGTTACAGCAGGGTACTTGTTGGCTGCTTTTCCTTCACTCTGCGGTCCAACTCATCCCAAACCATCTCAATTGGGTTGAGGTCGGATGATTGTGGAGGCCAGATCATCTGATGCAACTGTCACGCCCTGGCCATAGAGAGCCCTCTGGGTTTCTCTATGGTGTGTTAGGTCAGGGCGTGACTAGGGTTTTCTAGGTTTCTTTATGTTGGGTTTTGTGTTGGTTCCCAATTAGAGGCAGCTGTTAGCCATTGCCTCTAATTGGGAATCCTATTTAGTTTGTTCCTCTCCCCACCTGCCTTTGTGGGTTATTGTTTTTGGTTAGTGCCATTGCGCTACATCACATGTCAGAGTCTTTGCTCTTGGTTTGTTTCCTTTTTGTGAGTTTCAAAAAGATGTGGATCTCAACCCGAGCTGTGCTTTGGTCCAGTTATTCCAGCAATTGTGACAGCAACACTCTATCACTCTCCTTCTTGGTCAAATAGCCCGTACACAGCCTGGTTTTGTGTCATTGTCCTGTTGAAAAACAAACAATAGTTCCACTAAGGGCAAACCAGGTGGGATGGCGTATTGCTGCAGAATGCTGTGGTAGCCATGCTGGTTAAGTGTGCCTTGAATTCTAAATAAATCAGTGTCACCAGCAAAGCACCATCACACCTCCTCATCCATGCTTCACGGTGGGAACCATATATGCAGAGATCATCCGTTCACCTACTCTGTGTCTCACAAAGACACGCGGTTGGAACCAAAAATCTCAAATTTGGACTCATCAGACCAAAGGACAGATTTCAACCGGTCTAATGTCCATTGCTTGTGTTTATTGGCCCAAGCAAGTCTTTTCTTCTTATTGGTGTCGTTTAGTAGTGGTTTCTTTGCAGCAATTCGACCATGAAGGCCTGATTCACGCAGTCTCCTCTGAACAGTTGATGTTGAGATGTGTCTGTTACTTGAACCCTGTGAAGCATTTATTTGGGCTGCAATTTCTGACGCTGGTAACTCTAATGAACTTCTCTGCAGCAGAGGTAACTCTGGGTTTTCCTTTCCTGTGGTGGTCCTCATGAGAGCCAGTTTCATCATAGCATTTGATGGTTTTTGCGACTGCACTTGAAGAAACTATCAAAGTTCTTGAAATGTTCCATATTGACCTTCATGTCTTAAAGGACTGGACAGTCGTTTCTCTTTGCTTACTTGAGCTGTTCTTGACATAATACAGACTTGGTCTTTTACCAAATAGGGCTATCTTCTGTATACCACCACTACCTTGTCACAACACAACTGACTGGCTCAAACGCATTAAGAAGGAAAGAAATTCCATAAATTAACTTTTAACAAAGCACACCTGTTAATTGAAATGCATTTCAGGTGACTACCTCATGAAGCTGGTTGAGAGAATGCCAAGAGGGTGCAAAGCTGTCATCAAGGCAAAGAGTGGCTACTTTGAGGAATCTCAAAAATGAAATATATTTTATTTGATTAACACTTTTTTGGATACTGCGTGATTCCATATGTCTTATTTCATAGTTTTGATGTCTTCAGTATTATTTTACATTGTAGAAAATAGTAAAAATAAAGAAAAACCCGTGAATGAGTAGGTGTGTCCAACCTTTTGACTGGTACTGTATGTATCAATGTAATCACATATTGATGTGTGATTATCAGTAGTGGGGTGGATTTACAACACACTCTCATGCTGATTCAGTCACCCACTCTCATACATTGCGTCGAATTGTATTGGTAGTAGAAGTGTTTCACCGATACAGTTTCCCACTGCGTCCTGGATATATCCATCTCCACACCACTCCCGTGGGTGACAGCGGAATGACCCTGCCGTATTCCTACACTCAAAGTGCTGGCCACAGTTGTGGGATCCAAAAGCACACTCATCAATGTCTGGTGGAGAAAGAGGACATAGTATTAATGTTCTTGAAGACAGTCAAACTTAACAGGGTGATTTATGGGTAAAGATAAATCATCCACACATCCCAGGCAGTACAGAACACTCACCTTGGCAGGTGCTGGTGTCAGTGAGTTCATAGCCTGTACCACAGTTGGTGTCACGCTGACAGTGAAAAAAGCCCTCTGTGTTGATGCAACTCTGCCTGGTGACACAGTGGTGAGTCTCTTTCAAACACTCGTTAATGTCTGGGGAGAGTGAGAGTACTTACTCTTCCTTGTCAGCCCATTATCATTAGGAAAAGATGAGTGTCACAGGGTTGATGCTTATGTCAATACATTGCAGTCAATGGGAAAAGAGAAACGTGAATCAATTGATGCTTATGTCAATACATTGCATCCAACGGTATTGAATGGGCTGACCTCTTTATCCCCCTCCTCTTCACCACCCCTTTTTTCACCCCCTCCCCCATTCCCCCTTTTATCTCCATCTCCCCTCCCTCCCCCCGCTCCTTCCTTCACCATCTCCCTTGCTCTCTCCTTCCCCCTCCCCCTTCCCTCCTTCACCCTCTCCCTTTCTCTCTGCACCCTCTCCCTTTCTCTCTGCACTCTCTCCCCCTCCCACACTCTCTCCCTTCTCTCTCTCTCCCTTCTTCCCCCTCCTTCTTTCCCTCCCTCCTCCTCTTCTAATCTCTCTCTACCTCTCCCTCCCTCCACAGAGAGGGTATTGATGCATAAATATGTATTTTTTATTTAACTAGGCAAGTCAGTTAAGAAACAAATTCTTATTTACAATGACGGCCTACCCCGGCCAAACCCTAACGACGCTGGGCAATTTTTGCGCCGCCCTATGGGACTCCCAATCACGGCCGGTTGTGATACAGCCTGGAATCTAGAACTGCAAGACCATTGTGTCCAACGGAGGGAAAAAATGATTTTGGGGCGATTGACTTAACATTTCACATGCCAGGTCATGACGGTCCCCCGATCTAAACTATGTACAATATGGGAAGATTAAACCTTTTAAACCCTTTGAAACCACCCCTATGACCCCTAATTAATAATTAAGTCACTTCCTGAAATAGCAGAAAGCTTAACTTCAATATACAGCCTCTTGGTACCATGTTAAGGATGAATTAAGCCATTTCCTGTTGCCACAGTAAGCTGAACCTCAACACAGGGCATCCCCGTAAGGTCACAATGGGTGTGTGGAAGGACGGTTAGCTAGAAGGTAATGATTTTATATCGAAGAAAGGCCTTGTTGTCTGTGGGACCAAGTGTTCACTGTCAAGAGTTAATTTTACATAGTCAGAGCGTCTGTTTAACAATCCCATACCTGCATTTTGTTTCTAGCCTCAACCGCTGACGATGCTCAAAAGCACATTAACTCTAGGTCAGGCTTCAAGTGAGGCCTACCTTTCTGCAATGTATTTATTTTTCTACCTTTATTTAACTAGGCAAGTCAGTTTAGAAAAAAATATTATTTTCAATGACAGCCCAGGAATAATGGGTTTACTGCCTTGTTCAGGGGCAGAACGACAGATTTTTACCTTGTCAGCTCAGGGATTCAATCTTGCAACCTTTCGGTTACTAGTCCAACACTCTAACCACTAGGCTACCTGCCACCCCGTAGTTGGGGGGTGAGGTGAATTAATTCATTGATAATTAGTGTTATGTCGAGGGTTAGTGGACAAGTAGTTAGGGTTATGGCTAGGGTTGAGCCAAGATGTAGAGATGAAGTGACGGGTTAAGGTTGAGGCTAGGATCAGGGTTGAGTCGGGATTCGGCCATTAATCTGGTCAGGGTTTGTGTGTTGGAAATGCCTAACCACTTGTATAATCTATTTACATACTCTTCAAACAGACCCCATCAGACATGCCACTATGGGCTTCTTCACTGTACCCAAACCATGCAATGCTCTGCCACCAGAGGTTACTCAGGCAAAAAGTAAAAAGAAAATGGATACGCGCCTCTACTCTTTCTTAAGATCTATTTTAGCTGTATATACAGTACGAATATGAATATGTATATACAGTGCCTTCGGAAACTATTCAGACCCATTCTTTTTCCACATTTTGTCACGTTTGTAACGATGTGCGCTGAGAGTCGGGAAGCAAGTTCAGGGAGTAAGTGTTTTAATAAATAAACACAACACAATACAAAAATAAGAAACACTAACAACGCACAGAACTGACACAGGAATAGAAACAATAACGACTGGGGAAGGAACCAAAGGGAGTGACATATATAGGGAAGGTAATCAGGGAGGGGATGGAGTCCAGGTGAGTCTGATGACGCGTAACGATGGTGACAGGTGTGCGCCATAACGAGCAGCCTGGTGATGTAGAGGCCGAAGAGGGAGCACACCTGACAGTACCCTCCTCCCCGGCACGTTCGGCTCGAGCTGCAGGACGCCAACCAAAGGGATGATCCTGGGGATCAAGAGCAGAGCGGTCACCCCTGCTGATGCGCAGGAACCTGTTGCCGGCTGGGGCGCGGAGCCTGGCAATCCGGCTGAGGCATGAGAGCCTGACGAGCCGGTGAAGGCATGAAAGCCCAACGAGCCAGCTGAGGCAGGGGAGCCTGGCGATCTGTCTGAGGCATTAGAGCCTGTAGTGCCTATCGGACCCAACGTCATTCCCACCCTTAGGTGAGGCGTTATTCTGTAACGATGTGCGCTGAGAGTCGGGAAGCAAGTTAGGGAGTGAGTGTTTTAATAAATAAACGCAACATAATACAAAACAAGAAACACAAACAATGCAAAGACATGAAACAATAACACTTTATTTAACTAGGCAAGTCAGTTAATAACAAATTCTTATTTTCAATGACAGCCTAGGAACAGTGGGTTAACTGCCTGTTCAGGGGCAGAACAACATATTTGTAACTTGTCAGCTCGGGGATTCGAACTTGCAACCTTTTGGTTACTAGTCCAACACTCTAACCACTACCACTAAGCTACCCTGCCTGGTGACCTAGAGGCCAGAGAGGGAGCACACGTGACAATTCCCTGTGGCTGAGACAAGGGTTCCCCTTTCAGCGGAGGTCGGTGACCCTACTTGTTTGAATCCACGTCTGCCCACCATTTTGTCAGGTTTATGTACAGTGTTCACCCCAGTTTTATTGAAATTCCATATGTCTCCTGGTCCAAATTGATATCTCTGTAGCACTTCTGCTACACTGTCGAAGAAAGCTTTAACATTTTCTCTGTTGAAGCTACTTGCTCTGGCTTTCTCCGCGATAGTGTTGGGTGCCACTTTAAGAAGCCTGTAAACCACTCCGAGCTGGCCTTTAATTTTCTACCAACATTGTCACGAGCTTTAGCTGGTGTGCCACAGCAAACTGGTAGGCAAGTCTTCTGACCTCACTTGGCAACAGACCAAAATAAATGTCTGCTTACCTAGTAATAAACTGAACAAGGTGCATCTCCAAATCAGGTGAAAAACCTGACGTGGCTTTGTATTGCCAACCACCAGACAACTGGCATGGTTGTCTGACTTTCAACTTCTCTGGTAACCTTTTGACAATACCGAGTCAGAGTACGGTCATTTATGTCAAACTCCTTCGCTGTACTCCTGATTGATTTGTTCTGCAACTTCACTTACCTCACTGCCTTTAACATTATCCCAGGTGGTGTGCTGCCATTCTGTGTCTTTCTTTTATAATTTCTAACCATCTTTCTTTCCTTCCCCTCTTTCTTTCCATCCTTCCTTCCCTTCTTCTTTCCTTCAAAAACACATTTCCTCATTGCAATTACATATTCATTAAAGGCTTGTTACGCCCACCTCCCAGTCTACTATCCTTGTTGCCACATTGCAATTCATAACCACACTAAATTCATGACACTGTATGAAGTAGTATGTGTGGATATACTGTCTCATACAGTAGGCATGTACTGTGTTAGTAGACACACAAGACATGCCAGAGCCTGTCTTGTGTAGTCCAGGGATATGACTTCTGCTCTAAACTATACGTCTATATATAATAATAAATTTACAGTAACAATACTATTATCAGAGCTGATTACACAATATCACAATGTTTTTTGAGCATGTGCTATGTGTCTATGTATACTGGGGCAAGTCAAATCAAATCAAATGTTATTGGTCACATACACATGGTTAGCAGATGTTAATGCGAGTCTAGCACAATGCTTGTGCTTCTGCTCTCGATTGTGCATCTGTAAAAGTTTGTGAGTGTTTTTGGTGACAAGCCAAATTTCTTCAGCCTCCTGAGAATGAAGAGGCGCTGTTGCGCCTTCTTCACCACACTGTTGTGTGATGTGTACGCCGAGGAACTTTCCAACGACTCCACTACTGTCCCGTCGATGTAGATAGGGGGGGTGCACCCTCTGCTGTTCCCTGAAGTCCACGATCATCTCCTTTGTTTTGTTGACGTTGAGTGAGAGGTTATTTTCCTGACACCACACTCCAAGAGCCCTCACCTCACATGTGAAGACTTGCCCCAAGGTCATTGAGTTGCCCCAAACTGACATGTGTGGTAATGTTGGCTAAATCTCAAGGTTAGCTCGACATAGGACTGCAGCTAAAGTATCAAAAGACACATTATTGTCTCCTCTACTCAGTGCAAAATTATAATTTTGAACATTCATACCTAACAAAGTTTTATTGCATAAAATGTAAAGCAGGTCAGACAGTTGCTGAGAATCTCATGTATTGCAGTGGTGTAGCAAAACAGTGCAAATAATCTCGCTTTGGGGTATGGGGGAGTGTAGGGCGTCATCTATCTCACTGTTGGTTTTGTAGCCGATCTGGTGTCCATTAAAAACTAAGATTAACGCATTCCACGTTATCTATGATATAAAATTTGTGGCTATAGAGATATAATAGGCTTTCTTACATTGATCAACATTGCTTGCTTTTCTGTTTGTGCTAGGGGTAATCAGTACACAGATATCAACAGAAGTAATGTACTCAAGAGTTTGATTATATATTTTTTTACTACGTTTTCAGCATGTCCTGGTGCTCCCCAGTGCAAATAATTTTTTCAAAGGACCTACTATGTGCATGACATTTTTTATAGGCGTAATATATTACTATAGTATATATTACTATAGCAGGCTAAAGACATGTCATTTAACGGTTTTCATCTTTTTGCCAAACAAATCCCTTTAAAACGTAGGCTACCTGAGCATGTTCATCCTCTCCAAAATAATTCCAGCATCCTAACAGTGCACTGTGCACTTGTGCCATTTGATCAATGGAAAGAGACATCTTGTTACAAAACACCAAAAAGTGCAATGACATTCAATGATTGTAATTGGACCTACACTCTTGTAGCCTGAATTAATTCATGCCTTTTGCTGACATAAGGACCTTTTTTTGTAGAAATAAAAGTTGGGTCATCGGAAAAAGGGTTGTGATATTGGACTGTCCCAAGATGAAAAGTGCAGCCACATGGGGATTTCTTTTTTTAACCATGACACAGAGGTGGGGGTATTCATTTAATTTGTAATACACTTTTATTTGTATATATATCACTGTAGAAGTACAGATTGCATTTTAAACAAATAGGAGAATGGTTAAAATAGCATTATTTAGAGACCCCCCCAAAGTTTGACTTTGTTGCATTTAGGGGGACTCATGTCTCATAGGGGGCCTGAGACCCACCTGCCCCCCGTAACTCATACTCTGATGCTACCATTTCACTGATAGAGATATTGGAGTATACAAGTTTGCATGATGCTCTGGTTTAAACAAGAAGTCTGGCCGCCTTACACCAGTGACTTGATAGGAACTGAATGGTCCCCTATCTCTACTTCAGAGACACTTATCAAGGAGGTTAAACAAGAAAACTAGCCTGTCGTTTGATACATACTTACATACTAGTCTGAGGCTGCCATTATAGATGTGTTAAAGAGATCAATAGAACTCAATTAAAACAATGGAAATGCCATGGAAATGCATGGGGAAAGATGCCTGCGGGAGAGCGCCCAAATCTCTTCATTGTCCCCCAGCAAAATGTGTCTACATTTAGACTATTGTTTATATGTGTATTTCACACCATGTTGAGGTAAAAATTTGAGTATATATGTGTATTTCACACTATTTTGAGGTACAAATCTGAGTATAATGCATGTATGGATGTCAACCCCAGTACATGCTCATGTCATTGTCACCAATCAACTCCATTAGTTAAAAACGACTTTGACTAACACCACTGATTTCTCTGCTAGCTACTGTACCACAATTAATAGCCCAGTGTTTATTTGCTTAAATCACTGAACACAACAGGCATCTATTTGAGACAGGCTTCAATTTGAGCCAGGCACAGCTTTTTGCTCATTTGCATATTTGTTTAATTCCAGCATTCACTTCCATAATTTTAATACATTATTTCCTACACTATGTTATTTACTTTTGTCTTAGTATGCCTGTTAAAAAAAATTAAAACTTTTTTTCATTCATCATTCTCCTGACTGCACTTCCGGGCAGTTCTTACTTTCGCCACCAGAAAGCAATCGGCCGACTTTTGGGGGTCTGTACTCCAAGTAGTTGACTGTTTTTGGAAATTCCTGGTAACCTCTGTAAACAATTCATTTAGACCCAACATTTATTTGAAAGGGGCACTTATTTGCTGAAATGTGGGCCATTGCCCGGTTATTAAAACGAACAAGTGGCTATTTGAGACAGCGTTTAATTAGTTTTATTGTATGCTACCAGCTTATACCAACAGGAGTTAGCATTTAGCAGTCACTTCTAAACCTGAAAAGGGACTATTTCTAAATGTTATGCAGTGAAGACAGCCAAATCAGACGTTAGTAACCACAGTGGCCCTGTTACAATCCATCAATCACAACGGATTTGACGAATATCCACTTTGTTAGATCAGATTTGTTGAATGTGCACCAACCTGGCATCCTTCTTCATCTTCTGTCTGCTTTCCAGTGACCTCTTTACAGCATCTATTGAAGTCTTGTGGTGGGGATGAGGGGCATTGTACAAAACAAAGTCTTCATCGATTGGATCATCTCTAACCAATCACAGTATCAAAGTCAATTACACATTTTCTAACTGGACGCTTTACCCACGTGTGTTCTGGCTCTGGCCCAACCCATCGGTTTCTGGACCAATCAGCCGGCCCTGAATGTGTTCGCATTCGGTGAAGGGTTGGGGAGGTACTCATATCCAGACTGATAGTGGAGAAGAAACTAAAGTCCGTGGGAGTGGCATAGCGTTCGGCCAGACCAAGTCTGGGTAGCCAGGCAACAAGAAAACATGCAACAAGGAAAAGTGAGGCCAACAGTTTGGTTCTCTTTACATGCCAAAAAGCAAGCAGCACCATTCGAGAACACTGCAAGTTCATTCTGAGAAAAATATTTACATTTTGCATCCCTGTAATCTAGTGAACAGTCTTAAAGGTAGACTACGCGAAACGACATAGCCACCAGAAGCACATCAGATATTGAGATGAGTAGATGCAAGGCTTCGCTCTCACAGTATCTGCTCATTTACACAGTTGGCTTCACGGTAGCCAGGGCACCAAAACAGCAGAGAAGTTGAGCCTCACACTCTTAGTTGTCGCTGAAATTGACCCTCTATGAGGTTTACTTTTTGCATCTATGTTATATCGCTCAGTCTACCTTTCAGAATACCTCCTTTACAATGTTCTGTACAAGAGTAGCCTATAATTTAACTTAACACAAACACAACTATACATAAAAACGTCTGTTAAAAATGATTGACCAGTTTTAATTCGTGAAGTAGGGCTATGGTTTTCATGGAGTTCGGACTTTGCAGCTATTTTTCTTTAGAGTTGGATAAATAATATTATCACTTACATTATTATAAATATACAGTATTATATGGCATTCATCTTTACAAAAGCCAACATGGAAAAATGCATACAACTTATCAATAATGGACATTATTTGTGTTATGATAGTTATTGTAGAAAGTTCATCAGTTACACCATGATTGTAACTTCTCAAGCTCAGCAGACAGAACAGTCTGCATTATTAGTTCATACATGTAGCTACATTGCTTTGTAACAAGACAAACATTTGTGCATTCATTTTCCATCTCTGTACCCTGTTATACATCCCGGGTTTCAGTTTTTTTTTATGTATTATTATTGCAAATCATATCAGAAAGTGTATGATGCAGCAAAGAGGTCTCCCTGTATTTTCAGACAACAGATCCTATAGATAATTCAAAAAGCTTTATTGTCCATCCAATTTACAGTGGAAGAACAAGAATCATTCCTCTTCTTCGTCTCTCACTTCTTCAGTCGTCCCCTCATTTTCTGTGGCTAAGCCTGCAACAGGGCTGGTGTCCTGGGAGTCGGCAGGGCTGGTGTCCTGGGAGTCGGCAGGGCTGGTGTCCTGGGAGTTGGCAGGGTTGTCTGGGGTATCCGAGAGGGGTTTGGGGGCCTCCTCGCAGGGACGGTTGTCTGGGGTATCTGAGAGGGGTTGAGGAGCCTCCTTGCTGGGAAGGTTGGGTGATGATGCACCCCTTGTTGATGGATCTACTGGTTCATCACAAGGTGGTGAGTCTCCTTTCACTGGAGAAGTCTCTTCCTCTTCCATGCACTCTTCTAAAGGAGGTATCCCTTCTTCCTCCATCTCTCCTTCCACAGGATCCATCCCCTCTTCAGTTCCTTCCTTCTCCATAGAAGGCATCCCTTCTTCAACAGGTGTTAGGTCATCCTCGACAGGGGGCATATCCCCTTCGTTAGGAGCCATCCCATCGTCTTCCATCTCGTCCTCCACAGGGGGTATCATGCCCTCCTCTCTGCCCCCAGGGAAGCTCCTGTCTTGGTAGAGGAACTTCAGCTGCTCCTCAAAGTACTCCTCCAGGCTCAGTCCTGCACCTCCAACCTCAGTGTCTGCCTGTCAATGAAACAAATGTATTTTATAAAGCCTTTTTACATCAGTAGTTGTCAAAGTGCTTTACAGTTGCCTGAGCTCAAAGACAAAGCAGAAGTGAAAGCACTGTCATAGGGAATAAAAGAGGAAAACAAGCACATTACTGTATGCTATGTATATCTCTAATTAAACAAAACAGAAGTGGTGTGTCTGTCTGAATTTTGTTAACACATTCAGGGCTGGTTTCCCAGACCTAAATTAAGTCTTCTACTAGACATTGAGCATACTTTTAGTCCATTCTAAATAGGCTTAACTTGTGTCTGGGAAACCGGGGCATATTCAGTTGTGGTCCAATGCAAAAATAAAAAATAAAATAATTCTAGTGTTGTACGCAAGCACCATAATCCAGACCAAGTGCGTCATATTGTGTGTCGTGTAGTCTTGCCGTACCTGGTAATACTTGGCACAGTTCCTGAATATGAGCCTGACATCCTTGACAAACTCCTCAGCACTGCAGTAACGTGGGCTCTCCTTAGACTCCAACCTGCTCTTCACTATGGACAGGTCCATTGGAGTCTCAATCAGCTCCTTATACTCTGGGATTGACTGGACATATCAAATGGGAGAACCATCATTACTTAACTGTGATAAATTAACCAAAATGAATGGTGTGGGGATTGGGAGTTAAGACAATTTTTTGATTCGATAGACACAGTCGTATCGTATTGATTGAATTAAAACTACAGAGCAAAAACGTTCTATGGGGCAGTTGGTAATTGCAGTCTTACCGATGGTGAGGCAGGCTCCTGGAAATCTGTACTGAACTCGTTGCAGTAGATGCAGAGCAAGAGTCTCTCACATTTCCTTTTATCAGCTGGAGGAAATCCCTCTGATCCTGGCTCTTCCTTCATGGCTGGCAATTCTCCCTGGCTATCTGGGTTATACTCCATCTCAGGACTGGTCAGGTCACGACAGAACGAACAGAACCACTCACCACTGGAAACATAGGGAGGTTAGTGAAATCACAATATTGCAGTCTCTCAGTATTGCAATAACCCCAGGTTATATTACAAGGTACTGCAAACTAATCACCCTTCAGAGACAGGTGTATTACATTTTTAATTATACATTTATTTTTTACCCCTTCTCCCAAATTTCGTGGTATCCAATTGGTAGTTACAGTCTTGTTCCATCGCTGCAACTCCCGTACGGACTCGGGAGAGGCAAAGATCGAGAGCTGTGCTTTGTCCAAAACACAACCCAGCGTGCATTGCACCCGGCCTGCCACAGGAGTCGCTAGTGTGCGAATGGACATGAACATCCCTGCCGGCCAAACCCTCCCCTAATCCGGACAACGCTGGGCCAATTGTGAGCCGCCCCATGGGTCAGCCGGTCGTAGCTGGCTGCGACAGAGCCTGGACTCGAACCAGGATCTCTCGTGGCACAGCTAGCACTGCGATGCACTTGGGAGGCCCAGCTGTATTAAATTTAACAGCAGAGCAGGCAGGACGGTGCAGCTGTGAGTGGCACACAGAAATGTAAAAGTAGGTGTTAATTACCTGGGAGACTCTCTAAGAGTGGGTATATGACAGTTCAGATGGAAGACTTTGGGACATCGGTCACAGCAGAGCAGTTCTCCCCCGTTCTGACACACAGCGCACCAGTCTTCATTGGGGTCGTCTTCAGGGACACCTGGGGCCTTTTCGGGGTCTGGTTGGGGGTCTGCCTCTAGCTCTACCTGGGTCTCTGGCTGGGGCTCTGGCTGGGGCTCTGGCTGGGGCTCTGGCTGGGGCTCTGGCTGGGGCTCTGGCTGGGGCTCTGGCTGGGGCTCCACCATGGGTGCTGGGAGAGATTGCTGCTGGGGCTGGGACTGGGGCTTGGGCTGGATGCTTGTACTGCTGTCTGGCAGGCTGGCTGAGGCTCGAACACTAGACTGCACCTGGAGGATGGAGGAGAGACTAGGGAGATTCTATCATCATTCATACATGATTGTATTCAATATACCTCTTTCAAAGGCACACAGAGATACACACATACAGAGAATGTGTAAATGCAGTCATACTTACAAAGCTGACTTCGTCATCGTCCTCTGGTTCGTCCTTGATGACGATGATTGGTCCGGGGGACGACCTTCGCCTCCGCTTAGCTGAGGGGGGAGCCGCCGCATGAGGCTCTGTACGCTTCCAGGAAGCAGACCTTCAACACCGAACCACAGATATTACAACCAGGAACACATCAACCTCATGGTACAGATATTACAGTGAGGAACACATCCACCACATGGTACATACTGTGACCTTGGTGTGGGGTGTAAAGAGGACAGCACCCTGTGGTGTGGGAGTGGGGTTCACCTACCCTATGTTGGCTTCAGAGGAAGAAGATTTGGACATGGGGGAATTCTGTCTTCCTTGTGCTGAGGAGAGAAAGAGAAAGGGGTTTTATTGAGAATAAATTGTGATTGGGCATGATATATAGCACGTTTAATTATATTTCATGTTTGTTTTGCATGTAACAAATGAGGGAAGTGTGAGGGTGAGACGCCTACCATGTCTGTCTGGGAAGGCAGTAGCTAGGCTTGGAGCATAACTAGCTCTGGGGTTGGACATGGATAAAGATGAAGCTCCACTGGCGTCACTCCTCCTCAGTTGTGCGGCTTCCATCATGTTACGCTGAGAACAACAACCAGAGTAACTATTTCTCGTGTGTGTGTGGTAAATACACAACCATAGAGACATAAAATACATGTAAATATATTAAATAATGAGGTTCAGCATGTACCTGGTGTATAGAGGCTTGAGTGCTGATGGGTCCTGTGTTGGGAGGAGGTGCATGAGAGTAGCGGGAGGTACCCTGTAACACATCCATTGGTTTGGGAGGGAAGCTGGAGTTGTGGATGAGATCCCTCAGAGACTAGAATGGCACAAAAGTCAGAGGCAAGCATTTCTCACAAGTCTTACAATGTGTAGGCTAATTATGACAAAAGAAATGCTAAACATGGAGTACTACAGACAATAACACAACTCAGTAAACATACTAATCATAACTGGTGCCTTTGCATCAGCTTGTCTCCATTTTATCACAACTGAAATAGCATGTTCTCAGTGGCTCAGTCATTGTACACTGTCTGATAACAGCAAAGAGCAAAACTACAACTTCAAAAAGGGATAAGGAATATATATATATTTTTTAAGAATAACACACATACCTGAGGAGGGAAGCCTGCGTTTTGCAGCATAGAGGTGGGGCTCCTGGGGTTGGAATGGGTTTGGGGTCCTGGGGGTCCGTAACTCCTGCCCGGCTGCTGGATCTGGACCATGTTGGGGGGACCTTGCGACGGAGAACCCCCCTGGTGGGGCCCCTGTGGAGGGGGGCCCCCTGGCCCCGGGATCTTCAGACCCTGCTGGTACCAGGACCAGTGGTTGGGAGGGGGCTGTCCAGCCCTGTTGGGGTGCTGGGCAAGCTTCTCTACCTGCAGCTGGAGCTGGGCCAGGGTGCTCCCACGCTGGTTGGCGGAGGAGCCTGGAGGGAAAGCCCCGGGAGGGCCCTCTCCTCTGGGGCCAGGGCCAGGCTGGCTGGGGTGGCCAGGAGGGAAGCCCTGCTGTATGGAACTGGGCTGACGACCAGGGATTCTTTCTACTGCCAAAGACCCTTAGGAAATACACAGAAACATGAAAAAAACATTAGTTCAACAATGTCTGCATTTAACATCATAGGGATGATTTAGAATTACGCCTACAGTATCCGTCAAAACTGAAGTTTTAGAGCTCTTACCAAGATCGACATTTGAGGCCCAGAAACCGGAGCGACACTGGAAGCGAACTGAGCTCTGAGGGACGATGGATGCGTTACAGTTGGCCCTCATTAGGTAATGGATTTGGCAAAGAATCTGAAAGAAAAGGTTTCTGAATCACTCAAATTGAAGTAAGCCTAATGCTTTTTAACATCACAAATTCAGTTTTCAATGTGTATTTCTACACAGAGCTGTCTGAACAACTTAGGTCAACATTGGGATTAAAAGGTAGGCCAAAATAAATCTCTCCCTAGTGAAAGTCATGGTTCCTACCAGTCTCTTGCAGTACAGGAGAGCTGTGCCACTGTGACTGGCTGTGGCCCACTTGGTGAAGTTGATGACGTGATCTAGATGTCTGGTCAGGTGGCTGACATCTTCTTGTTGTTTCTTCAGTCCGACCTCGTGATCCTTCGTCAGTGTCTGACAACCACCATGATAAGCACAAAGCTACTTAGAAATATGCTCACATTGTGTGATTATGTCAGCAGAAGTGTACAGAAGTGTACATTATTTTATGTGGTGGAATGACGTGATTGCTCATGTCCTGTTTAACAAGCATACCTCAAGTTGATTGACCAAGATTTTTCCCTTTCTGTTGATCTCCATGATCAAGTTGCAAATTGACTTCTTTATCTCATTGGTGACAGACTTGCGGTTTTCATCGACTTGCTGGAGTCTGAAAGAATAAAGATAGTAGAAAAGTGGGAAATTATGAGTTTGCCTGCAGTCAGTCATGCTATTGAACTACATAACATGACATGTGAGTTTAGTTTGCATGTTTAGTGTATGTAATAAGTTACCCATTGTTGATGCAATTGGACACTTCTTCTATGGCTTTCCTCTTCTCCTGTAGCTGATGCGTCATGTTTTCCAGGTGCTGCCTGTGGTTTCTGTAGGCGTCTTCAAGAAACTGGTAACTGGAGAGACAAGATAAGCAGAGTGTAATGGTAAATTACTTGAGTAATTATTTTCCTGTATTTGATTTACTGGTGATATGGATTGCTATGTAAAAAGCATGACTGTATGTGCTGGGAGACGCAAACAGATGCGTTCCCTAGGGGAAGGGAAACAGGAGTGTTTAAGTACCATATTTCATTAAGTCATTGAGCCTGTTAGTCTATAATTATCTGTTGTAACAATTTTACTGAGTTAAAGGTCATAAGGAAATCAGCCAATTAAAATAAATTAGGCCCTAATCTATGGATTTTACATGACTGGGCAGGGGGCCCACCCACTGGGGAGCCCGGGCCGGCCCAGCCAATCAGAATGCGTTTTCCCCCGCAAAAGGGCTTTATTACAGACAGAAATACTCCTCAGTTTCAGGTGAAGAAGCCGGATGTGGAGGTCCTGGGCTTCCATGGTTACACGTGGTCTGCGGTTGTGAGGCCGGTTTGACATACAATGTTTTAGAGAATAAGGCAGGAGGCGGCTTATGGTGGAGAAATGAACATTCAATTCTCTGGCAACAACTCTGGTAGACATTCCTACAGTCAGCATGCGACATCTGTGGCGTTGTGTGACAAAACTGCACATTTTAGAGTGGTCTTTTATTGTCCCAAGCACAAGATGCACCGATGTAATAATGATCATGCCGTTTAATCAGCTTCTTGATACGCCACACCTGTCAGTTGGATGGATTATCTTGACAAAGGAGAAATGTTCACCAACAGGGATGTAAACAAATTTGTGCACAAAATTTGAGAGAAATAAGCTTTTTGTGCATATGGAAAATGCATGGGATCTTATTTCAGATCATGAAACGTGGGACCAACACTTTACATGTTTCGTAATATTTTTGTTAAGTATAAGTAGATGTTCTGACCTTTGAGCTGTTTAACTGCTAGTATCAAATGTCTGCCAGTGTTGAATGTTATCGTTCAAGTTTGACTCAGCCTAGGGCACACTGACAATGTAATGTATCCATCTGTGACACAGATTCTGTAGCAGCTGATGTGACTTCCTACAAGCCTCTTGGGCTGTGTTCACAGAACCTTCGGTGCTGTGTGATTAATATATAATTAGAGGTGTTCTGGTTTATTACAAGAATTCAGGGAGATGGATTATTATTGATATTATCAACGACTGCTCTCCTTTTTGTTGACCTTAAAATCGCCTTCACACAGAGGATTAATACCAACACAAAGCACAGGTACAAAAATAATACTTCAAAATATAGAACCAGTTAGAGCATAATATTGACTATTGAAGGTTTCAACCCAGGCCTCTGATTGGTAGGTCTCTTGTTACATTGAAGTCGTTTAGCAGATGCGCTTATCCAGTGCGACTTACAGTTAGTGCTAGCAGAAGCCCATATAATTCCAGTCCTTGCGCTTACGCTAGTTAGCATTGGCTCGCCTAACTAACTTCCTTCATACTGGACACAGAGACATAAGAATTGTATCCACTAGTTCATTCGACTCTGGGTAAGTAGATAAGGGGCCTCACTTTCAAAATCCCAAAGTATTCCTTTAAGGTAGCTAAGCACGACAAAAGAGATTATCTGACACTAACCTGGAAACATCAAGGATGAATAAATAATGTGGTCATACTTGTGGTCTTTGTGCTTGAGCAGCTGACAGTCCCTGCAGGTGAGACGGTCACAGGTCTCACAGAACAGTTTGAGGGGCTCCTGCTTGTGGATGTCACAGAACACTGGCTTCTGTGTGGATGCACCCACTGCCTCTGGAATAAGACAAGAATCTAGCATATAAGAAAATACATCACTATGCATTTACCTATCTACATATTTGTGATTTGATTTCATAGATTTTGTTGTACCTACCACCTTCCCTGGACATTATTTTTTTATAGTATACAATTTTCATTGAGTAGACTACCTGGGGACATCTCCTCCTTCTGACGTATGGTATGATCCCTGGTGAACTTGACCCTCTGGTGGGCCTCAATACACGTCACACACAGGAACTCCACACACTCCACACAGAACCCTGTGGCCTCGGTGTTGTCATCACAACTCATACACACCTGGAAATAGGGAAGGGAGAACATATGAGCAAGAACTGGCTTTTGCTGGAATCCATTATTTTAGTCTCAGTTTCAGTGGTGACACAGAATTCACACTCCTTGACTTTTTCCACATTTTGTTGTGTTACAGTCTGAATTTCAAATGGAATAAATAGAGATTTGTTGTCACTGGCTTACACACAATAACCCATAATGTCAAAGTGGAATGTCTTTAGTCAATAAGTATTCAATCTCTTTGTTATGGCAAGCCTAAATAAATTCAAGAGTAAAAATGTACTTATGTTGCATGGACTCAGTGGTTAACATGATTTTTGAATCAATTCCTTATCTCTGTACCCCATAATTATCTGTAAGGTCCTTCAGTTGAGCACTGAATTTCAAACACAGATTAAACCACAAAAGACCAGGAAGGTTTCCCAATGCCTTGCAAAGAAGGGCACATCTATTAGTAGATTTGTCCAAATAAAAAAGCAAACATTGAAAATCTCTTTGAGCATGGTGAAGTTATTATTTACCCTTTTGATTGTCTATCAATACACCCCATCACTACAAAGATACAGGCGTCTTTCCTAACTCAGCTGCCGGAGAGGAAGGAAACCACTCAGGGATTTCACCATGAGACTCAAGGTGACTTCAAAAAAACGGTTTTTGTTTAATGGCTGTGATAGGAGAACACTGAGGATGGAGCAACATTGTAGTTACGCCAAAATACTAACCTAATTGACAGTGAAAAGGAAGCCTGTAGAGAACAAAAATATTGCAAAAACTGCATTCTGTTTGCAACAAGGCACTAAAGTAAAACTGCAAAAATGTGGCAAAGCAATTAACATTTTGTCCTGAATACAAAGAGGCAAATCCAATACAACACATTACTGAGTACTACTCTCCATATGTTCATGTATAGTGGTGGCTTCACCATGTTATGGGTATGCGTGGAATTTTTAAGGCCTGGGAAGTTCTTCAGGATAAAAAAAGAAACTGAGATAACCACAGGGAAACCTAGAGGGAAACCTGGTTCAGACTGCTTTCCATCAGACACTGGGAGATGAATTCACATTTCAGCAGGACAATAACCTAAAACACAATCTACACTGGAGTTTCTTACCAATAAGACAGTGGATGTTCTTGAGTGCCGAGTTCAGGTTTTTGCTTAAATATTCTTGACAATCTATGGCAAGACCTGAAAGTGGTTGTATAGCAATGATCAACAACCAATTTGACAGAGCTTGAAGAATTTTGAAAAGGATAATGGGCAAATGTTGCACAATCCAGGTATGGAAAGCTCTTAGAGAGTTACCCAGAAAGACTCACAGCTGTAATTACGGTTTCTACAAAGTATTGACACAGGCGGGTGAATACTTATGTTTTGTCACCAAAGCCCCATATACTACCCACCACTGCGACCTATATGCTCTCGTTGGCTGGCCCTCACTACATATTCGTCGCCAAACCCACTAGCTCCAGGTCATCTATAAGTATTTGCTAGGTAAAGCCCCGCCTTATCTCAGCTCACTTGTCACCATAGCAACACCCACCCGTTGCACGTGCTCCAGCAGGTATATTTCACTGGTCATCCCCAAAGCCAACACTTCCTTTGGCCACCTTTCCTTCCAGTTCTCTGCTGCCAATGACTGGAACGAATTGCAAAAATCACTGAAGCTGGAGTCATTTTCCCCTCACTAACTTCAAACATCAGCTGTCAGAGCAGCATACCGATCACTGTATCTGTACGCAGCCAATCTGTAAATAGCACACCCAACTACCTCATCCCTATATTATTACTTACCCTCTTGTTCTTCGCACCCAGGTATCTCTACTTGCACATCATCTGCACATCTATCACTCCAGTATTAATGCTAAATTGTAATTATTTTTGCCTCTATGGCCTATTTATTGCCTACTTCCCTACATTTGCACACACTGTACATAGATTTTTCTATTTTCTATTGTGTTATTGACTGTACGTTTGTTTATGTGTAACTGTTGTTTTTGTCACACTGCTTTGCTTTATCTTGGCCAGGTCACAGTTGTAAATGAGAACTTGTTCTCAACTGGCCTACCTGGTTAAATAAAGGTGAAATGCTTCTGTATTTAACTTTCAATACATTTGTAAAAACTTCTAAAAACATGTTTTCACTTTATCATTTTGGGGTATTGTGTGGAGATGGGTGAGAAAAAATATATTTAATACATTTTGAATTCAGGCTGTAACACGACAAAATGTGGAATAAGTCAAGGGGTATGAATACTTTCTGAAGGCACTGTAAGTGTCCTGGGTCTCGGTCAGTAAGCACTTACTACCTGATCTTAACAGACAAGGACTCACCATCTGAAAAAAAATTCCCCATTAGTGTACCATTTGCCACCCTTACTGGTAACCAATATTAACACACCTGACTGGTCTTCTCTACTGTGCTGCTGGGAACCTCCACAGAGTCCTTCACAAAGAAGTTATCCAGCACCTCCACCTCCCAGCACTCTTGTCGACAAACTGGGCAGCGGATCACATTGACTGGAACCAGGGGAATAACATGCACAAGAATGAGTAAGGCATATTCTAATATCCAGTAAGGACAAGTTACAAAAGAAATCTGCATTTTAATGAAAAGTTGCAATGATCATCCTGCACTTCAGTACAGTTATCAACTTCCCGATAAACTAACTGACGGATCTCACGTGGTTTCGAGTTGTCCACTTGAAGTTGCGGGTCCCGCCGTTGTTCAGTGTTGACTAAGTTCCTTGAAGGGGGTGGAAGACACTTCTTGCAGAAAGAGTGGAGGCATGGCAGAAGTTTCGGCTCTCTGTTGTGGAAATTCAACTTACAGACAGGGCAAGTGTCCATGAGACCGATGCTACCTCCTAGCTGTTTCGCCCTCTCCTCTTCAGCTGGCAAGCTCTCTGCCTCGTTTTCCACAATAATAACAAGGTCATCGTTGTCCACAGCAGCTTCTGGGCTCTCATCCATTGTCTCGGTTGTTGCTTTGTGCCTATTCAAGATGGACTTGAGTGCTTGGAAACCAGTCACTGTTAGCTAGCTAGCGGATACTAGCTAATGTTAGCTAGTCTCTGCAGTCTGTTAAAGTCGAAATCAGTTGGGAATATGCCTTGCACGAGCAAAGTTCATGGTTCCTACATAATACTACCTCCCGAAATGACCCCCAGTAATGGCAGGTTTAGCCAACATTAGTATAAAATCCTAAATTGAAAGTGTTTAACTCTGCGGGTTGGAAGCTAGATGGCTAACGTTAGCTAGATGACACAGTTGCTACCCCGAAGGATGACGTAATTTAGTTATTAAATAGCTGCCTAGTGTCAATGAAACTGAACAATAGTAGAGGACACAGAATAATAATTTTGTACAATAAACGTGCAATACAAACTTCTATCCATAGAAATTGCTAGCTACCATCTGTACAAGCAACATTCTTTCCCCCAAAAGAACCACTCACTGAGTGCCCAGCATGCACTCCGATTTTCTAAGGTACAGCGACCAGTTCAGGCCAAAATAGCTTGTTACATTTTCAAAGGCGTTTTTAATTGTTCAAGGCAAACAACACAAGCAAAGAACTGTATCAAGTAAAAAAAAAAAAAAAACAGTGCATTTCTTAGATTTTTTCACAGTCATATTTACTTACATGATTCCTCATTCATGATCAATTTATTAATCCCTCCCAAAGTCCCTGCCAGCAAAACCCAGTAGCCTGTTGAGGAGTTGACAGGCAGGGACCAAAGGTAACAGTAGGATAGCCTATCCATTATCTAGGGAAGTCGAGAGAGGACATATGAATACATAAACGATTCCCTCATTATGTCGAGATCACAACATAACAAAAGTTGTTTTGTCGAGATCACAAAATAAACTCTATAAATAGGAGTGGACGTATTGACAATAGATTGACAGTATGGTTGAGGCGGCAGAGCCCACATACATTTTTATTGATTGCTAAGGAATAGTACATTTCATGCTAACATGATGCATACCGGACACTTCTTGTTTTATGGATAATATTTAAATATACATTCCTGACAGGCTGATCAGATTACATTTTAGCCTCAGAGCTTGATCAGATTCAATAGCAGCCTCAGAGGCAAATAAGTCAGGATTCTGCCTTGTAGGCTGTTTCATAGGTAAAGCTCCTTGCAGGCAAATTAGTAGTTAGTGCATTATCCATTTGATCAAGAGTGGGTGCGCTCGATTCCTGGCAGGCTGATCAGATTCAATAGCAGACTCAGAGGCTGATAAGTCAGGATGCTGCCTTGTAGGTTGTCTGCAAGGAGCCTTACATACAGTGGGGAAAAAAAGTATTTAGTCAGCCACCAATTGTGCAAGTTCTCTCACTTAAAAAGATGAGAGAGGCCTGTAATTTTCATCATAGGTACACTTCAACTATGACAGCCAAAATGAGGGAAAAAAATCCAGAAAATCACATTGTAGGATTTTTTATAAATTTATTTGCAAATTATGGTGGAAAATAAGTATTTGGTCAATAACAAAGTTTATCTCAATACTTTGTTATATACCCTTTGTTGGCAATGACAGAGGTCAAACGTTTTCTGTAAGTCTTCACAAGGTTTTCACACACTGTTGCTGGTATTTTGGCCCATTCCTCCATGCAGATCTCCTCTAGAGCAGTGATGTTTTGGGGCTGTCGCTGGGCAACACGGACTTTCAACTCCCTCCAAAGATTTTCTATGGGGTTGAGATCTGGAGACTGGCTAGGCCACTCCAGGACCTTGAAATGCTTCTTACGAAGCCACTCCTTCGTTGCCGAGGCGGTGTGTTTGGGATCATTGTCATGCTGAAAGACCCAGCCACGTTTCATCTTCAATGCCCTTGCTGATGGAAGGAGGTTTTTACTCAAAATCTCACGATACATGGCCCCATTCATTCTTTCCTTTACACGGATCAGTCGTCCTGGTCCCTTTGCAGAAAAACAGCCCCAAAGCATGATGTTTCCACCCCATGCTTCACAGTAGGTATGGTGTTCTTTGGATGCAACTCAGCATTCTTTGTACTCCAAACACGACGAGTTGAGTTTTTACCAAAAAGTTCTATTTTGGTTTCATCTGACATTCTCCCAATCCTCATCTGGATCATCCAAATGCTCATTAGCAAACTTTAGACGGGCCTGAACATGTACTGGCTTAAGCAGGGGGACACGTCTGGCACTGCATGATTTGAGTCCCTGGCGGCGTAGTGTGTTACTGATGGTAGGCTTTGTTACTTTGGTCCCAGCTCTCTGCAGGTCATTCACTAGGTCCCCCCGTGTGGTTCTGGGATTTTTGCTCACCGTGAGGGTGAGATCATGCGTGGAGCCCCAGATCGAGGAAGATTATCAGTGGTCTTGTATGTCTTCCATTTCCTAATAATTGCTCCCACAGTTGATTTCTTCAAACCAAGCTGCTTACCTATTGCAGATTCAGTCTTCCCAACCTGGTGCAGGTCTACAATTTTGTTTCTGGTGTCCTTTGACAGCTCTTTGGTCTTGGCCATAGTGGAGTTTGGAGTGTGACTGTTTGAGGTTGTGGACAGGTGTCTTTTATACTGATAACAAGTTCAAACAGGTGCCATTAACACAGGTAATGAGTGGAGGACAGAGGAGCCTCTTAAAGAAGAAGTTACAGGTCTGTGAGAGCCAGAAATCTTGCTTGTTTGTATGTGACCAAATACTTATTTTCCACCATAATTTGCAAATAAATTCATTAAAAATCCTACAATGTGATTTTCTGGATTTTTTTTCCTCATTTTGTCTGTCATAGTTGAAGTGTACCTATGATGAAAATTACAGGCCTCTCTCATCTTTTTAAGTGAGAGAACTTGCACAATTGGTGGCTGACTAAATACTTTTTTTCCCCACTGTATGAAACATCCTACAAGGCCGCATCCTGCTTTACCAGCCTCTGAGGCTGCTTTTGAATCTTATCAGCCTGCCAGGAATTGAGCTCACCCACTCTGGATTATATGCATCAACCTATAAAGCTCTGACAGCTAATCAATCAATCAAATGTATTTACTAAAGTACATAGCCATTAATGCCAGATCATTCTTCAAGATGTTCAAATGTTCATAGATGACCAGCAGGGTCAAATAATAATCACAGTGGTTATAGAGGGTGCAACAGGTCAGTACCTCAGGAGTAAATGTCAGTGTTGGCTTTTCATAGCCGAGCTTTAGGTCGAAACAGCAGGAGAGAGAGAGAGTCATATAACAGCAGGTCCGGGACAAGGTAGCACGACCGGTGAACAGGTCAGGGTTCCATAGCCACAGACAGAATAGTTGAAACTGGAATATATCTCGACAAGGAGCCTTACCTATAAAACAGCCTACAAGGCAGCATCCTGATTTATCAGCCTCTGTGGCTGAAATTTCATCTGATCAGCCTGTCAGGAACGGAGCTCACCCACTATGGATAAATATTATCCAAAAAACATGAAGGGTCCCTTATAGTACACATCAGTTATGCAGCTAACAACCAGAATAGATAACAAGTTAGCTTGTTAGCTAGCTAACAAGACTACCTAGCTAACTAGCTGGCTCACAAGACTAGCCAAGTCAGCTGCGTTGTTCCTTGCATGGGATTGGCTGTGGTCTTGGGGGTAGATAACAAGCTAGCTAGCTAATAAGACTACCTAGCTAACAAGCTAGCTCGCTCACTCACAAGACTAGCCAAGTTAGCTGCCTTGTTGCTTGCATGCAATTGACTGTGGTCTTGGGGGTGGCACACTGCCTGTGAGACAGGGCTGCCTGTCAGGTATCATTCAGGGCTTAAATGCCCCACCAAGGTTTAGCTCCCCCACAGGCTAATAGCTCACGGCAAGGGCCATTTAGCTTGCTAACATTCTAGCTTATGAACTGATAATGAGCTCCAAACACAAATGAAAGCATCATGTTAGCATGAAATGTACCATCCCTTAGTGTAGCTATCTTCAGAGTTCGTTCTGTTAAGGGACCTAAACTGGGATATGCTTAACACCCCGGCAGTCCTACAATCTAAGCTAGATGCCCTCAATCTCACACAAATCATCAAGGAACCCACCAGGTACAATCCTAAATCTGTAAACATGGGCACCCTCATAGATATTATCCTGACCAACTTGCCCTCCAAATGCACCTCTGCTGTTTTCAATCAGGATCTCAGCGACCACTGCCTCATTGCCTGCATTCGCTATGGGCCGCGTTCAAACAAACACCCCTTATCACTGTCAAACGCTCCCTAAAACACTTCTGCGAGCAGGCCTTTCTAATCGACCTGGCCCGGGTATCCTGGCAGGATATTGACCTCATTCCGTCAGTCGAGGATGCCTGATCGTTCTTTAAAAGCAACTTCCTCACCTCATCTTAAATAAGCATGCCCCTTTCAAAAAATGTAGAACTAAGAACAGATACAGCCCTTGGTTCACTCCAGACCTGACTGCTCTTGACCTGCACAAGAACATCCTGTGGCGGACTGCTATAGCATCGAATAGTCCCCGCGATATGCAACTGTTCAGGGAAGTCAGGAACCAATACACACAGTCAATCAGGAAAGCAAAGGCTAGCTTTTTCAAACAGAAATTTGCATCCTGTAGCTCTAACTCCAAAAAGTTTTGGGGATACTGTCAAGTCCATGGAGAACAATAGCACCTCCTGCCAGCTGCCCACTGCACTGAGGCTAGGTAACACGGTCACAACCGATAAATCCAGGATAATCGAAAATTTCAACAAGCATTTCTCAACGGCTGGCCATGCTTTCCTCCTGGCTAACCCAACCCCGGCCAACAGCTCCGCAGCTACTTGTCTGAGCCTCCCAGCTTTTCCTTCACCCAAGTCCAGATAGCAGATGTTCTGAAAGAACTACAAAACCTGGACCCGTACAAATCAGCTGGGCTAGACAATCTGGACCCTCTCTTTCTAAAACTATCCGCCGCCATCGTTGCAACTCCTATTACCAGTCTGCTCACCCTCTCTTTCGTGTCGTTCGAGATCCCTAAAGATTGGAAAGCTGCCGCGGTCATCCCCCTCTTCAAAGGGGGTGACACTCTAGACCCAAATTGCTATAGACCAATATCCATCCTGCCCTGCCTCTCTAAAGTCTTTGAAAGCCTAGTTAATAAACAGATCATTGACCATTTTAAACCCCACCGTACCTTCTCCGCTGTGCAATCCAGTTTCCGAGCTGGTCACGGGTGCACCTCAGCCTCGCTCAAGGTACTAAACGATATCATAACCGCCAACGATAAGAGACATTACTGTGCAGCCGTATTCATTGACCTGGCCAAGGCTTTCGACTCTGTCAATCACCACATCCTTATCGGCAGACTCAACAGCCTTGGTTTCTCAAATGATTGCCTCGCCTGGTTCACCAAATTACTTTGCAGACAGAGTTCAGTGTGGTAAATCGGAGGGCCTGTTGTCCGGGCCTCTGGCAGTCTCTATGGGGGTGCCACAGGGTTCAATTCTTGGGCCGACTCTCTTCTCTGTATACATTCTCTGATCCACCTCTATGCAGACGACACCATTCTGTATACTTCTGGCCCTTCTTTGGACACTGTGTTAACTAACCTCCAAACGAGCTTCAATGCCATAACACTCCTTCCTTGGCCTCCAACTGCTCTTAAACGCTAGTAAAACCAAATGCATGCTTTTCAACCGTTCGCTGCCTGCACCCGCCCGCCCGACTAGCATCACTACCCTGGATGGCTCTGACCTAGAATATGTGGACAACTACAAATACCTAGGTGTCTGGCTAGACTGTAAACTCTCCTTCCAGACTCACATCAAACATCTCCAATCCAAAATCAAATCTAGAATCAGCTTTCTATTTCGCAACAAAGCCTCCTTCACTCATGCTGCCAAGCTTGCACTAGTAAAACTGACTATCCTACCGATCCTTGACTTCGGCGATGTCATCTACAAAACAGCTTCCAATACTCACAGTGCCATCCGCTTTGTCACCAAAGCCCCTTATACCACCCACCACTGCAACCTGTATGCTTTAGTCGCTACATACTCATCGCCAGACCCACTGGCTCCAGGTCATCTACAAGTCCCTGCTAGGTAAAGCCCCGCCTTATCTTAGCTCGCTGGTAACCAAAGCAGCACCCACCCGTAGCATGCGCTCCAGCATATATATCTCACTGGTCACCCCCAAAGCCAATTCCTCCTTTGGCCACCTTTCCTTCCAGTTCTCTGCTGCCAATGACTAGAACGAACTACAAAAATCACTGAAACTGGAGACACTTATCTCCCTCACTAGCTTTAAGCACCAGCTGTCAGAGCAGCTCACAGATCACTGCACCTGTACATAGCCCATCTGTTAATAGCCAAACTAACTACCTCATCCCCTACCATATTCATTTATTTATCTTGCTCCTTTGCACCCCAGTATTTTTACTTTGCACATTCATCTACTGCACATCTACCATTCCAGTGTTAAATTGCTATATTGTAATTACTTCGCCACCATGGCCTATTTATTGCCTTATGTTCCTTATCTTACTTCATTTGCACACATTGTATATAGATTTTTTTTCCTACTGTATTATGTCTGTGTTGTTGTATGTGTCGAACTGCTTTGCTTTTTCTTGGCCAGGTCGCAGTTGTAAATGAGAACTTGTTCTCAACTTGCCTACCTGGTTAAATAAAGGTTAAATAAAATAAAAAATATCAGATTGTGGGACACAACATTTTGTGTATTGGGAGTGCAAAATGTATTAAGCTACAATTGTTATTGATTAAGTGAAGGATAACTCCTGAAGCATATGACGTTACATTCATGTTTCCCTCATATCTCCCAATGACGATATTTTACTTCTCCCTATCTGAGACTGAAATGAAGGCAATGTATCAGATGTATTACAATATAAACATACTTTTAATCCATCGGTCTGCATATTTCAACACAGTACATATGGGGGTGTAGTGAGATACTCAACGGGCTGGATGATTCTTTTCTCATCACTCATTTTGAAAAAACGTATACAAAAATATTGGAAGTCAATCAATCAAAAATAGAATGATTATTATATTAAAATAGCATGGGGGACTGATAAAAACGAATTGCCACAATTTAAGACCAAGTTGCAAACAATAATGCAGGCACTAGGGATGGGGGTGTGAGCAGGCGGGTCTAGGCAGATGAGATGTAGTCATTATTTGTATGTTTTCATTCGTATGTATACGTTTATTTTTGTTTTTGTAATGTAGAAAAGGTCAAATAAAGCTTATTTGCACAAATGTGTTTATTTGTGTTTTATTATTTGTCACACAACAATGACACAGATGTCTCAAGTTTTGAGGGAGTGTGCAATTGGCATGCTGACTGCAGGAATGTCCACCAGAGCTGTTGCCAAATAATTTAATGTTAATTTCATAAGCCACCTCCAACGTCATCTTAGACAATTTGGCAGAACTTCCAACCGGCCTCAAAACCGCAGACCACATGTAACCACACCAACCAAGGACCTCCACATCTTGTTTCTTCACCTGCGGGATCGTCTGAGACCATCCACCCAGACAGCTGATGAAACTGTGGGTTTGCACAGCTGAAGAATTTCTTCGTCCTGACCATGGTCTTGACCTGATTGCAGTTCGGTGTCGTAACCAACTTCAGTGGGCAAATGCTCACCTTCGATGGCCACTAGCACACAGGAGAATTGTGCTCTTCAAATCAAATCACATTTTATTTGTCACATACACATGGTTAGCAGATGTTAACGCGAGTATAGCGAAATGCTTGTGCTTCTAGTTCCGACCATGCAGTAGTATCTAACAAGTAATCTAACAATTTCACAACAACTACGTTATACACACAAGTGTAAAGGAATGAATACGAGTATGTACATATAAATATATGGATGAGCGATGGCTGACCGGCATAGGCAAGATGCAGTAGATGGTATAGAGTACAGTATATACATATGAGATGAGTAATGTAGGATATGTAAACATTATATAAGTGGCATTGTTTAAAGTGGCTAGTGATACATTTATTTATGGCCGAACGGCATGGGCAAGATTCAGTAGATGGTATAAAGTACAGTGTATACATAAGAGATGAGTAATGTCGGATTTGTAAACATTATATAAAGAAATGTTTAAAGTGGCTAGTGATACATTTGTTACATCCAATTTTCAATTATTTAAAGTGGCTAGAGATTTAAGTCAGTATGTTGGCAGCAGCCACTCAATGTTAGTGATGGCTGTTTAAAACAGTTTGAAAGCCTTGAGATAGAAGCTGTTTTTCAGTCTCTCGGTCCCAGCTTTGATGCACCTGTACTGACCTCGCCTTCTGGATGATAGTGGGGTGAACAGGCAGTGGCTTGGGTGGTTGTTGTCCTTGATGATCTTTTTGGCCTTCCTGTGACATCGGGTGGTGTAGGTGTCCTGGAGGGCAGGTAGTTTACAATCCGGTGATGCGTTGTGCAGTCCTCACTACCCTTCGGAGAGCCTTATGGTTGTGGGCAGAGCAGTTGCCGTACCAGGCGGTGATACAGCCTTCTTCACCAAGCTGTCTGTGTGGGTGGACCATTTCAGTTTGTCCGTAATGTGGACGCCGAGGAACTTAAAACTTTCCACCTTCTCCACTACTGTCCCTTCGATGTAGATAGGGGGGGGTGCACCCTCTGCTGTTTCCTGAAGTCCACGATCATCTCCTTTGTTTTGTTGACGTTGAGAGGTTATTTTCCTGACACCACACTCCGAGGGCCCTCACCTCCTCCCTGTAGGCCGTCTCGTCGTTGTTGGTAATCAAGCCTACCACTGTAGTGTCATCAGCAAACTTGATGATTGAGTTGGAGGCGTGTTTGGCCACGAAGTCATGGGTGAACAGGGAGTACAGGAGGGGGCTGAGTACGCACCCATGTGGGGCCCCAGTGTTGAGGATCAGCGGAGTGGAGGTGATGTTTCCTACCTTCTCCACCTCGGACTTCCTGTCAGGAAGTCCAGGACCCAGTTGCACAGGGCCTCGATGATGAGCTTGGAGGGTACTTTGATTGTCAGACACCGGTGGCTTGTCATTGTTGATAGACAGCAATAATTCTTTCACTTCTTCACACTTACTTTACAGAATTCAAAAGTACAATGCTTGTCTTTCATAATTTGGTCAGATATACTTGGATGTGTAGTGTCAGCGTTTAGTGTCAGCATTTTGCTTGCCAATAAAAAAAGTCATTAAAATAGTTATATCAGTGGGTTTTGTAATGAATGAGCCATTTGATTCAATGAATGATGGAGCCGAGTTTGCCTTTTTTCTCAAAATGTAATTTACGGTGCTCCAAAGCTTTTAACTACCATTCTTTATATAATTTATTTCTGTTTCATATTATAGTTTCTTTTTATTTAGTTTAGTCACATTATTTCTTAATTTGCAGTACGTTTGCCAATCGGTTGGGCTGACAGACTTATTTGCCATACCTTTTACCTCATCCCTCTCATCCCTGCTCCTCCTTACACACCACAGACCAGCACATATTATTTACAGCAACCTAAGAATCACTACAAAACTTAATGTATTACCTCTTATATACTATATGAGGCCCAGCCTTTGGAACTTTGTTTTTCCTAAATATGGCTACTATAATGTGATCAATACAGCCTATGGATTTGGATACCGCTTTACAGCAAATTGCAGGCACTGGTTACAGTTTGAAGTTTTTCTTGAGTGGGCAGCTTGATGAAAGCCAGTCAATATTTAAATCAATCAGAAAATACACTTCTCTGTTGACATCACATACATTATCAAGCATTTCACACATATTATCCAGATTGTCACACCCTGATCTGTTTCACCTGTCTTTGTGCTCGTCTCCAACCCGCGCCAGGTGTTGCCCATATTCCTCATTATCCCCAGTGTATTTATACCTGTATTTTCTGTTTGTCTGTTGCCAGTTCATCTTGTCTTGTCAGGTCTTACCATCGTGTTTTCCTGTCTCTCTGCTTTCTCAAGTTCTGTTTCCCCAGTTCTGACCATTCTGCCTGCCCCGACCCCCGAGCCTGCCTGCCATTCTGTACCTGCCTGACTCTGATCAGTTTACGAACCTCTGTCTGTCCTGACCCCGAGCCTGTCTGCTGTTCTGTACCTTATTGACTCTGCCCTGGATTACGGACCTCTGCCTGCCTTTGACCTGTTTTTTGCCTGCCCCCTGTTTGGGTCAATAAACATCTGTGACTCTAGCTGTCTGCATCTGGGTCTTATCCTGAGTTCTGATACAGATACTGACTGTTAGCACTTGGTGGATAATAGCAGCTTCCCACAAAAAAATGGGCTTTAGGTGAGGCAGATGAACCTGTAGCCATATGACTCCAATAGTATTTAACATGATATCTTCTCTAAGCTTTACAGGAATGTGGTTCTGAATATAGACAGCAACACCACCCCCGTTGGCATTACTATCTTTTCTGTAGATGTTATAACCATCTATTGCTACCACTGTATCATCAAAGGTATTATCTAAGTTGGGTTTCAGAGATAGTCAGAACATGAATGTAATCCGTGACAAGCAAGTTATTGTCTTCATGAACCTTTCTTCGGCTACATATGTTAATATGGGCTATTTTGAGCACTTTTCTGGGTTGCTTGATTTGTTGTAATGCTTTACTGGGAAGCTTATCAGAAGTAGACTTGATCATGTTATTTATATTGGAGCTGATTGTGCACGGTGAGCTGCGCACAGTGGACTTCCTACTCGGGCACACCGCCTCAGTGCTAACAGTGTAACTATGGTTCATAGGCACATGATTACTCCATACAATAGCTGTAAGATCAACAGAGATATTGAGGACAGTTAGGGGGACATAAATTAAGTTACTTACATTGTGTTTGCCAACGCCCCTGGAATAATGTACATTTGATGCAGCATTATGACGACTCATTGTCACAATGGTAAAGATTAACTGAGCTGGTCTTGGGTTACTGACATGTCATTGTCTCAACGCAACCTTGAAATGCACACCAGCAGCTCAACGATGGTACTGGACCTGAAATGATTGGCCACTTTTTGGAATCTTTCAATGCTAGAATCAGGTCTAGAACAGGAACATCTCCCAAGTCATCCAGGAGCATCCTACTAGTTCCGTTACCCAGGGAATGGGGGAGACCCCTTCGGGGAGGGATCTCTGCAGAGTGCCGGCCAGTCGGCTGTGGAGAGCCTATATGGTGGCGAGACTTCCACCAGACCAGAGCGGCGACGGCGGGATTCCCCAGTAGCTTGTGTATGTTCGCTACTTGTTAAGAGTAGAGCCATTCCGCCCCTGTAGTGCTCTGCAAGCAAACAGTTGCTACATTGAAAATATGGGCGGTCAATATTGTCCCGGAATAAAGGAAAGTAAACATAGCTCCTGCAGCGTTGAAAATGTTCAATATCAACCTCCATTTGAGACTGCCGAGTCAGTTAGGCTACAGGCTAGCTAGGCCAGCTGGGCTTCGGTGTCTCTCTACTTGACAAGGAATTCTCAACTTGAGAATGATACGGCTATCAAAACTGTCAGGCCAAGGTAAGCCAACCTCAAACAAACAATTAATTTGAATGTTTGGAAAATTCAAATGAATGGTGGTGTACAGTCGTGGCCAAAAGTGAGAATGACACAAATATTAATTAATTTTCATGAAGTCTGCTGCCTCAGTTTGTATGATGGCAATTTGCATATACTCCAGAATGTCATGAAGAGGGATCAGGTGAATTGCAATTAATTGCAAAGTCCCTCTTTGCCATGCAAATGAACTGAATCCCCCCCCCAAAATTCCACTACATTTCAGCCCTGCCACAAAAGGACTAGCTGACATCATGTCAGTGATTCTCTCGTTAACACAGGTGTGAGTGTTGACGAGGACAAGGCTGGAGATCACTCTGTCATGCTGATTGAGTTTGAATAACAGACTGGAAGCTTCAAAAAAGGAGGGTGGTGCTTGGAATCATTGTTCTTCCTCTGTCAACCATGGTTACCTGCAAGGAAACACGTGCAGTCATCATTGCTTTGCACAAAAAGGGCTTCACAGGCAAGGATATTGCACCTAAATCAACCATTTATCGGATCATCAAGAACTTCAAGGAGAGCAGTTCAATTGTTGTGAAGAAGGCTTCAGGGCGCTCAAGAAAGTCCAGCAAGTGCCAGGACTGTCTCCTAAAGTTGATTCAGCTGCGGGATCGGGGCACCACCAGTACAGAGCTTGCTCAGGAATGGCAGCAGGCAGGTTTGAGTGCATCTGCCCGCACAGTGAGGCGAAGACTTTTGGAGGATGGCCTAATGTCAAGAAGGGCAGCAAAGAAGCCACTTCTCTCCATGAAAAAACATCAGGGACAAACTGATATTCTGTAAAAGGTACAGGGATTGGACTGTTAAGGACTGGGGTAAAGTCATTTTCTCTGATGAATCCCCTTTCCGATTGTTTGGGGCATCCGGAAGAAATCTTGTCCGGAGAAGACAAGGTGAGCGCTACCATCAGTCTTGTGTCATGCCAACAGTAAAGCATCCTGAGACCATTCATGTGTGGGGTTGCTTCTCAGCCAAGGGAGTGGGCTCACTCACAATTTTGCCTAAGAACACAGCCATGAATAAAGAATGGTACCAACACATCCTCAGAGAGCAACTTCTCCCAACCATCCAGGAACAGTTTGGTGATGAACAATGCCTTTTCCAGCATGATGGACCACCTTTCCATAAGGAAAAAGTGATAACTAAGTGGCTCGGGGAACAAAATATCGATATTTTGGGTCCATGGCTAGGAAACTCCCCAGACCTTAATCCCATTGAGAACTTGTGGTCAATTCTCAAGAGGCGGGTGGACAAACAAAAACCCACAAATTATGACAAACTCCAAGCATTGATTATGCAAGAATGGGCTGCCATCAGTCAGGATGTGGCCCAGAAGTTAATTGACAGCATGCAGGGCGGATTGCAGAGGTTTTGAAAAAGAAGGATCAACAATGCAAATATTGACTCTGCATCAACTTCATGTAATTGTCAATAAAATCATTTGACACTTATGAAATGCTTGTAATTATACTTCAGTATTCCATAGTAACATCTGACAAAAATATCTAAAGACACTGAAGCAGCTAACTTTGTGGGAATTCATATTTGTGTCATTCTCAAAACGTTTGGTCACAACTGTAGTTATTCCCTCAGCAAGGCAATCAAACAGGCAAAACGTCAGTATAGAGACAAAGTGGAGTCACAATTCAACGGCTGAGACACAAGACGCATGTGGCAGGGTCTACAGACAATCATGGGCTACAAAAGGATAACCAGCCAAATCTCGGACACCAACGTCTTGATTCCGGACAAGCTAAACACCTTCTTCGCCCGCTTTGAGGATAACAGTGCAGCGACATAGCCCGCTACCAAGGACTGTGGGCTCTCCTTCTCTGTGGCCGACGTGAGTAAGACATTTAAGCACGTTAACCCTTGCAAGGCTGCCGGCCCAGACGGCATCCCTAGCCGTGTCCTCAGAGCATGTGCAGACCAGCTGGCTGGTGTACTTACAGACATATTTAGTCTCTCCCTATCCCAGTCTGCTGCTTTTTTCAATTTGTTCCAGTCATTGGCAGCAGAGAACTGGAAGGAAAGGCGGCCAAAGGAGGAGTTGGCTTTGGGGATGACCAGAGAAATATACCTGCTGGAGCGCGTGCTATGGGTGGGTGCTGCTATGGTGACCAGTGAGCTAAGGTGGGGCTTTACCTAGCAAAGACTTATAGATGACCTGGAGCCAGTGGGTTTGGCGACGAATATGAAGCGAGGGCCAGCCAACGAGAGCATACAGGTCGCAGTGGTGGGTAGTATATGGGGCTTTGGTGACAAAACGGATGGCACTGTGATAGACTACATTCAATTTGCTGAGTAGAGTGTTGGAGGCTATTTTGTAAATGACATGGCCAGTGTCAAGAATCGGTAGGATAGTCAGTTTTACGAAGGTATGTTTGGCAGCATGAGTGAAGGATGCTTTGTTGTGAAATAGGAAGCCGATTCTAGATTTTATTTTGGATTGGAGATGCTTAATGTGAGTCTGGAAGGAGAGTTTACAGTCTAACCAGACACCTAGGTATTTGTAGTTGCCCACATATTCTAAGAGTAGTGATTTAAGACGGGCGGGCGGGTGCGGGCAGCGATCGGTTGAAGAGCATGCATTTAGTTTTACTTGCATTTAAGAGCAGTTGGAGGCCACGGAAGGAGTGTTGTATGGCATTGAAGCTCGTCTGGAGGATTGTTAACACAGTGTCCAAAGAAGGGCCAAAAGTATACAGAATGGTGTTGTCTGCCTAGAGGTGGAGCAGAGAATCACCGGCAGCAAGAGCGACATCATTGATGTATACAGAGAAAAGAGTCGGCCTGAGAATTGAGGCATACCCATAGAGACTGCCAGAGGTCCGGACAACAGGCCCTCTGATTTGACACACTGAACTCTATCTGAGAAGTAGTTGGTGAACCAGGCAAGGCAGTCATTTGAGAAACCAAGGCTGTTGAGTCTGCTGATTAGAATGCGGTGATTGACATAGTCGAAAGCCTTGGCCAGGTCGATGAAGACTGCTGCACATTATTGTCTTTTATCAATGCCGGTTATGACATCGTTTAGGACCTTGAGTGTGGCTGAGGTGCACCCATGACCAGCTCGGAAACCAGATTGCATAGCGGAGAAGGTACGGTGGGATTTGACACGGTCGGTGATCTGTTTGTTAACTTGGCTTTCGAAAACATTAGAAAGGCAGGGTAGGATAGAGTGTCTCCCCCTTTGAAGGGGAGGTAGGGTCTAGAGTGTCTCCCCCTTTGAAGAGGGGGATTACCACGGCAGATTTCCAATCTTTAGGGATCTCAGACGATACGAAAGAGAGGTTGAACAGACTAGTAATTGGGTTTGCAACAATTGCGGCGGATAGTTTTAGAAAGGAAGGGTCCAGATTGTCTAGCCCAGCTGATTTGTAGGGGTCCAGATTTTGCAGCTCTTTCAGAACATCAGCTATTTAGATTTGGGTGAAGGAGAAATGGGGGAGGCTTGGGCAAGTTGCTGTGGGGGGGTACAGAGCTGTTGACCGGGGTAGAGGTAGCCAGGTGGAAAGCATGGCCAGCCGTATAAAAATGCTTATTGAAATTCTCAATTAATCGTAGATTTATCGGTGGTGACAGTATTTCCTAGCCTCAGTGCAGTGGGCAGCTGGGATGAGGTCCTCTTATTCTCCATGGACTAGACATTTTTGGAGTTTGTGCTACAGGATGCAAATTTCAGTTTGAAAAAGCTAGTCTTTGCTTTCCTAACTGACTGTGTATATTGGTTCCTACTTCCCTGAATAGTCTCATATTGCGGGGGCTATTTAATGTTAATGCAGTACGCCACAGGATGTTTTTGTGCTGGCCAAGGGCAGTCAAGTCTGGAGTTATATCTGTTCTAAGTTCTACATTTTTTTAAATGGGCATGCTTATTTAAGATGGTGAGGAAAGCACTTTTAAAGAATAACCAGGCATCCTCTACTGACGGAATGAGGTCAATATCCTTCCAGAATACCCGGCCCAGGTCGATTAGAAAGGCCTGCTCGCTGAAGTGTTTTAGGGAGTATTTGACAGTGATGAGGGGTGGTCGTTTGACCGTGGACCCATTACGGACGCAGGCAATGAGGCAGTGATCGCTGAGATCCTGTTTGAAGACAGCAGAGGTGTATTTAGAGGGCAGGTTGGTCAGGATGATATCTATGAGGGTGTTTACAGATTTAGGGTTGTACCTGGTAGGTTCCTTGATAATTTGTGTGAGATTGAGGGCATCTAGTTTAGATTGTAGGACGGCCGGGGTGTTAAGCATATCCCAGTGTCACCTAACAGTATAAACTCTGAAGATAAATGGGGAGGCAATTAATTCACATATGGTGTCCAGGGCACAGCTGGGGGCTGAGAGGGGTCTATAACAAGCGGACACAGAGAGACTTGTTTCTGGAAAGGTGGATTTTTAAAAGTAGAAGCTCGAACTGTTTGGGCACAGACCTGGATAGCATGACAGAACTCTGCAGGCTATCTCTGCAGTAGATTGCAACTCCACCCCCGTTGGCAGTTCTATCTTGGCGGGAAATGTTGTAGTTGGAAATTTCCGAATTTTTGGTGGCCTACCTAAGCCAGGATTCAGACACGGCTAGGACATCAGGGTTGGTGGAGAGTGCTAGAGCAGTGAGTAAAACAAACTTAGGGAGGAGGCTTCTGATGTTAACGTGCATGAAACCAAGGCTTTTACAGTTACAGAAGTCAACAAATGATAGCGCCTGGCAAATAGGAGTGGAACTGGGGGCTACAGGGCCTGGGTTAACCTATACATCACTAGAGGAAAAGAGGAGGAGTAGGATAAGGGTACGGCTAAAGGCTTTAAGAACTGGTCGTCTAGTGCGTTGGGGACAGAGAATAAAAGGAGCAGATTTCTAGGCGTGGCAGAATAGATTCAGGGCATAATGTACAGACAATGGTATGGTAGGATGTGAGTACAGTGGAGGTAAACCTAGGCGTTGAGTGACGATGAGAGAGGTTTAGTCTCTGGAGGCACCAGTTAAGGCAGGTGAGGTCTCCGCATGTGAGTGGGGTGGGACAAAAGAGCTATCTAAGGCATTTTGAGCGGGACTGAGGGCTCTACAGTGAAATAAAACAATAAGAACTAGCAAAGACAGCAGTAGACAAGGCATATTGACATTAGAGAGAGGCATAAAGCAATAACAGGTGTTGATCAGGAGATCTAAGACAACAATGGGTAAATGGCGATGAATGAGCAGAGTGGGTCAGTTTCAGGCCGGGGCTGACAGGTAAACAAAATGAGGTACCGTGTTATTGAAACAGTCCAGGGGGGAATCATCTTTGTAGCCGAGTGATCATAGGGTCAAAAGAGCAGCAATAGGCGAGTCAGGGTGCCGTTCAATAGTCACTACTACGCTAGGCGAGCAGGGGTCACAGCGTTCAGAAAAGCTAGCGGGCCGGGGGCTAGTATCAAATCAAATCAAATTTATTTATAAAGCCCTTCTTACATCAGCTGATGTCACAGAGTGCTGTACAGAAACCCAGCCTAAAACCCCAAACAGCAAGCAATGCAGGTGTAAAAGCACGGTGGCTAGGAAAAACTCCCTAGAAGGCCAAAACCTAGGAAGAAACATAGAGAGGAACCAGGCTGTGAGGGGTGGCCAGTCCTCTTCTGGCTGTGCCGGGTGCAGATTATAACAGAACATGGACAAGATTTTAAAATGTTCAAAAACACAGGCAGAACAGTTGAAACTGGAGAAGCAGCACGGCCAGGTGGACTCGGGACATCCAGGTAGGCCTTGAGGAATGGTCCTAATGCTCAGGTCCTCAGAGAGAGAGAGAGAGAGAGAGAGAGAGAGAGAGAGAGAGAGAGAGAGAGAGAGAGAGAGAGAGAGAGAGAGAGAGAGAGAGAGAGAGAGAGAGAGAGAGAGAGAGAGAGAGAGAGAGAGAGAGAGAGAGAGAGAGAGAGAGAGAGAGAGAGAGAGAGAGAGAGAGAGAGAGAGAGAGAGAGAGAGAGAGAGAGAGAGAGAGAGAGAGAGAGAGAGAGAGAGAGAGAGAGAGAGAGAGAGAGAGAGAGAGAGAGAGAGAGAGAGAGAGAGAATACTTAAATTCGCACAGGACACCAGATAAGAGAAGAAATACTCCAGATATAACAGACGGACCCTAACCCCCCGACACATAAACTACTGCAGCATAAATACTGGGGGCTGAGACAGGAGGGGTCGGGAGACACTGTGGCCCCGTCCGACGAAACCCCCGGACAGGGCCAAACAGGCAGGATATAACCCCACCCACTCTGCCGAAGCACAGCCCCCACACCACTAGAGGGATATCTTCAACCACCATCCTGAGACAAGGCCGAGTATAGCCCACAAGATCTCCGCCACGGCACCAGAAGCCAGTGACTCAGCCCCTGTAATAGGGTTAGAGGCAGAGAATCCCAGTGGAGGGGAACCGGCCAGGCAAAGACAGCAAGGGTGGTTCGTTGCTCCAGTGCCTTTCCGTTCACCTTCACACTCCTGGGCCAGACTACACTCAGTCATAGGACCTACTGAAGAGATGAGTCTTCAATAAAGACTTAAAGGTTGAGACCGAGTCTGCGTCTCTCACATGGATAGGCAGACTATTCCATAAAAATGGAGCTCTATAGGAAAAAGCCCTGCCTCCAGCTGTTTGCTTAAAAATTCTAGGGACAGTAAGGAGGCTCATGCCTTGTGACCGTAGCGTGCGTGTAGGTATGTACGGCAGGACCAAATCAGAAAGATAGGTAGGAGCAAGCCCATGTAATGCTTTATAGGTTAGCAGTAAAACCTTGAAATCAGCCCTTGCCTTAACAGGAAGCCAGTGTAGAGAGGCTAGTACTGGAGTAATATGATCAAATTTTGGGGTTCTAGTCAAGATTCTAGCAGCCGTGTTAAGCACTAACTGAAGTTTATTTAGTGCTTTATCCGGATAGCCGGAAAGTAAAGCATTGCAGTAGTCTAACCTAGAAGTTACAAATGCATGGATTAACTTTTCTGCATCATTTTTGGACAGAAAGTTTCTGATTTTTACAATGTTACGTAAATGGAAAAAGCTGTCCTTGAAACAGTCTTGATATGTTCACAAAAGAGAGATCAGGGTCCAGAGTAACGCCGAGGTCCTTCACAGTTTTATTTGAGACGACTGTACAACCATCAAGATTAATTGTCAGATTCAACAGAAGATCTCTTTGTTTCTTGGGACCTAGGACTAGCATCTCTGTTTTGTCAGAGTTTAAAAGTAGAAAATTTTCCGCCATCCACTTCCTTATGTCTGAAACACAGGCTTCCAGGGAGGGCAATTTTGGGGCTTCACCATGTTTCATCGAAATGTACAGCTGTGTGTCATCCGCATAGCAGTGAAAGTTAACATTATGTTTCCGAATGACATCACCAAGTGGTAAAATATATAGTGAAAACAATAGTGGTCCCAAAACAGAGCCTTGAGGAACACCGAAATTTACAGTTGATTTGTCAGAGGACAAACCATCCACAGAGACAAACTGATATCTTTCCGACAGATAAGATCTAAACCAGGCCAGAACTTGTCCATGTAGACCAATTTGGGTTTCCAATCTCTCCAAAAGAATGTGGTGATCGATGGTATCAAAAGCAGCACTAAGGTCTAGGAGCATGAGTACAGTTGCAGAGCCTCGGTCTGACGCCATTAAAAGGTCATTTACCACCTTCACAAGTGCAGTCTCAGTGCTATGATGGGGTCTAAAACCAGACTGAAGCGTTTCGTATACATTGTTTGTCTTCAGGAAGGCAGTAAGTTGCTGCGCAACAGCTTTTTCTAAAATTTTTGAGAGGAATGGAAGATTCGATATAGGCCGATAGTTTTTTATATTTTCTGGGTCAAGGTTTGGCTTTTTTAAGAGAGGCTTTATTACTGCCACTTTTAGTGAGTTTGGTACACATCCGGTAGATAGAGAGCTGTTTATTATGTTCAACATAGGAGGGCCAAGCACAGGAAGCAGCTCTTTCAGTAGTTTAGTTGGAATAGGGTCCAGTATGCAGCTTGAAGGTTTAGAGGCCATGATTATTTTCATCAATGTGTCAAGAGATATGGTACTAAAAAAACTTGAGTGTCTCTCTTGATTTTATGTCCTGGCAAAGTTGTGTGGACTCAGGACAACTGAGCTTTGGAGGAATACGCAGATTTAAAGAGGAGTCCGTAATTTGCTTTCTAATGATCATGATCTAGTAGATGGTTCTTCGGGCCACATCGTAACAGAATAGCCTGTTGAGACCACATCGGGCGATCACGTCGGCAGTCCAGTCGTGATGGATCGGCGGGGCTCTGTGTCGACAATAAAGGGTCCAGGCCAATTGGCAAAGGAGGTATTGTAGCCCTAGAATTAGCTGGTACATGGGCATAGCTCGAGGCTAGCTCAAGGCCAGATGGTGAAGGTAGGAAACAGCACCTCCACTTTGCTGATCCTCAACACTGGGGCCCCACAAGGGTGCGTGCTCAGTCCCCTCCTGTACTCCCTGTTCACCCATGACTGCGTGGCAAAACACGCCTCAAACTTAATGATCAAGTTTTCAGACGACACAACAGTAGTAGGCTAATTTACCAACACGAGACAGCCTACAGGGAGGAGGTGAGGGCTCTGGGAGTGTGGTGCTAGGAAAATAACTTCTCACTCAACGTCAATAAAACAAAGGAGATGATCGTGGACTTCAAGAAACAGCAGAGGGAGCACCCTCCTATCAACATCGATGGGACCACAGCGGAGAAGGTGGAAAGCTTCCTTGGCGTACACATCACTGACAAATTGAAATGGTCCACCCACACAATCAGTGTGGTGAAGAATGCGCAACAGTGCCTCTTCAACCTCAGGAGGCTGAAGAAATTTGGGTTGGCACCTAAAACCTTCACAAACTTTTACAGATGTACAATTGAGAGCATCTGTTGGCATCACGTTTAAGGTATGACCCAGATGCAGACAGTGTTGAAGAAACAAAAGATAATTCCTTAAACAGCGGTAGGCAAATGACAGGTCAAATGCAGGCACAACTGAGCAAGAGGACAGTGTCTAGTTTGAGAAACAGATGCCTCACAAGTCGTCAACTGGCAGCTTCATTAAATACTACCCGCAAAACACCAGTCTCAACAGTGAAGAGGCAACTCCGGGATGCTGGCCTTCTGGAGGCCAGGTCATCTGATGCAGCACTCCATCTCTCTTCTTCTTGGTCAAATTACCCTTACACAGCCTGGAGGTGTGTTGGGTCATTGTCCTGTTGAAAAACAAATGATAGTCCCACTAAGCGCAAACCGGATGGGATGGCGTATTGCTGCAGAATGCTGCGGTAGCCATGCTGATTAAGTGCGCCTGGAATTCTAAATACATCACGACAGTGACACCAGCAAAGCAACCCCACACCATAACCCCATGCTTCACAGTGGGTACTACACATGCAGAGATCATCTGCTCACCTACTCTGCGTCTCACAAAGACACAGCGATTTGAACCAAAAATCTAAAATTTTGACTCATCAGACCAAAGGACAGATTTTCACTGGTCTAATGTCCATTGCTCTTGTTTCTTGGCCCAGGCAAGTCTCTTCTTATTGTTGTCCCAAGTAGTGGTTTCTTCGCTGAAACTCGACCATGAAGGCCTGATTCACGCAGTCTCCTCTGAACAGTTGATGTTGAGATGTGTCTTTTACTTGAACCCTGTGAAGCATTTATTTGGGCAATTTCTGAGGGTGGTAACTGCAATTAACTTATCCTCTGCAGCAGAGGTAACTCTGGGTCATCCATTCCTGTGGCGGTCCTCATGAGAGCCAGTTTCATCATAGCGCTTGATAGTTTTTGCGACTGCACAAAGTTCTTGAAATGTTCTGGATTGATTGACCTTCATGTCTTAAAGTAATGATGGACTGTCATTTCTCTTTGCTTATTTGAGCTGTTCTTGCCATAATATGGACTTGGTCTTTTACCAAATATGGATATATTCTGTGTATACCACCCCTATCTTGTCACAACACAACTGATTGGCTCAAACACATTAAGAAGGAAAGAAATTCCACAAATTTACTTTTAACAAGGCACACACTTCTTCAGGCTAGGTTATCCACTTCCTGTCTGACTGATGAGCCCAAAGTAAACTGTTTGTTGCTCAGGCCCTGTAGCCAGGATATGCATATAATTGGTACCATTGGAAAGAAGGCACTCTGTTTTTCAAAAGTATCTGTAATCTGATTACAATATTGTTGCTTGTCACATAAGGGACTACAGTTGACTACCTCATGAAACTGGTTGAGAGAATGTCAAGAGTGTTCAAAGCTATCATCAAGGCAAAGGGTGGCTATTTGAAGAATCTCAAATATATTTTGATTTGTTGAACACTTTTTTGGTTGCTACATGATTCTATATGTGTTATTTCATAGTTGTGACGTCTTCACTATTATTCTACAATGTAGAAAATAGTAAAAATAGAGAAAACCCTTGAATGAGTAGGTGTGTCCAAACTTTTGACTGGTACTGTATGTTGTGAAATTGTTAGACATTACTTGTTAGATATTACTGCACTGTCGGAGATAGAAACAGAAGCATTTCACTACACCCACAATAACACCTGCTAAACATGTATATGTGCCCAATAAAATTGTATTTGACTTGAATTGTAATAATATCTTTCCTGTTTTTTTTCTTGTTTTGTTTTTGGTATAAAATATAACTCGGAGCAATGACTAAATAGTTGTTAATTGTTTAAGGTTGTTAGTTTACAACAGTTTGTATTTTGATATTGTATAATGTAACTGAATTGAAAACTATCAGGGGGGGTGGATGGATAATATTAACATGAATTTTAATCGGGACACTTCTAGGGGGATTCTAATCTGGTGAAACACCTGCAGTATTGATTTAGGTTATGGTCCAAACACCTAAAAGACACCCTCGTCCACTTACCCTCGATTTATGCCCTTGGGGGAATCCCTGTCGCCCTTGGGGGAATCCCTGATTAAGGGCGGTCCAAATGATTAGCTAAGCAAGGGATGTTTGCAACGTAAGCCCCTCAGCCCTCGTTTATGTTCACTCCGGGCCTGAAACTCCCCATAATTCAATTCGCGACGATTGTACATCCACTAAGAAAAGTCCACCAAAACTTAAAAACAACATAAATGGAGCAGTCAACATACAAGTGTAAGTAAAAACGAATGTAAAAAGGTTAGAACTTGTGCAACTAATGTACATGACGGAACAAACACTTCTAGTAAAAGTTTTTGTTTGATGAGCTTTTGGAAATTGTAGAAATAAAACATTTTCCTTCTTCAGAAGTTAGTTAGCTAATTAATTTGCTAGTTATCATATAGTAGGCGTATATTAATAATGATACAGTTAATATAAGTAGACATGCAATCATAATTGACTGTAGCGCATATATAGCACCCGCAAGCTGCCGCCGGCTGAAAATGCAATCATCGCGGGATGAACGAGTGACGAATTTCCGGACAAGGGCGGTCCATTTTAAAATCCTTCATTCCTCCCTCGCCCTGAAAGTGTCTACTCGTCAGACGCCATGTTACGTCATCAGAAGTGTCCACTTAATTTGAGGGCTGAGGGGATAGGGTGTGTTTTGACTGTATTTGTATGGGGTTACCTTTTCTATTATCATTGCACACTAATGCTGTATATGTGCTTTCGGAGTTATCGGAAGTTAGTTCCGACTGGGAAGTTTCACTTGAACGACCCTACATCAATTATTGTTTTTAACTAACCCTCATTGTTCTATATCTGCCTACAAGTCGGAATTTGCCTACAAGTGTGAAACACCTAGAAAATGTGCGAGTTATGACGTTTTACCATGCCCTTAACTTTTCAATCAAAATAACAAATCCGTATTTGACAACTACAATAGGCCTATGGGTAATGTAGATAGTTTGACGATATTGTCAATGTTAAGCAAACTAGCTAAATATTTATCAGCAACGTTGTTTGAAGAATTGTTAAGACCAAAAAGCACATGAGTGAAACAAAGTCTTAATATCAAAATCAAATAGGAAACTCCGACGAGCACAGGAACGCAGCATAACCAAATGGAAAGGTGGTAACTACTCGTTGTGGATGCATTCACACATGCTTTGAACTCGTTGAAACGCCGATTGGCTAATGGCCAAAAAAACTAAAAGTACATGCTTGTAAACAAAATATAGTGTTAAACAGATTTATTTTATAAATAACGTTTAATTGTTACACTTAACTGCCGAAAATTCTGTTATGGAGATCATTTTCTTAGGTGATATCAGGGGTCTTCATGGGGAGAATTCGGAGTTCATGCCGCGTTGCATACAATTGGGAAATCTCCGACATCAGACTTCAGTGTGTTCAATACAACTGTCAATTCGAGAAAAATGTTTCGAGCAGGATAAATTGTTTTGAACAGTCATCCAAGTCGGAAACTCTGGGATCATCCTAGACTTCTCCCTATTGAACGTTCCATATTCTCCGACTTGAATATCACGATTTGATCTAGTTTTTTCCCGAATCCCAGTGGTCTTGAAAGCACCACTAGAGACGATGGATTTCCCCCCCACTTGGTTATGAACGTAGTAGTAACTTACCTTACAAAACTACAACTAATTTACCATAAATGTTGATGTACATATCTGGAGGCATATGCTTTTGTGTAGAGGGAAATAATAAGTAAAACAATGGTTCTAGTTTTCTTGAAGCGGATGTGGAGGCGGAAGATTTGTATATTATTGTTACATGGTAGTGATATGGTCATTACTAATAAAATAAAGGCGTTGAGTGGGAAATATATATATATATATATATATACACACACAATATTTGAAAGTTCAGTGTCGAGCAACATAGGCATCTACTGAACAATTTTAGACGAAATGTTTACCCGAAATTTTTCCAGAACTGTGCGAGCAAACTTAAGACACCATACCAAGTTATTCGCCAGCAACTAGCACACACTAGTCACAGCACAGTGTGGCTAGGCTAAATTAGCTAAGCTAGCTAGGAGGTATCGTCGTGTTTAATGACAACAGAGGCTAGAAAAGTACTCGAGGGACGCGAAGCAGGAGAACCGTCTGCATGAGAATGGTTTAAATTAGCTAGTTAGTTTAGTTTATTGTGGAGCAAATCACGTCTGTTGCTGCATCGAGAATGTCGACCCTTCACCTCCACGGAACCCCCTTGCCTGTTGTGGCGACGAGCTAGCAAACGTTCTCCTTCAGTTGAATGGACGTCGCAGTGGACATGGTTTGATCAACAATGTGCGCTAATTGCTAAGCTAACTGCTCTGGTTTCGATGTTGACGGTCACGAGCTACTCGTCGGATGAAGAGGGTCGCACTCATTTAGGCTGGAAAACTACAAGAACGTCATTCAGATTGGATAACCACTGGCGCAACTTTAAATGGATACAATTGCGACATTTGGATGAAATTATGCATTATCCCGGTACATGAAGACGTCACAACCAATGGATATTCAAAAGTGAAATCGCCAATAATGTTAAATGTTTATTGGCTGAATATGGAGCTTAGAATAGTTATTTAAAACAATTTGTGGCGTTTTTATTTTGTTGCGGGATCATATGTCCTCATTTTAAAGGGGGAGTGATGGCGCTTTTGACTGATGTTGTCCTGCGCCCCAGGTAGTTCTCAGGCTTTCAGTTAACGTTGCTGTACAGGAGTGGTGGGGGTGGACGCCGCCCGGCTTGGCCCAGCAATTTCCTTAAAATGGAATAGGAATGGAAATGTATTTTTAATCTTTTACAGTTTTGTCTTTGAGACGTCAACTCAACAGTATTGTCATGTCGCCCAGCTGTTGGCATATCAAGAAATTGTCTTCATTGAAATTATTTTTCTTGAGACAAACAATCATGAACATGAAGGAGAAGTTCCCGAAGCAACAATATGTGTGCTAATTGAAATATAACCTAATCATGGACTGATGTCACTCACAGATGTCAACACAATAGATTTTAAACACAAGTACTATTGGCTTTTTCAAGAAAATGTAAGTTGTGATTTCATCATGTCTGATTTTGCTGAATTCGTACCTCCTCCCGAGTGCCCAGTTTTTGAGCCGAGTTGGGAAGATTTTTCGGATCCACTAGGATTTATAAACAAGATTCGACCTATTGCAGAGAGAAGTGGTATCTGCAAAATTCGACCGCCCGAGGTAACCTCACTGTTTCTGCTTTTGGAATATAACACATTGCTTCCATTTTAAGATGTACGCCTGCATTGGTTTGTGCCCTTGTTGTCATCTATTTATGATATTTTCGGCCTAGCCCACGCACATTTTTAGTCGATTAACGACATTTCTCGTTTTAATTTTTCACGTGTGGAGGTCAAATACGAATCAAATTTCTTGTCTGTATATTTGAACAATGAGTTTGGATGTTTTATATTTAGCCAAACAGTTAAAGTAAAGTCGTCATTTAAAACAGCGGCCTCTATTCCAGACTCCCGTCTGACTCTTTGTTTTCTTTTTTTTGTGTGTTTTCTGGACAGATCGCAACTGTTACATTCGGGATATCAAGTAACGTCACACGAATTAGATGTCTAGATACATTTTTGAACTTTAACAATTTGATATCAATTCCTAGTTGCTTTTCATTTGATGGCCTAGATTTCCAAGGCTTTGCTACATCATGACAACAATATTAACAATATCCATGTATGTAACTCTAAAGAGTAATATTTTGTTTTTTTATGGTTTGGGATAGGCCTACAGTAGCAGGAATTAAATTGGAACCCAAACGCGCAACTTTTCATGTTTTATTATTTGGCCTTGTGCAAATCAAATGTATGTCTAATATTGGCCTTTTTCTATTTTTCTCTTTTATTCCCATTTCCCACATGGAACATTTGGGTGATTAGGCTAACCCTCTTTTATATTTGGTCTATTTTGCACCCACACAACCTCCCAGAAGCAACTGTCACTTTTTTATTTTATTGCACTGTGCTCCAGTATTATTTGTCATTTGGGGATAAGTCTGTGCCCATTTTGAGCAATTAGACTACAAGGGACTTTATTTGTGACATAAGTTATTTGTGTCATATCCAGTATTCTGGTATTGTCGGGTGGATTTAAACATTTTAGATGTAATTTTGTTTTACATCCAATTTCCTGGCCCGACGCTTATCCACACATCCCTATATTATTTATGTGAAAAGGGTATTTGAATAGTATTATGTCATGTTTATTTTGACAAGTATTTTCACATTTTGTTGTTGCTTTTACTTCCACATTACTTAGTCGTCTGAAAATATGAACCAAAGTTGTTCATTTGGTTTCCATTGTTCTCTTCTGTCTTTTAGGACTGGACACCTCCTTTCGCCTGCGACGTACGCAACTTCCGCTTCACTCCCAGAGTCCAGAGACTCAATGAATTGGAGGTAAGTATATTGTACCTAGTAACAACACTGTGAAGGCTATGTTGGAAATGCAGTTAGGTAGCCTGTATGTAGTCGTTATAAGGTATAGGCCGTCATTGTAAAAAAAATATTTGTTCTTCTGACTTGCCTAGTTAAATAAAAATAAATAAAATATAGTTGTTGCCTAAGTAGTCAAATTAGCTAGTTATTCGGCTGAGTTTGTCAGTCATTTACTGATGTATGTTATTTAACCATTGGTTATTATGTCTTGGTAGTCTGTGAATTACTTTATTTTTTTTGTGAGGTAGCCTATACGTTGGTGTGGCTTGACAGTGCAGACCTTATGTGCATTGATTGCAGCTGCCGTCACATTTTTGGGGGCAGCACTCTTGAATACAATGACTGAGTTAACAGCACTGGCCTGAATGGGTGGTAGGCCTAGGCCTACTTTAGGAAGTGTCTTTAGGGTCAGGAAAGTTGCAGCTTAGCCTACATTAAGAGTTTAAAGGATATCAGTCACTGGTATTTGTAAGCTGTCTTTACTTTGATTTCTCCAAGGCTACAGCACCCAAAGACACCACTTTATATTCCTGTTTAGAGTTGAGCATACCAGATTTTTCACTTGAATTGACTTTCATGTGTTTGTGTACCGTTCCCTCACCTCTCCCATTGCTTTCAGGCCCTCACTCGAGTCAAGCTCAACTTCCTGGATCAGATTGCCAAGTTCTGGGAGCTGCAGGGGTCCAGGCTGCGCTTCCCTCATGTGGAGAGGAAGATCCTCGATCTGTACCAGCTCAGCAAAGTAAGACCGGAGTCAGACCATTCACCTGAACAGTATACTGTTCTTAGAAACTTGTGGTGTGTTTGTAAGTATGCTGTGATTTATTTATATCTGAGGAGTAAGTAGTGTTTGTTTTGGATTTTGTTTTAGGACAGCAGAGGTGCTAAGTGCTGGTATACATTTGAATGGCTCCTTAGTATTCTGAACATATGATTTTTGTGTATGAGTCAACCACAGCCATCTTACTAAAAAAACATTGTATTTCAGATTGTCTCCTCTGAGGGAGGCTTTGAGACAGTGTGTAAGGAGAAGAGATGGTCCAAGGTGGCCAGCAGGATGGGTTTCCCCCCAGGGAAAGGTATGGGCTCTCTGCTGCGGTCCCACTTCGAGAGGATCCTCTACCCCTATGAGCTCTTCCAGTCTGGAGCCACGCTCACTGTAAGTGCTATTGGTCGACACATGCACACAAGAACATGTAGGCTCGGTGTCTGGAGTGTGAGAAATGTTTTTATGATGTCAATAGAGGTAGTAAATTGAATCAGCCCTCTATCGGCAAGTGTTAGCACAAACCTATGATGATCCACACCTATGTATTCACACTTCTACATTCTTACAACTCATGTCAATACCCTGTCATGTGGTTCTTTCCTTTTGTGCTTTGCCATGCTACATTCACATTTGTAACAGTGTCCTGTACAGAGGAGGCTGGTGTGAAGAGCTATAGGAGGACGGGCTCATTGTAATGGCTAGGACAGAATCAATCCAGCCATTACAATGAGCCCATCCTCTTATAGCTCCTCCCACCAGCCTCTTCTGGTTCTGTATCACAACATGTAAGGGATAATCAACAAGGGGCTATGCGTTCTATGGGAAATAATGTACGATGTGGAAGGTGTGTTCCACAACGTGCTAGTGGAATGGAACTAACCTTTCACGGAGTTGCATTATTTTTCAGAGAAAGCGTAGAGCCTCGAGTTGATCCCTTTTATACCATGGTTATAATTTAACACCTTTACTGCTTTATTAGCTGGCAAGTTTACTAGATGGCTACAGTAGTTGCCCTGGTAACCAAACAGACTTGCTACTTTAGGTAACCAAACCACCAGTCCTAGCTTGCTATTATGAAAATGTAGTTCAACAATGCCAATAATGTTTTTAGTTAGAATTTTGCTTTCAAAAGCAGCTCAAACATAGAACATGTAAGAATGAACTATAGCCATTGAATGCTACCGTGCAGATATACCGTGCATTATAGGGAATTATACAACGGGTGGGTCTAATTCTGATTGGTTAAATGCTCGTTCCAGCCGGTGTCTATTCCACAAGTTACCACTGGCTAAATCTATCACATTAAAATGCCTATTTACTTTGTTCCGTCTGACTGCGAAATCCAGTGTCTCATCAGCCCAGCCAGGCTGAATAAACTTGATCTCCACTATAAAAAGCATCTAGACATTCTCATTTCTTTTAGACTAACATTTAGTTTTCAACAGCAGAAATTAGTATAAACCTTGCTGTCTGTCTCTCGAACATTTGCAATGTTTCAATATTCAAATTCGATATCCAGCTGTCCATAGTAATGAACGTGTAGGAGTCGGGACGAGACGGACAGGCAGGCAGCATTTCTGTCAGTCGACATCTTGAATCAGCTGGCATCCTTTTTGTGGATATATACAAAGAAACGGGAATGGGGGGAAAAAAGGTGAAACGGAAGTGCCGCTAGTTTGCAGTCTTTACAGTGTAAGAATATTCTAAGATAAATACACAACGCAGAGGACTAAATGAGGACTATAATGTTTAACACATTACCCATAGGTCTATTGTAGTTTTGGCAGGAATTTCAGTCCAGGACTCAAAGCTGTGGCAAGTTCTCATTGGTCCGAATTGTCTATACATTGAGCTTGAAACAAGATATTTGGCTATTGGCCCAATTTTACTGCCAGGAATTATATTTGGCCATCACAGGCAAGGTTTGGGTTATTAACTACAGTTGAAGTTTACATACACCTTAGCCAAATACATTTAAGCACAATTTTTTCACAATTCCTGACATTTAATCCTAGTGAAAATTTCCTGTCTTAGGTCAGTTAGGATCACCACTTTATTTTAAGAATGTGAAATGTCAGAATAGTAGTAGAGATTTTTTTCAGCTTTTATTTCTTTCATCACATTCCCAGTGGGTCAGAAGTTTACATACACTCAATTAGTAGTTGTTAGTATTGCTTTTTACATTGTTTAACTTGGGTCAAACGTTTCGGGTAGCCTTCCACAAGCTTCCCACAATAAGTTGGGTGAACTTTGGCCCATTCCTCCTGACAGAGCTGGTGTAACTGAGTCAGGTTTGTAGGCCTCCTTGCTCGCACACGCTTTTTCAGATTGCTCACACATTTTCAATAGGATTGAGGTCAGGGCTTTGTGATGGGCACTCCAATACCTTGACTTTGTTGTCCTTAAGCCATTTTGCCACAACTTTGGAAGTATGCTTTTGGCCATTGTCCATTTGGAAGACCCATTTGCGACCAAGCTTTAACTTCCTGACTGATGTCTTGAGATGTTGCTTCAATATATCCACATAATTTTCTCCCTCATGATGCCATCTATTTTGTGAAGTGCACCAGTCCCTCCTGCAGCAAAGCACCCCCACAACATGATGCTGCCACCCCCGTGCTTCACGGTTGGGATGGTGTTCTTCGGCTTGCAAGCATCCCCTTTTTCCTCCAAACATAACGATGGTCATTATGGCCAAACAGTTATATTTTTGTTTCATCAGACCAGAGGACATTTCTCAAAAAAGTACGATCTTTGTCCCCATGTGCATCTGCAAACCATAGTCTGGCTTTTTTATGGCGGTTTTGGATCAGTGGCTTCTTCCTTGCTGAACGGCCTTTCAGGTTATATCGATATAGGACTTGTTTTACTGTGGATATAGCTACTTTTGTACCTGTTTCCTCCACCATCTTCACAAGGTCCTTTGCTGTTGTTCTGGGAGTGATTTGCACTTTTCGCACAAGTACGTTCATCTCTAGGAGACAGAACGCGTCTCCTTCCTGAGCGGTATGATGGCTGCGTTGTCCCATGGTGTTTATACTTGCGTACTATTGTTTGTGCAGATGAACGTGGTACCTTCAGGCGTTTGGAAATTGCTCCCAAGGATGAACCAGACTTTTGGAGGTCTACACTTTTTTTTTTTTCTGAGGTCTTGGCTGATTTCATTTGATTTTCCCATGATGTCAAGCAAAGAGGCACTGAGTTTGAATGTAGGCCTTGAAATACATCCACAGGTACACCTCCAATTGACACAAATGATTTCAATTAGCCTATCAGAAGCTTCTAAAGCCATGACACAATTTTCTGGAATTTTCCAAGCTGTTTATAGGCACAGTCAACTTAGTGTATGTAACGTTCTGACCCACTGGAGTTGTGATACAGTGAATTATAAGTGAAATAATCTTTAAACAATTGTTGGAGAAATTACTGCACAAAGTAGATGTCCTAACCGACTTGCCAAAACTATAGTTTAACAAGAAATTTGTGGAGTGGTTGAAAAGAGTTTTAATGACTCCAACCTAAGTGAATGTAAACTTCCGGCTTCAACTGTCTCTTTGTTCAGTGGAGAAAATACTGAGTACAGAGAAGAATGAACATCTACTTTCCAGCGTAACAACTTCTTTGTTCTCTTTGAATACATATATTTTCTCCCCCTGATTTGCTTTGGGGTCTGTGTTATTGAAGAATAACATCAACTGCTAACAACAGTTTCAGTGTTAGAAGTGATTGTGTTGTTGGCTAGCTCGTCGACAGTGTCCTGACGGGAGAGCAAATCTTTTTGCCTAGCGAAATCACGCCTCATTAGCTCACTGTTATGGATGTATACAAATAAATGTCACTGTAAAACAGCTTTTGCAAATGCAGCTAACGTTGTTTTTGACGTGACTGTAAGTTAGCCGTGGTGGTTGGCTACCAAACAAGGGATAAGAACGTTGCCATCCAGTATGTTGTTGTGACGTGACTGTCATTAATGTGATGACGGTTATTTTATCAAATCAAGTAACTATATTCAATTATTACGTGATTAAATTAATCATGTAACAATTAACTCATTAGCGATCTTGGGGCACCATGGAAAAAGTTTGTTTAATGAGTCACCATTTCCCGAATGAACTCAAGAATATATCAGAATAGATCGTTATCCTACCAGCCATCCATGAATTATTACCTCATCAGTCTCATTCTGAGCGTCGTTGACTTCAAATCTGCACAAATCCTAGTCTAAATGATGATTCAGCCATACACAAATTTGCTTAGTAAAAAAATAATTAACTAAATCACACAGAATTACAAACACACACACACACACACACACGATAGATTATACGCTGATTACTAACATAATGCAATGACAAGTCCCTAGTGGACTAACCCGAAAGAGCGGGAGAGACTGTATATATGTGTGGAAAATATGCTCATTGTAAATATGGCTATTTTGCACCCTAACAAGCACTCATTAGAAAATAATTGCAATGAATGTCTTTGCCGTCTTTCTGTAGAAATCGCCCGGTCCATCTATTGGGAGTCGTTCGACAGAAGTCTCTGGTTTGTCCACCAGAGGTCACAATGTCCTTGGTAGTAGTAGTAGGCTTTCTTTGTTCTGGAAGTGTTTGTTAGAATGGTAACATCAAAGGTATACAATGGTTGTTTGCTGAGATCTTCCTTGTGTCTTTGGTCAAAGTTCTAGACTACTTTACATTATCCAGCCGCAGACTGAGAATGTTTGGTATAGTCTTCAGAGGGTCTGACCATTTTCTTGTCTGGTAGAGTGACGTTCGGCTCAACACCGTCCGCCTGCTTGGTCTGAATTTAAATTGCAACCATTTCAACATGTAGCCACCACTTCACGTTTTCTGGTCTCAATGGTTGATTATTCAGGGTACAGCTAGGACCACTTTCCACACCGGCAGCAACCCATTATGTTTTGGTCTAATATGTTAATTCTTTAGGAGTCCTTTATAAGCACTCTGGCAAAAGGGGTGTTCCATCCTTTTGGCATAATGTCTGTACTCATGTGGGCGTGGTTACTGACTGGGTAAAACTTTGTTTTTTATATAATGATCTAATATAGAAAGCTGTTATCACATTTTGTCTTCTCACAAATAGTTTCATATTTAATCATGTAAGTTTTACAACATTTAGATTGAACTCTGACAAACATTGTGGAAGCTCTTAAAGTTACAATGTTTCCGTTATAAAGTCTTTAATGATGTCACATGATTGTTCTTGAAGTCCCTCCCGACCATTTCCAACATTCTTTGTGTTAGAAATATTGTTTCATTATCCACTTTTGGATGTTGGAGTTTTGACGGGAAGAAACTCTTTTTAACAAAAAGGGTTCTTTCCCCTCAATACTGCATGGCAAGGGAGAGAAAGTTCCTGCAAGGTATTTATGACCATCATAAAACTGGCCAACTCCCCCAGGAGAGTGGTGTCTTGAAACCTTTGATTAGCCGGCACCTTTTGATCTCCTTATAGGAGGGGAAAGTCATGGAAATGGAACATTTAGTACGAACAACTGGGTCGAGTCCATAGATACAGAACAAAAAGACTGAACGACTGGGTCGCGTCTCTAGCAACCGAAACGATAGAACGAACGACCAGCCGGCTTGGGTAACAACCCTAGATTTGTGTCGGGACTATATCTTGTGGAAGAATGAAATAGTATGAATAAATTAATAAAAATAAAGTTAATGAATATATGTCCATTATTTGAACATGTTGGTAACCCGTAAAAGTGATAATGCCCTCAGCAGGTGTTTGGAGGATATATTGGCACGGGTGTTAGGGCCGAGACAAAGCCGAGGGCCGGCAAACCTTGTCAATATATCCTCCAAACACTGGCTGAGGGCATTATCACTTAAAAATGCACACTCTAGAATGCCAATTAGAAATGTGTGTTCAACAATTCCCTCATATAGTTTTCAACTATATTCTTCACAGCTGTCTAGTTACCACCACAAACTGATGCTGGTGCTAAGATCACATACAATGAGCTGTATACAGCCATAAGCAAACAGGAAAACATTCATCCAGAGGTGGTGCTCCTAGTGGCCAGGGACTTTAATGCAGGGAAACTTAAATCTGTTTTACATCATTTATACCAGCATGTTAAATGTGCAACCAGAGGGTGGAAAAAAACTCTAGACCACCGTTACTCCACACACAGAGATACTCCACACACAGGGGTTCGTGCTCAGTCCCCTCCTGTACTCCCTGTTCACTCATGACTGCATGGCCAGGCGTGACTCCAAGACTTTAAGTTTGCTGATGACACAACAGTGGTAGGCCTGATCACCAACAAACGATGAGACAGCCTATAGGGAGGAGGTCCGAGACCTGGCCTTGTGGTGCCAGGACTGCAACCTCTCCCTCAACATTATTAAGACAAAGGATGATTGTGGACTACAGGAAAAGGAGGACCGAGCAGCTTCAAGTTCCTTGGCGACCACATCACCAACAAACTAACATGGTCCAAGCACACAAAGACAGTCGTGAAGAGGGCACGACAAAACCTATTCCTCCTCAGGAGACTGAAAAGATTTGGCATTTGTCCTCAGATCCTCAAAAGCTTCTGCAGCTGCTCCATCGAGAGCATCCTGACTAGTTGCATCACTGCCTGGTATGGCAACTGCTCGGCCTCCGACTGCAAGGCACTACAGAGGGTAGTGCGAACGGCCCAGTACATCACCGGGGCCAAGCTTCCTGCCATTCAGGACCTCTATACCAGGTGGTGTCAGAGGAAGGCCCTAAAATTTGTCAAGACTCCTGCCACCCTAGTCATAGACTGTTCTCTCTGCTACCACACGGCAAGCGGTACCGGAGCGCCAAGTCTAGGTCCGAGATTAGACTCCTGAACAGCTAATCAAATGTCTACGCAGACTATTTGCATTGCCCCTCCCCCCTCTTTTACGCTGCTGCTACTCTGTTTATTATCTATGCATAGTCACTTTAATAACTCTACCTACATGTACATATTACCTCGACTAACCGGTGCCCCTGCTCATTGACTCTGTACCAATACCCCCTGTATTTATAGCCTTGCTATTGTTATTCTACTGCTCCTCTTTAATTATGTCACTTTTATTTTTTACTTTTACTTTTTAGTTTATTTCTTAACCAACAATGCAGTTAAGAAAATAGAGTTAAGGGCTTGTAAGTATTCGGCACATGTGACAAATACAATTTGATTTGAAATGTTACTACTCCGTGCTCTATTCAACCACTCTCCAAGAATCTATCAACCAACACCTTACATCTGCCACAGTAACACCTACCTTACCACCACGTTGTTTTGAAGTGTGAAGTGGGTATGTAGGCCTTCTCCTGCCTCTGTTGCTGACTTTTAACTCTGCTCCCTACACTCACTCTCCCCCTCAGGGTATCCACCGTCTGTACGAGGAGGGAGATGACGGAGAGGAGCAGGACGAGGGCATGGGGGAAGAGGAGGAGGATGAAGAGGACCGAGAGAGGGACAGCCTGAGTGACGGCACTCAGAACAAGGATTGCCCGCTCCCTGAGCGACGCTCCCGCCGCCTGAAGTCCGAGGTCGGTGATGAGGTGATCACTGGAGACTGTTTTTATATTTTTATCAGTTTCATTTTGATTTCACATGGTGATTTACAAAAAATTATCAGCACTTTTACTCTTCTGTTTTTTGCCTAACTTGTTTGTGGACTTAATGCAATTGAAGGAGATACGTTCTCGTTAGCAAGAGGGCCTTTGCAGCCTGTTTGTAGCTAATGCATCCAGAGCTGGCATTATCAATAGACAGAGAGCCTTAGCCTTGCGTGTACTGTGTCTGCCCAAACTGCCCATAACATCAACAGAGATCTCTCTTCTTGGCAATCTGCTTGTCACCCTGTGTCATGGGGTCACAAGGTTACTGTAATGGCATTATCTTTTCCTCTTGTGTAATTCAGAACAGCCTATTTCTTATCACAAGTGCTGTAGAAAGTTAGGTTGGGGGTTGTAGTTTTATAGGCTGCTAACTGAGATACTGTACCCAATACTGATCTAATGTATGGATACGCCAGGGTTTCCGTTTTTTGAAAATGTGGCGCTGAACATTTGACCAGCAGCATTTTAACTTCTAAGGGATAGCCCCCTTTTTTTTTTTTTTTCACCTAAAATGACATACCCAAATCTAACTGCCTGAAGCAAGGAAACACTGAAGTTTGTGGAAATGTGAAAAAACAAAGAAAAAAACAAATGACATTTAGTGTTGTCACCCAGGTACATTTGGGCAAATCGTGAAGGAGACATTTACATTCATATTACATTTTTCTGCAAGAATATTTTCAAATCTGTATACTTGGACTTTGATGTAGCTTTTCCAGTATTAGTAGCCATATTATAAGTTTAACATCTTCAAAACAACCAGTTTTCATAACTCTCCATATTCGTATAATTTTTGGCCAAAAGGAAAAGGCTGGCTGTCGCACAAGGTTAGCATCTACATTTTGCGACAGATACGGGGTTTCCGGATACTCCCGTAAAGGCTATCTAGCTAGCTTTGTTTGACCCCGATTGGTGCTTATTTGACAAAGTTACAGTCGATCAAGTGAAGACCGCCCGCATCATTGGCGTGCCATGAAGGCATTGCTCTCTGACCAAATGTGGTGTCCTATAGGATATACTACACCCCTAATGATATAGTGAAGTCTCGTTATGTTCTAGGATCTCTGAGGAATACATACGGATGCCATTTGACTGGTTGAAACAACATTTAGGGTAAGATTTTCACAGATTCCTTTCTTTGCAAATTGAACGAGTGGGAATACAAAATCGATCGTGCATACTATATGGACCTTTTTTAGGATATGAAAAAGGATTTTATCTAACAAAACGACATTTCATGTTATTTCTGGGACCCTTTGGATAATAAATCAGAGCAAGATACACATTTCACCTTCAGAGGTGAATTTATCACAGTGGAAAGTGTTTTGTTGTTAGGCGCTCTCCTCAAACAATAGCATGGCATTTTTTCGCAGTAATAGCTACTGTAAATTGGACAGTGCAGTTATATTAACAAGATTTTAAGCTTTCAGCCGATATAAGACATTTCTATGTACTGACATTTGTTTCTCTAAAATCTGCAATCGTGACACAAGGCTCTGCATGATTCACAACTGTCCCGTTGACGGGACGCCTATCCCTAGTAGTTCGACGGACATTTGAGAAATTTATCAGACCGATATGTATTGGGTGCGTAACCTGATTAGGGCGTTCGCCCACGGTGCTCAGAATGACAGAAATCACATTTGGATTGTTGTACTTCATATTAACAGAACATGAAAGTCTAGGATGCAATGATGTGCGGTCCTTCTTGCTGAATTCTGATGTGCGCTTTGAAGATGTTAGAATAACTATCCACATTTACTTTTCCTCAGCCAACAAGACGAGTAACAAATAGCAAAATTACTAGCCTATTTCTTTCTCGACAAGATGACCAAAAGAATAGGTAAACCTTTCTCCAATGGGGGATAGCAGATTGCTGCAATCCCGCATAGTAGAAAAGTTGACCTGTTCTATTGGTCATCTTGTCGAGAAGAAATAGCCTATTCCAAACTGACTTTGGGACAGTTGTGGGAAGATGGAAAACTTTAAAAAGCAATTAGTCTGATGCAACCGGTCAGAAAATGTTTATAAACTATTATTTCTTCACATTACCAGCGCACAAGGCAGATGACTACGTGCGTCTGTTCGTTCAATAGATAATGCATTTAGCGAGCAAACACTGCTGTCAAAAGGGCACATGTGAGTGGTTTCATGTGACAGAGATGAAAATATCCATTAGAAAGAGGGGAGATCTAATATGCAACAACTAGCTTGGGATGCTTATATGACTACTATTGTGCCTTTGGCTACTGGACAATGAAAGAAAGTTGATATAAAATAATTGCCTTCGTGGATATGGTCTGATTTTAGCTAGGCTACTTTGAATTAAGGTAAGACATGCCTCGTATTAAAAAGTTCAGGTTTCAAACAATTAAATATATTTTTTCAAAATGTATACTGCCTCCAGCTTATTGCAAAGTTGTTTGTGACACGCTGATGAAACCTGCCTTCCATTGCCTATGCATTTGCTGTTTGAGATGCTGTAGCTGCAGCTCTCGTACTGTCTTGACAGATTTTCCACTCAAAGGCTTTGTATTTGTGCGCATGTGATGGATAACATGCATAATGAATATACTGTACACGTGCCAATTTTAATTCCGCAACAGTATGCCAATTAACCTATAGACCGACAAGCATTATTTCGCAAACAGGATTTTTTATTATTCTCCCGGAAAATTGGCGCCGGCATATTTATCGGCTTTTACATTTTTTTGGTCTGCCAGAACCCTGCTAGAGGTAGTCCAGAGAACCTACTGTATGGCAATTGTTTTGTGTATTTTGGCATAAAGACATCCAAATGACATGCAATATACAGCAACAAACATACAACATAAAGCCTTCACCATGGATTCATTGATTATCCAGGCCCAATATCACATTACTACTGTTGTTGGCTACCTTTTTAATTGAACAGCGAACCAGCTTCTGCCCCTTCTTCAAGTCCTAAATTCCCCAGCTGTTGTCAGTAGAACTCTCCACGGGGTCAGTAGTTGATGTTTGTCATTCCAACAGGATCTAACTGTTTATCTATCTCTCCAGGACTCTGCATCTGAAATAGACCCCATTCCCTATATAGTACACTAGGTTTAACCAGGGCCTGCATAATGTTCTGTTCAAAAGTAGTGCACTATATAGGGAAAAGAGTAATATTTTGGACTCATCCCAGGAACGTTCCCTGATGTTGTATTGTTATGTTTTTGTCTCCTCTCCCAGCGGGAAAACAAAGAGCCCAAGACCATGCAGATCTTTGGCAGTGGTCCGAAGATGGTTGGTTTAGAGATTGTACCGGCTGGTAAGGAACTTAGCTAGTATTTATTTGACTTGACTTATTCAGAGCAGATGCTGCAACAACAAGTGTGTTCAGAGATTTTTCTACGATAGAACCTCTTTGGCAGGCCGCCTAAGCAGTCTTTCGGGACGCCTGTCCAAGCTGTATTGGACAATACCCAATAATGACAGAGAAAAAAGGTTTTTCTAAATGTTTACTTATTTACCCTTCGTTATGAGACTCAACATTGAGCTCTGGGGCATCCTGTTTTCATTGATCATCCTTGAGATGTTTCTACAACTTGATTGGAGTCAACCTGTGGTAAATTCAATTGATTGGACATGATTTAGAAAGGATCACACCGGTCTGTATAAGGCCCACAGTTGATGGTGCATGTCAGTGCAAAAACAAATCCATGAGGTCAAAGGCAGTGGTGGAAAAAGTAACTAGTTGTCATACTTGAGTAAAAGTAAAGATGCCTTAAGAAAATTACTCAAGTGAAAGTCACCCAGTAAAATACTAGAGTAAAAGTATTTTGTTTTTAAATATACTTAAGTAAATATAATCGCTAAAATATACTTAAGTATGAAAAGTAAAAGTATGTATAAATTCAAGTTCGGTATATTAAGCAACCCAGACGGCACGATTTTCATTATTTTTTTTTATTTTTTTTTTAAACATTTACGGATACCCAGGGGCACAATTTACAAACGTAGCATTTGTGTTTGAGTCTGCCAGATCAGAGGCAGTAAGCATGACCAGGGATTAGACTATTTTCCTGTCCTGTTAAGCATTCAAAATGTAACGAGTACTTTTTTGGGTGTCAGGGAAAATGTCTGGAGTATGTAGTGAAGTAAAAATTGTCTAAAATATAAATAGTAAAGTGAAAATGTAAGGAGTAAAAAGTACATTATATTCTTTAGGAATGTAGTGGAGTAAAAGTTGTCAAATATGAATAGTGAAGTACAGATACCCCCAAAAAGTACTTAAGTAGTAGTTTCAAGTATTTTTACTTAAGTACTTTACACCACTAGTCAACATAATTGTCTGTAGAGCCCGAGACAGGATTGTGTCGAGGCACAGATCTGTGGAAGGGTGCCAAAACATTTCTGCAGCTTTGAAGGTACCCAAGAACACGGTGGCCTCCATCATTCTTAAATGGAAGAAGTTTGGAACCACCAAGTGGTAAAGGGCCTAGAACATGGAGGTGACCATGACCCAATGGTCACTCTGACAGCGCTCCAGAGATCCTATGTGGAGATGGGAGAACCATCCAGAAGCCAACCAGCTTTGCACCATAAAGGACTGATTGGTGGAGTGGCCAGACGTAAGCCACTCCTCAGTAAAAAGACACACGACAGCCCGCTTGGAGTTTGCTAAAGACATCTAAAGGACTCTTAGACCATGAGAAACAAGATTCTCTGGTCTGATGAAACCAAGATTGAACTCTTTGGCCGGAATGCCAAGCGTCACATCTGGAGGAAACAGGCACCGCTCATCACCTAGCCAATACCGGGGCCCCTCAGGGGTGTGTACTTAGTCCCCTCCTGTACTCCCTGTTTACCCACGACTGCGTAGCCAAACACGACTCCAACACCATCATTACGTTTGCTGCTGACACAACAGTGGTAGGCCTGAACACCGTTAACGATGCGACGGCCTATAGGGAGGTCAGAGAACTGGCAGTGTGGTGCCAGGATAACAACCTCTCTCTCAATTTGAGCAAGACAAAGGAGCTGATCGTGGACTACAGGAAAAGGCAGGCCAAACAGGCCCCCATTAACATTGACGGGGCTGTAGTGGAGCGGGTCGAGAGTTTCAAGTTCCTTGGTGTCCGTATCACCAACAAACTATCATGGTCCAAACATACCAAGACGGTCATGAAGAGGGCACAACACAAACCTTATCCCCTCATGTGACTGAAAAGATTTGGCATGAGTCCTCAGATCCTCAAGGTTCTACAGCTGCACCATCAAGAGCATCCTGACTGGTTGCATCACCGCCTGGTATAGCAACTGCTCGGCATCTGACCGTAAGGCGCTACAGAGGTCAGTGCGTACGGCCCAGTACATCACTGGGGCCAAGCTTCCTGCCATCCAGGACATCTATACCAGCCGGTGTCAGAGGAAAGCCCATAAAATTGTCAGACTGCAGCCACCCTAGTCATAAACTGTTTTCACTGCAACCGCACGGCAAGTGGTACCGGAGCTCCAAGTCGAAGACCAAAAGGCTCCTCAAGAGCTTCTACCCCCAAGCCATAAGACTGCTGAACAATTAATAAAATCGCCGCTGGACTATTTGCATTGACCCCCCCTATCTTTTTTACACTGCTGCTACTCACTGTTAATTATCTATGCATAATCACATCACCCCTACCTACATGTACAAATTACCTCAACTAACCTGTACCCCTGCACACTGACTCAGTACCGATACCCCCTGTATATGGCCTCGTTATTCTTGTTACTTTTTAATATATATATATATATATATATATTTTACTTTAGTCTATTTGGTAAATATTTTCTTAACTCTTCTTGAACTGCACTATTGGTTAAGGGCATGTAACTAAGCATTTCACGGTAAGGTCTGCACTTGTTGTATTCAGCGCATGTGACAAAGTTTGATTCCATTCCTACGGTGAAGAATGGTGGTGGCAGCGTCATGCTTAGGGGATGTATTCCAGTGGCAGGGACTAGGCGACCAGTCTCGATTGATGGAAAGCTGAACGGAGCAAAGTACAGTTTCTTGATAACCTGCTCAAGACCTCAGACTCGGGCGACGGTTCACCTTCCAACAGGACAACGATCCTAAGCACACAGCCAAGACAATGCAGGAGTGGCTTCGGGACAAGTCTCTGAATGTCCTTGAGTGGCCCAGCCAGAACCCCAAAATTTGCTTTAAAACTGCAACATTTCCTTTTATCTCCATGGCAAAACGTGTAGAATTGCAGAAAATTAACTTTAAAACTGCAAAAATATATCTTGTGCGGCTGCTCGACCATGGAAACCCATTTAATAAAGCTCCCGACGAACAGTTATTGTACTGACGTTGCTTCCAGAGGCAGTTTGAAACTCTGTAGTGAGTGCTGCAACTGAGGACAGACTATTTTTACGTGCTACGTGGTTCCGCACTCGGTGGTCCCTTTCTGTGAGTTTGTTGGGCCTACCACTTCGCAGCTGAGCCGTTGTTGCTCCTAGACGTTTCCACTTCACAATACCAGCACTTGCAGTTGACCAGGGCAACTTAGCAGGGCAGACATTTGACTGACTGACTTGTTGGAGAGGTGTCATCCTATGTCTGTGCCATGTTGAAAGTCACTGATTACTTCAAATAGGCCATTCTACTACCAACCTTTGTCTATGGAGATTGCATGGCTGTGTGCTCAAATGTTTGGACACGTACTTATTCCAGGGTTTTTATTTTGACTATTTTCTACATTGTAGAATAGTAGTGAAGACATCAAAATATAAAAACACATGATATCCTGTAGTATCCAAAAAAGTATTAAACAAATCAAAATATATTTTATATTCTTCAAAGTAGCCACCCTTTGCTTTGATGACAGTTTTGCACACTCTTGACATTCTCTCAACCAGCTTCATGAGGTAGTCACCTGGAATGCATTTCAATTAACAGGTGTGCCTTGTTAATTGAAAACACCAAGTCCATATTATGGCAAGAACAGCTCAAATAAGCAAAGGGAAACGACAGTCCATTACTTTAAGACATGGTCAGTCAATCCGGAAAATTAAGAACTTTGAAAGTTTCTTCAAGTGCAGTCGCAAAAACCGTCTTGCGCTATGATGAAAGTGGCTCTCATGAGGACCGCCACAGGAATGGAAGACCCAGAGCTACCTCTGCTGCAGAGGACAAGTTCATTAGAGTTACCAGCCTCAGAAATTGCAGCCCAAATAAATGCTTCACAAGGTTCAAGTAACAGACACATCTCAACATCAACTGTTCAGAGGAGACTGTGTGAATCAGGCCTTCATTGTTAAATTGCTGCAAAGAAAGCATTACTGAAGGACACTAATAAGAAGAGACTTGCTTGAGCCAAGAAACACAAGCAGTGGACATTAGACCGGTGGACATCTGTTTTAGATTTGTTTCAAACCACCGTGTCTTTGTGAGACCAGAGTAGGTGAACGGATGAGCTCTGCATGTGTGGTTCCCACCATGAAGCATGGAGGTGGTGGTGTGGGGGTGCTTTGCTGGTGATATGGTCTGTGATTTTATTTTAGAATTCAAGGCACACTTAACCAACATGGCTACCACAGCATTCTGCAGCGATACGCCATCACATCTGGTTTGCGCTTAGTCCCACTATCATTTGTTTTTCAGCAGGACAATGACCCAACACACCTCCAGGCTGTGTAAGGGCTATTTGACTGAGAAGGAGAGTGATGGAGTGCTGCATCAGATGACCTGGCCTCCACAATCCCTCAACCCAATTGAGACAAGTTGGGCCGCAGAGTGAAGGAAAAACAGCCAAAAAGTGTTCAGTGTGTGTGTGGGAACTTCTTCAAGACTGTTGGAAAAGCATTCCAGGTGTAGCTGGGTGAGAGCGTGTAGAGTGTGCAAAGCTGTCATCAAGGCAAAGGTTGATACTTTGAAAAATTTAAATTTGTAGATTTTTGGGGGGGAAACTTTTTGGTGTTATTACATGATTCCATGTGTTATTTCATAGTGTTGATGTCTTCACTATTATTCTACAATGTAGAAAATAGTAAGAATAAAGATACCCTTGAATGAGTAGGTGTCAAATTTTGACTGGTACTGTGTGTGTGTATTCATTCATCAATCATTCAGACATACATACATACATTCATTCCAGGTAGGCTAGTTGAGAACAAGTTCTCATTTACATCTGCGACCTGGCCAAGGTAATGCACAGCAGTTCGACACACAACAACAAAGAGTTACACATGGAATAAACAAACATACAGTAGAAAAAAAGTATATACAGTGAGTGCAAATTAGGTAAGATAAGGGAGGTAGGGCAATAAATAGGCCATGGTGGCGAGGTAATTACTATATAGAAATTAAACATGAATGGTAGATGTGCAGAAGATGAATGTGCAAGTAGTGATACTGGGGTGCAAAGGAGCTAGATAGATACAGTATGGGGATGAGGTAGTTGGATGGGCTGTTTACAGATGGGCTATGTACAGGTGCAGAGATCTGTACATACAGTTGAAGTCGGAAGTTTACGTACATCTTATCCAAATACATTTAAACTCAGTTTTTCACAATTCCTGACATTTAATCCTAGTAAAAATCCATGTCTTAGGTCAGTTAGGATCATCACTTTTATTTTAAGACTGTGAAATGGTAGAGTGATTTATTTCAGCTTTTATTTCTTTCATCACATTCCCAGTGGGTCAGAAGTTTACAAACACTCAATTAGTATTAGGTAGCACTGCCTTTTAAATTGTTTAACTTGGGTCAAATGTTTCAGGTAGCCTTCCACAAGCTTCCCAAAATAAGTTGGGTGAATTTTGGCACATTCCTCCTGACAGCTGGAATAACTGAGTCAGGTTTGTAGGCCTCCTTGCTCGCACACGCTTTTTCAGTTCTGCCCACACATTTTCAATGGGATTGAGGTCAGGGCTTTGTGATGACCACTCCAATACCTTGACTTTGTTGTCCTTAAGCCATTTTGCCACAAATTTGGAAGTATGCTTGGGGTCATTGTCCATTTGGAAGACCCATTTGCGACCAAGCTTTAACTTCCTGACTGATGTCTTGAGATTTTGCTTCAATATATCCACATAATTTCCCTTCCTCATGATGCCATCTATTTTATGAAGTGCACCCATCTCTCCTGCAGCAAAGAACCCCTACAACATGATGCTGCCACCCCCGTGCTTCACGGTTGGGATGGTGTTCTTCGGCTGGCAAATATCCCCTTTTTCCTCCAAACATAACGATGAGCATTATGGCCAAACAGTTCTTTTTTGTGTAATCAGACCAGAGGACATTTTTCACAAAAAATATGATCTTTGACCCCATGTGCAGTTGCAAACCGTTGTCTGGGTTTTTTATTATTGCGGTTTTGGAACAGTGGCTTCTTCCTTGCTGAGCGGCCTTTCAGGTTATGTTGATTTATAGGACTTGTTTTACTGTCGCTATAGATATATTTGTACCTGTTTCCTCCAGCGTCTTCACAAGGTCCTTTGCTGTTGTTCTGGGATTGATTTGCACTTTTCGCACCAAAGTACGTTCATCTCTAGGAGACAGAACACGTCTCCTTCCTGAGCGGTAATGACTGCTGTGTGGTCCCATGGTGTTTATACTTGCGTACTATTGTTTGTGCAGATGAACGTGGTACCTTCAGGCGTTTTGGAAATTTCTCCCAAGGATGAACCAGACTTGTGGAGGTCTACACTTTTTTTTTTCTGAGGTCTTGACTGATTTCATTTGATTAGACTTGGTCAACTAAGATGTCTTTTGTAGAGCATTCACAAGTTGATATTTTTTTTTATGGTGCACCAGACAACTGTCTGATTCGCACGTCTCAGTATAGTAATCCATTGCGGAGGCCTTGGGGATGCCACAGTACATCACTCTAAGACGTGGTACTGAAATTGTAAATGGTTATATTATGTAAGAATAATGGTGCAGCACTAACAAACATAACACATTTATCATAAAGTAATATTTTCTCCCGCAATGGATAGTGGTCACTGAACAGTTCTGAAACAATCTTCAGTGCAGTGTTGAATTGGTGCCATTTCCTATATGTTGCTGTGTGCATAATAGCAAAGTAAACCAGCATATTGGTGTTGAGAACTATACAGCGGAGACAGCAGCGGAGTGAGGAGACGAGGAAACAGCCCTTGCCTTAATTGACTAAGAAAATTGAGGCGAGAGGAAACCCCAACTTAATTGGGCTTATACTCAATAGCCTAACTGTTAAATGTCCATCTATATCTACAGAAGCAAGACAGATCCTGCTTTTGTTGCCTGTTTGAGTGTCTGTGAGCACCAAGCCTCACGCAACGCAAAATGTTGGTTAAAGCAATTTCACAAATTCTGCTGTTTTTAAACTTTGCTATGCTGTAATAAAGGTTTTAAAGCAGAGAAGCTCAGTACATATGTGGATTTCATTCAAACACAGGGTTTGTCTATACACGTGAAAGTTCACCGTTTAAAATGGTTGAAAGAAAAGACTCTCGGTCAACCAAGATTTTTCAATTATATCTTATCATGTTGACATAAGATGATGTTGAATACATGGGGCAATTATTTACATCTTGACATGCTGTAAAATATTAGTTTTTTTAACAGTTTCACTTTTTTATCCCTCATTACCTTCATTACAATGAATCTCTCCACACTGTTCATTGGCTGAACTAATTGCACTGTGTGTCTACATAACCTGGTTCATAAGCATTTGCCATAACCTGGTACAAGCATTTTTCCCGAAACGTTGGTTGCTATACCCATTAAATGCATAATTAGTGTGCAACGTTCTTTATGTAATTTTGGGAAAAATGCAAGTTGTGCAATGTCAATTCCCTCAGCTCAGTATTGGAGCAAATCTGTTCTCTTGTGTTACATGAGAAGACGATGGGTTCAATAAGAAGCAGCGTCACCTGAAGGCCCAGGCCTTCGCCATCAAGATGCGACCCCGCAAAGAAACCCTGGAGGTCAACTTTGTGAGTATCACCGGTTAACTTCCTCATCTGTGTCTGTCTAATATTCTATAATAAATCAAGTAAGTATGAGTTGATTTCCACTTTTCTTCACTGTCTGTGTTGTCCTGTTCTCACTCAGAGTGCTTAGAAACAAATGAATCACTAGTGGACAACAGCTCAAAACATGTTTTTAGTTTCATGGACCACCTTTTGAATGTAAAAATGTGATTTATTATTATTCTGTATTTCTTGTTCTAGATCCCCCAGATTGACCTGTACATGTGCCTGATGTGTGGGCGGGGCGACGAGGAGGACCGCCTCCTGCTGTGTGACGGCTGTGATGACAGCTACCACACCTTCTGTCTGATTCCGCCCCTACAGGATGTCCCTAAGGGGGACTGGCGATGCCCCAAGTGTGTCGCTGAGGTATGGAACTCTGGTGACCCTGCCACTACCCAATCCGAAGCTGATTCCTCACTTGAGAAACCCACGACCGCTAACTTGAATTTTCATGCATTTATTCTATATCAATGGAAGATTTTTGCAGAAGTTGTGAATTATAATAATGAAGTTTTTGTGTCCCTTTCGGAAAATGTATCTCAAACAGCACTACATCACAACATATAGTGTTTAAGTACATACAAGTAAATCACAAGGAGTATTACTACAAGAAAAAACTGTTCAAACATACAGTTCACACCTGCCTACCACGTGTTATCATTTTGGCTCCATATGAATAGGTTGTAGTGTTTGTTAAGCTGTGATGATATGGAAGTCTGACTGATAAACAAAACCTGTCAAGTTTTGACACACTTACTCATTCAAGGGTTTTTCTTTATTTTTACTATTTTCTACATTTTCGAGTAATGGTGAAGACATCAAAACTTTGAAATAACACATGTAATCATCTAACAAATCAAAATATATTTGAGGTTCTTCAAATAGCCACCCTTTGCCTTGATGACAGCTTTGCACACTCTTGGCATTCTCTCACCCAGCTTCTTGAGGTAGTCACCTGGAATGCATTTCAATTAACAGGTGTGCGTTGTTAATTTGTGGAATTTCTTTCCTCTTTAATGCGTTTGAGGCAATCCGTTGTTGTGACAAGGTAGGGGTGGTATACATAAAATAGCCCTATTTGTTAAAAGACCAAGTCCATATTATGGCAAGCACAGCTCAAATAAGCAAAGAGAAACGACAGTCCATCATTACTTTAAGACCAGGAGGTCAGTCAATCCGTAAAATGTAAGAACTTCCAAGTGCAGTCGCAAAAACAAAGCACTATGATGAAACTGTCTCTCATGAGGACCGCCACAGGAAAGGAAGACCCAGAGTTACCTCTGCTGCAGAGGATTAGTTCATTAGAGTGACCAGCCTCAGAAAATTCTGCCCAAATAAATGCTTCACAGAGTTCAGGTAACAGACACCACTCAACATCAACTGTTCAGAGGAGGCTGCGTGAATCAGGCCTTCAGTGTTGAATTGCTGCAAAGAAACTACTACTAAAGGACACCAATAATAAGAAGAGACTTGCTTGGGCCAAGAAATACGAGCAATGGACATTTGACCTGTGGAAATCTGTGCTTTTGGTCTGAGTCCAAATTTGAGATTTGTGGTTCCAACCCCCGTGTCTTTCAGATGCAGAGTAGGTGAACGGATGATCTCCGCATGTGTGATTCCCCACTTAACCAGCATGGCTATCACAGCATTCTGCAGCAATACGCCATCCCATTTGGTTTTTGCACTTTGTGGGACTATCATGTATTTTTCAACATGACAATGACCCAACACACCTCCAGGCTGTGTAAGGGCTATTTGACCGAGAAGGAGAGTGATGGAGTGCTGCATCAGATGACCTGGCCTCCAATCACCCGACCTCAACCCAATTGAGTTGGACCACAGTGAAGGAAATGCAGCCAATAAGTGCTTAGCATCTGGGAACTCTTTCAAGACTGTTGAAAAAACATTCCAAGTGAAGCTGGTTGAGAGTGTGCAAAGTTGTCAAGGCAAATGGTGGCTACTTTGAAGAATCGCATATAAAATATATTTTGATTTGATTAACATTATTATTTTCATATGTTATTTCATAGTTTTGATGTCTTCACTATTATTCTAAAATGTAGAAAATAGTTCAAATAGAAACCCTTGAATGAGTAGGTGTGTCAACTTTTGACTGGAACTGTACATAATTCTTGTTGACGACCATGGGATAGGATGATGTTTTCTCACTGGCTGTCTCACCCCGTTTCACCCTACAGGAGTGCAGTAAGCCGCGGGAAGCGTTTGGCTTTGAGCAAGCCGTGAGGGAGTACACCCTTCAGAGCTTTGGAGAGATGGCTGACCACTTCAAGTCAGACTACTTCAACATGCCTGTGCACGTACGTATCAAAATCAAACGGTCACCTTGAGTAATAGGCAAGAATCGAAAGAAAACGATGCTCTTGGAATACATATGTTCTGGCTAGGTCTATCTCAAAATCAAATCCGATGTTGTCAACCAACTTTTTCTTTGGGTGATTATTCTTATTATTTTTTCATCCTTCATGCTGTTTGAAGTTGAACACCTAACCTTTCTCTCCCGCTAATGTGCAATCACATCTAAACAATGCATGTGTGTGTGTTCTCCTTTCTCTGTATCCCCAGATGGTGCCTACAGAGCTAGTGGAGAAGGAGTTCTGGCGTCTGGTGAGCTCCATCGAGGAGGATGTCATTGTGGAGTATGGGGCTGACATCAGCTCTAAGGAGGGGGGCAGCGGCTTCCCCGTCAGGGACGGCAAGAGACGGCTACTGGGAGACGAAGAGGTAACTATGCACCAGACTCCTTCTCTTTAGTCTTTTGCCACCTTTTCAAAACGCATTGGAGGTGAAGATCTGTTGTTGTTACATTCGGACCTTCTCCTCTAATGCCTTTTATGGAATAAAGAGAGGACACAAGGAATCGTGGAAAGATTTATTGAGAAAGAGCCCCAGTATGAAATCCACGCCCTTAGCGGCTTGCTTTTGTTATTTACGACCAATAAGTAACTTCTATCACCTCTGTCTTGTTCTTCTGTAGGAGTATGCCAATTCAGGCTGGAACCTGAACAACATGCCAGTCCTGGAGCAGTCGGTCCTTACCCACATAAACGTGGATATCTCTGGCATGAAGGTGCCCTGGCTCTATGTGGGAATGTGCTTCTCCTCCTTCTGCTGGCACATCGAGGACCACTGGAGCTACTCCATCAACTTCCTGCACTGGTAAAGTAGCAAACATAAATACCTTGTCCTAAATCAACCGCTTACCCAAATATTTAGTAATACTATATTTTTTTCTCCAAAGGACACAAATAAAATGTATTTTTAATAGTACTCAGTTGGAAGAGACAGACAAATGCACGTACAAAACAATGTAAACCGGAAACTCGAAGTCAATCTTAAATGAATCATTGTTTGTCAGCATGCTGGAGAGGTTCCAACCAACTCAATACACCATAGTACACATGTCAATCAGGAGCTCTCCCTGGGCAGTCCCAGCAGTTGTCTTATATACGGCTATACACAGACAAGTTATATTTGATTTAGCATAATTCATTTATCATTACCGTTTTGTTTCATTCATGTGACCGACCAATACTGTTTCATAACATGTGACCGACCAACACTTTACAAGGTTTCTCCTCTCTAAGCTGAGACCCTTAAAACTGAGATATCTTTCGTTCATCCTCAAAACAACGTCTGGGCGTACTGCCAAATTGCAGCTACTGATAAGTGAGGATTTATACAGTCAGCCACTTGCATGAACACAGAAATTGGTTTATAGAACACCGAAAGCACCAACGTTAAAATGTCCTTTACGTTACAATGGGTCGTAGATACAATTATACTCCCCATCTAAATTTGTCTGACTGGTTAACTTCTTAGTGTGCCATCTCCACAACATCCAGTGAAATTGCAGAGTGCAAAATAAAATAAAAAGAATCGTAATATTAAACATTCATGAAAATACAAGTGTCATACACCATTCTTTAGCTTAGAATCTTGGTAATCGAACCGCTTTGTCCGATTTACAATATGCTTTACGGCGAAGCATAGCATTTGATTATCTGAGGACAGCGCCCTGCATACTTCCTGCATATAAATATATTTAAAACCAGCACAGGCGTCACAAAAATAGCAATAAAATAAACAACTTATCTTTGAAGATCTTCCTTTGTTTGCAATCCCGAGGGTCCCAGCTACACAATAATTGGTTGTTTTGTTCGATAAAGTCCCTCTTTATATCCCAAAAACTCAGTTTGGTTGGCGCGTTTTGTTCAGTAACCCACTCGTTCAACATACAAAAGAATCCAAAAAGTTACAAAATAAATTTAGTCCAAACAAGTCAAACAACGTTTCTAATCAATCCTCAGGTACCCTAATATGTAAATAAACGATAAAATTTAAGACGGAATGTAGTATGTTCAATACCGGAGATAAATAACAAAGAGCGTGCCCTCAGTCACGCGCGCCACAGGACTACAGACCCAAGGAGGAACCCAATGATAAACTACAGCATTTTTCAAAGAACAAGCCTGAAACCTTGTCTAAAGACTGTTGACATTCAGTGGAAGCCATAGGTACTGCAATCTGGGAGCTATTCCTTTCATTGTGCAATAGGAAACCATACCAAATGCATGTGAGCTCAAAAAAGCTATTTTTCCGAATGGATTTTCCTCTGGTTTTCGCCTGCCATATCAGTTCTGTTATACTCACAGACATTATTAACAGTTTTAGAAACTTCAAAGTGTTTTCTATCAAATACAACTAATTATATGCATATCCTAGCTTCTGGGCCTGAGTAATAGGCATTTTACTTTGGGCACGCCAGACTCTCCAAACTTCCGAACACTGCCCCCTAGCCCAGAGAGGTTAACCGTCTCTCTCTCTGTATGTCTCTCCAGGGGGGAACCTAAGACGTGGTATGGTGTCCCGGCCCATGCGGCAGAGCAGCTGGAGTCTGTGATGAAGAAGCTGGCCCCAGAGCTGTTTGACTCTCAGCCTGACCTGTTGCACCAGCTTGTCACCATCATGAATCCCAACATCCTCATGGAGCACGGAGTGCCTGTATGTTTTGTGTGTTTCCATCAGTAGCCGTATGTATCAAGTGTTTCAGAGTAGGAGTGCTGATCTAGGAACAGTTTGGCCTGTTGGATCACAATTAATAAGTTTATATGGACAATGGTGGGGATCTGATACTAGATCAGAACGCTGCCTCTGAGAGGCTTGATACATATGGCCCCTGGCCCCTTTTACACAGTAGTGTGAAGTACTTAAGTAAAAAAAACTTAAAGTACTACTTAAGTAGTTTTTTGGGGTATCTATAATGAACTTTACTATTTATATTTTAGACAACTTTTACTTCACTCCATACTCACAACATTTTCCTTGACACCCGAAAGTACATTTTGAATGCTTAGCAGGACAGGAAAATGGTCCAATTCCCAAACTTATCAAGAAAACATCCCTGGTCTACCCTATTGCCTCTGATCTGACGGACTCACTAAACACATGCTTCATTTGTAAATTATGTCTGAGTGTTGGAGTGTGCCCCTGGCTATCCATATATTAAAAAAACAAGAAAACTGCCGTATGGTTAGTATTTTACTGGGTTGTATTTTACTTGGTGACTCACTTTTACTTGAGTCATTTTAGTAAGGTATCTTTACTTTTACTCAAGTATAACAATTGGGCACTTTTTCCACCACTGCTTTTACGAGACCAATTATGCATCGTGTCTTTTACTAGTGTGTGTTTGTGCCACTCAGGTTTTCCGGACCAACCAGTGTGCGGGGGAGTTTGTGGTGACCTTTCCCAGAGCCTACCACAGTGGCTTCAATCAGGGATACAACTTTGCTGAGGCTGTCAACTTCTGTACTGCAGACTGGGTGAGTTTAAAGTTTTATTAAGTGTTTGTGTGTAAACAAATATTACCAGAATGTTGAATTGGAATTTTGGAATTGGGAGTAGGTTTGGGCGGTATCAAGATTATCATACTTTTATATTGACTTTCTGCCATAACGGAATATTCGGTAATACCGGCACTGTTTTCAAACCCAACTGATAATCTGTAATCTAAAGGTTAACAATGCTAACAAGAACAAATCCCAAAGTGAATGCTAACTAAATGCTAACAAGCGCATTGCAAACATTTTATAGTCTCTGACCTAAACTATACAAGTAACTCAAATGCTGCACGCACAAAACAAATATTAGACAGCAAGGCTTTGGATCCAGGAGGGGATTCTCTGAATGCTTGATTTTGGAAGAAGCTAACCACTTAGCTAACTAGCTACTAAATTAGCAAATCAAATGCAGAACTTCAGAGCATTTTACCGCATTTTAGACAGTTAATTGGTTATAAGATATCTAGCTGGCAAAAAAATTCCATACTGTAACTAGAACACCTGGTGCGTGCTGCACAACTGTGAGTGACTCACAAGGCTACGGTCTCGTAGTTCTGTGCTTGTAAACAAACACAACGTGACTGGGGACTACCGTTAAAGCTTCATAATGAAAAATGATGTTACTGGTGAAATGGAAGAACGCAATCTTTATCTCCAAACATATTGCACAAGTTGACTGCAGGTAGTTACTTGAGTAGCTACAGATAATCAAATTCATAAAAACATCAAAGAAATAGTTTCAACGCTATTGACGGTATTGGAAAACCATCCCGTGGCTATTTCCAAATGCCCCAGTATACCGCTTAAGCCTAGTTGGGAGCTTAAAATAATTTCGGACGGTATTTTATACCCTTCTTACTATCCGTATTGTTGTCTTGGTGAATCAATCATCTTAGATATTCCCCTTCCAATGCTTTCTTTGCTTCCCCTTGATGTTTTGAGGAGAAAAGATCCAAGGAATCGATTAAAGACTTCTGATGCTGTCTCTCTCTGTCTCTGTGTGTCCCCATCCACTTCCAGCTCCCGATGGGTCGTCAGTGTGTGGCCCACTACCGGCGGCTCCACCGCTACTGTGTCTTCTCCCACGAGGAGCTGCTGTGCAAGATGGCTGCCGACCCCGAGAGCCTGGACGTGGAGCTGGCTGCTGCAGTCTTCAGAGAGATGGGAGAGATGATGGAGGAAGAGACACGGCTCAGACAGGCCGTGCAGGAGATGGTGAGGGACAGGGCCCTGGGGGATTTCTGTATAAACAACTTTTTGTCACTTTAGGAAAACTTGACAGGAGGGCCAGGACAGAGAGGGTGAAGTAATGCAAGCGGGTTTACTTTGGAATACATTATGATGATACACTATCTAACAATATGTTGACATTACACAGATATGTTTCAAATGATTTCCTATCACCCCATAGTGAATCAATTATGTAAATTCACATTCGTCCTCACAGTCTAGTTGAAGTGGATTGTTTCCTGGTTAAGATCTTCCCTCTGTCTGCAGGGTGTGCTGTCCTCGGAGCAGGAGGTGTTTGAGCTGGTCCCTGATGACGAGCGGCAGTGCCAAAAGTGTAAGACCACCTGTTTCCTGTCGGCTCTGACGTGTCCCTGCAGCCCAGAGCGTCTCGTCTGTCTGCACCACGCCAAGGAGCTCTGTGACTGTCCCCTGGGAAACAAGTGTCTACGGTAAGGAGTACAGCTGTGTGATATGGACAAAAGTCCATCTGGAACAATAAGTTCATAAATGTGCACCAGTTTTTATTTTATTATCCTTTAAACTACTACTAATGGTTGTAGCTATGAATTGTCCTATTAACAATCACCCATGTTAACAGACTTCACATTTATCTAAAATATACTACTTATCGTAATGATCGATAAGTGATTGGTCAAATCAAAATCAAATATAAATGTATTTGTCACATGCGAGAATACAACTGGTGTAGACGTTTCAGTGAAATGCCTACTTACAAGCCTGTAATCAACAATGCAGTTTTAAGAAAATACCAAATAGTCTGGGTAGCCATTTGATTAGCTGTTCAGGAGTCTTATGGGGTAGAAGCTGTTTAGAAGCCTTTTGGACCTAGATTTTGCCCTCCGGTTCCGCTTTCCATGCGGTAGCAGAGAGACCTGTCTATGACTAGGGTTGCTGGGGTCTTTGACAATTTTTAGGGCCTTCCTCTGACACAGCCTGGTATAGAGGTCCTGGATGGCAGGAAGCTTGGCCCTGTTGATGTACTGGGCCGTACGCACTAACCTCTGTAGTGCCTTGCGGTCAGAGGCCGAGCAGTTGCCATACCAGGCGGTAATGCAATCCGTCAGGATGCTCTCGATGGTGCAGCTGTAGAACCTTTTGAAGATCTGAGGACCCATGCCAAATCTTTTCAGTCTCATGAGGGGAATAGGTTTTGTCGTACCTTCTTCATGACTGTCATGGTGTGCTTGGACCATGTTAGTTTGTTGGTGATGTGGGCGCCAAGGAACTTGAAGCTTTCAACCTGCTCCACTACAGCCCCGTTGATGAGAATGGGGGCGTGCTCAGTCCTCCTTCTCCTGTAGTCCACAATCATCTCCTTTGTCTTGATCACGTTGAGGGAGAGGTTGTTATACTTGCACCACACGGTCAGGTCTCTGACCTCCTCCCTATAGGCTGTCTCGTTGTCGGTGTTCAGACCTTCCACTTTTGTCATCAGCAAACTTGATGATGATGATGTTGGAGTCGTGCCTGGCTGTGCAGTCATGAGTGAACAGGGAGTACAGGAGGGGACTGAGCATGCACCCCTGAGGGGCCCCTGTGTTGAGGGTCAGCGTGGCGGATGTGTTGTTACCTACCCTTACCACCTGAGTGTGGCCCGTCAGGAGGTCCAGGATCCAGTTGCAGAGGGAGGTGTTTAGTCCCAGGGTCCTTTGCTTAGTGATGAGCTTTGAGGGCACTATGGTGTTGAATGCTGAGCTGTAGTCAATGAATAGTGTTCTCACATAGGTGTTCCCTTTGTCCAGGTGGGAAAGTGCAGTGTGGAGTGCATTAGAGATTGCATCATCTGTGGATCTGTTGGTGCGGTATGCAAATTAGAGTGGGTGTATTGGGTATCTGGGATAATGGTGTTGATGTGAGCCATGACCAGCCTTTCGAAGCATTCCATGGCTACAGATGTGAGTGCGGGTCGGTAGTCATTTAGGCAGGTTACCTTAGTGTTCTTGGGCACAGGGACTATGGTGCTCTGCTTGAAACATGTTGGTATTACAGACTCCGACAGGGAGAGGTTTAAACTGTCAGTGAAGACACTTGCCAGATGGTCAGTGCATGCTCGGAGTACATGTCCTGGTAATCCGTCTGGCCCAGCTGCCTTGTGAAAATTTACCTGTTTAATGGTCTTGCTCACATTGGCTGCGGGAGAGCTTGACCACACAGTCGTCCGGAACAGCTGATGCTCTCGTGCATGTTTCAGTGTTACTTGCCTCGAAGCGAGCATAGAAGTTATTTAGCTCGTCTGTTAGGCTCATGTCACTGGGCAGCTCTTGGCTGTTCTTCCATTTGTGGTCTAATAGTTTGTAAGCCCTGCCACATCTGACGAGTGTCAGAGCCGGTGTAGTACGATTCGATCTTAGTCCTGTATTGACACTTTGCCTGTTTGATGGTTCGTCAGAGGGCATGGCAGTATTTCTTATAAGCTTCCATGTTAGTCCTGCTCCTTGAAAGCGGCAGCTCTACCGTTTAGCTCAGTGCGAATGTTGCCTGTAATCCATGGCTTCTGTTTGGGGTATGTACATACGGTCGTGGCCAATAGTTTTGAGAATGACACAAATATTAATTCCCTACGAAGTTTGCTGCTTCAGTGTCTTTAGATATTTTTGTCAGATGTTACTATGGAATACTGAAGTATAATTACAAGCATTTCATAAGTGTCAAAGGCTTTTATTGACAATTACATGAAATTGATGCGAAGAGTCAATATTTGCAGTGTTGACCCTTCTTTTTCAAGACCTGCAATCCGCCTTGGCATGCCGTCAATTAACTTCTAGGCCACATCCTGACTGATGGCAGCCCATCCTTGCATAATCAATGCTTGGAGTTTGTCAGAATTTGTGGGTTTTTGTTTGTCCACCCACCTCTTGAGGATTGACCACAAGTTCTCAATGGGATTAAGGTCTGGGGAGTTTCCTGGCCATGGACCCAAAATATCGATGTTTTATTCCCTGAGCCACTTAGTTATCACTTTTGCCTTATGGCAAGGTGCTCCATCATGCTGGAAAAGGCACCAAACTGTTCCTGGATGGTTGGGAGAAGTGTTGGTACCATTCTCTCTGAGGATGTGTTGGTACCATTCTTTATTTATGGCTGTGTTCTTAGGCAAAATTGTGAGTGAGCCCACTCCCTTGGCTGAGAAGCAATCCCACACATGAATGGTCTCAGGATGCTTTACTGTTGGCATGACACAGGATTGATGGTAGCGCTCACTTTGTCTTCTACGGACAAGCTTTTTCCCGGATGCCCCAAACAATCGGAGAAAATGACTTAATCCCAGTCCTCCGCATTCCAATACCTGTACCTTTTGCAGAATATCAGTCTGTCCCTGAAGAGAAGTGGCTTCTTTGCTGCTGTTCTTGACACCAGGCAATCCTCCAAAAGTCTTCACCTCACTGTGCGGGCAGATGCACTCACACCTACCTGCTGCCATTCCTGAGCAAGCTCTGTACTGGTGGTGCCCCGATCCTGCAGCTGAAGCAACTTTAGGAGACGGTCCTGGCGCTTGCTGGACTTTCTTGGGCGCCCTGAAGCCTTCACAACAATTGAACCGCTCTCCTTGAAGTTCTTGATGATCCGATAAATTATTGATTTAGGTGCAATCTTACTGGAAGCAATATCCTTGCCTGTGAAGCCCTTTTTGTGCAAAGCATTGATGACGGCACTTGTTTCCTTGCAGGTAACCATAGATGACAGAGGAAGAACAATGTTTCCAAGCACCACCCTCCTTTTGATGCTTCCTGTCTGTTATTCGAACTCAATCAGCATGACAGAGTGATCTCCAGTCTTGTCCTTGTCAACACTCACACCTGTGTTAACGAGAGAATCACTGACATGATGTCAGCTGGTCCTTTTGTGGCAGGGTAGAAATGCAGTGGAAATGTTTTTGGGGGATTCGGTTCATTTGCATGACATTTGCAGGACTTGCAATTCATCTGATCACTCTTCATGACATTCTGGAGTATATGCAAATTGCCATTATACAAACTGATGCAGCAGACTTTGAAAAGTCATATTGGTGTCATTCTCAAAACATTTGGCCACGACTGTACAGTCAGTGTGCACTTATTGATAAAGCCAGTGACTGATGTGGTGTACTCATCAATGCCATCGGAAGAATCCCGGAACATATTCCAGTCTGTGCTAGCAAAACAGTTCTGTAGTTTAGCATCTGCTTTATTTTACCACTTTTTTTATAGACCTAGTCACTGGTGCTTCCTGTTTAAATTATGATAGAGTTATGGTCAGAGGGAGAGCTTTGTACACTTCTCTGTGTGTTGAGTATAATTTTTTGCCCTCTGGTTGCACGTTTAACATGCTGATAGAAATTATGTGAGACTGATTTAAGTTTCCCTGCATTAAAGTCCCCGACCACTAGGAGCACTGCCTCTGGATGAGCTTTTTCCTGTTTGCTTATCGCGGTATACAGCTCATTGAGCACGGTTTTAGTGCCAGTATCCGTCTGTGGTGGTATGTATACAGCTACGGAAAATACAGAAACTCTCGGTAGATAGTATGGTCTATAGCTTATCATGAGATACTCTACCTCAGGCGAGAAAAACTTGAGACTTTCTTAAATATTGTGCACCAGCTATTGTTTACAAATATGCATAGGCCCCCGCCCCGTGTCTTACCAGAGGCTGCTGTTCTGTCTTGCTAATGGAGTGTATAACCCGCCAGCTGTATGTTCTTATTGTCGTCATTCACCCACGACTCGGTGAAACTTAACATATTACAGTTTTTAATGTCCCGGTGGTAGGATATACATGATTTCAGTTCGTCCCATTTATTTTCCAGCGATTGAACGTTAGCTAGCAGAACGGAAGGCAAGGGCAGATTAGCCACTCGTCGCCTGATCCTCACAAGGCACCCTAATCTCTTTCCGCGAAACCTCAGTTTCCTTTCCCAGCGAATCATGGGGATCTGGGCCTGGACGAGTGTCTGTAGTATACCCTTCGCGTCCGACTCGTTGAAGAACTCCTCGTTCAATTTGAGGTGAGTAATTCCAGTTCTGATGTCCAGAAGCTTTTTTTGGTCATAAGAGACGGTTACAGCAACATTATGTACAAAACAAGTTGCGAACAACGCGTAAAAACAAACAAAATAGCATGGTGGGTTTAGAGCCGATAAGACGCAGCACTCCCCTCCGGCGCCATCATCATTGGTATGGTGTCGTGGCAAATGGTTTCTCAAAAATATGAAACTCTTACAAGAAACTTGTGAATTCAATAACACCTTTAATTAGCACAATCAAAGGTGGAGCCATGACCCGGATCACAACTGACTCTATGTTCCAGACCACAGCTTTTTATAGCATTCTATAGGCAGCCTCAAACATATGGTTTCACTTAAAAGTGAAACGTGTGGTACGTGCAGTTTTTCAGCTGAGGCCACCCTCGACATATGTTTCTACTTAAAAGGTGTGCCATGCATTCTGTTCAGAAAAGAGAAAATGCAACATAATGGTATTAAAATATCTACAACATACCCCCCTCTGAAACTTATAGAGTTTCACACAAAGAAAATACCAGTATAGATGAGAAGGGGAGCACCTCCTGAAACACTATAGAGGAAACATTCCCCAACCAAATTTAACAAACAACGCTCCACCCACTCACATATACAGGAACGGACCAAACATCTCCAATCTCAATTATCTAGATGGGAGTAAAAGATCCAAGAAAACATAGAGAAAGAACAAAAACAAACAACAAACACAACAAAACAATCAACAAAATACCAAATACCTACAACAAAAGAACCAAACAGAAAATGTAAAAGCACTGAGCATGTAGTGTAAAGCCTTGCCTGAGGACATCTCAGTAACGTAGAATATAAAAAGAACAGTATGTAAACTAAAAACATAAACAAAACACACCAAACAAAAACTAAACAGCACAGAATAAGCACATACTAAAACAACAAATTCAAACAAGATCCACCCTCGCAGATACCCCTCCTAACAGGTAACACACCAAATATGAACAACCCATCAGAAGATTAAGAACACAGTCCGTAACCCCTTATAACCGGAACACCCTATGTTACCTAACATGTATTCAATAATTAGCATTTCAGAAGACCTAAACATCAACAATTTAAACAAAATAAGAAAAGAAAAGATGAAACGAGGGCATAATAACAAACAACCATATACACGTTAAAACACATTCTTCATCCTTACAGAGAGAACAGACCCCCCTCTGACACATATCACAAACCACAGATCATCATAAAGCATATGTCCATCACTGTGAGACTTAGAGCACCACTTGAAACATCCTCTCCCATGACAAGATTCATGCACATGAACAAACAAAGTCAACACAACCAAGAACACATCATACACAGGAATATAGATTCAAAACCTGATTTAATCTCATCCCTAGCTTTAAATTCATTAGGGACACCTCCAGATAGTCCAACTGTATCTTATATAGACCTTACTGTCAAACTCTCCTTACTTTATGTTAAGCAAACAACTGCTTACTATCACCAGGATTCCATACAGTGACAGTTAACTGTTGAATTAACCGAACCCCCTCACAAAGGCCTGTCTATCCTTCTGGCAATAGTCACCCCTAATCTTTGCCCTCCACATAACCAGAATAAATCAGCTACTACCACAGTCTGATCTTCACATGGTGCAATAAATGGGAGTGCTAGAGTTTAACTTCAACAGCCAACCTAAACAAAGATCTATCATCCCCCAACCTACAGCTGCTCAATAAGTAGCCCTTCCTGGAGTGCCTGCATTCCTTAGATAAGTGCCCTGCTCTATATAATCTATTCAATACCCATATGGTGCCTCTACCTTCTCTTCTGCCAGACGTACATCCAAATCTTGACACCACTTACCCTAGACACTTTGGTTGTAATATCTTTGATAATTTGGACAACCCAAACACAACAAACATTCAGCAGGACAGTAAGCCCTTTCTGATCTACTCAAATAACAAAAGTTTTTATTAAATTCAGCACAACCCCTATAATCATAAGGATCAGGTACCACCACTAATTCTTCCAGTGGAGAGGGTGCACATAATAAGCAATATGTCAAGTTTAATTCTTTACTATGTCCCCCAGAACTGCATCCTTATATGGCCCAGGGATTGAAATATCAGTTGAAGTTACAGAGTCCTTTGTGATTGCTGTAGACTGTTACTTAGTAGCAGCATATATAGTCAACGTAGTAACTGCTATAGTGTCCAAGGCAACCACTGATGTTGTTAGTCCTGTATTCATCACAGGCTCATCCTGGTCTGATGTTTGTCAAACTATGTCCATCAGCAACTCTAGTACTCTTTCCACATGTTCAAACTTCTTCTTTGGTTAATGTCAGGTCACATCACCTTGGTCCCAGATGACTTCTCCCTTCATCTGATGATGTCCATCCACAAAAGGCTGTCTCTGGCAGAGGTTTTATCCTCTCGATTGAGATGGACTTCTGTTCTCCGTTTTCTGTTATCAGCTGAGTCAGAATAGGAACACTAACAGACATCCTCCCCATGAGGTACAAATAGGCACTTTTCTTCTTGCCTATATGTAACACAATGAGGCATGTTAACAGTAACTTCACTTAGATTTACTGGAGCTACTATCACTTCAATGTCCTTGTTCTTCTGTCTTCAAGGCAGAAAAGTCAATTGTGGGGAAATCCCCCTCTTAGAAGTTCACCTCGTCCTGCCCCTTGTGAAGGTTCACTCTCTCCTGCAACCTGTTGACATAGTCCTTCCTATTCACCTGGTGGAAGCCCTCCTTCCAGTCTGAGTGGCCCCCCTCAGGGAATGCATTGATTTCAGGGAAATGTGGTTCCCACTCTTCAGTTGGTATTTCGGAGTCCCATTGTAACAGGCTTCTGTCAGGGAAATCTTCCAGAATAGATATCTCATTATGAGCATCAGGCATGCCACTTTCCCCCACCCCTGTACTCTCAGATCCTCCAGGAGAGAAAAGTTGTTCCTTGCAGGTTTTTGGCTTCTGCATCTTCTTTCTTCCACCTTCCTCTCGGTGGATAAGTCGCATCCTGGCTTCCACTTCGTCTACTGACGTCCTGCCACCTTCCTGGTGCCTCGATCTCCTCTCTGCTCCCGTTCCCTCCAAGCTCCTGCCTGGTGGATTAGCATTCTCCTGCGTTCTCATGTCTCAATGGTTGTCTCCTCCTCTCTGACGGACTCTGGAGCAATGGTTTGGATGTTCCCACGTCTTGCTCCCTTTCACCTGGACGGCAGTCGGCGTCGCTGCAGCCACCTCGTAGGGTCCTTCCCTCTATGGCTCCTTCCATTCTTCCAGAACACTCAGACCTGGTCCCCTCAGATCACCGGACGTGGAACCTCTGGTCCTGGTGCAGATTATCTCCCTTCTTTCTGTGAAGCATTCACACTTAGAGACTTACGGCCTCTGTTCTATGATTACACCATACACCCTCTGATGTCCATCACTCATCACACAACACACTGACACTCCAGCTGAAGCTGGCGACCCTCTCTCCTTCTGGTTCCTAAGAGAGTGATAGCAGAATACTTGGAAAGCAAAATAAAACATAACAGCCTTGACAATGCGAAATGTCATACATAAACATATATATTCCCAAAAACCTAAATCTAAGACTATGACAATTCCCACTCTCTCTTCACCTGCCTCTACGCCTTAAGGATGCTCTCCTGCTGGACTCTGCAAAAATAAAAGCCCTAAAAAGCTTCCTCATGCTTCCATCCAGTCTTCCCCTTTCAGCCCCAGGTTCTGAGAGGTGTTCCCAAGTCATGTCATTATTACTTAGTTCTCCATCTCAACTAATAGGCATGTCACTTGCTATGCATATCCCTAATCAACATTACACCCACTGTAAGTAAATCAAAACTGTATATGCTTTCATATCAATGCCTTCAATATGTTATTTAGTACAATTATCCTAACATCTTTTTCCATATGTAGCATTACCCTATAAAGCAATTAACTCCTAACTTAACCCATCTGCATGTATATCCACAGTGAAATCTAATCTCTTTCTTTAACTCCTCTTCTTCTGTTATGGTGTTTTCAAGCTCATTTCTTACATGGTGGAACTTACTTCTTGTGAGAATGATGCACCCACCAAAGAGAGACATATCAATCTTTACCACTGCAGGTGTTGTAAGGAGTACCGTATGTGTGGACCAGACCAAATCTATCCCAACACACCCTCCTGGTGTATCTGGATGTTCACTCAATCTCCGGAATTCAGTCCATGCCCTTGGTTATCTCTGGCTCCTTATGTGCTGTTTACACCTGAGGACATACACACTCCAACATGGGTCATTTCCTGACAACAGACTCTCTTCTTATGTCAAGATCACTAATTCGTGATATTTAACTAACATTCCTATGTAAACATTCTATCTTAACCACCCCTTCTCCTGCTACATTACACATAATGATTGCCCAACTGCGGTCCCTAACACAACAGTCATAAAATGTATTACTGCACGTAGTTAGTTAAGTGTCTTCTACCAGTAAAAATATTTAACCATACCACTGAGTTGGAAGATTAACCAACCTATCCAAACTCTTAAGTCATAAGTTTCTCAAACTTGCATCATAGTGTTCAAATTCCCACCATCATCACTTTTCCTCTCACCATAATATAGATATATGTAATGTTCAATGTCTTTATAATTGTCCCTATATTTTACACAGACAGCTTTTCTTCCTTTCCTGTAAGCTATCTAGAAACAACACCCCTTATATTTCATAACCTTCATTCATGAGTCCTACCATAGTTGAATACCTACTAAAACATTCTTGTCTATTTAGTCAATATAATATACATCATTCCCCCCTCTGGAACAAAGATCACTTATGTTCCACAAAACATGGAAGAGGAAAAATGAATACTTGTTAAAACCTTCCCATCACTTTAAAAAGGAAATTAAGCTGGGAAAAACATCCAACAGTTACATTCTATGCCCAATTATGCAGTCTTCATGCAATCTCAATCATTACCATTATTGGGTGTTATTTCAGAACACAGACTATAAACCTTATATGTAATTACTATTCTATAACCCAGACATCCCTATTAAAATGTATACTTATAAACATTTTACTGTCAGTACAAGCAATGGCTATTCTCATTACAACCCCTCTGCCCCTGTTTGTCTGTCATGAGAGGCCCAGAACGGAAAGCAAGTCTCTAACTCTCTATGCATCCAGACTATACTCATTTATAGTTTATTAGCCCTGGTTCCCTTTATGACCTTCTTGCTTCCTGCACATACCAGTAACCCATTAACTCCCTGCTCAAAGAAAAACATTTAAACCAAGAAAAAACAATCAGAAACTATCAATCCCTAACACATTAGTTACTAAACTCAAATCAATCCTTCAGTTTCCAAATCAAAATTAAAAACCCAATTAATTATCCAAACCAAATGTAAAATGACATTGCTCAGTGATTCAAAAATTGGTCCTATCACCCAAAGTAAAAAACTAAATTTAACACACATCAATATCAGCAGAATGTACATTTATATTAACATCCAGTATAATTATTCCATAACTTTTTTATCACAATCATAATACAGATCAGTATCCCAATGCATTCTTAATCTAAATTACAATAAGTTTATGTAGTGTATGGACCTCTACAATCAACCTGATATCCCAACAGTCTAAACCAATTTTATAATACTTGTTACCCCTATTTCTTCTAAGATAACCTAGATGTATTATTCTAACCTAGATGTATTATTCTAACCTGAATTTAGTACAGCTTATACTCATCTTTATGTCACTTTTCATGAAAACGGATCAGAACAACATTTCAGTTTAGTTCATCAACTCTATAGTAAATTATTACTTTCACCAATCATTCTTAATTCAATTGTTTAAACAAATGTCAGAATAGAGAGAATAACAACGCATTCTATTGAAACTAGTCATTCAAATTGGCTACTAATACTCCCCCATCACACTGTCAGCTCCATCACAGAGCCACAGCATCAGAAAGTTAGACCTATAAACCATCAGGAATATACATACAACTCCATACACTCCTACACAGCACTCAGTTGTGTAATCTTCAATCCAAAACCTCAAAGGACTGTACCCTCCCCCATGTTTAACACACAACTCTCTCTGGGAGTAATGTGTAAACGAAATAACACTATTACTGGTCAAAAAATACAACATTTCAAATAACATCAAAACTATTCTTAAGAATTCCACAAAGAAAAATATTTTACCCATATGGCCATAGGAATTTAAACTTAAGGCAGTCAAAGGCAATGCCCTCTCCTTCTTCACATTGACCCAATTCACAAACTTGGTTAAGAACTAGGAACTCCATCATAACAATCAATTTTACAAATAACCCCGAATATCAGTATGACAAATGACCCTAAATTCATTATCCACATGGCTTTCCAATGCGGGTGATCAAACCACAATGGAAAGTCACGACATAGGTCAGAGGTCATACAAACCCTTCAAAAGTGTTTCTTACTTTTTTTTTTTAGACAAATTAATGAAAAAGTCAAACATTTCATACATGTTGTATCCCAGGTTTCCAGTACATTCCTTTGTCAAAAGAATTCCATCATTTTTATTAAAACTCAGAAAATAAAAACTCGCCATATGTGTGCGTGTCCCTTTAAGATATCTTGGCACTCAGACAAACTGAAAAACTCAAACACAAAGAAAAGACCACACATGTTAAATACCAACAAATAATCATGACAAATGTGTTATGTGCGGGGTATTTGTAACCCTTAAGGCAAAACAAACAATTGCCAAACTTTATTTCATTTGGCAACTTACGGACTCTCCCCAAGATTATAGCCCCAGAAAACATTTCAAAGAGCGGCAATGAAATCCCCACGTTTCCTATAAAACATAAAACACTTCGTTATACTACACTGATTCAGCGACCCAAAAGTTTCAATGAACAGAAATGCCAGGCCTTTCCATGCTGTATTTAGCATGCATTATCCTCATTCATGTACAAACACTCTGTTATTGTTAGAAATGCCAGACCTTTCCATGCTGTATTTAGCATGCATTACTCTCATTCACCCATTTGGTGTAATATGATTGGTCTCCCACTGTCATAAACAAGTACAAATATTCTGTTATCGTTAATAGACCAATTTTCAACCAACACATTTAATAGTTGTTTCATTATGTAGAATTGACCTTTATATTAATAAACAATCCCAGAGCCCCTTTCCAACAGTCTTATCCGTTTAATCTGTTGCATTATTTTAGTAAAATACAAAACTTTTGTTTAACAAATGTAGAACATTCAAAACGTAGGTACTACCTAATCAGTTTGATTGCCAATATTTAATTACTTCAACTCGTATTATCTGACACTGTACCATGTAATGGAAACAAATTATATTGTCTAGAATACATTCACAAATGTACTATTGTTATTTAACTATAAACCCAAACTATAGTAATGCTTATTCATACCTAAACATCCCACTAATTACTTGCTCTCAAACATAGCTAATCCTTTTCTACAATCTCCATCTCTACTATTCATATATCCTCTTATTGAAATCTGTTTTTCAAATTTACCAAAATGTCACATCATTGGAGTGCTATTATGACACTAATAATCAACCCTCCTTATCAATGACTATATTTTTATTGCTAATCACTGCTCCACCCTCATTAAACATTCATTAGTTTAAGATTAACCTGTAATGCACCAAATGTAGAAAATACATCAGTCAATTCTTAATCAAACCTAATAATAAAAGTCAAATTCTTACTTCCCAATTGACTAACTTCAATTATTATCATTCCTTATGGTTAGAAAGTTATCTTCAATCTAGACTAAACTTCACCTTTCTTGATGCTAATGTTTATGTTACCAGGTTACTTGTTTATTTTAAATATAGTCAAGACAAAACACCACTTAGACGTTAATGTTCACCTAATATCCCCTGTCCCCGTTTCTGACAAGGATAATTCAACCTCAAAATCCACTACTGCACCGAGTTAATATCCCAAACCTTTTAAATCATAATTCCTACTATTTTCCACATGGCAGTCAAATACTAAAGTTAATCGTGGCTAACTCATTTAGCTAACATTATTCCCAGATACAAGAAAATATATCTTCAATCTACTCACCTCTCAAATTTAGTTAGGCTCTTTACTTGCTCTTTAAACACACTGGTGTCTAACTATGCTGCTTGCAATACTTCAAATTATGTTATTTCTCTTAAATTAACCTACAGCAACAATATTCAGACCAGAAAACTGTAGTCAACGTCTCAGTCGTCTGCACTCTGGTACACCCAATCTAGTGTTTCTTTACCCAACCAAAATAACCTGAGCGACATACCAGGTATCCCAATTTACACTAGCCATTCTCAGAATAGTTCTATCCGCGTAATACCCCTAATAGCCGCACTAAAAAATTCAATACACTTACTTAGCTTCTTATTCTATGTTTTTGTTACAATTCATAATTACCTCCCTGAATTCTTTATTTAATTTGAATTATTCTATTGATAGGGTAACTTTGCCTTTCCATATCTAGTTTACGCTTTCATGTTTGAGACGAATTGGTAGAATCTTCATGCACTTCTATTGGCGACTCAATGGTTTTACACTGACTGTTTCCAAAACCTCTACCTATTTTCCTGTAATATTCATAATCATTCCTTGCGCCTTAGTTTGAACTATGTCATTTCCTATTCATGTGTCCGTGACCATTATTTTTCCAACAGTAATTAATTCAAACGCATACTATAGCCACGCGTCTGTATTTTTCCTATCTCTTACCAGTGTTAGATTTTCTCTCCCGCCCGCCTGACTACACTTAGTCAGCGTCTCATAAAAAAAGTTACAGTCTCTTTACTTGTAATAGACAACACAATATGCTTTTCCTGAACCCCTATATTTCTTTACACAGGATAACATACACCTATTCAGGCTTTTGACATTTATACACGCTGCTTTCATTCATACACATTTACGTTTTTACCTAAAAACGACCTATTTTATAATCGACATAAAAATAGGATTTTTTTTATTTCATTCTACACAAGGAGCTTTGCCAAATCGGGTCAAAAGTCCTATGCAACATATCAGGAGTTCACCTAAACGGGTCCAACATCCATATTCATTTATTAAGAGTTCACCTAAACGGGTCCAACTTCCTATTCATTTATCAGGAGTTCACCTAAACGGGTCCAACTTCCTATTCATTTATCAGGAGTTCACCTAAACGGGTCCAACTTCCTATTCATTTATCAGGAGTTCACCTAAACGGGTCCAACTTCCTATTCATTTATCAGGAGTTCACCTAAACGGGTCCAACTTCCTATTCATTTATCAGGAGTTCACCTAAACGGGTCCAACTTCCTATTTATTCTATTTGTTTCGACAATATGTCCAGGTAGCCCCTGCACCACGCCAAGCCAAGCAGTCCAGTGAGATAGGGCAAACGAATGCACCAATCGGGCCACACAAGGTCCCAGGATGAATGGTCCGGAGAGAGGGACCACCTGAATCACACGCCCGACACGAACCACCTGATCAAGTTGCCTGGACCGTGTTAACGCACGAGTCCAGAACAGATCCTGAAACAGCTGCGCTCGGCCAAGTCGAATCAGACAGGGCAATCCAACTCAAACAGGCCACTCATGTGGGTTCGTTGAGCGGTCCGACCAATAGCAAATGCAGACCCCCCTCACCAGCCACCCGACATCACCGAGGCACACAGCTCCCCTGTCACCTAGTCCCCAACAAGGTACGCAGCTAACCACACACCCCGTCTCACAAATAGATCTATTAAATATCCCCCCAAAGCGTTACGCATGCATGCAGTTTATTGAATTCAAAAGTTCTTAATACTACTAGGTTTTTTTATAGAAGTTTTTAGAGAGATCGACGTGATACCTTGTTACCGAGACAGATCTCCCGTGGCAAATTACACAAACTTTCGACTATTTGTAAGAACGTATGCTTACCTTTTAAATAGCCGGGCGATCACCATGTTTGCATAATTTGCCCAGAAGACCCACCGTCGGTCCCAAAGCGCCATTGTCTTGCGATCCCTTCTACTCCTGGCTTGAAGCTCGCCAAATATGTCGTGGCAAATGGTTTCTCAAAAATATGAAACTCTTACAAGAAACTTGTGAATTCAATAACACCTTTAATTAGCACAATCAAAGGTGGAGCCATGACCCGGATCACAACTGACTCTATGTTCCAGACCACAGCTTTTTATAGCATTCTATAGGCAGCCTCAAACATATGGTTTCACTTAAAAGTGAAACGTGTGGTACGTGCAGTTTTTCAGCTGAGGCCACCCTCGACATATGTTTCTACTTAAAAGGTGTGCCATGCATTCTGTTCAGAAAAGAGAAAATGCAACATAATGGTATTAAAATATCTACAACAATGGTCAGTGTCGATAAATCTTTTTCTTATGGTCACAGCTCTACTAAGGAGAGAGGGGTGGTTGTTGGGGTGGGAGAGCAGCTCTACTAAGGAGAGAGGGGTGGGAGGTTGGGTGAGTGAATACATGAATTTAAGGAGTTTACAAGTGTCTCTGGTGAAGAAATGGATGGATGGAAGGATGAATGAAGTAGAGGAGTAATGAACTCTGTACTGCTCAGAAGCCCCCATAAGAGCCCACTGATTAATGATAGTTGTTTTGCCTGTCAATGCGTCAGTGACGTCTTGGATGTAGTTTCACTGACCCAAAATAAATCACATTTCCATTAAATTGCTTTTTAATTAATGAGTAGGTTTAATATGGGTCAATTTAACCACTTATAGTAATCAGTATTAATAAGATTCCGACTTCCCTCTGTCTCTTTGTATTCCAGCTACCGGTATGATCTGGAGGAGTTTCCCTCCATGCTGTATGGGGTGAAGTCCAGAGCCCAGTCCTATGACACCTGGGCCAAGCGAGTCACTGAGGCCTTGGCTGCTGACCACAAGAACAAGAAAGGTAGGAGGACTGTCTGTACTATAAAGACGGTAATAATCTGCACAATATTAGAACAATTGTACAACGATTTCCCCATGCCTCATGTCTTTCTCTCCTGTCTGTGTCTCTGTCAATCTCCCTTTGTCAGACCTGATAGAGTTGAAGGTGCTTCTGGAGGATGCAGAGGACCGGAAGTATCCAGAGAACAGTCTGTTCCGTCGGCTCAGAGAGATGGTGAAGGAGGCCGAAACCTGCTCTTCTGTGGCCCAGGTACTGCTCAGCCGCAAGCAGAGACACAGGTCAGTAGAGTATAGATATACACACTGCTGTTATGTCACACTAAAGTTTATATCCCTGTTCTCTACCCTTCTCCCGAATTGTGCACTTGCACATTCCACACCATGGAATTAAAAGTATTGGATTGGTGCCAGCATTCTACTTTGTTTTTGCACACTTTGGGAGAAGGGTAGCAAAGCGGGACATAACCTTAAGCACCATTTAACATGAATACCCCTACCTGTGAGTAATAAATCAACTCAAAGTAAAGGTCTCTGTATTCCAGTACCAGGCAGCATCCAGAGAGCAGCAGGACTCGTAACAAGCTGACAGTGCAGGAACTGAAAGTCTTTGTAGAGCAGCTGTTTAAACTGCCCTGTGTCATTGGACAGGCTCGACAGGTCAAAGTAAGTCCCAAACCTAATACAGTCACTGGCCATTAAGAGATGTACGGTAATTCTCCTCCTCTGACATTCTACTCTATTTGTAATGCATCACTGAAGTTGACCTGTCCCCAAACCAATATTAGTTGATTAGTAGTCCTTGATTGTTAGTATTTAACACCATATCCCTTCATCCCTCCCTCATCAGGAGTTACTAGAGAACGTGGAGGACTTCCATGAGAGAGCCCAGGTAGCCCTGGCTGACGAGCTGCCTGATTCCTCCAAGTTGCAGGCCCTGCTAGACCTGGGTGGAGGTCTGGATGTGGAACTACCTGAGCTGCCCAGGCTCAAACAGGAGCTGCAGCAGGCCCGCTGGCTGGATGAGGTGATGACTGATGATATTATTGTACATTAGCGTAGTGTTTTACCTTAGTTTGTGCTTTCTTCAGCAGTCTAAAATATGTTTTCTAGGAGAGGAAAAATATTTAATTGAAACGTTTTGTTATCATTAGGTGCGTGTGACGCTGGCAGAGCCCCACCGGGTGACCCTGGAGCTGATGAAGCGTCTGATAGACTCTGGGGTGGGGCTGGCACCACACCATGCTGTGGAGAAGGCCATGGCTGAGTTGCAGGAGATACTCACTGTGTCAGAGAGATGGGAGGACAAGGCCCGCGCATGCCTACAGGCTAGGTAATGATGAAGATGCACATTACACACCTATAGTACAGTTCTCTCATCTGCCTACAGGCCAGGTAAATGAGAATATGATAGTGCTTTTCTTAAGTCCCCTCAAATCAAGTTTTATTGGTCACATACACATGGTTAGCAGATGTTATTGCGAGTGTAGCGAAATGCTTATGCTTCTAGATCCGACAGTGCAGCAGTATTTAACAGGTAATATCTAACAATTCCACAACAAAACCTAATACACACACACAGTCTAGTAAAGGAATGGGATGAGAATATATATACAAGTATAAAATATGGATAAGCAGTGACAGAGCGGCTAAGATACAATAGATAATACAGAATAGATGGTGAAGAATACAGTATATACACTACTGTTCAAAAGTTTGGGGTCACTTAGAAATGTCCTTTGTTTTCCATGAAAACATACATGAAATGAGTTGCAAAATGAATAGGAAATATAGTCAAGACGTTGACAAGGTTATAAATAATGATTTTTAATTGAAATAATAACTGTCCTTCAAACTTTGCTTTCGTCAAAGAATCCTCAGTTTGCAGCAATTACAGCCTTGCAGACCTTTGTCATTCTAGTTGTCAATTTGTTGATGTAATCTGAAGAAATTTCACCCCATGCTTCCTGAAGCACCTCCCACAAGTTGGATTGACTTGATGGGCACTTCTTACGTACCATACGGTCAAGCTGCTCCCACAACAGCTCCAATAGGGTTGAGATCCGGTGACTGTTCTGGCCACTCCATTATAGACTGAATACCAGCTGACTGCTTCTTCCCTAAATAGTTATTGCGTAGTTTGGAGCTGTGCTTTGGGTCATTGTCCTGTTGTAGGAGGAAATTGGCTCCAATTAAGCGCCGTCCACAGGGTATGGCATGGCGTTGCAAAATGGAGTGATAGCCTTCCTCCTTCAAGATCACTTTTACCCTGTACAAATCTCCCACTTTACCACCACCAAAGCACCCCCAGACCATCACATTGCCTCCACCATGCTTGACAGATGGTGTCAAGCACTCCTCCAGCATCTTTTCTTTGTGATCCAAACACCTCAACTTAGATTCGTCAGACCATAACACTTTTTTCCTCCTTTTCCTCTGTTCAGTGTCTTATTTTGCCCATCTTAATAATTAATTTTTATTGGCCAGTCTGAGTTATGGCTTTTTCTTGGTAACTGCCTAGAAGGCCAGCATCCCGGAGTTGCCTCTTAACTCTTGACGTTGAGACTGGTGTTTTGTGGGTACTATTTAATGAAGCTGCCAGTTGAGGACTTGTGAGCCGTCTGTTTCTCAAACTAGACACTCAAACTAATGTACTTGTCCTCTTGCTCAGTTGTACACCGGGGCCTCCCACTCCTCTTTCTATTCTGGTTAGAGCCAGTTTGCGCTGTTCTGTGAAGGGAGTAGTACACAGCGTTGTATGAGATCTTCAGTTTCTTGGCAATTTCTCGCATGGAATAGCCTTCTTTTCTCAGAACAAGAATAGACTGACTAGTTTCAGAAGAAAGTTATTTGTTTCTGGCCATTTTGAGCCTGTAATCGAAGCCCCAAATGCTGATGCTAGTCTAAGGAAGGCCAGTTTCATTTCTTCTTTAATCAGAACAACTGTTTTCAGCTGTGCAAATGTAATTGCGAAAGGGTTTTCTAATGATCAATTAGCCTTTTCAAATTATAAACTTGGATTTGCTTATGGCGGTATACAGCTCATTGAGCGTGCCATTGGAACACAGGAGTGATGGTTGCTGATAATGGGCCTCTGTATGCCTATGTAGATATTCCCCAATATCTACATAGGCGTACAGAGGCTACAATAGTCATTTACCAAAGAAAAATATATTTTACCTTTATTTAACTAGGCAAGTCAGTTAAGAACAAATTCTTATTTTCAATGACGGCCTAGGAATAGTGGGTTAACTGCCTTGTTCAGGGGCAGAACGACAGATTTTGACCTTGTCAGCTTTCAAAAACACAGACATTTCTAAGTGACCCCAAGCTTTTGAACAGTAGTGTACTTATGAGAAGAGTAATGCGAGATATGTAAACATTCTTAAAGTGGCACTATTAAAGTGACTAGTGTTTAATTTATTAAAGTGGCCAATGATATCAAGTCTGTAGGTAGGCAGCCACCTCTCTGTGCTAGTGCTGGCTGTTTAACAATCTGATGTCCTTGATATTGAAAAACAGCTTCTATCGCTCTGTCCCAGCTTTGATGCACTTGTACTGACCTTGCCTTCTGGATGGAAGTGGGGTGAACAGGTAGTTGCTCGGGTGGTTGTCCTTGATGCTCTTTTTTACCTTCCGGCGACATCGTGTGTTGTAGGTGTCCTGGAGGGCAGGTAGTTTGTCCCCGGAGATGCGTTGTGCAGACCACACTACCCTCTGGAGAGCCCTGCGGTTGTGGGCAGTGCATTTGACGTACCAGGCAGTTATACAGCCCGACAGGATGCTCTCAATTGTGCACCTGTAAAGGTTTGTAAGCGTTTTAGGTGCCAAGCCAATTTTATTTTCAGCCTCTTGAGGTTGAAGAGGCGCTGTTGCACCTTTTCACCACACTGACTGTGTGCGTGGACTATTTCAGGTTCTCTGTGATGTGTACGCCGAGGAACTTAAAACTTTACACCTTCTCCACTACTGTCCTGTCGATGTGGATAGGGCGGTGCTCCCTCTGCTGTTTCTTGAAGTCTACGACCATCTCTTTTGTTTTGCTGACATTGAGTGAGAGGTTATTTTCCTGACACCGCACTCCGAGTGCCCTCACCTCCCTGTAGGCTTTCTCGTCGTTGTTGGTAATCAAGTCTACCACTGTAGAGCCGTCTGCAAACTTGATGATTCAGTTTAAGCCGTGCTTCGCCACACAGTCGTGGGTGAACAGGGAGTACAGGAGAGGGCTGAGAACGCACCCTTGTGTGGCCCCAGTGTTGAGGATCAGCGGAGTGGAGATGTTTCTTACCTTCACCACCTGGGACTAAAGTCCAGGACCCATTTGCACAGGGCTGGGTCTCAAGCTTAATGATGAGTTTGGAGGATACTATGGTGTTGAATGCTGAGCTGTAGTCAATGAACAGCATTCTTACATAGGTATTCCTCTTGTCCAAATGGGATAGGGCAGTGTGCAGTGATGGTGATTGCATCATTTGTGGACCTATTGGGATGGTAAGCAAATTGGAGTGGGTCTAGGGTGACTGGTAGGGTGGAGGTGATATGATCCTTAACTAGTCTCTCAAAGCACTTCATGATGACAGAAGTGAGAGCTACGGGGCGATAGTCATTTAGTTCAGTTACTTTAGCTTTCTTTGGAACAGGAACAATGGTGGCCATCTTGAAGCATGTGGGGACAGCAGACTGCGCATGCTCTGAGGACGCGGCTAGGGATGCCGTCTGGGCCGGCAGCCTTGCGAGGGTTAACACATTTAAATGTTTTACGTTGGAGTGCCCACAGTCTTTGGTAGCGGGCCGTGTCGGTGGCACTATATTGTCTTCAAAGCGTACAACGAAGTCGTTTAATCTGTCTGGGATGTCCACGACGGGGCTTGTTTTCTTTTTGGTATCCATGATTGTGGACCCTGCCACATATGTCTTTGTGTTTGAGGCGTTGAATTGCGACCCCAATTTGTCTCTATACTGACTCTTTGCTTGTTTTATTGCCTTACGCAGGAAATGACTACACTGTTTCTATTCAGACATTTTTCCAGTTGCCTTGCCATGATTAAATGCGATGGTACATGCTTTCAGTTTTGCGCGAATGCTGCCATCAATCCACCGTTTCTGGTTAGGGAAGGTTTTGGTAGTCACAATGGGTGCAACATCTCCTATGCACTTCCTTATAAACTTGCTCACCCAGTCAGCGTATACGTCGATGTGGAAACCGATAGGTCTATCCAACGCTGGTCTGACCAAGGCACGGGTGCTTCCTGTTTTAGTTTCTGCCTATAGGAGGGGAGCAACAAGATGGAGTCATGGTCAGATTTGCCAAAAGGAGGCCGGGGGAGGGCCTCGTATGTATCGCGGATGTTAGTGTAGCAGTGGTCGAGTATGTAACTCACTTGTGTATTGCAATCGATATGCTGATAGAATTTAGGTAGCCTTGTTCTCAGATTAGCTTTGTTAAAACCCCCAGCTCGGGGTATATGTTTTCCAGTTTGCATAAAGTCCAACGAGGTTCTTGATGGCTGTCTTGGTATCTGCTTGCAGGGGGATATACCCGGCTGTGACGATAACCGAGGAGATTTCTCTTGGGAGATAATACGGTCGGCATTTGATTGTGAGCATTTCTAGATCAGGTGAACTAAAGGACTTGAATTCCGGTATGTTGTTACAATTACACCATGAGTCATTAATCATGAAACATACACCCCCGCCCTTCTTACCAGAGAGATGTTTGTTACTGTCGGTGCGATGCACTGAAAATCCCGTTGGCTGTACGGACTCCCGACAGCATGTCTCCAGCTGTCTCCATGAAACAGAGTGTTACAATCCCGGCTATCTCTTTGGAAAGTAACTCTTGCCCTAATTTAGTTGACTTTGTTAACTAGGGACTGGACATTAGCAAGTAATATTCTCTGAAGTGGTGGGTGGTGTGCGCGCAACCGAAGCCTCACTAGAAGACCGCTCCGGCACCCTCTCATCCGACTGCGTTGTTTTGGGTCGGCCTCTGGAATCAGTTCAAATGCCCTGGGAGGTGCAGACAAAGGATCCACTTTGGGAAAGTTGTATTTCTGGCCTTCGTGCTGGTAAGTTGACATCTCTTTGATATCCAGTAGTCCTTCCCGGCTGTATGTAAAACCACTAAAAGTTTTCTGGGCTAACAATGTAAGAAATAATACATATTATGTGAAGCTGCTCTCTCTCGACCCAAGCATATGGCTATAGCTTTGGTGTCATATATGCTTGGGTCATGTTCAGTAGGGCACACCTTTGCAAAAATGTTGGGCAAATCGGTCTTCTTACTGGACAAGTTCAGGTAGTACGACTCAAAATGTTTTATCCCTTCTGAACGTGACCCAATTCCTGTTTAGCGTATTGCATCAAAGGATGCCTGTAACTGTGAGATGAATTTCTATAAAAACATAATTTCTTGTCTCTTTCCTCTCCCAGGCCTCGGCACAGCATGCTAACCCTGGAGAACATCATGATAGAGGCCAGGAACATCCCGGCCTACCTGCCCAACGTCCTGGCCCTCCGAGAGGCTCTGCACAAGGCCAAGGAGTGGAGTGCCAAGGTGGATGCCATTCAGGTAGTGTCGCGTCGCACGGTAATTACTGAGTATAGATTCAATTTGTGATGTATATAGATGTAGCTACAGGATAGACGGGAATCTCTCAATATTTGTCTTTGATTCGCTCTGCTCTGTTTATATGCAATGGAATGGCCTGATCATTTGTTAGAAGCTTACATTAGCTAGGTTTCCATCAATTTGTCGAAAGATTTTCAAGTGGGGGCCTCCCTAGTGGCATAGCGGTCTAAGGAACTGCATCGCAGTTCTGGAGGCCTCACTACAGCCCCGGGTTCGATCCTAGGCTGCGTCACAGATGGCCGTGACCGGGAGAACCATGAGGCGCACACTCGGCACACAATTGGCCCAGCGTCGTCAGGTTTAGGGGAGGGTTTGGCCGGCCGGGATTTCCTTGTCCCATCGCGCTCTAGCGACTGGCTTTTGTCGCCAGCTGTACGGAGTCCGCACGGGAGTTGCAACGATGAGACTATACTTTAACTACCAATTGGATATCATGAAATTGGGGGCCGTCGACTAATATTGGAACACCAAAAAATATGCACATTTTACCAGCAGAGGTCTGTTTCCAAAAGCTGTGCATAATGACGTAGTGCAAATAAACAGCACAACTTTTCATTTACGTAATAAAAACACAGATGTACGATGTGTTTCCATCCCATTTTTTTAAGTCCGTCGATGGTTTTGCCACAAAGTCTGAGAGAAACAGCAAATGTGCCCAATCTGGTTTTGGCACGTGCTCTCTAGTCAACAGCTCGCAGATACAGAGCAAAGGGTAGGCTTTATGATGAGATTATGGATAAGAGCGAGATCATTTTTATTTATTGACAGCCAAGCACAGATCATCATACCACCAGCATAAAATTAAGATCCTCAATATTTATTGGAAAGAAGCATCAAGCTCATCACTGTGCATTTTCACCACCCTCATCATCATTTCTTTAATCTGTAGAATAATAAACTGTGCAGTGTGCATGCTTTTCCAAGTCGTAGTGGGAGGACCACACAACCATATTATTTACTGCGACATGATGGTTATACCATCAACAAATCCACATCAAAGCGTTTCCGCTGCTTTTGTCCCATTTTGATCTATTTCACAGACAAAACAATTATCCCGTCTAGTGTATTTTTGTTCTGTCGACATTTGGAAAGTTTACAGGCAATTATACTGTTTCCATCAGGCCTGTCGTTTTTTAAAGAGATTTATCATCCGACCGGAAATTTACTTGCATATAAATATTTGGATGGTAACATGGTTATTGTTACTAGATAAGTTTGTAGTTTATCTTGTCATCAGAACATGGATGATACATGTGAATGGGAAGGGTCATGCTGTGCGATGCATTACTTTTTTTTTTTTTTTTTTGACAATGATGATTCATTTCCCTGTATGTTCCCCCCGCATGTCTCACTCACTTCAGTGTGGCAGTAACTATGCATACCTGGAGCAGCTGGAGAGCCTGCTGGCGAGGGGTCGCTCCATCCCCGTCCGGCTGGACCCCCTGCCCCAGGTTGAATCCCAGGTGGCCTCAGCCCGCGCCTGGAGGGAGCGGACCGCACGCACCTTCCTCAAGAAGAACTCCACCTACACCCTGCTACAGGTAAGACATAATACCCTGGGTTTGGCTGTACCTAGGCACTGAGAAATCATGGATGAGTATGTCGCTAAAATTGGTGGTTTGAAAGATTTTTCTAACCAAGCAGCCCTTTTCAGACTATGCTGACCCCAGAGTGAAATATTAGATATTTGTGTGAGCTATGTAGAATGGTGCAGAAGTTGTTGGACCACCATATGCAGATTGTTGTGAATTCCATCTGTCTATACTGTAGGTAGTTGGGAATAGGACTAATATTATCATAGGACTAGTAGTTAGATAACATCTGTGCTAATCTCTATTCTCTGTGTGTTGTCTCTCTTAGGTCCTTAGTCCGCGTGTGGATATTGGTATCTACGGCAACAGCAAGAGCAAACGCAAACGAGTCAAGGAGCTCTTTGAAAAGGAGAGAGGTCTGGACCTGGAGGGTCTCAGCGACCTGGACAAGAGTTACGAAGACGCCTGTGACCCGGCCATCGTCGTAGCGGCATTCAAATCCAAGGAGCAGAAAGAGGTTGAGGACATCCACTCCCTCCGAGCTGCCAACCTGGCTAAGATGGCCATGTCTGACCGCATCGAGGAGGTCAAGTTCTGTCTGTGTCGTAAGACCGCCAGCGGGTTTATGCTGCAGTGTGAACTGTGCAAGGACTGGTTCCACGGAGCCTGCGTGCCGTTACCGAAAACCGGCTCGCAGAAGAAGCTCATGGGCTCGGCCGGTTGCCAGAGCAACAGCAAGGAGGCCAAATTCCTGTGCCCGTTGTGCCAGCGGTCGCGTCGCCCTCGTCTGGAGACCATCCTGTCTCTCCTGGTGTCCCTCCAAAAGCTGCCGGTGCGTCTGCCTGAGGGGGAGGCCCTACAGTGCCTGACGGAGAGGGCCATGGGCTGGCAGGTAGGCAGTTGTGGAAAAAGTACTCAGTTGTTATAATTGAGCAAAAAAAGAAACGTCCTCTCACTGTTAACTGCGTTTATTTTCAGCAAACTTAACATGTGTAAATATTTGTATGAACATAACAAGATTCAAAAACTGAGACATAAACTGAACAAGTTCCACAGACATGTGACTAACAGAAATGGAATAATGTGTCCCTGAACAAAGGGTGGGTCAGTATCTGGTGTGGCCACCAGCTGCATTAAGTACTGCAGTGCGTCTCCTCATGGACTGCACCAGATTTGCCAGTTCTTGCTGTGAGATGTTACCCCACTCTTCCACCAAGGCACCTGCAAGTTCCCGGACATTTCTGGGGGGAATGGCTCTAGCCCTCACCCTCCGATCCAACAGGTCCTAGACGTGCTCAATGGGATTGAGATCCGGGCTCTTCGCTGGCCATGGCAGAACACTGACATTCCTGTCTTGCAGGAAATCACGCACCGAACGAGCAGTATGGCTGGTGGCATTGTCATGCTGGAGGGTCATGTCAGGATGAGCCTGCAGGAAGGGTACCACATGAGGGAGAAGGATGTCTTCCGTGTAACGCACAGCGTTGAGATTGCCTGCAATGACAACAAGCTCAGTCCGATGATGCTGTGACACACCGCCCCAGACCATGACAGACCCTCCACCTCCAAATCGATCCCGCTCCAGAGTACAGGCCTCGGTGTAACGCTCATTCCTTCGGCGATAAACGCGAATCCGACCATCACACCTGGTGAGACAAAACCACAACTCGTCAGCGAAGAGCACTTTTTGCCAGTCCTGTCTGGTCCAGCGACGGTGGGTTTGTGCCCATAGGCGACGTTGTTGCCTCTGCCTTACAGCCCTCAGTCCAGCCTCTCTCAGCCTATTGCGGACAGTCAGCGCTGATGGAGGGATTGTGCGTTCCTGTTGTAACTCGGGAAATTGTTGTTGCCATCCTTTACCTGTCTCGCAGGTGTGATGTTCGGGTGTACTGATCCTGTGCATGTGTTGTTACATGTGGTCTGCCACTGCGAGGACGATCAGCTGTACGTCCTGTCTCCTTGTATCGCTGTCTTAGGCAGTATGGTGTTATAGAAATTTCGTTCTCTATGTTCATAAACTGAACTTCAATTCAACAAACTCTGTTATCCAGTATTTGTAAGATACTGGTTGAAATAAGACAAACAGAGGCCCAATCTATAATGGTCAAATGTGGATTATTTATTCATGGGAGAGCTCTGAGCTCCAAAAGGTGTACACAGTCTTTTATATGGTACAATGTTGAAATACAAAGATACAAAATTCCCACCACTTCCCCCACCCTTTCCAAGAAAATAGTGTCTTCCCACAGTACCCATTCATTCCTTATCACAATCTTTGCACATAAGTCAAACTTGGGAGGTTCTGTTAACTATCCTTCCTGTCTTTCAAGGATGGGAGTATTTCGCATGTGTCTGGTAGAATCAAAGAATTCTTTGTTCTTCCAGACACCCCCTAAATGAAGTCATACTTCTGCACACCAAGTTAATATCTAGACACACACACACATTAATTGGACTACCATTTGTCTTGTAACCCTATCTCTATTGCATACATTTTCAGTATGGAATGTTCTTAGTATTAAGTACAAACATTTAGTCATCAAAACATAAAATCTATAACAATGGACATTGCAATTTATTGTCCTGGCCACATATGCAGACCTCATGCCTCCTTGCAGCATGCCTAAGGCACTTTCACGCAGACCCTGGGCATCTTTCTTTTGGTGTTTTTCAGAGTCAGTAGAAAGGCCTCTCATAACTGTGACCTTAATTGCCTGCTGTCTGTAAGCTGTTAGTGTCTTAACAACCGCTCCACAGGTATACAGAAGATGGCCTTATTTGGTAAAATACTAAGTCCTTATTATGGCAAGAACAGCTCAGATAAGCAAAGGGAAATGACAGTCCATTACTTGAAGACAAGACTGTTACTTGAAGACATTACTTGAAGACATTTAACTGTTATGGGGAGGAATGTTTTGCTGTCTGATTACAGCTGTACAGAACCTTTGGGAAGAATTAAAACTTGGTTAATGCTTCTCTATTGTCCGTGAGTTATTTACTCTGAAAAATAAGAACCTAACAGGTGAAAAGCCACACATATTCTGAGTCAAACAAAATCTTGTTTATTTAAACTCTCCTCTATATTAATTAATGGAATCAATTAATCTAACTCATCTCTACTTGCAGGACCGTGCCAGGCAGGCCCTGGCTACAAACGAGCTGTCCTCGGCCCTGGCCAAGCTGTCGGTGCTCAGTCAGAGGATGGTAGAACAGGCTGCCCGGGAGAAGACCGAGAAGATCATCAACGCTGAGCTGCAGAAGGCTGCCGCAAACCCTGACCTGCAGGTAAAAAATTACAGCTGCCATATGCTACTAAGAGCCATGTATAAAGAGAGTTTGTAGGCGTCCAGTGTAAAAGTTGGCCGTTATCTCTCTATATGGCTCTCATGGCCAGTCATTCCTCTAAACAAGATGCTCAGGGATAAGGTAAGTCAAGAGATGAACAGACTGAAGTGTTTTTTTCCATGTCCTCTCCTTCTCTACCTTGTTTGTTCAGTGCATCAGAGAGCGAAAAACACAGATTGGTTCCAAGGTAGTGTTAATACTACTGATGAGAAGTAACAGAATGACTGTGACGTCTGTTCTCTCCATAGGGTCACATCCAGACGTTCCAGCAGGCAGGGTTCAGCAGGGCAGCGTCGCCACGCCAGTCTGTCGACTACGATGACGAGGAGACGGACTCTGACGAGGACATCAGGGAAACATATGGCTACGACATGAAGGTACTGTGGTGTGGCCTGTTAACTCTAAATGACACAATGACAAGGTTCCAGTTTAACAACGTTTACTAAACCGTATTAGCACACTACATGGTCGCGCACTAATAACAGAGTGAAAGCCCCGTAATAACAGAAATATAGGGATACTTCAAACATTAATTTAATATGGCCTATGGAGAGTTTTCTCAAGCATCCCAGTTTTTTTTAATCTCAAAAATACCTGTTGAATCCATTAAAATAAAACCAAATACTACTGTATAGCTGCTAGTATTCTATAGGCAATGTTTTAGCAGGAGTGGTAACAAAACCAGTAAAACATAAATTGAATAGTAATCTCATGCAAAGACACAGCACTTAGCAAATCCTGCTTTTCTAGCATTGTGTCCTCACCTGCCCCACTTTCTCTCTCTCTTGCGCTCTGTGCCTATCGTGTGGCAAATCAAATTTGATTGGTCACATACACATGGTTAGCGAAATACTTGCGCTTCTAGTCCCGACCATGCAGTAATATCTAACAATTTCACAACAACTACCTTATACACACAAGTGTAAAGGAATGAATAAGAATATGTACATGTAAATATTTGGATGAGCGATGGCCGAACAGCATAGGCAAGATGCAGTAGATGGTATAGAGTACAGTATATACATATGAGATGAGTAATGTAGGGTATGTAAACATTATATAAAGTGGCATTGTTTAAAGTGACACATTTATTACATCCAATTTTAATTATTAAAGTGGCTAGAGATTTAGTCAGTATGTTGGCAGCAGCCACTCACTGTTAGTGATGGCTGTTTATGAAGGCCTTGAGATAGAAGCAGTTTTTCAGTCTCTCGGTCCCAGCTTGATGCATCTGTACTGATCTCGCCTTCTGGATTATAGCGGGGTGAACAGGCAGTGGCTCGGGTGGTTGTTGTCTTTGATTATCTTTTTGGCCTTCCTGTGACATCGGGTAGTGTTACGGTTGTGGGCGGAGTAGTTGCCGTACCAGGCGGTGATACAGCCCGACAGGATGCTCTCGATTGTGCATCTGTAAAAGTTTGAGTGTTTTTGGTGACAAGCCAAATTTCTTCAGCCTCCTGAGGTTGAAGAGGCGCTGTTGCGCCTTCTTCACCACGCTGTCTGTGAGTGGACCATTTCAGTTTGTCCGTGATGTGTACGCCGAGGAACTTAAAACTTTCCACCTTCTCCACTACTGTCCCGTTGATGTGGATAGGGAGGTGCGCGTTCTGCTGTTTCCTGAAGTCCATGATCATCTCCTTTTGTTTTGTTGACGTTGAGTGTGAGGTTATTTTCCTGATATCACACTCCGAGGGCCCTCACCTCCTCCCTGTAGGCTGTCTCGTTGTTGTTGGTAATCAAGCCTACCACTGGAGTGTCGTCTGCAAACTTGATTGAGTTGGAGGCGTGCATGGCCACGCAGTCATAGGTGAACAGGGAGTACAGGAGAGGGCTGAGAACGCACACTTGTGGAGGGTACTATGGTGTTAAATGCTGAGCTGTAGTCAATTAACAGAATTCTTACATAGGTATTCCTCTTGTCCAGATGGGTTAGGGCAGTGTGATTGCGATTGCGTTGTCTGTGAACCTGTTGGGGCGGTAAGCAAATTGGAGTGGGTCTAGGGTGTCAGGTAGGGTGGAGGTGATATGATCCTTGACTAGTCTCTCAAAGCACTTCATGATGACGGAGGTGAGTGCTACGGGGCAATAGTCATTTAGCTCAGTTACCTTAGCTTTCTTGGGAACAGGAACAATGGTGGCCCTCTTGAAGCATGTGGGAACAGCAGACTGGGATAAGGACTGATTGAATATGTCCGTAAACACACCAGCCAGCTGGTCTGCGCATGCTCTGAGGACCCGGCTAGGGATGCCAGCCTTGCGAGGGTTAACACGCTTAAATGTTTTACTCACGTTGGCTGCGGTGAAGGAGAGCTCGCAGGTTTTGGTAGCGGGCTGTGTCGGTGGCACTGTATTGTCCTCAAAGCGAGCAAAGAAGTTGTTTAGTTTGTCTGGGAGCAGGACATCAGGGTTCACGACGGGGCTGGTTTTCTTTTTGTAGTCCGTGATTGACTGTAGACCCTGCCACACCAGACCCTCGTGTCTGAGCCGTTGAATTGTGACTCTACTTTGTCTCTATACTGACGCTTAGCTTGTTTGATTGCCTTGCGGAGGGAATAGCTACACTGTATTCAGTCATGTCGCCTTGCCCTTATTAAAAGCAGTGGTTCACGCTTTCAGTTTTGAGTGAATGCTGCCATCAATCCACGGTTTCTGGTTAGGGAAGGTTTTAATAGTCGCTGTGGGTATAACATCACCGATGCACTTGCTAATAAACTCGCTCACAGAATCAGCGTGTGTGTGTGTGTGTGTGTGTGTGTGTGTGTGTGTCAGGACCCAGGTGAGGTGAAGCCATACCTGTTTTGTGATGAGGAGATCCCTGTCAAGTCAGAGGAAGTAGTCAGTCACATGTGGCCCACCACGCCCTCTTTCTGCGCTGAACACGCCTACTCCTCTGCCTCCAAGTCCTGCCCTCAGAGTAAGACATGGCATTATTATCTATGGCTACGCAAACTCTCTCTCTTTGTTATACTTAAAAATAGTAACTTATAAATGTGTCATTTTATGTTCTAGAGTATTGTTTCCTTTCCTTATGTGTATTGTCTTTGGGACCTTATTTAGAAACGAGTATCTCAAGGTACTTAACCTTACATTAAACTATACATGTAAATGTTGTAGATATTGAGAGGTTAAATGTGTGTTTTCATTGGTTGATTGATGAATCCTTCTCCCCCTCTAACTTCCAGACCAGAGCACCCCCAGGAAGCAGCCCAGGAAGACGCCCCTGGTGCCCCGCTCCCTGGAGCCCCCTGTGCTGGAGCTGTCCCCCCTGGCCAAGGCCCAGCTGGAGGAGCTGATGATGGTGGGGGACCTGCTGGAGGTGTCCCTGGACGAGACCCAGCACATCTGGAGGATCCTGGAGGCCACACACCCTCCCTCTGAGGAGAGGTTCCTACAGGTCATGGAGGTAGGAGAGAGGCACTGGTTTATACACTTATTTTTATACTGCACAAAAACATGTGACCGCTGTGGCATATCAAGAAGCTGATTTAAAAAGCATGATCATTACATAGGTGCACCTAGTGCTGGGGACAATAAAAGGCCACTATAATGTGCAGTTTTGTCACACATCACAATGCCACAGGTGTCTCAAGTTTTGAGGGAGTGTGCAATTGGCATGTTGTCTGCAGGACTGTCCACCAGAGCTGTTGCCAGAGAATTTCATGTTTATTTCTTTACCACAACCGAAGAATTTCTGCACAAACTGTCAGAAACCGTCTCAGGGAAGCTCATCAGCCTGCTTGTCGTCCTCACCAGGGTCTTGACCTGACTGCAGTTTGGCGTCGTAACCGACTTCAGTGGGGAAATGCTCACCTTCGGTGGCCACTGGCATGCTGGAGAAGTGTGCTTTTCACTGATGAATCCCGGTTTCAACTGTACCGGGCAGATGGTTGTATGGTGTCATGTGCGTGAGCGGTTTGCTGATGTCAACGTTGTGAACAGAGTGCCCCATAGTGGCGATGGGGTTATGGTATGGGCAGGCATAAGCTACGGACAATGAAAACATTTGCATTTTATCGATGGAAATTGGAATGCACAGAGACACTGGCGAGATCCTTAGGCCCATTGTCGTACAATTCATCCACCACCATCACCTCATTTTTCAGCATGATAATGCACGGCCCCATGTTGCAAGGATCTGTACACAAATCCTAGAAGCGGAAAATGTCCCAGTTCTTCCATGGCCTGCATATACTCACCAGACATGTCACGCATTGAGCACGTTTGGAATGCTCTGGATTGACGTATACGATTGCGTGTTCCAGTTCCCGCCAATATCCAGCAACTTTGCACAGCCATTGAAGATGAGTGGGACAACATTCCACAGGCCACAATCAACTGCCTGATCAACACTATGTGAAGGAGATGTCACGCTGCAAGCATGAGGCAAATGGTGGTCACACCAGATACTGACTGGTTTTCTGAATCACAACCCTATGCATATCTGTATTCCCAGTCATGTGAAATCTGTAGATTAGGGCCTAATTTATTTATTTCAATTGACTGATTTCCTTATATGAATTACTCAGTAAAATCTTTGAAATTGTTGCATGTTGCGTTATATATTTCTGTTCAGTGCATGTTATTTTATTTAACCAGGTTGACCCATTGAGGTCAAGGTAGACATGGCCAAGATGGCAGCTCCAGTAAAGAATACACAGTCATTGGCTGAAAACACATGTATGATCTGAACTGAACATGGGTGATACTAAGGCAGGGTTCTTGCATCCTGATTAAGTCTACTTAATGGACTTAAAAGCACGTTCAGTAGAGATTATTAATTGAGCGATTTTGTCCATTCCTCTTTACTGTCTTCCCTTCCCAGCATGAGGATTCTCAGTTTGAGAAGCCGATGAAGATCAAGATGAAGGACTCTGAGAAGAAGAGGAAGAGGAAGCTGGAGAGGGCGGAGCACCAGCTTCTCATGGCAGCTGTCTCTGGGGTCGGAGACATGATGCGGTCCCCCAAGTCCTCAAAGGATCAGAAACGGAGCCTCTTAGACCCGCTGGGGAAACCCAAGAAGAAGAAGCTGAACCCGGATAAGAACCGTGAACTGAAACAGCTGGCCAAGCGCCTGGCTAAAGAGGAGAAGGAGAGGAAGAGGAAGGATAAAGCTGTGGTCAAGGCTGAGGCGGTCAGGGAGGGGCTGGAGAAGAGGAAAGAAAAGAAGATTCTGGATATACCGTCGAAATACGACTGGTCCGGAGCGGAGGACTCCAATGATGAGAATGCGGTCTGTGCGTCCAAGAACTGTATGAGACCCTGCAAGGACAAGGTGAGAGCGACACGAGAAGCATGTAGACAGTTATAGTGTGTGTATTTAGTCCAAAATCAACCCCTCTCTCCAGTATACACTACTTGATGCACATTTCAAAATAACTGGAGGGGTGTAAGGAATATGGTCAGAACACCTAGGTGGGGCTATTATTATGTCTATGGGTACGACCTCAGCCTAGGGATTGACTTCTGCCCTGGTATTCCAGACTGACTGATTGAGACCATTAATTTGCCAGCAGAGGGCAGTGCGTATTCTGTAATTGTCATCAGACCTTGAATAAAAGAGAGCATTTTTGGATCAGGGGAGAGGGGCTCATTTGAGAGAGGATGTAGCGACTCAAAATCATTCTGACAGAATTGATAGGTGTGAGAGTTTATTGGTTAACGGTGCAACAGAGGTCAGTGAGAGCCTGAGATGGGTGCAGTGTGTGGCCTGAGAGGGCGAGCCCTATCAAAAACACAAGTCAGGTTTTGACCCAAGTACAAGTAGAGATGCGTAGGCAAAATTTCAAATTCAGTCAATTGAATAGGACCTACTTCTTAGTGTCCTTACAAGGAATAGGTCCTATTCTTAGAAATTGTATTTCTATAAAAAATGTGATCTTTTTTTATTTTATAAATTAATAAAAAATTTCAAAAGTCTTTATATAATTTCTTAGAAATTATCTATTACTTTAAGATCAACATTTCATTCTACAGTCCACCTTTTATTTCGGGAAACATTGACTGTTTTTGCAAATAAGTAAGATGTTTAATTTGAAACTCTTCCACAGAAATCTCCCCTCTTAGTATATCATAATCACGTTTACAAACGGTTTTACAAACAGTAGCAGGAGGTTTGAATACTTTCCTTTAGGAGGTTTAATGATATTAGCTCTTCAGAGCAAAAACTGAATGTCTCACTTTGTATTTTTGTTTGCTGACTATGATCCAGAACTAAGTATGCCGAGGTAATATTGAACACTGTGAAGCAAACATCTTTGGAAGTGAGCATCATGGAACAATTGAACATCAACAGCTGATAACAGCACTGGAACACCTTAGAGTTACACAACGTATTAACAGGACAAGTTGACCACCCTCCCAGTCCTACCCAGCCATGTGCTCTCAGAGCACAACAGAGGCATGGTGATAGCCTCTAGATTTACAGAACTTGAAGGGGGACTGGATTGGATTAGGCTTAAATGCACCATAATAAAATGCAACATAAATATCATGTTTATTATACATCAAGTACATAATGGTATATTCCTTTTAAAAACATAAACGATCTACAAGTATAACTCTTGTGAATCTGAAGGGCAATGACCTTTTTCTGACCACTAGCTGATATTATATCCTGATTTAAGCAGAAGGTGTGATCGCCTGTATGTCTCCCCTCTGTCAGGTGGACTGGGTTCAGTGTGACGGCGGCTGTGACGAGTGGTTCCACCAGGTGTGTGTGGGTGTGACCTGCGAGATGGCCGAGAACGAGGACTACATCTGCATCGACTGCACCCGCAAGTCGTCCATCTTGAGTCGGGGAGTAGTTGGAAGTTTGGGCAGAAGCATGGGCATAGGAGGAGGAGGGGTGACAGCAGTGGTGAAGGTGGAGCGTGTTTGTGAGGAGCCGGTGGTGCCAGTCTACAGCGGGCTGAGCCAGATCATTATGCCCCCCTCCCAGACCCAAATGATGCCGCCCTCGATCTCACTCCCCCAGCAGCAACAACAGCAGCCGGACACTCGGGAGAGCAGCTAGCGCAGACCCAGGACAGAGACACACAAGCACAGTCGGCCACCACACACAAACACATCCACCCGGTAAGCTCGCATCAGACCATTTGAGTCTGGAAGACCCTGAACTGTTCTGACCAACATATTTCCCTCCTCTTGACTTACTGGTAGAGGAGCTTCAAATTAAAGGGTATCCTTAAGACTGGATGATGATACTCCCATGAGAATAATACTACATAGAAATGAGACCTTCAGCGAAGATCTTGTTGTCCTGTTTGAGGAGGAGAGAGATGTCCTTTTTTCCTGCTCTCTCTCTCTTCTCTCTCCTCTCATGGGAACCAATTGTTGATGAGGATTTGCTTCTCTAATTCATAACTGTTAAAGAAGGCCTTATAATCCAGAGAACACTGTGTGCACAGAGTATCAGAGCGGTTTTTACTGCACGACTTTGAATGACCATGGGCCGTTTTGTCTGTTTCTTGAGTTTTGGGTCTGTAACGTCCTCTACCCCCGTCTGATAATTATGCCTCAGTCCTACTACAGTCAGAAACTTCAGTACAGTATAATTAGGTGTTCCAAATTGCACCCTATTCTCTATGTAGTGCACTACATGGGCTCTGGTAAAAAGTAGTACACTAGAAAGGGAATAGGGTGCCATTTGGGATGTGGTATTACACCTCCACATATTCATGATGACAGTACGGAGTTCGCAGGTAGCCTAACTTTTTAAGAGTGTTGGGCCAGTAACCGAAAAGTCTCTGGTTCGAAACCCCCGGGCTGACTAGGTGAAAAATGTATCGATGTGCCCTTGATTAAGGTACTTAACCCAACTGTAAGTCGATCTGGATAAGAGTGTCTGATAAATGTAAAAATGTGGGATGCACATTCAGTATCCTCTCCTGTCTGCCTGGCCCTAAACAATAAATAACAGCTCCATGTAGGACTAGGAACAATGGTTGTATGTAGTCATACGTATTTATAATGTGTAAATAGGTTTTAAGCAATTAAGTGATTGAATGTGGCTGTTATTGTTTTCTCACCTTTTAATAAACAATTCCTAGTCAAATGAGTAAGGAGCAGCATTTTTTGGTTTTATTTTCAATACCATTATATACAATTTTCTGTTTCAGATGATTTGATATGTCATTTAATGTCAATACCAATGTCTGGCATCATGTCGAAACTACCTCTTAGATAGATGTGAGTTTGGGGTGAGTCATCAGAAGGCCTGACTATTTTAGGAGTGATCTATGGATTCAGGCCTGTCTGCACAACTTCTGGTATCTCCATAGAATCGAGCAGGATCTCCCTGGCCGCACGTGGGTTCCCATGTTTTCTACATGTTTTCGTCTCACTCCCCAATCCCAGATCAACTTGTAGCTCATACTGTACCCCATATGTATGTCTTAGTCTGTAGGAGTTGTCAAAGGAGAAGGAAAGGTTCACTAAGAGTTTTTAAAAATCTAATATTGGCAATCAGTTGACTGTTTTACACTATCAAATCTATTTTCTTGAAACAATGCAACTTTTTCTGTGTCTGTCCTCTCATTCATTGTTTTGGCTTGGTGATATGTCTAATAATGCAAATATCTAATTGCAGGATTTAAATTCACATTAGTATTCTATTTGTACCTGTGAAGGGGAATGCAGTAAAGGTGCGTTAATTGCATGTCCTGTGATTCTGAACACCTTTGCTTCAGCTACTGTACGTAGGGGAAACCACCAACCAATGGAAGCAAAGCCAAGTAAAATCCAGTCCTGACCTCCACTGCTTCCTCAGGTCCTAACCAGAGAGACAAACGGCAAGCACAAGACAGGACATTGAGATCGCAGTTGGACACTGGATCATTAACCAAAACAAATTGGATAATTCATCTTTGATTTTTAATTTGTTGGCATGTTAATATTCACTACATGGTCCCATATGCCTAGAGTATATATGACTATTTTAGAATTATAATCAACTGACTCAATAAGTGGGAGTATCTAAATTGGGAGAGGAGGGGTCATAATGGGCAGAGTGGATTGGAGGCTGAGCCTAAATTTAGGATTCCAACCTCCCACCCCCTATTCACTCATGTTAAATACTAAAATGTGAACATCTACAGATCAATATTCACTGACAGAGAGACAAACTTGAGACACCCCAAGCAATGAATGGTGCGTACTTAACTAATATTTGAATTCCAAGGTTAGAACAAGGCTTTTTGATTTTGTTTGAAATAAGTAGTAAGATGACTTCTGGCATATTTTAATGGAGTGAGATCTAAGGTTTAGTGTGCGATCATCCTGGGATGTTTCCCCAGATTGAGATTTTCAATGTAAAGCATTTGTAAAGAACTAATCAATGTCAGTACAGTATGTACATGACATAATGGGACATGATTAATGCAACATGTTAATCAATTTAAGGTAGGCCTGAACTTTATTGTGTAAAGCTCTGCCTGTTTTTGAGTTCATAAAGTTCTTCAGATGGCAGTTTGAGAGAGCCATAACCTTTTTTTGACGAGTCATTCGACAAAATATAATATGGTGCAGTATCAATGTACTTGACATGTACTTACTTACAAATCTAGAACCTGTTTTGCTAACTTTCCACTCCTTAGCAAACGTGGCATGACATGGAGTGGAATAATAACTCAAACGGACAGATACCCAGGCTACTTACATGTTACTTTACATTTAAAATAAATACATGTGTATATGCATAACGTATTTGCATCACTACATGTAGCTACTTGTCTTGAAACTCTGTTTGTATTGCTTGAAATAGTTAAAGCAGGCCTCTCAAATGGCAAGAACAGCAGCAGGTTGAAGGACCTGGTCCCTGTCCCTCAGCTCCAGTCAGAGGAGAAGATGCAGGAGAGGGGCCATTGGAGCAACAAACTAGAGTTCATCCTGTCTGTGATGGGATCCATCATTGGCCTGGGTAACATGTGGCACTTTCCTTACCTCTGCTACAAGAACGGAAGAGGTGAGTTCTAAAGGATGAGCCCAGAGTAGGTCACAGATGTTTAATTTTGAGTCACAAAGGAAAGCATGTATTGATGTGTTTGACAGGTCGTAATTTTAATTAATGATTTGTTCTTAATTTAAAATAATAGTTTGCAAATGATTTTCTTGACTTATTCATTTTCGCTCCGTGTGGACCAAAGAGCCTCACCCGTGCATCTCCAGCTACCGATTTTGCAAATGGCCATTTAAATTTTGGTTATCACATTTGTTTGAATACACTGAGGCCTAGCTATAAAAACAACATTGTTGGGTCTAATTGGGACTCAGGCCTATTTAGATCAGGCAATGGTTTTAGGGAAATTCTTATGTAGGTGCTACATCAGACATTTTCTCTCTGTGGGGTGCATGCGATCAGAGGTTAGGGGTCAGAGAATGTCACAGCTGTTTCCCCTCTGTCCTAAATAGCCTATGGCGAAGCAGTTGCCCCTGCAGCGTTTGCCATGCTCTGGAAATCCATTCATCCAAGCACTCTAAACATCCTCAGATCGGCTGACCTCAAAAGTCAACAGACTGTCATTAACTCAGCGTGAAAATAAAGTATGTTGACATTGATATTAATCACAGACTGAAATGTATGTCATTGAAACCCTATGGATGAAACACAAGGTAATTCTGACTTTCTTAGGTGTACCTTATTACTTGTGACGACAAACCTTATCACTCCCCTTTTGACCTCAGAACAACATCAATTCGTCGGGGCATGGACTCTACGAGGTGTCAAGCGTTCCACGTGGAAGCTGGCCCATGTTGACTCCAATGCTTCCTACATTTGTGTAAAGTTGGCTGGAAGTGGATCTTTCCTCCGAATAGCTCGTTCCATCTCAGCCTTTTATGCTCGCTTCAAGGCAAGCAAAACTAAATCATGCTCCTCCATAGCCGATGTGAGCAAGACCTTTAAACAGGTCAACATTCACAAGCTATACGGATTACCAGGACGTGTACTCAGAGCATGCGCGGACCAACTGGCAAGTGTCTTCACTGACATTTTCAACCTGTCCCTGACAGAGTCTGTAATACCTACATGTTTCAAGCAGACCACCATAGTCCCTGTCTCCAAGAAAGCAAAGGTAACCTGCCTAAATGACTACTGCCCCGTAGAACTCACGTCGGTAGTCATGAAGTGCTTTGAAAGGCTGGTCATGGCTCACGTCAACACCATCCAGGAAACACTAGACACACTCCAATTCGCCCCAACAGATCCACAGATGATGCACACACTGCCTTTTTCCAACCTAGACAAAATGAAAACCTATGTAAGAATGTTGTTCGTTGACTACAGCTTAGTGTTCAACACCATAGTGCCCTCAGCTCATCATGAAGCTAAGTACCCTGGGGCTAAACACCTCCCTCTGCAACTGGATCCTGGACTTCCTGATGGGCCACCCCCAGGTGGTAAGGGTAGGCAACAACACATCTGCCACACTGATCCTCAACATTGTGGCCTCGGGTGGGTACTTAGTTCCTGCCATCCAGGACCTATATACTAGGAGGGGTCAGAGGAATGCCCGAAAACGGTGAAAGACTCCAGTCACCGAAGTCCTAGACTGTTGTCTCTTCTTCTGCGCGGCAATTGGTACCCGATTCAAGATCCAAAAGGCTCCTTAACAGCTTCTACCCCCAAGCCATAAGACTGCTGAACAATTAATCAAATGGCAACCCAGACGTTTTGTTTTTACACTGCTGCTACTCTGTTTATTATCTATGCATAGTCACTTTACCCCTACCTACATGTACAAATTCCCTAAAATAAATTGTACCCGCGCACATTGACTCCTGAGTGGCGCAGCGGTTTAAGGCAACGTTACAACCCTTGGTTTGATCACGGGCTATATCAGAAGTCCCATAGGGCGACGCACAATTGGCCCAGCGTCGTCCGGGTTAGGGGAGGGTTTGGCCGGGGTAGGCTGTCATTGTATATAAGAATTTAACTGACTTGCCTAGTTAAATAAATCAAATATAGCCTTGTTATTTTATTGTTATTTTTTACTTTAGTTTATTTAGTAAATATTTTCTTAACCAACAGTGCAGTAAAGAAAATAGAGTTAAGGGCTTGTAAGTAAGCATTTCACGGTAAGGTCTACACCTGTTGCATTTGGTGCATGTGACAAATAATTTGATTTGTTTTGATCCCACAGATGCTCGATTGAGATCTGGTGACTGGGCAGGCCAATGCAGTAAGCTGAATTCACTGTTATGTTTGTGGAACCATAACTGGACAATCCTAGCCTTGTGGCATGGGGAATTATCCGGATAGATACCTTCATGGCAGAAGATGGATACCTTTATGGCAGCAGATGGATACACTGCTGCCATGAAGGGATGCACCTGATTTGGCAGTGATGTTAAGATATATCCTGTGGCATTTAAACGTTGCGCCACTTTATCAAGGGGCCAAAAGTGTGCCATGAAAACGCACCTAACAACATCACCACCAGCCTGCAATGTTGATACGCGGCATGATTGATGCATGTACTTGTGGTTTTCTCCATACCCTAGTCCTTCCGTCAGCGTGAAATGGCAAGAACTGGGATTCATCAGACCAGGCAATGTTTTTCCAATTCTCCAGTATCTAGTGTTTTCGTTCCTTAGCCCACTGCAACCGCAGTTTCTTGTTTTTTGCTGAAAGAAGGGGAACTCTGTTGCCATACCCCATTCGTGTCAAGGTACGACAAGTTGTGCATTCTTTTATGGGTCTTTGGGCACCAATGTTGTACCGGACTGTCAGTTGACTAACTATAGCCTGTCTGTTACGCTGCACAATTCGTGTCAGCCTCCTTTGTCCTCTTTCCTCAATGTCCTGTTTTTGACCATTGGCTTACCGTTGGCTGGATGTCTTTTGACCATTCTTGATACACAGAGGAAACTGTTGTGTAAATAACCCAGCAGCGTTTCAGTTCTTGACACACTCAAACTGATACTCCTGGCACTTACTACCATACACCGTTCAAAGGCACTTGAATCTTTTGTCTTGCTCATTCACTCTCTGAATGGCACACACACACAATCCATGTCTCAATTGTCTCGAGACTTAAAAATCCTTCTTTAACCAGTCTCCTCTCCTTCATCTACACTGATTTGAAATGTATTTAACAGGTGACATCAATAGGGGATCATAGCTTTTACTTGGATTCACCTGGTCAGGATCTCATTTTGTATGACTCCATTTCCCGTCCCCCAGGTGCATTTCTCATCCCCTACCTGATCTTCCTGTTCACCTGTGGCATACCTGTATTCTTCCTGGAGAATGCTCTGGGCCAGTGCACCAGTGAGGGAGGCATCACCTACTGGAGGAAGATCAGTCCACTGTTTGAAGGTAACCTGCTCTTTCTTATGGGAGTATATCTTCCTTTTTAGGCATTATACTGTAAATAACGTTTTATGCTATACAGTAAGGGTTTGTGTCTCAGCTTTTTACCCATCTTCCATGTATCACTGTTATATGCATTATGCAATAAACAATGTGGAATTATATTGTAATTACGTAGTTACTACCATGTTACCTGGTTGGAATGACACTTACTACAAAGTGGGACTTTTTATTTACTTTCTATTCATTCCTCCCTGTCTGTCCTTGCTCCAGGTCTTGGCTATGGCACCCAGATCATTGTGGCTCTGCTGAACTCCTACTATATTGTGGTCCTGGCTTGGGGAATCTTCTACCTGTCTTTCTCCTTCTCCTGGGAACTCCCTTGGTCCTTTTGCAACAACACCTGGAATACAGGTGAGACAACCAAAATAATGGAAATGTCAACTTTGTTTTAAAGTGTGTAGCGATATTACAAATTAGAAAATCATTGAATTACAATAGAATTTCTTTTGTCACGCCATATTACTGCTTTAACACTTGTCAGTAATTTAATGGTGGTAATGATGCAAAATGTAAAAAAAATTATCGAAGAAAATTGCGTGGAGTTTCAGAGGAGGAACTATTCTGTAAACTATACCCTACCCGAAAACTCCACATCCCCCGTCATTGAGTTCTGGGAGTAAGTATTCAAGGCACTTCTCTTTGTTATTCAACATTAAAATAAGGTTTTTGTCCAGGACTATGCTTAATCTGTGTCCGGGAAACCGAACAGTCATGTCTTTAAGATTTTATGATATTTTAAACGTATTTGGAGTAGCTGAGGGTCCATAAAATCTGAATATCTAAACTAGAATTGTTATTGCACTTCATCCATTTGTGATTTTGTTCTGACCCCCTGTGTTTTGTGTTTATTCAGGAGAAGAGCCTTGAGGCTGTTGTCTGGTTTCGACCACATGGGCTCTCTGAACTGGGACCTGGCCCTCTGTCTTGCAATCGCCTGGGTCATGTGTTACTTCTGCATCTGGAAAGGGGTCAAATCCACTGGGAAGGTGGCTTGTTTCTTTCAGTTCTTACTGTCTTTATTTATTTACTTCACCAGGGTCATGTTCATTATGAATTAACCCCTTACACTCGTGGGAATTGGCCTATATGGATAGGGCTGAATTGAAATGTTTCTTACAGAAGAATGTGGTGGTTAATTTCTTTACTCTCAAATGAGGAGACAAACTTATCACACAAGTCATAGTTATACTTAAACTAAATCTTTATTCACATTAATAAGAGAGCAGGTCAATGCAACGCACACATATAAAATGAATCGATTGAGTGCTCTACGATAATGATGGCTTGTCGACGAATCACCCTCCGATGATTAGTTGAGAGCCCAGAGACAAAAGTACAAAGGTCTTTTATAGCCAAGATACACCCCTTTCAACCTACATGACGAACAACAGATGTATAGAATGGGTCACAAGGTTACAATTTGTATGAAAGATACTTATAATTCACAGCAGACCGTATCTGCTGTAAAAACCGTTATCTTTGTGTAGAGACCAGGGTTTGGCCCTGGGGTCATCTCCCTGGTACCATATAGAACAGAAACATTAACTCGTGCTCTGGAATGCGGTCTCTTTAGGTTTTATCACCCAAAATACATCATAAATCTCCTGTCAGTGTTATCTCCCAGTGGCCCAACATCTGTAGAACACACATAGATGAGCGTTCTAACAACCCCTTATTCTGTTGCATAAACAACCATTTGATGCAATAAAAGTATTATAACATAATCTTCTAATTACCACCATAATCCCCCATTTTGAGAATCCTCTCAATTTAAAATAAAATTACTAAATTTAAGAACATTAACTCATATGTAGAAAATGCATACATTCTTCATAAAATAAGAAGCATAAAAGCAATAACTCATTGCATGAGCACTGGCTCAGCCTCCTCCCAAGAAACTTAGCACTGTCTCCCATTTCAACCTCCAACACATATTCTAAGCATTCTAGCAATTTGTCTGGGGAGGTCATGATACAGTCACCTGCACGAACCCATGAAGAAAAACTGAAGATGCATACGGTTTGAGATTCAAAGCTATATCTTCATAGACGGTGAAAAGCCCTTTTTTTTATGCAGTGCATGCAACAATGGAGTTTTAATAAAATAAGCACAATAAATCTAGCACACTCCAATGGATCAGCATGGTGGAAATAACTACAGTTGAAGTCAGAAGTTTACATACATCTTAGCCAACTACATTTAAACTCAGTTTTTCACAATTCCTGACATGTAATCCTAGTAAAAATGCAGTTTTAGGTCAGTTAGGATCACCACTTTATTTTAAGAATGAAATGTCAGAATAATAGAGAATTATTTATTTCAGCTTTTATTTCTTTCATCACATTCCCAGTGGGCAAGAAGTTTACATACACTCAATTAGTATTTGGTAGCATTGCCTTTAAATTGTTTAACTTGGGTCAAATGTTTCGGGTAGCCTTCCACTTTTGGAGGATGGCCTGGTGTCAAGAAGGGCAGCAAAGAAGCCACTTCTTTCCAGGAAAAAAATCAGGGACAGACTGATATTCTGCAAAAAGTACAGGGATTGGACTTCTGAGGACTGGGGTAAAGTAATTTTCTCTGATGAATCCCCTTTCTGATTGTTTGGGGCATCTGGAAAAAGCTTGTCCGGAGAAGACAAGGTGAGCGCTACCATCAGTCCTGTGTCATGCCAACAGTAAAGCATCCTGAGACCATTCATGTGTGGGGTTGATTCTCAGGGAGTGGGCTCACTCACAATTTTGCCTAAGAACACAGCAATGAATAAAGAATGGTACACATCCTCCGAGAGCAACTTCTCCAAACTGTCCAGGAACAGTTTGGTGACGAACAATGCCTTTTCCAGCATGATGGAGCATCTTGCCATAAGGCAAAAGTGATAACTAAGTGGCTCTGGGAACAAAACATCGATATTTTGGGTTCATGGCCAGGAATCTCCCCAGACCTTAATCCCATTGAGAACTTGTGGTCGATCCTCAAGAGGCGGGTGGACAAACAAAAACCCACAAATTATGACAAACTCCAAGCATTGATTATGCAAGAATGGGCTGCCATCAGTCAGGATGTGGCCCAGAAGTTAATTGACAGCATGCCAGGGCGGATTGTAGAGGTCTTGAAAAAGAGGGTCAACACTGCAAATATTGACTCTTTGCGTCAACTTCATGTAATTGTTAATAAAACTTACATCTGACAAAAATATCTAAAGACACTGAAGCAGCAAACTTTGGAAATTAATATTTGTCATTCTCAAAACTTTTGGCCACGACTGTATGCTTGGGGTCAGTGTACATTTGGAAGACCCATTTGCGACCAAGCTTTAACTTCCTGACTGATGTCTTGAGCTGTTGCTTCAATATATCCACTTACATTTCCTTTCTCTTGATGCCATCTATTTTGGGAAGTGCACCAGTCCCTCCTGCAGCAAAGCACCCCCCACAATATGATTCTGCCACCCCCGTGCTTCACGGTTGGCATGGTGTTTTTCAGCTTGCAAGCCTCCCCCCTTTTTCCTCCAAACATAACGATGGTGATTATGGCCAAACAGTTCTATTTTTGTTTCATCAGACCAGAGGACATTTCTCCAAAAAGTACGATCTTCGTCCCCATGTGCATCTGCAAACCGTAGTCTGTCTTTTTTATGGCGGTTATGGATCAGTGGCTTCTTCCTTGCTGAGCGGCCTTTCAGGTTATGTCAATATAGGACTCGTTTTACTGTGGATATATAGATACCTTGTACCTGTTTCCTCCACCATTTTCACAAGGTCCTTTGCTGTTGTTCTGGGATGGATTTGCACCAAAGTACGTTAATCTCTAGGAGACAGAACGCGTTTCCTTCCTGAGCGGTATGACTGCTGCTTGGTCCCATGGTGTTTGTACTTCCGTACTATTGTTTGTACATATGAACGTTGTACCTTCAGGCATTTGGAAATTGCTCCCAAAGATGAACCAGACTTGTGCCAAAATTCACCAAACTTATTTTGGGAAGCTTGTGGAGGCCAGCCCGAAATGTTCAACTGTAGGCGTACTGAGGCCCATTATCAGCAACCATCACTCCTGTGTTCCAATGGCACGTTGTGTTTGCTAATCCAAGTTTATCATTTTAAAAGGCTAATTGATCATTGGAAAACACTTTTGCAATTATATTAGCACAGATGAAAGCTGTTGTACTGATTAAAGATGCAATAAAACTGGCCTTCTTTAAACTAGTTGGGTATCTGGAGCATTAGTGTTTGTGGGTTCGATTACAGGTTCAAAATAGCCAGAAACAAAAAACTTTCTTTTGAAACTCTTCAGTCTATTCTTGTTCTGAGAAATGAAGGCTATTCCATGCGAGTATAGTGTGTGTGGCAGGCTTACAACGATGGCAAAAAAACAACATTTGAGAGGGCTCTGACCCTGGTGCTAGAGGCGGTACGCAGCTGGAGGTTGAATGTTTGAATGGGTACGGGACTGTAAAAAGTTTGGGAACCACTGCTCTAGATACATTCAGTAACATGATAAGAATATTCCACTCTAAGGTGCTTTTTTTTGTGCTCTCCTTGCTGTGCCATTGAGAAACTAGATCAGGCAGACTAAGTTTCTCTGGATAAGAGCGTCTACTCAATGATTAAAATGTAGTGTAAAATGAACACAGACCTGCATCCCCGCCCTGTACACAATTACTGTTTAACCATTCCACAAATGGTCCATTAGAAATTGCAATCTGGTCAGGTGGGCATTTGAAAGCGTGTTCTATTGCCATCATGGCTAGCTAAGTTACAGATCAGGGTCATATGTTCATTTAAAATACGATCTTATAATGTTTCACAAGGCAATTCAAAGAAGCAGATTTGACATTTGGGTGTGCATAGAATAGAACGAGTGCTTTCAGATGCGTGTTCCCCGCCACATTTATTCTCATTACCACAAACCGACATTCTGTTCAGAACAACCCAGGGTATGATGCCATATGATCTTTTAGCTGTACATCAAGCATAGTGATCATAAATGTTGACACTGTATATTACATGAGTTTTATGACACGGAAATGTGAAGTGCACATTTAGGTGTTTTGGCTTGCTTGTATGACATCAAAGCGGTATTTATTATAATCCTTAACGTCTCATCTTTTAAAATACGTTGTCTTCTTCATTTACAGCATTTCCCTCAGTCAGACCACAAACATTTCGAAAAAGTCGCCCAACTAGCTGGAGGCAACTTCTTGTCGCGCGCAGTGTTCAAGTTCAGAACCACTGTCAGTCAAAACTAATACTGGGCTGTACAGCGGAGACCTTGGGCTCTGACTTCATGTTTAGCATGTTACCGTACAGCCACTGCGTTCCAACTTAGGCGCTTATCAGTGTCCAAATCTTCTATTTTGAATCCGCATACGGATACGAGTGTAAAGAGCTACAAAAATGAAGCAGATTGAAACTAATTTATTTCTTCCATTGAATACAAAAAAAATGTTTTCCCTTAATGACCCTGATCTGTTGGATCACTTAACTTTTCAATATGATTCCATCCATTCTACAGGTGGTGTACTTCACAGCTACCTTCCCCTACCTGATGCTGATAGTTCTGCTGATTCGAGGAGTCAGTTTGACTGGAGCGGACCTAGGGATCAAGTTCTACCTATACCCTGAGGTAGGTACCACAACAACAATATTAACCCCTGGCCCCTGCTGTTACATAGTAGAAACCCTGTTGACGGAACCACAGACTCGCTTCAGGTAGCTTATTGTTGTGGGAGAAATGGTAAGACAGACTGAAATGACATTTTATACTCCGAATAGCAAACAAACCGTCTACTTTCAGTATTTTACAATAAGGTGATTATCAGAACATAATGAGGTATATTTGTGACTGGCATGATTTCAAATAAATCATCTGTAATAGTTGTCTCAATATTACCCAAAGTCTTTCCAGACTAGGGAATTTGAAGTTTGGTAGAAGGTCCTTGGGTGAAGTACCTCCAGGTGAGTGTAGATGTCCAAGGGTTCCCTGCTATCTGGAATGCTATTTTATGCTCTGTCCAGCTGTGCTCCATGAAATAGTCTGTAGGAGGCTGTGAGTGGTGGGGTTTCAGAGGGGCAGGACACTGCAATGAAGGTAAACACTGACATCCAGGACCCTCCAGCTGCTAGACTCCCACTCAAAGTCTCAGGGCTCAGCCCTCAAATGGCTTAGCCTGGTCTGGACCAAAACCTGGTGTTTTCAGTTTCAGCATCAAAGTGCTGTTCTCCACATAGGAATTTGGAGTCACTGGTGGGCCGCAGCATGGCTGATGCCATAGATTTATAGTTAGGCAAACTCTGTACCAAAACCTATTGTGTTGGTCTGCAGGGGGTTTGAGCCTGTAGGATTGATGGCATTGACGCCACAGATTTCGCCTGCCCTTTATCAAAACCCACCCATCCACACCCTAGCGGGGCAGATATTTTGATTGCATCACCCCAGGGCCTTTTGATGCCCCCATTCTCACCTTTCAGATCTTCCGTCACTGGTTGTGGATTGAGAGGTGGGAATCGTTAATCAATGTTTAGACCACAAGAGGTTTAACTGACTGGTTGACAATTCACCTCTGTAGTATCAGTGGTCCTTAATGATTAGGTGAGCTCATTATGGACAGAGAGGAAGAGAAAGGTTAAACAAGCATGTAATGTGGTGCTCCACATGAGGCTGCTCTTTAACTCTCACATTCTCAACACACATGCCTAGAGGTGTTTTCTTTCATCAACGTGCATCATGCATTTGGGACATGATTAAAAAAAAAATATATATATATATATATATATATATATATATATATATATATATATATATATATATATATAAGGGTGGCCTACAGTCAGGAAACCTGCCAAAACAAAAATGGGTCACTCCATTACTTTTTATAAGGAGGCTTGTATTTGCACTGTTTTATTCATGAGCTTAGGTATGATCCAATAGCATCCCTAGATGACACACCTTTGCCTTTATTAGTCCATTTTCTTCTACAGTAGTTGCTTGACTGGCTTCTATTTGTGTGCCTTCACCTCTCTCTGTATAAAAGGTATGGATGGTTGCAGGCACCCAAATCATCTTCTCCTATGCCATCTGTCTATGCTCCCACAGAACATTAGGGAGTTATAACAAATACAACAACAACTGTGTCTGTCTCTGTGTGTGATTCTGTGTTTGTTTTGTTGTTAATTAAGAATTTCAATAATTTGTTCAAATGCAAGTATGTTATTTCGCCATTATATATGATTCCCTTTTCTCTCATCATTAGGTCCTGGTCTGGCCTTCATTGCGTACCCTCGTGCTGTGGCCATGATTCCGTTTTCTTCACTATGGGCCATCTTCTTCTTTATCATGATCATCCTACTAGGGTTGGACAGTCAAGTAAGGCATCTTAAGTTATTTACAATGTTTATGAACATACTGTCAAGCAAATGGTCCCGGTTAAGGATATAATGGACCACTTCTGTACAATGAGAACTGAGAGGAGATCCAAGAGCACCACTATCTATGTAACCAAACATACCTAGCCTAACATGATATCAGCGATGCTCACTATTTGTTACCAAACAAGCCTAGAACTGTGATTTGTTAAAATACCTCTCCCTTTCTCTCCAGTTTGTGTGTGTAGAGAGCTTAACAACGGACATGGTGGACATGTATCTCGAGGTGTTCTGTCGTAAGAACCACGGGGAGCTCTCCTTCCTCATGGGCCTGGTCATGCAGATGGAGGTACAGTAGGCATCACATCTGGAATTAACCCTCATGGGTTAGTTAGGGGGGGACACCTGCCTGGGGACTGGGTTGGGGATAAACCTTCAAGGGCTATTTCATTGTGTTCTTTAGCTGTAGTATGCAGACAGACATGAAGTCTAACTTACCAGGTGGCTGGTCGAGATTGCGTTCAAAGCAAACAAAACAAATATATATTCTGATTTGTTTTATTAGCTAGGACATTTTCTTTTTGTGGACAGAAACCACTTCAGAGTTGTTAGCAACGTCGTCACTGTGATTCAGGACAGCATAACACATTCTTGTTCACTACATGACCTGAAGTATGTGGACACCAGGGGCCTCCCGAGTGGCGCAGCTTTCTAAGGTGGGCGCCTGCAAGTTGACTTCAGGCGTCAGTTGAGCGGTGTTTCCTCTGACACATTGGTGTGGCTGGCTTCCGGGTTAAGTGAGCAGGTGTTAAGAAGCGGGTCATGTTTCGTAGAACGCATGAAACGACCTTATTTACATACGTAAATTGGGGTGGCAAGTAGCCTAGTGGTTAGAGCATTGGGCCAGTAACCGAAAGGTTGCTAGATCGAATCCCCGAGCTGACAAGGTAAAAATCTGTCGTTCTGCCCCTGAACAAGGCAGTTAACCCACTGTTCCTAGGCCGTCATTGTAAATAAGAATTTGTTTTTAACTGACTTGCCTAGTTAAATAAAGGTTAAATAAAAAATACAAAAAAGTATTCAGACCTATTGCTATGAGACTCTCAATTGAGCTCAGGTGGATCCTGTTTCCATTGATGTGTTAATACAACTTGATTGGAGTCCACCTGTGGTAAATTCAATTGATTGGATATGATTAGGAAAGGCACACACCTGTCTATATAAGTTCCCACAGTTGACAGTGCAAGTCAGAGCAAAAACCAAGCCATGAGGTCGAAGGAATTGTCTGTAGAGCTCAGAGACAGGATTGTGTCGAGGCACAGATCTGGGAAAGGGTACCAAAACATTTCTGCCGCATAGAAGATCCCTAAGAATAGTGGCCTCCATCATTCTTAAATGGAGGAAGTTTGAAACCACCAAGAATCTTCCTAGAGCTGGCCGCCCCCGCCAAACTGAGCAATCAGGGGAGAAGGGTCTTGGTCAGGGAGGTGACCATGAACCCAATGGTCACTCTGACAGAGCTCCAGAGTTTCTCTGTGGAGACGTGAGAACCTTCCAGAAGGACAACCATCTCTGCATCACTCCACCAATCAGACGGAAGCCACTCCTCAGTAAAAGGCACGTGACAACCTGCTTGTTGTTTGCCAAAAGGCACTTAAATGATTTTCAGACCATGAGAAACAAGATTCACCAATCTGATGAAACCAAGATTGAATTCTTTGGCCTGAATGCCAAGCGTCACGTCTGGAGGAAACCTGGCACCGTCCCTACGGTGAAGCATGGTGGTGGAAGCATCATGCTGTGGGGATGTTTTTCAGCTGCAGGGACTGGAAGACTAGTCAGGATTGAAGGAAAGATTAATGGAGAAAAGTACAGATACATCCTTGATGAAAACCTGCTCCAGACTGCTCAGGATCTCAGACTGGGGCAAAGGTTCACTTTCCAACAGGACAATGACCCTAAGCACACAGCCAAGACAACGCAGGAGTGGCTTCGGGACAAGTCTCTGAAAGTCCTTGAGTGGCCCAGCCAGAGCCCGGACTTGAACCCGATCTAACATCTCTGGAGAGACCTGAAAATAGCTGTGCAGCGACGCTCCCCATCCAACCTGATAGACCTTGAGAATATCTGCAGGGAAGAATGGGAAACTCCCCAATACAGATATGACAAACTTGTAGCATCATACCCAAGAAGACTCGAGGCTGTAATTGCTACCTAAGGTGCTTCAACAAAGTACTGAGTAAAGGGTCTGAATTCTTAAAGTTGAAGTCTGAAGTTTACATACACCTTAGCCAAATATAATTGAAACTCGGTTTTTCACCGTTCCTGACATTTAATCCTAGTAAAAATGTCCTGTCTTAGGTCATTTAGGATCACCACTTTATTTTAAGAATGTGAAATGTCAGAATAATAGTAGAGAGAATGATTGATTTATTTACGCATTCCCAGTGGGTCAGAAGTTTACATACACTCAATTAGTATTTGGTAGCATTGCCTTTAAATTGTTTAACTTGGGTCAAATGTTTCGGGTAGCCTTCCACAAGCTTCCCACAATAAGTTGGGTGAATTTTAGCATATTCCTCCTGACACAGCTGGTGTAACTGAGTCAGGTTTGAAGGCCTCCTTGCTTGCACATGCTTTTTCAGTTCTGCCCACAAATTTTCTATTGGATTGAGGTCAGGGCTTTGTGATGACCACTCCAATACCTTGACTTTGTTATTCTTTAAGCGATTTTGCCACAACTTTGGAAGTATGCTTGGGATCATTGTCCATTTGGAAGACCAATTTGCGACAAAGCTTTAACATCCTGACTAATGTCTTGAGATGTTGCTTCAATATATCCACATAGTTTTCCTCTTTCATGATGCCATCTATTTTGTGAAGTGCACCAGTTCCTCCTGCAGCAAAGCATCCCCACAACATGATGCTGAAACACCCGTGCTTCACGGTTGGCATGGTGTTCTTCGGCTTGCAAGCCTCTCCCTTTTTCCTCCAAACATAACGATGGTCATTATGGCCAAACAGTTTAATATTTGTTTCATGAGACCAGAGGACATTTCTCCAAGAAGTATGATCTTTGCCCCATGTGCAGTTGCAAACCATAGTCTGGCTTTTTTATGGAGCAGTTTTGGAGCAGTGGCTTCATCCTTGCTGAGCGGGTTTTCAGGTTATGTCGATTATAGGACTCATTTTACTGTGGATATAGATACTTTTGTACCTGTTTCCTCCAGCATCTTCACAAGGTCCTTTGCTGTTGTTCTGGGAATGATTTGAACTTTTCGCACCAAAGTATGTTCATTTCTAGGAGACAGACCGCGTCTCCTTCCTGAGCGGTATGATGGCTGCGTGGTCCCATGGTGTTTATACTTGCGTACTATTGTTTGTACAGATGAACGTGGTACCTTCAGGCGTTTGGAAATTGTTCCCAAGGATGAACCAGACTTGTGGAGGTCTACAATTTTTTCTGAGGTCTTGACTGATTTATTTTTATTTTCCCATGATGTCAAGCAAAGAGGCACTGAGTTTGAATGTAGGCCTTGAAATACATCCACAGGTACACCTCCAATAGGCTAATTGACATCATTTGAGTCAATCAAAAGCTTCTAAAGCCATGACATAATTTTCTGGTGAATTTTAAGTGAAATAATCTGTCTGTAAACAATTGTTGGAAAAATGACTTGTGTCATACACAAAGTAGATGTCCTAACCGACTTGCCAAAACTAGAGTGGTTGAAAAACAAGAGTATATAAACTTCTGACCTCAACTGTATGTAAATGTGATATGTACGTTTTTATATATTTTTTTATAATTTAGCAAAAACCTTTTTTGCTTTGTCCTTATGGGGTACTGTGTGTGGATTGATGAGAGAGGAAAAAACAATTTAATACATTTTAGAATAAGGCTGTAACGCAAAGTGTGAGTCAAGGGGTCTGAATTAGAGGTCGACCGATTATGATTTTTCAACGCCGATATCAATACCGATTTATTAGAGGACCAAAAAAAGCCGATACCGATTAATTATTTTTTATTTAAACAAATAAATATACACTGCTCAAAAAAATAAAGGGAACACTTAAACAACACAATGTAACTCCAAGTCAATCACACTTCTGTGAAATCAAACTGTCCACTTAGGAAGCAACACTGATTGACAATAAATTTCACATGCTGTTGTGCAAATGTAATAGACAACAGGTGGAAATTATAGGCAATTAGCAAGACACCCCCAATAAAGGAGTGGTTCTGAAGGTGGTGACCACAGACCACTTCTCAGTTCCTATGCTTCCTGGCTGATGTTTAGGTCACTTTTGAATGCTGGCGGTGCTTTCACTCTAGTGGTAGCATGAGACGGAGTCTACAACCCACACAAGTGGCTCAGGTAGTGCAGCTCATCCAGGATGGCACATCAATGCGAGCTGTGGCAAGAAGGTTTGCTGTGTCTGTCAGCGTAGTGTCCAGAGCATGGAGGCGCTACCAGGAGACAGGCCAGTACATCAGGAGATGTGGAGGAGGCCGTAGGAGGGCAACAACCCAGCAGCAGGACCACTACCTCCGCCTTTGTGTAAGGAGGAGCACTGCCAGAGCCCTGCAAAATGACCTCCAGCAGGCCACAAATGTGCATGTGTCTGCTCAAACGGTCAGAAACAGACTCCATGAGGGTGGTATGAGGGCCCAACGTCCACAGGTGGGGGTTGTGCTTACAGCCCAACACCGTGCAAGACGTTTGGCATTTGCCAGAGAACACCAAGATTGGCAAATTCGCCACTGGCGCCCTGTGCTCTTCACAGATGAAAGCAGGTTCACACTGAGCACGTGACAGGCGTGACAGAGTCTGGAGACGCCGTGGAGAACGTTCTGCTGCCTGCAACATCCTCCAGCATGACCGGTTTGGCGGTGGGTCAGTCATGGTGTGGGGTGGCATTTCTTTGGGGGGCCGCACAGCCCTCCATGTGCTCGCCAGAGGTAGCCTGACTGCCATTAGGTACCGAGATGAGATCCTCAGACCCCTTGTGAGGCCATATGCTGGTGCGGTTGGCCCTGGGTTCCTCCTAATGCAAGACAATGCTAGACCTCATGTGGCTGAAGTGTGTCAGCAGTTCCTGCAAGAGGAAGGCATTGATGCTAAGGACTGGCCCGCCCGTTCCCCAGACCTGAATCCAATTGAGCACATCTGGGACATCATGTCTCGCTCAATCCACCAACGCCACGTTGCACCACAGACTGTCCAGGAGTTGGCGGATCCTTTAGTCCAGGTCTGGGAGGAGATCCCTCAGGAGACCATCCGCCACCTCATCAGGAGCATGCCCAGGCATTGTAGGGAGGTCATTCAGGCACGTGGAGGCCACACACACTACTGAGCCTCATTTTGACTTGTTTTAAGGACATTACATCAAAGTTGGATCAGGCTGTAGTGTGGTTTTCCACTTTAATTTTGAGTGTGACTCCAAATCCAGACCTCCATGGGTTGATAAATTTGATTTCCATTGATAATTTTTGTGTGATTTTGTTGTCAGCACATTCAACTATGTAAAGAAAAAAGTATTTAATAAGATTATTTCATTCATTCAGATCTATGTGTTATTTTAGTGTTCCCTTTATTTTTTTGAGCAGTGTATATATTTGTAATGATGACAGTTACAACAATACTGAATGAACACTTATTTTAACTTAATATAATACATAAATACAATTTATTTAGTCTCAAATAAATAATGAAACATGTTCAATTTGGTTTAAATAATACAAAAACACAGTGTTGGAGAAGAAAGTCAAAGCGCAATATGTGCCATGTAAAAAAAAGCTAACGTTTAAGTTCCTTGCTTAGAACATGAGAACATATGAAAGTTGGTGAGTCTTGAATATTCCCAGTTAAGAAGTTTTAGGTTGTAGTTATTATAGGAATTATAGGACTATTTTTCTCTATACCATTTGTTTTTAATTTATCTTTGACTATTGGATGTTCTCATAGGCACTTTAGTATTGCCATCCTAATCTCGGGAGTTGATAGGCTTGAAGTCATGAACAGCACTGTGCATCCCAGCATTGCTAAAAGCTGCTGTTTGAATGAATGCTTACGAGCCTGCTGCTGCCTACCACCGCTCGGTCAGACTGCTCTATCAAATATCAAATCATATACTTAATTATAATATGATAAACACACAAATACGAGCCTTTGGTCATTAATATGGTAATATTTTCGAAAACAAAAAGTTTATTCTTTCAGTTAAATACGTAACCGTTCGGTATTTTATCGAACGGGTTGCAACCCTAAGTCTAAATATTGCTGTTACATTGCACAACCTTCAATGTTATATAATAATTATGTAAAACTGTTGCATATGCCCTGACTCTGTTTGCACTAAACGCAAGAGAAGTGACACAATTTCCCTAGTTAATATTGCCTGCTAACATTAATTTATTTTAAGTAAATATGCTTGTTTAAAAATATATACTGCTGTGTATTGATTTTAAGAAAGGCATTGATGTTTATGGTTAGGTACATTATTGCAACGATTGTGCTTTTTTCGCGAATACGCTTTTGTTTAATCATCAAATTGAAGTAGGCTGTGATTCGTTGATAAATGAACGGGCACCGCATTGATTATATGCAACGCAGAACAAGCTAGTTAACCTAGTAATATCATCAACCATGTGTAGTTAACTAGTGATTATGTGAAGATTGATTGTTTTTTATAAGATAAGTAAAATGCTAGCTAGCAATTTACCTTGGCTCCTTGCAGCCACAAGGTCATTTTGATGCTGCACTCGCGTAACAGGTGGTCAGTCTGCCACGCAGTCTCCTCGTGGATTGCAATGTAATAGGCCATAATCGGCGTCCAAAAAGGCAGATTACCGACAGTTCTGAAAACTTGACATCGGCCCTAATTGGCCATGCCAATTAATCGGTGGACCTCTAGCCTTAATACTTTCTGAATGCACAGTATATTCTTCACCTTTCGATAGTACTGTTCAGAGACTGCTTCATAGTCTCAATTGTTGACATTCGTGTACACAGCTCTTGTTATGATCAAACCCAACATGGTTAGCCTGTCTCTCTGTTCTATGTTGTTCCAGGTGTCAACCGCTTCTATGATAACATCAAAGACATAATTGGCTACCGTCCAGGACCTTACATTAAATACTGCTGGCTGTATGTCACCCAAGCCACATGCATGGTGAGTGACCTACAAACCCATTTAAAATATTGTATACAGTATAAAATGCCATTAGTTATGGTAAGGGAAAGGATTTTTTTCCTGACCAGGAAAAACTCTGGGCCCTAGACAGATCCCAAACACCAGTTACAGTTGTAAACATTGACGGCCCCAGTCAAGGCCCACTTCTAAATCAAGTACTTGTTGTTTTCTCTAGGCCACCTTTGCGTTCTCCCTCATCAAGTACCCTCCTCTGAAGTACAACAATGAATATGTGTACCCCTGGTGGGGCTATGTGATAGGCCATCTCCTGGCTCTTGCCTCCATGGTCTGCATCCCACTCTGGATTATCTACAAACTCTCCACCACAGAAGGAATGAATTTAGGTTCCTTTGCTTACCTGAACATTTCCTCTTGATACACTACATGGCCAAAAGTATGTGGACCTCTCATTCCAAAATCATGGAAATTAATATGGAGTTGGTCCCCCCTTTGCTGCTATAACAGCCTCCACTCTTCTGGGAAAGCTTTCCACTAGATGTTAAAACATTGCAGCGGGGACTTTCTTCCATTCAGCCACAAGAGCATCAGTGAGGTCGGGCACTGATTAGGCCTGGCTCGCAGTTGGCGACCCAATTCATCCCAAAGTTGTTCGATGGGGTTGAGGTCAGGGCTCTGTGCAGGCCAGTCAAGTTCTTCCACACCGATCTCGACAAATCAACCCCACCCCAAAACCAGACTTAAAGCAGGCTTGATATACAATCAGTAATATAATCAAATAGTAAAACAAAATACAGATATAATAAAACAAAAATTTTGAGTAAAAATAATTATATGTTGTGAAATTATGTGTTCCTCTTCTACAAAGGATAGGTAAAGGTTGCCAGATATTATAAAATGTAATTGCAGATCCCCTAACAGAGTAGCGTATTTTCTCTAGCTTGAGATGTTGCATAACTTCCTTTATCCAATGGTTAAAAGTAGGAGGAAACCGATCCTTCCACTTAAATAGAATAAGACTACTAGCTAGAAGAGTAGTAAATGCCAGCATGTTGCCCATAGAACGGTTTAGAGGGGCCTTCTGTGGTGCCCCTCCCAATAATGCAATAAACGCAGAAGGTTCTAAGGTCTCTCCAGTATCATAGAAAAAATGGATATCCAGAAATGTGTCAATTTCGGGCATGTCCAAAATGTGTAACAAAGTAGCAGGAGCCTGCTTACATCGGTCACAAGTGGGATATATTTCTGGTCTGATCTTGGATCATTTTGTCTTTGACTAATGCAGCCGATGAACTATTTTAAATTGAATTACAGCATGTCTTAGACATATAGATGAAGAATGTGTTATCTCAAGCATACACTGCCAAGTTTTGTCTGAAAGTTGTTCACCTAAATCCTCTTCCCATTGGTTCTTAAGAGAGTTCAGGGAATCCAGATTGTGCAAGTTTAATAACGTGTAGATCAAGCTTATGTCCCCTTTTTAATATAAGGGTTCACTTTAAAAATATAATCTAGAAGGGAGGTAGGTGGGCGTGATGGGAAGTGACAAGAGTATGAAGATACCTGCAATTGCGTGGTTTTGTATCTAAAGAAATGGGATCAAGGAATATTGAACTTTTGTTCAAATGTTCAAAACATGCTAAATACATATCAATGTACAAGTCGTTCAGTGATGCGATCCCTTTTCAAGACCAGATATGGAACACCTGGTCTAATAATGATAGACAGAGTGTATGGTTCTTTAATAATGGGGCCGAAGTTGAAAATTCACTGAGCCCAAACGATCGCCTGAACTGTTTACATATTTTTAGAGAATGTTTCACAATAGGGTTTTTAGTGTATTTGGGAACAGGCTCAGCTAATGCAAGATTTGAGCAGAGTAAGGCAGCTAAGGAGGTTGGGCCACAATATGAGATCTCCAAGGTCAAGCATTTCAGGCCTAAACCATCAGGGATTTCTGTCATCCAACATATAAGGATTCTTATATTAGCTGCCCAGTAATAATATTGAAAGTTCCACCCTGGGGACGAGAGCTCTGCAATTCGTTCTTACGTATCCAATGTTTTTTTTTTGTTCCAGATAAAAGCGGATATCAGTTTATCTATGGAGATAAAAAAAGATTTTGTCAGAAAGATAGGAATACATTAAAATAAGTATAACTTAGGTAATACATTCATTTTAACGTACTTTCTTTTGGCAGAAGAATTAACTAAATCCCAACGTTCAAGATCCTGTTTCTGACGGAGTATCAAGGGAGGGAAATTGGCTTTATAGAGATCTTTGAATTTGTGTGACCAAAATATTTCAATATCTGTGTAGTCACTCTGAAGGGCACATGATTAATATAAGTTTGCATGGCAGAAGGATTAATAGGCATCAATTCACTTTTTTGTAGATTAACTTTATACCCAGATATTTTACCAAAGGTCTTTAGTAGAACCTGAATCTCTGGAAGACCAGTTAAAGGGTCAGACATATACAGTGGGGCAAAAAAGTATTTAGTCAGCCACCAATTGTGCAAGTTCTTCAACTTAAAAAGATGAGGCCTGTAATTTTCATCATAGGTACACTTCAACTATGACAGACGAAATGAGAAAAAGAAATCCAGAAAATCACATTGTAGGATTTTTAATTTATTTATTTGCAAATTATGGTGGAAAATAAGTATTTGGTCAATAACAAAAGTTTCTCAATACTTTGTTATATACCCTTTGTTGGCAATGACAGAGGTCAAACGTTTTCTGTAAGTCTTCACAAGGTTTTCACACACTGTTGCTGGTATTTTGGCCCATTCCTCTATGCAGATCTCCTCTAGAGCAGTGATGTTTTGGGGCTGTCGCTGGGCAACACGGACTTTCAACTCCCTCCAAAGATTTTCTATGGGGTTGAGATCTGGAGACTGGCTAGGCCACTCCAGGACCTTGAAATGCTTCTTACGGCCACTCCTTCGTTCGGGCGGTGTGTTTGGGATCATTGTCATGCTGAAAGACCCAGCCACGTTTCATCTTCAATGCCCTTGCTGATGGAAGGAGGTTTTCACTCAAAATCTCACGATACATGGCCCCATTCATTCTTTCCTTTACACGGATCAGTCGTCCTGGTCCCTTTGCAGAAAAACAGCCCAAAAGCATGATGTTTCCACCCCCATGCTTCACAGTAGGTATGGTGTTCTTTGGATGCAACTCAGCATTCTTTGTCCTCCAAACACGACGAGTTGAGTTTTTACCAAAAAGTTATATTTTGGTTTCATCTGACCATATGACATTCTCCCAATCCTCATCTGGATCATCCAAATGCTCTCTAGCAAACTTCAGACTGGCCTGAACATGTACTGGCTTAAGCAGGGGGACACGTCTGGCACTGCAGGATTTGAGTCCCTGGCGGCGTAGTGTGTTACTGATGGTAGGCTTTGTTACTTTGGTCCCAGGTCTCTGCAGGTCATTCACTAGGTCCCCCCGTGTGGTTCTGGGATTTTTGCTCACCGTTCTTGTGATCATTTTGACCCCACGGGGTGAGATCTTGCGTGGAGCCCCAGATCTAGGAAGATTATCAGTGGTCTTGTATGTCTTCCATTTCCTAATAATTGCTCCCACAGTTGATTTCTTCAAACCAAGCTGCTTACCTATTGCAGATTCAGTCTTCCCAACCTGGTGCAGGTCTACAATTTAGTTTCTGGTGTCCTTTGACAGCTCTTTGGTCTTGGCCATAGTGGAGTTTGGAGTGTGACTGTTTGAGGTTGTGGACAGGTGTCTTTTATACTGATAAGTTCAAACAGGTGCCATTAATACAGGTAACGAGTGGAGGACAGAGGAGCCTCTTAAAGAAGAAGTTACAGGTCTGTGAGAGCCAGAAATCTTGCTTGTTTGTATGTGACCAAATACTTATTTTCCACCATAAATTTTTGCAAATAAATTCATTAAAAATCCTACAATGTGATTTCCTGGATTTTTTTTCCTCATTTTGTCTGTCATAGTTGAAGTGTACCTATGATGAAAATTACAGGCCTCTCTCATCTTTTTAAGTGAGAGAACTTGCACAATTGGTGGCTGACTAAATACTTTTTTCCCCCACTGTATGTAATAGCATGTCATCCGCAAAGAGTGAAACTTTATGCTCTAAGCCCCCTCTTCGAATACCTTTGATAGTGGTGTCATTACGTTTGCCATGACAAACAGCTGAGGGGATAGAGGACACCCTGTCTTGTCCCACATTGAAGGAAATAGGATGAACGGTTGTTATTTGTGCACACTGCAGCCATAGGGGAGGAGTAAAGGACTTTGATCCAGGACATAAAATTGGGACAGAATCCAAATAGTTTGAGAGTATAAAATAGATAATCCCACTCCACCCGATCAAACGCTTTCTCGGCATTAAGTGATGCCAAAATCTCTGGAGTGTCAGATGAAGAGGGATTATAAAGTATATAATAAAGACGTCTGATGTTGAGAAAATTATTACGTTTTTTAATGAAACCAGTTGGATCTGTAGAGATAATGGAGGAAAGGACTGACTCAAAACGGCAGGCGATCATCTTCGAAAGTATCTTTACATTGCAATTCAGTAAAGACATTTGTCATTTTTCAGAATAAGTGAAATATATGCTTGTCTCATTGTTGAGGGTAAAGAGTTTGAGGAGAATGATCCCTCAAATACGGAAAGCAAGATATTTTTTTTTAAGTATTAACTCGGAAATCGGTCAGGGCCAGGGGATTTACCAACTGCATAGATTTAATTGGCAACACAATCTCTTCTACAGAGAAGTGTTATTCTAATTCAGCAGCTATCTCAGGTTCAACTGTAGGATATCTAAGTTCTCAAAGAAGGTGTCGAGTAAGGTAACATTACCAGCGGATTCAGAAGTGTATAATTGTGAGTAAAAGTTATGAAAGCATGAATTGACCTCTAAATCTGACCAACTGGCAGGTGTCTTCACTGACATTTTCAACATGTCCCTGATTGAGTCTGTAATACCAACATGTTTCAAGCAGACCACCATAGTCCCTGTGCCCAAGAACACAAAGGCAACCTGCCTAAATGACTACAGACCTGCTCACATCCGTAGCCATGAAGTGCTTTGAAAGGCTGGTAATGGCTCACATTAACACCATTATCCCAGAAACCCTAGACCCACTCCAATTTGCATACCGCCCAAACAGATCCACAAATGATGCAATCTCTATTGCACTCCACACGGCCCTTTCCCACCTGGACAAAAGGAACACCTATGTGAGAATGCTATTCATTGACTACAGCTCAGCGTTCAACACCATAGTACCCTCAAAGCTCATCACTAAGCTAAGGATCCTGGGACTAAACTCCTCCCTCTGCAACTGGATCCTAGACTTCCTGACGGGCCGCCCCCAGGTGGTGAGGGAAGGTAGCAACACATCTGCCAGGGGTGCGTGCTCAGTCAATACCTGTACTTCCTGTTCACCCACGACTGCATGGCCAGGCATGACTCCAACACCATCATTAAGTTTGCAGACGACACAACAGTGGTAGGCCTGATCACCGACAACGACGAGACAGCCTATAGGGAGGAGGTCAGAGACCTGGCCGGGTGTTGCCAGAATAACAACCTATACCTCAACGTAACCAAGACTAAGGAGATGATTGTGGACTACAGGAAAAGGAGGACCGAGCACGCCCCCATTCTCATTGACGGGGCTGTAGTGGAGCAGGTTGAGAGCTTAAAGTTCCTTGGTGTCCACATCACCAACAAACTAGAATGGTCCAAACACACCAAGACAGTCGTGAAGAGGGCACGACAAAGCCTATTCCCCCTCAGGAAACTAAAAAGATTTGGCATGGGTCCTGAGATCCTCAAAATGTTCTACAGCTGCAACATCGAGAGCATCCTGACTGGTTGCATCACTGCCTGGTACGGCAATTGCTCGGCCATCCGACCGCAAGGCACTACAGAGGGTAGTGCGTACGGCCCAGTACATCACTGGGGCTAAGCTGCCTGCCATCCAGGACCTCTACACCTGGCGGTGTCAGAGGAAGGCCCTAAAAATTGTCAAAGACCAAAAGGCTTCTCAACAGCTTTTACCCCCAAGCCATAAGACTCCTGCACAGGTAATCAGTAAATGGCTACCTGGACTATTTGCATTGTGTGCCCCCAACCCCTCTTTTACACTGATGCTACTCTCTGTTTATCATATATGCATAGTCACTTTAACCATATCTACATGTACATACTACCTCAATCAGCCTGACTAACCGGTGTCAGTATGTAGTCTCGCTACTGTTATTTTTTACTGGTGTTTTTATTTATTTACTTACCTATTGTTCACCTAATACCTTTTTTGCACTATTGGTTAGAGCCTGTAAGTAAGCATTTCACCAAGGTCTACACCTGTTGTATTCGGAGCACGTGACAAACTTTGATTTGATTTGAAATCATCAATACATGTGTTATCCAGCTCGTCAGTTATTATAGGTATGGTTTGATTTGCGGTTCTCCGACGCAGCTAGTATGCTAGCATTTTCCCTGATTTCTCCCCATGTTCATAATTTTTGTATTGAGATTTACTAATTCGATTTTCAGCTTGTTGAGTTGAAAGATCAAACTCTGTCTGAAGTGTCAAACGTTGTTTTTTTAGTAAATCTGCAGATGAAGAGTGTGAATATGCCATATCCAAATCAAAGATTTTACTTGTAAATTCCTCTAGGCGTTGAATATTTCACTTCCTTAATCTTGCGTTTTACGAAATAATTTGGCTCCTTAGCCTTCATTGATTCCCATACTGTTGTAGGGGAATCGGGTTTGATTAAGCTTTAAATAGATTAATTTATAAAAGCACCAAAGGTTTCTTCTAAAAGCAGAAGTGAGATAATTAGGCTGTGTATTTGGTGTAAGTAGTTTCATAGTAAGAGGAGAATGATCCGAAATGACTATACAGTGGCAAGGAAAAGTATGCGAACCCTTTGGAATTACCTGGATTCTGCATAAATTGGTCATAAAATTTGATCTGATCTTCTTCTAGGTCACAACAATAGAAAAACAGTGTACTTAAACTAATAACACACAAATTATTGTATTTTTCTTGTCTATTGAATACACCAACCTACACTGTGAATGTTTAAATTAAAAAAGTATGTGAACCCCTAGGCTAATGACTTCTCCAAAAGCTAATTGGAGTCAGGAGTCAGCTAACCTGGAGTCCAATCAATGAGACGAGATTGGAAATGTTGGTTAGAGCTGCCTTGCCCTATAAAAAACACTCACAAAATTTGAGTTTGCTATTCACAAGAAGTGATGTGAACCATGCCTCAAACAAAAGAGATCTCAGAAGACCTAAGATTAAGAATTGTTGACTTGCATGAAGCTGGAAAGGCTTACAAAGGTATCTCTAAAAGCCTTGATGTTCATCAGTCCACGGTAAGACAAATTATCTATAAATGGAGAAAGTTCAGCACTGTTGCTACTCTCCCTAGGAGTGGCCGTCCTGCAAAGATGACTGCAAGAGCACAGCGCAGAATGCTCAATGAAGTTAAGAAGAATCCTAGTGTCAGCTAAAGACTTACAGAAATCTCTGGAACATGCTAACATCTCTGACGAGTCTACGATACGTAAAACACTAAACAAGAATGGTATTCATGGGAGGACACCACAGAAGAAGCCACTGCTGTCCAAAAAAAACATTACTGCACGTTCGCAAAAGAGCATCTGGATGTTCCATAGCGCTACTGGCAAAATATTCTGTGGACAGATTAAACTAAAGTTGAGTTGTTTTGTAGGACACACAACACTGTGGAGAAAAAAAGGCACAGCACACCAACATCAAAACCTCATCCCAACTCTAAAGTATGGTGGAGGGAGCATCATAGTTTGGGGCTGCGTTGCTACATTCAGGGCTTGGACAGCTTGCCATCATCGACGCAAAACATTTTGCAGGAGAATGTTAGGCTTTCTGTACGCGAATTGAAGCGCAACAGAAGTTGGGTGATGCAACAGGACCATGTCCCAAAACACAGAAGTAAATCAACAACAGAATGGCTTCAATAGAAGAAAATACGCCGTCTGGAGTGGCCCAGTCATAGTCCCCACCAGACATCCCAAGAATATTGCTGAACTGAAACAGTTTTGTGAGGAGGAATGGCCCTAAATTCCTCCTGACCGTTGTGCTGGTCTGATCCGCAACTACAGAAAACGTTTGGTTGAGGTTATTGCTGCCAAAGGAGGGTCAACACTTATTAAATCCAAGGGTTCACATATACTTTTTGCACCCTGCACTATGACTGTTCACACGGTGTGTTCAATAAAGACATGAAAATGTATAATTGTTTGTGTTATTAGTTTAAGCAGACTGTGTTTGTCTATTGCTGTGACTTAGATGAAGATGAGAGAGAATTGTATGACCAATTTATGCAGAAATCCAGGTAATTCCAAAGGGTTCACATACTTGCCACTGTAGCTTGATTATCACACTGTGATAAGTGGCACAAATCTATTGTCAAGGAAAAATGTGTCTATACGTGAGAATATCTTATGAACTGGTGAGGAAAAAACAATACTCCCTAGTTGTGGGATTGTGGAAACGCCACGCATCCGATATGCCATATGTCTTAAGAGAGAGATGAATTGTGGATAATGTCTTTGATGAAAATGATACCTCAGGAGAGATACGATCCAGATTGGGCAACAGTGCACAATTCATATCACCACCTGGTAGTAGGTGGTGTGTCCCATATTTGGTAATCGAGAAAATACATTTGTGAAGAATGAACTGTTATCCCAATTTGGTGCATAAATGTTAGCCAAGATAACAGGTGTATTATACAGTCTTCCTACTACAATAATGAAACAGCCTGCTTGAGCCTGAGTCTGCCTCTGCACTTGACATGGCAAACGGTTTGTTTTTACTAATTAAAATGGCTGCTCCTCTAGTTTTAGAATGAAAATTTGAATGATACGATTGACCGATCCACCCTCCTTTTAAACGAGAGTGGTCGAAAGTGTGGCGATGTCTCCTGAAGAAAGGCGATAACTTTAAGGTGATTTAAATGCGAAATAACCTTTTTATATATTTCACTGGTTGATTTAACATTTCAGCTAGCAAAAGTGTTCAAGCAACCAGCTGTCCCTCTCATGATATTAGCCCTACCCATGTAAAGTCAGGTGGAAAAAGGATAATGCCAGATTACAATAACTGATCCATTAAACATTTTTCAAAAAATAGCAAATAAAAATTAAAAAGTTGAAGAAGAATAAAAAAGATGAACAAACAATACTCTGAAGTCTGGTATGAAAAAGAAACCCACCCTGGTCACCTAAGTAAACCGCTAATCCCCATGCAAAGATATCCACACATAATGTGCTTGTCGTGGGGAACACTAAACCTATTTACAAAAGAAAGAGAGAGTCTGCAGTGGTACACACACTTGTTCATTACCCTAATTGCCAAATAGGTGAACATTCAGCCATTTATTTTGTCTGACCTCTAGAATATTCGCCTTTACGAAGGCCATCGCCTTTTGGGGGTCTTGGAACTCTTTCTCTGTGAGGTTGTATGTTATACTGAGCCGCGCAGTAAAAGCCACACCATACCGAACATCGGTCCTCTTGACATTGTTGAAAGTGGTATGTTTACGAGCAATGCTGGGGGCATAGTCTGGGAAGATAGAGATGTGTGCTCCGTTGCATTGAAGTGGGCCAGATTCTCTGGCACGCCAAAGAACATCAATACAATCCTGATAGTAGTGTAATTTAGCCACAATGACACAAGGTTTTCCACCAGGTTTTCTTGCTTGAGAGCCCCGTTGTGAGCGGTCTACAAGGACCTCTTTGTCCTATTTGAGAGCTTCCTTCAATAACTTCGAGACCGATGAAGTAGAACTTCAACCCAGGTCCTCAGCTACACCCTTGATCCTGATATTGGATCTTGCATATAACCTTGTAAATGTATGCATTCCTTAAGGCTAGTCACATCAGTTTCGAGCTTCTTAACCGTGGTTTGAAGCATAGTCATGTCGTCTGAGCATGTTGACAAGCCTTGTTCCATGTTGGAGTTTTCTATCCAGTTCAGTACGAACCATTGCAGTATGTTTTGTGAGTGTGTTCTTGACTTCTTGTTACCCCGACTTAATAAAATCAAAGTCCTCACTGAGCGCCTCCTTGAGTTCCAACTTAGATTAAATGTTTGCTCCGAGGGCAACAAGAATCTCGGACTTCAAATCCTCTATGTAAATTTTTTCGCAGAGTCTTGGGCCTAGTGTTTTCTCTTTTGTCAGTGACTCCGCTGAACTTAAACTTTTGCAGGTTATGCGCCATTTACGCATTAAAACAAATAAAAGTTGAACAAAGTAAAGCACGTCACTTAAAGGCAGTGTTTCATACCGCTTTTTGGGTCAAAGCACAAAAAGTATTAAATAAATTAAATTTCAGCAGTAGCTCGGAAAAACGGGAACTTACACCACCCGATGTCACAGAAAGGCCAAAAAGATCATCAAGGACAACAACCACCCGAGCCACTGCCTGTTCACCCCGCTATCATCCAGAAGGCGAGGTCAGTACAGGTGCATCAAAGCTGGGACCGAGAGACTGAAAAACAGCTTCTACCTCAAGGCCATCAGACTGTTAAACAGCCATCACTAACATTGAGTGGCTGCTGCCAACATACTGACTTAAATCTCTAGCCACTTTATACATAGGAATTGGATGTAACAAATGTATCACTAGCCACTTTAAACAATTTTGTATATAATGTTTACGTATCCGACATACTCATATCAAATGTATACACTGTACTCTAAACCATCTACTGTATCTTGCCTATGCCGTTCGGTCATCGACCCAAATCTCTAGCCACTTTAATAATTATAATTGGATGAAATAATGTATCACTAGCCACTTTAAACAATGCCATTTATATAATGTTTACATATCCTACATTACTCATCTCATATATATGTGTATATACTGTACTCCATACCATCTACTGCATCTTGCCTATGCCGGTCAGCCATCGCTCATCCATATATTTATATGTACATACTCGTATTCATTCCTTTACTCTTGTGTGTATAAGGTAGTTGTTGTGAATTTGTTAGATTACTTGTTAGATACTACTGCATGGTCGGAACTAGAAGCACAAGCATTTCGCTACACTCGCATTAACATCTGCTAACCATGTGTATGTGACAAATAAAATTTGATTTGATTTTGATTTGATTTGGCTTGCTCACTAGCGCTCTCCTCGACAAACCATTTCTGTATGGACCTCACATTGTATAGCACTTTGTGACATCTGCTGATGTAAAAATGGCTTTATAAATAAATAAGCCACAAAGTTGGAAGCACAGAATCGTCCAGAATGTATGCTGTAGCTTTAAGATTTCCCTTCACTGGAACTAAGGGGCCTAGTCCAAATCATGAAAAACTGCCCCAGAACGTTATTCTTCCTCCACCAAACTTTACAGTTGGCACTATGCATTGGTGCAGGTAGCGTTCTCCTGCCATCCGCCAAACCCAGATTTGTCCGTCGGCCTGCCAGATGGTGAAGCATGATTCATCACTCCAGAGAACGCGTTTCCACTGCTCCAGAGTCAAATGGCTGCCAGCTTTACACCACTCCTTGGAATTGCGCATGGTGATCTTAGGCTTTTGTGTGGCTGCTCGGCCATAGAAACCCATTACAAGAAGCTACCGAGGCAGTTTGGAACTCGGTAGTGAGTGTTGCAACCGAGGACAGACCATGTTTGTGTGTGTAGATAGATACAGACACATATATATCGATCTATATAGTGTAGGTTTTGAGTACAATGGAGGGGAATGCTGTGTGACAGAATATAGTAACATTAGAGAAGCATTGTAGACCAAAAGCCATGTTTTTCTGTCAACTGAATCTGAAATCATTATTATGAATTTTTGGTTGGATGCGTTACTGTATGTGCCTAAATTCTGCGGTTTGTAAATTAGACACATTATTAATATCAGTTGTCTTAAAATTATTTGTTTCGACATCTCACTGGGATTCACCAGAATATCCTAATTAGCTCGAAGGACCAATCATACACTTCTGTCGAAGACGGACAGGTTGAGTGGCGAATTAGGGAGCCCATCCACTCACACTAGCCACTCGCCCGATTTGATCTGTTTTCCTGTTTAACTATTCACAGGTGTGGTGTTAAGGTTACATCGCCGAGCGCAGGGTTATCAGCTCGCGTCTTTTGTGTTGGGTAAGAATTTGCTTCACTAATTTTCTTCCTTCGTCTCCAGTTGTAGCTAGCGTCACAAGGCTAGTTGCGGAGACTTAGTTAGCCAGGTTAGCTAAACCTTGCAACTAAGCTATCTCACCGCAAGGCTTTTCTACTTGGAAGGGTAGAATTACTAGTTTGCTCTCTCGCCGATGTCGTGTCTTTGGTTTTGCCGGATTAAGTGATATGACATGCTATTCTATAAAATAATTTCTCTAATTAATATTACCTGATTTAACTAATAATGTAAATGTAATTAACTAGAAATTCGGGGCACCACGAAAGAATGTTTTATAGAGCTGTTATATTCCGAATAAACTCTTAAAGACCTAGTAATCTTTTACATCAATGGCAGTCAATCAATAATCAGCACCTTTTTTCAGTCTCATCTGAACATCGTAGAATTCTTGGTTATCTTCACGAACCCTGGCTACCAAGTTGAATCAGCAATACAACATTTTGTTTAATTATTTATTTACTAAATACCTAAATAATCACACAGAATTACATATACACAGGATGGATCATACATTGATTACTAATTATCTCATACATAAAGAACGTCCCTGGTGGACGGAACCGATATGACGGCTGGATGAAAGCACGGGAAGACAGGAGAACAAAGCGATTTGGTCTCTATCGGACCTCATGAAGCCCTGCTATCGTAAATACAGAATCTTATGCATTCTAGATAACCGCCCATTCGTAAAAGGAAAATGCAAGACATATTTAATCTGAGCTGCGCCTCGATAGTTTGGTCGTAGATGGAAGGCTGGGTTGATCAGGAGAGATCTCTTTTCCTATGTCGAATGTCTCTGGTGTTAGAACGGTTACGTTGTAGTACCGCTTTCGCGTGCTAGAACGGATACGTTGTAGTACCCGGTCTTTCTGAAGAGGTTGTCCGTTCTTTTCTAGCCACGTTTGCAGCTGCGGCTGCTCACTCAACGGCTAGGAGGTATCACTTCTTTAGTCAATACAGTGACGGGAAAAAAGTATTTGATCCCCTGCTGATTTTGTACGTTTGCACACTGACAAAGAAATGATCAGTCTATAATTTTAATGGTAGGTTTATTTGAACAGTGAGAGACAGAATAACAACAAAAAAATCCAGAAAAACGCATGTGAAAAATGTTAGCAATGGAATTGCATTTTAATGAGGGAAATAAGTATTTGACCCCCTCTCAATCAGAACGATTTCTGGCTCCCAGGTGTCTTTTATACAGGTAACAAACTGAGATTAGGAGCACACTCTTAAAGGGAGTGCTCCTAATCTCAGTTTGTTACCTGTATAAAAGACACATGTCCACAGAAGCAATCAATCAATCCGATTCCAAACTCTCCACCATGGCCAAGACCAAAGAGCTCTCCAAGGATGTCAGGGACAAGATTGTAGACCTACACAAGGCTAGAATGGGCTACAAGACCATCGCCAAGCAGCTTGGTGAGAAGGTGACAACAGTTGGTGCGATTATTCGCAAATGGAAGAAACACAAAAGAACTGTCAATCTCCCTCGCCTTGGGGCTCCATGCAAGATCTCACCTTGTGGAGTTGCAGTGATCATGAGAACGGGGAGGAATCAGCCCAGAACTACACGGGATGATCTTGTCAATGATCTCAAGGCAGCTGGGACCATAGTCATAGTGGTAACACACTATGCCGTGAAGGACTGAAATCCTGCAGCACCCGCAAGGTCCCCCTGCTCAAGAAAGCACATATACATGCCCGTCTGAAGTTTGCCAATGAACATCTGAATGATTCAGAGGACAACTGGGTGAAAGTGTTGTGGTGAGATGAGACCAAAATGGAGCTCTTTGGCATCAGCTCAACTCGCCGTGTTTGGAGGAGGAGGAATGCTGCCTATGACCCCAAGAACACCATGCCCACTGTCAAACATGGAGGTGGAAACATTATGCTTTGGGGGTGTTTTTTCTGCTAAGGGGACAGGACAACTTCACCGCATCAAAGGGACGATGGACGGGGCCATGTACAGTCAAATCTTGGGTGGGAACCTCAGCCAGGGCATTGAAAATGGGTCGTGGATGGGTATTCCAGCATGACAATGACCCAAAACACACGGCCAAGGCAACAAAGGAGTGGCTCAAGAAGAAGCACATTAAGGTCCTGGAGTGGCCTAGGCAGTCTCTAGACCTTAATCCCATAGACAATCTGTAGAGGGAGCTGAAGGTTCGAGTTGCCAAACGTCAGCCTCGAAACCTTAATGACTTAGAGAAGATCTGCAAAGACAAAATCGCTCCTGGGATGTGTGCAAACCTGGTGGCCAACTACAAGAAACGTCTGACCTCTGATTGCCAACAAGGGTTTTGCCACCAAGTACTAAGTCATGTTTTGCAGAGGGGTCAAATACTTATTTCCCTAATTAAAATGCAAATCAATTCATAAAAGTTTTCACATGCGTTTTTCTGGATTTTTTTGTTATTCTGTCTTTCACAATTCAAATAAACCTACCATTAAAATTATAGACTGATCATTTCTTTGTCAGTGGGCAAACATACAAAATCAACAGGGGATCAAATACTTTTTTCCCTCACTGTAAGAGTTCAAAGTTCATACCAAGTTGCCATACTTTAAGCTCACGCTGAAGTTGGCTTAGTTCTGTAGTTTGATATTAGCCCTTTTAACGTGGGAACCGTCGTCCTCTCGTCCTTGGAACACAAAGTTATTATTTCGTAAAGGGCTTATATAATCAGAGAGAGAGGCGTGTTTCATAGTTCACAGCCAATGTCTGTTCACTTGGGCGGGGCCACTTAGTTGAGCATAGTTCACTCATGAAACCAATTCTCTTATTTAGGAGCTAAAATTACATTTCATCTTTCCACAAATATTTTCATAATTAAACATTTAAATTGCACAACAATTCCATGTGAATCTGATACCTAGAATGTGTAGACCTTCCGAGATACAGTTTATTTCAATCTATCATTAGTAAAATGTCTCAGACGCCCATTGTTCTGATATCACATTCCCTGAGTACCAACGCATCTTTTCAGCTGGTTGGATTACCGAAATGTGGTTCCTGTCCCCACCCTTTTGACGTTACCATACTCTCTCCATGTTAACAAAGAGACTTTCAATATTCCCGCTGTAGAGTAGAGAGAGAGAAAAGGGGGGGAAGGTATTTATGGGGTCATAAACCTCACCAACAGGCCAAAGTCATGACACCGGCATTGACTAGACATTGCTTATTGGTCGAGAGCCATTCTTGTTCGTCGTAAAAACCAACATAGCCAAAGGAAGCTAGCGCTAACTTTGTCCTAACTAGCTAGGCAACTAGCCCACGTAGCGAATGCTAGCTGTGTTCACATTGCTTCTCCGTGTCTTTGTACCAAAAGGTCTAACATTATGTGTCTTCAACACTTTCTGTACGGGCGTTGAATGTTAAGTTTCTACTACTGGTTTACCAGGCCAATTTGATGTTGGAGTTGCACAATCTCAAATCGATTGGCAAGCCTAACCCAGACCTTTGGGATGAGATCTGTGTTGTCACAGACCCCAACCTCCGTGCCTTCAGGGGTGTCATTCAAGGATGCAGCTGTGCCATGAGCCTTGCAGTGGTTAGGGAGAGAGCTTTGTGACTCAACCTGATTCCCTTTACGCTTCTGTTGAGCCGAAGGTACTGTTTGTGCCGTCTGTCACCTCCATGTGGCTGAAGTGCGAACTTCGAAAGGAGGGCAAAGCCTTCAACTTCTCTCTGCCCGTAGTCCTGGGAATTGTGGCTACCGGACTTCCGCTCCTAATGGAAGAAGGGGTGCCCAACCAAGGGGTACGCCCCCTGCGGCAGAGAGGGGCAGCCAACAGTTCACTCTGGGTTCTGGCCTGCCTCCTCTCGGTTGGACAACAGAGGGGGACAGGCACATATGGCCACCACTATGGAGAAGAGGCACATCTGTGCTCTTAAAATCCTTCCCTTTGTGGAGCAACTCAGTTTAATGCGTTTGCTCTCAAGAAAGACGTAGGGAATCCACTTTACCCTGTTGCAAGAACACACACACTGCAGGAGACGCACCTCTGGGGGTGAACACGCTGGCACACATCCTCCCCTCACCTCATACTCCCCACTCTGGCCAGAGTGAGGGAAGAAGGGTTATCCCTCATTTTGGTAGCCTCGCGATGGCAAGGCAATACAACGAGCCTTGTCAACTCCCGTTACGCAGGGATCTGCTGACCTAAGCGAACAGAAGATTTTCCACCCTCACCCGGAAGCAATGGCCCTCTGGGCCTGGTCCGTGAGAAGATACATCTGGATGCGACATGCTTCCCTCTTGTCATTGAGATGATCTAGAGTGCTAGGGCCCCTTCTACATGCTCACTGTATGGAAATAAGTGGTGGGTTTTTGAGAAGTGGTGTGAACAAAAACAGGTACTTTACCAATGCTCTGTATCCAAGGTGTTATGCTTCTTGCAGGACCTTTTGGACAGAGGGAAGGCTTTCTCGGCCTGTCATATAGGCTTCCACAAAAACGCGGTGGGAAAACATCCTCTGTCATGTTTCATAAAAGGGCGCCTATCCCTTATGTACAGTTCATAACGGGGCCTTTAGCCCCGTCATGGAATTTGTCTATTGCGCTTGAGGCTGTTTCACAGCACCGCTTTTATTCCCAAGGTTGGCAACAATTAAAATTGTCTCGCCTTGGAGCTTGTGACTTTCCAAACGCCTTTTTATAGAAGAGGAGCGGCTACACCGTTTGTGTCTAGTATGCGTGTTGCGAATATACTTGGATAGGACAAGAGCTTTGCGCAAGAGTGACCAACTCTTTGTCTTGGACACCTCCCTGTAAGGGGAGGCTCCTCTCATCAACGGTTGTCTCATTGGATTGAGGATGCTATTATATTGTCCTATAATAGCTAGGGGTTACAGCCTCTGGAGGGCGTAAAGGCTCCCTCCACCAGCGCTATGGCCACCTCTTGAGCACTGTTCAAGGTCATCTCCTTGCAGGAGATTTGTGATGTGGCTTGTTGGGCATCCCCTCATACTTTTGAGGTTCTACCGACTGTCATTGCGCCTTCATTGGCTTGTACTGTCCTCGGTGTCGGGGCCTCTGAGGGTTGATATTGAGACTGCCTGGCTTCAGAGAGCATGTGCAATACGGGAGTTGGCCATATCCCACAGTGAGATGTCGAAACAAATAATTTAAAGAGAACTTAAGGTTACCTGTGTAACCCCAGTTCTCTAATATGAGTGTGACATCTCACCACATTCCCCTACTTGCATGCGTGTGAGGAAGTTTGTTACGTTCAAGAGATCAGGTGGCAGGCGAGTGACTCTTGAGTATGAGGTCAGGGGCACCCTCATTCGCCCCGCGACCTGTCTGTGTCCAACAGTTGTGTATAATTGGTCCTTCGAGCTACTTATTCTGGTGAACCCCACAGTTAGATGACTCACCCATATTATCAGAGAACCGGGGTAAAGCAAGTAACCTTAAGTTTATCTCAGTCCAGTGTTTTTATGACCATTGTTTCATTCCTCTATGATACACAACATTACTACTAACATTATCACAATCTACTCAGTCCATTAGGCTTTTCATTTTTCTCATCTTCTCTGCAGCACATTCACATCCTCCTCCAGCCCTCTAACGACCTACCCCAAACCAAGAGAGAACAGGAGAGGATGCTGGCCACCTTTGCCCCCAAGCCAGTAGGGCTACCAAACAAAGATGGCTACCTCCCAGTGGGGGTGAAGGACTCAAACTGCTAAGAAGACCCCAGTGACAGCGTTGAAGTGACTCAGTCAATTTAGGAAATTGGGAAATTAACTGAAATTCCAATTCTAGAATTCAAGAGAAAGTGCACCAGGCAGACAGATAAGCAATGAGAGAGAAACAATCATGCTCTTTTACACAACCAATATGCTTTCAGGTATAAAACAAGACAACCGTGTTTCAATTGCAAAAGCTTTCTCATTGTTCAATGGACACTGATCTACATGTGTATAATATTGTCTGTATATTGCCAAGTGGTAGATTGTTAGGCCTACTGTATAGTATTCCATATTGTATTCAAGGAATCATCTCTTGGAACAAGACATCAATTCAATGTCTTACACATTGGTTAAATGTAATTGAATAGAAATGACATGGAAACAACATTTGATTCAACCAGTGCCCAGTGGTATGGTAAAGAAAGGGAAGCTGTACCTTACAAACGAGATGAATAACAGTTGATGTTAGAATGTGGATCATTGTTAAACGATTTATTGTATTTTTTTGTCAATTTAACAAGAGCTATCAACCGTTGGACTAATAGAAAACGTGTACAATATTTTAATGATTGAATTGTCTGTGTAATATGACTACAAAAGACTACAAATTAAATATGAATCTGTATGTTTTGAAATAAACGAAATGTGTAATATATCAGTGTATTGTCTGCTTTAATGATCCTTATGAGATCAGTTCTTCACAGTATTGTTCTAGTCTATTCAAGTATTTTGCTGTCTAGTCCTTGGACCAAGTACTATTCTATATATATTGTCAGATGTATTATAAATCAGAGCAAGAATGATCTAGCAGTGTTCAGGGGCCCACTAGAAGTCACGCTTTCCCCGCTGGCTACCAGGCCCAGTTCCAGTTCGGCTTGATGATTGGCTAAAAGGGGCTGTTTTACGTGCGTGAATTCCGCTTCTCTTTTCCCACCACGCAGCGGGTGATGTCTAAGGAAGATGGCGGAAGGAGGAGCGGCTGATCTGGACACCCAGAGAGGAGAAGTCGCAGCACTGCTGAAAACACAGCTACGAAAGGGAGATACTTGGTAAGAGTTTGCCGAGAACTTTTTAAAGGTCTTAGGAGGGTGCAGGCGGACTCTGTCTGGGCTGTCAAAGTGCTAAACCAGCGGAGAGCGGTGTGACAGGCCGTGTTGACAGTCACCCCGCCAGTTAACGTTAGCAAGTCTGCCAGCTGAAGCTAGCCAGCGGGATTCGCCACATTCCACAGTTTCTAGTGACAGTTATTTGCCAACATGGTATTGTCTAGATACATAGGTATGTTACCAACGTAGCTAGTAAAATACATGTATTTCTCCATTGGTTTCATGATCTTGCGATTCCAATCTGGCTAGGTTGATTTCAAGTGATTTGCCGGTGACGAGGAGTCGTGAAAAGCACCTGTCTAAATGAGGTAACACACTCCAAACTGCCACTATCAAACCCCTAGCTACTGGCATCATTGATGTTTAGTGACAAGCAAGTGTCCCAACTAGGTCACTTTTGGCTAGCTCCCACTGTTAGCAAGCATCTGTTTTATGATACTTGTAACATTCCTTACAATATTTAATAGGGATGCACAAATATGACATTTTTGGCTGCTACGATATCCAATATTTTCCTTGCCCCAAAAAACGATAACCGATATTTAAAATTATCGGAATTTAAAGCATTCTAGTACAGTTTAATAGTTGACACACTGACGAAAAATATTTTTTTGGTGACATTTATGTCCCAATTACCAGTAAAACATAATTAAAACGTATTTCTTTCACTTGGTGTTTCGGTGTTCAGACTCAACCAGGATTTCATCATACATGTCAAGCAGTCAAGTTTCTGCTCTGTCTTTCCGTGGCCTCTCTTCCCGGTGGCCACGGTGTCTGTTTCCATCTTGTCCAGCTGTGTCTAACATTTCACCTAAACCTTGTTTCTGGTCTGCATCGAAGTAGCAGTCCTTGTACCTAGCTTCGAGCATGGTGGAGACGCCGTAAAGAGGCTCAGAGAGAATGCCACCGAATCGCTTGTTCACAGTCGAGTTCGACCGATCATGATTTTTCAACGCGATATCAATATAGATTTATTAGAGGACCAAAAAAAGCCGATACCGATAATTTTTTTATTTAAACAAATAAATATATATTTGTAATGATGACAATTACAACAATACTGAATGGACACTTATTCTAACTTAATATAATACATAAATAAAATCAATTTAGTCTCAAATAATGAAACATGTTCAATTTGGTTTAAATAATGCAAAAACACAGTGTTGGAGAAAGTTAAAGTGCAATATGTGCCATGTAAAAAAAGCTAACGTTTAAGTTCCTTGCTTAGAACATGAGAACATATGAAATCTGGTGGTTCCTTTTAATGTGAGCCTTCAATATTCCCAGTTAAGAAGTTTTAGGTTGTAGTTATTATAGGACTATTTCTCTCTATACCAGGTGTATTTCATATACCTTTTGACTATTGGATGTTCTAACGGTCAGTCAGCAGTTTTTTGTTGAGCAGGCATTTCAATGCCATGACAAAGGGTATCGCGTCTGCTGCAGACGCAGTTGATTAGCTTATTTCTCAGTCAGTTGTTCGAATGGATCTAGTTAGTGTGTTCAAGTTTCAAGCATGTTCTCAAATGCCATTGAAATTGCAGCAGCGATATGAGAACCAGCATGTTCTTGAGCATGCAATACGGTTTTTCTCAGTTCGAAATCCTCATCGACCCACTGTGCTGTCAGACTCAGCATGCTCATGGGGCTGACATCGCTGGTCCAAATGCCAGTAGTGAAGCTAATAGCAGTGACGCCCATAGCAAGTAGCTCAGGGATGTGCGTTTCAACCATACTGTATAACTCCGGTAGGGCAACATCTGAAAAATAGCACTTACTTGGTAGTGTGTACCAGGGCTTGAGGTGCTCGACCAGTCGGCGAAAGCTAACGTCATCGACAACAGAACGGGCAATGAATTCCATTATCTTGGAGCTTCACACTTATTCTTAAAAAAAATATTTACTTATCAGATACCGTCTATCACCCCAAACTCATTAGATCTAGTCTAGCAGTGATCTCAGATCTAAATAATCAGTGCTCTCGCTCTTTATACATAGGTACCTAGTGGACAGCCACTGGTTCAAACAGTGGAAGAAATATGTGGGCTTTGACAGCTGGGACAAATATCAGATGGGAGACCAGAATGTCTACCCTGGACCAGTGGACAACTCGGGGCTCCTTACAAGTGGTAAGATGCACCACACTCAGACCTCTTTGAAGCAATATTTGTTGATCTTCAGAGCGATTAGGGGAAATGGTGGCTTCATAACATTCTGTTTTACTCATCCCCAGTGTGTCCGGATGAACCCACCACTGTTTTGCGCAGTACAGGATGTTTAGAGTGAACAACATGATGTCTTACCTAATATGTCAAACTAAAGGCTGTTATACACGCAATTTCTATAGGCTAAGTATGACAGAAAAAGTATGTCTATAATTGACTCTGTAAACATCAATGACAATGGTCAAGGGTAGCCTACCTCTGGTCTATAGAAAGCTGTATGTTGCTTTGTGTGTTATGGTATGAGAAACTACCATTATGAGTAGGCTACCACCATTGAAGCTGTCCCAATTGAATGACCCCATTATAACCCTTTAGTAAACCTTCTTTCACCACTAAACCTGGGTCATATTCATTATGGCAAACAAACAAAAATGAATGTCTGTTATTGGCCAGGTTTTGGCAGTCCTTCCATGGCAGTCCATTTTCTTCTGTTTGTTGCCTATTGAACATGACCCTGTTCTGTCTGTCTGTGAGTAGGTGGGGATGTTCTGGCCATCAAGGAGCACCTCATTGATGAACTGGACTACATCCTGATCCCAACAGAAGGCTGGAATAAGCTAGTGAGCTGGTATGCACTGATGGAGGGACATGAGCCTATCTCACGCAAGGTAAGGATGGGTGACATTAGTGGCTAATTATGACTGGTGTGGTCCAATATAAAATAATGTTCAGGAACTGTATGGGTGAAAGCTGATTGGGTACAGTACACGTAGTGCAAATGCCTCAGCGGAAACAGATGAAAGAAGCTCAGTCAGATCACAGGGCTCAGGTACTTGATGTGAAGTGGTGTATAGTATGAGACAAAATAATATGGTCAGTACACAATTACATTTCAATGGTTGCCGTTAAGCCTGTTTGGTGATAAAGAGCTTATTGTGGTGCAAGAGGAGTAATTGAGAAGTTTCACTGTGTGTCAAAATCTTGGATGTGTTCTAAAGGGTTGGATTGATCAGTATACTTCAACACAGGTCAGATTGGGATGATTGTGAAAAAGGATAACTTTGATTTCTAGATCGATATTAAGGCCTACCCAGCTAGTAATGTCATATGCTGAATCTCAAGTGCAAGTTATCTCAATGTTTAGGCTATGTCTCTCTCACGGTCTTCTTCAAGAGAAACACAGCTGGACTGGTCATGCGATTTTGATACAATTTAGCTACCGGTATTCCAAATATGCTAGCTATTATTTGTAATACATGCTGTATAAGGACTTAATTTGTTTTTAAATTTAAAGTGGACCCGAGCACAGATGCTTACTGATGCAATGTTGTCCTCAGAAGGTTTGTTTTTATAAAGTGGAAGTAGGCTACATTGATATTATTTAGTTGCTTTTATATTCGGTGTGCTTCGGGTTTAACTCTTGACAACTGACTACAGTATAAGCCAGTAGCTCACATAAGGTTTGTTCTGCTAACGTATGGCTATTTCTTATGGCTAACTGCCAGCTGGGCCTACTGTACTTCCGTGAGCCCAGACATTACTTTCTGCATTTTCTAATCTAGCCAGTCATGGCATCATGGCTGCTGCAGTGCTTTCTCTTTCTCCCCCCCATTGATCCTCCCCTTTTTGCCATTTATGTTGCGGGGGGTATCGAGTGGCCCTGGCCGTTTCTATTTTCAGAGAGCTCTCTGGATGACTTAAACACCGCTACATGGAGCGAACTACAAGACACAACATGCAGGAGGTTTTCTTTTCTTTCTCACTTTTGGGGGTTCTTTTACCGTGTTGTCAGACAGGTTGGAATTGATTTTCCGGGTTCTCCTCTTGCTCTTCCACTCGGGTTCTCTACGTTGAGGCTATCACCTGGGGAGTGATTCTAGAGTGTTCTTGTTTTTTGAAATGGAGGAATGCTGGCTGAGGTCAAACAGAGAGCGTCAGAGGCTTTTTAAGAGCGAGGGGAGAGATGGCCTAGCCTAAGCAGAAAGGAATGGGCGGGGTAGATCTGTTCTCGTTGGTTCTTAGCATAGCTGTTTTAGAACTTTGTGACAGTTCTGTTCTGTCAGAGTTTGTTACTGTGAGACTTGCAACTTGCCTTTTACCTCTGTGTTATGTGGAACACATGGCTGGGCATTCATTTTATAAGGAGGGTGGTGGTTTGTGTCTGGTGGTGGGTGAATCTGACCCATGCTAAAGCTGATCTCATTGCCTGGGGCTAGGGAAGGTCTGTACCCTACGGTGTGGTGTAGGGCCAGCCACCAGTGGAGGGGCTGTGTGAAATGAATAGGAATGGACCCTTCAGCTGTCTCTACGCTCTGGGGCTATATTAAGAGTCTCGGTGACTCGCTCCTATCAAGGGAGTTAGAAAGTGTAGCTTTTAGTTTATACACTTACAATTCGTTCAGGGTCTAGATAGGCCTATTAACTAGGTAGCCAAAATTAGTTTTTTGTTTCTGTTTTGTTGATTTTTGTCCCAAATAATGAGCTTGACTAATATAATGCCACATGCTGCGTTCTTTATTTCTTGTTTCCTTGGTGATGTTGGTGAATGCTTCTCTGTTCAATGTTGAAGAGTTGTAGCAAGTTGTAATCAATCAGCAATGCAAATCTTGCACGTATTGGAACAATGTCATGAGTTTAATTAATCATTCATATGCCATGTACAACAAATGCTTTGAACAAAATGTAACCGAGTGATGCCTTTTTTATTCTCATGCCATCTGTCATGTAAGACAACTTTAACATTGTCAAGTGTTTAATTTGCTAACAAACATTTTTAACATTTGAGTTGATTTCTTGTGCCATCTGCCATGATGTTACACTCTATCAACATATTTCAACAGGTGGTAGAACAGGGTATGTTTGTGAAGCACTGCAAGGTGGAGGTGTACCTCACAGAACTGAAGCTGTGTGAAGACGGCAACATGGACAACGTGGTCACCAGACGCTTCAGCAAAGCAGACACGATAGGTAGGCAGACATATTTTTCTTCTCCCTGACAGATTGATTGGAGCAGATATCTTTATTTTGAAGAAACTCTTCTCTCTTCCTCATGGATAATTTCCACACGTTTTCTACCTGACATTATAGTATAACAGTATGCCCTTTAGCCTATGCGTTTATCTATAGTGACTTATAGTCATGCGTGCACGTATGGGTATGCCTAGTCCTGGGAATAGAACCCATGCTCTACCAAGCATAATGCTCTACCAACTGAGCTATAGAGTACCATTATATTGGTATAACCATTGTATTCATTGTACAGTCAACTTGACAAAAGTAGCAACTGGCCACTTCTCCCAGCCAGAGAATGAATGAATAGATAATTCCCTTCCATTAGCCACCAATCATAGTGATTGTACAGGAGCACTTTTCTTCTACATGACAGAGAATTAATCAGTCATATATTTGTTTTGAAATGCACAGAAGCTCTCCTTTTTTCCTCTTTATGGCTCAATTCCACACATTTTGAACCTGACATTAGGAGTGTATATTTAGAACCTGAAGTGTTCTGTATTTCTTCATTTGACACAATTACATGAGCAGGGAGTGTTACTATAAAGTAATTAATCAATCTGTTGCATATTTATTAGAGCATGAGATTTATACACTCAATTATTCTCTGCCCTAAGTATGCAGGTGCATGCGTGTAGTTTGGTCAGTTTGTCACCTACACTGAGTGTACAAAACATTAGGAACACCTGCTCTTTCCGTGACAGACGGACCAGTTGAATCCAGATGAAAGCTATGATCCCTTATTGATGTCAACTGTTAAATCCACTTCAATCAGGGTAGTTGAAGGGGAGGAGACCGGTTACAAAGGTTTTTTAAACCTCGAGACAATTGAGACATGGATTGTGTACGTGTGCTATTCACAGGGTGAATGGGCAAGACAAAAGATTCAAGTCCCTTTTGAACAGGATATGGTAGTAGGTGCCAGGTGCACCGGTTTGTGTCAGAAACTGCAACGCTGCTGAGTTTTTCACACTCAACAGTTTCCTATGTGAATCAAGAATGGTCAACCACCCAAAGGACACCCAGCCAACTTGACACAACTGTGGGAAGCATTGGCATTAATATGGGCCAGCATGTAAAATGCTTTTGACACCTTGTAGATTCCATGCCCTGACAAATTGAGGCTGTTCTGAGGGTAAAAAGAGGGGTGCAACTCAATATTATGATGTTCCTAATGTGTTTATACTCAATGCATGTGGCATGTTCCTTATTTGTTACCTTTGTCCTGTAACATTCTGTGATGCAGACACCATTGAGAAGGAGATGCGTAAACTGTTCAGTATCCCAGACGAGAAAGAGACCAGGTTGTGGAACAAGTACATGAGCAACACGTTCGAGCCTCTGAACAAACCGGACAGCACTATACAGGACGCAGGACTCTACCAAGGACAGGTATGAAATAACCCTTGGATACCAGGCTATTTATACATTAATGTCTCTACTTCCTGTCCTGTCATCGCACCAGTTATATAGGGTCTAGATTATTCCGGACCATGCAAACTGACAAGGAAATTCTATATGCTCTTGTTACTAGGAATGGTGCCGTAGGGAATGGCTGCTGTTTTACGGGCTGCTTTTTTTTGCTTATTTTGTACATAATGTTGATGCTGCTGTCTCTTATGACGGAAAAGAGGTTCTGGATATCAGAACAGCAAGTACTCACCTCGTACTGGATGTAGATTTGTTTCTTTAATGAGTCCCACTCGAAGAATATAATGTTGCTCTCAGACGAGGCCCAAATGCATGAAGCAAATACAGGGAGCGGAGATCAGGGAGAATTTGTCGGCGAGTGGGTAACCCGCCTCTACCATCCGTTCTATTAGCCAATGTGCCATCATTGTAGAATAAACTGGATGAGATCCGTTCGAGACTATCCTACCAACGGGACGTTAACTGTAATATCTTATTTATTTATTTTTTTTACACTGCTGGTACTCACTGTTTATTATCTATGTATAGTCGCTTTACCCCTACCTACATGTACAAATTACCTTGACAAACATGTACCCCCGCACATTGACTCAGTACCGGTACCCCCTGTATATTGCCTCATTTGTTATTTTATTGTTACTTATTTAAATTTTTACTTTATTTCTTAACTCTATTTTCTTAACTGCGTTGTTGGTTAAGAGCTTGTAAGTAAGCATTTCACAGTACCTGTTGTATTTGGCATATAAATAAAATACATTTTGATTTCATTATAGTCTAATAAGTAGGTTCTGGAGTTTTTCCTGGTCAGGCGAGGTCACATGCTTGGGAAAAATTCAAGGACTGTAATCATAGTGTATGTCAGTCTTCAGATGTGAAGCCTAGTATTAATTGTTAGATGGACAAACAAGTGACGAGCTCAAATTTCAGCTTCATGGTTTTGTACATGCTGAACAAAAATATAAACACAACAATTTAAACGATTTTACTGAGTTACTGTTCATATGAGGAAGTCAGTAAATTTGGAAAAAATACATTTGGGCCTAATCTATGGATTTCACATGACTGGGAATACAGATATGCATCTTTTGGTCACAGATACCTTCAAAGAAATGGGCCTCAGGATCTCATCACGGTATTTCTGTGCATTCAAATTGCCATCATTGAAATGCAGTTGTGTTCGTCGTCCATAATGTATTTCTGCCACCATGGGGCGCTCTGTTCACAACGTTGACATCAGCAAACATCTCGCCCACCCGATGCCATACACCTGGTCTGCAGTTGTGATGCTGGTTGGACGTATGGCCAAATTCTCTAAAAGGACTTTGGAGGCAGCTTATGGTAGAGAAACTAACATTCAATTCTCTGGCAACAGCTCTGGTGGACATTCCTGCAGTAAGCATGGCAAAACTGTCTTTTATGGTCCCTAGCACAAGGTGCACCTGTGTAATGAGAATACTGTTTAATCAGTTTCTTGATATGCCACACCTGTCAGGTGGATGGATTATCTTGGCAAAGGAGAAATGTTCACTGACAGGGATATAAATAATTTTGTGCACAACATTTGAGAGAAGCTTCTTGTGGTTTGAATTTCTGTTACTTTTATTTCAGCTCATGAAACATGGGACCAACATACATTACATTTTACACAGCCTCAAGCTTGAGTGATGACATGCATGAGATCAGTCATTCATTAATTGCTATAACCATCTATCTTCAATAGAAGCTATTCCTTTTTTCTGTGCCCCCAAATGTTTAATATATACTGGTCAAGTAACCAGGTTGTTAGCTTGCTAATGTGGCTGAACAAGGTGTTAGCAAATGATGTAAGTGGTTTTGGAACCACCCATGACATAATTCTTGAACCAACTTGATGAATCTACCAGCCAATACATTTATTTGGCATAACAGCAAAAACCAATTATCAGCTTTGTCCAGGTTTTGGATTTCCCCTATTTAAATAAAAAATAGTTACAAATATTTTTCTTCAGGTTTTCACTCTCAAAGTCGCACTTAATACAACATCCCAATTTTGTTGTTTTTCTAAGTCTACAACAATGCTCAAATCACATCATTTTGCGATCTGGGAAAGAAAGTAAAACATATTTTGGTGTGTAGTTGGCCTTTAATTTCAATTGTGCATGTCAAGAGACTGGTTGAGTTTTCTGCATGGCAATAGTAGAGTTTGCGAAACAAAAGACCACCGATAGATACAAATCATATTGATATCATAAATTTGGCCGGGTAAACTTACTTTGCTGTTTAATATTTCATTTGGAAAGTTTTATGGGATACCCTTTATAATTGAATGTTTCAGCATCGCTAACTGGCGAAAGTGGTAGGCCCAGGCATTCCCATGCAATTATATCTTGAGAAAGTTGCAAGAAATACTTTTTTTTTTCAACTTTATTTAACCAGGTAGGCCAGTTGAGAACAAGTCCTCATTTACAACTGCGACCTGGCCAAGATAAAGCAAAGCAGTGAGACAAAAACAATAACATAGGAAACCATGGCCAGCCGTGGAAAAATGCTTATTGAAATTATTGAAGATTTATCGGTGGTGACAGTGTTTCGTACCCTCAGTGCAGTGGGCAGCTGGGAGGAAGTGCTCTTATTCTCCATGGACTTTACAGTGTCCCAACATCTTTTGGAATTAGTCCTAGAGGAAGCACATTTCTGTTTGAAAAAGCTAGCCTTAGCTTTCCTAACTGACTGAGTATATTGGTTCCTGACTTCCCTGAATAGTTGCATATTGAGGGGGCTTTTTGATGCTAATGCAGAACGCCACAGGATGTTTTGGTGCTGGTTAAGGGCAGTCAAGTCTGGGGAACTATATCTGTTCTTAGTTCTAATTTTTTTTGAATGGGGCATGCTTATTTAAGATGGTGAGGAAAGCACTTTTAAAGAATAACCAGGCATCCTCTACTGACTGAATGAGGTCAATATCCTTCCAGGATACCCGGCCCAGGTCGATTTAGAAAGGCCTTCTCGCTGAAGTGTTTTAGGGAGCGTTTGACATTGATGAGGGGTGGTCGTTTGACCGCGGACCCATTACGGATGCAGGCAATGAGGCAGTGATCGCTTTGATCCTGGTTGGAGACAGCAGAGGTGTATTTAGAGGGCAAGTTGGTCAGAATGATATCTTAGAGGGTGCCTATGGTTTCGGATTTAGGATTGTACCTGGTAGGTTCCTTGATAATTTGTGTGAGATTGAGGGCATCTAGCTTAGATTGTAGGACGGCCGGGGTGTTAAGGATTTTTAGTGGCCTTCCTAAACCAGGATTCAGACACGGCTAAGACATCTGGGTTGGCAGAGTGTGCTAAAGCAGTGAATAAAACAAACTTAGGGAGGAGGCTTCTAATGTTAACATGCATGAAACCAATGCTTTCACGGTTACAGAAGGCAACAAATGAGAACGCCTGGGGAATATGAGTGATGCTGGGGGCTGCAGGGCCTGGGTTAACCTCTACATCACCAGAGGAGGAGTAGGATAAGAGTATGGCTAAAGGCTAAAATAACTTTTGTCTAGTGCATTCAGAACAGAGAGTAAAAGGAGCAGGTTTCTGGGCACGAAAGAATAGGTTCAAGGCATAATGTACAGACATGGGTATGGTAGGATGTGAGTACAGTGGAGGTAAGCCTAGGCATTGAGGGGTATTTTGTCTCTAGAGGCACCATTTAAGCCAGGTGCAGTCACCGCGTGTGTGGGGGTGGAACATAAGGGCCAGCTAAGGCATATTGAGCAGGGCTGGAGGCTCTACAGTGAAATAAGTCAAAAATTACTAACCAAAACAGCAATAGACAAATATCACTTAGGCTTTTTTAAACCTCCTGCTTTGGGCCGGATGTGTCAATGTGCAGTCCATAAATTCAGAATTACTGTCTTAGCTCAATCATCCATGAGGTAAAAACCTGTCCTTCTGCCTCTGAGCAAGGCCATTAACCCACTGTTCCCTGGGCGCCAAAGACGTGGATGTCGATTTAAGGCTTTCCCTTTCCTAGTTTGAAGATACTGTTTCTCTGGAAGCGGTGCTGTGCCATTTTTTAAAAAATTTTTACCTTCTCCCACACGTGGTCCAGCCCGCTAGCAATTCGAGTTCAACCAATGAGCTTCAGACCCTCACAATGAGTGACCGCTAGCAATTATCTTTATTTAATTTGTCATTTTTATTTAATTTGAGGTTGTGCTCTTTCCCTGTATTAAGAGATTGGGAAATTACTGCTCTTAACTAGATGCAGTAAACATTTGAGAAATACAGATTAAACAGATTGATTAAACAGATTGGAAATTATGGTAAATGCAGAACTGCTGCACAATCGATTTCACATAGAAATTGCGATATTGGCGCTCAATATCCATATTGCAAGAAATCCATATTGCATGCAATATTCTGAAACGCCACTCAGCCTTGTGTAATGTCCGTTTTTACAGTTTACTCGGTCTCTCCTCTTGCGGCTGCTTCCCACACAGAGGTCTTCACGGATCCACCTGTACCAGAATACCTGAGACCCGTCCCGGGACCCGATCGGGTAATGTTACGTGCCTTGGTTGGGTCTGTTATGATTGTCACGGGTCTCGGGCATGTGTAAATTTAACTGACGTGTCTGGACGGACCATACAGATCCAAAAGCGACTGCTGCAGTAGAGCGAGCAAGAGACATTTGATAATTTATGCTGCTGCTCTTGTTTCATGAGAGTGGAGCATGGCGCTTGCCGTTGTTGGCCAATCATAAGTCATGTAAGTGGCTATAGGCTACAGTCATAGAGCCTCAGTGTGTGGCGAAAGTTAGGAGATATCAATGGAAGGAATTAAAATGACAGAATTAAAAGTTAAAGGATAGGTTACAATGACCAAGAGCTAAAGGGTAGGCTGCTACTTAATATTCTGAATTGAGTTAGTTACAAATAACTTCTGGAGTGGCACCTCTCACGCTTTATCAGCTCTGGTTAATAAAGTAGCTTGAAAATTGACTTTTCTGCTGCTTCCCTCATTCGGATCGTACCTGGTCTGGATCCGACCAGGTCTCTACGGAATGGGTCTAGTTGTCTCCGGGTTCGTTTGTAACGGGTCTCTCTATATTAAAAGATATTTATCCATATCTGGTACGGGTGGGAAAGCCCCAGGTCCATGCGTCCAACTTTTTGGACCCGTGAAGACCTCTACCACACACTCCAAGCCTCACCACCTGTCACTCAAGCAGCACAGTTCCTCCTCCTCGCTGGTAGATTCATTAAGTTTGCATGCTGTTCTATTAGATCAAATTCAGTCAACAGATTGCTCTTGTTTGGAACAATGTTGCATTCCAGTGTTGCAAATCATACAGCACTGCGAGTAGATGCAATTGTACAACAGATTTAGAAATACTAAAAGACGAGTGTTTCCATAGTACTCTTTTATTTGTGCTGCTGTAGATACATTTATGGTACAGTAGGCCTATCTGACGAAGGAAGTTGGTTAACATAGTGGCGTATGTATTATGTTTCCATATATTTATGTGTAATATGTTTCTCTTTCTGATGTCCATTCAGGTCCTGGTAATAGAGCAGAAGAATGAGGATGGATCGTGGCCTAGAGGTTCCTCTGCACCAAAGTGAGTGTGTCTGGCTGGGTCCATGACCTTGGGTTATGTGAGTGACTTCCGATTTTAGATATGACTCTCACTTGGGATGGAAAGACATTGGTTCTTCTGAGGCTGAGCTTTCTCTATATTGGTCTATTCTGTTAAAACGTATACATTGAATGTATAAACAAACTTATGTTCACCCCAGCAGACCCTTATGATTATTTTCCTACTTTCTTTCTTCTTTGAATGTCAACTCCCTATCATATATTTGCCTCTATCCTATTTGCTTGGCTATAGTTGCTGACATCTCTTATCGTTTAACCCAGGGGTTTTCAAACGTTTCTTGCCCAGGGAACCCCGCCCAGGCAAACTGGCGACACAGGGACCCCATAATACGTTAGCAAAAAAATAACAATGTCTTGTCTCATCAGGTGAATGATAATGGCAGGTAGAAGTAATCAACATTTTAAAACGAATAAATTTGGTAAACAGTTTTATTTTGAAGGGTAAACTCAGTCTGTTGGCTAGAAAGGTATCTTGGCGGCATAGATAAAATGTTGCTGTACAAAGCACGTTTCCTGCAGTTCTGCAAATCTTTCAATTTTGGTGTGAGTAGTTAGTTAATCAAATTTCCAGCAATTCTACATAGTTTGGCATGGAGCTGAGACAATTTTGGCCTTTTTTAAGCACATTTCTTAAGCACATTTTGCCATGGCTAATGATTTGTTCCTCTGCTCAAACATAACAAAATAAATGGGCATGTGCCCTGGATGCCCGGTATTCAGAATTTTCAATCTCCCTGACTGTCTAGCTTTTATTTGATTCTTAGTTCTCAAAGTTGGTATTATTTAAAAATACATAGAGTTCAGTATCTTTCTGAATTATTTTTATCTGGTTTTGGTCATTTAAGTTGACACAAACTGTTTCTCCATCCCTAAAACTACCACTTAGATGGCCTGCCTAAGAATTTTTTACACAGAACAAACCCTGTGATTAGCTCCAATTACTATAATTTCCTCCATTTTTTTTTTTTTAAAGGGATAGTTTGAGATTTTGGCAATGAATCCCTTTATCTACTTCCCCAGAATTGGAGGAACAGCTAGCATGCTAACTGTTCCTGTAGACTTCGTCATTGCGCTAACGCTAGTTAGCATTGACTCGTGAAACTTCCTTTAACTTAATTCATACTGGACACAGAGACATAGAAATGGTATTCTGTTGCAGCTTGCGATATTCATAAAAATAGCAGACCCCCTGCAGTACCTTTACCCCAGTTTGAAAACCCCTGGTTTGACCTATTTCCATAATCTTTCAATTAACGATCACCTCTCAAACGCCTTGAGAGCCATTATCCTTTCTCTCTAATTCATGATGTTCTTATCTTTTGAAGGTCATCTGGTGCTTCCAATCTATCTGCTTTGCCAAAGATCTCCCCTTCATCTCTCCCAAACAATCATAACAGCAGCTTCAACAGCAGGAAGTAAGGACTAGTGAGCATAGAGAGGGTTGTCTTATTGACTGACGACTGGGGCACATTTGGCCATAGAGAGACGCTACAGAGTTTCATAAACTCTGAAGATGTTGAGTTTTGAACATCAGCCATCTTGGCTCCAAAGGTTCTATCTAGGCAAAGAGTGCAAATTAGAATGTTATTGATTTAATGGAATGTTTGGTGCCAATATGGAGGATAGTTTGGAACTCTGTATCTCTCTGGGTTTAGGCTTGAGGTGGTTATGCGGTGATTTACATTTGCCTGTATGGTTTATGGTTTTCATCTGTCGTTTTCACTTTTCACAGCAGTGTTATCCATCATAAGACTGAAGAGCTTCTGCGTATTAAACTATTTGAATGTCATCTCAGATTAATTCATAGTCTTTTGATGGAATCATGAATTGATTGAAATGTAACTCTTAAAACTACTTAGGGAGCAGTGGTGCGCTAGCAAGTGTTGCATAGTCATCAAAAGCTCTGCTTCTTGGCAATATCACAGCGTTGTCAGATTTCAAAAAGGCTTTACGGCGAAAGCACATTTGATTGTTTGAGGATAGCACCTCTAATATTTCTGCATTAGCATAAATTCATAAACCAGCGCGGTTCACACACAACCCATTTCACAGAGAAAACAAATCCCTTACCTTTCGAAGAACTTCTGCTGAGGGCTTCCCAAGTGTCCAACAAAGACATCCAATGGTTATTTTGTTAGAAAAAGTCATTTATTATATCCATAAATTTCCGTTTGGTTGGCGCGTTATGTTCAGAAAATCCAACGTCGAATCGCCCATTGAAATGTGAAGAGAACGATTCAAATATACCTATAAACCTTTCCTAAACAAATCAAAGACCAGTTATAATGCATCCTTAGCTATCCCTTTTATGAATATTAGCGATAATATTTCACTCGGATGGTCACCTAAACATTATGAAAGGAAAATACCGTGGGGCGCGCATCCAGTCTCGCGCCCGAGAAATCTTGTTGACATTTGAGCTCCCCTGACCATTTCCTGTTTCTATCCGTTTTGCTTACTCCAATCACTCTGTCTTTGTATATAGACTGCTGACATCTAGTGGAAGCCATAGGTACTGCAATCCCGGAGCTGGATTGCCTTGAAGTAAGTGGGGAGAGTCTCAAACAGAGCAAAGGTCAGAAAAAAACTGCAATTCCGGTTGGATTTTCCTCGGGTTTTCGCCTGCTATATCAGTTCTGTTATACTCACAGACAATATTTTAACACTCTTAGAAACTTCAGTGTTTCCTATACAATAGTACTAATTATGTGCATATCCTTTTTTCTGGGCCTGAGTGGCAGGCATTTTACTTTGGGCACGCCAGACTCTCCAAAACCGTCACCTCTGCAGCCGCTCCCTAAGAAGTTAACTAACAAGATTCAAGGAGAGTCATTTTGTGTAGGTAGTTCAAGTGAGAATCAATAGTTAGTGTGAAACTCATGCAACCCATAAACTCTGAAACCTGGGTTGTTCACCACTGATGTGGATTGTGTTGTCACTGTCCAGTAGTTGAACAATAGCCTAGTAGTAGAGGAATGTTTTTTTTTTTTTCACTGTAGTTGTGAACCATTGCATGCTGGGGAGGGTATAATATCAGTGTCACTCTCAACACTGTAGGTTATTTTCACTGAAGGCTTGTTTGTGGATATAGGCTACCTGCAATTTTCTTTTACCCAGCATCTGAGAAATAAGGGCACACTACTGAGAGATTAATGTAAACTTAGAAAAAAAATGAAATGTCTCTTTTTCAGGACCCTGTCTTTCAAAGATAATTAGTAAAAATTCTAATTACTTCACAGATCTTCATTGTAAAGACTCCCATGCTCGTTCAATGACCCATAAACAAACAATTAATGAACATGCACCTGTGGAATGGTCGTTAAAACACTAACAGCTTACAGACGGTAGGCAATTAAGGTCACGGTTATGAAAACTTAGGACACTAAAGAGGCCTTTCTACTGACTCTGAATAACACCAAAAGAAAGATGCCCAGGGTCCCTGCTCATCTGCGTGAACGTGCCTTAGGCATGCTGCAAGGAGGCATGAGGACTGCAGATGTGGCCAGGGCAATAAATTGCAATGTCCGTACTGTGAGACGCCTAAGACAGAGCTACGGGGAGACAGGACGGACAACTGATCGTCCTCGCAGTGGCAGACCACGTGTAACAACACATGCACAGGATCGGTACATCCAAACATCACACCTGCGGGACAGGTACAGGATGGACTGAGGGCTGTAAGGCAGGTCCTCACCAGACCTCACCGGCAACAATGTTGCCTATGGGCACAAACCCACAGTCGCTGGACCAGACAGGACTGGCAAAAAGTGCTCTTCACTGACGAGTCGCGGTTTTGTGGTGGTAACAGTGGTGATGGTCGGATTTGCGTTTATCGTTGAAGGAATGAGTGTTACACCGAGGCCTGTATTCTGGAGCGGGATCGATTTAGGGGTGGAGGGTCCTACATGGTCTGGGGAGGTGTGTCACAGCATCATCGGACTGAGCTTGTTGTCATTGCAGGCAATCTCAACGCTGTGTGTTACAGGGAAGACATCCTCCTCCCTCATGTGGTACCCTTCCCACAGGCTTATCCTGACATGACCCTCCAGCATGACAATGCCATACTGCTCGTTCTGTGCGTGATTTCCTGCAAGACAGGAATGTCAGAGCCCAGAGCTCAATCCTATTGAGCACGTCTGGGACCTGTTGGATTGGAGAGTGAGGGCTAGGGCCATTTACCCCAGAAATGTCCGGGAACTTGCAAGTGCCTTGGTGGAAGAGTTTGGTAACATCTCACAGCAAGAACTGGCAAATATGGGGAATATATATGGGGAATATTCAGAGGTGGTAACTTTGTGTGAATTAACTGAAATATATGCTAATTAATACTATTTAAATATGTTTTTTGCATTGGATTTATTTACCATATCATATGGAGACAGAAACATAAACCTTTTACCTTATCATAAGTAGACAATTTTTACTATTTAAGAATTGAACTTTAACTAAATTAGTTGACTCTTCACATTAATGATTTCACTGAACAACAAAAGAAAGGGAATATTGAATGATCCATCACGTCTCCCAAAAATGTTTTCAACATACATACTTCTGTAAAATGATAGTCTACAAACTAAAGCTTTCGTTGTCTTCCTCTCAGGCTTCTATGTCTTCTCCCCTGGACCTCCTCAATGTCCACCTCTGAACATCAGACTGAGGCCTCAACTTCACTGTCACTTTCCAACCTTGTTGCGGATTGCTCGTTGTCAGGCTCAAAAAGCCTAAAATTTGCCCGGATGGCCACCAATTTTTCAAACCTTGTATTGGTCATCCTGTTGTGTGCTTTGGTGTGTGTGTGTGTGTTTCCAAACAAGGACCAGTTGTGCTCTGAGGCGGCTGATGTTGGTGGGATTTGGAGGATGATGGAGGCAACAAGGGAAAGAGCCTCAGATCCACAAAGTTCCTTCCACCAGGTGGCTGTTGAGATATGTTGGCACGATTGCCATATTGGATCTCCATCCCAAAACCCTTGCTTGGAAGTGTACTTCGCCAGACTGCCAAGAACCTTGCCCTCATCCAGGCCAAGGCGGCGAGACACTGTAGTGATGACACCATAGGCCTTGTTGATCTCTGCACCAGACAGGATGCGCTTGCCAGCATACTTGGGGTCCAACATGTACGCTGCTGCGTGTATGGGCTTCAGGCAGACAGAAGTCTTCAAGCTTTTTGATATATTTCAGAACTGCAGTTTCCTCTGCTTGGAGCAACAGTGAAGTGGGCAGGACAGTACGGATTTCTTCCGACAGGATGGCATTGTCTCCCTCAGTCCGTGAGATGGCTATTGCTATAGGTTTCAGGCTGCTTACCACTCTTCTCCAAAATACATCATCCAAGAGGATCCTCTTGATGGGGCTGTCCATATTGGCCATTTCTTGGAGAGACTCCTTCCCCTCCAGTAGACTTTCAAACATGGTGACAACACCACCCCAACGGGTGTTGCTGGGCAGCTTCAATGTGGTGCTCTTATTCTTCTCACTTTGCTTGGTAAGGTAGATTGCTGCTATAACTTGATGACCCTTCACATACCTAACCATTTCCTTGGCTCTCTTGTAGAGTGTATCCATTGTTTTCAGTGCCATGATGTCCTTGAGGAGGAGATTCAATGCATGAGCAGCACAGCCAATGGGTGTGATGTGAGGGTAGGACTCCTCCACTTTAGACCAAGCAGCCTTCATGTTCGCAGCATTGTCTGTCACCAGTGCAAATACCTTCTGTGGTCCAAGGTCATTGATGACTGCCTTCAGCTCATCTGCAATGTAGATACCAGTGTGTCTGTTGTCCCTTGTGTCTGTGTCTTGTAGAATACTGGTTGAGGGGTGGAGATGTAGTTAATTATTCCTTGCCCGCAAACATTCGACCACCCATCAGAGATGGCTGCAATACAGTCTGCTTTCTCTATGATTTGCTTGACCTTCACTTGAACTCTGTTGAACTCTGCATCCAGCAAATTAGTAGATAAAGCATGTCTGGTTGGAAGGGTGGATGCTGGGCGAAGAACATTCATAAATCTCTCCCAATAAACATTGCCTGTGAGCATCAGAGGTGAACCAGTTGCATACACAGCTTGAGCAAGACATTCATCTGCAATTCTCTGACTACGTTCCTCCATTGAGTCAAACACTTCTGATTCCAGGAGGACAATGAGCTGTTGCTATCGATAAGGTGTCTGATTCATTATTTTCACCTCGAGTAGAAGTAGACTTTTGTCAGAGGTTGCTTGTTGTGAGCACTGAGGGAACTTTATGCACTTGGCCAGATGAGTCTGCATCTTTGTTGCATTCTTCACATATGATTTGGCACAGTATTTGCAAATGTACACAGCTTTTCCTTCTACATTAGCTGCAGTGAAATGTCTCCGCACATCAGATAGTTCCCGTGGCATTTTCCTGTAATGATGAGAAAAAACAACAAATATATGTACAGATAAATAGTTAAGCAGTTAGATTAAACAACTCCTTTTTAAGATACATGTTTTAAAATGAAACATGTAAGGAAACAGGTGAATTAACAATCCTCAGTTTGCAGGCTCAAGGAAGCTAAAACCCACATGGTAGCAAAAATGAACTAGTAGAAATTGTTAACAAGTTAGAAATGATTTAAACACACTTTGCTGTAGGCTACTATTTACTAGTTAACAAAAAATTATGTAAGTCAAGTAAAATATATTCACCCCACCCAGTATTGTAATCAAAACTTACCAGAAAGCATGTAGTCCTTGGCTCAGACAATGTAGTAGTGTGGGCTCAATAGCATCTCATTAGTGCAAGATCTTGAGAATCAGCTGCATATGTGATGGAAGAATACACTGTGCATGCAGAGGGTTGCAATTCCATTGAATTGGGGATAGTTTAACCAAAATATGCCACAAGACCTAGAATTGCCTTATGTGTATCCCACAAAAAAGGTGCACTGTTATAAGCTAACTTTTTTGATGAATTTAAGCAAAATTCCTAGGCTTAACTTCCCGGAAAGTTTCCGACCCTTTGCAACCCTAGACAAGATGCATTTGTTCTGAGCCACTGTCCCTAGTCTCCCTGTTTTTAGTGACAGTCCTCTCGTGTTTTTCTCTGCTCTCTCTCTCTCTCACACTTCTTCCCCTCTCTCTCTGAGCTCATTGTGCTGCATATTCTGCAGTCCCTGTGACCTTCAGAATGCATTTCATCTGCCCTTTCCCTCTTCACCTCCACACCCTCTCTTGCCTGGCTGCAACACAGATGCCTACTTCACTATTCTCATCACATCCCCCTCCAGCTATCCTCTCTACTCAGGCTCCAGTAGATTCTTAAGGAGACGCAACTATATGAATACCTAATTGCATGTTAAAGTAGCTGTCTATTTGGACACGATCCATTCTGCAGCCTCAGCAGGAATTCTCTGCTGTCAGGCCCTCTGTCACCCCGCTATTTTCCTCCTTTCTCTAGAGCTCTCTCCATCGCTCTCTTTCTTGCCTGTACATCCCCGCTTTCTTTCCTTTACCCGTCTGTCTCCTGTACCCCTTCCTCTCACCCTACATCTCTTTCTCATGTACCACTCTCTGTACTCCTCTCTATTTTGTCTCTTTTGATCTTGTTCTCTGTCTGTCTGTGTGTCTCTGTGTGTGTGTATTCCTCTACTTTCTGAATCGTATTCTTGAGCATCGTCGTAGTTTAGGTAGCTGCTGTTATAAATATGCTATCCTATGGTAGCAGCAGTGCAGAGCACATATCCGGGCAGGAGCAGGGTGATGCTAGGGGTTGGGGCAGGGGATGGTACAGTCACTCAGCAGGGCCCGGAGAGGTTTCCTATTTTAAAGAAATGGTCATCGAACTGGTTTTGGCCAGTCAGTTGACTTAATGTATAATCAGTCAACCTTAAATGACTTGGTAAATGGTAGTCTCGGTTTTTCTTTTAACCTCTTGGGGGTAATTAAGGAGCAGTGGAGAGCTAGCACGGGTGTCACAAAACTCCTAAAATAAATTGCTTACCTTTTGAAGATCTTCTTCTGATGGCAATCCGAAGTGTCCAAGCAAGACAATAAATGTTCCTTTTGTTCGAAAAAGTCCCTCTTTATATCCATAAAGCTCTGTTTGGTTGGCGCGTTTTTGTTCAGAAAATCCACCGTCCACTCGTCCATTATACAAGACATACAGAGCGTAAAAAATATACCTAATACACTTTGTCCAAACAAATCAAACAACGTTTCTAATCGATCCTTAGGTACACTAATATGTATGTTAATGATAATATTTCACATGGAAAATATCCTGGGCGATAGAAAAAGAAAAAAAACGAGTCTACTTACTCTGTTGGCATCTTGACCCAGTTTATGCCCTCATTTGCAATGCAAACCTGGGCGGCAGTGTGTTTTGGGTCTGCATTTGGAGAAGGGAAAAAAAGACATTTAGCCTTTACAGCCAACATTCGGTACAATTCTAGTAATATACATGCAAATATGCCTAACCATAACAAAATATTGATATAATCCTACCTTGAAGGAAACGATGTGGTCCCAGAAACGCCTCTGACATAGGGTCCAGCAAATCTCTTGATGATTTCTTCCTCAAATAAATCTCAAGCCATGATACCCCCCACACACACACATGGAGTTTGAGGGGATGCTGGCCTTCTAGGCGGAGTTCCTCTGTCTAGTGTCTGTGTTCTTTTGCCCATCTTAATCTTTTCTTTTTATTGGCCAGTCTGAGATATGGCTTTTTCTTTGCAACTCTGTTTCTCAAACTAGACACTAATGTACTTGTCCTCTTGCTCAGTTGTGCACCGGGGCCTCCCACTTTCTATTCTGGTTAGTCAGTGTGCGCTGTTCTGTGAAAGGAGTAGTAAACAGCGTTGTACGAGATATTCAGTTTCTTGGCAATTTCTCGCATGGAATAGCCTTCATTTCTCAGAACAAGAATAGACTGACCAGTTTCAGAAGAAAGTTATTTGTTTCTGGCCATTTTGAGCCTGTAGTCAAACCCACAAATGCTGATGCTCCAGATACTCCAGAAACTAGTTTAAAGAAGACCAGTTTTATTGCTTCTTTAATCAGGACAACTGCTTTCAGCTGTGCTAATATAATTGAAGTGTTTTCTTATGATCAATTAGCCTTTTAAAATGCTAAACTTGGATTAGCTAACACGTGTCATTGGAACACAGGAGTGATGGTTGCTGATAATGGGCCTCTGTATGCCTATGTAGATATTCCATAAAAAATCAGTCGTTTCCAGCTACAATAGTAATTTACAACATTAACTTGTTAGGGAGCGGCAGCTGAGGGGTCGGTTTTGGAGAGTCGTGCGTGCCCAAAGTAAAATGCTTGCCGCTCAGAAAATAGGATATGCACATAATTAGTACTATTGGATAGGAAACACACTGAAGTTTCCAAAAGTGTTAACATTTTGTCTGTGAGTGTAACAGAACTCATTTGGCAGGCAAAAACCAGAGAAATTTCCATCCGGAAATGTCCTTCTGGTGGCTTATGGCTCACTTAGAGAGACTGCCTATTGAAAAGTAGTTATACCAGGACACTGAATGTAGTACCTATTGCTTCCACTGGATGTCAGCAGTGTATACGTAAAGTTTCATGGTCATCAGAAACCAATGTGTTCAATAGGCAGGGGTTTTGGTGACAGGAGCTCTTTTTCAGTTGCACGTTTTTGGGCGCACGTTTGGCTGAGCAGTCCACTTTATTTGACTTATATAACGTTTAGGTGACCATCCAAGTGAAATATAATCACTTTTATTCATAAAAGATAAGCTAATGATGCATTTTAATTGTTTTTTGTTTTGTTGAGGAAACGTTTATAGGTTTAGTTGAACGCGTTCTCTTCACGTTGGATTTTCTGAACACAAGGCGCCAACCAAACGGAGATTTATGGATATAATAAATTACTTTTTCTAACCAAATACCCATGGATTGTCTTTGTTGGACACTTAGGAAGACCTCTGCAGAAGTTCTACAAAAAGGTAAGGCACAGGTTTTCCCTGTGAAATGCATTTTCTATCGACCCCGCTTGCTAAAGATTTCATGGTTATGGAAAATATTGAAGGTGCTACCCTCAAACAATCAAATGTAGTGCTTTCGCCGTAAAGCCTTTTTGAAATCCGACAACGCTGTGATATTGCCAAGAAGCAGAGCTTTTGATGAGTATGAAACACTTGTATATTGGTGCATGTTTAATAATTCAACCTTTGGATTTTGCCTTGCATTTCACCTGGTAGCGCCCCACCACTCCCTAACAAGTTAACAATGTCTACACTATTTCTGATCAATTTGATGTTAATTTAATAGACAAAAAAAATCCTTTTAATAACAAGAAATTTGTAAGTGACCCTAAACGTGAGTGTGAAAATACATTTCTTACCGAGGCTTTCCATAAGTCCACGCAAGTTTCTCTAACTGTGATTTAGAGCGATGTTGTCGTGATGCCAACAGATTAGATGGCCTTTGCCGATCGCTCATCTTCATCCATCAGTCAGTGAGTCAATCGCTTGTGTGGTCTTGCTGGAAATGGAATACAATGTAAAAATGTGCAGCAGACAGTGAAGACCAGCAGTAGATTTATTCAAGCATTATTTTTTTGCATTGTTAGCCTACAGTACGGTATTGTAGCCTACTGTACCTGATCATTTTCCTGGGATTTTGCATTTGGCGTAATACAGGCATCTGATGATGGTATTTGCAAATAGCACTGTCCGTGACCATAATCCCCAAGTCGTTTTGGGGTATTGTACTTGAATCCAATTTAGAATAAGGCTGTAACGTAACAAAATGTGGAAACTCAAGGGGTCTGAATACTTAGTGAACGCACTGTATACTTTTTACGGCACGGTACATTTTACCTTAGTTACCCTTTTCCTGTAGTCCCACCCTTCAGCTACTCTCAACCCCTCCAACCTATCTCTGAAACCATCCAGTTTTGATTCCTACTTGCCATGTATTTTTCAACTGTACTGCTGCCACCTATTTACTCTATCAGGCACCTTAGAGGTTGCGGTCCTATGTACTGTACATAGTCATGGAACACTGGTCACTTCATGTTTACATACTGTTTTACCTACTTATGTACACTACATGACTACAAGTATGTGGACACCTGCTTGTCAAACATCTCATTGCAAAATGATGGGCATTAATATGGAGTTGGTACCCTCTTTGCTGCTATAACAGCCTTCACACTTCTGGGAATGCTTTCCACTAGATGTTGGAACATTGCTGCGGGGACTTGCTTCCATTCAGCCACGTGCATTATTGAGGTCGGGCACTAATGTTGGGTGATTATGATACTGCCTCATTGAAAGTCACTGAGCTCTTCAGAAAGGCCTTTCTACTGCCAATCAATCAAATGTATCAACTTACACCAGCTGATGTCACAAAGGGCTGTACAGAAACCCACCCTAAAACCCCAAACAATGGTGTAGAAGCACAGTGGCTAGGAAAAACTCCATAAAGGCCAGAACCTAGGAAGAAACCTAGAGAGGAACCAGGCTATGAGGGGTGGCCAGTCTTCTTCTGGCTGTGCCGGGTGGAGATTATAACAGAACATGGCCAAGATGTTCATAGATGACCAGCAGGTTCAAATAATGATAATCAATGGTTGTAGAGGGTGCAACAGGTCAGCACCTCAGGAGTAAATGTCAGTTGGCTTTTCATAGCCGGTCATTCAGAGTATCTCTACCGCTCCTGCTGTCTCTAGAGAGTTGAAGACAGCATGTCTGGGACAGGTAGCACGTGAACAGGTCTTCCCAGAAGAGTGAAAGCCTTCCTGAAGAGTGGAGGCTGTTATAGCATCAAAGGGGGGACCAACACTGTATTAATGCGCATGAGTTTGGAATGAGATGTTTGATGTGTGTGTGTGTGTGTGTGTGTGTGTGTGTGTGTGTGTGTGTGTGTGTGTGTGTGTGTGTACACACACATTTAGTCTTGTAGTGTATCTCACACACTGAACAAAAATATAAACGCTACATGTAAAGTGTTTGTCCCATGTTTCATGAGCTGAAAAAATAAGCCCCAGATATCTTCCATACGCACAAATCTTATTTTGTGCACAAATTGTTTGCATCCCTGTTATTGAGCATTTCTCCTTTGCCAAGATAATCCATCCACCTGACAGGTGTGAAAAATTAACAAGCTGATTAAACAGCATGATCGTTACACAGGTGCACCTTGTGTTGAGGGCAATAAAAGGTCACTTTAAAATGTGCAGTTTTGTCACACAAAACAATGCCACATGTCTCAAGTTTTGAGGGAGTGTGCGATTGGCATGCTGACTGCAGGAATGTCCACCAGAGCTGTTGCCAGATATTTTTTTAAATTTCTGTACCATAAGCCACCTTCAATGTCGTTTTAGATAATTTGACATTATAACAGCACACCACGTGTAACCACGCCAGCCCAGGACCTCCACTTTCTTCACCTGCAGGATCGCCTTAGGGGTTGCTTGGGAGTATTTATTTTTGTAATAAAGACCTAGAAATGTTTAAGGTTTGTGTGTGGGCACTAGCCTTTATATTTATTAAGGATCCCCATTACTCTTCCTGGGGTCCAAACAAGATTAAGGCAATAACTTAACAAAAATAAACAGTACACATGTTATGTTGCTACTCTTAGTACTTTATGCCTGCATTAGTTTGGTAACATCCAGTAATGTTATCCAGCCATATTCAATAGGCTAAGTCCATGTTCTTTATTTATTCCTGACTGATGTTATGGATCCTCTTCAGTGTGAAAAACTCTAGCTACAGCCTTCCGTCCTACCACCCGTATAACAGCTTTGAGTGCTCCGAGGGCAGGCAGAGTGAGCGGGCTGGCCTGTGTGGTCTCTCCAACCTGGGAAACACCTGCTTCATGAACTCTGCACTGCAGGTACCATACTCTAACCCCTCAACTTGCCGAATAATGTTTGTACCATGTTTTGTGCTGCTACCATGTTTTGTGGTGTTGCTTCCATGCTGTGTTGCTGTAATGTCTTCGGTCTCTCTTTATGTAGTGTTGTGGTGTCTCTTGTCGTGATGTGTATTTTGTCCTACATTTTTAATCCCAGCCCCCGTCCCCGCAGGAGTCCTTTTGCCATTTGGTAGGCCGTCATTGTAAATACCAATTGTTCTTAACTGACTTGACTGGTTAAATAAAAAAAATACATTAAACTGTTCACTGTGAACTCTGTGTATGCGTTTTGTTTTAATTGTTTCATGGCTGGAACAGCTGCTGGTATTGATTTGACCTTTTGCATTGTATAATACTGTTGGTTTTGACGACTGTTGGATTTTTCATTTGGATTTGCTTGTTATTGCCTGTCTTGCATATTTCACTGCTTCTTTTCGCAACTTTTAATTGTTTTTATATATTTTGTGTTTCTCATTTGTTTTTCTGCAGTGTTTAAGTAATGTACCTCCTCTCACCGAGTATTTCCTGAAAGACAAGTACAATGATGAATTGAATGAGGACAACCCTCTGGGAATGAAAGGGGAGATCGCCAAGGCCTACGCTGAGATCACCAAGCAGTCGTGGTCTGGGAAGTACAGCTACGTCACACCACGGCCTTTCAAGGTAATTTACTGTGCCGGGGTTGGTGTCGAGTCCATTTCCATTCCAGGCAATTCAGAAGGTACACTGAAATTCCAATTATCTTCAAAGCTTTTCAATTTGGAATTGGAATTTGGTTTACATTCTGAATTGAAATGGAATTGATCCCAACCCTGTACTGTACCCATAATAACTTCTGAAATTCACATGGTCTGAAAGTTGTTTCCTCACTTCTGCTTTGATTCTGGATTGAAATGCAGCAATGATGTGCCAATCCCAAATTGACCCTTAGACACACAACAACCGAGTCTCTTGAGCAGTGATGTAGTGGTAGAAAGAATGGGTGGGTAAACACGGATTTCTGTTCATGGTGAATAAAGTAACGCTCCTTATAGTCTCAATGTGGTTTTCCGCAATAGGTGGGTCAATGATCATGCAAAATAGAAAAGTTGCGTGAACAGTGTTTACGTGAGTTTACCCTCGATTACACCACTGCTCTTGAGTAGATCAGAAAGGATCACACAAATAAGAAATATAGTTCTACTTTGTTAACTGACCGGCTACAGGTTGGTGGAATCTGTGCTATTTTGCTTCCTCTCATTCAATTTACACAAGTTCCCTAGGGGTGAAATGTCAATTTGGAATTTCCTATATACCTGTTGTGTGTGTCTGTTCTCCCCTTCCTCCAGACCCAGGTGGGTCGTTTCGCCCCCCAGTTCTCAGGCTACCAGCAGCAGGACTCTCACGAGCTGCTGGCCTTCCTGTTGGACGGTCTACACGAGGACCTGAACCGTATCAGGAAGAAACCCTACATCCTGCTCAAAGATGCCGAGGGCAGGCCTGACAAGGTCTGTTACTGGTCACTTACTGTCACTCTTTATTGTATTAGTTTAATTTCATTTGTTTTACTATTTGTCAGTGACCATGCAGAACAAATACTTTGCACCATAGCTACAGTACACAGCTGGGCAATTTTTTTCTCTGTAGTCCCAGTTAGTCTTTGCACTCTCTCTGGCACTCAACACTCATTCAGTTGTTGTTGTGTGTTGATTGTTTCAAATCAAATCCATTTAAATTGTATTTGTCACATGCCCCGAATACAACAGGTGTTGACCTTAGAGTGAAATGCTTACTTACAAGCCCTTAACCAACAATGAAGTTTTAATAACCCCCAAAAAAAGTAAGAGATAAGAGAAACCAATAATTAAGGAGCAGCAGTAAATAACAATAGCGGTGCTATATACAGGGGGTACCAGTTCAGAGTCTATGTGCGGGGGCACCGGTATTGAGGTAATATGTAGGTAGGCTTATTAAAGTGGCTATGCCTAGATAATAACAGAGTAGCAGCAGCGTAGGGGGGGTTGCAAATAGTCTGGTTGCCATTTTATTGGCTGTTCTGGAGTCTTATGGCTTGGGGGTAGAAGCTGTTAAGAAGCCTCTTGGACCTAGACTTCGGGCTCTGGTACTGCTTGCCGTGCGGTAGCACAGAGAACAGACTATGACTAGGGTGGCAGGAGTCTTTGACAATTTTTGGGGCCTTCCTCTGACACCACCTGGTATAGAGGTCCTGGATGGCAGGAAGCTTGGCCCCGGTGATGTACTGGGCCGTACGCACTACCCTCTAGTGCCTTGCGTTTGGAGGCCGAGCAGTTGCCATACCAGGCCGTGATGCAACACGTCAGGGTGCTCTCGATGGTGCAGCTATAAAACCTTTTGAGGATCTGAGGACCCATGCCAACTCTTTTCAGACTCCTGTGGGGAGAGTGGGTGGCAAGGTGTGCTTGGACCATGTTAGTTTGTTGGAGATGTGGACGCCAAGGAATTTGAAGCTCTCAACCTGCTCCACTACAGCCCCGTCGATGAGAATGGGGGTGTGCTTGGTCCTCTATTTCCTGTAGTCCACAATCATCTCCTTTGTCTTGATCACGTTGAGGGAGAGGTTGTTGTCCTTGCACCACACGGTCAGGTCTCTGACCTCCTTCCTATAGGCTGTCTCGTCGTTGTTGGTGATCAGGCCTGGCTGTGCAGTCATGAGTGAAGAGGGAGTACAGGAGGGGACTGAGCACGCACCCCTGTGTTGAGGATCAGCGTGGCGGATGATCAGCGTGGCGGAGTCTCGGATCCAGTTGCAGAGGGAGGTGTTTAGTCCCAGGGTCCTTAGCTTAGTGATGAGCTTTGTGGGCACTATGGTGTTGAACGCTGAGCTTTAGTCAATGAATAGCATTCTCACATAGGTGTTCCTTTTGTCCAGGTGTGAAAGGGCAATGTGGAGTGCAAAAGAGATTGCATCATCTGTGGATCTGTTGGTGCAGTAATGCAAATTGGAGTGGGTCTAGGGTTTCTGGGATAATGGTGTTGATCTGAGCCATGACCAGCCGTTCAAAGCATTTCATGGCTACAGATGTGAGTGCTATGGGTCGGTAGTCATTTAGGCAGGTTCCCTGTGCCCAAGAACACTATGGTGGTCTGCTTGAAACATGTTGGTATTACAGACTCAGACAGGGAGAGGTTGAAAATGTCAGTGAAGACACTTGCCAGTTGGTCAGCACATGCTCTGAGTACACGTCCTGGTATTCCATCTGGCCCAGCGGCCTTGTGAATGTTGACCTGTTTAAAGGTCTTACTCACATCTGCTGCGGAGAGCGTGATCACACAGTCATACGGACCAGCTTATGCTCTCATGCATGTTTCAGTGTTCCTTGCCTCGAAGTGAGCATAGAAGTTATTTAGCTGGTGTCACTGGGCAGCTCTCGGTTGTGCTTCCCTTTTTGTAGTCTGTAATAGTTTACAAGTCCTGCCACATCCGACGTGCGTCGGAGCCGGTGTAGTATGATTCAATGTTAGTTGTGTATTGACACTTTGTCTTGTTGATAGTTTGTCTGAGGGCATAGTGGGATTTCTTATAAGCTTCTAAGTTGGAGTCCTGCATCTCTGCCCTAGCTCGGTGCGGATGTTGCCTGTAATCCATGGCTATTGGTTGGGGTATGTACGTACAGTCACTGGGGATGACGTCCTCGATGCACTTATTGATAAAGCCAGTGACTGATCTGGTGTACTCGTCAATGCCATCGGAAGAATCCCAGAACATATTCCAGTCTGTGCTAGCAAAACAGTCCTGTAGTTTGGCATCTGCTTCATATGACCACTTTTTTTGTGGACAGAGTCGCTGGTGTTTCCTGCATTTATTTTTGCTTGTAAGCAGGAATGAAGAGGATAGCATTATGGTCCGATTTGCCAAATGGAGGGTGAGGGAGAGCGTTGTACGCGTATCTGTGTGTGGAGTAATGGTGGTCTAGAGTTGTTTTCCCCTCTGGTTGCACATTTAACATGCTAATAGAAATTTGGTAAAACGGATTTAAGTTTCCCTGCATTAAAGTCACCGCCGCCTCTGGGTGAGCATTTTCCTGTTTGCTTATTGAGGAATACAGCTCATTGAATGTGGTTTTAGTGCCATCTTCGCTCTGTGGCGGTATGTAGACAGCTACGAAAAATACAGACGCAAACTCTAGGTAGATAGTGTAACCTACAGCTTATCATGAGATACTCTACCTCACACTTCCTTAGATATCGTGAACCCTGACAAATGGTGGATATCTTTGATGCCACAATCTTGAGTTTTGTGTTTCAGCCCAATGAGGCATTTATGTTCAAGAATCAATGGGTATATCATTAATTGAAATGACCAATAGAATGGCAGGAAATATGCCAGATCTTGCGCAAACTCTATAACCTCATTATGGTCTCTAGCCAATGTGTTTCTGGAGGAGAACCAGTCGCAGTGGGAACAGTGATCCTACCTCCAGTCACTCCGCTGTGTCATTTTAGTTTGTTGAAATGGTTTCTCATAGCCCTGAGATATGGCTGTAACTTCCATTTATTATAGCTTATTTGTATTTATTATGGATCCCCATTAGCTGCTGCCAAAGCAGCAGCTTCTCTTCCTGGGGTCAGTTTATACAGTTTTAAAAGGATTACAATACATTCACAGATTACACAACACAAGTCCTTTTTTGTGGCACCTCACCACACGACTGAACAGTAGTCAAGGAGCGACCAAAACTAGGGCCTGTAGGACCTGCCTTGTTGATAGTGTTGTTAAGAAGGCAGAGCATCGCTTTATTATAGACAGACTTCTCCCCATCTTAGCTACTACTGCATCAATATGTTTTGACCATGACAGTTTACAATCTAGGGTTACTCCAAGCGGTTTAGTCATCTCAACTTGCTCAATTTCCACATTATTACAAGATTTAGTTGAGGTTTAGGGTTTAGTGATTGTTTTGTTCCAAATACAATGCTTTTAGTTTTTAAATATTTAGGACTAACTTATTCCTTGCCACCCACTCTGAAACTAACTGCAGCGCTTTGTTGAGTGTTGCAGTCATTTCAGTCACTGTAGTAGCTGACGTGTTGAGTCATCCGCAAACATAGAAACTCTGGCTTTACTCAAAGTTAGTGGCATGTCATTAGTAAAAATGTAATAAAGCAAGGGGCCTCAACAGCTACCCTGAGGAATTATATTTGAGAGGCTTCCATTAAAGAACACCCTCTGTGTTCTGTTAGACAAGTAACTCTTTATCTACATTATAGAAGGGGGTGTAAAGCAGCAGACTACGATCAATAATGTCAAAAGCTCCACTGAAGTCTAACACATTGCTATTATCTAAAGTAATTTTCCATCCAGATTGTCAGACCCTGGTGGCTTGTCATTGTTGATAGACAACAATAATTTTTTCACCTCTTCCACACTGACTCTACGGAATTCAAAAGTACAATTCTTGTCTTTCATAATTTGGTCCGATTATATACTTGGATGTGTAGTGTCAGCGTTTGTTGCTGGCATGTCATCCTTAAGTTTGCTTATCTTGCCAATGAAAAAGTCATTAAAGCAGTTTGCAATATCAGTGGGCTTTGATGAATGAGCCATCTGATTCAATAAATGAAGGCACCGAGTTGGCTCTTTTCCCCAAAATTTCATTGAAGGTTCCCCAAAGCTTTTTACTCTCATTCTTTATAGAATTTATCTTTGTTTCATAGTGTAGATTCTTTTTATTTAGTTTAGTCACATGATTTCTTAATTTGCAGTACGTTTGCCTGTTGGGCTGCCATACCTTTTGACTCATCCCCCTCAACCAGACAATTTTAATTCCTCATCAATCCAAGGGGATTGACAGTTTTTACAGTTGTTTCCTTAATGGGTGCGTGCTTATTAGTAACTGGAATAAGTAATTTCATAAATGTGTCCAAGTGCAGCGTCTGGTTGCTCCTCATTACACACCACAGACCAGCAAATATTCTTTAATCATCAACATATGAATCACTACGAAACTTAGTGTATAAGAGGTCATACGGTATGTTGGAACTTAGGTTTTCCTAGATATGGCTATTATGTTGTGATCACTACATCCTATAAAGTCTGACTCGGCTATGTTTCTGATTTCATTGCTTTGCTTCCCTTCTGTAAGGCTGTAGGCATATTTCTAGAGTATAAACAATACATGGAAACAGTGTACCACTCCATAGTGTTCCCTCGGTTTATGTCAAAATGGTTTCTCAGCTATATCTCTCCCCTGGGATCACCACATGGTCCGTGTCCTCCAGCCGGTTCACTGTGTGACTACTGTAGGTGTTTGCAGAGGAGGTGTGAGAATAGTTGTACCACCACACACACTCCATGTGTCCCTTCACCCTGTATCTAAAAAGGTTGTATTTCCCTTCTGTGTAACTGTAGGTAGTGGCTGAGGAGAAGAGCAAAACCAGTAGTGGGAATAAATGGTGTCATAGCAACAATGGAGTGTCTGGAGGAGGTACAGTACTGTCTCACCCTGCGTCTCACTATCTTCCCTCCCCTCTGTGCCTGTAGGTGGTGGCTGAGGAGGCATGGGAGAACCACATCAAGAGGAACGACTCCATCATCGTGGACATCTTCCACGGCCTCTTCAAATCTACCCTGGTGTGCCCCGTCTGCGCCAAGGTCTCTGTCACCTTTGATCCCTTCTGCTACCTGACCCTGCCGCTGCCCATGAAAAAGGAGCGCACACTGGAAGTCTACCTGGTCAGGCTGGACCCCCTGGCCAAACCCACACAGGTAACTACAGTATCTGGGTTGTATTCATTATTGCACATTGTAGCAAAAGCTTTTGCAACTGAAAACAAAAACGTGTTTCTTATTGGATAGCACCTCCCTGTTTGCTTCTGTTTTGTACCTAGTGAATATGACCAAGGTCAGTCTGGACCCCCTGGCCAAACCCACACAGGTAACTGAGCTGTTACCGCCTACCTAGAAATGAGTCATCCTTCACATATTGTGGTCACCCACAATATTCTCTGCTTTTGAGTGGATGTCCTCTGAAGTGGATTTTAGTATTTGTAATCAGTTTATGCTCTGAATAGGGCCAGATGGAATCTGCAGGGAGGTCCTTTTTATTAATGCCTTTTGATGGCTTGATGTATATTTAATGAATCTGCAGAAATTCTTCTCCTGTGGATTAAGTGATGAGTTAATCTTAGGACCCGGCTTAATGGGTGTTTGTCTTTCTCTGTGTTTCAGTATAAACTGACTGTGCCCAAGGTTGGCTACATATCAGACCTCTGTACCTCGCTCTCTACTCTATCTGGTGTCCCTGCTGAGAAGGTAAGATTCTCTCACACACACACACACACACACACACACACACACACACATCTGTCCTGCTCTTAAACCAGTTCTCCCTCAAAAAAGAAAAATAGGTTTTTAACCTCCAAGGGATTTTATACCTGGTTAAATAGAGGCTAAATTAAAATGTATGCTCTGGAATGGTGTACAGTGCATTCAGAAAGTATTCAGACCCCTTCCCTTTTTCCATATTTTGTTACGTTACTTATTCTAAAATGGATTACATTTATTTTTTTCTACACACAATACCCCATAATGACAAGTGCAAAGTTTTGGGGAAATTTCTGCAAATGTATTACAAATAAAAAACAGATACCTTATTTACATAAGTATTCAGACACTTTGCTATGAGACTCAATTTAACTCAGCTGCATCCTGATTCTATTGATCTTCCTTGATGTTTCTACAACTTGATTGGAGTCCACCTGTGGTAAATATAGAAAGGCACACACATTTCTATATAAGGTTCCACAGTTGACAGTGCATGTCAGAGCAAAATCCAAGCCATGAGGTTGAAAGAATTGTCCGTAGAGCTCAGAGACAGGATTGTGTGGGGCACAGATCTCTGGTTTGATGAAATCAAGATTAAACACTTCGGCCTGAATGCCAAGGGTCACGTCTGGAGGAAACCTGGCACCATCCCTACGGTGAAGCATGGTGGTGGCAGCATCATGCTGCGGGGATGTTTTTCAGATGCAGGGACTGGAAGACTAGTCAGGATCAAGGGAAAGATGAACTGAGCAAAGTACAGTAGAGATCCTTGATGAAAACCTGCTCCAGAGCACTCATGACCTCAGACTGGGATGAAGGTTCACCTTCCAACAGGACAACGACCCTTAGCACACAGCCAAGACAACGCAATAGTGGCGTTGGGACATGTCCTTGAATGGCCCAGCCAGAGCCCAGACTTTAACTTGATCGAACATCTCTGGGGAGACCTGAGAATAGATGTGCAGCGATGCTCCCCATCCAACCTGACAGAGCTTTAGAGGATCTGCAAAGAAGAATTTGAGAAACTCCACAAATACAGGTGTACCAAGCTAGTAGCGTCATACTCAAGGCTGTAATCGCTACCAAAGGTGCTTCAACAAAGTACTGAGTAAAGGGTCTGAATACTTATGTAAATGTGATATTTCAGTTTTTGCTTTGTTATGGGGTATTGTGTTCAGATTAAGGGGGAAAAAATTTATTTAATCCGTTTTAGAATAAGGTTCTAATGTAACAAAACGTGGAAAAAGTACAGGGTCTTAATACTTTCTGAATGCACTGTATGTGTACTTAAGATGTTTTTTTGTTTTTTTCAGATGATTGTAACAGATATCTACAACCATCGGTTCCATAGGATATTTGCAACCAATGAGAACCTCAGCAGCATCATGGAGAGGGACGACATCTATGTGTGAGTGTCAGACTATTCTGATGAAGGCATTTGGATGAAGTGCTGTCTACTCCCCCTCCAGTGTTAGATCTGAGAAACCTGGGCTGTATTCATTAGGTACCGAACAGAAGTGCATAGACTGAAAACGGGAGGGCCTCCTTGAACCTGTCCAATTGGAAATACTTGGTTTTCCCTTGCAAAACGTTTTGCTACGTTATGCCCTAATGAATACAACCCTTAACTTACCAAAGATGCAGACATCTGCAACACACTCACCCTACCCTATAGTTCTGTAGCTTTGAGGTGGCAGTGCATTTGTTCTTAATAACTAACATAATGTAGCAGGCGTCAAAGCGGGGTTTCTTCTTTCTGGTCCTGACGAGAAAGAAAAAAAACTGAGCTGTTGAACCAATCCACTAAATGTGGAGGAGGAATTAAAATGGAGTGTCGCCTTGTTAACGTCCAAAAGCGGTAGTCACTTCACAGGCTTTTTCCATTTCCTCTGAAAACCGGATGCATCTGGTTGTTTTCCGAGCCCGCAGAGGGTGGTTCTTAACTGATTTGCCATGGTAAATAAAGGTTAAATTAATGGGGGGGGAAATAACTCTCTTTGTTGTACAGCTTTGAAGTGGCAGTGAACCGGCTGGAGGACACGGACCATGTGGTGATCCCAGTCCACCTTAGAGAAAAGTACAAGCAGTCAGGGTACAACCACACCTCCACTCCTCTGTTTGGACAGCCCTTCCTCATCACCGTCCCCAGAACACTCAGCGAGGACAAGCTCTACAACATGCTGCTGCTACACCTCTGGTGAGTCTCACATGCACACATACATGCTCTAAAACATGCTGCTGCTACGCCTCTGGTGGGTCACACACACTCACACGCTCTCTTAAATGCATATAGTGCATTCGGAAAGTATTCCGACACCCTTGACGTTTTCCACATTTTGTCACGTTACAGCCTTATTCTGAAATTGATTCAATTGTATTTTTTTCTCATGAGTCTACACACAATACCCCATAATGACAAAGAAAAACAGGTTTTTAGATAGTTTTTTGTTGTTAAACAAAAAAAATCACATTTCCATAAGTATTTAGACCCTTCACTCAGTACTTTGTTGAACCACCTTTGGCAGCAATTTCAGCCTTCAGTCTTCTTGGGTATGACGGTACAAGCTTGGCACACCTGTATTTGGGGAGTTTCTCCCATTCTTCTCTGCAGATCCTCTCAAGCGCTGACAGTTTGGATGGCAAGAGTTGCTGCACAGATATTTTCAGGTCTCTCCAGAGATGTTAGATCGGGTTCAAGTCCGGGCTCTGGCTGGGCCACTCAAGGACATTCAGAGGCTTGTCCCGAAGGCACCCCTGTGTTGTCTTGGCTGTGTGCTTAGTGTCATTGTCCTGTTGGAAGGTGAACCTTCGTCCCTGTCTGAGGTCCTGAGTGTTCTGGAGCATGTTTTCATCAAGGATCTCTCTGTACTTTTCTCCGTTCATCTTTCTCTCGATCCTGATTAGTCTCCCAGTCCCTGCTGCTTAAAAACATCTCCACAGCCTAGTGCTGCCACCACCATGCTTCACCGTAGCGATGGTGTCAGGATTCCTCCACATGTGACGCTTGGCATTGTGGCCAAAGAGTTCAATCTTGGTTAAATCAGACCAGAGAATCTTGTTTCTCATGGTCTGAGAGTCCTTTATGTGCCTTTTGGCAAACTCCATGCAGCTGTCATGTGCCTTTTACTGAGGAGTGGCTTCCATCTGGCCACTCTACCATAAAGACCTGATTGGGGGCCAAGATTGGCCCAGCCAGAGCCCGGACTTGAACCTGATCTCTGGAGAGACCTGAAAATAGCTGTGCAGCGGCGTTCCCCATCCAACCTGACAGAGCTTGAGAGGATATGCAAAGAAGAATGGGAGAAACTCTCCAAATACGGGTGTGCCGAGCTTGTAGCATCATGCCCAAGAAGACTCCAGGCTGTAATTGCTGCCAAAGGTGCTTCAACAAAGTACTAACTAAAGGGTCTGAATACTAATGTAAATGTGATATTTCAGTTTTTGCTTGGTCATTATGGGGTATTGTGTGTAGATCCATTTTAGAATAAGGCTGTAACGTAACAAAATGTGAAACAAATCAAGGGGTCTGAATACTTTCCGAATGCTCTGTACATACATTCATGCGCTACAGCAAGCTTTCCAACAAGCTGCTACACCTCTGGTGGGTAGGTAACCATCTCAGGAACTGCTGCTAACTAACCTTGTACTCTGCGCTCTTGTTAAGTACCTAGCCAATTGTGACAGATGTTGCTGTTAAAATGTAAATACTTTTGATTGCTCTTTTAAGGTTCTAAGGAACCTTTTTTGTTTCTAGTGTAAACAAGGCTTTGACACAATGTCCTGATCTTCATATGTTTTCTCATGAAATGTTTTGTACTCTGGGAGCACTGAAGAACTGAGTAATAACAGCACTGAGGGTGGATGTATGTTTCTTCGAGGGGAGCATATCAGTTATGTTGAGCATTTAGTTGTTGGAGTATGTCTATGTATTGAATGGTAACTGATTTTATTCATGTTTTGTGTTATGGTGCAGTCGGTTTGTGCGTTCTGTCGTTGAGGATGACGACAGTGAGGAGACAACCCCCTCTTCTAAACAACACACTGTCAATGGAAATGCTACTAATGGGGTCCTGGAGGAGGGCTCGCCCAGTAGGTAACACACACACTCAAGAACACACACTCAAACGGACACACTTACACATGCACTCACCTGGGACTGAAGAATGTTTCATATGATTGTGTTTTGTGTTTCCCTTTGTGTTTTGTAATTGTTTTATTGATATTACGCAGGGCTCATATGTGAAAGAAACTGGTCTCAGCATAAAATAAAGGCTAAATAAAAAATGTAACCCCTGTCGATAAAGCTATTCCAAAAACTGATCGGCTGATCCATTCCAGGCGAGATGGAGACAGACGAGCAGGATGGAGACGACGAATCCAGTCAGGACCAGGAGCTGCCGTCTGAGAACGACAACAGCCAGTCAGAGGACTCTGTGGGTGGCGGGGACAACGAGCTGGAGAACGGGGTTGGTTCAGGGGGAGAGAACTCGGGGACCAAAGGTCACCAGAACCAGACGTCTACGACGATGGAGGACAAGAAGAGATTGTTTACATTCCAGTTTAACAACATGGGCAAGACGGACTTCAGGTTAATCAAGGAGGAACCGCGGCAGATCCGGTTCAACGAGGGACACCTCAGACTCAGTGGTAAGATGGGCATTTTGCATACAGTATGCAGATGAAGTCACAACCCTCCAATAAAGATAGAAGCATAACGTTCTAATAACATTATACTTATTGTAAGCACTAAGCAGTGCCTTGTTAATGTCGACCTTTCTCTTTCTGTTATATTCTCACCTTTACAATGAGTCTTAAAGGGTTTATTGCTCTCTCCCTGTAACAGACCGGTCCTATCTCTCTTTGGACTGGGAACCAGAGGTCAAGAAGAAACACTTTCATGAGGGTATCACAGAGGTAAGGCTTTCTCCTCTTAACACTAGAAACCATTTTACCTACACTACCCTCCGTATTTATTTGGACAGTGAATATGAAATGTGAAAATTTGACCCTATACTCCAGCATTTTTTATTTGAGATAAAATGTACAGTACACAATGCCACCTTTTTTATTTGAGGGTATATTCATACATATGTTTTACCATTTAGAAATGAAGTCACTATGTATCTAGTCCCCCCCATTGGAATACTTTTTCCCCCCATAAGTATTTGGACAAATCAAAGTGTATTAAAGTTGTCAACAGTTTAGTATTTGGTCCCATATTCCTAAACTACATCAAGCTTGTGACTCTACAAACTGCATTTGCAGTTTGTTTTGGATAATGTTTTGCACAATAGGAACTGAATGGTGCAAAATGTATTGTCATTTTGGAGTCACCTTTATTGTAAATAAGAATAAATGTCTCTGAACACTTCTGCTTTTTTTAAAATATATTTATTTAACCTTTGCTCTTAACTAACTTGCCTAGTTAAATAAATTCTTAATTACAATGACGGCCTGGCAAAAGGCCTCCTGTGGGAATGGGGGGCAGGGATTCAAAATACAAATATCCATGAATGTGAATGGTACCATGATTATGGATAATCATGAATGAATAATGATACGTGAGAAAGTTACAGAGCAACAAAGATCATACCCCCCACCCAAAAAAATGCTAACCACCCGTTATTGGTAATGTTGAGAGGTTAGCATTTTTGGAAGGGTATGATTTTTGTTCCTCTAACTTTCTCACTCATCATTATAACAGGTTACATTCTGTACTATCGCCTCATATGAAACATTTGATCTAAAATCCCAAATGCTGGAGAATAGAGACAAATGTACACATTTTTGCGTCGCTGTCTAAATAAATACAGAGGGGTGTATAGTATATAATTTCATGTCAGACTCCTCCGCATGGATGTCTGTGTCTGTCCTAGAACAGAGTTTCCCAAACCTGGTGTGCTAGTTTATACATCAAATAGTTGGAATGGCTACAGGTATTTGAGGAGAGGCTTGGGAAACACTGTTGTAGAATGAATGTCTCTCTTTAAAGCCTTGGATGGTACGAATTGTACTAAATAAGTAATAACCATATTGCTTTGCCTGTGAACAGGACTTTGAGAAGCATGAGAGCATGGAGTATAAGCCTCAGAAGAAAGCCTTCTTCAAGCTGAAAGACTGCATCGAGCTATTCACCACCAAAGAGAAGCTCGGAGCTGAGGACCCATGGTGAGACTTAACTTCATATTGTCAAGGCTAATAAAGAAAATCATGAACATTTAGAAGAATAGTTCACTCAATTTTTTTAAATGACATGTTTTATCATGATATTAATCTCCAGTAATTTGGTCAGATGTATAATTTATCCTGTCTGTCTTGGGTAGTAAATATAATAATGAATGAATCTATCCCAGGTACTGTCCAAACTGCAAGGAGCACCAGCAGGCCACTAAGAAGCTGGACCTGTGGTCTCTGCCTCCAGTCCTGGTGGTCCATCTGAAACGCTTCTCCTACAGCAGATACATGAGGGACAAGCTGGATTCACTAGTCGATTTCCCACTCAGGTACGGTTTTGACCTGACGGCCATACTTTCCTGTCAAAACAAGCTATAATGTCAAAGTTTATGAACAACTATAATTGTGTAAAGTAAAAAACATTCCACTGTTTCCCTTTGATTTAAAGGGATACTTCATCTTACTCTGGGGAGAAAATCCCGAACTCGTGGATACCATTTGTATGTCTCTGCGAGCAATTTGAAGGAAGTTGCTAACATGCATGCCCATACACTTCGTCATTGTGCTGACGCTAGTTAGCATTGGCTCGTGGAAACTACCTCTAACATCCTTCATACAGGACACAGACACCGTAAGGATGGTGTCAGGTTGGGAAGTAGATGAAGGGAAGTAGATAAAGGGCCTCATTGCCAAAATCCAGAAGTATCCCTTTAAGTTTAAATGTTAAATATCTCTTGAAGAGAAAACAAGGAATGCTCCCCCTCATGAATGGTTCTTTGTGTGATTTCTTTCTCCAGTGACATGGAAATGTCCGAGTTCCTGATCGACCCTAATGCTGGTCCCTGTCGCTACGATCTCATTGCGGTCTCCAACCACTACGGAGGCATGGGAGGAGGACACTGTAAGTCTGATTTTAAGTCATTTTTATTTGACAATTTAGTCATGAACACTAGAGGCGCAGACACCTTTATTTGAACGTAATGTGTATTCAAAATGATAAATTCAGACATTGCTTATCTTATCCGAGTTGATTCAAACAAGGAAGTTGAACTAACAGTCTTAATTCCATGCTTGCTTTTAGCAGACAAATGGTCATGTTCTCATATTATCTTTGGGACTCTTAGATACTGCTTATGCAAAGAACAAGGATGATGACAAGTGGTACAACTTTGACGACAGCAGTGTCTCTCCAGCCAACAAAGATCAGATAGTGGTGAGTTCCATGGTCCTCTAACATCTTGTCAGATACCCAGCACTGCCCAGTGTGAATTGAATGTGCACTTCATATAAATGTGTTTTGTGTTCAGTCCAAAGCAGCGTACGTGCTGTTCTACCAGCGCCAGGACACAGTGAATGGAACAGGCTACTTCGATCTGGACCGAGAGGAGGAGAACAGAGAAGCGGAGCAGGAGAGGAAGAGCGTCGCCTCATCCCAGGGGGCCTCCGCTTCAGTCCAGAGCGACGAAGAAGTAAACGACAATGTCACCATGAAAACCAACTGAGCTGGTGAAACGGAGACAGAGCAAGAGACAACAACATCCATCCTAAGCCAAATCGACAGACACAGAGCAGTGGGCCAGGCCTGAGGCTGCGCACTGACCTCTGACCCCATCCAGCCCTACGAAGAGTGGGCTACCAGGGGAAACTAACCACTGAGAAGTTTGTCAGTGCTGGTACACCCAAGCAACATTAAAGAAATCAGGGCCTATTGATGTCTGTGGTGTGACTGACCGGTCTTATTCGTGTCGCAGTGAGTCTTCTCCATGTCCATTCTACATGAATCATCCACTCGGGAGGAAGAAGTCGTCCAGCTCTGTTATGATTCTGAACAATGACATCATTCTGAAATCGAATGCATCCATTAGAGGCGTTAGGAAGGCCTGCGTTAAAGTTCAGTTCATCATTAAACACAGAATGTCACAGTGCAGTGGTGTCGCTGCTTTGGCGCTTCGAACCGATCCTCCCTCCCACCCACCTGCTTTCATTTTGTTAAGTTTTATATTTTTGAGAGCGCAATGCATTAGCATACCATTTTACCATTCTTTTTTACGCTAAGCCTTGTCAATATATTTTTTTAATGATGCGCTGAAGCCTTTTTGGGAATTTGTCCTAATACTTTTATTTTTAGCACAATCACCTCTACCCCCGTTTTATAATGAATCGAATATTAGTGCCACGTACTGCAATTGTTTTATAAATTACTCTGAGCCAGGGTCTTCTCAGTTAAAATGCTTTGAATGCTGCCTTTTTAAACACTGGTCAACAGAACACACATCCACACATAGTGACTCTGCTCTGTGTAGAGTATGAGTGCTGATGTAGGATCATGTTTTGCCTTTAGGATCATAATGAATAAGGTAATATGGACAGGGAGGGACCTGATTCTAGATCATCCCTCCTACTCTGCTTTGTGTATGTGAGGAGGAAGAAGAGCCAAATACATTTCATCATGTAAAACAGCCAAACCAGTCATGTGGTGAACTTTTAGACACAACTAATGTACACAATATGAGCCTCATGATTAAGTTCTGTTTTTTTCTTCTGCTGGTCCCTACAGTAAGTATCCTCCTAGCCACATGAAGTCAAACTCCAGAAACAACGCCTAGACACTTGTAGATCTGAAATGATCAGCTAGGTAAGAGCAATGCGGTGAAAAATTCACCTATCACATGACAAGGTGGAGCTACTACCATATTGCTCACACCCAATTCTTTCAGATCTGCATAAGTGATTAGGAGACGTGTTTGCTTATGAGGTAGGGGCTTTTCTGAGACGGACCCACCACTTTTAGGCTGTATGTTTCGTTACTAGCTTTACATGGCTTCTTGAGCTTCTCCTCCACTACCTGCTCCTTCTAGAGGCTTTTTGAGATGAATATTGGTGAAACATTAGATTTCTGTCTCTTTTTTGGATCACCTCAGCCTTAACTCTTAATCTCAGATTGTAGTCTTTAGCACATTATTACATCATGCTGTCTGTGCATGGCCCCGAAACACACTTAAACAGGACACAGATACGAGCTGAAACTCATTCATACACTCACAGGAACACTTAAATTCACACCCTCACACCCTATCTTTGCTGTTTCCAGTAGAAACATGCATGAATAGCAACCGCTGCTACCCGAATTCAACTATTATTATTTTTTTTTAAGTCAAACACGAGAGGCCGAATGTATGCTGAATGTCTGACTTGAGCTGATCCACTTGTAAGGCCATTTTGTTTTTTTGCCTCTTCTTTTCATGCTTTGGTTAAATGGCAGGGGGGAAATAGTAGGGGGTTCATTATCATTGATAGAAATACCTGGGTACTGCTGTATGTCCACTCTTCCAAGGGAAAATAATGCTTCATTGTGGTTGGAGCGTGGAGTAGGGTCTTTCTCTGTAGAGGGTGGGAGGGATTGGTGGAGGGTAGTATTACTGATCAGCCTGAGTGGGTGAGATGGTGATTACATATAGGATATATAATACTGTACATAAGAGTTCACTCTGTGAGTGAACATTTGATAACATTTATTTATATGTAAGCATTTAATAATAATAAAGTGTATATATATATATATAAACACCTTGGCAAGACCGAGGATGTAATGGGGATTTGGCTTTATAGTCAAGTTCAGGGTTGTGTCCGAAATGGCGCCCTATACTGCACAGTGCTCTGGTCAAAAGTAGTGCTCTGTATTTTGTACACACACACAGAATTCTTGCCTGTGCTCTTCACTTCTGGGGGATTAGATATTTTTTAAAGAGCTTTTGTTCTGACTTTTTTGTAAAGGTGAATACATTCAGGCATCCTTGCATGACATGGGGATTTCCAGGTTTGGCTGCGTTTGAGTTCACTTGGGTTTACATTTGAAATGTGCATGTGTATTTATACACAAACTTCAATAAAGTTGTGTAAAGCCTAGTACTCATTTTTTTCTGTAAGCTATTCGGAATTACCAACCTTAAGGTTGTGTAGGCTATAGATGCAACTTGATTGATAATGACTCTGATTGGGTATTTGTGCCCTAAGGAGGTAAATGTATAACAGGCGCTTTCCTGGCTCAACAGAGAAATTGGAAATCGAGTCCCTCTTGTGGTTGAAGCTGGACCATGACTGGATCTTATAGTCTGTTCATACTATACTAAAAAATATTTTGTCTGAGATTCTTAAGTGTTGAAGCTCAGCACAAACATGGATGACCATTTGTCTAACTTGATTATTTATTAGAGACTTCTTCAGAATGCGTTTGGAGCATTTTAGAATTTCACCCAAAATCGCAATGGCCAACATTTGGTTGAAATTGTCCCTTTTCCACAACCCTATACGAATGGAGCTGGTGAGCGGTGCTTTACGCCCAGTCTGACGGTTCCAGCGAATTGTATCCAGTTGATCGCATACTCAATGTTCCACACGGTTCCCGGGAAGGAGCTGGAATGTACTGATAGACTATACGGGTGCGCGTGGCTGTGCTAGACTGAATTTCGTGTAATTTTCTTAACTCGACCGCACAGATAATTGTTCTGCCTTGATTTTTTCTTTACATGGGAGATGGTTGGCTGTTCTTGCACCGACAATACGGTGTACACTCGAGAATATTGCATTGCTGGGCTGGATCAACCAATCACAATTATAAGGTTGTTTTGTGTGTATGCCATTTCACTGTTCTTAATTATCGGATTGCGATACAGCATTGTTGTAAACTATTAAGCTACAACGGTATTCAGTATTCTCCCTGTATTAATTCCTACGGTCTGTGATTTGTCGCATCTTTCATTCGGGACCCCAGGTAGGTTGAAGCGGTTGAAAACGGCACGTGGATGTTCAGTAGCCTATCAAATCAATCGTTGATAATGAAATCTACCTCTTTGGATGGGAAGGGCAGTGAAGTCAGGAGACTGGGTCTGTCGGGGACTTGGGTGGGGTTTCAATTGCGTTTTACGCATGGCACGTGTCGAACCACAAAGGTACTGTATATGACGCACCATCATCGATTTAGTTAATTCACATGGTCATTCTGAACCGTTTGGACAGGAGGCAGACACACGGATGACACCGCTGGTTCGTTCCTTTCAACTGTGCTCCGGCTGAGGTAGTAGTTTGTGCTGTTGGTCGGGTTGTGACATGGCCCGCTGTGGAGATAACTGCGCAAACTACTGCCTTGCTGGCGCTGGTGATATGCACATCAAGAAACCTGGATAATTATTTTTCTGGAGCAAATCATGTTTGGATTAGACAGATCCAAATTACCATTTGGCATTCTGAGTAACTGGACTTGTGCTGTTGTAACTTCATTACCATCCAATTAGGCCTATGTGCGTAATTTGTAGGCATATTCATAACCGAAGTGTTAGCCTAATGATAGGTACACTATATATACAAAAGCATATACACCCCTGTAGCTGACTGGTGTATAAAATGTAGCACACAGCCTTGCAATCTCCATAGAGAAACATTGATGGTAGAATGGCCTTACTGAAGAGCTCATTGACTTTCATTGTGGCACCGTCAGAGGATGCCACCTTTCCAACAAGTCAGTTCGTCAAATTTCTGCCGTGCTAGAGCTGCTCCGGTAAACTGTAAGTGCTGATAATGTTAAGTGGAAATGTCTAGGCGCAAAAGCGGCTCAGCCCTGTAGTGGTAGGTCACAAGCTCACAGAACGGGACCGCCAAGTGCTGAAGCGCGTAAAACTTCTGTCCTCTGTTGCAACACTTACTTCGGAGTTCCAAACTGCCTCTGGAAGCAACGTCCGCACAAGAACTCTTAGTCGGGAGCTTCATGAAATGAGTTTCCATGGCCGAGCAGCCGCACACAAGCCTAAGATCACCAGGCGCAATGCCAAGTGTCGGCTGGAGTGGTGTGAAGCTCGCCGCCTTTGGACTCTGGACCATCTGGCAGTCCGATAGACGAATCTGGTTTTGGGGGATGCCAGGAGAATGCTACCTGCTTCGATGCATAGTGCCAACTTTAAAGATTGGTGGAAGAGGAATAATGGTCTGTGGCTGTTTTTCATGGTTCGGGCTAGCGCCCTTAATTCCATTGAAGGAAAATCTTAACGTTTCAGCATACAATGATATTCTAGACGATTCTGTGTTTCCAACTTTGTGGCAACGGCACTTTCCTGTTTCAGCATGACAATGCCCCCGTGCACAAAGCGAGGTCCATACAGAAATGGTTTGTCGAGATCGGTGTGGAAGAACCCCATAAAACACCTTTGGGATGAATTGGAACGCCGACTGCGAGCCAGGCCTAATTGCCCCAACATCAGTGCCCGACCTCCCTAATGCTCTTGTGGCTGAATGCTGCGGGGACTTCCTTCCAATGTTCCAACATCTAGTGGAAAGCCTTCCCAGAAGAGTGGAGGCTGTTATAGCAGCAAAGGGGGGGACCAACCCCATATTAATGCCCATGATTTTGGAATGAGATGTTTGACGAGCAGGTGTCCACCTACTTTTGGTCGTGTAGGTGGTGGTCATCCCCACCAACTTTTTTTGTTCCATTCTAAATAAAGTAAAAATATGAAATTTGCAGTTAATTTAACATTTTATATTACTCTATTACATAATGTATAAAGATTAAAATAGCCATTTTTATCTAAGCCTACTGGAGTTGTAGCCTAGACCTATATGCACCCATTTGATTTGACAGGCAGAGTTGTTTTAATACAAGTTCTTCATGTTAGTCTCATGCAGTGTCTTCTCAGGTCTTTGTCACGCCAATAGTAGGGGAATAATCACATCACAGATGAAGAGGGGAGTCACGCTGTGTGCTGACCTGGAAATGCCTTTAGAGAGGAGATGTGTTACCCTACATTTAGGCAGCCTGTGTAGTATTTCTCATTCACCCAGGTGCTCTAGTTATTCACGGAGAGTGAGAATGAATGAAATAGCAATCCTACTACTAGGCCTACTACACATCAGATCACTTTATTTTACAGATTACAGAGAGTCAATCCTGCCAGTGCATTGCCTGGTCTCCTAGAGTAGACATAACATAGCAAATGTAAATCTGGGACACTCAAAATAGTATGATTTGTAACCATGCCAATGGCAAAAACAAAAGTAGGGTGGTTGGTCGGGGCGGATGGATGGGTGTAAAACATGAACATCTAGCAATCCAAAGGTTGTGCATTCGAGTCTCATCACGCACAAGGTTAGCATTTGAGCTACTTCCAAACTACCAAAAACTTAAATTGACCTCCATGCGCAGGTGTGGGTGGCACGGTCTTCAATCTTTCTTCACATTCGTCTAGTAGGAAGCGCATTTAACTATGCATTCAAACCACGTAGTTAAGTACTAACAATCCATAAATGTGTTACAACTTAAGTTATATTACAGTACATGTTAGTCAGTCTCTGAACACTTAAATACAATACTGCATATCCCATTTCCAAACTTTACAAGTGTGATCACTTTCTTTGAAACCCTCATTCCTAGAAATACCCCCCCAAAAAACATACAAAAAGAAAAAGACGTAAAAAAACAACACACAAAATATGATTTAAGGTCCTGAACAATCATTCATATTTCCATGTAAAATAGGCTTTTGAGTGACTAAAACATCACACACAATATTTGTTTTCCGATAACAACGCTCAATATCTGAGTAAAAGTACTTTTTCTCTCATGTCAAACAACCAGGAAGACTGAAAAGACTCACTGAGTGGGCAAGGAGCTAATAGGCTGAGTGGGCGGGGAGCTCACCTTGACTGACAGTTCTTGTAAAAAGTATACAGTGAGGGGGGAAAAAAGTATTTGATCCCCTGCTGATTTTGTACATTTGCCCACTGACAAAGAAATGATCAGTCTAAAATTTTAAGTCGGTTTATTTCAACAGTGAGAGACAAAATAACAACAAAAAAATCCAGAAAAATGCATGTGAAATTTTTTATAAATGGAATTGCATTTTAATGAGGGGAAATAAGTATTTGACCCCCTCTCAATCAGAAAGATTTCTGGCTCCCAGGTGTCTTTTTATACAGGTAACGAGCTGAGATTAGGAGCACACTCTTAAAGGGAGTACTCCTAATCTCAGTTTGTTACCTGTATAAAAGACACCTGTCCACAGAAGCAATCAATCAATCCGATTCCAAACTCTCCACCATGGCCAAGACCAAAGAGCTCTCCAAGGATGTCAGGGACAAGATTGTAGACCTACACAAGGCTGGAATGGGCTACAAGACCATCGCCAAGCAGCTTGGTGAGAAGGTGACAACAGTTGGTGCGATTATTCGCAAATGGAAGAAACACAAAAGAACTGTCAATCTCCCTCGCCTTGGGGCTCCATGCAAGATCTCACCTTGTGGAGTTGCAATGATCATGAGAACGGTGAGGAATCAGCCCAGAACTACACGGGAGGATCTTGTCAATGATCTCAAGGCAGCTGTGACCATAGTCACCAAGAAAACAATTGGTAACACACTACGCCGTGAAGGACTGAAATCCTGCAGCACCCGCAAGTTCCGCCTGCTCAAGAAAGCACATATACATGCCCGTCTGAAGTTTGCCAATGAACATCTGAATGATTCAGAGCACAACTGGGTGAAAGTGTTGTGGTCAGATGAGACCAAAATGGAGCTCTTTGGCATCAACTCAACTCGCCGTGTTTGGAATAGGAGAAATACTGCCTATGACCCCAAGAACACCATGCCCACCATCAAACATGGAGATGGAAACAATATGCTTTGGGGGTGTTTTTCTGCTAAGGGGACAGGACAACTTCACTGCATCAAAGGGGCGATGGATGGGGCCATGTACCGTCAAATCTTGGGTGAGAACCTCCTTCCCTCAGCCAGGGCATTGAAAATGGGTCGTGGATGGGTATTCCAGCATGACAATGACCCAAAACACACGGCCAAGGCAACAAAGGAGTGGCTCAAGAAGAAGCACATTAAGGTCCTGGAGTAGCCTAGCCAGTCTCCAGACCTTAATCCCATAGAAAATCTGTGGAGGGAGCTGAAGGTTCGAGTTGCCAAACATCAGCCTCGAAACCTTAATGACTTGGAGAAAATCTGCAAAGAGGAGTGGGACAAAATCCCTCTTGAGATGTGTGCTAACCTGGTGGCCAACTGCAAGAAACGTCTGACCTCTGTGATTGCCAACAAGGGTTTTGCCACCAAGTGCTAAGTCATGTTTTGCAGAGGGGTCAAATACTTATTTCCCTCATTAAAATGCAATTCCATTTATAAAAAAATTCACATGCGTTTTTCTGGAGTTTTTTGTTATTCTGTCTCTAACTGTTCAAATAAACCTACCATTAAAATTATCGACTGATCATTTCTTTGTCAGTGGGCAAACGTACAAAATCAGCAGGGAATCAAATACTTTTTTCCCTCACTGTATGTCAAGCAACATGGACGCAGTGTTGCGGTGAGATTCTCAAGAAAATGTGCTGATACTCAAAGCAATGGTACATGGTTTCACAAAAAATGCTCCTACAGACACTGAGGAGCGGCAGTCCTGTGGGCGAAAACAGCTTGTTGATGAGAGAGGTCAAAGGAGAATGGCAAGAATCGTACAAGCTATCATGCGGGCCACAAACAGACAATGGCGCAGTACAACGGTGTGCAGAACGGCATCTCGGAAACACAACTCGTCGATCCTTGTCAAGGTTAGGCTATTACAGCAGATGACCCCACCAAGTTCCACTCCTATCAGCTAAAAACAAGAAGAAGCGGCTCCATTGGGCACGCCATGGACCTATCCTGCCTTGTGTCAACGGTACAGGCTGGTGATGTACTGGTGTGGAATGTTTTTTCCTGGCACACACTAGGTCCCTTGAAACCAATTGAGCAACGATTGAACGCCACAGCGTGTCTGAACATTGTTGCTGACCAAACCCAATATAGCATCTTTGGGATGAGATGGAATGGGCTGTTCGCAGCATGAATGTACTGCCGTCCAATCTGCAGCAACTTCATGGTGCTATTGCGTCAGCATGGATCAACATCCCTGTGGAACATTTCTGACACCTTGTAGAATCCATGCCCCAAAGAATTCAGGCTGTTCTGGAGGCAAAGGGTGGTCTGACCTGGTACCAGATGTGTGTACCTAAAAAAAAAAAAAAAAAAAAAAAAATCTGTCCGGTGAGTCAGGCTTAGTAAGTATGTCATGACTATTAGTGAAAGTCAAGAAGTTTGGATGAATCTCCCGTTTGGCATGTTTAATTACATGACAACTGTATCTGAGTTTTGGGCAACCCTTCAGCCAGCATGGAACAAAAGCGGGAGAAGACTGAGCTAGCCAGTTCCTAGCTAACACCAGACACAGATGAAAGTAGAAACCTAAGTATATTTGCCTTAGATGAATAGGAGAAACCTCTAATTATATTTGATGAAATTCTGCAGTCAAATTTTTATCACCACTAGACTAGCTACCTAGCTATGTAAACCACGCCCCTCTGCGAACGTTCCTTTTGAGATATTGGTTACAAGGCGGTACCTAATTTAAATTGGTATCACAAAATCCTCTAATTTTAATGTCACAATCTCTTAATAATCCCGCCTCCTGTATCCAAATGGGGGAATGGACCAGTAACTATATGATCAAACTTTATCAATGTAGAAGCAACAGTCATTTTTTTATATTTTGGTCATCCTACTTTGATCTGGTTTCATCCAAATAGCATCACATTTCATGAAAAACATGATTTTGACTGTGCAAGACCTCTAAGGCCTGTTCAATCAGTTCCAGCGTAAACCTGCCATGAACGACAACTGCATAGCAGTTTCATTTCTTTTGTTTAGGGGATGTCAGAGGTGTAACTGCATTGGAGCTGCTCTTGTCGTTATGGCCACAAAACCACATTGTCCATAAAACCTACCCGCGTTAGAAGTTCAGAATAAGAAAGTGTAGGCTATATAGAAATAGTGGCACTCATTAAACAAATGAATAAGGATTGATATCAGCCTAAATGAGGTGTAGATTACAGCACACATTTGAATTTGTAACAAGGTTGCATGGGATTTATACTAATGCGACTCGTGCGTCCAATGGCAATGTCTGCGATAGGTATAACGCCGGGAATCACTTGCTGATTTGACAGGACCAATGCAGTTACACCTCTAAAATCATAGAAATAAAAACATTGAAACTGCTATGCTGTTGTCTGTGATCGTGGGTTAAGGCAGATTTGATTGGAAATAGCCCTAAATGTACCACATGGTCTACTAACGGTTAGATAGCAGTCAAGAGCCAGAACTGAGTATCTTATGTTAAGAAACCATCTTAGAGCACTGCATCTGTGAAAACTTGAGCCACCATCAACAATACATCAAGGGTGACAATGTCACCAAATATGTAATGTAACATGTAGGAAATTATATAGTATGTTTACATCAATATGTTTTATGTTAATTATTTTTAAATGTGCAGTTTGACATTAGTGGATTATTGCCACTGAATTGAAGGATCAAGTGTGACAATACACCAGTCAGTATAAATACATCCTCTTACAATATTGAAAAGTAAAATACGCATAGAATGGCACAAACTGAAGTGGCAATTGTGTAGACCAACACATTTTAATCCATGGAGTATATGAAACCTCTTCACTGAAGGATGTTTTTAGATCTCTTTTCTTTGGGTTCAGTCTGAACTACTAACCCTATCTCCATCTCTTTCCCAAAGCAAGCAGCATTACATGCAAATAAACATATTGACCATCATCAGCCTAAAATAATGATCTAACAGGGTGTTGAACAGATAAAGAAATATACAGCTACATCATAAGATTTGTAACAGAACTTGGGTCTTGGTCTATGAATACATTGTACGATAGTCATTCAAAAAAACAATAAGGTGAGAGTTCTGACCGTTTTGTACACAAATGAGAAAAACAAGATCAAGTCCTACAAACAGTACCATAGTGAACTATTGCACCTTGCTCAGTCATTACACAGGCTACCAGTAAAAAAAATGTGATCTTCACTAAGTTCAGCCTCCCTTTCCAGTTGAGATGAGTGAGATGTTTGAGAACTACATACAGAATACTTTTAGTAGAAACCATTTTCTGCCAGACAAACACCTGTCTGTACTGAACGTCAAAGTCAAAGTCAAAGTCAAAGTCACCATTATTAGTCAGTTGTACAACCGAATGCCTTCAACCGAAATGTGTCTTCCGCATTTAACCCAACCCCTCTGAATCAGAGAGGTGCGGGGGGCTGCCTTTTTAATCGACATCCACCTTGGTAGGTCTGGAAGAAATACTGTACTTCAGGAAGTGACTCCCCTGAAACCACACTGGGGCAAGGTCAGCACAGTCCAGGGTCACATGACTGGGATGTCAGGTCACAGAGAGCGAGAGAAAAAACAACACTAACTGCCTGCCTGCTGGTTGAGGAGGGAGCCTGCTCCATTCAAGGCCTGTAGGTGGTTCTAGGGCTGGCGGTTTCCGTACATCAGAGGGATGATGTAACAGGAGATGGCGCCATTCGTTAGTGATCTGCCAGCCTCGGTCCTTCGGTACTCCCTTCGCTCTCATCGCCAGATCCTGAGCAGCCATCGTGTACCTGGTCACATACATGAAGTGGAGGGGTGTTATGGCAAAAATGGTCCACCGTAAATAGTTGTATTTGCCTTGTTTGTAAGATGTTGGATGTTCACTCAATTTACAAAATTACATAATACAATGTCAGAAGGATGTCATGGAAAACTAGTGGAAAAATGTACATTTACACGCACGCAGGTCCACTTACACACAGACACACACCTACCTATTATGCGTGGGTATACTTGGGGACAGATTTCCCAAATTAATATCACTTGGAGCTGATTTCCTGGTGTTTTTACAGTTTTATGTCCAACAATAAAAATTGGACAGAATAAAAATGTTTGCTCAGAAAACTTGGGGGGCCAAATAAAACCACTGCGTGCCACTTGCCAGTTGTGGAACCCTATTGTACACCTTCACCTGTAACAAACAACAGGGTCTTATTCAGGAGGGTACACCATAACCTCTTGCAGAGACAAATGTCATGACAGTGGTTCATTAATCACAGTAAACTTTAACATACACCTCATTCCAGTAATCTATATCATACGCCTCCCAGTAACCTTTATTATACACCTCCCAGGAACCTTTATTATTCACCTCCTCCCAGTAATCTATATCATACACCTTCCAGTAACCTTTATTATACACCTCCTCCCAGGAACCTTTCATTCACCTCCTCCCAGTAATCTATATCATACACCTCCCAGGAACCTTTCATTCACCTCTTCCCAGTAATCCATATCATACACCTCCCAGTAATCTATATCATACGCCTCCCAGTAACCTTTATTATACACCTCCTCCCAGTAATCCATATCATACACCTCCCAGTAATCTATATCATACGCCTCCCAGTAACCTTTATTATACACCTCTTCCCAGTAATCCATATCATACACCTCCTCCCAGTAATCCATATCATACACCTCCCAGTAATCTATATCATACGCCTCCCAGGAACTTTTATAATACACCTCCTCCCAGGAACCTTTATCATTCACCTCCTCCCAGTAATCTATATCATATGCCTCCCAGGAACCTTTATCATACACCTCCTCCCAGTAATCTATATCATATGCCTCCCAGTAACCTTTATTACACACCTCCTCCCAGGAACCTTTATCATTCACCTCCTCCCAGTAATCTCTATCATACACCTCCCAGTAACCTTTATAATACACCTCCTCCCAGGAACCTTTCATTCACCTCCTCCCAGTAATCTATATCATACACCTCCCAGTAACCTTTATTATACACCTCCTCCCAGTAATCTATATCATACACCTCCTCCCAGTAATCCATATCATACACCTCCCAGTAACCTTTATTATACACCTCCTCCCAGGAACCTTTCATTCACCTCCTCCCAGTAATCTCTATCATACACCTCCCAGTAACCTTTATAATACACCTCCTCCCAGGAACCTTTCATTCACCTCCTCCCAGTAATCTATATCATACACCTCCCAGTAACCTTTATTATACACCTCCTCCCAGTAATCTATATCATACACCTCCTCCTAGTAATCCATATCATACACCTCCCAGGAACCTTTATCATTCACCTCCTCCCAGTAATCTATATCATACACCTCCTCCCAGTAATCCATATCATACACCTCCCAGTAACCTTTATTATACACCTCCTCCCAGGAACCTTTCATTCACCTCCTCCCAGTAATCCATATCATACACCTCCCAGTAACCTTTATTATACACCTCCTCCCAGGAACCTTTCATTCACCTCCTCCCAGTAATCTATATCATACGCCTCCCAGGAACCTTTATTATACACCTCCTCCCAGTAATCTATATCATACACCTCCTCCTAGTAATCCATATCATACACCTCCCAGTAACCTTTATTATACACATCCTCCCAGGAACCTTTATCATTCACCTCCTCCCAGTAATCTATATCATACACCTCCTCCCAGTAATCCATATCATACACCTCCCAGTAACCTTTATTATACACCTCCTCCCAGGAACCTTTCATTCACCTCCTCCCAGTAATCTATATCATACGCCTCCCAGGAACCTTTATCATACACCTCCTCCCAGTAATCTCTATCATACACCTCCTCCCAGTAACTTTTATAATACACCTCCTCCCAGGAACCTTTATCATTCACCTCCTCCCAGTCATCTATATCATACACCTCCCAGTAAACTTTATAATACACCTCCTCCAGGTAATCTTTATCATACAGCTCCTCCCAGCTCCTGGAAGTCCGGTTAGGATTTACAAACCATAGACGTGATCCATATGCTGGATCACATCATATGAGTATCATAATCCAGCATTGGGAAATTGCTTTGGATGTGCGCGCAATAGTCTGTCTCATAGAATTACATAGGATCTCTGTGAGTCTGATAACACTATCAGACAACCTTGGTTTGACCATGACAGAGGAACTGTGGTACTGTACACTCTGATCCCATAGTGTATGTGCTTTAGCCAACTCTTCTATCGTCATACCATACAACAGTGTGGGAGCAGGCTACTGTAGACCCTGAAGTCATTCTCTCTGCCTTTGCGGTAAAGACGATAACACTGTGTAATAATGGCACCATAATTAACACGACACCTAAGTGCTTCGTACATATTCCATCATACAGTACTGTACACTAGATAACCAGTATACATTCACAGCAGAGAAAGTAGGAAAGACGTGGGGATGGGGAAGAGAGGGCGAGAGAGTGAGTGAGAGAGAGAATGTGTACTCAATGGAAAAAAGGAAGATCAACTTGAGGCAGCCAGATGAACCTTGGCTGAACTGCCTGTGTAATGATTAAAGATCAAAAGAGCTGAACATTATCAGATTGAATGAGACGACTCAACGGATGGACCATGAGTGAGATGAAAGATCTGGGAAACTACCAGAGTCAGCGGGGCAAAAGTACTCCAGGAACCAAACATGGCCAAAAATGTTATGCATCACTCTTTCCTTCCTTCCTTACTTGAAATATTTACCAGTCTGATAACTTTTGTCTTTTCTCACTGTTACAAAGTCAGTTAGCAGTTAAGTCAGTTAAAAAACAACACTTTCACTCGGTCTAGGGTAACGTACGCCTAGTTACTTGGATCATAAACTGAGCTAAATGTGTGCACAAGACTTGAGCTGGATATTAGATAGTGTGTGTGTGTGTCTGTGGGTAGAATAGTGCCAGGATGCTACACGCAGTGTGCCAGAATTGGATTTACCTCTGGACAGCAGGACAGGAAAGGCTTGATGTAGATGTTGGTGTCGTGGACTTTAAGATCATGGTCACCAAGGCCTCTGGCCACTCTTATTGTGGCCATCACCCTGGCCTGAGGAAGAGTCGTAAAGACACCAGTTAGTATACTATTAAACTAAGATATAAATCAGTTTTTCCTGTGTAATACTATAATACTGTTATAAATTCTGTTCACATCCACATTCAAACACAGACACGCACACACATTCTCTTGCATAATGAGACACACACACAAATAACCTTTTTCCCTTTGCTGTAGACCAGGGGGAACCTCAGGTCCTCATCTTCTATGGTTTTATACGCCCTGTGTGGAAAGAGGAGACCACAATGTATTTTATTTCATAGTGCTGTTTATAGCGCTGAGCATTACACACACTGTATTTGATGGTCCTCAGTAGACCTGTGGCTGAAGGGAGGAGAGGGAGAGAGAGGTGGAGATAGATGAATAAAGAGAGAGGAGAAAGAGACGGAGAGAGAGAAAGAAGGCACAGTAAAAATCACCTGAGAACGAGGGAAGCAGACCTCAGAGAGATCTTTCAATTTTGCTACAGTTCATGTAGTTTTTCCTTCTCTGCTTCATAACAGGCCAGGGAGCCATTCTGGTTCTTCAGAGCCACAGTCAGCAAGTTCATGACCCTTCCTCTAGTTTCACATGCACACACTGTAAAGGGGTGAATTTGACAGTAATTTCCAGGAGGCTCATTAGCAAGTAAGTTACTGTATTTCGTATTGCAGTACACCTATTGTAATCTAAATGCACTCAAATCAAAGCAAGCACTGTGTAAAGACTCACATTACAATACTGTAGAATTGACTGTATTATACTGTAAAAGGTCAATTCTACCACAATTGTAATAAATAAATGGATGAAATGAATTGAGGGGATTGGTGTTTGTATGCTGCAGTATATTGCTTTCAAAGTATTTTATTGTTGATAATACCCCAAATCGCGGGTAAAACATTTTAATGCTCCCTGATGACGGAGAGAAACATTACAGTTTTAAAGTTAATTTCCTGCAGTTCTACACATTTTGCCATGGGGAGTAGAGAAACTGTTGCAATTTTAAAGCAAGCTTTCTGCATTTCTACAGATTTTGCCATGGAGCGGAGAGAAGTTAAGCAATTCTATTTCTACTCATTTTGCCATGGGGCAGAGAATTTTTTTGCAGTTTTAATGCTAATTTCCTGAAATTCTACCCATTTTACCATGGGTTGGAGATAATTTTTTGCAGTTTTAATACTAATTTCCTGCAATTCTACACATTTTGCCAAGACATGCAATGTTAATGATATCTGACTGAGACTAACAAAATCAATGGAGATCAGAGCCCCTGGGCACATGCCCTGTGTGCCCAGGCGGTATACAGCCATAATTACTACATGTTTAGATAGCTGGCTAGACTAATTTACCAATCTAAAAAGTGTTAGCTGACATGGCTAATTGAGTGACTGTCAGTGACTGACATAAGATAAAAACTGCTGATGCACAACCAAATTTCAAAAATTGCACCATGTCTATTCTACTATTCTAGCGGGTCGTCTGCAAACTTAATGATGGTTATGGAGTCGTGCTTGGCCATGCAGTCATGGGTGAAAAGGGAGTACAGGAGGGAACTGAGCACGCACCCCTGTGGGGCCCCTGTGCTGAGGATTAGCTTGGCAGATGTGTTGTTACCTACCCTTACCACTTGGGGGCGGTCCAGGGTCTAGGATCTAGTTGCAGAGGGAGGTGTTTAGTCCCAGGATCCTTACCTTAGGGATGAGCTTTGAGGACACTATGGTGTTGAACGCTGAGCTGTAGTCAATGAATGGTGTGTTCCTTTTGTCCAGGTGGGAAAGGGCAGTGTGGAGTGCAATAGAGATTGCATCATCTGTGGATGGGCATGGATTTTCATATAAAAATGAACTAGTCAGTGGCCACAACCTCGTGAGCCCAGACATCACATTAGGCGTCATAGAACCACCCCTTTTTCCACAGAGTATAAAACTCACCTCCTACAAAATATACATGAAGATTATATATATTTTTTTACAATGACAGCCTAGGAACTGTGGGTTCTGCCTTGTTCAGGGGCAGAACAACAGATGTTTACTTTGTCAGCTCGAGGATTCGATCTTGCAACCTTTCGGTTACTAGTCCAACACTCTAACCACTAGGCTACCTGCCGCAGATGTGCCTTGTTAAAAGTTAATTTGTGGAATTTCTTTCCTTCTTAATGCGTTTGAGCCAATCAGTTGTGATGTGACAAGGTAGGGGTGGTATACAGAAGATAGCCCTATTTGGTAAAAGACCAAGTCCATATTATGGCAAGAACAGCTCAAGTAAGCAAAGAGAAATCATTATTTGAAGACATGAAGGTCAGTCAATGCGGAAAATGTCAAGAACTTTGAAAGTTTCATCAAGTGCAGTCGCAAAAAACATATTGCGCTATGATGAAACTGGCTCCCATGTAGACTGCCACAGGAAAGGAAGACACAGAGTTAACTCTGCTGCAGAGGATAAGTTCATTAGAGTGACCAGCCTCAGAAATTGCAGTCCAAATATATGCTTCACAGGTAACAGACACATCTCAACATCAACTGTTCAAGGGAGACCGTGTGAATCAGGCCTTCATGGTCTAATTAATGCAAAGAACCCACTACTAAAGGACACCAATAAGAAGAAGAGACTTGCTTGGGCCAAGAAACACGAGCCATGGACATTAGACCGGTGGAAATCTATCCTTTGGTCTGATTTGAGATTTTTGGTTCCAACCGCTGTGTCTTTGTGAGACGTAGAGTAGGTGAATGGATTACCTCCGCATGTGTAGTTCCCACCGTGAAGCATGGAGGAGGAGGTGTGATGGTGCTTTGCTGGTGACATTGTCAGTGACTTATTTAGAATTCAAGGCACACTTAACCAGCATGGCTATCACAGCATTCTGCAGCGATACGCCATCCCATCTGCTTTGCGCTTAGTGGGACTATCATTTGTTTTTCAACAGGACAATGACCCAACACACCTCCAGGCTGTGTAAGGGCTATTTGACCGAGAAGGAGATTGATGGAGTGCTGTATCAGATGACCTTGCCTCCACAATCACTCGACATCAACCCAATTGAGATGGTTTGGGATGAGTTGGATCGCAGAGTGAAGGAAAAGCAGCCAACAAGTGCTCAGCATATGTGGGAACTCCTTTTAGACTGTTGGAAAAGCATTCTAGATGAATCTGGTTGAGAGAAGGCCAAGAGTGTGCAAAGCTGTCATCAAGGCAAAGGGGGGGCTACTTTGAACAATCTCAAATCTAAAATATATTTGTATTCGTTTAACACTTTTTTGGTTACTACATGATTCATATGTGTCATTTCATAGTTTTGATGTCTTCACTATTATTCTACAATGTAGAAAATAGTAAAAATAAAGAAAAACCCTTGAATGAGTAGGTGTGTCCAAACTTTTGACTGGTACTGTATATTTACCCCCAAAATATTTGGGGGATTGGAATTGATGCAGACAATTACATTCATGGGCGCAACAATCTATCTGCAATATTAAAGCTGATATACACCCATGGGGTTCTATATTTAATTTTCAATAACTTTGCACAATTTTCTAGAAACATGTTTTCACCTTTGTCATTAAGTTTGTGTTTAGATGAGTGAGGGAGAAAAAAATATTTGATCCGTTTTGAATTCAGGCTGTAACACAACAAAATGTGGAATAAGTCAAGGGGTATGAATACTTTCTGAAGGCACTGTGTACAAGGTGACACATTTTTTTTCAAGTCTCTGAAAGACTACAACTCATGTGTTTGCAGTGCTTCCTGATCTGGACCAGTCCCTCCCCCAATACAGGCTTTTTTGAAAAGGAGGCGGACACAACACAACATCTTCTGGGAAAAACAAAGAACTGACCAGACCGCAATGGCTTCCAGTGATTCCTCTCATCAACACAAATTTGACGATGGAGCATTTTTTGATGTTCTATTGACATTTTTCTGTTTGGTAACTTAGGTAGCTAGCTAGCTAGCTAACTTGGCTAAACAGCTACCGGTAGCTATATCGATGACTGAAAAGAGAAGAGGTTTTTACAAAACGGAGATAATTTGTATCTCGATTGTAAAACATTGCTACTAAACACCAAGCTACTAACGTTACAACCAGATACCTAAAGCTAGGTTTACCAGTAAACGTTAGCATGACTGGAGTTAGCTAGCTAGTTCTCCTGGTGCCTGCTAACTTGCTATGTGCCAAGCTTCGCATTTGTAACTTATTAGCAAATGTGTTTAACAACATCAGCAACTGTACTAGCTAGCTATGTAACATACCTGACAAGGGTTGACATTGGTTATAATTATGACAGTGGATGCATTTCAATCTCACAAAATTATAAGCAAAACACAATGTTTGGATTCCAAATATTTGTTGTCTTACAGACAATAACAAGTGGTGCCTGGGCTTCTTCCTGGAGTGGATTCTAGATGGAGAGAAACAGAATTCCTTTGCCTGTGTGTTTCATTGGAGCAGAACTGTATCCCGTCTCTCGATGGATTGGACATTATGCTGGATTTCAAGCAATACATGACTCAAGAGGAGCTGAATGGCAGTTTAATCATGACAACACCCCTCCCATCATTTGCTGATCAACCTGCACTTTACACCTCAGATATATATTCCCTGGACTTTACTCTAGTGATCATACAGTATGTTCTTCCTGAATGTTTCTTTGTGAATGGCAATTTCAACATGACCGCCTCTCCCATCATCTGCTGATCACCCAGTTCTCATTTTGAGTTAGCATTAAATAGTGTACATTCCCTGTATTTTAGAATTTGACAAATATTTTCTGAATGTCTAAAGGCCAGTTTATACTTCGTCTAACGACATGTCTGTAGACAATTAGAATGCAACAATTGTCGCTGGTCAAAACAACATTCAATTTATACTCCGGTGGTGGAATGTCTGTAGACCATTATCGCACAGACATGAAAAAAGTTTAGGTCTCTGCGACTGTCGCAACATCCATTGACGTGGTTACCGGACAACCACAGCAACCAGACCAGATCCTCCTGAGACAAGATTATGCATTACTTCTAAAATTGTCAGATCGAAATACCTACTTTTATGTCACCACACTGGCAGTAAACTATTTTCTGTAAGCTCGCCATTACCTTGTAAATAATGTTGTTTATTTTCATGTAATAATGAATAAAAAGTAGCTAAAGTTTAGACGTTTAGCTAGCAATGAACCAAAATATTCTTTAGAAAATTGCTTTTAGTTGCCTGGGTTGCTAGGTTGACATTTACCGAATTTATTTTTAAACAAATGTGTTTATCGGTGTTAAAATAGAGAAAGTATGCTATTAGGAGCACCGGGCCGCTGAAGTCATGCAGTGGCTGCCGTTTTGTGTTGATACTTTTTCATAACGACAAGTTTAATGTCGGACGACAAAATAATATTAATGATGTCGCTACGACAATTGTCTACAGGCATGTCAATAGAGTGACTGTAAAACCAGCCTTAACATCTATGTCACATGTGCTCCCTCTCCGGCCTCTAGGTCACCAGGCTGCTCGTTATGGCGCACACCTGACACCGTCGTTACGCGCTCCTGCACGGCATCAGACTCACCTGGCCTCCATCACTTCCCTGATTTACCTTCCCTATATATGTCACTTCTTTTGGTTCCTTCCCCAGGCGTTGTTGTTTCTGTTTTAGTTTCATGTCTGTGCGTTGTTCTTGTTTTGTATTATGCTACGTTTATTTATTAAAACACTCACTCCCTGAACTTGCTTCCCAACTCTCAGCTCACTCGTTACAGCCCCCTGTAATAGGCCATAGATTCTCAATGTCTGATGGTAAAAATGGACTACTCATGTGATTGGGAAATACATTTTGACAGATTGCAATATCAGATTTGACTTATCAATGATAACAGAGTTTAAATTTAAGTTACTGAATGAATGATTCCGTGATGATTAAAACAGTATCAGAGATAAGACGGACTATACTATATACGCATACTATATGCGGAAGCATTGGAACAACTATTCGTTGCAGAGGAAGAAGCTGACTACATTTTCAGCTTATGTTTGTTACCTGTACTTTCAGGAACAGGAAGGGTCAAATGTAAAATAGGAGAGAGAGATTCTTTAGTATCTAGAAGATTATACTGGGAAAGGGGGACACCTAGTCAGTTGTCCAACTGAAATATGTCTTTTAACCCAACCCCTCTGAATCAGAGAGGTGCGGGGGCTCTGCCTTAATCGACATCTACGGCGCCCGGGGAACAGTGGGTTAACTGCCTTGCTCAGAGGCAGAACGACATATTTTTATCTTGTCAACTCAGGGATTTCAATCCAGCAACCTTCCAGTTACTGGCCCAACGCTCTAATCACTAGGATACCTGGTGCTTCATATGCCAGCGAAATGTGAAACACAGTAGTGAAAGGTTTCAGCAAGGAAACTTGCAAACACTTTACATTTTCCTGATACCCTTAAAAAGTCGTAATAGAGATTTTGACAATTTAGTCTATTTATTAATAAATGGCGCTATCAATAGGCTATTATGAGAATAGTTCGAATTGTTTTACAACTGCAAAGATCTACCACAATGTGGCAGTGTTGATTACGATTTGACAGAGAGAAAATGGAACACAACTGCTATGCCTTCTGTTTTTTGTGTAAAAAATACTCTTCCAGCCGTTTATGTTTGTATAGCACATGCCAATGGTTAATTAAATGGAAACGTACAGGCTGGAACAAATAATATGTAATGGAAAAGTAATCAACGACAGGAAGGCACTTAAGACTATTGACATGTAGTCATTGAATCATCTTTGTGGGTTCAGTCAGATGACAAGAAGACACACTTTACATATTGAAATATTGTTTGGATTGAGGCTGGTCAGTGTGCAGAGTTCAGGGTTTAATGTTTTGTATTTAGGGTTTAGTGGGTGTGGACCCTCATGATGGACCCTCATGATGTCCTAGAAACATATTGAAATGAACACTATGTTTGGGATATGGTCAATGGCCTACGGCAGCCTTTCTTTAAAGTATGGGTCAGACCTGGTAATGGTGGGTGTCAGAGGATTTCATTAATTACTGGAATTGATTTGGCCAAGTGCATCTGTGCTCTCTGCTTAAGCAGCGGTCTCTGCTTGGTTTGGCAGCTGCGCGAGTGTGAGAGGGAGATGCCTGTGTGCTTTACGGTTTACCGGAATTTTGTCTGCAGTTTTCTTGAAGATCACACTGTGACACACACGACGCAGCGCTGTTGTTCAGGTAGCAGATGATGCGCTGTCTGCACTGACTTGTCATTCCCACTGGCCATTACTCACAGCTGTCATCAAATGGACTCATGCTAGCCACATGTTCTGACAGCTCAATTGTCATGAAATGCATATACAGCGATGAGTTTCTCTCTCTTTCATACAAATTTATAACGAGGAGCACCCACAATGTGTTTTGTGTGTGGAAGTGCTTAGTAATGAGTCTCTCATAACGAACAAATTAATAAAACGACATGTCCTGACTTAACATTCACAGCATGATGGTAAACCCAGGGAGTTCTTTCAGAACAGGCCAGAATGCTACAGGAAACAGTGCTTCAACAGTGAAAAAGTAGCAAGGCATTGTTGTCATTTTATAACAGGTGATGATAAGCAGAAATAAGGGAGTACTAACTAACTCTCATAGTAGTAGCTGTGAATAAACTGATTGAAGCAAGATGCTTTTTGAGGCGAACACACTCACACAGTTCTGGGTTTCTCATTTACAGCACGAAGCGGTCTCCTGCCTGACTGAGAAAGGAGTAGATGTTCTGGTCGTTTGGCACCACATACTTAAAAAACAAGTACAGAAACAGTTTCAATGCTGAGCATGACCTCAGTGTTGAGCTGTCAAAAACAGAGCCCAGAATAGACATGGTCTCATTAGGACTGTGTGTGTGTTTTCTGGTCTACAGTCTCAAAGCATCCCAAAGTATTATAAGTAAAGTATTGGTGGTTTTAAAGTTAGTGGTACGCTGTTCAAGCTAAAATATAACCCCACCTGGAATTTGAACTCACAAACTCCAGATTTGAGGTGCACAGTTCTTCCTGCTGTGCCACAAAATCTATGACTTTCCCATACAGATTTATTACTTATATTACATGTCTGAATTTAGCAAAAGCGTGCCATTTACACTGCTATTTTAGGTATAAATTAATCTGACTATTCTTTCACCATTGATTTAATTGACTTATTTAAGCATTTTGGTGGGTTCTGTAAAATTGTCTAATGTTGGTGGGCATTTTATTCTGTTTTAAGTGTTCCTGTTCCATCACTATGATAAATAAAAACTTTTTTGTTGTTGTTTATTTTATACAACGCTGAGATTCAGTCCAAAGTGTAGAAATACAGGTGAAATCAGCTATTAAGACTGGTGTGGTGGCATAGCAGACAGATTGGAATACTGTGAACTGGGAGGTTATGGGGTCAAATCCTAGGTGAGGATAAGTTGAATAATAATTACTGTATAAATAAACAAATATGTACGTTTAAAAAACTATGTAAAAAAGAAAAGCTTTTTGTGAGCAGGGTTTAAACCAATGGTTGATATACCCTGTCGATTTCAAGTTAACTGCTTTAGTCTTGTATGCCACCTAGCACTATGGTGAAAACTGCACTTAATGGCTATTTTCTTAGAATTTTTTTTATGATGCACGATAAACTTACATGTTGTAAGGATCTCATTTATCTTTTCTCCATAAAAACACATGGATGTGTGTGAAACGGAAAAGCAAAAACATGGGATTTTGTCACTAGCCTTTTGAAGTGAAGGGAAACAAATGAATCCTTGAATTTGGAGTTTTAAAATATCCCTCTGGTGGCCAAGTTGACCTATTGTAAGTAAATGACATTCGTTCCAGGAAATAATCACTGCCAGCTGGTTAGGTTAGCATAGGGCTAAATGTGCCAGGTAATGTAATGGGAACAGCTAACGTGTACCATTTTATCACGTACATGATGGAAGCAGTGGGGAAAGTAGCAGGGGGGCAGCGTGGGGAAGCGGAGGTTGACGGTTGTCATTGTGCGTTCACATGACTAATGTGACAATAAACACAGCTCAGGGGTCAGGAGTGTGTAGCATGTCCCGGGGTTACACAGAGGTCAGGGGTCGCTGTGGCCACAATGCTTAGCTCCACTGAGGTCAGCTGCCGAGAGGGGCCACGTTCTTTCATGGCCTTTTATTGATCAGCATGCGTGTGACCTGGCATTTATTAGTCAATCCCTGAAGATTTGACTGACTGACTGACTCAGTGGGCTGACTGAGGGGATAAATAAGCTGATAATTAAAAACCAAACCCTGGGCCAACATAAGAAGGTTAGCTTTTCTCTAGCAGAAGGTAGATAGGCTTTGACTGAGGAGGTTATAGTGTGTGTGTGTGTGTCTGTCTGTGCGTGTATAATTCAATGTGTGTATTTTAATGCGTGTGAGCGCAACTATGCATGTGTGTGTGTGTGCTGGTGGTAAGAAAGAGGATAAGAGGTGGTATAATATGAGGTGATTATGCTGCTGGGGGGGCTGACAGGGGGCAGGGTAGCCCCCCCCACTGAGTTAAAGGGCCTAGCTGGGGGTGTAATGGGTACCAGAGCCAGCTCTCTGCCAGCCAACTCTCCATAAGCCCCATAGTTATCATCAGGGCTGGGCTCTGGTCAAAAGTAGTGCACTATACAGGGAAGAGGGTGCCATTTGGGAAGCAACCCAGACCCTGTGCCAGCTCTCCATAAGCCCTATGGTTATCATCAGACCCAGGGTGATAATGACTGCCTGGTGCCTTGGTGCTGGGCTTGGCACAGCTTCACACAGCTCTGTGAGCCCTCCCAGCGCAGGCAGCACAATGGCATTCCGTGCCAGCACACACTGCTAGGCTACTGCACCAACACACACAAAGTGGTGGAGAGAGAGAGAGAGAGAGAAAGAGAGGGGGAAAGATGGGGAGAGGTGGAAAGAGAGAAAGAGGAGAAGAGAAGATAAGTGGAGAAAAAAGAAGAGAAGAAACGAGTTGATTGAAAATAATTGCCATTTGGAAGCTGGGTGTGATTATGAGTAGGTGGCCGTAGAGGAAGTATTTCTGTATATGGAGACACAAATGGCTCAGATATTTCATTCTAGCCGTATACACTTTGAGAAAAAAGGGTTCTGAAAGGGTTATTCAGGAAGAACCCTTTTGGGTTCCAGGTAGAACCCTCTGTGGAATAGGTTCTATATGAAACCAAAAGGGTTCTTTCTACCTGGAACCAAAAAGCGTTCTTCAAAGGGTTCTTTGATGGGGACAGCCAAAGAACCCTTTTAGGTTCTAGATAGCACCTTTTTCCATATACATAATTGACTCCTTTCATCGTAATGGTATTTATGATGTAGTATTTCTCATAGGTTCTGGCCCAAATGGCCCCCTATTCTGTATATAGTACAAACGGGCCCTGGTCAAAAGTAGTGCCATTTGGCCGTACGATAGTAGGAATACCAGCAGCAGGAGGAGGAGGAAGCTTGGCAGCAGATACTTAACTGAGGATAGAGAACAGAACAGCAGTAGCAGCACAATCTTATAGTAGCTGAACTCAACGGCCCCTTGGTGCAAAACCGGTTGCCAAGAATCATCTGAAGGCGTGATGCTGCACATAGTAATGCTTTCTCCAATATCCGCATACACCAGTTAGAATTATTATTATCTTAATTGATTAACATTTAAACTAGCTAATTCAACTAAGAAAAAAGTACAATAAGAAAATATGAACATAATTTGGCCATCAAAGCAGCTGTGATCGTGGTTGATTGTAAAACCCTTTTCCCTCCTCCTTTTGATTGTTAAACCCTCATTCGCCTGTCACCTTTTGGACGTTGTGTCCCCGTGGCCCTTCGACTTTACGAGGAGCACGACCCCGGGGACACCTCTGGGCATTGGACATTTCAGTAGTAGTCCCTCTGGGAAATGTCTTGTAATTATCCTACAACTCCCATGGGGCCGTGGGGCAGGGCCATTAATGCCTGCTTGCTGATGGAACACTGGTAATTGCTGTGGAAACTGGGGGTTGAGGAAGAAGGAGGAAGAAGAGGAGGAGGAGGAGGGTGTTCTGTTTGGGTTTATAGTAATATACAATGCTCAACTTCCGCTGTTGTGCTGCTGCAGCTGTTATGTGGCTTTACTATAGTAGAGCTTTGTTCCAATATTCACACTATTGCATCCTCTCCTCTCCTCTCCTGTCACTAGTAGAGTATATAGGAGGATATGGAGGGCTGTGTCTTGTCATCATCAGGGTGACAGAAGGGGGGTTGAGGGTGGGTTAGAGGGAAGGGAGGGCAGTGAGTGATGGATAAGAAGTGCTACAGGGTGAGGAGGGTGGGGGAGGTTTGAGTGACAGGTGACACCTTGCACCTGTCTCTGGTGGGCTAATGGAGCTGTGAGCACCACTGGGTGGACACGGGGAGGGGGAAGGGAGCTGCTTTTTAGCCCCCTGGAGGAGGGATGATGGAGTGGCCCTCTGTGACTGTAATGCCTGCTGCTAATGTGTCATTGTGTGTGTACTGTATGTGTGCCTCCCCCTCCCCTGCCCTTTCTGCCACTAATTGCCCCTGCTCAACATCTCTGAGTTGCCAGGAGGGGGAGGAGGAGGCTGTCTGGCCTGCCATCTGTTTAGACTCCTCACCCCCTCTCCCCCTTCACCCTAACCCCTCCCCCCGTCACCTCGCCATCTCCTCAGGGTCCATTGAGGATTTTCCCTTCACTTCATTCTTTCCCTCCTTTTCTTTCTTTCGCGGTAAAAAAGATCCCATGTGCCAAGGCCTGCCGTCTCCCTTCTAGAAACACACCCCTCATTATATTCACCTCCCAACTGATGCATGCCACATGCACTTGACACACACATACACACACGCAGGCACGCACGCATACCCTGAGGTGTGTGTTCCTAGAAGGGAGACGGCAGGCCTTGGCACATGGAATCCTTTTTACCGCAAAAGAAAGAAAAGGAGGGAAAGAATTAAGTAAAGGAAAAATCCCCAATGGAGCCCACACACACACATACATAATACACAGAACACTATTAACAAGTGTCTGCTTCTTCTTTGTGTGCCTGTGCATTGTTCTTCTATCTGAAGAGAGACAGACAGCCTCTCCCAATCTGGCCTGTATGATTGACAGATGGATAGATTTTGAGCTTCAGGTCCACAGTGACACAGAGCATGTCCAGAAGGGCGACAGTGATTGATAGGCCACAGAAAGTGACAAAAAAGTTAAGCTTTTTACTACGAAGAAGGTAGTTATCATTCTTTACAACCCGAACAGAGACAGGACAACCCCCCTCCTCTCGTTACTATGCATCTCTAGTCTACAGGGTCACGTCGCTAGCTGTCATGGTTCATGCGACACCCACACACATCCCTCTGAGCAATAATGGATGAATCATAATGGATCAGATTCATATGGCACTCTTCACTAGGTCTCAGAGCCCCTTGTACATGGTACAGGGGCGTAACACACTCCGTTCATTCTCCAATAATTATCCTCTCCCTCCTGAGTAGCTTCTTCAGGGGGACTGAGATATGAGGAATCAAGAAATTGATTTCTTATGCATCGAAGATGATTGATAATAAGTCCTTTGTTCCTTTATAGCCAAACCACTCTCGCTGCTTTACTTCTCTCTCCCTCCCCCTTATTTCCCCCTCCTAATTTCCTCTCGTCCTCCTTTCTCTCTTTCCCCTCTGCCCTCTGTGGTCCCCCAGCACAGGCTGTCATGTAGAGATTATGATTAGGACAATAGGGCTAATTTAATCCATATTGCCTGGCCTCTCTCTCTAGGAACACATAAGCATGTGTTAGTGTTTATATTTTCCATCCAGCACGTGGGACTGACACAGTAGTAACACAGGGGCTCCCCTTCCCAGGGACATCTGTTGGGTATGGCAGTTGCCATACCCTAGCTCAAGACCCACAATTTAAAGTAAGCAAAAAAGTTGACTAAAATCAGTCCAATCCGATTAAATGCAACGGCAAAAATGCAATGACAATGACAAGTGTAGGCTATAACAAATGTAAATTGTCATGCAGTGACAGAATGAGATAATGTAAATCATTAATGTTTACTTGCTTAGGCTAACTTTAACTTCCCAGATCTGCAGATTTTGCTGCGAATAGACAGAATCATTCGATCATTTGTTTTGGTACTGTCCATATGTAGCTTGTTTTGGGTGGCAGGTCCAGGAATGACTGAAGAATTGCAACATGTTGTCACGCGGAGCGGAACAGGTGAACCCAAGAGCAGACTCAGACGAGGAGACTGGGATGAGGTAACCAAGGTATTTATTGAAACACAGGGGGAAGATGGGGTGCAGGCCAGGGGAAGCTCGGGAAGCCAGGTGCGGAGGCTGAGACTTGAGCGAGTTGGTACTGGGTAAGCAGATCCGAAGAGGAATCCAAGGACGCAGTGAAGGGTCCAGGACAGAGTAGCAGGACTGACGAGATGTGGGACTGGAGACAGGGGCCAAAGTCAGAGCGGGCAGAACTGTAGCGGAGAGGAATACCACGTCAAGCAAGGGAAAACAAGCATATCACGAAAACAGTATCAAAGCAGGAACAAAACGGCTAAAACCACAGACAGACTGAGATTACGAACTGGCAGCGTGGAAGTGGCAGGGTGGAGTATTTGTAGAGGTCTTGATTATGGAACAGGTTGCAGCTGGTGGGGATCTGCTCTGCCTCCAGCACACCTGTCTCCGCCCACACAATCACACACACACACAGAGCAGAAGAGGGAGAGAGCACTGGGGGAGACACAGGATGAGAAGTAGAGGGCGTGGTGAGAGCAGATGTAATACATTTACCTGGAGCTAACTCTGGAAATAGCACTGCTGGTTGATTTAAAAAGTCATAGCCAATCGATCAATAATATAATAATACACTTAGCAAAACATTTTCCTTAATTTACAATATGTAGAATCTATGAGAATAGACAGGTTTGTGAAACATCACAGCATGGTTGAAAAATGTATAGCAAATAGAAATCAAAACTGTATGGTGTTCAGAGATAGATAGGAGGGGTTAAAAAAATATATTTTATATATATATTTACAAAACAAATATATAACTCTAATATAGTAAATACAAAAATAATAATACAAAAATGAACTTCTTGCTGTAGGCCTACATCATCATCCTCTGTCTGCATCCCTAATCCCTACGTGTTGCCCACCTGCCTCTGGTATAACGTCCACCTCTCACTCTATCAGTCTTGCTTGTCCATATTCTTACAGATCAATATCGCTGGGAAAATGTCATTAAATATTGCTAACGCTGTTTAAAAAAATATATAATAATCACCCAGGTAGTGCAACTACTGTGTAAGCAACACAATAATAAAAGACAGAGACAAGCTGGCCCGGGGAAAAATGTGCAAGCCACCCCTCGTTGGCAACTATGTTGCAATCAAAATTCTCTGAGCCGCTTTGTTGATACAAAATGTTTCAATATTCTCCAAGCCGCCTCATTCGTTGATACATTTCAATATTCTCAGAGCCACCTTGTTGATACGATGCTTCCATATTTAAGGAATATTTCCCTTCCCTGGCAAATAATGCAGACAAGCAAATGCAAACATTAGCGGGAAGCGCAGGAGACAATGTTGGAGGGAAGAGCAGGAGACAATGACACTGTCATAGTACACTGTATGCACTGTTCCACAAGGGTGGCTTCATATAGCCTATAGCAGGGGGTCGGCAACCTTTTTCATGTGGAGTGCCAATTTACAATTGAACCTACCATTTCTCAAGATCTGCGTGACGGTTATGATTTTCAAATCAGATCAAATTTTAATGGTCACATACACATAGTTAGCAGATGTTAATGCGATTGTAGCGAAATGCTTGTGCTTCTAGTTCCGACAGTGCAGTAATATCTAACACGTAATCAAACAATTCCCCAACAACTACCTAATTACATACAAATATAAAAGGGGTGAATGAGAATATGTACATATAAGCATATGGATGAGCGATGGCCGAGCGGCATAGGAAAGGTGCAGTAGATGGTATGAATACAGTATATACATGTGATATGAGTAATGTAAGATATGTATACATTATTAAAGTGGCATTATTTAAAGTGGCATTGTTTAAAGTGACTAGTGATTCATTTATTAAAGTGTCCAGTGATTGGGTCTCAATGTAGGCAGCATCCTCTCTGAATTAGTGATTGCTGTTGGTGGCGGTGATATGATCCTTGACTTGTCTCTCAAAGCACTTCATGACAGAAGTGAGTGCTACGGGGCGGTAGTCATTTACTTCAGTTATCCTTCTTGGGTACAGGAACAATGGTAGCCATATTGAAGCATGTGGGGACAACAGACTGGGATAGGGAGTGATTTAATATGTCCGTAAACACACCAGCCAGCTGGTCTGCGCATGTTCTGAGGACATGGCTAGTGATGCTGTCTGGGCCAGCAGGCTTGCGAGGGTTAACAAGTTCAAATGTTTTACTCACGTCAGCCACGGAGAAGGAGAGGGGGGGACACAGTCTTTGTTAGCGAGCTGCGATGGTGGCACTCTATTATCCTCAAAGCGGGCAAAGAAGGTGTTTAGTTTGTCTGGAAGCGTGACGTTGGTGTCCGTGACCTGGATGTTTTTGTTTTTGTAGTCCGTGATTTCCTGTAGACTGTGCCACAAAGGTCTCGTGTCTGAGCCGTTGAATTGTGACTCCACCTTGTCCCTGTACCGACATTTCTCTTGTTTGATTGCATTGCGGAGGGAATAACTACACTGTTTATATTAAGCCATATTTCCAGACCTCTTTCCATGGTTAAATGCGGTGGATTGCGCTTTCAGTTTTGTGCGAATTCCGCCATCCATCAACGGTTTCTGGTTAGGGTAGGTTTTAATAGTCACAGTGGGTACAACATCTCTAATGCACTTCTTTATAAATGTACTCACCGAGTCAGCGTATAGGTCAATGTTATTCTCTGAGGCTGACCGGAACCTATTCCAGTCCGCGTGATAGTATAGTATTAGCCCTGCATGTTGTGCAATAAATATGCTGATAGAATTTAGGTAGCCTGGTTCTCAAATTTGCTTTGTTAAAGTCCCCAGCTACAATAATTGCAGCCTCTGGATATATAGTTTCCAGTTTACATAGAGTCCAGTGAAGTTCCTTCAGGGCCGTCTTGGTGTTCGCTTAAGGAGGAATGTACACAGCTGTGCCTATAACTGACAAGAATTCTCTTAGGTAAAATGGCCGGCATTTGATTGTAAAGAATTCCAGGTGGGGTGAGCAGAAGAACTTGAATTCCTGTATGTTGTTATGATTACACCATGAGTAGTTATTCATAAAGCCTACACCCCTGCCCTTCCTCTTCCCATAGTGGTGTTTATCTCTGTCAGCGCAATGCATGGAGAAGCCAGGTGACTGAACCGATTCCGACAACATATCCTGAGAGAGCCATGTTTCCATGAAACAGATTTTGCTTTTGTACTGTGTGATTTTCGTCATTCTTTGGTCTTGTTTGTTTGTCTTCTTGTGCCCTTGTTGATTGTAGGCCTAAGTAAGTCCTTTGACTTAGGCTTTGCTTTTTATTTCAATTAATGTGTAGAATTTATCTGGCATAGTCAGCAGTTTTATGCAACTGTTACTTTCACATTGATATCAGCATTTGAAGTCGGCCTTGTTGTGACTTGATAGAGTGTATTGCTGTATCTATTTTATGTTGCAATATATCCCCCGTTCCACAAGTAAATGAGTCAATTTATGATGAATTTGAGTAGTGGTTGACACTGTGCGTGCAGTTCCACAGACCTTTAAACATAATATTGTGGTGATAATTAATGCCTAGGGTCCATTTTGTTTGTTTCTGCTGATCTCCAAATAGCATTTTAGAGTTTTTTTATTGTGTATAAATGCAAGAAATTAGCTTCAGGGCAACCGTAGTCCCTGTGTTTATAGACCCGCTGCTTCTGTGCTCTGTGGGCCCCGTGTGAGAGGCAGTGTGTGTGTATGTGTGTGAGAGTGTGTGAGACAGAGAGAAAGAGAGAGAGCGAGAGAATGTCTACAACCTTGAGGATAGTCTTTCGTCTAGACTCTAGATACAGTACTTAGCTATACATAGAGGGAGTTCTGTTAGGTAATTGCACATACATGTATAGTTGAAGTCGGAAGTTTACATTCACTTAGGTTGGAGTCATTAAAACTCGTTTTTCAACCACTCCACAAATGTCTTCTTAACAAACTATAGTTTTGGCAACGCGGTTAGGACATCTACTTTGTGAAAGACACAAGTAATTTTTCGAACAATTGTTTACAGACAGATTATTTGACTGTGCCTTTAAACAGCTTGGAAAATTAGAAGTTTAGAAGTTTCTGAACATTTGAGTCAACTGGAGGTGTACCTGTGGATGTATTTCATGGCCTACCTTCAAACTCAGTGCCTCTTTGCTTGACATCATGGGAAAATCAGGAGAAATCAGCCAAGACCTCAGCAAATATTGTAGACCTCCAGAAGTCTGGTTCATCCTTGGGAGCAATTGCCAACCGCCTGAAGGTACCACGTTCATCTGTACAAACAATAGTACGCAAGTATAAACACCATGGGACCACGCAGCCGTCATACCGCTCAGGAAGGAGATGCGTTCTCTCTCCTAGAGATGAACGTACTTTGGTGCGAAAAGTGCAAATCACTCCCAGAACAACAGCAAAGGACCTTGTGAAGATGTTGTAGGAAACGGGTACAAAAGTATCTATATCCACAGTAAAATGAGACTTATATCGACATAACCTAAAACACAGCTCAGCAAGGAAGAAGCCACTGCTCCAAAACCGCCATAAAAAAGCCAGACTACGGTTTGCAACTGCACATGGGGACAAATATCATACTTTTTGGAGAAATGTCCTCTATAACTGTTTGGCCATAATGACCATTGTTATGGTTGGAGGAAAAAGGGGGAGGCTTGCAAGCCAAAGAACCTCATCCCAAACGTGTAGCACGGGGGTGGCAGCATCATGTTGTGGGGGTGCTTTGCTGCAGGAGGAACTGGTGCACTTCACAAAATAGATGGCATCATGAGGAAGACAATTATGTGGATATATTGAAGTAACGTCTCAAGACATCAGTCAGGAAGTTAAAGCTTGGTGGCAAATGGGTCTTCCAAATGGACAATGATCTCAAGCATACTTCCAAAGTTGTGGAAAAATGACTTAAGGACAACGAAGTCAAGGTATTGGAGTGGCCATCACAAAGCCCTGACCTCAATCCTATAGAAAGTTTGTGGGCAGAACTGAAAAAGCGTGTGCTTGCAAGGAAGCCTACAAACCTGACTCAGTTACACCAGCTCTGTCAGGAGGAATGTGCCAAAATTCACCAAACTTATTGTGGGAATCTTGTAGAAGGCTGCCGGAAACAATTGACTCAAGTTATACAATTTAAAGGCAATGCTACCAAATACTAATTGAGTGTATGTAAACTTCTGACCCACTGGGAATGTGATGAAAGAAATAAAAGCTGAAATAAATCAATCTCTCTACTATTATTCTGACATTTCACATTCTTAAAACAAAGTGGTGATCCTAACTGACCTAAGACAGGGAATCTTTACTAGGATTAAATGTCAGGAATTGTGATGAACTGAGTTTAAATGTATTTGGCTAAGGTGTATGTAAACTTCCAACTTCAACTGTATATAGTGCATTCGGAATGTATTCAGATCCCTTGACCTTTTCCACATAAGTATTCAGACTATTTGCTATGAGACTCAAAATTTAGCTCAGGTGCATCCTGTTTCCATTGATCATCCTTGAGCTGTTTCTACAACTTGATTGGTCCACCTGTGGTAAATTCAATAGATTGGACATGATTTGGAAATGCACACATCTGTCTATATAAGGTCCCACAGTTGACAGTGCATGTCAGAGCAAACACCAAGCCATGAGGTCAAAAGAACTGTCCGTAAAGCTCCGAGACATATCTGGCGAAGCGTACCAAAAAATGTCTGCAGCATTGAAGGTCCCCAAGAACACAGTGGTCTCCATCGTTCTTAAATGGAAGATCTTTGGAACCACTAAGACTCTTCCTAGAGCTGGCCAGCCAAACTGAGCAATCGGGGGATAAGGGCCTTGGTCAGCGAGGTGACCAAGTACCCGATGGTCACTCTGACAGAGCTCAAGAGTTTCCTCTGTGGAGATGGGAGAACCTTTCGGAAAGACAACCATCTATGCAGCCCTCCACCAATCAGGCCTTTAAGGTAGAGTGACCAGACCGAAGCCACTCCTCAGTAAAAGGCACATGACAGCCCGCTTGGAGTTTACCAAAAGGCACCTAAAGCCATGAGAAAACAGATTCTCTGGTCTGATGAAACCAAGATTGAACTCTTTGGCCTGAATGCCAAGCACCACATCTGGAGGAAACCTGGCACCATCCCTACGCTGAAACATGGTGGTGGCAGCATAATGCTGTGGAGATGTTTTTTTAACAGCAGGGGACTGGGTTACTAGTCAGGATCGAGGGAAAGATGATCGGAGCAAAGTACAGAGAGATCCTTGATGAAAACCTGCTCCAGAGCCTTCAGGACCTCAGACTGGGATGAAGGTTCACCTTCCAACAGGACAACGACCCTAAGCACACAGCCAAGACAATGCAGGAATGGCTTTAGGACAAGTCTCTGAATGTCCTTGAGTGTCCCAGCCAGAGCCCGGTCTTGAATCCGATCGATGGAGAGACCTGAAAATAGCGTGAAGCGACGCTCCCCATCCAACCTGACAGAGCTTGAGAGGATCTGTAGCTTCATAGCGAAGAATACGCGAGGCTGTAATTATTGCCAAAGGTGCTTCAACTAAGTACTGAGTAAAGGGTCTGAACACTTATGTAAATATGATTTTTCGATGTTTTATTTTTAATTATGTTACAAATATTTATCAAAACCTGGTTTGCTTTGTCATTTTTTAAGGGAAAAAATGATTTAATACATTTTAGAATAAGGCTGTAACGTAATAAAATGTGGAAAAAATCAAGGGGTCTGAATTTACATCCGGCGCCGACAGAGATGGCCGCCTCGCTTCGCGTGCTCAGGAAACTATGCAGTATTTTGTTTTTTTATGTATTATTTCTTACTTTGTTACCCCAGGAAATCTTAATTTTTATTGCATACAGCCGGGAGGAACTATTGGATATAAGAGCAACGTAACTTACCAACATCACAACCAGGAATACGACTTTCCCGAAGCAGGTCCTCTGTTTGGACCACCACCCAGGACAATGGATCGGATCCCAGCCGGCGACCCAAAACAACTGCGCCCCAGAAGAGGCAGACGGAGCAGTCTTCTCGTCAGGCTCCGTAGACAGGCACATCGCGCACCGCTCCCGAGTATACTACTCGCCAATGTCCAGTCTCTTGACAACAAGGTAGACGAAATCCGAGCAAGGGTTGCCTTCGAGAGAGACATCAGAGATTGTAACGTTCTTTGCTTCACGGAAACATGGCTCACTCGGGATACGTTAGAGTCGGTACAGCCACCTGGTTTCTTCACGCATCGCGCCGACAGAAACAAACATCTCTCTGGTAAGAAGATGGGCGGGGGTGTATGCCTTATGATTAACGAGACGTGGTGTGATCATAACAACATACAGGACCTCAAGTCCTTTTGTTCACCTGACCTAGAATTCCTTACAATCAAATGCCGACCGCATTATCTACCAAGAGAATTCTCTTAGATTATAATCACAGTCACGTATATCCCCCCCCAAGCAGACACATTGTCGGCCCTGAAATAACTTAATTGGACTCTATGTAAACTGGAAACCACATATCCTGAGGCTGCATTTATTGTAGTTGGGGATTTTAACAAGGCTAATCTGAAAACAAGGCTCCGTAAATTTTATCAGCATATCGAATGCGTGACCCGGGCTGTCAAAACCCTGAATCATTGCTATTCTAACTTCCGCAACACATACAAAGCCCTCCCCAGCCCCCCTTTCGGGCTAATCTGACCACGACTCCATTTTGTTGCTCCCAGCCTATAGACAGAAACTAAAACAGGAAACGCCCGTGCTCAGGTCTGTTCAATGCTGGTCCGACCAATCTGATTCCATGCTTCAAGATTGCTTTGATCACGTGGACTGGGTTATGTTCCGCATAGCGTTGGACAACAACATTGATAAATACGCTGATTCGGTGAGCGAGTTCATTAGCAAGTGCATCGGTGATGTTGTACCCACAGCGACTAGTAAAACCTGCCCCAACCAGAAACCGTGGATTGATGGCAGCATTCGTGCAAAACTGCAAGCGCGTACCACTGCTTTTAATCAGGGCAAGGCGACCGGAAACGTGACTGAATACAAACAGTGTAGCTATTCCCTCCGCAAGGCAATCAAACAAGCTAAGCGTCAGTATAGAGACAAAGTAGAGTCGCAATTCAACGGCTCAGAGACGAGAGGTATGTGTCAGGGTCTTACAGTCAATCACGGACTACAAAAAGAAAACCAGCCCCGTTGCGGACCACGATGTCTTGCTCTCAGACAAACTAAACAACTTCTTTGCTCGCTTTGAGGACAATGCAAGGGCAACAACCACCCGAGCCACTGCCTGTTCACCCCGCTATCATCCAGAAGGCAAGGTCAGTACAGGTGCATCAAAGCTGGAACCGAGAGACTGAAAAACAACTTCTATCTCAAGGCCATCAGACTGTTAAACAGCCATCACTAACATTGAGTGGCTGCTGCCGTCATACTGACTCTAATCTCTAGCCACTAATAATACAAAATTGGATGTAACAAATGTATCACTAGCCATTTTAAACATTGCCACTTTATATAATGTTTACATACCCCACATTACTCATATCATATGTATATACTGTACTCTATACCATCTACTGCATCTTGCCTATGTCATTCGGCCATATATTTATATGTACATATTCTTATTCATTCCTTTACACTTGTGTGTATAAGGTAGTTGTTGTGAAATTGTTAGATTACTACATGGTCGGATCTAGAAGCACAAGCATTTCGCTACACTCGCATTAACATCTGCTAACCATGTGGGACAAATTACATTTGAGTTTGATTTGATACTTTCCGAATGCACTGTATATTATGGGAACTCCTCCATGGAGATTCCTATATATGGACCAAAATAAAAGGACACAGTTTCTCTTCACAAATAGAGAAGAAATGCCAAACTTCCACAGCAGGTTATAATATAATAGGTTATAATATCAACAATTGGGTTTGAATCACTCACCTCACTTCAAAACATAATTTCCCCACACAGCTAACAACCCATTCCGATTTCACTCAAAGTACTGGCAGGCCCTTTAAATCCATCTGTGGAGCAGCAGTAGCTGATAGCCCCATTGCAGCAGAGGAAAGGAAGGGCGCATATAGAGTGGCCACAATCAATATGGGGAATCAATCTGTGAGATGTAGGGATGTGATGGATCGATGTAGCAGGAAGCAACGTGTGTGTCTGTGTGTGTGTGTCAGGATGCAGCCTGAACTGAGTGGTGCTCTGGTGATGGGGATGATGATGATGAGGCTGGGATATGGAGATGTGGAGAGGCAGCAGAACGCTGGCAGGAGGGCTTGGGTCTGTGTGTGTGTGTGTGTGTCTGTGTGTGCTAAGCTTCCTCCACAGGATTGATGGAAGTGTGTCTGTGGGGTGGGGTGATGCCAGGGCATCGTGATCGTAAACATTTGTGTGCGTGTGTGTGTGTTCCCACCGGTCTGGTCTGATCTGGACTGCATCCACCCCATCAAGATCAAACAAGGAGAGAAGAGCAGCTCAGTTCTGTGACGTACAAACTTTACTGGCACTATGCATAATTTTCAGCAGTTTCCTCATCTAGCAGCAAGAGATTGTATCTTCTCTCTCCTTTTCATATCTCATTGATGAGATACTTCAGTCATCCAGGGGTGACCCACAATCTGGGTTATGGATATAAAGGGATAGAAGCCAGAAAAGTAAGGATCCAAGTGTTACATACAGTGTGTGTTATGGGTTGGATGAGGTGAATATATCTGTTGTTGACAGGATACAAGTGTACAGCGAGGGATTATTAGTGTACAGTTGTGTGTGCCATGGGCTTGATGTGCATGGTGTGTGTGTGTGTTAAAGCCTTAAAGTGCACAGTGTGTGCTATCGGTTAGATAAAGTACTGTAGCTTTTCTACTTTTCCGTTGTTTGGATTGTTCTCAAAGTGTTAGTGAGTGCTAGGGTCAAATGTGTGTGTGTGTTGTGTGTGCGTGTGTGATGTGATTGTCAGTGGTGTAAAGTACTTTTACTCCACAACATTCCTAAAGAAAATAATGTCATTTTCTTTTAAGGTATCTTAAGTGTTACGTACGCCTCTTGGAGGAGGGAACGCAACTCCCTGCTGCTCTAAATTCCCCACGGAGTGAAAGAGGTATGGGACTGTAGGTGCGAGTAAGGATGACAAAAGCAGTAAGCGGTACCGTTAACAAGGAATTTATTCCGTCACACGGTAATTTTGGGGAAAAGTGCCTGAACGGAACCAAAGCAGAGAAAGTAAAAATCAAAGCCCCCTCTCCTACCTACCCACAACTTACCTAACTTAGCACCACCTGGTGCACTAACCAAAATACAGGGGGTGGTCCGTCCAGGTCTTACCTAGTGTGCATAGACAGTAAAATACTACGGGTTATGTATGCCCGCAGGCCTCTTGCCTAAGCACTCCCTAGGTGCCTTCCCCTTCCCCCCTGGGAACAAACACAGAAAAATACAAACAATTTCAAATAATCAATACAGACCTTTTGATAGAACACACCAGCAGGACCAGTTACAGTTTACTACAAAAATAACCTGTCTGAGCAATAACTATCAACACTTGGGTTTAACCAAACAAACACTTCATCCTCAAACCTCAGCCATAAACCTCAGCCATAAACCTCAGCCATAAACCTCAGCCATAAACCTCAGCCATAAACCTCAGCCATAAACCTCAGCCATAAACCTCAGCCATAAACCTCAGCCATAAACCTCAGCCATAAACCTCAGCCATAAACCTCAGCCATAAACCTCAGCCATAAACCTCCTCTCTCAGCCTTCTCCTCTTCTGAGCAACACAACACTGGCTTATATAGCTGGAGAAGGAGTCTAATGGGATACAGCTGTATCCTGACGAGGGGGCCGGGTCAGCTTCAATTAGTAATGGGGGAATTCCAGGAAGCCATCCTGAAACACACACATAAAAGCAAAACCACAACACAGAAACTGGGGAACGTAACATTAAGCTTTTACTCAAGTATGAAGATTGGGTACTTTTTCCATCAGTAGTGATTGTGCACTCAGTGGTTGCTAGTGTCAGAAGTAAAAATTAATTAAGCAAGATTTAATGAATTATTTTTTCTCTCTCTTTCCTCCTTTTGAATAACAGGATAGATTTGTTTTGCACTTTGGATGAGCTGCTGCAGGAACTGCGTTTCGGGGTCAGTGTTTCAAGTTTTAATGTAACATGCACAAGTACAGTGAAATGCCTTTCTTGCAAGCTCTAACTAGGGCTGTTGTTGTGACTGTATTACCGCCACGAGTCATGAAGGTGGTCAAATTCCAAGCTCTGATTATGCTGATGGTAATTAGTAGCCTACCAAACTTGCTAACTGCCTGGGACTGAAGGCAGTCAAAATACCAAGCTCTGATTATGCTGATGGTAATTAGTAGCCTACCAAACTTGTTAACTGCCTAGGACTCAGCACTCTACTGTCTCTCTAATCACTCTGACATCAATGCAAATGTAATAAAAATCTAATCAAACACTTCGTGAGAGCCCATGAGCTCATGTTGCGCAACATTTCTATAAGCTATGCAATTGGGTGAGAAAACATAGCGATGGCCTCCACTAAAAAGACGAGGATCCCATGAGCTTTCTATAGGCTAGGCCTACCAGATTTATTTTTCAACTTTCCTAATATTAAGCCCAATTCGTATCTTTACAACAGGTGTATAGCCTACCTGGCTGGCATGAAAATGAACCATGGGAAAAGCATCCTCCATTCACTATTTAAGTGCATAGATTTATTTTTTCCCGCTGGCCTTGTTTCGAGACAGGTGCATAATGGTTCATTCTAAATCAAAACAAATTTCACACATACATTATTTAGTATATGTAAAGACAAGATTAAATCAAGAATAGTCTGATGGGCAAGAATATTAACCTATCACTTTATATAATATCCCTTTTTTTCAAGTCATAGCCTCAACACCTCATGTAGCCTATTTTTTATTTAACTAGGAAAGTCAGTTAAGAACAAATTCTTATTTACAATGACAGCCTAGGAACAGTAGGTTAATTGCCTTACTCAGAACAACATATTTTTACCAACTCAGGGATTTGATCTAGCAATCTTTTGGTTACTGGGCCAACACTCTAACCACTAGGCTACCTAGCCTAACCCATAGGCCTACATGTTTTGATGAGGTTAGGCCAAATAACATCTTAAAATTAAGCACATTAATCTGCTTCACAAGGGGTGAAGACCCTAACTGGCATACATAAGCAGCGCTTGAGTTTCAAGTTTGGGGAAGATCATTTTCACCATAAAAATGCACCTTTATAATAAAAACATTACATGCATAATCACATTTGCGGTCCTTTCTATTTTATTCAGCTTTGTTCAATTGTATTCTTCATAGTATAAAATAATATATAATAATGCCACGGAATTCCAGTGCAGCCCACAGCCATTTGGAAAAGCAAGACCAGGACATAACATAAGGACAACTCGGAGTATGCTAATCTGTTCTGAAATAGACTACATTTTCTTCATATCATGCTTCTTTAGACCTGCCTAAAATAAATAATGGATTTAATGTGAAGGTGTAGGCTATATTACATAAACAAAAGTAAAAAATAAAATAAAAAGTAACACAATAAAATAACAATAACGAGGCTATATACAGGGGTTACCGGTAGTCAATGTGCGGGGGTACAGGTTAGTTGAGGCAATTTCCACTTGTAGGTAGGGGTAAAGTAACTACGCATAGATAATAAACAGCGAGTTGCAACATTGTAATGGGGATGTCAATGTAAAAAGTCTGGGAGGCCACTTGATTAATTAGCTGTGCTGTTCCTAAGAATGGGGGGAAAAGCTCACACACTTAGTGAACCTAACCATGTACACATGTTTACACTCCCCAAATCAAAACATTTATGAAGCCACTACCACAAATACATATAAGTAATTTAGCAGATGCTTTTATCCAAAGCAATTTATAGTAGTGAGTTATTTTTTTTTACTGGACCCTGTGGGAATCAAACCAACAACCCTGGCATTGCAAGCACCATGCTCTACCAACTAAGCCACACACAGGACCATAGGTTGTATATGTCAATGAAGGCTGACATTCAGGGTCCTGATAGGTTAACCTAAGGTAATGGGTTCTGAGGGGAGAGGAAGGAGAATAAAGTATTTACTTGGCCTTTAGTCTCACAGAAGATTGACCCAAAATAACCGGCTCTAACAACAATATCGGATCTGAGTGGGGAGAGACCATATTGGGGATTCATATAGTTCTATTGTTCTACAGCCATTTGGTTTGGTCAATATGAAGTGTAATGGCAAATATGGTAAAATATTTGTTTGTTCAAGTGTGTGTGTGTGCAGTGCGTGCATGCTTGTGTGTGTGCGTGTGTATGCACGTGTGTGTGTGTGTGTACAGCATGTACAGTATGTGTATCTTTATCAGCCTAATAGTTATATGGAACAACAACATGTTAGGGGACTGCTGCCCTCAGAGTGCCTCAGACCTTTATGTCCTGGAATAAATATACACAAGGAGGTCTGTATACACCAGGCAAATATTAACACAGCAGCCTAAAATGAACACAAATACATTGTACATTGCTATTCCATATTTCCATCCATCATCACACACAACACAGTGTCCACAGCTGGCCCCTCAAGATGGAAACACACATATAGACCCAGATAGGCTAACACAACAACCTAAATCTACCACTATAAATTACTATTATATGACACTCTCCGTCTCACACTCAAAGTAGGCCTCTCTAGAAAAAAAAGATTGCCTTTCATTAACTAACACTCACACTTGACCCCCCTCTTTGACTGAGACATGTGGCTGTCCCACCTAGCTATTTTAAGATTAATGCGTTAACTATAAGTCGCTGTTGATAAGAGCGTCTGCTAAATGACTAAAATGTAAATGTAAAAGTGTTAATATTGTTGTGTGATATATTGAGTTATGAAAAGACATACCAGATTACACAATACATGTACAATGTTAAGGACTAATCTAACACATGTTATGGAATAGGTTAGGTGGTTTAGGTTTAAGGAACATAATTAGACATTACACTACCACTTCCACACTCCATCCCCAAGGGGCAGCAGCAACCGGGTCAGGTGCTCTGCCAGGAAGTTTTATGAAGCCTTGAGAAGCACACAGATGTGGACAATTAGGCAAGTGTTTGTTTGTGTAATCTAGTTTGGGCATGCCTTTTTGTATTTTTTCCTTTTTATGTACGTCACAAACTGAGCATAAATATTCAGTTTGAGCTAGTCGACCAGGAGGTCAAGACAGAGCTGGTTTATACCCTGATGAAGACAGCTTGGCTGTCGAAACAAATGTTGGTTATTAAATTATTGCATTTGAGCTCCTAGAGTGTGCAGCTCTACCCAGGTACAGTAAGGTTGCTGTCTCCTGGGGGCACATGTACACAACATGGCCTGCATTATCTGACTTCTCACAGTGTAAATAAGTAAGTTTTCAATCCAACCCCAGTTAAAACTAACCTGATTCAGCTTTAATCAAACACATTTACAGTAGGGTATTTACATGTGCCAGGGGGTTATGGAGAGCTTAAAGTGTTGAATTGTGCAATAGTTGTGCAGTAACAATATAAGTCCAAAAGCGGCAGTCATGGTGTGTGTAGAGGGAATGTGTGTGTGTGAGTGTAGGTGTGTGCGTATGTGTTGTGCTTATGTATGAGTGAATGTGTGAGAGGGCCTGGGATGAAGAGGGGGAGGAGGCGTGATGGGTGGTCAATGCTGTAATGGTGTGTTCCTCATCTGAGATCTCAATGTCTTCCCCAGAGGAATGAAGGGATGACTGCAGGAAGGAAAGGAAAGAATTCATGATTTTCACACACCTTTGCATCAATGCACAATCCCTGCTAACAGTACACCAATGTTTCAGTACAATCAGATTCCTACAATATTTCCAAAACAGGGTGAGATGTTCTTACCTGACTCTGTCCATTGTAGGGGTGTGTGTGTGCCCCCTGTCTGGTCCTTGGATCATTAGGCCCAGGTTGGTATGTTCCATGGAGACTAGTCCGGGCGTCTGTTTTAGGGAAGCAGGGAGGCAAGGTGGAGGAGGAGGGAGTGGCTGGTGCAACTACAGTGCGATTCTTCCTCCCCTCTCCACAGGGGAGGCAGAGGGTTGTGGTGGGATCGGGGGTCCTTGTTATCAGACCCAGAGCCCCTCTCCCCAGAACCAGCCAAACTGGTCTGGGCCTGCTAAACTGAGTAGGGCTCTAGGCGAGAGGAGACAGAGGGGTCGTGGGGAGGTTGAGGGTCTTTAGAGTAAGAGGAGGACTAGGAGGGGTAGGAGGAGGACAGAGGTGGGGGCAACTGTTGGAGAAATGGTGGGAGTTGGAGTTGAATCTAGGGTCAGAGCTGTTGGAGCAGTTGCTGTCTCTGTCTCTCTCCCTGTCGCTGATGTCCCGATTGTGGCTGTTGCTCCGCCTCCGACTGCTGCTGCTGTGGTTGTGTGAGTGGTGGTTACGTTGTCTGCTGTGGTCTCTGTAGCCCACGCTATCCCATGTGTAGCCCCTCTCTCCTCTCTCTCGCTCTGAGTGATGTGAAGGGTGGGAATACTTGGAGGAAGAGTTTGCCTCCAGGCAAGATTACCTTCTAGAGACGATCCCACCGGCACCATACCATCCTCCTGAGTCCCTGTCCTGCTCTCTGTCCTTGGCCCTCTCTATGTCCCTGTCTGCCAGGGGGAGCTAGAGAATAGTAAGTGAGTAGTACAGTCAGTACACCAAGTCATCCCAGCACCATTACACATCAACTTTTTTATACGTTATATGCCACAATCACAACTGTAAGGCCTACAACATAGATATTAGTAGACACAGACACACAAGTGTAAGGTACCTGGCTGAGAGTTCAAGTGGCAGTGTACAGTGTAGCCCTGCTGCTGGTGAGGCAGGTACTGCATGGCCTGGAACGCTGAGGCACTTGGACACAGAGGGGACATAACGAGCGGTTTATGAATGAATCACACACACAGACAGCATACACACTATGCTTCTCATTCTTATAATGACCTCAACACAGTCACCTTGAGAAACATAATAAAAACAGATACATAGCCTATTCCCAGATCTGTTTGTGCTGTCTTGCCAACTCCTTTGATCATTTTCATACATGTTTGGCATAACAATGACGATAGGAGTTCGCATGACGACAGATCTGGGACCAGGCTAACAGACATTACATGCTTTAAATCTCACATAGACAGCACGTCTCTGAAATAACGTTTACATTCAAAATCCAAACCCGTTACTTCTGAGCTGCGAGCTGCTGGTGTAGCTGACGAGCTGCTGGTGTAGCTGAGTTCGTATCCTCTTCCCAACCCCTCCTCCACCATTTTAAAATGTTTTACTTAAGTTCCTTAAATTCTGAATCCATTATAGTTTGTTTTAATCAAATCGAGCTTAGGAAGAAAAAAGGAGAACTCCACCACCCCCTTCCCCTTGTACCTTGCCAAACCTGACCTTCACCAGACAGATACAAGGAGAAGAGGGATAGAAGAGGACATGAAGCCCTGAGATGTCCCTACCAGTCCCAAAGTTCGTCATCGCACTACAAGTTATAGAAAGAGCAGAAGGGCTGAGCTATCCGTTCAGACCCCAGTCCTACCAACCTACAGGTTATGGAAAATTTGCTCTTTTAGTATTTCTCCAGTAGGTTTCCTCAATGAAAAAATGTCTACTTCTATGTCAACAATATTAAATGGATTATAGTGAATTCTGCAGTATTGTCAGCAAAAACACTACAGTAAATACTACAGTATACTAAAGTCTGCAAAAAAAACTACAGTAAATACTGCAATATACTACAGTCTGCAAGAAAACTGCAGTAAATACTAAAGTATACTACAATCCGCATAAACACTACATTAATTACTATACTAAATACTACAGTTTTATTTTACTACAGTATGTTTACTGTCACGCCTGCTCCCGCTCTTCCCCCTTGGCGCTCGAGGGCGCCAGGCTGCCCTGCATTACGCACTCCTGCCACCATCATTTACGCACACCTGCCTTCCCTCGTCACGCGCATCAGCGATATTGGACTCACCTGGACTCACTCAATCACCTGTTTATTACCTTCCCTATATTTGCCAGTTCCCCAGCTCTGTTCCTCGCTGCTGCCTTAATTGTAATTTGTCTGTGTTTCCCGTGTGCTGACGCTGTTCCTGTCTCGTTCTATGTCCGTTCCCTATTAAATGTTTTACTCTCCGTACTTGCTTCTTCTCTCCAGCGTCATCCCATGACAGTATACTATAGTTAACTGTAAATACTACAGTATACTAGAGTTAATACTAGAGTAGTCACTGCAGTTGAATACTACAGTAAAGTTAGCAAAACACTACAGTGAATACTATATTATTTATACCATAATGTTTTCATGTGGGCAGCTCCATATTTGGTCATCCACAGCTGAGGCACTTCCTTCAGTTCTCGTTCCCATTCCAAGATGAGGGGGAGGAAAAGGAACATGTCCATTCTTGGCTATGAGGGATGGAAACGTGACCTGTACACCAGCTAAATGTCACCAGAGCCAGGCTGTCACGACCAGGCAGTGTGTATGTGTGTGTGTGCGTGTGTGAGACCGCCAGGCCGAATGGGGACGGAGCAAGACAACTTCCAGGCTCGTGAGTCATACTGGATACAATGTCACAGAGCATAGAGGAGAGCAGAGGAGGGTTCCTGGCCTGGATAAGGGATAGAAGAGGAGGATGCACTATTCTCCCTCTTTCTCGTACATTCTATAAATACAAACGTATGTGGACCCCTTCAAATTTGTGGATTCGGCTATTTCAGCCACACCCGTTGCTGACAGGTGTATAAAATAAAGGCACATAGCCATGCAATCTCCATAGACAAACATTGGCAGTAGAATGGCCTTACTGAAGAGCTCAGTGACTTTCAACATGGCACAATCATGGGATGCCACCTTTCCAACAAGTCAGTTCGTCAAATTTCTGCCCTGCTAGAGCTGCCCCCGTCAACTGTAAGTGCTGATATTGTGAAGTGGAAACGTCTAAGAGCAACAGCATTTCAGCCGCAAAAAGGTAGGCCACACAAGTTCACAGAACGGGACCGCAGAGTGCTGAAGTGCGTAACCCGTAAAAATGTCTGTCCTCGGTTGCAACACTCACTACTGAGTTCCAAACTGCCTCTGGAAGCAATGTCAGCACAAGAACTGTTAGTCGGGAGCTTCATGAAATGAGTTTCCATGGCCGAGTAGCCGCACACAAGCCTAAGATCACCATGCGCAATGCCAAGTGTCGGCTGGAGTGGTGTAAAGCTCGCCTCCATTGGACTCTGGAGCAGTGGAAACGCGTTCCCTGGAGTGATGACTCAGGCTTCACCATGTCTATCTGTATGTGTGTGTGTGAGGTGTGAGTCTCGAGACCGTAGAGGAAAGGAGACGGTGAGAACGTGATGAAAGTTGGGGACAGAGAGTTCAGACTGCTGCAGACTAGTACTGTCTCAATCTCTAGCTCTCCTTCTAGCTCTCTTTCTCTCTCTCTGTCTGTCTGCTGCTGCAGTGTCTCGCTCTGTTTTCACCTCCTTCCATCTCTCTGTCTGATTGCTGCAGCGCTCTCTCTCTCTCCCTCTGCCTCTCTCTCTCTCTCTCCCTCTCTCTCTCTGTTGTGTCTCTCTCTCTCTCTCTGTGTTGTGTTGTGTGTCTCTCTCTCCCTCTGCCTCTCTCTCTCTCTCTCTCTCTCTCTCTCTCTTGCTCTCTCTCTCTCTCTCTCTCTCTCTCTCTCTCTCTCTCTCTCTCTCTCTCTGTGTTGTGTGTGTCTCTCTCTCTGTGTGTCTGAGGCTCCATACTCAGACATCCATTAATTATTCAGTGTTGCACTGCAGGTTTCCCCCCTCTCCACCTCCACCGCTACTCTCCTCTCTGCACCACTGCTTCCATCCGTACTGATGCTCACTTCCTACACCTCTAGAATTTTTTTCATCCTCTCTTTTTCAAAGGTCTTTCTTTCATTCCTTATTCTCTTTCCTATTTTTCTCTGTCTTTAATATTTGATTCTTAGTTTAGTTTTACTGGTGTGTATATGTGTGTGTGTGGTAGGGGTCCCCTCCTGCTTAGTATTCACTGGGTGTTTCTGCAGGGCACTTCTGGAGGGGTCTCCTCATGTACACACCCACGAACGGCACGCAAGTCAGCAGCAGGGCTTTCCCGCTCTCCTTCCAGCCCCACCTACATACACACCCCTGCCATAATCATCACGTCCGCCCCACCCCCACAACCACAGCTCTTTTGCCTCTTCTCTCCTGCTCTCTCTTTCCTTCTACAAGTCCTGGAATCCATCCTTTTTCAACCCTGATGCAACCCCAATCCTAAGTAGATATTCACTATTCGGCATCTGAGCCAGACAGAGTAATGACGCAGGCAGGCAGCTACGCAGGCAAGCAGCTACGCAGGCACACACGCACGCATGGGTGGTGATGCTATGGTAGAGAAAGGATGGGAGGGAGCAGTACAATGATATCTGGTAAACGGCAACAATATCATAATCTTCATTATCACAACGTTTTTAAGAATATGATCGTGGCATTTCAAAGATTATGTATCCATCCTTTTGCTTTTCCTGGAAGAGGAAAGAGCATAGCTATCAACCAATGTCACCGTGGTTGTTCGGTTTGAGCTGATTTTGATTGTTTCTGACCAACCTTGTTTGGACTAGGGCTGTGGCGGTCATAACATTTTGTCAGCGGGGTGATTGTCAAGCAAATAACTGCCGGTCTCACAGTAATTTAACATTAATTAACATAAACACATTTAGCATCTCCTGGTTTCCACTTATTTGCCTACAAGCCACTGATGCAGACCTTTGGAACATCTACAAAAAGTCTAATAAGTCCATTGTAATATAGCCTACACCATCAGAATAAATCCATTATATATTTTAGACAGGTCTAAAGAAACATGATATGAAGAAAATGTCGTCTATTTCAAAAGAACAGAATAGCATACTCTGAGTTGTCCTTAGACCCTGATCTGGCTATGCAATAATGGCTGTGGGCTACACTAGATAATTTAGCAGACAAGATTTGCTTAGAATTGCATGGCATTAATTTATAGTATGAAGAATAGAATTGAGCATAGCTGAATAAAATAGAAAGGATATGTTCTCCAAATGATTTGAGGGAGTGCGCACAGATTCCTGCAAAAATATTATTTGTGTTTAGCGGTTAACAAAGAAAAAGGTCATCTTATATGATACATTTCAAATCAAATTGTATTTGTCACATGCGTCGAATACAACCTTATAGTGAAATGCTTAATTACAAGCCTTTAACCAACAATGCAGTTTTAAGAAAATACCCCCAAAAAGTAAGAGATTATAAAAATAGAAAATTAAAGAGCAGCAGTAAATAACAATAGCGGGGCTATATACAGGGGGTACCGGTACAGAGTCAATGTGTCAATGTGCGTGGGCACCGGTGTTGAGGTAATTGAGGTTATTATGTACATGTAGGTAGGCTTATTAAAGTGGCTATGGCTTGGGGGTAGAAGCTGTTTAGGGTGGCTGGAGTCTGACAATTTTTAGGGCCTTCCTCTGACACCGCCTGGTATAGAGGTCCTGGATGGCAGGAAGCTTGGCCCTGGTGATGTACTGGGCCGTACGCACTACCCTCTGTAGTGCCTTGCGGTCGGAGGCAGAGCAGTTGCCATACCAGGCAGTAATGCAACCGTCAGGATGCTCTCGATGGTGCAGCTGTAAAACCTTTTGAGGATCTGAGGACCTATGCTAAATCTTTTCAGTCTCCTTGAGGGGGAAAAGGTTTTGTCGTGCCCTCTTCACGACTGTCTTGGTGTGCTTGGACCATATTAGTTTGTTGGTGATGTGGACGCCAAGGAACTTGAAGCTGCTCCACTACAGCCTCGTCGATGAGAATGGGGGTGTGCTCTGCCCTCCTTTTCCTGTAGTCCACAATCATCTCCTTAGTCTTGATCACATTGAAGGAGAGGTTGCTTTCCTTGCACAACACGGTCAGGTCTCTGACCTTAATGATGGTGTGGGAGTACATGAGGGAACGGAGCAGGCACCCCTGAGGGGCCCCCATGTTGAGGATCAGCGTGGCGGATGCTGAGCTGTAGTCCATGAATAGCATTCTCACATAGGTGTTCCTGTTGTCCAGGTGGAAAAGGGCAGTGTGGAGTGCAATAGAGATTGCATCATCTGTGGATATGTTGGTGCGGTATGCGAATTGGAGTGGGTCTAGGGTTTCTGGGATAATGGTGTTGATGTGAGCCAAGACCAGCCTTTCAAAGCATTTCATAGCTACAGACGTGAGTGCTACTGGTCAGTAATCATTTAGGCAGGTTACCTTAGTGTTCTTGGGCACAGGAACAACGGTGGTTTGCTTGAAACATGTTGGTATTACAGACAGGGAGAGATTGAAAATGTCAGTGAAGACACTTGCCAGTTGGTCAGCGCATGCTCGGAGTACATGTCCTGATAATCTGTCTGGCCCAGCGGCCTTGTGAATGTTGACCTGTTTAAAGGTCTTACCCACATCGGTATGTAGACAGCTACAAAAAATATAGATAAACTCTCTAGGTAGATATTGTGGTCTACAGCTTATCATGAGATACTCTTCCTCAGGCGAGCAAAACCTTGAGACTTCCTTAGATATTGTGCACCAGCTGTTGTTTACATAAATACATAGGCCCCCGGCCCGTTTCTTACCAGAGGCTGCTGTTCTGTCTTGCTGATAGAGTGTATAAACCGCCAGCTGTATGTTCTTAATGTCGTCGTTCAGCCATGACTCGGTGAAACATAAGATATTACAGTTCCCTTGGTAGGATATACGTGCTTTCAGTTCGTCCCATTTATTTTCCAGTGATTGAACGTTAGCTAGCAGAATGGAAGGCAAGAGCAGATTAGCCACTCATCGCCTGATCCTTGCGAGGCACCCTGATCTTTTGCCTCGAAATCTCAGTTTCCTTCTCCAGCGAATCACAGGGATCGGGGCCTGGTCAGGTGTCTGCATTATATCCCTCGCATCCGACTCATTAAAGAAGAACTCCTCGTCCAATTTGAGGTGAATAGTCCCAGTTCTGATGTCCAGAAGCTCTTTTCGGTCATAAGAGACGGTAGCAGCAACATTATGTACAAAACAAGTTACAAACAACGCGAAAAAAAAAAAAAAATAGCATGATTGGTTGAGAGCCGATAAGATGGCAGCTCTACCCTCCAGCGCCATCAGTTATTTATGCAACTTTAGTTGTGATACAAACGTTGGGCTATATGTTAGGATTTTTAATACATTCTAAGGCTGCATGATGAGACTAATGATGATTTGAAAAAAATCGCATGAAAGGCATGAGCTCTGCTTTGTTATTTGTGCAGGCTGCACACACTTCATCAGTCTCTCAATCACAATTTGACAAGCAATTGATAATGCCTTGAATTTCCCAGCAGCATCCACTTGTGGCTATAATGTCCCATAAAAAACAGTGGCCTTTGTGCCCTTGGGCTGAATATAATAATGATCATTCCCTTCTACCAGCTACGTGCTCCGAAGCACCTTTCACTCAAATGGCTCTCTCAGACAGCTCAATTCCTATTAGCCAATGCCCGTCACATGATTGGGTCTTTCTCACAGGCTCCAAGGTGCATATTGAAGATATTGGAAGGCTATAAACATCAATTACAAGACCAAGTAATGTGGAGATTGATCATAGATATCACCTGAGAACTCAACACATGTAGGCTACCTGTATGCTGTAATCGCTTATGTTAGGCAACGTTAGACATAGAAATGCAAGTGACTTTGCTTATTAGCCTACCTGCCACAAAATTGAGGCTGCATGACTTTCCAAGGCCAGCGATGCAAGCGCATCCAGCCGTCTCTAAATTAAATAACATTTTATTTGTCACATGCGCCGAATACAACCAGTGTAGACCTTACAGTGAAATGCTTTCAAGCCCTTAAACCAACAATGCAGTTTTAAGAAAATAGTGCGTAAAAAAAGGGTAGTGCGTAAAAAAAAGTAAGAGATGTCAACCCCCGGCCCCATCACACACACAAACACACACAAACACACACATGCCTAGGCTCAACCTGTCCCTAAATCTCTCATCATGATGGTGATTTGTGACAGGACTGTGTGTACAGTACAGTACAGTCTGGCCTGGTTAGCAGAACAGTGCTATCCTCCTGTGACTGTCTCCTGGGCCTCAGGTAATCAGCCACACACCACAGGGACCACTGTTTCCTGCCCTACACGTAAACACACAAGAGCACACACAAGAGCACACACACACACACACACAGAAACATACACAGAAACACACTACTGCCTCCCTGTTAACGCTAAGCCACTGAGTGTAACACACTGATGTCAGCCATACCCTGACTGGATGGCTGCTCAGTTCAACAACATACTGAACTGTACTCAACAGTCTAACCCTAACACACCCACTGTTTTGTTTGTCTCTCACACAGTACAGTACACCACTGACACACACATGGGCATGAACACACACATACAAACACAGGGGGATGCACATGAACACAAACAGACACACACTCACACACACAGCCACCATATATTATCATGCACCTTTGAGAAACAGTACATTGTTTTGGATCAAATAAAGCAAATGTACCAAAGTTATTGATTCATGTGATTAATAATGTGACGTGCTTGAGCTGTAATGGCAATGACTTTTATGTCTGTTTGCCAACGACTATTACAGTATTAAGACGTCCTTACAGCTTGTCCTGGAGAGGTTGTTTTCACATTGACTTGTACCAGTATTAAGATTCCTACACAACAAATTGGCCACTGTTATCTAGTGTTGATTTTTCATAGTAAATTTTTTTATTGTTGATTCAGGAGTTAAATTCACTCAGTAAGTGTTAAATTAACACTAATTGGTGTAAAATAACCCCAGTGTTGGTGTTAATAACCAGTGTTTTGCATGCACATTGATTGATTAATGTTACTCAAATATAAATAACATACATTTTTCTCAAATAATCCAATATGTTACTTGGACTAATTGCAGCCGTTACTGAAATGGTTGTTCCAGTTAAGATGGTTTATGTAGTCTCATATCTTAGTCCTCCCAACCCTGGCAGTCATTCTGAATGTTTGATATCTCTACTCTGGCTGGATTCCAACAGGAATTACATATCACTTTACAATACACTTACTGTAACTTGCAGGCCTGATGTGGCATATAACCCATTGGTTTTAGGCCACTGCATCAGGGTAAAACTAGGCCCTCAACATGAGGCCTTATTCATCTAATGGGAAAACAATAACATCTCCACTCACTCACTCACTCAGTTGTGATGCTGGCTGGTTCCTGCCAGGCTAAGACAATCTCTGTGCCTCATTTAACCGCACACCCTGGATGGCCCCCTGCACACAGGCACGCACGCAGAGACATACACACTCTTCCACACCCCCTTCCCTCAGTGCATCTCGTATTCATGCCCAGCCGTCTGCCCTTCCTCTCCTCTCCCCTCCAACACGACCAGGCAGTTCACACCGGAAACTCAGCATTCTTCCTTCATAAAGAGCTTCCTTTGTCAGCAGAGAGAGAGAGAATTTTCACACACTCTTCTTTTCATTTCATTACTTTCAGACTGCCTTTTTCCTTTAAAGAGCAGTCTTTTGTACACAGCGAGACATAAAAACCGGCACACTGGAGCCTGGATGTTTAGCTATAGCAGAACAAGGAACAAGCAGTGATTCTGTCTCACACAGAAAATTGGCCAGTGTTGCTTAGTGTTATTTTTCAGTGTAACAATTCTAGTGTTGATTCAGGTGTTACATTAACTCTAAATTTGAAATTAACACTCATTGGTGTAAAAGAACCCTAGTGAACTAGTGTTTAACAAAACCACAGCCATCATTATCACATTTCCCAGCATGCTCTACTGAATGTCGAATAAAAAAAAATATCTATATATCCATTTATTTTAGGCCTACTTAAATAAAGATTATAAATAACAAAAACATATCTAATCCAATATGTTACTTGGATTGATTGCACCCGTACTAAAATGGTTGTTCCAGTTTAGATGCTTTAGATCACGTTTCAAACTCATTCCGTGGAGGGCAGAGTGTCTAAGGGTTTTCGCTCCTCCCTGGTACTTGATTGATGAATTAAGGCAGGGTTTCCCAAACTCTGTCCTCGGCACCCCAAAGGGTACAAGTTTCGTTTTTTCCACTAGCACTACACAGCTCATTCAAATAATCAACTAATCATCAAGCTTTGATCATTTAAATCAGCTGTGTAGTGTTAGGGCAAGAACCTAAATGTGCACTCCTTGGGGTCTCGAGGACCGAGTTTGGGAAATGCTGAATTAAGGTCACTGATTAGTAAGGAATTCCCCTCACCTGGATGTCCAGGTCTCAATTGAAAGGAAAAAAAGAAAACCAGCAGACACTAGGCCCTTCATGGAATATGTTTGACACCCCTGCTTTAGATAGTCTAATTTGTTAGTCTTCTAAACCCAGCAGTCATTCTGAATGCAAGTTTCGAGTGAATAAAATTCCAAATGTTAGATATCCCACTCTGGTTGGAATCCAATAGGAATTACACATCACTTTACAAGCCAGCATTATGTGACTAGCAGGCTTGATGTTGCCTGTACACCATGAGTTTAAGGACACAGTATTAGAGTAAAACTATGCCCTCAAAAAAGGCCTTGTGAAATGTGTTGTAGTGTGTCAAAGAATTTAATTTAATGATAACATATTCACTTAGGATTTCACTTCATGAATGCCACAGGATTGAACATGGATGAATGCAACAAGCACGTTGGGTTTTATAATGATCAATTAGCCTTTTAAAATTATAAACTTGGATTAGCTAACACAACGTGCCATTGGAACACAGGAGTGATGGTTGCTGATAATGGGCCTCTGTACGCCTATGTAGATATTCCATAAAAAATCGGCCATTTCCAGCTACAATAGTCACTGGCTCCACTGGCTCCAGGTCATCTATAAGTCTACGCTAGGTAAAGCTCCACCTTATCTCAGCTCACTGGTCACGATAACAACACCCACCTGTTGCACGCGCTCCAGCAGGTATATCTCACTGGTCATCCCCAAAGCCAACAACTCCTTCGGCCGCCTTTCCTTCCAGTTCTCTGCTGCCAATGACTGAAACAAATTGCAAAAATCGCTGAAGCTGGAGACTTATATCTCCCTCACTAACTTTAAACATCAGCTATCTGAGCAGCTAACTGATCGCTGCAGCTGTACATAGCCCATCTGTAAATAGCCCATCCAATCTACCTACCTCATCCCATATTGTTTTTATTTACTTTTCTGCTATTTAGCACACCAGTATTTCTACTCGCACACTCATCTTCTGCACAATTATCACTCCAGTGTTTTATTGCTATATTGTAATTATTTCGCCACTATGGCCTATTTATTGCCTTACCTCCCCTATCCTACCACATTTGCACACACCGTATATAGACTTTTCTATTATTATTGACTGTATGTTTGTTTATTCCATGTGTAACTCTATGTTGTTGTTTGTGTCGCACTGCTTTGCTTTATCTTGGCCAGGTCGCAGTTGTAAATGAGAACTTGTTCTCAACTAGCCTACCTGGTTAAATAAAGGTGAAAAAAAATGAAAAAATAAAACATTTACAACATTAACAATGTCTACACTGTATTTCTGATCAATTTGATATTATTTGAATGGACAAAAAATTAGCTTTTCTTTCAAAAACAAGGACATTTCTAAGTGACCCCAAACCTTTGAACAAAGCAAACAGTTAAAGTCAAGCTGCAACAGAGCATTCTGGGAAATATGATATTAATATGCATGGTTATTAACGCCAACACTGGGGTTCTTTTACACCAATGACTTAATTTAACACTTACAGATGTCATTTAGCACCTGAATCAACAATAGAAATGTTACACTGAAAAATCAACACTAGGTAACACTGGCCAATTTGCTGTGCACCATCTCCAGTTAGATTCTATTCATAAAGTATAACATTATGATCAAAGAGAGGCTGATGGGACTTCTATTCCACAAAGAACAAAACTGTTACGCAAAAGATTTATTTGTGGCAGTTCTAGTGGGCAGGTTTAGATGATTCATCACAAGCTTCTGATGACATTTAATATCACAAACATGGAGTCATACAACAAAGAATGATAGAGATCTGTGGCCATTTAGAAACCGGATTTCCCGTGGCAAATGTTTATGATTAACACAAATATGTGATTGCGTATTATTTCACAAACATAGCGTAACATGAGCATGCTATTCTTAACAATGGACTTCACTGTTGTTTTTCTGCTGAAAGGGAGGTGAGGGCAGGTGACTGCCATAATCCATACAAAGTGATCTCTCTTTCTCTCACTCTCGCTCACACTCTCTCTTGCTCTCTCTTGTCATATCACTGACATCTACTGCTTTTCAATCTATAACAACACAACTATGTCTACTAATCTTGGTTTATTAGCCCAGTTATTCTAAATATAGCCTCCTCTGCCACGCACACAGAGAAAACAGCGAGGAATAACTATGGAATTAATATTAAGCAGCACGTGTGTGTGTGTGTGTCAAGGTTTTTGTAGTAAATGGAAATAGTAATAAAATAATTAACTGAAATATATGATTAATAAACCTGTTTGTAAAACCATAATGAAATATAATCTTTGACACAGTCAAAACGAACTAAAATAAAATAAAGTCCATCATGAATTATGTTTAGTTTTCTGGGCAAAAATCTAATGTGGTTTTCAAGCTACATGCTACTGAATCTGGCTGATAAATTTTGACAGGAGATGGCGATTTTCAAAAAGGCCTAGCTTGGCCATCACTATCACTAGCTATCACTGGCTAACAGGTAAAAGCTTGCTAACTTGATTCTTCTTACATGTACTACTAAAGTTAGAAAATCATTGGATTGGTGTAGACATGGGATAATTTCAACCAATTGCTGTACCGTTACTGTGTGCAAGCGACTGCATATTTTTTGCAATAGTCTCGACGCTATTACTTTCAAATCTAAGTCACTTTGAGAATTACTTGATAATTTAACTTTACAAATACAAGAATGAGCTGGCCAATCAGTGGTCTAGAAGAGGACGAGCTGGCCAATCAGCAGTCTACTCACATTAATATTTTCAATGACTGGTATACGCCCACATTATTCTGTTGTTGGGGTACACCCATGCCATTGCAAAACAGAATCCTTAATTACCATTTTGTAAGGAAAGAATTTCACTCATATTGTTAGTAATTATAGATCAAATTTCATAGAGACATTGGGGGAGGCCTATGTGGGAGCCTACGTGGGGCCAATATTTTCAGCCAGGTTGTTCAAGATTGAAGTCGAAATTGGACATCTATCCATGTCCGAAGGGAAACCTTCCACTAGGGGCAACAGTGAACACTATTGCCAATAAGTAGGCTTGGGTTTTGGTAGTGTTGTGGACAGAGGTGGTGGATAGGTGTAATCTCATGACTCTGGCTCTGAAGGTTGTGTGTTTAATCCCAGTTGTGATCACCAGTTTTTTATTTTTTGGTTTTAACCCCATCCCAAACCTAAACCCTTTACCTTAACCATTTGGAATGAGGGCCAAAACGTAACGTTTTAACCTTATCCCAAACCTTAACTGAATGAGTGCCTAAACTTGGAACAATACAGAGCAGCAGGAGCAATAAAAACACTTCAAAATGTGACGTTGGGAGAACGTAAATGACGTTGGGAGAATGTAAATGACGTTTGGACAACGTGGATGACTTCTGCAGTGAGACTTTGAGAGCTTGTTGATCTTTTAGCCTGCATTGGGCCCACATCGTGCCAATGTGCACACGTTTGCTGAAGTTTACTGGATTACTACTCTAAGGCATGTACTGGCAGACTGTAGTGGAATGGGGATCAGTAATGCGTGTGTGGACACACTTCTGTGTGCTTGCATGCGTTCATAATGTTTGTGCATTTACTGTACGTGTGTGTGTGCGTCAGCATTTGTGCACATCCATTGGCATTCCCATTTGCATCTGTATTTGTGCACATCATCCATGTCTGTGTGTAAGTCATCCATCACCATGTGTACAGTATAAAATGTACTCCTTGCGTAATATAGCCTAGTGTACTATCCTGAGCTGCCTCAGCCAGTCTGTTGTACAGTACAGGTTTGCTTCTGCACTGAGCCTCACAGAGTAGAGCAGAGTGGTAGCATTAGCTAGCATAGTGTGGCAGACTCTGGACCAGCACGGCCCGTTTCACCCGGCTCCATTCTGCAGCCTCAGCATAGTAGCCAGAGCAGAGCAGCAGCGTTTTAATCACAATCCTGTTGGTGTGGCTGAGGGGAGTCAGCGCCCCGGATCAAATGCCCGCACCCCACACAGACTCACACAGGCATGGAGGGGCACACACAGGCAAGCATGCACATATACACACAGGCATGCACAAACGCACCAGCATGCACACACACTCACATACACATTTGGAATCTGTGCTTGAGAGAGTCTGTAGGGGAGCAAAGGGGGCGCAGACAGAGCCACCTCAACACATTTTAATCAAACACATGGAGTCTAGGGTGAGAGAGGACGAGCCCCTTTCACTCCCCCTAACTGTAGCGAATCAGGGGGGCTGGGGACCTCGCAACCCCACCGAGCCACCTTCACTCACGTGGAGGATGTGCAGTTTTTCCACCCATGCAGTATTGCTTGTTCTCTTCAAATCACTGTGTGTGTCTCTGTGTGTGTGTGTGTTTTTGCGTGTGTGCATGTCTGCGTTCAAGCATGTGTGTGTGTGTGTGTGTGTGTGTGTGTGTGTGTGTGTGTGTGTGTGTGTGCATTAAAACACACAGTGGGCTTCGAGATCACTTGGCTTGGCTGTCATAAATAAATCCTAATGGTAGCATGATTATCTTAACCCCCTCTGGCTGTACACTCATTCAGAGCCGTGTTGATTCTATTAGGAACTGTGAGTGGTCTGCTCTGTAAATGCAGGGGATGTTAATAATGAGAGAATTGTGTGTGTGCCTGCATCTGTGCGTGTGATTCTTGCACATGCATATGTTTCTCACTGCGTTTTTCCCTGTGTCTGTGTGCCCGGTCCGTGTCTCTGTGTGTCCCCCTTTGCCTCTGGAAGAGAAGAACTGCTCTGTTCATCACGACAAGGAACTCATTGACCTGATTCAGTAAGGAGCCTCGCCCCTCCTAAACGCTCCTCGAGAAGGGTGTAATTGAAGGCCGCAGTTAGGGGAGTTTTCTGACATCTACTGTACATTTCTCTATGTCAAATTACACCCATTGAGGCTTAACATCGGTCCGTCTTCGTTTCTCTCTCGTTGGGGACAACATGTAGCATTGTAGCTAAGCCTAACCCTAATCCTTTTCCTAACCTTAACCACATTCTCCTAACCTGCCACGTTAATTATCCAAACCTGAAATTTTTGTTATCCTAACCTGCTAGTCAAACAAATCATCTGTGTTGAGAAACCATTAGTATCATAACACCGGAACTGACCAATGGCAGACATCAAAGGGCGTTTCCTGATATATAGGAACACCCACATCAAAAAACACCCTGAATTACAGTCTGCAATTACACCATATTGCACAGCTCAGCGGACTGAAGATGCCCCCTGCTGGTGGAAGGGGGAATACCAGCCTCTCCAACTCAGCCTCATCCCACCACTGGAGTATCCAGCTACAGCAGACGGCAAGCTAGATCGGTCATGTATCAAACACACAGAGGTAAAAAGTTATAGTTATGTCCTGTGGGTGTTAGGGTTTAGACAATGGGTAGGGGTTAAGTTTAAGATGGGGGTTGGGGTTAGCGTTGTAGAACTAAGGCCGGGAAATAGGCGTTAGAGTAAGGACTAGGATGGAAATTGGGGTGTGGTAGAGGTAGAAGTTGCAGTTGGAACTAAGGACTGTAGAAAACATGACATCCAGACCTCACTGTCTGCACCATCCTGCCTCTCTCCTCCCCTCTCCTGGAATAGCTCCAGATGAACAAATGTCCAAATCCACCCAGACAGACAAACATTCATTCTAGTGTAAGTCTGGAAAGAATGATTCAGATCTGTGATGCCTGGAATCTAAAATGAACCTAATAATGCATCTTAATGTGAAGATATATGTATTGGTGACCAACATGCTATCAGTGTCTAGTCAGTATTGTGACTGGGGCTGAGGGCGGGGAACTGTGAGTGACCGCGGACACACTCCCAGTGATACAAGATGTTATTCACAGACACGCTGAGACAAACACACACCCTATCCCAGTGATACTGGTTGGTAATCGGTCGACCCTGGTTTAAACCCTCAGTACTACAGGATTAGTTAGTGACACACACACGGTCAGCCAAGCTTCTTTACTTTTACTTACAACATCCTACCTGACACCCTAGACCCACTCCAATTTGTTTATTGTCCCAATAGGTCCACAGACTATGCAATCGCAATCACACTGCACACTGCCTAACCCATCTGGACAAGAGGAATACCTATGTAAGAATGCAGTTCATCGACTACAGCTCAGCATTTAACACCATAGTACCCTCCTCCCTAGGTCTCGACCCCGCCCTGTGTAACTGGGTCCTGGACTTTCTGACGGGCCGCCCCCAGGTGGTGAGGGTAAGAAACACCACTCCACCCTGCTGATCCTCAACACTGGGGCCCCACAAGGGTGCGTTCTCAGCCCTCTCCTGTACTCCCTGTTCACCCATGACTGCGCGGCCAAGCACGCCTCCAACTCAATCATCAAGTTTGCAGACGACACTACAGTGGTAGGCTTGATTACCAACAACGACGAGATGGTGAGGGCCCTCGGGGTGTGGTGTCAGGAAAATAACCTCTCACTCAATGTCAACAAAACAAACAAGATGATCGTGGACTTCAGGAGACAGCAGAGGGAGCACCCCCCTATCCACACCGACGGGACAGTAGTGGAGAAGGTGGAAAGTTTTATGTTCCTCGGCGTACACATCACGGACAAACTGAAATGGTCCACCCACACAGACAGGGTGGTGAAGAAGGCGCAACAGCAACAGCGCCTCTTCAACCTCAGGAGGCTGAAGAAATTCGGCTTGCCACCAAAAACACTCACAAACTTTTACAGATGCACAATCGAGAGCATCCTGTCGGGCTGTATCACTACCTGGTACGGCAATTGCTCCGCCCACAACCGTAAGGATCTCCAGAGGGTAGTGAGGTCTGCACAACGCATCCCCGGGGGTAAACTACCTGCCCTACAGAACACCTACACCACCTGATGTTACAGGAAGGCCAAAAAGTACATCAAGGACAACAACCACCCAAGCCACTGCCTGTTCACCCCGCTATCATCCAGAAGGCGAGGTCAGTACAGGTGCATCAAAGCTGGGACCGAGAGACTGAAAAACAGCTTCTATCTCAAGGCCATCAGACTGTTAAACAGCCATCACTAACATTGAGTGGCTGCTGCCAACATACTGACTCAAATCTCTAGCCACTTTAAATAATAAAAAATTGGATGTAATAAATGTATCACCAGCCACTTTAAACAATGCCATTTTATATAATGTTTACATATCTTACATTACTCAACTCATATGTATATACTGTACTCTATACCATCTACTGCATCTTGCCTATGCCATACGGCCATCGCTCATCCATATATTTATGTGTACATACTCTTATTCATTCCTTTACACTTGTGTGTATAAGGTAGTTGTTGTGAAATTGTTAGATTACTTGTTAGATACTACTGCATGGTCGGAACTAGAAGCACAAGCATTTCGCTACACTCGCATTAACTAATCTGCTAACCATGTGTATGTGACAAATAAAATTTGATTTGATGTGTGTGTGGATGCGTGTGTGTGTTATCTATTCGTGTAAGAGGATTATTTGACAGAGTGGATTATAAACATTGAATCTAAGTATATAGGGAAAATGTAGTCAAATTAAAAGGGATTGTTTTGCAAAGCATTGGCAGAACAGTTTAATTGTGGGCCACATCCTCTGCTTTCCCCCCACCATTTCTCTCTCTCTCTCTCTCTCTCTCTCTCTCTCTCTCTCTCTCTCTCTCTCTCTCTCTCTCTCTCTCTGTTTCTTGACAAACAGAGGAGAGGGAACCCGCACGACAAAGCCTACCTTCCCAAAGGTCATGTTCTTCTCATAGTGCCTTCCTAGCCTAGCTCACTTCTTGTTTTTGCCAGGTGACTGCTGACAGCTAATAACACCTCTTTGTGTAAGTAGATACTGTCTACATGTCCTAACAACAGGACACTAACAGGTGACTTCATGTGCATCCCAAATGGCACACGATTCCCAATTTAGTGCACTACTTTCAAACAAGGCCCATAGAGCTCTGGTAAAAAGTAGTGGACTATATAGTGAATAGGGTGCCATTTGGGAGGGTGACATTTGGGATGCAGACTTTGCCTAGCGTAGTTGCCTTGCGTACCCAAACAAAATGCTGGGTTAATAACAACCCAATTTGGGTACATATTGGACAGAACACATGTTGGGTTATTTTGACCAAGCCAGTTAGGTCACTTAGTTGGGTTGTTGGGTTAATCAACCTCTGCCGAGTCCACAACACCGGGCTGTTCCAGTTCTCAGGGGAAATGGACAGAGAGCCTGTGACGCTACTTACACTTTTGGACGTAACAAGGCTACGCTCCATCTTAACTCCTCCTCCATATTTACTGGATTGGTTGAACAATGTAGAAGAGAACCTCCCCTATTTTCCTCTTGTCAAGACAAATATACAGGGGATCTAGTTCTAGGCTTTTATTTTACACCTGCTACTTTAGGTTATTGGGTTATTGACGCTGGGTTATTGAACCATGACCCACCGGGTCAGACCAGAAGACTGTAGGTGTGGCTTAGTAGGTACGTGGCTGTCAGATAGTTATTTTTGGCCACCTGTAAGAGTAAATTACATTCCATATTGTGTTGTATTGTCATCACATGTCAAAGTTATCAGATAGAGTTGGTAGTGGAATAAGGTCTAAAATCTAATTTTTCCTAATTCCCATTTTGTATTAGAAAGTGTAATGGCTTTATTCTGTATTGCATTTGGGGGGCGATAATACAACATGTTGGATGCCAACCACAAATGAACTCCACAGAAGAAGACCACGTCAAAGTTGAGCTTTAACAATTTTGTAGCTTTTATGAGGTTTACACTAGAGTATGAGTTCCTCAACAGCGTACTCATCTCCCAATGTTGGTATGGTTACCACTTTGTTGTAATATTTAACTAATAATGTTATTACATTTATATTAAAATATGTAATACGCAAAAATATTTAATGAAAATGAAATATTGACATTGCTAATGTACATTTACTTTTAACGGTTGGCCAAAAAGAAGTAGCTGAAAGTCCCTCCCCCACCTGGGCACGGTTCCTGAAAATAACCCTATTACACAAACATGGGTTAACTTTTTCACACACTAGTTCCAAATATCTCTCTTTTTTTATGCATGTGATGTCATAATGCACTCACTGTTCCAAAATGTGATTGTTACACAACAGGACAGTTGCTTTCAAACCAAGGCACGCTGCCTGCTAATTATTGATAGGCTATGTCTCAATTATTTTCCAACAATATTTATTTAACAACAGTTTGAATTAAGGTTTGTTCCGCCTCCTCAATAATTCACATAGAAGTAGTCCATTTCACTATGGCAGACAATTTACATTTGATTCATTAAGATTTGCTGGACAAACTCTTCGGTGAGATGCAGTGTTCAAAACAACTGGAAACTCTGAACTCGGAAATCTCCAACTTCAGAGTGTTCAAGACAACTGAACTCTGAAAAAAATGAGGTCTGACTGGGAGAATTTGTTTTTAATGGTCATCCAACTCCGAAACTCTAGAGCCTCTCTCTAGAGCTCCCACTATCCAACCTAAAGATCACTGACATCATGACTTGACCTCTTATTTTTCAGAGTTCCAAGTTGTCTGGAAAGCACCAAGAGCCAATGTACTTCCCTAGGTCAAGTATACAGACATTTGCGCATTACCAGTCAGAACGGAACCTGCACAAACTTTTTCCCCCAGTTGGCACCATATTGCCTTCATTGTTGTTTCCTTACTAATAATTGTACAGTTTAGTCATTTAGCAGACGCTCTTATCCAGAGCAATTAGGGTTAACCTGTTACAGCTAGGGTCCCATTTTCCGAATTTTCGCCTGTCTGACGTGCCCAAATGTCACTATCTTCGTGACGGACAGACCAAGGCGCAGCGAGGCATCCAGTATACATTTTTATTGAACGTAACGTAACTGGGGAAAAACAAAAACAGAACAAAACGAAGATCGTAACATAAAACATAGACTGACAACACGAACAAAGCTATGTCTAAACAATAACCCACAAAACCTAAATGAAAACCCCAAACATATATATGGTTCCCAATTAGAGACAACGACACACAGCTGCCTCTAATTGGGAACCATTACCCCAACATAGAAATAGAACACCTAGAACTCAAAAACCCTACACCAAAAATGAAACCTAAACACGCCAGCCTAAAACTCTGGCCTGGACGTGACAGTACCACCCCCCAAAGGCGCGGACTCCGACCGCGCCACCCAAAAGTCCATGGGGGGGTCTTCGGGTGGGTCTTTTGATCCCAGGTGGCGGCTCCGGTGCTGGCCGTGCTGGTCCGAAGTCACGCACCGGAGGGGCCCTGGGCCATTTGCAGGACTGGGGACCCTCACTGGCGGCCCTGGACAGGGGACCCTCACTGGCGGCCCCGGACAGGGGACCCTCACTGGCGGCCCCGGACAGGGGACCCTCACTGGCGGCTCCGGACTGGGGATCCTCACTGGCGGCTCCGGACTGGGGACCCTCACTGGCGGACCTGGACAGGGGAAGCACACTGGCCCTCTGGTGTGGGGAGCAGGAACCGGCCGTACTGGGCTCATAACGCGCACACTGGTGCGGGAAGCAGGAACCGGCCGTACTGGGCTCAAATAGCTCACTCTGGTGCGGGGAGCAGGAACCGGCCGTACTGTATGCTTGTATGCCATCTGTAAATACGAATAACATTGTTAAATTACGAGCCCAGAGGGTTTAGCCACAGAAAAAGTCAGCAACCTTCCCGCTAGCCATGATTGGTTGAGATATTGAGTGGGCTGGACATGCCGAGAGATGAGTTCGGATTGGTCTGCCATAAAGCACGCTTCTGTCTGTTTGAGCTGGTCAATGTGTCTAGGTAATCCTGTCTAATGCTGTTTTTTATGTATCGTGCAGTAAAACTGCATAAGTGCAGCTCTCCACTTTCTGGAGGACCAAGTTTTGAATTCAGTGGAATTCGAGTATGATAACTAAGGAGAAAACCTGTCTCTGGATTACATCTTCAAACTAAGGGCAACCATGGCATCCGTCAGGAGACACGTCCATCCATGATGTATATGGGTAAGACAGTCTAGCTAGCTACATTTTCAGATATTACACTATTCTAAATTTGACAGAAAGTGGTTTCATTTCAAGTTAAAGTGTACTGTTAGCTAGCTAACGTTACATTAATTATTTGTATGTCAGAGCCATTTGCGTGGCTAGTTATAGCCCAATGTTAGCTAGCTAACTAATATTGAACCTGGTTGGTTAGCTACTTGCAGATTCATGCTGGGTAGTAATGTCATAAATTGGGATGATGGTTCATTGTTTAGCTAGTTAGCTAGATACATGTCTTAACAAAAGACTCCACTATGCAAGTAACCATTTTGGGTGCGTACGTAAATTCAGTCTGGCCATCTACTCCTATTTCAGAGCGTGTGTGCCAGAGCACAGAATAACTGATGAATTTACTAACGGTCAACACCCATTGAACATGACCGGTGTCAGTAAACATTGGCAGAAAAGCGTAATTAAAGTGTTGCCAACAGCGCAGTTACAGCCACCAATGCTCTGCAAACATGAAACAGCCTAACCAGTTCTGCTTGGGCGAGTACAATGGTCAGAGTGGGGTGTTCTCTCATTTGGGTCTGGAAGTAGCTAGCAAGCTAGCAAATGTTAGCCAGTTAGCTTGGGTGCTTGACTGCCATTGTGAGGTCAGACCGTTCGGATCAACCCTACTCATCGGCCAGAGCATGCAGTGTGCTCTCTGAATGCTCAGAGAGCGAAACGCTCTGAATTTACAAACGGACAATCTGACAGCACAGTTGCAGTCACCAACGTTCTGGATAACTTAACAGCCTAACCAGATCTGCTATGGCGAGTAATGTTCTGTGAGCTGTTCTCTCATTTGTGTCTGAAAGTAGCTAGCAAGTAAAATTGGGTGCTTGACTGCTGTTGTTAGTACAGAATGCTTGGATCAAACCTTAAAGAGATGGGTGGGACTAAAGATTAAGAGGGTGTGAACAATGATGAATGGGTGAAGACAAGAAGGGCTCTCCAGTAGTAGGAGTACCAAAACATTCAAAATACATTTTCTCAAAAGTGAGTTTTCAACTTTCAAAGCAGAATTACTTTCCCATTGTTCCTCATCTGAAGTGTATGATATACCATTTTGTATCTCTGAGTCTCTGCTTTTAACCAATGTCAAAAACACAATTTCAAATGTTGCTCCAAAAAAACGATTTGAGCTGGTCGGTCACATATTGTGTTATGTCATATTGTGCTATACATTGTATGTATGTATGTATCGTTCAAACGTTTGGGGTCACTTAGAAATGTCCTTGTTTTTGAAAGAAAAGCTACTTTTTTGTCCATTAAAATAACATCAAATAAAAAGTGTTTTTTGGAAGAAATGCTTGCTCGAACATGTGCCTTCTCAAAAATCATAACAAACTTGTATGACATCTGTAAATACGAATACAATTGTTAAATTACGAGCCTTGATGGTTAAGCCACAGAAAATGACAGCAACCTTCCCACTAGCCATGATTGGCTGAGATAATGAGTTCGGATTGGTCTGCTATATAGGACGCTTCTGTTTATTTGAGCTCATCAGTGTGTGTTGGTAATCCTGTCAAACGCGGCTTTAAAAAAATATATTGTGTAGTGGAGCTGCATAAGTGCATTGCTCTCCACTTTCTGGAGGATCAAGTTTTGAAATCAGTGGAATTAGACTATGATATCTAAAGAGATGGAGAAAACACCTGTCTCCAGATTACATCTTCAAACTAAGGGCAACCGTGGTATGGCATTCCTGACAGGGAGAAGTGTCCATCATGCATGACGTATACAGGTAAGATAGCTAGCTACATTTTCAGTTATTACACATTTCTAATTTTGACAGAAAGCTAGCTAGCTATATGTCTTAATCTAAAGTGTACTGTTAGCTAGCTAGCTGATATAATTCTATCTACAGATGCATGTGGACCAAGAACTGTTGACTCACAAAGGGCTGTCCAGGTAAAAAATAGGCTTTCTTTTGGAATCACCTCAGCTCCGGACTTGTTTCAGAGAGCTGTGGACCAGATACTGAGTGGGCTCACCGGTGTCCAATGTTTCCCTGATGATCTACTCATCACCGGCAAAGAAGAGCAGGAGCACCTAAGAACGCTACACTACAAAGACTGAAGTCTGAGTACGGTACGGTCTGAGGGTCCGGAAGGACAAATGTTTAACTAGCTAACGTTACCTGTTACCAGAAAATTCTTAGCACTACTGGCGTACTACACAAAGTGTGTGCCGAACCTAGCTAAGATGTTAAAGCCACTGCATTAACTTTTTAACAAAACCAAACAGTGGAAGTGGACAGACAGATGTGAGGAGGCCTTCAAGAAAGTAAAAACAGCCTTAGCTCAGTCAGAGGCCCTCACCTAACCCAACTTGCCATTACAGTTGGCATGTGACGCATCGCATTGGTGCTGTTGTCTCACACATCATGCCACCAGGTGAAGAAAGCCCAATTGCTTTCGCATCAGAGACCTTAAGTAAAGCCGAGGGCAACTATGCACAGATAGAGCGTGAAGCACTCGCCATTGTGTTCAGAGTTAAGATATTTAATCAGTTTCTGTTTGGCCGACGATTCACACTACTGACGGACCATAGACCCCTCACTTCCATCTTTGGTCCCCACACCGGCATTCCGTCGCTCGCAGCCACCCGCATGCAGAAATGGGCTTTACTGTTATCTGCTCACAATTACAACATCAATTACATATGGTCTGATCAGCACTGCAATGTAGACAATCTCTCAAGGCTTCCCTTAGCTGTTGCATACACTGAGCATTCCCAGGCTGAAATCTTCTACTACAAGGAAATGTTGAATGCCCCTGTCCTAGTGAAAAAGTTCCCCCAGACTGATCTAGTGATGTCTGAGGTTATGGACATTGTCACTCGTGGGAAAGGAGGAGAGCTGTCGGACAGCCTAAAGCCTTACCTGGTGAAGAAAAACGAGTTCACAGTTCAATCTGGATGCTTGCTATGGGACTTTCGAGTCATCATACTGCTTCCAATTTGGTGGGAAGGTTTGGACGCAGCTATCAAAGACTAGGTCAAGTCATGTTCTGCATGTAAAAAGATGAGAACATTCCTCAGCTAGCGCCACTACACCCATGGGACTTCCCAGCGGAGCCTTGGCAGTGAGGCCCACTGGAGGATCGTAATGTTCACAGTCGTAGTCGACGCACACAGCAAATGGCGTGAGGTTGTAGTGATGAAGTGCACCTCGGCTGAAAGAACCATTGAAAGTCTACGGTCAATCTTCATTCGCTTCGGATTCCCAACGCAACTCATTAGCGATAATGGCCCCCCAACTGGTGTCTGAAGAGTTCCGGTCATTCATGGAAGCAAATGGTATCAGCACATCAAGTCAGCGCCGTATCACCCTGCAACGAACGGCTTCGCTGAAAGATTTGTCCAGACGATGAAGGAAGCTTTAAAGTCATCACAAGGGAACGGGTCCCTCAATAGGCCCCTAAACACATTCCTGTTGACCTAAAGAAACACCCCCCGTGCTACAACCAAAGTGGCACCCACATCAGCCATGATGAAAAGACAGCTTTGCACGCGACTCGACCTCCTGAGACCTCCAAAGGCTAAACAGGTCGTACAGACACAACAGAGAGCACAGGTGGAGAGACGGAGCAAAGTAAAAGACAGAAGTTTCAGAGATGGAGATAGAGTTCTTGCTCGGAACTACTGCATAGGTCAAAAGTGGATACCAGCAACAGTGGTCAAAAATAACTTCTTAGCAAAGAGCAATGCCTCAAGCAAGAATTTTGCTAGGACTGTGTGGGAGTGGGGAGGGGGAAACTGAAAACTAGCTCTTATTGGCAGAGAGGTTTGGAACTGTTTCATATTGGTATAACTAATTTACCAGGCAGGCCAAAACTCCATCCCACCAAAACAGGTTGAAATTTAATGTGGTATTTTCAAAAGCTCTTACACTGAAGGGCATTATCGTCATATATATATAATATAAAGACCACATTACATTTAACCTCTTTTGGTGGGATGGAGTTTTGGCCTGCCTGGTAAATTAGTTAGACCAATTAGAAATAGTTCCTAACCTCTCTGCCAATAACAGCTAGTTTTCAGTTTTCCCCTCCCCTCCCCAGTTTTCCCCTGTGTGTGTGTGTGTGTGTGTGTGTGTATATGTATACAGATATGTATGTATGTATGTATGTATATGTGACTCACCACCTAGATTTGGTCTTATGTTGCAAAATTTGAAATAGTGTTTTTTTACATTGGATAGAAGAAGTAATTATGCTTTAAAAGTTGATCAACTTGTAAACTAACTTTTGAAAAAATGGCCTTTGAATGATTTGGCATCTAATGAAGAGCTCTTCTTTGTCTACACCCATTCAGCATCGTTCACGCCCTGTTAAGCTTTAGCCCCACACATCTCGTTTCGCTGTAGAAGCGCACACTTGCTCTGGCCGATGATTTGTTTACCTCTGGACAACATGAAAACAGCCTAAGCAGCTCTGCTGGCAACAATTCATTATGCTTTTTTGCAGATGGCCATAGTCAACGGATGTTGTACACACATCACGTAACGTTAGATAATGAGTCAGCCAGCTAATGTTAGCTAGTTAAACAACAATGAACAGTGCCAACAATGCCACAGTGCTGGGAGCTAACCAACCAGGTTCAATGCTATCTAGCTAACATTAGGCTCTAACTAGAAAAGCAAACGGCTTTGTGCAACGATTAATAACATCAGCTAGGGAGCCAGCCAGCTAATGTTAGCAAGCTAGCTAACAGTACACTTTAGCTTAAGACATATAGCTAGCTAGCTAGCTAGGTAAACAATGAACCTAGCTAGGTAAACAAATTTCAGATCACACACGTCATGTAATGTTAGCTAGTTAAACAACAATGAACAGTGCCATCAGTGCCACAGGGCTTTAAACTCAGTTTTTCACAATTTTCTATAGGATTGAGGTCAGGGCTTTGTGATGGCCACTCCAATACCTTGACTTTGTTGTCCTTAATCCATTTTGCCACAACTTTGGAAGTTTGCTTGGGGTCATTGTCCATTTGGAAGACCCATTTGCCACCAAGCTTTATCTTCCTGACTGATGTCTTGAGATGTTGCTTCAATAAATACACATACTTTTCCTTCCTCATGATGTCATCTATTTTGTGAAGTGCACCAATCCCTCCTGCAGCAAAGCACCCCCACAACATGATGCTGCCACCCCCGTGCTTCACGGTTGGGATGGTGTTTTTTGGCTTGCAAGCCTCCCCCTTTTTCCTCTAAACAAAACGATGGTCATTATGGCCAAACAGTTCTATTTTTGTTTCATGAGACCAGAGGACATTTCTCCAAAAAGTACGATCTTTGTCCCCATGTGCAGTTGCAAACCGTAGTCTGACTTTTTTATGGCGGTTTTGGAACAGTGGCTTCTTCCTTTCTGAGCGGGCTTTCAGGTTATGTCGATATAGGACCAGTTTTACTGTGGATATAGATACTTTTGTACCTGTTTCCTCCAGCATCTTCACAAGGTCCTTTGCTGTTGTTCTGGGATTGATTTGCACTTTTCGCACCAAGGTACATTCATCTCTAGGAGACAGAATATGCCTCCTTCCTGAGCGGTATGACGACTGCGTGGTCCCATGGTGTTTATAATTGTGTGTTATTGTTTGTACAGATGAACGTGGTACCTTCAGGCATTCGGAAATTGCTCCCAAGGATGAACCAGACTTGTGGAGGTCTACAATTGTTTTTCTGAGGTCTTGGCTGATTTTCTTTCAGTTTTCCCATGATGTCAAGCAAAGAGGCACTGAGTTTGAAGGTAGGCCTTAAAATGCCTCCATAGGTACACCTCCAATTGACTTAAATTATGTAAATTAGCCTATCAGAAGCTTCTAAAGCCATGACATCATTTTCTGGAATTTTCCAAGCTGTTTAAAGGCATAGTCAACTTAGTGTATGTAAACTTCTGACCCACTAGAATTGGGATACAGTGAATTATAAATGTTGGAAAAATGACTTGTGTCATGCACAAAGTAGATGTCTTAACCGACTTGCCAAAACTATAGTTTGTTAACAAGAAATTTGTGGAGTGGTTGAAGAACGGGTTTTAATGACTCCAACCTAAGTGTTGAAAACTTCAGACTTCAACTGTATATACATATATATATATATATATATATATATATATATTTTTTTTTTTCTAAATCAAATAGCTAAATTATCCCTAGCATGACCATCTTAAGACAAAACATCTTAAGACCCCTCCTCGGGCATAGACTTTTAAGAATTAAAGGTAGTTCATGAACTAAGTTAGCTAAAACTTTGTCAACCTTTTAATGTATGTGATCTCTGCCCACTGTATGCACCTAGTGTCCTACAGACATACTGCATTGTGCATTGACCTGAATGGGATATCGACTGGATTCATTCCAATTACAAAGAATAAAAAGATATCTCAGGATCTAAGTTTGATAAAACTGTATCAATCTTTAATGCTGTGTGCTGCAATTCTACGAACACACTCAAGGAAAGCACTTCAGTTCCTATCACATGATATGTCTTTGTCCCACATGGCACCATATTCCCTGTATAATGCACTACTTTTGACAAAGTACCTCACTAAATACAGTGGGGGAAAAAAGTATTTAGTCAGCCACCAATTGTGCAAGTTCTCTCACTTAAAAAGATGAGAGAGGCCTGTAATTTTCATCATAGGTACACTTCAACTATGACAGACAAAATGAGGAAAAAAATCCAGAAAATCACATTGTAGGATTTTTTATGAATTTATTTGCAAATTATGGTGGAAAATAAGTATTTGGTCACATACAAACAAGCAAGATTTCTGGCTCTCACAGACCTGTAACTTCTTCTTTAAGAGGCTCCTCTGTCCTCCACTCATTACCTGTATTAATGGCACCTGTTTGAACTTGTTATCAGTATAAAAGACACCTGTCCACAACCTCAAACAGTCACACTCCAAACTCCACTATGGCCAAGACCAAAGAGCTGTCAAAGGACACCAGAAACAAAATTGTAGACCTGCACCAGGTTGGGAAGACTGAATCTGCAATAGGTAAGCAGCTTGGTTTGAAGAAATCAACTGTGGGAGCAATTATTAGGAAATGGAAGACATACAAGACCACTGATAATCTTCCTCGATCTGGGGCTCCACGCAAGATCTCACCCGTGGGGTCAAAATGATCACAAGAACGGTGAGCAAAAATCCCAGAACCACACGGGGACCTAGTGAATGACCTGCAGAGAGCTGGGACCAAAGTAACAAAGCCTACCATCAGTAACACACTACGCCGCCAGGGACTCAAATCCTGCAGTGCCAGACGTGTCCCCCTGCTTAAGCCAGTACATGTTCAGGCCCGTCTAAAGTTTGCTAGAGAGCATTTGGATGATCCAGATGAGGATTGGGAGAATGTCAGATGAAACCAAAATATAACTTTTTGGTAAAAACTCAACTCGTCGTGTTTGGAGGACAAAGAATGCTGAGTTGCATCCAAAGAACACCATACCTACTGTGAAGCATGGGGGTGGAAACATCATGCTTTTGGGCTGTTTTTCTGCAAAGGGACCAGGACGACTGATCTGTGTAAAGGAAAGAATGAATGGGGCCATGTATCGTGAGATTTTGAGTGAAAACCTCCTTCCATTAGCAAGGGCATTGAAGATGAAACGTGGCTGGGTCTTTCAGCATGACAATGATCCCAAACACACCGCCCGGGCAACGAAGGAGTGGCTTCGTAAGAAGCATTTCAAGGTCCTGGAGTGGCCTAGCCAGTCTCCAGATCTAAACCCCATAGAAAATCTTTGGAGGGAGTTGAAAGTCCGTGTTGCCCAGCGACAGCCCCAAAACATCACTGCTCTAGAGGAGATCTGCATGGAGGAATGGGCCAAAATACCAGCAACAGTGTGTGAAAACCTTGTGAAGACTTACAGAAAACGTTTGACCGCTGTCATTGCCAACAAAGGGTATATAACAAAGTATTGAGATAAACTTTTGTTATTGACCAAATACTTATTTTCCACCATAATTTGCAAATAAATTCATTAAAAATCCTACAATGTGATTTTCTGGATTTTTTTTCCTCATTTTGTCTGTCATAGTTGAAGTGTACCTATGATGAAAATTACAGGCCTCTCTCATCTTTTTAAGTGAGAGAACTTGCACAATTGGTGGCTGACTAAATACTTTTTTTCCCCACTGTACATATTAGGGTGTTATTTTGGGCGGAGGCTATGTGTTTTAAGACCAGTGTGATAGCGGTGCAGTGACCGTGAGGAAACATTCTGGTACTCTGTACCCAACATTTTTTTACCTTTATTTCAACCAGGAAGTCCAGTTGAGGTTAAAATACCTTATTTTTCAAAGGAGAACAATAAAGAAGTTACTCTGCCCTCAGCCACTGACATTAGGTAATGTGTGAAGTAAGGGTTTCTCTTGTCTCAAGCCCTGTTAAAGGGCATGTGTGTGTGTGTGTCAGGTATTTGAGATGTGTGTGTGTTGTGCTTCCTGCTTTGGAATGTTTTTTAGGAACATGCTGTGTAACCTTGTTATTGTCAGTGTTTTGGCGCTGCTTGTGTGAGCTAAAAACCAAGCATTCTGATTGGCTCTTTTGGAGCACTCCCCCTTCAGAACCCCCTCTCCTCCTTAACCAGGGATACTCAGATGCTTTGGCAGGATCACCATGGAAACTGCTGCTCCCTCTGCCTCTGTCGCCACCACAGTGTTTCGCTTCTGGAACACTCCAGCAAGAGATCCGCTCTCCTTCCCTCCTCCTCCACTCTCTTCCCACACTCTACACTGGGAACCACCTCTCTGGTCTAGAGGATACTTCCCTCTGGTCTATAGACTAGACCTGTCTAACAGAATAGCTATTCTATGATATTTAATTCTGTTATTATGCACTTATATTTGTCTGTTTCCTATATGCTATGTGTCCATGTGCTGTATGCATTTATACTTTCATAGCTTCTTTATTGTTCTCCTTTGAAACATAGGGATTTGGACTTCCTGGTTGAAATAAAGGTAAAAAGAAATATCTTAAGCTACTGTAGGGTATCAGATCTCAAGGTCTTCTCTTCTTTAATATTAAAACCCTTTAAGATGCTTTGTTTGTAAATGGTGTCTGAGTGTTGGAATGGGCCCCTGGCTATCCATAAAGAAAAAAGAAAAAGGAAAAGGCCATCTGGTTTTCTTAATATAAGGAATTTGAAATGATTTATACTTTTACTTTTAATACTTAAGTATATTTTAGCAATTGCATTTACTTTTGATACTTAGGTATATTACTCAAGAGTATTTTACTGGGTGACTTTTACTTGAGTCATTTTCTGTTAACATATCTTTACTTTTACTCAAGAATGACAATTGGGTACTTTTTCCACCACTGCTATCCCCCATAGTACCAAAGTCGATAGGCTAGTGCTTTACACGTAGGTTGTAAAGTCATTAAAACTTGTTTTTCAACCACTCCACAAATTTCTTGTTAACAAACTATAGTTTTGGCAAGTAATTTAGGACATCTACTTTGTGCATGACACAAGTCATTTTTCCAACAATTGTTTACGGACAGATTATTTCACTTATAATTGACTGTATCACAATTCCTGTGGGTCAGAAGTTTACATACACTAAGATGACTGTGCCTTTGGGATACTTTAGCTATTTGATTTAGAATTTTAGGACCCCATTAAGTATAAAAAAAGTATTTGATAAAATTATGAATTTTGCCTTTACTTCTATAGCCCAGAGAAACCCATTGAATAAAAAAAGCAAAAAAAAGAGTAATCAAAAACAAGGTGTTGAAGTGTTTGTCCTTTATCTTGGGGATATAAGAAAGCACAGAAAAAAAAGAAATAATATATATATATATATATATATATATACACACATACATATATATATATATATATATATATATATGTATATACAGTTGAAGTCGGAAGTTTTCAAACACTTAGGTTGGAGTCATTAAAACTCGTTCTTCAACCACTCCACAAATTTCTTGTTAACAAACTATAGTTTTGGCAAGTCGGTTAGGACATCTACTTTGTGCATGACACAAGTCATTTTTCCAACAATTATAATTCACTGTATCCCAATTCTAGTGGGTCAGAAGTTTACATACACTAAGTTGACTGTGCCTTTAAACAGCTTGGAAAATTCCAGAAAATTATGTCATGGCTTTAGAAGCTTCTGATAGGCTAATTGACATAATTTGAGTCAATTTGAGGTGTACTTGTGGATGTATTTCAAGGCCTACCTTCAAACTCAGTGCCTCTTTGCTTGACATCATGGGAAAATCAAAAGAAATCAGCCAAGACTTCAGAAAAACAATTGTAGACCTTCACAAGTCTGATTCATCCTTGGGAGCAATTTCCAAATGCCTGAAGGTACCACGTTCATCTGCACAAACAATAGTACGCAAGTATAAACACCATGGGACCACGCAGCCGTCATACCGCTCAGGAAGGAGGCGCGTTCTGTCTCCTAGAGATGAACATACTTTGGTGCGAAAAGTGCAAATCAATCCCAGAACAAAAAGCAAAGGAAGATGTGAAGATGCTGGAGGAAACAGGTACAAAAGTATCTATATAATGCTTGGTCGCAAATGAGTCTTCCAAATGGACAATGACCCCAAGCATACTTCCAAAGTTGTGGCAAAATGGATTAATGACAACAAAGTCAAGGTATTGGAGTGGCTATTACAAAGCCCTGACCTCAATCCTATAGAAAATCTGTGGGCAGAACTGAAAAAGCGTGTGCGAGCAAGGAGGCCTACAAACCTGTCTCAGTTACACCAGCTCTGTCTGGAAGAATAGGCCAAAATTCACCCAACTTATTGTGGGAAGCTTGTGGAAGGCTTCCCGAAATGTTTGACCCAAGTTAAACAATTTAAAGGCAATGCTACAAAATTCTAATTGAGTGTATGTAAACTTATGACCCACTGGGAATGTGATGAAAGAAATAAAAGCTGAAATAAATCATTCTCTGTAGTATTATTCTGACATTTCACATTTTTAAAATAAAGTGATGATCATAAACTGACCTAAGACAGGGAATTTTTACTAGGATTAAATGTCATGAATTGTGAAAAACTGAGTGTAAATGTTAAGGTGTATGTAAACTTCCGACTTCAACTGTATATCCAAAAATCTACTCCATTAAATTAGCAATAATATACTGTATGTGTTTAGATTTTTATTGCAATAAGGTAGTCAAGCACCATACTCTACCATCATATTAGATGACATCTGCACCATAATAAATGTTTAGAGAAATCGGCAGATAGATATTTCTCTAAATATAAAATTATGATAGATATTACATTCATGACGATGTCTGATAAATGTTTCTGTAAAACTATGATATGATATAATATTAATGATATCTGTATTTCTAAACGATGACGTATATTATATTCATGTCTATATTACACAATATGACAAAAGCCATCTGAGCGTTGCTGTAGCTATCAGGAATCTAAAAACACTGGCAGGGCCCCATTTCGACCGTCATTAGACTAGAACCACAGACGGTGCTGTCTGTATACGTCCTCACTAGCATCCTTGCTAACCGTCACAAAATAAAAAATCCTTTACTGTTCCCCCACAACTATATGCTGCTATACTGTTCCCCTTCCACCCACAGTGTCTCCAGGGTCCTACATGTTACAGGTACAGTGGCCCACAGCAGAGTACCATGGTAGGGAATGGAATCTGAGTGCCTGGGGAAATTACGATGTTGAAGAAGAAAGAGTTTAGTGATTTATTTCAGAGAGTGTTCTATAGGGGTAAATGGGGTAATGTCTGAAATTAAGCTACGTAATCCCAGACAATTGTGTTTGTAAACTTGCTTAGATGTTCTAATGTATGTTACTATATACCAATGTACGCTGAGTATGTCCTAAACAATAGATCCTTCCTCTGTCCCAACCTTATATGTGACCCGTTTCAGGAAACAACTTCACAGGAGAGCCGTTTGAACATAATAATATTTATTTTTATCAAAATGTGTTTTTTGGCAGAAATGCCTTCTCGAACATGTGAGCTATCATGTGCCTTTATAACAAACTTTTATGCCATCTGTAAATACGAATAAAGTTGTTAAATTACAAGTCTAGTTGATTTAGCCAAAGAAAAAGTCAGGAACCTTCCTGCTAGACATGGATTGGCTGAGATAATGAGTGGGAGCTCTCCACAGCTGATGTGAGTAAGACCTTTAAACAGGTCAACATTCACAAGGCCGCAGGGCCCGACGGATTACCAGGACGTGTATTGCGAGCATGCGCTGACCAACTGGCAAGTGTCTTCACTGACATTTTCAAACTCTCCCTGTCCGAGTCTATAATACCAACATATTTTATGCAGACCACTATAGTCCCTGTGCCCAAGAACACTAAGGTAACCTGCCTAAACACCTACTGACCCGTAACACTCACGTCTGTAGCCATGAAGTGCATGGTGGGAGACATAGCAAATGAGGAGCTGGTGGGAGACATAGCAGAGACCAATCGCTGTGCCTTGGAGCTACAGGAGAAGAGAGAGCCAGGAGTGGGGGGGACAACCACAATTCGTGAAATGTATACCTTCCTGGTGACAGTCCTTCTCACGGGGATACTAAAGAAGAACTCCCTAAGAGAATACTGAAGCACAGATCCTATGTTTGCAACTCCCTTCTTTGCCTGTGATATTCTATGATGGTCAGTCTTGAACGGAACCCCAAGAAAATGCCAAGATAATGCTATATATCAAAAATTATTATCTAAATTTAAATCAGATTATTATACACATTTATATATCTTATTACACAAACTTCAAATTAACACTTATTTCCACACTTCACTCCACATTAACCTCACCAGTCCTACTGTGATCAGCTACCACGGATCTGGACTTTTGGTTGCCTGCAACTGGCTAATTATCAATTATGCCCAAGAATACCTCACTTAAGAACACTCTTATCAACTCAACTCAGTTCTGCTAGTTACCTCAGCTGTGGCCCTCTTAAGGAAGACCGCGCTCTGAGCGCACCCTCAACAGGGGCTTTTATGTTTTTATTATTTCAATGTTTTCTTATTTTTTCATCACTTATTGATAAATTGTCAAAGCCTACCTCTCTCAGTACTCTGTCAAAAATCTGGTATCCACCCGTGCCCGCTACCTCTCAGATCTTAGGTGGGTCCAGCTGCTCAAATAATGAGTGTGGTTTTCCCTGAGATCCCACTTTCTGATTCTCTGTGCACAGTTTACCCAGATCTTCAGGATCGGTCAACAGGTGAAGTTGCAGAGATCCCCCCCCCTCATCGCCAAAAATGTTGTGGAAATTTCAGTATTGAGAGTGACTTTTGCATTTCTTCAAACAATCATCTTTATTTAATATCGATGAATTATTGCAATGATGAAACCCGTCAACCCAACAGTTTTGACTGTTGGGCTGAGTAACCTCTCCTTTACAGACCATGCTGTTTTGATAAAAAAAGTCAGTTAAGAACAAATTCTTATTTACAATGACCGGCCTACCCTTATATAGCTGATACCAAGAATGCTCAGTCATGGCTGGTTCAACCCCTCCCATATAGACCCTTTTTTCCAAAGACTGCTTCCTAGTGCTGCTGCAATGACTGCATTTCATCAACAATGCTACTGCCATCCTAAATGACCCGTTATACAAAATAAGAAGTGTCAACAGCTGGCAGTAAAGTGGCAGTAAAGTGTCGATACAGCAACCATGTTGGCCACAGGGAAGATGGACCACCTGACGGGAGAGAGAAAAATCAAACCAGACTGCGTGCTTGACTATAACCTCAAAGTGGGGGCAGTGGATAAGGCGGACGTGATAAACAGCTTTGTGGAATGCACTCAGAAAATGACCAAGTGGTATAAGAAGATATTTTTCAATTTTTACAGGGTAGCTTCAAAATACAACAAGCCAATAATTCTCTGATGCAATTAGCATCGTTTTACAGAGCTAATAGAAGAATGTAGCTAGCTACATAAGCACGATTGAATATAACACCATAAAGGTTATAAAATGAGTTACATTACCTTCCGTGTTCGCGGTTATAAGGAATATACACAAATATACACTGCTCAAAAAAATAAAGGGAACACTAAAATAACACATCCTAGATCTGAATGAATGAAATAATCTTATTCAATACTTTTTTCTTTACATAGTTGAATGTGCTGACAACAAAAAAAATATCAATGGAAATCAAATGTATCAACCCATGGAGGTCTGGATTTGGAGTCACACTCAAAATTAAAGTGGAAAACCACACTACAGCCTGATCCAACTTTGATGTAATGTCCTTAAAACAAGTCAAAATGAGGCTCAGTAGTGTGTGTGGCCTCCACGTGCCTGAATGACCTCCCTACAACGCCTGGGCATGCTCCTGATGAGGTGGCGGATGGTCTCCTGAGGGATCTCCTCCCAGACCTGGACTAAAGCATCCGCCAACTCCTGGACAGTCTGTGGTGCAACGTGGCGTTGGTGGATGGAGCGAGACATGATGTCCCAGATGTGCTCAATTGGATTCAGGTCTGGGGAACGGGCGGGCCAGTCCTTAGCATCAATGCCTTCCTCTTGCAGGAACTGCTGACACACTCCAGCCACATGAGGTCTAGCATTGTCTTGCATTAGGAGGAACCCAGGGCCAACCGCACCAGCATATGGTCTCACAAGGGGTCTGAGGATCTCATCTCGGTACCTAATGGCAGTCAGGCTACCTCTGGCGAGCACATGGAGGGCTGTGCGGCCCCCAAAGAAATGCCACCCCACACCATGACTGACCCACCGCCAAACCGGTCATGCTGGAGGATGTTGCAGGCAGCAGAACGTTCTCCACGGCGTCTCCAGACTCTGTCACGTCTGTCACATGTGCTCAGTGTGAACCTGCTTTCATCTGTGAAGAGCACAGGGCGCCAATGGCGAATTTGCCAATCTTGGTGTTCTCTGGCAAATGCCAAACGTCCTGCACGGTGTTGGGCTGTAAGCACAACCCCCACCTGTGGACGTCGGGCCCTCATACCACCCTCATGGAGTCTGTTTCTGACCGTTTGAGCAGACACATGCACATTTGTGGCCTGCTGGAGGTCATTTTGCAGGGCTCTGGCAGTGCTCCTCCTTGCACAAAGGCGGAGGTAGTGGTCCTGCTGCTGGGTTGTTGCCCTCCTACGGCCTCCTCCACGTCTCCTGATGTACTGGCCTGTCTCCTGGTAGCGCCTCCATGCTCTGGACACTATGCTGACAGACACAGCAAACCTTCTTGCCACAGCTCGCATTGATGTGCCATCCTGGATGAGCTGCACTACCTGAGCCACTTGTGTGGGTTGTAGACTCCATCTCATGCTACCACTAAAGTGAAAGCACCGCCAGCATTCAAAAGTGACCAAAACATAAGCCAGGAAGCATAGGAACTGAGAAGTGGTCTGTGGTCACCACCTGCAGAACCACTCCTTTATTGGGGTGTCTTGCTAATTGCCTATAATTTCCACCTGTTGTCTATTCCATTTGCACAACAGCATGTGAAATGTATTGTCAATCAGTGTTGCTTCCTAAGTGGACAGTTTGATTTCACAGAAGTGTGATTGACTTGGAGTTACATTGTGTTGTTTAAGTGTTCCCTTTATTTTTTTGAGCAGTGTATTATGCTCCGTACACACAGTGAGCTACAGTAGAAACTGTATAACACGACATACAGAAACTATTATAATGTAATAAGGCACTTACTTTGATAGAAACGCAGTCTGGATTTGAACATGGGTGTCTGTAGTGACGCCTCTAGCACTGAGACGCTGTGCCTTAGACAGCCGCACCACTTGGGAGTCATAAGGCCAGGGTAGCTTCAAAATACAACACATGCTAATACTTCTCTGACGCAATAGCATTGCTTTCCAGAGCTAATAGAAGAATGGAGCTAGCTACCTAAGCATTGAGTATAACACCATAAAGGTTATGAAATGAGTAATGTTACCTCGCGGTTATAAGGAATATACACAATAATATTATGCTACAGTATAAACGACATAACACAACATGCAGAAACTATTATAACGTAATAAGGCACTTACTTTGATAGAAACGCACACATTTCCAAAGTTATTATTGGTAACAAAAACAACAACTATGAACGCGATGCATCCCCAGCTCCACATGTATCCTCAACGGTTCCTAGACGTCCAGAAATTATAGACTTTCCGCTACTTTCTAAAATAACATCTCGCACTTAATAATACCACCCTGTGATATTCTATGATGGTCAATCTTGAACGGAACCCCAAGAAAATGCCAAGATAATGCTATATATCAAAAATTATTATCTAAATTTAAATCAGATTATTATACACATTTATATATCTTATTACACAAACTTCAAATTAACACTTATTTCCACACTTCACTCCACATTAACCTCACCAGTCCTACTGTGATCAGCTACCACGGATCTGGACTTTTGGTTGCCTGCAACTGGCTAATTATCAATTATGCCCAAGAATACCTCACTTAAGGACACTCTTATCAACTCAACTCAGTTCTGCTAGTTACCTCAGCTGTGGCCCTCTTAAGGAAGACCTCGCTCTGAGCGCACCCTCAACAGGGGCTTTTATGTTTTTATTATTTCAATGTTTTCTTATTTTTTCATCACTTATTGATAAATTGTCAAAGCCTACCTCTCTCAGTACTCTGTCAAAAATCTGGTATCCACCCGTGCCCGCTACCTCTCAGATCTTAGGTGGGTCCAGCTGCTCAAATAATGAGTGTGGTTTTCCCTGAGATCCCACTTTCTGATTCTCTGTGCACAGTTTACCCAGATCTTCAGGATCGGTCAACAGGTGAAGTTGCAGAGATCCCCCCCTCGTCGCCAAAAATGTTGTGGAAATTTCAGTATTGAGAGAGACTTTGGCATTTCTTCAAACAATCATCTTTATTTAATATCGATGAATTATTGCAATAATGAAACCCGTCAACCCAACAGATTTGACTGTTGGGCTGAGTAACCTCTCCTTTACAGACCATGCTGTTTTGATTTAAAAAAAAATATTGAACCTTTGTTTAACTTGGCAAGTCAGTTAAGAACAAATTCTTATTTACAATGACCGGCCTACCCTTATATAGCTGATACCAAGAATGCTCAGTCATGGCTGGTTCAACCCCTCCCATATAGATTGGGAGGCATCATAAGTCACTTTGGGTTCATCCTCTGGTCATCTGCCTCTGGTGTTGTTTCCCAGATGCCAGGATAATTAGGAATACTGAGGACTTTGTTCTGTTCCTCGGTGACACCCACTATCTCGGTGACACCCACCACATCTTAATTATTGAATGCCAGCTCTAGATTTATAGGCCCCTCAGTTCACACAGACATTTAATAGAAAATAAATGTCTCACTGTTTAATTAAGTGTATCATCGTCAAATCAGCCAAATATATAATTTTTCTATCACAAACCAGCTAGATCATGCTGGTCAGTCCAGCTTGACCAGAATCCGACCAACACTGACCATGATAGACCAGCTTGAAATTTATGCTGGTCTATGTTGTATTTTTCATCAGGGTAAGGCTGGCCAGTTTGTGGTTGTCTGTTTGTGTGCGTTTTCAAGATAAACAGTGATCTGACCAGAAGGTCATCGAGAAAGCAGGTCAGCATGACAAGACAAACCTCTGATTGGTCACTCATGTTGATTTTAGGGTGACCTCGCTCCTCTACCCCCTCTCCTTTTCCCTACGCCACATCCTCTGCAGGTTTACTGCCACCCTCCATGTCACCCATGTTGATTTTAGGGTGACCTCCACCCCCCGTTCCCTCCCTTCTCTTCTAGTTTTACTCTAAGCCAATGAACTAATAAACTATGTAATCTCTCTTCCCTTCATATACAGCCATCATAAACAAAGGTTCAAATCAAACATTTGACTGACAGGAAAAGATATTGAACCAACAGACATAAATAATAGACAGACACAAAAATATTTTCATCAAATGCTTGCGCAAGCAAGCTATGATGACTTCATTCCCCATTTTCTGTCTCCCTTCCACTTTTCTGTCCCCCTTTTTCTGTCCACTCCCCTGCTATCCTTTACTGTCATTCATTTGTAACAACAGGCCGGTCGGCCATCCACTGTTTTGGAACACAGAAGCTGCAGTGAACGAAGTGAACCTGTAAAACAATCACTTCTGACGATGTAGGTGGCTACCCATTGGCTTCCTCTTTCTGTGGTGGATAGCAGAGGGCCCCCTTACCTAACTGCCCAACACACCAACAGGGCGTAGCGGTAGTGACTCCCTCCGAGCCCCCCACCACCATACACTGTCCCCCGGCCAAAATGCACACAAAATCCCCCGCCCACAAACACACCCTGACCCACCATAGCACACAGCAGAATTCCCCATCCCTCCCCTCCTTTCCCTCCCTGCTCTTCCTGTTTTCCAGCCTCACTCCTCCTGGCCATTTATTTTAGTCGTCTGCTGAATCGTTCCACGAAATAGGTGCCTTTTGGACATTCAAACTTTTAAGAACTAAAAAATATCTCTTCTTTCAACATTTAATTGCAGTGAGAATATGTTTTGTCTACAGAAAAATACAGGCACGCCGATGAAGCTGTTGGTCATCATTTGAACAATTTCATCTTTGTCAAATGAGCACCAATCGGGGTCAAACAAAGCTAGCTAGATAGCCAATGAGCTGGGCTTTACGGGAGTATCCGGAAACCATATATATGTAGCTTCTAACCTTGTACGACAGCATGCCTTTTCATTTTGGACAAACATTTGCAAATGTTGAAATCAAAATCAAACCACATCAAATTTTATTGGTCACATACACATGGTTAGCAGATGTTAATATGAGTGTAGCGAAATGCTTGTGCGTCTAGTAGTGGTAATGCTTGTGCGTCCGACCGTGCAGTAATATCTAACAAGTAATCTAACAATTTCACAACAACTACCTTGTACACACAAATATATGGATGAGCGATGGCTGAACGGCATAGGCAAGATGCAGTAGATGGTATAGAGTACAGTATATACATATGATAAGTAATGTAGGGTATGTAAACATTATACAAAGTGGCATTGTTTAAGTGACTAGTGAAACATTTGTTACATCCAATTATTAATTATTAAAGTTGTGCAGACCTCACTACCCTCTGGAGAGCCTTACGGTTGTGGGCGGAGCAATTGCCGTACCAGGCGGTGATACAGCACGACAGGATGCTCTCGATTGTGCATCTGTAAAAGTTTGTAAGTGTTTTTGGTGACAAGCCAAATTTCTTCAGCCTTCTGAGGTTGAAGATGCGCTGTTGTGCCTTTTTCACCACGCTGTCTGTGTGGGTGGACCATTTCAGTTTGTCCATGATATGTACACCGAGGAACTTAAAACCTTAAAACCTTAAAACCACCTTATCCACTACTGTCCCCTCGATGTGGATAAGGGGGTGCTCCCTCTGCTGTTTCCTGAAGTCCACGATCATCTCCTTTGTTTTGTTGATGTTGAGTGTGAGGTTATTTTCCTGACACCACACTCCGAGGGCCCTCACCTCATCCCTGTAGGCCGTCTCGTCATTGTTGGTAATCAAGCCTACCACTGTAGTGTCGTCTGCAAACTTGATGATTGAGTTGGAGGCGTGCATGGCCACACAGTCATGGGTGAACGGGGAGTACAGGAGAGGGCTGAGAACGCACCCTTGTGGGGCCCCAGTGTTGAGGATCAGCGGGGTGGAGATGTTGTTTCCTACCCTCACCACCTGGGGGGCGGCCCGTCAGAAAGTCCAGGACCCAGTTGCACAGGACGGGGTCGAGACCCAGGGTCTCGAGCTTAATGACGAGTTTTAAGGGTACTATGGTGTTGAATGCTGAGCTGTAATCGATGAACAGCATTCTTACATAGGTATTCCTTTTGTCCAGATGGGTTAGGGCAGTGTGCAGTGTGATTGCGATTGTGTTGTCTGTGGACCTATTGGGGCGGTAAGCAAATTGGAGTGGGTCTAGGGTGTCAGGTAGGGTGGAGGTGATATGATCCTTGACTAGTCTCTCAAAGCACTTCATGATGACGGAAGTGAGTGCTACGGGGCGATAGTCGTTTAGCTAGTTACCTTAGCTTTCTTGGGAACAGGAACAATGGTGACCCTCTTGAAACATGTGGGAACAGCAGACTGGTATAGGGATTGATTGAATATGTCCATAAACACTCCAGCCAGCTGGTGTGCGCTGAGAACGCGGCTTGGGATGCCGTCTGGGCCAGCAGCCTTGCGAGGGTTAACACGTTTAAATGTTTTACTCACGTTGGCTGCGGTGAAGTAGAGCCCGCAGGTTTTGGTAGTGGGCCGTGTCAGTGGCACTGTATTGTCCTCAAAGCGAGCAAAGAAGTTGTTTAGTTGGTCTGGGAGCAAGACATCGGTGTCCGCGACGTGGCTGGTTTTCTTTTTGTAGTCCGTGATTGACTGTAGACCCAGCCACATACGTCTTGTTTCTGAGAATTGTTTCATTGAATTGTGACTCTACTTTGTCTCTATACTGAAGCTTAGCTTGATTGCCTTGCGGAGGGAATAGCTACACTGTTTGTATTTGGTCATGTTTCTGGTCGCCTTGCCATGATTAAAAGCAGTGGCTTGCGCTTTAGTTTTGCGGTTTCTGGTTGGGAAAGTTTTAATATTCACCGTGGGTACCACATCACCGATGCACTTACTAATGAACTCATTCATCGAATCAGCGTATACATCAATGTCATTGTCCAATCTTGAAGCGTGGAATCAGATTGGTCGGACCAGCGTTGAACAGACCTGAGTACGGACGTTTCCTGTTTTAGTTTCTGTATGTAGGCTGGGAGCAACAAAAAGGAGTCGTGGTCAGATTTGCCGAAAGGAGGGCGAGGGAAGGCTTTGTATGCGTTGCGGAAATTAGATTAGCAATGATCCAGAGTTTTACCAGCCCGTGTCGCTTATTCGATATGCTGATAAAATTTAGGGAGCCTTGTTTTCAGATTAGCCTTGTTAAAATCCCCAGCTACAATAAATGCAGCCTCAGGATATGTGGTTTCCAGTTTACAGTCCAATGAATTTTTTTCAGGGCCGTCGAGGTGGCTGCTTGGGGGGGGGATGTACACGGCTGTGATTATAATCTAAGAGAATTCTCTTGGTAGATAATGCGGTCAGCATTTGATCGTAAGGAATTCTAGGTCAGGTGAACAAAAGGACTTGAGTTCCTGTATGTTATTACGATCACACCACGACTCGTTAATCATAAGGCATACACCCCCACCCTTCTTCTTACTAGAGAGATGTTTGTTTCTCAAACACTTTTATTTCTTATAATATGGCTACTAATACTTGGAAAGCTAAATCAAAGTCCAAGTACACAGATTTGAATGCGAACTTCTCCTTCACGATTTGCCCAAATGTACCTGGGGACTTCACACTAAAGGTCTTGAGGATCAGTCATTCTCCATGTTATCCATCTGAATCTTTAAACATACATCTTGTGGACACTATCAGAATTACAACCAGAGTGATGGCTTTAACAGTGACCTTTCTCTTGCATTTCAAAGATGGTGGTAAAAAAACACTGGTTGGTTTGTTCTTTGTATTTTCTTCTACCAGATCTATTGTGTTTAATTCTCTCACAAACTTCAAAGTGTTTCCTATCAAATGGTACCAAGAATATACATATCCTTGCTTCAGGGCCTGAGCTACAGGGAGTTAGATTTAGGTATGTTATTTAGGTGTAAATTTGAAAAAAGGGGGCTATCCCTAAGAAGTTAATAACAAACTTGTATGCCATCTGTAAATACAAATAAAATTGTTAAATTACGAGCCTCTTTGGATAAGCGACCGAAAAAGTGAGAAACCTTCCCACTAGCCATGATTGGCTGAGATAATGAGTGGGTTGGACATGCCGAGAGAAGAGTTCGGATTGGTCTGCCATATAGTAGGCTTCTGTCTATTTGAGCTGATCAGTCTGTGTTGGTAATCCTGTCAAACGCAACTTTTTTTTAAATGTATCGTGTAGTGGAGCTGCATAAGTGTTGCTCTCCACTTAATGGAGGATCGAGTTTTGAAATCAGTGGATTTAGAGTATGATAGCTAATTTTATTTAAAAAAAATGTTATTTCACCTTTATGCAGTGGTGTCGGTTTTGAAGAGTCTGGAGTGCCCAAAGTAAAATGCCTGCCACACAGGCCCAGGAACTAGGATATACACATAATTAGTACTATTTGATAGGGAACACTCTGAAGTTTCTAAATTTGTTAAAATAATGTCTGTGAGTATAACAGAACTGATATAGCAGGCGAAAACCCGAGGAATTTCTGTCCCGAATGATTTTTTTTGTGACATTTCCTCAGTTTGATAGGCTTCCTATTGAAATCTGTGTAAAATAGCTCCCAGATTGCAGAACCTATGGCTTCCACTAGATGTCAACAGTCTTTAGACAGTGTTTCATGGCTTTATCATGGAACAGAATCGAATAGAAGAAGAATTGGTGAAAGAACCACGGATGTCAATAACTTTTCCTGGGGGCGAGACCGTGAGCGTGCTCCTCTTTATTTTCCTTTTATGAAGTTTAGGATATCATCCGTGTAAAATATAATCGTTAATATTCATAAAAGTATACCTAAGGATACATTATAAATGATGTTTGATTTGTTTGGGCAAAGTTGATATAAGGTATAATTTGAACGCTTTCTCTTCACTGTACAATGTGCGACTCGACGGTGGATTTTCTGACCATAATACTCCAACCAAACGGAGATTTATGGATATAATAAATGACTTTTTCGAACAAAAGAACCATGGATTGTCTTTTTGGACATTTCGGATGCCCTCAGCAGAAGATCTTCAAAAGGTAAGTGATTTATTTTAGCTCTTATATGTGTTTTGTGTGACCCGCGCTGGTTATGGATTTATGCTAATGAATAAAATATGAGAGGTGCTATCCTCAAACAATCAAATGTTGTGCTTTCGCCGTAAAGCCTTTTTGAAATCTGACAACAATGTGATATTGCCAAGACTCAGAGATTTTGATGACTATGCAACACTTGTATATTGATGAATGTTTAATAATTCAACTTTGGATTTTGAATTTGGCGCCTTACATTTCACCGGGTAGTGTCGGGAACGGGGCGCTAGCGCTCCAGTGCTCCTTAATGATGCTTAAGAGATTAACCAGGTAGGCCAGTTGAGAACCAGTTCTCATTTACAACAGCGACCTGGCCAAGATAAAGCAAAGCAGTGCGACACAAACAATAACAGAGTTACACATGGAATAAACAAACGTACAGTCAAAAACACAATAGAAAAAATATGTATACATTTAGGGAGGTAAGGCAGTAAATAGGCCATAGTGGCGAAGTAATTACAATTTAGCAATTAAACACTGGAGTGATAGATGTGCAGAAGATGAATGTGCAAGTAGAGATACTGGGGTGCAAAGGAGCAAAAAAATGTAAGATAATATGGGGATGAGGTAGTTAGATGGGCTATTTACAGATGGGCTATGTACAGGTGCAATGATCTGTTAGCTGCTCTGACAGCTGGTGATTAAAGTTAGTGAGGGTGATATGAGTCTCCAGCTTCAGTGATTTTTGCAATCCGTTCCAGTCATTGGCAGCAGAGAACTGTAAGGAAAGGTGGCCAAAGGAGGGATAGGCTTTGGGGGTGACCAGTGAAATACAGCTGCTGGAGCGCGTGCTACGTGTGCTATGGTGACCAGTGAGCTGAGATAAGGCAGGGCTTTACCTAGCAAAGACTTATAGATGACCTGGTGCGAGTGGGTTTGGTGGCGAATATGAAGCGAGGGCCAGCCAACGAGAGCATACAGGTCGCAGTGGTGGGTAGTATATGGGGCTTTGGTGACAAAACGGATGGCACTGTGATAGACTGCATCCAATTTGCTGAGTAGAGTGTTTGAGGCTATTTGGTAAATGACATCGCCGAAGTCAAGGATTGGTAGGATAGTCAGTTTTACGAGGGTATGTTTGGCAGCATGAGTGAAGGATGCTTTGTTGCAAAATAGGAAGCCGATTCTAGATTTAATTTTGGATTGGAGATGCTTAATGTGAGTCTGGAAGGAGAGTTTACAGTCTAACCAGACACCTAGGTATTTGTAATTGTCCACATTTTCTAAGTCAGTAGTGATGCTGGACGGGCGGTCAGGTGCGGGCAGCGATTGGTTGAAGAGTATGCATTTAGTTTTACTTGCATTTAAGAGCAGTTGGAGGCCATGGAAGGAGAGTTGTATGGCATTGAAGCTCGTCTGGAGGTTAGTTAACTTCTTAGGGAGCGGCTCCCGAGGTGACGGTTTTGGAGAGTCTGGCGTGCCCAAAGTAAAATGCCTCCCACTCAAGCCCAGAAAATAGGATATGCACATAATTAGTACTGTTGGATAGGAAACACTCTGAAGTTTCTAAAAGTGTTAACATAATGTCTGTGAGTATAACAGAACTCATTTAGCAGACAAAACCCCAAGAAAAAGCCATCCAGAAATCAGTTTCTGGTGACCTTTGGCTCTGTTAGACACACTCCCTATTGAATACATTTGTTACCAGGACTGAGACTGCAGTACCTATGGCTTCCACTAGATTTTAGCAGTCTATATACAAAGACTCTGAGAGATTGTAGTAAGCCTTGCGAATAGGTACAAGAAATGGCATGGGGACCTGAAATGCCAACAAGTTTTCTTGGGCGCGAGTCTGGCTGGAGCGCCCCACTTTATTTTACTTATATAAGGTATAGGTGACCATCCGAGTGAAATGTTATCGCTAATATTCATAAAAGGATAGCTAAGGATGCATTTTAACTGGTATTTGATTTGTTTAGGAAAAGTTTATAGGTATATTTGAATGCGTTCTCTTCACGTTTCAATGGGCGATTCGACGTTGGATTTTCTGAACATAACGCACCAACCAAACCGGAGATTTATGGATATAATAAATGACTATTTCTAACAAAGAACCATTGGATGTCTTTGTTGGACACTTGGGAAGCCCTCAGCAGAAGTTCTTCAAAAGGTAAGGGATTTGTTTTCGCTGTGAAATGTGTTTTGTGTGAACCGCGATGGTTTATGAATTTATGCTAATGCAGAAATATTGGAGGTGCTACCCTCAAACAATCAAATGTTGTACTTTCGCCGTAAAGCCTTTCTGAAATCTGACAACGCTGTGATATTGCCAAGAAGAGCTTTTGATGACTATGCAACACTTGTATATTGATGAATGTTTAATAATTCAACTTTTGGATTTTGAATTTGGCGCCTTGCATTTCACCGGGTAGTGTCCCGGAGGAACTACTCCCTAAGTAGTTAAACTCATGGGTACACTACAAAGGCTGCCAGTCTTGACTTGAATGGGAACTGCAATCTATGTATTATACACTAAATTACCAAAAGTATGTGGACACCTGCTCGTCAAACATCTCCTTCCAAAATCATAGGCATTAATATGGAGTTGCTCCCCCCTTTGCTGCTATAATAGCCTCCACTCTTCTGGGAAGGCTTTCCACTAGATGTTGGAACATTGCTGCGGGGACTTGCTTCCATTCAGCCACAACAGCATCACTGAGGTTGGGCACTGATGTTGGGCAATTAGGCCTGGCACGCAGTCGGCGTTCCAGTTCATCCCAAAGGTGTTTGATGGGGTTGAGGTCAGGGCTCTGTGCAGGCCAGTCAAGTTCTTCCACACCGATCTCGACAAACCGTTTGTGACTCACCACCTGTATTCGGTCTTATGTAGCCAAACTTGACATTTTGTTTTTTACTTTGGATAAAAGTAGAGACTCAGAGCTACAAAATGGTATATCATACACTGCATTTTTGAGGAACAATGGGAAAGTAATTATGCTTTGAAAGTTGATAAATATGTAAACTCACTTTTGTGAGAAAATGGCCTTTGAATGTTTTGGTATTTAGTGAAGAGCTCTTCTTTGTCCACACCCATTCAGCATCGTTCACACCCACCCATCTCATTTCACTCTCTGAGCGTTCCGAGCGCACACTTGATGCTCTGGCCAATGATTTGTTTACCTCTGGATAACAAGAAAACAGCCTAACCATCTGTGCTGGCAACAATTTCATTACGCTTTTTTGCCAACGTTTACTGACACATGGGTGTTGTACACTTTAGATTAAGACATGTAGCTAGCTAGCTAAACAATGAACCTAGCTATGTAAACAACATGTAAGATCACATACGTAACGTTAGCTAACAAGCCAGCCAGCTAAAGTTAGCTAGATAAACAACAATGAACATAGTGCCAAATCATGTTGTTACTACCCTGCATGAATGTATTGGGAGATACCAACCAGGTTCAATGTTAGCTAGCTATCATTAGGCTCTAACTAGCAAAGCAAACGGCTCTGGAAAAACGAATAATAACGTCATACACGTAATGTTAGCTAGGGAGCCTTCCAGCTAATGTTAGCTAGCTAGCTAGCAAACAGTACACTTTAGCTTAAAACATGTAGCTAGCTAGTTAGAAACGTGTAATATCTGAAAATGTAGATAGTCTAGTCTAGTCTTACCTATCTTACCAGTACACATCATCATGCATGATGGACGCATCTCCTTGTCACAGATACCATGCCACAATTGCCCTTAGTTTGAAGATGTAATCTGGAGACCAGCGTTTACTCCATCTCTTTAGCCTAAACTGGGACATGTTTATAACCCCGGCCGTCCTACAATCTAAGCTAGATGCCCTCAATCTCACACAAATTATCAATGAACCTACCAGGTACAACCTCAAATCCGTAAATACGGGCACCCTCATAGATATCATCCTGACCAACCTGTCCTCTAAATACACCTTTGCTGTCTTCAACCAGGATCTCAGCGATCACTGCCTCATTGCCTGCATCCGTAATGGTCTGCGGTCAAACGACCACCACTCATCACTGTCAAACGCTCCCTAAAACACTTCAGCGAGCAGGCCTATCTAATCTACCTTGGCCGGGTATCCTTGAAGGATATTGACCTCATCCCGTCAGTAGAGGATGCCTGGTTATTCTTTAAAAGTACTTTCCTCACCATCTTAAAATTTAGAACCAAGAACAGATATAGCCCTTGGTTCACTCCAGACCTGACTGCCCTTGACCAGCACCAAAACATCCTGTGGCGTACTGCATTAGCATCGAATAGCCCCCGCAACTTTTCAGGGAAGTTAGGAACCCATATGCAAAGGCTAGCTTTTCAAACAGAAATTTGCATCCTGTAGCACAAACTCCAAAAAGTTCTGGGACACTGTAAAGTCCATGGAGATTAAGAGCACCTCCTCCCAGCTGCCCACTGCACTGAGGCTAGGAAACACTGTCACTACCGATAAATCCACGATAATTGAGAATTTCAATAAGCATTTTTCTACGGCTGGCCATGCTTTCCACCTGGCTACCCCAACCCCAGTCAACAGTCCTGCACCCCCCACAGCAACTTGCCCAAACCTCCCCAATTTCTCCTTCCCCCAAATCCAGATAGCTGATGTTCTGAAAGAGTTGCAAAATCTGGACCCCTACAAATCAGTTGGGCTAAACAATCTGGATCTTCTCTTTCTAAAATTATCCGCCGCAATTGTTGCAACCCCTATTACTAGCCTGTTCAACCTCTCTTTCATATCGTCTGAGATCCCCAAAGATTGGAAAGCTGCTGTGGTCATCCCCCTCTTCAAAGGGTGAGACATTCTAGACCCAAACTGTTACAGATCTACATATATCCTACCCTGCCTTTCTAAGGTCTTCGAAAGCCAAGTTATCAAACAAATCACTGACCATTTCCAATCCCACCGTACCTTCTCCGCTATGCAATCTGGTTTCCGAGCTGGTCATGGGTGCACCTCAGCTACGCTAAAGGTCCTAAACGACATCATAACCGCCATCGATAAAAGACAATACTGTGCAGCCGTATTCATCGACCTGACCAAGGCTTTTGTCAATCACCACATTCTTGTCCGGACCTTTGGCAGTCTCTATGAGGGTGCCACAGGGTTTAATTCTCGGGCCCACTCTTTTCTCTGTATACATCAATGATGTCGCTCTTGCTGATGGTGATTCTCTGATCCACCTCTACGCAGACGACACCATTCTGTATACTTCTGACCCTTCTTTGGACACTGTGTTAATAACAGTCAAATTTCCAGTGTTAGAGGTTCCAAAACCCTTCTATGGATTATAAATCTATGGCCACATTAAAGCAAGCTGTTCCACAAGGAGTGATAGTAGTGGGAAAAAGGTGCTCGTACATCGATAAGCACACCAAAGACGGCATTAACGATAGTTAATAACATGAAGATGGCACTTGTAAAAGCCTGTTTCAAAGCATAGCCTGCTGAATCTGCAAGATAACTTTTCTTCATTTTGATTTAGCCACAAATTTAAATATGGCACTGACTCACCCATAGATTCAGCATTGTCTCAATGAAGTTTGGCATTCGACTATCCTTGTGCGACATGCACACACAGTTACAAGCCTGCTAGAAATAGCTGCAGGCAGGTGGGCGAGCAATATCCAGCATCGTAGTACAGATGAAGCCTGACCTGGAATGTGAAGCTAACTGAAGCTGGCTAGAATTATAAAAGCCTGAGGAGCTCTAGCTTGGTTCGTGGTATTCCACTCTAGTGACAGACACAGCGAGACACACACTAACCACCATCTCTCTCTGTTAGTCTAATGGCTGGGATGCCAGAGCTATTCAACTAGGAGATGTACAACATACACATTTGTATGTGATTATGTATTAGTGTGACAGAGTTAAGAACATGCCATAGCTCACTCAACAGCTAGCTTGAAATGTCGTGGATGGAGCCATTCAATTGGTACCTTTTCGGTGGCTCAAACTAGTTGTACGTTGTCAAGGAGGTTAGTCACATGTGTTTGTGGGCAGAGGATCACTGGTTCAAGCCCAGTGTGGGACAGGGACATTGGAGGAAGATAATGTTTTTGCATTAGCACTACACACCTGATTCAAATTAGTGGGCCAGCAGAAGCATTGTCGGAGGAAGGCCAGGGTTTGACGGGAGCCAAGGTGACAGTTAAGCCTGGAGCAATGAGCCCATTCCAGGACCTGAGACCAGGCCGAATCAGGGACGGACATCCGGTAAGCTCCTCCAGGGTCCGGCTGGGAACGTTGTGCCTTGTGGACCAGGGTCTCAATACCCCAGACAACTGAAGCCGCATGAGGTAGGGAGGATGGTCTCAAAGTCAGAGGGTGTAGCAGCGGAACTGTACAGGCGAGAGAGGGGCCGTCCGGCTTCACATTCTTGGACCCTGGGCGGTAGGAGTTGAACCTGGTGAATAATTGAGCCCAAATTGCCTGCTAAGAGTTAAGGCGCTTAGCTGTTGCGGAGATATTCTAAATTGCTATGGTCAGTCCACACCAAAAATGGATGTTCTGTCCCTTCCAGTCAGTGCCTCCACTCCTCCAGCTCCATCTTGACCGCCAGAAGTTCCCAGTTCCCTACGTCATAGTTTCTCTCCGCAGAGTTGAGACGATGGGGCAGGAAGGCACAGGGATTAAGCATTTGGTCCTGGGCAGACAGCTGGAACAGGACGGCCCCCACTCCAACGCAGAACCCTGCACCGGCAGGGGAGGCAGAAGGGAGAATGCTACCAGCAGCCAGAGTCCTCAATGTACTCCTCCATGGCCTTGATCTCAGGGCCAGACAGGGAATATAGCCTGCCTCGAGGTGGTCTGATGCCCAGGAGGAGGTCAGTAGCGCAATCATAGGGATGATGCGGAAGAAGGAAGGTAGCCCGAGCCTTGCTGAAAACCTCCAGGAGGTCCTGGTACTCTGCGGGAACGGCAGAGAAATCCTAGGCTTTACCTAAACCCGCAGGAGGACGTCCCAGAGGACGCTGCGCCGCCTTAACTTCTTAGGGAGTGGTGGGGCGCTAGCTCCCGACACTACCAGGTGAAATGCAAGGCGCCAAATGCAAGTTTAATTATTAAACATGGACCCATATACAAGTGTTTCATACTCATCAAAAGCTCTGTTTCTTGGCAATATCACAGCGTTGTCAGATTTCAAAAAGGCTTTACGGCGAAAGCACCACATTTGATTGTTTGAGGGTAGCACCTAACATATTTGTCCCATTACCATGAATTCATAAGCCATCACGGTTCACACAAAACACATTTCACAGCGAAAACAAATCAATTACATGTTGAAGAACTTCTGCTGATGGCTTCCAAAGTGTCCAACGAAGACAATCCATGGTTCTTTTGTTAGAAAAAGTAATGTATTATATCCATAAATCTCTGTTTGGTTCGCGCGTTATAATCAGAAACTACAGCCTCCACTCCTCCATTGAAACCTGAAGAGAACTCGTTCAACTTATACCTATAAACTTGTCCAAGAACAATCAAAAATCATTTTAAATGTATCCTTAGGAACACTTTTACGTATATTTACTATAATAAATCAACCGGAATATAAACTGGGCTATAAGAACGGAAAAAAAACACAGAGCGTGCCTTCTCAGGAGCACGCGTTCTCTTCTGTTGACTTCCAAGGGGACACTTCCTGTTTTCTCTTCTTCTCTGCTCTAATAGCATCCAAAAACAATCTGAACACTGTCTCGAGACTGTTGACATCCAGAGGAAGCGATCGGTACTGCATTCATATGCCCTTATACGGGCATTTTCATAAGGGGAGGGGTTCCAAATGAGGCACTCTGTCAAAACCACTTTTTCCAGGACAGAAATTCCTCTGTGTTTCGCCTGCCATATCCTTTCTGTTTTACTCACAGACAAATGGTTAACACTTTTAGAAAATTCAGAGTGTTTCCTATCCAATGGTACTAAGTATGTGCATATCCTATTTTTTGGGCCTGAATGGGAGGCATTTTACTTTGGGCACGCCAGGGTCTCCAAAACGGTCACCTCATGCGCTGCTCCCTAAGAAGTTAAAGGACAAGAGGACACAACATGAGCAAGAGTCCCGCAATACAGACAAATCTTCGTGTTGATCCTGTATTGCAGTTCCACTGGCGATAGCCCAGCTCTACCTAGTTGCATAGGCTCGGGAAGCGGTGACTCAGCCGTCTCCGGCGACTCTCGGGGAAGGTCGGGAGGCCTCAGGTTCTCTTGGCAATGGGATTGTCGGGGACTTCCGGCATGACTCTGAGGCAAGGTGGAATCCCTGGAGCAAGCTCATCCTTGACCTCCTCCTAGACGGCGCGCAGGAACATATCGAACAGTGCTTCCTGGTTCCAAGCACTCTCCGCTGCCAATGTGCGGAAATCCACTGCATAGTCACACTGCAGGAGTCCTGCCGAATCTGGATAAGCTCCCGGGCAGCTTCTCTCCCGGAGAACGAGGCGTAAAAAACCTTTCTTCACCTCTCCCACAAACCCCTCCAGACTAACGCATATGGCTAGCTGCTGTTCCCATACAGCAGTAGCTCGGGTGAGAGCATCAGCGTGATGAGATAGGCTACCTTGGAGTGATCCAAGGGGAAGGAGGAGAGCTCAAGCTCGAAAATGAGGGCACACAGCTAGAAATGCCCGACAGGTGCTCGACTCTCCATTGAAGCGTTCCGGGGGGGTAAACGGTGCTCCCGAGAAGGTGGAGTGGCCGATGAGCCGGCGCTGCTAGAAGCTGAGTTACTAAGGGGCTGTGGGGTTACAACCGTGGTAGGCTGCCTCCCAGAAAACCAGTGGAATTGCTCAAGCAAACTGTTCAATGCCTGGTCATGGCATTCAGCCAACGTTTGGACCCCCTCCATAAGGCCATGAAGCAGTTCCTCGTGCCTCCTGATGTTGGCTCCTTGGGAGGAGATGGCGTCACGCAGCTGGCCCAGGTCTGCTGGGCCAGTCATGGCCAGTTTGTACTATCAGGATAAGGTAAGACCCAGATACAGACCATGTTGAAGTAACAATGTTTATTACAGCAGCAGGGGCAAAGGTACAGGGCGGCAGGCAGGGTCAGGTCAGGCAGAGGTAGGTAATCCAGGGACGGGGCAAGGTGCAGGCATGCTCAGGGTCAGGGGTAGGCAAGTGGTCAGGCGGGCAGGCTCAGGGTCAGGACAGGCAAGGTTCAAAATCAGGTGGATGAGAAAAGAGAGACTGGGGAAAAGCAGGAGCTGATACAAAAATGCTGGTTGACTTGATAAACAAGATGAACTGGCAACAGACAAACACAGAACACCGGTATAAATACACAGTGGATAATGGGGAAGATGGGTGACACCTGGAGGGGGGGTGAAGACAATCACAAAGACATGTGAAACAGATCAGGGTGTGACAGTAGCATATAGATAGTTATCTATTTATACTCTCTGTTCTCAATGGACATATGAAGAGACAGACACCTCTGGAGGTAGTCCAGCGGTGTTGTGGCTCTAGGGGTACCGATGGCTCCATTGGATATCCATAGATGTTTTGGATATCTCGTAGCCTATAGATATAATGATATCTAAATATACTCTGAATTATCCATGGACATACAGGATGAAGAGGCACACTGAACTATCTATGGACATATGAAGAAAGACAGCTCTGGAGGTAGTTTCGGTGGTGTGAGATGTTCTAACTATAGCCAGACAGGGGAGAGAGGTGAAGGGAGGTGTCCTGGGTGCTTACTCCTGAGTCCTGCCCTAGGGGCAGCAGGAAATGGAGCATGTTGTAAGGTCAGCACGTCACGATATCTCACGCATGGAGGAGCTAAAAAAACATTCAGCACATCATGGAGTCAATGAGAGGAGGTGGTAGAGTAATACAGTTTTTGATTAGTATATTCTCATTTTGTGTGTTCTAATGGTTTATATTGAGATTCAGGCCTTTCTTCAGCAGAAGTGGCTTCAGTAGTTGCTAAGAAGGACTTGATCCTTTTTCGGCTTATAGTATCCCTTCCGTCGTAAATCTCAAACAAGAACAAATCTATTACTGATGTCTGGTCGGAGATAAACATGAACAAATCCATTATTCTCTGTGAAAGTGAATTAGGCCTATGTCCAGAAATAGAACATCTGAAAAACAGACAGTGCTCCTCAGGAAAAGGACATTGATTCAGTCCCCTAACGACTGATAATAAGTAATAATTCCTCTCATTAGTAACTTCTGTACAAAAATAAAATAAAATAAAATTGTATTGGTAATATACACATGGTTAGCAGATGTAATTGCGAGGGTAGCGAAATGCTTGTGTTTCTAGGTCCGACAGTGCAGCAATATCTAACATGTAATCTAACAATTTGACAACAACTACCTAATACACACAAATCTAAGTAAAGGAATGGAAAAAGAATATATACATATACATATACATATACATATATGGATGAGCAATGACAGAGCGGCATAGGCAAGATGCAATGGATGGTATAAATACAGTCTTTACATATGAGATGAGTGATTCAAGATATGTAAACATTTTTAAAGTGACTAGTGATCCATTTATTAAAGTGGCCAATGATTTCAAGTCTGTATGTAGGCAGCAACCTCTCTGTGTTAATGATGACTGTTTAACAGTCTGATGGCTTTGAGATAGAACCTGTTTTTCAGTCTCTCGGTCCCGTCTTTGATGCAACTTACTGATCTCGCCTTCTGGATGGTAGCGGGGTGAACAGGCAGTGGCTCGTGTGTTTGTTGTCCTTGATGATCTTTTTGGCCTTCCTGTGATATCGGGTGCTGTAGGTGTCCTGAAGGGCCGGTAGTTTGCCCCCGGTGAAGCGCTGTGCAGACAATAACCTCTGTAAGATGACATGGATTGCATATAAAATGGCACCCTATAACTATGCAATCTGGTTTCAGAGCTGGTCATGGGTGCATCTCAGCCACGCTCAAGGTCCTAAACAACATCTTAACCGCCATTGATAAGAGACATTACTCTGAAGCCGTATTCATTGATCTGGCCAAGGCTGTCGACTCTGTCAATCACCACATTCTTATCGGCAGACTCGACAGCCTTGGTTTCTCAAATGATTGCCTCGCATGGTTCACCAACTACTTCTCCGATAGAGTTCAGTGTGTCAAATCAGAGGGCCTGTTGTCCGGGCCCCTGGCAGTCTCTATGGGGGTGCCACAGGGTTCAATTCTTGGGCCGACTCTCTTCTCTGTATACATCAATGATGTCGCTCTTGCTGCAGGTGAGTCTCTGATCCACCTCCACGCAGACGACATCATTCTGTATACTTCTGGCCTCTCTTTGGATACTGTGTTAACTACCCTCCAGACAAGCTTCAATGCCATACAACTCTTCCTCCGTGGCCTACAACTGCTCTTAAACGCAAGTAAAACTAAATGCATGCTCTTCAACCGATCGCTGCCCGCACCTGTCCCCTCGTCCTGCATCAGTACTCTGGACGGTTCTGTCTTAGATTATGTGGACAACTACAAATATCTAGGTGTCTGGTTAGACTGTAAACTCTCCTTCCAGACTCACATCAAACATCTCCAATCTAAAATTAAATCTAGAATTGGCTTCCTATTTCGCAACAAAGCATCCTTCACTCATGCTGCCAAACATAGCCTCGTAAAACTGACCATCCTACCGATCCTCGACTTCGGTGATGTCATTTACAAAATAGCCTCCAATACTCTCCTCATCAAATTGGATGCAGTGCCATCCGTTTTGTTACCAAAGCCCCATATAACACCCACCACTGCGACCTGTACGCTCTCGTTGGCTGGCCCTCACTTTACACTCGTCGCCATACCCACTGGCTCCAGGTCATCTACAAGTCCCTGCTAGGTAAAGTCCCGCCTTATCTCAGCTCGCTGGTCACCATAGCAGCACCAACCCGTAGCACTCGCTCCAGCAGGTATATCTCACTGGTCACCCCCAAAGCCAATTCCTCCTTTAGCCGACTCTCCCAGTTCTCTGCCGCCAATGACTGGAACAAACTACAAAAATCTATGAAACTGGAGACACTTATCTCCCTCATCAGCTTTAAGCACCAGCTGTCAGAGCAGTTCACAGACCCCTGCACCTGTATATAGCCCATCTGTAAATAGCCCAACCAACTCCCTCATCCCCTACCGTATTTATTTATTTATCATGTTCCTTTGCACCCCAGTTTTTTCTACATTGCACATTCATCTACTGCACATCTACCATTCCAGTGTTTAAATGCTATATTGTAATTACCTTGCCACCATGGCCTATTCATTGCCTTACCTTCCTTATCCAACCTCATTTGTACTCTTTGTAAATAGATTTGGTTTTTTCTACTGTATTATTGACTGTATGTTTGTTTTACTCCATGTGTAACTCTGCGTTGTTGTATGTGTCGAACTGCTCTGCTTTATCTTGGCCAGGTCGCAGTTGTAAATGAGAACTTGTTCTCAACTTGCCTACCTGGTTAAATAAAGGTGAAATAAATAACCTACGTACTGCATAGGTTTCTGACCAAAAGTAGTGCCCTATAATATAGAGCACTACTTTTATTAATAATATAGTGCATTATATTATAAGGAATAGGGTGCTATTTGGGACGCAGCATGGTGGTGTAGTAGGACCACACAGCCTAGCCAAAGCCTGTGTTCCTGTGTTTCTGTACTACACTGTCCGGTGTCGTAACCTGGTAGGCGGCCCAATATGGTAATGTTTGTATAACTAAGCTGTGTTGGAAGTTCGACAGTTGGACAGAGGAATTTTCTACAGAATGCGTTCCACGAAATGGGGGCCTGTTTGAATTAGTAATTATGCACCAATATTGAATTTTAAAAGCCTGTTATATCAAATGAAGTGCACATTAAAATAGACCACATGGAAAATTCAATAAATCTGTTATATATCCTGACAACATTGACGCTGAATATATTTTTGTTCTCAGACATATTTAAGCCATATTCAAAAATGAATTCAAGCCAGATATCCTTCATTGAAATTGTATCTGTTTTGTTAGTTGACATTGTAACATTAGCCAGGCTCCCGGGTTTGCAGCATCACATTAGTGGAAACCAAAACTGTTCTCAGGGCAGGCCTGGTTGTAGCTAGATATGTTTGAGTCATGTCTGGGACATTGTAGCATTTTAGCATCTAACGCTTTTCCTAACCATAACCTAATTATACTAACCTGCCACGTTAATTATCCTAACATGCTTCTTAGGGATCGGTGGCACGCTAGCGGTCCACCTACGACAACATCTGGTGAAATGCAGAGCACCAAATTCAAATTGCAAAAATAGTAATATTGAACATTCATGAAAATACAAGTGTTGTACACCATTCAAAAGCTTAGAATCTTGGTAATTGAACCGCGTTGTCGGATTTACAATAGGCTTTATGGCGAAAGCAGAACATTCGATTGTCTGAGGACAGCGCCCCACTTCCAACATATTATTCAAACCAGCCAAGGCGTTATAAAATCAGAAAAAGTGATAAAATAAATCACTTACCTTTGAAGATCTTCCTCTGTTTGCAATCTCACGGGTCCCAGGAACACAAAGAATGGTTGTTTTGTTCAATAAAGTTATCCCAAAAAGTCAGTTTAGTTAGTGCCATGGAGTTCTGTAATCCAGTCATTCAACATGCAGACAAATAAATCTCAAAAGTACCGGTAAAGTTCGTCCAAACAAGTCAAACGATGTTTCTAAGTAATCCTCAGGTTGTCAAATATCTAAATAAATGATAATATTTCAGACAGAAAATAGTCTGTTCTATAGGAAAAAAAAATAAGAGGAGCGCGCACCCATTCACGCGCGCAAAAATGTAGTGTCCTTTTCCTCAGCCACTTGATAGAATAACAAGTTCTTGTTCGTTTTTCAAAAGACAAGCCTGAAACCATGTCTAAAGACTGTTGACACCTAGTGGAAGCCATAGAAACTGCAATCTGGCAGCTAATTCCCTCTAAAGACAATAGCAAGTCAATGGAAAGACAGTGACCTAAAAAAAGCACATTTTCCAGATGGATTTGTATCTGGTTTTCGCCTTATGTTATACTCACAGACATTATTTTAACAGTTTTAGAAACTTCAGAGTGTTTTCTATCTATATGAATATCCTAGCTTTTGGGCCTGAGTAACAGGCAGTTTACTTTGGGCATGTCAGACTCTCCGTACTTCAGAACACTGCCCCCTAGCCCTAAGAGGCATGCAGGTATCAGGCAATCATAGTTAGTCCATACAGCTTCTCCTCATTGAATCTCCCCACATCCCTGTTGTTTTGGGATTTTCATGGCTCAAGACGCACAACCCCATAATTGACTGGTACACTGGTTCTATCCTGGGTTAGAGCCCGTTCTGTCACTCACATTACCTTAATGGGAACTGTGCTGTGTGTGACTCTGCCAATGGAGCGTCCGTTTAGTGCTCTGGCATCCATGGGAACGGAGAGTGTGGAGATACCTACCTCAGATACTAGAGCCAATGAAAACACAGAGAGATTTAGACCGGTCACCCCACAGCAAGATAACATAGAAAGGAATACGAGTAATGGGAGTTAGAAAACTCCCAGTCTGGCCTACCAGCGTACTCGTACCTACTGATGATGTTAGGCGGAGCAGCACAGGGGAACCCAAGAGCAGACTCAGACCAGGAATCAGGGATCAATGAACCAAGATATGTCTTGTAACACAGGGAGAGATGAAGTGCAGATCCAGGGAAGCTCGGATGAGTTGTAGGAAACCAGATGTGGAGGCTGAGATTGGAGTGAGCTGGGTTGGGAGAGACAGAAAGGGAGGTAGAGAGAGAAAGAGTATACTGGGGGAAAGGCTGCAGGTAAAGCAGACACCGGATGACCACTAGGGGGCATGGCAGGAGCAGATGTGACAGATGAGCCTGGTCTTTTACTGGGCAGGTGACTATATAATGCCCCGCAGCACCACAATACAGAAAATTGTTGGAGCTCAGACTACGTGAACCTTCCTTAGGCGATAATCTAGCTCTGCCCAGCTGCATAGGCTCCAACATGAACGAGTCGCCCCTCCCCTATGATTCCAGGGGGATCTCGGGTGGCTTTGGCTCCTCTCGGAAGTACAGACGTCGTGGACTTCAAGACCTATTCGCGGATGAGCAAGCAGCAGCTTGATGAGCTTGATGAGCAAGCAGTAACTCCCGAGCTGCAAGCTCATCTTTTATCTCCTCCGAAAGTCCATGAAGGAAGGTATTGAACAGGGACTCCGGATTACAGGCACTTTCGGTGGCCAACATGCGAAAATCTGCTGTGTAGTCTGCCACGCTACGGGAGTCTTGACATAATCCAAGTAATTTTCGGGCCACCTCAATTTCGTGTTGAAATTGTCAGTGAAGACACTTGCTAGTTGGTCAGTGCATGCTCGCAGTACACGTCCTGGTAATCCGTCTGGCCCTGCGGCCTTGTGAATGTTGACCTGTCTAAAGGTCTTACTCACATTGGCTGTGGAGAGCTTGATCACACAGTATTCTGGTACAGCTGGTGCTCTCATGCATGTTTCAGTGTTATTTGCCTCGAAGCGAGCATAAAAGTAGTTTAGCTCGTCTGGAAGGCTTGTGTCACTGGGCAGCTCTCGGCTGTGCTTCCCTTTGTAGTCTAATAGTTTGCAAGCCCTGCCACATCCAATGAGCATCGGAGCCGGTGTAATATGACTCGATCTTAGTCTTGTATTGATGCTTTGCCTGTTTGATGGTTCGTCATAGCGGGATTTCTTATAAGATTCCGGGTTAGAGTCCCGCTCCTTGAAAGCGGCAATTCTAGCCTATAGTTCAGTGTGGATGCTGCCTGTAATCCATGGCTTCTTGTTGGGGTATGTACGTACGGTCACTGTAGGGACAACGTTATCGATGCACTTATTGATGAAGCCAATGACAAATGTCATTGGAGGAATCCCGGAACATATTCCAGTCTGTGCTAGCAAAACAATCCTGTAGCTTAGCATCTGCTTCATCTGACCACTTTTTTATTGATCTAATCACTGGTGCTTCCCTTAATTTTTGCAGGAATCAGGAGGATGGAATTATGGTCAGATTTGCCAAATGGAGGGCGAGGGAGAGCTTTGTATGCATCTCTGTGTGTGGAGTATAGGTGGTCCAGAGTTCCTTTCCCTCTGGTTGCACATTTGCAGATAGAAATTTGGTAAAACTGATTTAAGTTTCCCTGCATTAAAGTCCCCGACTATTAGGAGCGTCGCCTCTGGGTCAGCATTTTCTTGTTTGCTTATGGTGGAATACAGCTCATTCAATGTTATCTTAGTGCCAGCCTCTGACTGTGGTGGTATGTAAACAGCTACAAAGAATACAGATGAAAACTCTCTCAGAAAGGTTGTGTGATCTACAGCTTATCATGAGAAACTCTACCTCAGGTGAGCAATAGCTCGAGACTTCCTTAGATATCGTGCACCAGCTGTTGTTTACAAAAATACATAGACCATCTCACCAGACGCAGCTGTTCTATCCTGCCGGGACATCGTATAACCAGCCAGCTGTATGTTGATGTTGTCGTTGTTCAGCCACGACTCCGTGAAGTGTAAGACGTTACAGTTTTTAATGTCCCATTGGTAGTTTAATCTTAACCGTAACTCGTAAATGTTATTGTTCAAAGATTGCACATTTACTAACAGAATTGAGGGCAGTGGGGGCTTATTCAATCGCCTTCGACTTCTCAGCAAGCAGCCCGCTCTCCGGCCTCTCTTTCTCCTCCTCCTCTTCACGCAGATCACGGGGCTCGGGGCCTGTTCCCGAGGGAGCCATATATCCTCCGCCTTGGGCTCGTAAATGTTATTGTCCAACGATTGCACATTTGCTAACAGAATTGAGGGGAGTGGGGGTTTATTCAATCGCCTTCGACTTCTCAGCAAGCAGCCCGCTCTCCGGCCTCTCTTTCTCTGCCCCCTCTTCACGCAGATCACGGGGCTCGGGGCCTGTTCCCGAGGGAGCCATATATCCTCCGCCTTGGGCTCGTAAATGTTATTGTCCAACGATTGCACATTTGCTAACATAATTGAGAGTGGGGTTTATTCAATCACCTTCGACTTCTCAGCAAGCAGCCCGCTCTCCGGCCTCTCTTTCTCTGCCCCCTCTTCACGCAGATCACGGGGCTCGGGGCCTGTTCCCGAGGGAGCCATATATCCTCCGCCTTGGGCTCGTAAATGTTATTGTCCAACGATTGCACATTTGCTAACAGAATTGAGGGGAGTGGGGGTTTATTCGATCGCCTTCGACTTCTCAGCAAGCAGCCCGCTCTCCGGCCTCTCTTTCTCTGCCCCCTCTTCACGCAGATCACGAGGCTCGGGGCCTGTTCCCGAGGGAGCCGTATATCCTCTGGCTTGCCCATCTCTAGTCAGGTGTGTTCGCTGAGGCAGGGGAAAAAGTGTGACACTAATCAGGCCCCCGAGTGGCTGGAGTACCACAATGAGGATTACTAGGTCGAGATGGAATCAACACAATAGGTGCAAGATCCAGCGTCCTTTTCAGGGCTCTTCTAGAGTTACTGTCTTGTAGTTTTTCTGCAACCCTGATTCTTATAACTAGGTGGTTAATAAGCTATGGGAGCGTAACTCTCCAGGAGAGCTCAACCTTTACCTAGTCCACCCACCCTCTACTATATCCATCTTTGTTGAGATGGATTGAGAGGAATGTAAACACAGACAGCTTGCAGCTGCCACATTTAACAATGTGTGATTAATTCACATTTACATGATCATTTAAAATAAAGTGTTTCACGTTCTTGGTTGTTTGTGCTAAGGAGGTCCAGTAGGTTAATATGAAAAGTACTGATGACTGATTACAATCATGTTGGTAGGGTTGACTTGAGTGAAAAATTATGTTTTTTATGTTTAGGTATTGTAATACTTTCTGTAACTGTTGTCTTCACCTGCTGCTTGTATTTCAATAGCTAAGTTGTTTATGAATTACACAATTGTCAGAAAGTCAGGATAAATAAAGATAAAGATGCTGGAACATCAGTCAACAGCCATCTTATTGCAGAACAACATTGCCTAGACACACATATTATTTGGGGTGAGACTCAAAATAATATTGGAGATATGGGCAAAGAGTAGCTAATACCGACAATCAAGGTAAGAATAGACATAGCTATGACATTCTACTTCTACTTGATGAAACTGTTGTGGCATTATGCTATTGTATGTAATTTGAGCATTGGTTTGAATAGCTAACATAGCTAGCTACAGTGGAGAGGTCAATTTGATGCAACAAAATTTGAGTTTGTAGCCGATCTAATCTAATGCCTGTTAGTTCATCTGCCTTGAATTTAATTGTGAATATGGCTAAGATAAATTAACAAAATAAGTCAGTTGAGGGTCAATATTGTCAAGGTAAAACGAGTTAGCTAGCCAGCTAGCCAACTTCTTCTGTAGCTGTGCTGCTCGGGTGAGACGTGAATCCGGGGCTGTATTGTAATAGTGGAAACCAAGACTGTTCTCAGGGCAGGCTTGCCAGTTTTGACAAGCAGAAGTAGCTTTTTGTAGCACAGGTTAGGAGAACTTAACTACTTAGGGAGCAGTGGGGTGCTAGCTGGTGAAATGTGAGGCGCTACCCGGTGAAATGTGAGGCGCCAAATTCAAAATCCAAAAGTTGAATTATTAAACATTCATCAATATACAATTGTTGCATAGTCATCAAAAGCTCTGATTCTTGGCAATATCACAGCGTTGTCAGATTTCAAAAAGGCTTTACGGCGAAAGCACAACATTTGATTGTTTGAGGGTAGCACCTCTAATATTTATGCATTAGCATAAATCCATCCCAACACGGGTCTCACAAAACGCATAAAATCGCTAATATAAAATCGCTTACCTTTGATGAACTTCTGCTGAGGGCTTCCCAGGTGTCCAACGAAGAAAATCCATGCTTCTTTTGTTAGAAAAAGTATTTTATTATATTCATAAATCTCAGTTTGGTTGGCACGTTATGATCATAAAATCCACCGTTGAGTCGCCCATTGAACCGTGAAGAGAACACGTTCAAATTATACCTATACACTTTCTACAAACAAATCAAACATCATTTTTAATGTATCCTTAGGTATCCTTTTGGGTATATTTGCTGTAATATTTCAACCGGACGATAACGTGAACGATAGGAAAGAAAAATAAAGTGGTGCGCGTTCACAATCTCGCGCGCATCAAACCTTGTTTACAAAAGTGGTCGCCTGACAATTTCCTGTCCCTATCCATTCTGGTCACTGCTAGAATTTCCAGTCTTTGACTGTTGACTGTTGACATCTAGTGGAAGCCATAGGTACTGCAGTCTCAGTCCTACATAAAGTTGTATGCAATAGGCACAATGGAGAAGATGCTCATTTACAAAAAAAAAATGGCAAATCCGCATGGATTTTCCTTGGGTTTTCGCATGCTATATCACTTCTGTTATACTCACATACATTATTTTAACACTCTTAGAAATGTCAGAGTGATTCCTATCCAATAGTACTAATTATGTGCATACCCTATTTTCTAGGCCTGAGTGGCATGCATTTTACTTTGGGCACGCCAGACTCTCCAAAAACCGTCACCTATGCAGCCGTTCCCTAAGAAGTTAAAGAGATCAGGCTCACTGGTAGGAGCAAGTACTCTGGTGGGCCATATGGGACTTTCCTGCTTCCCTTGCTCGCTCCCCTGTTCATGCCATTCTGCTGTAGGGTAGCCAGTCTATATCTTTCCGGGTTCTCATTGACTGGGGCTGATGACAGCTTTTTGGACGCTACCCTGGCTTCCAAGCTTAACATCCCCACTCAGCCTCTCTCCACTCCCATGGATGTTAGAGTGCTGGACGGGTGCTCTATAGGCCGGGTCACTTATATTACCTCTCCCATCAACCTACGGGTGTCAAGGAATCACAGCGAGACTATTCAATTCCTGCTCATCAAGTCTCCTTAGATGCCCGTGGTATTGGGATTCTTGTTCTGCCACGCCCAGTGTCTGAAGTCAGCACAACCTGCTCTGGGACGTCTTCCTGGGGGCTCGGAAGGTGCCCCGGACCTCTCCGCCATTCCCGCGTAGTACCAGGAGCTTTGGGAGGTGTTCAACAAGGACCGGGCCACTTTGCTACCGCCTCACAGACCATATGACTGCGGGTTTGACCTTTTCCGTAGCACCACTCCTCCCCAGGGACCACTGTACTCGCTGTCGGGACCGGAGACCAAGGCTATGACCACCTACATTGGGGACTCCCTAGCTGCAGTATTAATACATCCTTCGTCCTTTCCCGACGGCACAGGGTTCTTCTTTGTGGAGAAGAAGGACAAGACCCTGCGCCTGTGCATCAACTACCGGGGACTCAATGACATAACAGTGAAGAACCGCTACCGCTACCACACATCTCCTCGGCCTTCGAGCCGCTCCAGGGGGCCACCGTGTTTTCCAAGCTGGATCTACGGAATGCCTACCACCTGGTGCGAATACGGGAGGGGGATGAGTGGAAGACCGCCTTCAACACGGCCAGCGGCCACTATGAGTATTTGGTCAAGCCATTTCGCCTCACCAACGCCCCTGCTATGTTCTAGGCTCTGGTAAATGATGTTCTCCGTGACATGTTGAACCGGTTCATCTTCGTCTACATTGATGACATCCTCGTCTTCTCCCCGCTACCCACAAGAACATGTGCTCCACGTCCGACAGGCTCCTTAACGCCTCCTGGAGAACCAGCTGTTTGTCGAGGCAGAGAAGTGCTAGTTCCATCGCTCAACCATTCCCTTTCTGGGGTACATCATCTCTGCTGGGAGTGTCCAGATGGATCCCGGGAAGGTGAGAGCGGTGGTGGATTGGTCCCAGCCTTTGTCCAGGGTGCAACTGCAACGTTTCCTGGGTTTCGCCAACTTCTATCGCCGCTTCATCCGGGGTTACAGCTTCACCCCTGTCAGCACTCACTTCTTTCAAGGTTCCGTTCACGTTGTCCCCTGCTTCTGACCGGGCATTCCGGGACCTCAAACACTGCTTCACCACTGCTTCCATCCTAGTTCATCCTGACCCTTCCCGTCAGTTCATGGTGGAGGCCGATGCGTTGGATGTAGGAGTGGGGGGCGGTCCTGTCCCAGCGTTCTGCCCTGGACCTGAAGCTACACTCCTGTGCCTTCTTCTCCCATCGCCTCAACACCACGGAGAAAAACGACGATGTGGGAAATCGTGAGCTTCTCGCAGTGAAGATGGCATTGGAGGAATGGAGGCACTGGTAGGAAGGGGCGGACCATCCGTTCATTGTATGGACCGACCACAAAAATCTGGAGTATGTCCGCACCGCCGAACGGTTCAACTTCTCCCTCTCGTATCGGCCCGTATCCAAGAATATAAATCCGAATGCACTGTCTCGCCGTTATAGCCCCACGGCTATTACCCCGAAGCCCGAGACCACCCTTCCCACCTCGTGCCTGGCAACGGCACTCAGCTGGGGTATTGGGAAACAGGTCTGGGAGGCATAGTGCTCCCAGCCGAACCCTGGGGGGGGTCCCAATAACTGTATGTTTGTGGCTGACGCGGTCCGCTCCAACGTCCTGGAGTGGGCCCACACCTCCAGACTGGCCTGCCACCTGGGACCTGGCGGGACCCTGGCATTTGTGCGAAGTCGCTTTTGGTGGCATCTTCGCATTCGTTGCCGCTTGCACAGTGTGTGCTCAGAACAAGACTCCTCTTCAAGCTCCTGCAGGCCTTCTGCAACCTCTGCCTGTCCCTCACCGACCCTGGTCCCACATATCCCTGGATTTCATCACGGGTCTCCCCTGTCTGAGGGCAACACTGCCATCCTGACTGTGGTCCACCGGTTTTCCAAGGCCGCCCACTTGATTCCTCTCCCCAAACTACCCTCGGCCAAAGAGAGACGGCCCAGCTCATGGTACAGCACGTCTTCCGGATCCATGGACTGCCCCGTGGACATGGTCTCCGACCGGGGTCCTCAGTTCTCGTCCCAGTTCTGGAAGGCGTTCTGCCCCCTCATTGGGTTGTCGGCCAGCCCGTTCCAGTCCAATGGCCAGTCGGAGCGAGCCAACCAGGGCGTGCACTGCCTGGTCTCCGCCGACCCCACCACCTGGAGCCAGCGGCTTGTGTGGGTGGAATACGCACTTCCCTGCTCTGCCACAGGCCTATCGCCATTTGAATGTTCCCTGGGGTTTCAGCCCCCGCTCCTCCCCAAGCAGGTGGAAGAGGTCCGTGTACCTTCTGCCAAGATGTTTGTCCGCCACTGTCGTCGTACCTGGAAGAGAGCCCGGTCGGCCTTCCTCAAGACCACCTCCAGATATCGACGACAAGCGGATTGCCATCGGACCCCGGCTCCCCAGTATCGTCTCGGGTAGAAGGTATAGCTATCAACCCGGGATCGGCCCCGCCTGTTTCCCGTTTCTAAAACTATTAGTCCCTCTGCTGTTCGTCTTCTGTTGCCCCGTACCCTTCGTATACACCCACCTTTCATGTGTCCCGTGTTAAACCAGTGTCTCACAGCCCTTTATCTTCTGTTTCCAGGCCCACCCTCCTCCCGTTGTCATCGATTGCCATCCGGCGTACCTGAGTGTTTGACCACGGGGCAGGGGTTTCCAGTACCTGGTTGCCTGGGAGGGTTATGGCCCGGAGGAGAGATGATGGGTCCCGTTGTGACTTCTTTCTATTTGTTATGTCTGTACAGATGCTCAATATACGGATATCCAGTGGAATTCCCTAGCTACACCTTCCATGTAGCCATCAGCAAATCTGACATTAGATACTTCCAGAGATGTTACTCTTGTGTCCATTTCCCAGAGTGCTTTGCCTTTTCGATTTAATTGTAAAGTTACTACTGTAAATCACATTATGCTGACTTGCAAAGTGATGTGCAATTCCTATTGGACTCTAGCCAGTGTTAGGCTATCCAACAATTACATTTGTATTCACCCGCAACCTGCATACATAATGACTGCCAGGGTTAAGAACAGTGGGAAGAAACTACCTGAGCCATTTAAACCTAAATAACCATTTCAGTAACGGGTGCAAAAATTCTATCATTGGATTAGTTTAGAAAACATTTTTTCAAATCTTTGTGTAGCATTACATTTTATCAATCAATCACTCAATGTACATGCAAAAACACAGATATTAAAAACAATTCCCCAAAAATCTACCTGCAGTAGAGCATGCTGGTAAAAAAGTTAATTTGTTATCATATCTTAAAAAAATGTAGTTGGTGTGACTTCTTATTTAGTTTGAGTCAGTACCACATAAACATTTGAATTAATAATGACTTTTAATTGACTTTGAGTACAACTTAGTAGAAGCATTTGAGTTAAAAATGCCTTACGGTTTACAGTGCACATACCCCTATGCAAACCACTATTAGGGCTTTTGTGTGCTAGACCTAAGCTATACACATCACCATTCAATAATTGATTTCTTAATCAGGTTATTCTTTGTGTAACATGCAGAATGGTTTTGATTTCACAATCATGTCGTTTATGGCTTGGAGGCACTGGGTATGTCCAATCAGTTTCATGTAACTGATCATACGCACAAACACACACATGCACACACACACAGGCACTCACACGCAAGCACACAGACACACCTTTAATCATTCCGTTGTTTCAGTAGGAGGAAGTGTTGTCACGAGGCTGTGGGCTGTATGCCAAGACTGAGACTGAGGGTAGAGATTGCAGAGAAGGACTGTCATGCTATACCACTCACTAAAATGGATGGCATGCAAATATATACTGTACACATGGCGTACACTCTGTGTCCATTCTGGCACTGGGAGATACACACACGCAGTGGTGTAAAGTACTTAAGTAGAAACACTTGAAAGTACTACTTAAGCAGTTTTTGGGGTATCTGTACTTTACTTTACTATTTATATTTTTGACAACTTTTACTTTACTACATTCCTAAAGAGAATTTTTACTCCATACATTTTCCCTGAAACCCAAAAGTATTCATTACATTTTGAATGCTTAGCAGGACAGGAAAATTGTCTAATTCACACACTTATCAAGAGAACATCCCTGGTCATCCCTACTGCCTCTGATCTGGCAGACTCACTAAACACATGCTTTGTTTGTAAATTATGTCTGAGTATTGGAGTGTGCCCCTGGCTATCTGTAAATTAAAAAAACTTTTCTTAATACAAGGAATTTGAAATTATTTATGCTTGAACTTGATACTTAAGTATACTTTACAAATTACATTTACTTTTGATACTTAATTATATTTTAAACCAAATACTTTTATACTTCTACTCAAGTAGTATTTTACTGGGTGACTTTTACTTTGACTCAAGTATGACAATTGGATACTTTTTCCACCACTGCACACACGTATATGAAGGCATGCAGGCATGCTTGGCCACATACACCTGGATGAAGGCAGGCAGGCAAACAGGCAGGAACGCACGTACGCACACACACTTGCGCACGTACACACACACACACACACACACACACACACACACACACACACACACACACACACACACACACACACACACACACACACACACACACACACACACACACACACACACACGCATAACTGAGAAGCCAGCTATCAAAAGTTGCCAGAGGTGGAATGGCCTGCCTCAGATGACAGATTGATTTGTCGATAGTATAATTTTCTATTGAAGCTAAGTGTAACAATTGAACCATAGTGCAATGCCTGGCAGTGATGGGTCCAGTGTATGTGAATACACACTCTTGCATCAGAGAGGCATGGTCTTTCCTCTATTTACACATTTAGACAAAAACATGGCTGTTGTGCAAATGTTTGAACACAAAAATGACACCACTTGTCACCACTTTTTTTCAGCCAAAACAACAGTTCATTATAGGTTAGTGGTGAAATGTAAAACATCTCTGATGCAACACACACAGCCCTATCTGGCTAGCACAGATCTGATCTGGGGTAGACAGACACACTACGGGTCCCACAGGGTTGTCATAGTAACAGGAGCCAAAATAAAGCAGCTGTTGTGAGAGGGGTAGTCCCGTCAGCAGCCTCCAATGTAGAGAAACAGTTACACACACACACTATCTTTTCGAGTCCAGAGCCTGCTGGAATAGACACAAAACGAGGCGAGTGCTCATGGAGAAAGGAGGAGACGGAAGAGTGTGTATTCTGAACTGACCCTTTCTATTTATGGTGGTCAAGAGTGGACATGTTTGGTAGCAGCTGCGCCGCTGGCACCCACCCATACACCCACTATTATGCCCAGCTCCCTACCTAGCCTGCCTGAGGCTTTCACTCTACGCAGCTCAAGAATGAACATTAGCTCCCTTGTTATAGCCCTCGCACTTCCCTTCATCTGGTCTCTGCCAGAGTGGAAGAATTTTCGTGTATCCTGCTGCACATAGAGCCCCATGGAGATAATGTAGTCTTCTGTTCTGCTTCATAAAATGATAATAATCTAAAAACAACACAATGTTTTAGCCACAGAATTAGAATAGAATGGATACACATCTTAATTCAAATTATAGTGTTCTAACGCCCTGCTGAGTGATCCAATCCAGGCCTGACAGGAGAGACAATAGAATGGGATCTTCAGTCCACAAACCAATGGTATATATTTAACTCTGAAAGTGTGAAATGTACACTTTTTTCAGAGAACATATAAGTCACACTGTACTTACGTTAAACACTTTTGAAAGTGTTAAAGATTTAACTAAACTCAGCAAAATAATAAACGTCCCTTTTTCAGGACCCTGTCTTTCAATGATAATTTGTAAAAATCCAAATAACTTCACAGATCTTCATTGTAAAGAATTTAAACACTGTTTCCCATGATTGTTCAATGAACCATAAACAATTAATAAAAATGCACTTACAGACGGTAGGCAATTAAGGTCACCGAAAACTTAGGACACTAAAGAGGCCTTTCTACTGACTCTGAATAACACCAAAAGAAAGATGCCCAGGGTACCTGCTCATCTGCGTGAACGTGCCTTAGGCATGCTGCAAGGAGGCATGAGGACTGCAGATAAATTGCAATGTCCGTACTGTGAGACGCCTAAGACAGCGCTACAGGGAGACAGGACGGACAGCTGATCGTCCTCGCAGTGGCAGACCACGTGTAACAACACCTGCACAGGATCGGTACATCCAAACATCACACCTGCGGGACAGGTACAGGATGGCAACAACAACTGCCCGAGTTAAACCAGGAACGCACAATCCCTCCATCAGTGCTCAGACTGTCCGCAATAGGCTGAAAGAGGCTGGACTGAGGGCTTGTAGGCCTGTTGTAAGGTCCTCACGAGACATCACCGGCAACAACTTTGCATATGGGAACAAACCCACCGTCGCTGGACCAGACAGGACTGGCAAAAAGGGCTCTTCACTGACGAGTCGCGATTTTGTCTCACCAGGGGTGATGGTCGGATTCACATTTATCGTCGAAGGAATGAGCGTTACACCAAGGCCTGTACTCTGGAGCGGGATTGATTTGTAGGTGGAGGGTCCGTCATGGTCTGGGGCGGTGTGTCACAGCATTATCGGACTGAGCTTGTTGTCATTGCAGGCAATCTCAACGCTGTGCGTTACAGGGAAGACATCCTCCTCCCTCATGTGGTACCTTTCCTGCAGGCTCATCCTGACATGACCCTCCAGCATGACAATGCCATCAGCCATACTGCTCGTTCTGTGCGTGGTTTCCTGCAAGACTGTCAGTGTTCAGTGTTCTGCAATGGCCAGCGAAGAGCCCAGATCTCAATCCCATTGAGCACGTCTGGGACCTGTTGGTCAGAGGATGAGGGCTAGGCCATTCCCCCCAGAAATGTCCAAATAAGTTTGCTGAAAATAAACGTAGTTGACAGTGAGAGGACGTTTATTTTTTTGCTGAGTTTATGTTACAGTGTAAAACAAAACAAACTCTGGTTATTAACACCAACACTGGGGCTTATTTTACACCACTGAGTGTTAATTTCACTCTTACAGAGTGAAAAAATCAACACTGGCCAATTTGCTTGGAATTTGTTTGGAAATGGAGAAAGTTTTTCAAAGAGTCTTGATGACTGTTTATGTTTCAAAGGAATTCAGCCCCTTCTGGCTGGATGTCAGGCCTCCCGTCCCATGATGATATAAACTATAAACAACAACAAAGAAGGTGTAGAGATCAAGTGGGACGCATAAATATCAAGTATTTCTAAATCGTGGCATGTGACTTAGGAATCCAAACTCAAAGGCTTAACTGAAATGCCAAATACCACATCATAGTTTTACAAAACATATTATTCTAAGACTAAGGAATTCCAAGGGCTTGAAAAACAATAGCTGATGTGTCTTTTTTCCTGCCTTGTGATTCTAATGTATCTTTCACTCTCTTGGAGGGAAAAAAATGTGACTTGTGGTTCGTTACCATGAGGCCCTTAGGATAAATGTAAAATGTATAAGGTTGAGAATTACCTTAGCTGAGTCTATCCTCAGTCATGTAGCCTATATAACCGGTGTGAAATGGCTAGCTAGTTAGCGGGGTGTTCGCTAATAACGTTTCAATCGGTGACGTCACTCGCTCTGAGTCCTTGAAGTAGTTGTTACCCTTGCTTGTTACCCTTGCTCTGCAAAGGCCGTGGCTTTTGTGGAGCGATAAGTAACGATGCAGTAACGACTGTTGTTGATGTGTGCAAAGGGACCCTGTTTCGAACCCAGGTAGGGGCGAGGAAAGGAAGCAATACTGTTACACCTACATAAAGAATAAATTAAATAAACATTAATGAAATGTCAACAATCAAAAGAACAGGACAATCTGTCAAACAAAATAGAATTTGGAACTATGGCTCTGTACCATGTTCCATACTCCAACTCAGAATGAATCAATATATTGTAAGCCTATTGGGGGCATGCATTCTAAGAGCCAGTCAAAAGTTTTGACACACCTACTCATTTTTTTTCTTTTTACAAATTTCTACATTGTAGAATAATAGTGAAGACATCAAAACTATGAAATAACGCATATGGAATCATGTAGTAAGCAAAAGTGTTAAACAAATCAAATATATTTTAGATTTTAGATTCTTCAAAGTAGCCAACCTTTGCCTTGATGGCAGTTTTGCACACTCTTGGCATTCTCTCAACCAGCTTCATGAGGTAGTCACCTGGAATTCATTTCAATTAACAGGTGTGCCTTGTTAAAAGTACATTTGTGGAATTTCGGCCCTACTTCAATCAAGTTGAGCCAATCAGTTGTGTTGTGACAAGGTAGGGGTGGTATATAGAACATAGCCCTATTTGGTAAATTACCAACGCCATATTATGGCAAGAACAGCTCAAATAAGCAAAAGAAATGACAGTCCATCATTACTTTAAGACATGAAGGTCAGTCAATGCGGAAAATGTCAAGAACTTTGAAAGTTCCTTAAAGCGCAGTCGCAAAAACCATCAAGCGCTATGATGAAACTGGCTTTCAAGAGGACCTCCATAGGAAAGGAAGACCCAGAGTTACCTCTGCTGCAGAGGATAAGTTCATTAGATTTACCAGCCTCAGAAATTGCAACCCAAATAACTGCTTCACAGAGTTCTAGTAACAGACACATCTCAACATCAACTGTTTAGAGGAAACTGGGTGAATCAGGCGTTCATGGTCGAACTGCTGCAAAGAAACCACTACTTTTTTGGTTACTACATTATTCCATATGTATTTTTAGTTTTGATGTCTTCACTAATATTCTACAATGTAGACAATAGTACAAATAAAGAAAATTCCTTGAATGAGTAGGTGTGTCCAAACTTTTGACTGGTACTGCATGTTATCATGGACATTAGAACAAAAAGCTTTTCCACATTTTGTTATGTTACAGCCTTATTCTAAAATGTATTAAATCGTTTTTTTCCTCATCAATCTACCCACAATACCCCATAATGACAAAGGCAAATATATAATTGGAATATATATATATATATATATATACAAAAACTGAAATATCACATTTACATAAGTATTCAGACCCTTTAGCTTGGCACACCTGTATTTGGGGAGTTTCTCCCATTCTTCTCTGCAGATCCTCTCATGCTCTGCCAGGTTGGATGGGGAGCGTTGCTGCGCAGCTATTTTCAGGTCTCTCCAGAGATTTTCAATTGGGTTAAGTCAAGGGCTCTGGCTGGGCCACTCAAGGACATTCAGAGACTTGTCTTGAAGCCATTCCTGCGTTGTCTTGGCTGTGTGCTTAAGGTCGTTGTCCTGATGGAAAATGAGCCTTCGCTCCAGTCTGAGGTCCTGAGCGCTCTGGAGTAGGTTTTCATTCAGGATCTCTTTGCTCCATTCATCTTTCCCTCGATCCTGACTAGTCTCCCTGTCCCTGCTGCTGAAAAACATCCCCACAGCATGATGCTGCCACCACCATGCATCACCGTAGGCATGGTGCCAAGTTTTCTCCAGACGTGACGCTTTGCATTCCGGCCAAAGAGTTCAATCTTGGTTTCATCAGACCAGAGAATATTGTTTCTCATGGTCTGAGTGTCTTTAGGTGCCTTTTGGCAAACTCCAAGCGGGCTGTCATTTACTTTTACTGAGGAGTGGCTTCTGTCTGGCCACTCTACCATAAAGGCCTGATTGGTGGAATGCTGCAGAGATGGTTGTCCTTCTGTAAGGTTCTCCCATCTCGACAGAGGAACTCTAGAGCTCTGTCAGAGTGACCATCGGGTTCTTGGTCACCTCCCTGACCAAGTCCCTTCTCCCCTGATTGCTCAGTTTGGCCGGGCGGCCAGCTCTAGGACGTGTCTTGGTGGTTCCAAACCTCTTCCATTTAAGAATGATGGAGGCAACTGTGTTTTTTGGTACCCTTCCCCAGATCTGTGCCTCGACACGATCCTGTCTTGGAGCTCTACAGACAATCCATTGGCATCATGGTTTGGTTTTAATATACACAGTTGTGTGCCTTTCCAATAATATACACAGTTGTGTGCCTTTCCAAATCATGTCCACTCAATTGAATTTACCACAGGTGGACTCCAATCAAGTTGTAGAAACATCTCAAGGATGATCAATGGAAACAGGATGCACATTAGCTCAATTTCGAGTCTCATAGCAAAGAGTCTGAATACTTACTCTACAGTTTAGAAAATAGTACAAATAAAGAAAAACCCTTGAATGAATAGGTGTGTCCAAACTTTTGACTAGTACTGTATGTAAATAAGGTATTTCTGTTTTTGTTTTTTTAATATGTTCAGTTTTTTTCACTTTGTCATTATGGGATATTGTGTGTAGATTGCTGAGGAAAAAAATATATATTTTAGAATAAGGCTGAAACGTACTTTACTTTTTTTGGAAAAAGTAAAGGGGGTCGGAATACTTTCCGAAGGCACAGGCAATAGCCCAAAATAAATCTGTATCAGGCTTAACCTGTTCTATCTGAACGGACCCTGGTAGAGGGCAAGACTGTACAGCTTCCCCAAATCGAATCTGTCTAACAGAAGCTCAAACAGGTAGGCCTACATAATATAAGCACTTGGCCCCCAGGACCAAAATGAAGTATCAAAGACTGAGGCGTTTGCTGTGTAGTATCAAACATTTATGAAACTCAACAGAAAAACTATAGTGAATGTTTTTAAAATTTGAATAGGCAATTACAAACAATAAACTGGTTCTACAATGTGAAAGGCAATTTCCACTTTCATTGTTACATTGGTACATTCGTCTCAATCAGACTTAATTATTCTTAATTATATTTTAACACCATGCATACATTAAACAATAATTTTCTCTTATTCAACATTCTGACAACACACTCCTATTATGCACAACAAAAATGACAGAAACATAGGACACAGACACATAGAACTTCGAACTCCAACATAACCGTAAAAATGAAAAAAGTAAACCATACTGTACATTGAATGAAATAAACATAACTTCGACTTTATGAGTCTTGCAAACATTCATGTGCACTGTAAACATTGTGCCCACTCAGAGCAGGGTAAGAAATGGTTGGCTATAAAATGAAAATGCATCGTAGGCTTATCAAACATGAAACAGAAATGTCTACGTATTCCATGAATGATGAAATGCTAGCAATTACTGTAGTATTAGACAGAATATACAGTATACTGAACAAAAATATGTAAAGTGTTGGTCCCATGTTTCATGAGCTGAAATAAAATATCTCTGAAATTTTCCACATGCACAAAAAACGTATTTCTCTCTAATTGTGTGCACAAATTTGTTCACGTCCCTATTGGTGAGCATTTCTCCTTTGCCAAGATAATCCATCCACCTGACAGGTGTGACATATCAAGAAGCTGATTAAACGGCATGATCATTACACAGGTGCAGCTTGTGCTGGGGACAATAAAAAGCCACTTTTTTGTCACACAACAATAAAAAGCAGTTTTGTCACACAAAAAAATGCCACAGATGTCTCAAGTTTTGAGAGAGTGTGCAATTGTCTTGCTGACTACAGGAATGTCCACCAGAGCTGTTGCTGGAGAATTTAATGTTCATTCCTGTACCATAAGCCACCTCCGACATCGTTTTAGAGAATTTGGCAGTATGTCCAACCGGCCTCACAATCACAGACTTCATGTAAATATGCCAGCCCAGGACCTCCACATCTGGCTTCTTCATCTGCGGGATTGTCTGAGACCAGCCACCCAGACAGCTGATGAAATTAAGAACTATTTCTTACTGTAATGAAGCCCTTTTGTGGGAAAAAACTAATTCTGAATGGATGGGCCTATGCCCTCCCAGGCCCACCCATGGCTGCACCCCTGCCCAGTCATGTGAAATCCATAGATTAGGGCCTAATTAATAAATTTTTTACTGATTTCCTTATGGACAGTGACTCAGTAAAATAGTTGAAATGGTTGCATGTTGCATTTATATTTTTGTTCAGTATATATTTACAACATAGGGCCTTATGCATTTAAGTGTGTGTGTGAAAGCATAACTCTCCACTCCTATGGTGCGTCTTCGCCACAGTAATAATTCATTTTAACAACGAATTCCAAATGCAAGCTTCATAAGTACATGAATTCAAGCAATTGTTACATACCAAAAGACCAGTAGGCCTATGTTAGTAATTATTAGAGACCTGCCAGGGCAACAACCTCTCCCTCAACGTAACCAAGACTAAGGAGATGATTGTGGACTAGAGGAAAAGGAGGACCAAGCACGCCCCCCATTCTCATCGACGGGACTGTAGTGGAGCAGGTTGAGAGCTTCAAGTTCCTTGGTGTCCACATCAACAACAAGCTAGAATGGTCCAAACACACCAAGACAGTTGTGAAGAGGGCACGACAAAGCCTATTCCACCTCAAGAAACAAAAAAAGATTTGGCATGGGTCCTGAGATCCTCAAAAGGTTCACTGCCTGGTACGGCAATTGCTCCGCCTCTGACCGCAAGGCACTACAGAGGGTAGTGCGTACGGCCCAGTACATCACTGGGGCTAAGCTGCCTGCCATCCAGGACCTCTACACCAGGCGGTGTCAGAGGAAGGCCCTAAAAATTGTAGACTGTTCCCTCTACTACCGCATGGCCAGCGGTACCGGAGTGCCAAGTCTAGGACAAAAAGGCTTCTCAACAGTTTTTCCCCCCAAGCCATAAGACTCCTGAACAGGTAATCAAATGGCTACCCAGACTATTTGCATTGTGCCACCCCCAACCCCTCTTTTACGCTGCTGCTACTTTCTGTTTATCATATAGGCATAGTCACTTTAACTATACATTCATGTACGTACTACCTCAATTGGGCCAACCAACCAGTGCTCCCGCACATTGGCTAACCGGGCTATCTATCTGCATTGTGTCCCGCCACCCACCACCTGCCAACCCCTTTTTTACGCTATGCTACTCTTTGTTCATCATATATGCATAGTCACTTTAACCATAACTACATGTACTTAAAACTACCTCAATCACCCTGACTAACCGGTGTCTGTATGTAGCCTCGCTACTTTTATAGCCTCGCTACTGTATATAGCCTGTCATTTTTTACTGTTGTTTTTATTTCTTTACTTACCTATTGTTTACCTAATACCTTTTTTTTGCACTATTGGTTAGAGCCTGTAAGTAAGCATTTCACTGTAAGGTCTACACCTGTTGTATTCGGCGCACATGGCAAATAAACTTTGATTTGATTTGATTACCCCATTGCTGGTGAGCTTGCAATGTGAGCAGTTAATATTCTTTATGACCAAACAATATTTGGAGCTGCATATTTATTTATTATGGCAATTCTCTCTACCTACAATTTGACATTTGCACTGCACTGCACCTATCCTATAGCTGTACATCAAATCAGCAATCTGTTCGCTAGCTCACCTGACTTATGTTGATGAGAGTTTGCTGGTCCAATCAGAGTGCAGAGTGTGCGTTTCACTAGCCAATCTGTTACAGGCTTTTTTTGCAAGGGCAATGCTGCGGCTGCTGTCTCTGATTGCGTGTAGAGTAATCCACGTAAACTCTGTGACACAAAGTGAGTGACAAAACATTACAAAACATGGCCAGATCATTTTAAGTCATCAGTCTCAAGTCAAAGTCAAGTCCCGAGTCTTGAGGCTCCAAGTCCAAGTCAAGTCTCAAGTTATTTTTATTTTCTAGTCATATTTTCAAGTCATCAAAATCATCCAATTTGTAACTTAAGTCAGAATCGAGTCCACTTCATGTGACTCCAGTCAACTGGGTGATAGTGTGAAAACCATGTCACACATTTCGTCTGTCGAATGGGAGACCCCAGAGAGCTGTCGCACAGCACAGCACAGCCACTCTGAAAGAACTGATCTTTTAGCCCTGGCAGACACACAATCAGCGAGAGGCGTGCACACACTCACTCACACTGTCTACGGAAAAGCACACTATATACCACCACAGTGTGAAGAAGTATGATTCATACTATAAAAAAAGCCAACTTAACCAAATTGCTTAATCAAATAAAATAACATTTTATTTGTCACATACACATGGTTAGCAGATGTTAATGCGAGTGTAGCGAAATGCTTGTGCTTCTAGTTCCGACCATGCAGTAGTATCTAACAAGTAATCTAACAAATTCACAACAACTACCTTATACACACAAGAGTAAAGGAATGAATACGAGTATGTACATATAAATATATGGATGAGCGATGGCTGACCGGCATAGGCAAGATGCAGTAGATGGTATGGAGTACAGTATATACACATATATATATGAGATGAGTAATGTAGGATATGTAAACATTATATAAATGGCATTGTTTAAAGTGGCTAGTGATACATTATTTCATCCAATTATAATTATTAAAGTGGCTAGAGATTTAAGTCAGTATGTTGGCAGCAGCCACTCAATGTTAGTGATGGCTGTTTAACAGTCTGATGGCCTTGAGGTAGAAGTTTTTTTTTCAGTCTCTCGGTCCCAGCTTTGATGCACCTGTACTGACCTCGCCTTCTGGATGATAGTGGGGTGAACAGGCAGTGGCTCGGGTGGTTGTTGTCCTTGATGATCTTTTTGGCCTTCCTGTGACATCGGGTGGTGTAGGTGTCCTGAAGGGCAGGTAGTTTACCCCCGGTGATGCGTTATGCAGTCCTTACTACCCTCTGGAGAGCCTTACGGTTGTGGGCGGAGCAGTTGCCGTACCAGGCGGTGATACAGCCCGACAGGATGCTCTTGATTGTGCATCTGTAGAAGTTTGTGAGTGATTTTTGTGACAAGCCAAATTTCTTCAGCCTCCTGAGGTTGAAGAGGCGCTGTTGCGCCTTCTTCACCACACTGTCTGTGTGGGCGGACCAATTCAGTTTGTCCGTGATGTGTACGCCGAGGAACTTAAAACTTTCCACCTTCTCCACTACTGTCCCCTCGATGTGGATAGGGGGGTGCTCCCTCTCCTGTTTCCTGAAGTCCACGATCATCTCCTTTGTTTTGTTGACATTGAGTGAGAGGTTATTTTCCTGACACCACACTCCGAGGGCCCTCACCTCCTCCCTGTAGGCCGTCTCGTCGTTGTTGGTAATCAAGCCTACCACTGTAGTGTCGTCAGCAAACTTGATGATTGAGTTGGATGCATGCTTGGCCACGCAGTCATGGGTAAACAGGGAGTACAGTAGAGGGCTGAGAACGCACCCTTGTGGGGCCCCAGTGTTGAGGATCAGCGGGGTGGAGATGTCCAGGACCCAGTTGCACAGGGCTGGGTCGAGACCCAGGGTCTCGAGCTTAATGACGAGCTTGGAGGGAACTATGGTGTTAAATGCTGAGCTGTAGTCGATGAACAGTATTCTTACATAAGTATTCCTCTTGTCCAGATGGGTTAGGGCAGTATGCAGTGTGATTGCTATTGCGTCGTCTGTGGACCTATTGGGACGGTAAGCAAATTGGGGTGGGTCCAGGGTATCTGGCAGGATGGAGGTGATATGATCCTTGACTAATCTCTCAAAGCACTTCATGATGATGGAAGTGAGTGCTACGGGGCGATACTCATTTAGCTCAGTTACCTTAGCTTTCTTGGGAACAGGAACAATGGTGGCCCTCTTGAAGCATGTGGGAACAGCAGACTGGGATAGGGACTGATTGAATATGTCCGTAAACACACCAGCCAGCTGGTCTGCGCATGCTCTGAGGACACGGCCAGGGATGCCATCTGGGCCGGCAGCCTTGCGAGGGTTAACACATTTAAATGTTTTTCTCACATTGGCTGCGGTGAAGGAGAGCCCGCAGGTTTTGGTAGCAGGCCGTGTCGGTGGCACTGTATTGTCCTCAAAGCGAGCAAAGAAGTTGTTTAGTTTGTCTGGGAGCAGGACGTCATGGTCCGCAATCAGTGTTATTCAGTAAGTTTAGTGGACTTCACATTAGTCTATCTTCCCAACCCTGGAAGTCATTCTCAATGCAGGCTGTGGTTGATTAATCCTTTTATACGTACGAACACACAGGTCCGATCATTGGTCCCTGCAGCGTATGCCAGTTACGATTGATGCAACAGTCAGCATTTGTACTGGCCACACTGTTTTTCACAGAAACATTTTGCACAAACACAGTCTTTAAAATGTTATGTCCTCAATGTGAGGAGTTTATTGTTGGATGCAATATTCAGACATTCAAAGAAGTAGCAACAGCATAACATTATTGTCATCCAAATTGGAAAGTGTAGGCTACATTAGTCCTAGTGCTAATGCTCAGCCAATAGAAACCAAAATATGAATTAGCAAATAGCAATTACTATTTACAATTCATCACATTACGGGTGAGCTCACCAGTGATCAAAATAATTGAGTTAAACACTTTATAAAAGTTTAAAGTAATCCAACGCTGGGTAGAGTTTGTGCACGCTGTCATGTTTGTTTTTCTGCATTAACCAAAGATAAGAGGAGTTGGGTCTGTTTGCAGTATGCATGTTGAAGGCGAAGGGATTGTGTCGTCTACTATCATTCCCTTCCCATCATTCACTTCCCGGAAGTTTACTCTAAAGACAAGTAAACCATCCCTTCACCTCATTTTGCTATAACATATTTGGTCTGACAGATGTTTACTAGACACCCAGAATGTATTGAATGATATCAACAAACATGGCTCCACACAAAGCTGTCAAATAACTTAGAATTGGCTCATCATAATGAGTACAACCTTCAAAAAAGTATTTTATGCACATGATTTTATGCACGTGTCCATTACAATCTATGTAAGAATTGAAATGCATGACTTGATACCGGGAGTACTTGAAAACATGTAAACAAAACAGTAAATAAAGAAATGATTACCAAACAAACTTGGGTACTCCCGAGTGGTGCAACTGTCTAAGGCCTTGCATCTCATTGCTACAGGTGTCCCTACAGACCCTGGTTCGATTCCAGGCTGACTTCCCTATTTCCAGGCTGACTTCCCTATTTAAATAAAGATTAAATAAAAATGAACCATTTTCTGATAGTGATTTATTTATAGAGTACAAGTGGCCTGTGCTGGCATTATGGTAATGTTACTGATGATTTGTCATCACAGATGGTTTGTTTACGTTTGTACCGTTGAGGCTAGGTGGAGTTACTAGGCCTACAACAGCTCCATCTAGTGGTCGCGTCAGGGACAACAGTTGTTGACAACTATAGCATTGTAGCTTAGCCTAATCCTAACCCTTTTCCTAAACTTAACACCTCCCTCTGCAACTGGATCCAACACATTCGCCACGGTGATTCTCAACACGGGGGCCACGCAGGGGTGCGTGCCTAGTCCCCTCCTGTACTCTCTGTTTACTCATGACTGCACGGCCAGGCATGACTCCATGTTAACGTTCCAACATTAAATCCACGTCTTAAATGTTGCTACGTTTTTGAAATGGCAAAGAAAACATGTAATCTGCTTGACACATTAAAGTTACTTACCTGACAGATCACAAAGTCAGCTAATTTCCACTCCATTCATATGCAAATATGTTTGTGGTTGAATATATATGTACAGTTGAAGTCGGAAGTTTACATACACTTAGATTGGAGTCATTGAAACTTGTTTTTCAACCACTCCACACATTTCTTGTTAACAAACTATAGTTTTGGCAAGTCGGTTAGGACATCTACTTTGTGGATGACACAAGTAATTTTCCCAACAATTGTTTACAGACAGATAATTTAATTTATAATTCACCGTATCACAATTCCAGTGGGTCAGAAGTTTACATACACTAAGTTGACTGTGCCTTTAAAAAGCTTTGAAAATTCCAGAAAAGGATGTCATGGCTTTAGAAGCTTCTGATAGGCTTATTGACATCATCTGAGTCAATTAGAGGTGTACCTGTGGATGTATTTCAAGGCCTACTTTCAAACTTAGTGCCTCTTTGCTTGACATAATGGGAAAGTCAAAAGGAATCAGCCAAGACCTGAGAAAAAAATTGTAGACCTTCACAAGTCTGGTTCATCCTTGGGAGCAATTTCCAAAAGCCTGAAGGTACCACGTTCATCTGTACAAACAATAGTACGCAAGTATAAACACCATGGGACCACGCAGCCGTCATACCGCTCAGGAAGAAGATGCGTTCTGTCTCCTAGAGATGCACGTACTTTGTGCGAAAACTGCAAATCAATCCCAAAACAACAGCAAAGGACTTTGTGAAGATGCTGGAGGAAACAGGTACAAAAGTATTTATATCCACAGTAAAACTAGTCTTATATCGACATAACCTGAAAGGCAGCTCAGCAAGGAGGAAGCCACTACTGCCAAAACTGGCATGAAAAAAGCTAGACTACGGTTTGCAACTGCACATGGGGACAAAGATCATACATTTTTTGAGAAAAGTCCTTTGGTCTGATGAAACAAAAATAGAACTGTTTGGCCATAATGACCATAGTTAGGAGAAAGGGGGAGGCTTGCAAGTCGAAAAACACCATCCCAACCGTGAAGCACGGGGGTGGCAGCATCATGTTATGGGGGTGCTTTGCTGCAGGAGGGACTGGTGCACATAACAAAATAGATGGCATTATGAGGAAGGAAAATTATGTGGATATATTGAAGCAACATCTCAAGACATCAGTCAGGAAGTTAAAGCTTGGTTGCAAATGGGTCTTCCAACTGGACAATGACCCCAAGCATACTTCCAAAATTGTGACAAGATGGCTTAAGGACAACAAAGTCAAGGTATTGGAGTGGCCATCACAAAGCCCTGACCTCCATCCTATAGAAAATATGTGGGCAGAACTGAAAAAGCATGTGCGAGCAAGGAGGCCTACTACCCTGACTCAGTTACACCAGCGCTGTCAGGAGAAATGGGCCAAAATTTGCCAAACGTATTGTGAGAAGCTTGTGGAAGGCTACCTGAAATGTTTGACCCAAGTTAAACCATGGAAAGGCAATGCTACCAAATACTAATTGAGTGTATGTAAATGTCTGACCCACTGGGAATGTGATGAAAGAAAGAAAAGCTGAAATAAATCATTCTATCTACTATTATTCTGACATTTCACATTCTTAAAATAAAGTGGTGATCCTAACTTACCTAAGACAGGGAATCTTTACTAGGATTTAATGTCAGGAATTGTGAAAAATATATTTGTCTAAGGTGTATGTATACTTCCGACTTCAACTTTATCTATTTTAGGTCCTAGGATGTAACAATGAATAATGTGGAACAAATAAATACCATCAAAGGATACCTTACAACTTACAATAATGAACACATTGTGAAACAGCTGTTAAAACCAACCTGGCAAGATTTTAATACATAAACTCTGAATTTGTTGAAGCTACTCAGAAACAGAGAGCTGCAGTAACAGTTACAGTAGCTAGCTAGCTAACATTAGCTAAATAAAACTGTCTGGCTAGCTAGCTGGCTACTGTAGCTGGCTAGCTGACTAGGCAGGCTGAGGTAAATAAGTACAGTAGCTAGCAACGTCAATCTAAAAACAGCTTTAATTATTTACTCCTATTTAAAATTATTTTCTTATATAAAGACAAATATATGGTAAAGAAAGAGTGTTCTCTTTCCAGTCTTTTTGGTCCTCTGAAGCAGCAGGTAGTCAGCAGGTTGTCATCGTCAAAACTACCGTCCTTGTAGAGCAGTTCTTAGGTAATAATTTTGCGCAGACTGAGCGAGCGCTTATGAGGTGAAATAGAACTAGAACGGCCTTTGTCTTCCTTCCTTCGCGACCGCTACGAGGTAAAATAGAGCCATGCAACCAGCAATGGACGCTTTGGTTCATTATGTAATTTCATTATGTACAGCCCTAGCAATAGAAGCTAGTACTCAACAAATTCCAATGTGACACTGGGGGGGACACACATTTTGGCAGGGGTACAGTATTTGGCATTTCAGTCCCCCCTGCATTTATGTGGGTGATGTCAGAACAGCTTAGCACACTAGCTACATACATAAACAACAACACATGATTGGCTGCTGGTGTGGCGATACTGATGATTTGTCTCCACAGACGGTTTGTTTACATAGCAGGTTAGGATAATTAATGTGTCAGGTTAGGAGAACTAACACATCAGGTTAAGATAATTAACATAGGACGTTAAGAGAATGAGGTTAAAACTTCTTAGGGAGTAGCTCCTGAGGTGACGGTTTTGGAGAGCCTGGCGTGCCCAAAGTAAAATGCCTCCCACTCAGGCCCAGAAAATAGGATATGCACATAATTAGTACCATTGGATAGGAAACACTCTGAAGTTTCTAAGAGTGTTAAAATATTGTCTGTGAGTATAAGAGAACGGATATGGCAGGCAAAAACCCGAGGAATATCTGTCCTGGAAAAAGTGATTTTGACATATTGCCTCATTTTGAACCCCTCCCTTATGAAAATGCCCATATAAGGGAGTAAGATTTCAGTACCTATTGCTTCCACTGGATGTCAACAGTCTCTAGACACTGTTTTGATTCTGTTTAGTTGCTTTAGATGGCAATAGAAGAAGAATTAGGAAGTGGTCACACAGAAGTCAACAGAAGATAATGCGCGTTCACCGGTTTGGGCGCGCTGTGTTTTTTCCTTTCCTATCGCCCAGTTTATATTCCGGTTGAAATATTGTACTAAATATACATAAAAGTGTTCCTAAGGATACATTATCAATGATGTTTGATTGTTCTTGGACAAGTTTATAGGTATAGGTTGAACGAGTTCTCTTTACATTTCAATGGGCGAGTGGACGCTGTATTTTCTCATCATAACGCACCAACCAAACGGAGATTTATGGATATAATAAATTACTTTTTCTAACAAACGAACCATGGATTGTCTTCGTTGGACACTTAGGAAGCTCTCAGCAGAAGTTCTTCAAAAGGTAATTGATTTGTTTTCGCTGTGAAATGTGTTTTGTTTGAACCGCATGGTTTATGAATTTATGGTAATGGTAAAAAATATTGGAGGTGCTACCCTCAAACAATCAAATGTAGTGCTTTCGCCATGAAGCCTTTTTGAAATCTGACAATGCTGTGATATTGCCAAGAAGCAGAGCTTTTGATGACTATGCAACACTTGTATATTGATGAATGTTTAATAATTCAACTTTTGGATTTTGAATTTGGCGCCTTGCATTTCACCGGGTAGTGTCGGACCACTCTCGAAGAGGTTAAACAAGACTACAAAGGGAAGCACAGCCGAGAGCTGCCCAGTGACATGAGCCTACCAGACAAGCTAAATTACTTCTTTGCTCGCTTCGAGGCAAATAACACTGAACCATGCATAGAGCATCAGCAGTCCCGGATGACTGTGTGATCACGCTCTCCGCAGCCAATGTGAGTTAAACCTTTAAACAGGTCAACATTCACAAGGCCGCAGGGCCAGACGGATTGCCAGGACGTGTACTCCGAGCATCCGCTGACCAACTGGCAAGTTCAACCTCTCCCTTTCTGAGTCTGTAATACCAACATGTTCAAAGCAGACCACCATAGTCCCTGTGCCCAAGAACACTAAGGTAACCTTCCTAAATGACTACATCTGTAGCCATGTAGTGCTTTGGTAGGCTGGTCATGGCTCACATCAACACCATTATCCCAGAAACCCTAGACCCACTCCAATTTGTATACTGCCCTAACAGATCCACAGATGATGCAATCTCTATTGCACTCCACACTGCCCTTTTCCACCTGGACGAAAGGAACACCTATGTGAGAATGCTATTCATTGACTACAGCTCAGTGTTCAACACCATAGTGCCCTCAAAGCTCATCATTACGCTAAGGACCCTGGGACTTAAACAGTGAAATTGTCGTGGAAATCAGCTCTGTTTACATGGTGATGATGAATATAACGTCATTTAGGCTGTTAAGATGTCCAAAATTCTAATCATTAGTTCGTCACACCGTTGATATAGCAACGGACAATAATAGTTTAACGAATCCCATTGTGAGGTAGAGGGGGACACTTTTTGGCCGGGGGACAGTATTTGGCATGACAGTACCATTAGAGATATTTGGAACTCACACATGAAATGGTAAAAAGTTCCATATATTCACTCTGGCTGGATTCCAGTAGAAATTACTGATTTGCAGGCTTGATGTGGCCTGTAAACCGAAGTTTCAGGACACTGTGTCAGGGACCATCAAAGAAAGGCCTTTTGAATTATATGTTCACTCAACCTAAAATTCTAAGTTGAGTAAACATACAATTCAACTTGAGAATGTATGCTGGTTCAGCTATATGCCCAGATGTTGCGCAAACTCAATCTTATTGCAGCTGGTTACCGTATGTTGAATAAACTTCAAAGCTGTTTTGTTGAGTAAACTCACAATCCTATTGCAGCTGGTCACCTTACAATTGTTTTTTTTACAGTATGTTGGTAAAGTAGGGGTATGGCTTAAAACACTAAAGTGCATTATCCTCTCTGGGCTAGGGTCCCATTTTCAGAATTTCTGCCTGTCTGACATGCCCAAAGTAAACTGCCTGTAGCTCAGGCCCAGAAATTAAAATCATGTCTGTGAGTATAACAGTACAACAGAATTGATATAGCAGTCAAAAATCCAAAGAAAATCCAACCAAATTTTTTTGAGCTCCCAGGTTCTTCCAATGCAAATCTATTGCTCAATGTAATTTCCGCCTCCCATATTTCAGTATCTATGGCTTCTACTAGATGTCAACAGTCTTTATACAAGGTTTCAGGATAGTTTTTTGAAAAACTAACAAGTAGTTGTAGTTTTTCTGAAGAGAGCTCCATAAGAAAAGTCGTGTTTTGGCTCGAGTGAATGAGTGTTGTACACCATTCAAAAGCTTAGAATCTTGGTAATCGAACCGCGTTGTAGGCTTTACAGCGAAAGCAGAACATTAGATTATCTGAGGACAGCACCCCACAACAACATATTGTTCAAACCAGCACAGGCATTACAAAATTAAATATAGCGATAAAATAAATGGATGGATTTTCCTCAGGTTTTCGCCTGCCATATCAGTTCTGTTACACACATTATTTTAACCTCTTACAGCTAGGGGGCAGAATTCCTAGTTTCCACCTCTCTGACGTGCCCAAAGTAAACGGGCTGTCACTTAGGCCCAGTAAATAGGATATGCATATAATTAGTAGCTTTGGATAGAAAAGACTCTGATTAAAATTATGTCTGTGGCTATAACAGAACTGATTAGGCAGGCGAAAACCCGAAGGAAATCCGACCAGAAAATTTTTTTATTCTGCTCCCATGCTCTTATTTTGAAAAGCTATTGAAAAGCATTAAATCCGTCCACTATTTTCCTATTCCTATGGCTTCCCCTATATGGTAACAGTCTACTATTGATGGCTTTGGGCTTGTATTTTGAAAAATGAATACGTTTTTTCACATGGAGGAAAGAGTGCGCCGGAAGACAAACAGTGTTTGGGCGCGTTCTGGGGAGAGCACTCGCGTGGGAATTTAACTTGTCTATTGAACATAGTTGTTTCCGCGTGAAGTTTTATTGTTTATTAACATTTTAGACAACCTAAGGATTATATAGAGTCTTTGTTTGACAAAAATAGACTAAGTTTACCGGGAGCAATTTGGACTTTTCTGTCGTCGTTTTGACGTAGGTGTTTCCTGTGGATTTCTGAATTCAATGGCGCCGTCTAAACTGCGTTTTTCGGATATAAATATGTACTTTATTGAACAAAACGAACAGCGGTTTTGTAGCTGGGACCCTCCTGGTTGAAAACATCAGAAGATCTTAAAAAGTAAGTGAGTTTTTATATCTTTAATTTGTGATTTTGTGTCGCCAGTGCTGGTTGAAAAAGCTATTTTTGTGAAGGTGCTGACCTCAGATAATCAAATGTTTTGCTTTCGCCGTAAAGCCTTTTTGAAATCTGACAACAGATTTAGATTACCAAGACTCTAAGCTTTGTAACCATGTGCAACACTTGTATTTCCATGAATGTTAATTTGGCACGCTTTGTTTTTTTCAAAAATGATCCCGCTCACGGGATCCGTGCGGCAAGAAGTTAACAGTTCTAGAAACTTCAGAGTGTTTTCAATACTACTAATTATATGCATATCCTAGCTTCTTGGCCTGAGTAACAGGCAGTTTACTTTGGGCACGTCAGACTCTCCGTACTTCCGAACACTGCCCCCTAGCCCATAGAGGTTAATTAGAAACGTTGTTTGACTTGTTTGGACAAAGTTTACTGGTAACTTTTTGGATTCCTTTGTCTGCATGTTGAACGAGTGGATTACTGAAATCAATGGCGCCAACTAAACAGACTTTTTGGGATATAAAGAAGGACTTTATCGAACAAAACAACCATTCATTGTGTAGCTGGGACCCTTGGGATTGCAAACAGAGAAGATCTTCAAAAGTAAGTGATTCATTTTAGCTCTATTTGTGATTTTGTGACGCCTGCGCTGGTTTGAAAAATATTTTGACGTGGGGCGCTGTCCTCAGACAATCGAATGCTATGCTTCACAGTGAAGCCTATTGTAAATCGGACAACGCAGTTCGATTAACAAGATTCTAAGCTTTTGAATGATGTAAGACACTTGTATTTTCATGAATGTTTAATATTAAAAAAAATATTTTGAATTTGGCACTCTCCAATTTCACAGGATGTTGTCCCACTAGCGGGATGCGAGAGCCCTAAGAGGTTTTAAGTAGTAAGGTAGCTTTCGGTTTTTATGCAATTGTGTGTGAGGGGATGTAGCCGAACTGTGGGGATGTAGCCGAATGCTCTTGTTACTCCGTTAGCCCACTATTTTATTTTGTCATTCGGACAACCTCAAATTATGTACAAGTTTTAATAAAAGTTAACTACTTCAGTGGAATTCCAGACAGACTCATCATTAGCGGCGGATAAGATCCCCAAATGTGGGAATTACCCCAGAACATCCATAAGTTGCTCTGGCCCTGGAGTTGCATCCATAAGTTGCTCTGGCTCCCCTGATCCGTCCCAACTAGGGTCTGGAGGCGAGGCAGGAAAAGTTACATTTGGGGCTCATCCGGGATTTATCCTGCCAGCATCGGTGAGTTATTCACATTCTACCAAAATATCAAATAGAAATCAACATTAAAAAAGTATATATAGAATTGGACTTTCACGAACTAACGGCTAACGAAGTTAATCATCATTGCCTGAGTAGTGGCTGACGTTCTAGCTAAAGCTGTGAAATGGCGGCTACACACAGGAAATCTGGTATTACGAGAAATAATTTGCCTGAGGATTCGATGTGCTACTCAAACCCATTCATGTCACTAAATACAGTGAATGAAGAAAGGAAATCACAAATCTCATTTTCTGACTGGATGAATGAATTTGATGTTGCAAATGCTAACAGTAACTGCAATCCATTTATGCCAAGTTCAGATGTAGCTAATATGCAGCCCACTGCAGCTAATATGGCTGACTCATGCCGTGAGTAAAGACGTCTCCTAAACGGCCAAGGAGAGAAACTAATCCATTCAAGTTTCATGTGAAAAATGGGAATGTGGGTGACAGTGGAATCGAATCACAGCTAAGTCACAACCAAAACTATGCCAGCTGGCATGATTAAATCATATCTCTGGAAATGTGTTTCAGCCAACCACTGAAACGCTGTATACTCCATGCAATAACCCTTTCAACTCTGCCAACCAAATACTCTATGCAGCGAGTACCCTTGTAGATGCTGTTTACTCTTATTACCCACACAGGATGCCAGCAGCTCTGCCCTCCCCTCCAGTCATGCCTCCTGTGGAAAACCACCGCTCACAGTCGCAGGACAGCCATGGATGTATCCAGAGTGATGCTCTGCTCACTGAAGATAATGAAGTGTACTGTTATGAAAACGAACAGTCTCGCCCCAGGCAAGCAAGATTCAGTTCACATGGCAGGCAGCTCCGGCGTGTACATTATGATATCTCATCTGACAGTGAAGACGAATACACTACTCAGAAGGAGAGGAACCCCACACTACGATCAGGTCAGTTTGATGGTTCGGGCTCATGGAAAGAGTTCTTACATCGCTTTGAGAGCTGTGCTAGAGATAATCACTGGTCAGAAAGGACAATGCCAGTCCAGCTGAGATTATGTTTAGTGGGCACTGCAGGGGCTGTGGTCCACAAGAACCCTAGGTCTTCCCGTTGGGACTACTCACGCATAGTGGTGGAGGTGGACTCGGCATACGGGCCAGCATCGGAGCATGCAGCTGCCATTGGCATTGAGTTGAGGCAGAGAGTGCAGAAACCAGAGAGATGACATTTATGAGGAAGTATCCATTGTGTATGCAGATCGCTCTGAGGCAGAACAGGACTCCATCAGTGTGGAGGTCTTCACTAACGCCATGGGAGACGCCGGCATTGTGCAGAAGCTATTGGAGAAGCGTCCACGCACATTGGCACGAGCATACGAGGTCGCCCACAGGTACGAAACCACCAAGCGAGCAGCTAACGATGTTACTGAACTAATGCAGTCTGGTGTGCGGGCTACAGAGCGGAGAGCCAGAGCAGCTACCTTGCGGGAATGCATTGACCACAGCGAAGATGAAGGCAAGAGTTGGACGACCTGTAGAGCGTAATCAGAAAGTCCAGCTTCAAGCAACACAAACCAAAGACTGGTGAGCGCAAAAATACTAATTGGAAAAAAATCAGACGCCACATCTGCCAAGGCATTGGACACATGAAATGGAGCTGTCCATCACCAAGGATGCCAGCTAAGCTGCGGGCAGTCCCCGAGTCGCCCAATTCCACCGAAGGCCAAAACACACCTGTTGTTCTCAGTGTCAAGGGCACAGGTCCCAAAATGTGTATCCACCTACTAATATACGGCATGGAGGTATGTTCTCTTTTGGACAGCGGGGCACGGAGAAATGCTTGGCGCTGTTACAACACCATTCATCCAGATGTTAAACCTCCACTCCAGCTATCGACTGTGCAGTCTCTGCAGGGCACTGGTCCTGTAAATGTCAAAGTCACGGGACAGTTGTAAATCATGCAGCGCCTTGTGTCACCATCACAGATTTTAGAGAAACAACAAATGTCGATACATATAAGTGTCTTATATCGTCTAAAAGCTTAAACTGTTGTTAGTATAACTGCACTGTCCAATTTACAGTAGCTATTACTGCGAAAAAATGCCATGCTATTGTTTGAGGAGAGCTACTAACAACAAAACACTTTTTTTCACCGCGATAGGTTTGATCAATTCACCTCTGAAGGTGAAATGTATACTTACATTCTGAAATCTTGCTCTGATTTATCATCCAAAGGGTCCCAGAGATAACATGAAGTGTCGTTTTGTTAGATCAAATCCTTTTTCATGTCCTAAAAAGGTCCATATAGCATGCACGATCGATTTTGTATTTCCACTCGTTCAATTTGCAAAGAAAGGAATCTGTGAAAATCTAACCCTAAATGTTGTTTCAACCAGTCAAATCACGTTCATATGTATTCCTCTGAGATCCTAGAACGTAACGAGACTTCACTATATCATTAGGCGTGTAGTATATCCTATAGGACACCATATTTGGTCAGAGAGCGACGCCTTCATGGCACACCGTTGACGCAGGCGGTCTTCACTTGAACAACTCTAACTTTGTCAAATAAGCACCAATCGGGGTCAAACAAAGCTAGCTAGATAGCCAATGAGCTGGGCTTTACGGGAGGATCTGTCGGGAACAACGTATCTGTCGTAAAATGTAGCTACTAACCTTGTACAATTGCATGCCAAAAATTATAAGAATATTCAGAGTTATGAAAACTGGTTGTTTTGCAAATGTTAAACTTATAATATGGCTACTAATACTGGAAAAGTCCAAGTATACAGATTTGACGATATTGTTGCAGAAAAATGTAGTATGAATGCAAATGTCTCCTTGACGATTTGCCCAAATGTACCTGGGTGACTTCACACTAAATGTCATGGGTCTGAAACTTTGCACATACACTGCTGCCATCTTGTCGACACCATCGGAATTACAACCAGAGTGATGGCTGGAACTGTGACCTTTCTCTTGCATTTCAAAGATGGTGGTACCAGATCTATTGTGTTATATTTTCCTACATTCAATTCACATTTCCACAAACTTCAAAGTGTTTGCTTTCAAATGGTACCACGGATATGCATATCCTTGCTTCAGGGCATGGGGTATTTAGGCTAAAATTTTAAAAAAGGTGGCTATCCCTTCTTCGGGATCGGTGTCCCTTCCACGGGACGGTTGAGCTAACCTAGGCTAATGCGATTAGCATGAGGTTGTAAGTATAACAAGAACATTTCCCAGGATATAAACATTGGGTTGTTATTTTACCTGAAATGCACAAGGTCCTCTACTCCGACAATTAATTCACAGATAAAAGGGTAACCCGAGTTTGTTCCTAGTAATCTCTACTCCTTCAGGCTTCTTCTTCTTCTTTGGACTTTATATGGTGGTTGGCAACCAACTTTAAGGTGCATTACCACCACCAACTGGACTGGAGTGTGGACATCCGTTAATCTTTCAATCACCCACGTGGGTATATGCTCCTAAAAACCAATAAGGAGATGGTAGAAGCGGGGGCTTGCAGCGCATCACTTGTCACAAATAAAACCAAGTTCTATTTATGCACCTGGCTACGCAGACGCTCGTTGACGCGCACGATCAGTGTGGGTGCAATGATTGAATAATATGTATGTGTACATTTAAATTGCATGAATAATATGTATGTGTACATTTAGCGTACGCGACGCAAGAGGTGTGGTCAGAATGTTACTCGTATTGGCTATGCAAATTGTTTCATAATCTTTTCTGTGTTTTAAATATGAATACATTGAAAATATTTGGAACAGAAAGAGTATTGCATATTGCAAATAGGTATTTTTGTTGCTTACTTAGACTCCCGGCTCACAGTCACACATCTAGCCCTGCTGTGTGGAAGAGGAGCGAGACATCTAAAAGAAACAATTCAGGGCTAATAATGTTGTAACTCATTCAAACATAGAAGCGATTATCCAAACGTTGCAAACGAACGTTCCAAAATCTCTTTCCAGGAACTATGGAACCACAGTGTGTTCCATTTTCAGTGCTAGGTTATTGGACACAACCTGTGAGGAGTTAGCAGCCTGAATGAAAGCGATGGAGGTGAGTGAGGGGGAGAGGAGAGGGGGCCATGACAAGACTAGACTGTAGTGTGTCGGACCCCCATCTGTCCCCCCCTCTCTGGGGCCCCTCTCTGTTATTGTTTTGACTAAGAGGCTACGGTCATGTGGGCGCCGCTGTGTTATGTCTGGGTGTCTTGGAATTTAGGTCACGAAAAAAACCTCTCCCTCCTCCCCTCTTCACTCTCTCCCTTCCCCTGTCCTCTCTCTTCTCTCTTTTGAGCTGGCGCTCACTGAGACCTCTCTGTCCTCTCTCTCCTTTCAGCTTCTCTGTCTCATTCTCTTCTTTCGTTCTCTCTCTTTTTCTCCTCTCTCTCTCCCTTTCTCTACCCTCTCCCACCCCTGTCTTTTCTTCTTCTAACAAACTCAGCTCTTTAATCTTGTGCCTTGTGGCGCTGTGCTCTTCCCTTACTGCGTTAGCTAGCTGTCTGGATCAATGTGTCCCTATCTCTGGGTGCATCCCAAATGGCACGCTATTCCCTATGGGCACTGGTCAAAAGGAGTGCAATATAAATGGAATTGGGTGCCATTTGGGACTAAACTTTAGCTGTGTTTGAATACTCGTACTATCCGCACTAACCGTACTATTTGTGACGTGAATTGAGTATATAGTATGCTTATTGGTCATAGTTTGGATATAGTCAGTATGCCAAAAGTTCCCGGATGTCGTACTAAATTCGCAAAAATGTGAAGTACACACGCAGAGGACACTATTTCTGTACTTTAGGGCCTATAATGTAAGTCTTCGGGAAATGGGCGTGGCTTCACATCATTTCTAGATTTGAAGAAAATGGCGGAAAATATGCAGTCAAAGTACAATGAGAGCAGATACAAATTCATTGCTTTAACTAATTATGACACATGTTAAGAAAATGTTGAGCAATGTAATAAGTAATGACTTTTCAAATAAGTTACCTCCCACGTTATATTGTCTGATAATTTGTTAGCTATGCTGTTCTTACGAACCACATAGCGTATCATTACAGCAGTATGTACTGGTATGTTGTTAGCTAGCTACCTAACGTTAGTTGGCTACTTATACATCAAACTTGCCTGTATATTAACTATACTTAAGTTCCTCGGCGTACACATCACGGACCAACTGAAATGGTCCACCCACACAGACAGCGTGGTGAAGAAGGCGCAACAGCGCCTCTTCAACCTCAGGAGGCTTTAGAAATTTGGCTTGCCATCTAAAACACACAAACTTTTACAGATACACAATCGAGAGCATACTGTCGGGTTGTATCACCGCCTGGTACGGCAATTGCACCGTCCTCAACCGCAAGGCTCTCCAGAGGATAGTGCGGTCTGCACAACGCATCACCGGGGGCAAACTACCTGCCCTCCAGGACACCTACACCACCCGATGTCACAGGAAGGCCAAAAAGATCATCAAGGACAACAACCACCCGAGCCACTGCCTGTTCACCCCGCTATCATCCAGAAGGTGAGGTCAGTATAAGTGCATCAAAGCTGGGACTGAGAGACTGAAAAACAGCTTCTATCTCAAGGCCGTCAGACTGATAAACAGCCATCACTAACATTTAATAAAGGTATCACTAGTCACTTTATATAACAGCACTTTAATAATGTTTACATATAGGTATCACTAGTCACTTTAAATAACTGCACTTTAGTTAATAATGTTTACATATCCTACATTACTCATCTCAAATGTACATACTGTATTCTACACCATCTACTGGATCTTGCCTATGCCACACGCCACCGCTCATCCATATATTTATATGTACATATTCTTATTCATCCCTTTACATTTGTGTGTAAATGTGTGTATAAGGTAGTTGTTGTGAATTTGTTAGATTACTTGTTAGATATTACTGCATAGTCGGGAACTAGAAGCACAAGCACTTCGCTATACTCGCATTAACATCTGCTAACCATGTGTATGTGACCAATAACATTTGATTTGATAGGCTATCTAACTAACTACCTAATGTTTATTGCCTTGATTATTCCCGTAATTCTTAGCTCAACTAAATGGTTTAGTCGTTTTGCGTTCTCAATGGACATTCAGGTTCTTTTGTAAATTCGCTCTGGCTATCTACTCTGATTTCAGAGCACTCTCGTCTGAGTGTACCAGAGCGCAGAATAATTAATTTACGAGCGCTCAACACCCATTGAATATGGCCGGTAAACATCAGCAAAAAGGCATAATTAAATTGTTGCCAGCAGCACAGTTACAGTCACCAACGCTCTGGAGAACATGAAAACTGCCTAACCAGCTCTGCTCGGGCGAGTAAAATGGTCAGAGTGGTCTCATTTGTTCCTGGAAGTAGCTAGCAAGCTAGCCAACGTTAGCTTGGGTGCTTGACTTTCGTTGTAAGGTCAGAACGCTCAAATCAACCCTACTCCTCGACCCGAGGAGCTTTGAATTTGACAGACGGGCAATCTGACGACCCTCTGAATTTACGAGTGCACTCTGGCACTCCAGATTGAATTTAAGAACACACTCGAAGTCGTAAAATGTCTAACTAGCTAGCAAGAGGTTGCATAGCAACAGCATCAACTTCCGGTAGACAGGCGAAGAGATAGTCGCTCAACTGAAAGAATACTGTTTGTACACAGTATACATGAACTAATAGTATGTGGTATATACTCATTAAGTATGTAGTATGCAGTATGTTAGTATGGGTATTCGAACACAGCTTCTGTCTGTTGTCGCTATCTGCTAGCTGCTGCTGCAAATGCCATGCTTTTATCAGAACTAAACAGCTGCTGCCTCCCTACTTCTCTGGACACTGGAAGAGAGACTTAATGAGGGATATACACATATCCAGACTCGATTGCAGGAGAGCTGGGAGATACCGGCAAACTCATCTGGCGCAGTTGACTGTTCAGTAAAAAAATATATATATTTACAGTAGAGATACAGACAGACTCAGTTGACTGTCTAGATTCAGAAGTCTGACAAGTGAGCAAATTATCTTGATTTTGATCCCAGATATGGGAAGTCAAAGCAAACAAGCAAATACTGTACATAAACAAGGAGATGACGTTACCATTATGATGGTATTGCGTTATTATGTCTTTGTTACATCAGCAGGATATTAAAGTAACTGCCAAACAGCTGAATGCTAAGCTAAATGCGTCATAGTTGGAATGTAGTGCCTAAACAATGGGATTCCTTACTTTAATACAAAACAACTTCCACTGAGAACTAATAACTCAGTACGCTAGTTCTAAACAATATAGTTATAAACAATGTGAAGACCTCATGTGATGGTGTTGTGTTTGTAATTCCCTGGTGCAACACAGGCATCTGACAGGGCTGTTCCGTCTGTCCTTATCGCTCTGCCTCATATAAGAACTGCCTGCTAATCAACCTTGCAGTCTATTTTATGGTTTTACTGAACAGAAACTTAATGAGAGGAAATTACACTCCTTTATCTTAACATAATCACCTATCCTCTAATCTATCGTGGATAGACTATGTAAACATAAAGCACCTGACTATGTTGCTAAATCTTTTAGTTCTGGGTTAACTGAGATTACCTATCCACTGATTCCAGACCCTCTCTGTCAGCCCTCATATAGCATGCCACTGTGTGTGTGTGTGTGTGTGTGTGTGTGTGTGTGTGTGTGTGTGTGTGTGTGTGTGTGTGTGTGTGTGTGTGTGTGTGTGTGTGTGTGTGTGTGTGTGTGTGTGTGTGGTGTGGGTGTGTGGGTGCCCACAGAGTAGAAGCGATAGGCTAGTCAGCTCAACTGTGCAGAAGCCTTCCCTAGTATTGTTTGCTTTGCTCTGTTGACTTTTATCTGATGTATCTCACACATAGGGCAGCATGTAATTTGGCTAAAACAGGGGTGTCAAAAAATTTTGCCCAGGGGGGCACATTCAGTCTTTAATGAGGTCTGGATGGCCACACTGAAAATGTGTTATATTTCCTCGCTGTAATCATTTTCAAATTTCTTTTTTTTTATGCTCCTTGACTGTCTAGCTAATGCCCATGGACATTAGTTTCTTCTCCGCAATGAGTCTGGATCTGAGTACCTCCACAACGATTTCTAGAATGGAAAAACTAACCGTTCTGATTGTTCCCAGAAACCGATGAGTTGGGCCAGAGCCAAAACACACGTGGGTTTGAAAATTCATCAATGGCTTTGCTTCTCTGATTGGTAAGACATGATCCAATCGCTGGTTACTTTGTTTCGTACAAAACCCCTCATTTTGAGGTCACCACAAACCAGTAGCGGACCGCCTATTAGAGCATTAAGGTCGGAGCCCCACTTGTAAAATTGCGATAAATGTGTACATTTTCTTGTTTCAAAAATATATTATTCAAAACAAGCTGTTCAGTTACTTACTACTCTGCCGCTCAGGGACTGCCAACAGCAGCAGCTCTGCCTCTGTGGGTGCATAGGCAGTGCGAACATTGCTTGGATTGTTTTGCCAACTATTTGCTATGGGGGGAACTGCCCCAATGAAATCTTAGGATTTCATAGCATAAATTATAACAGCACAAAGTAAATGGACCATCCAGGGGCGCTCCGTTCAGTCAGAACTTCTGAGTCTGCTCTAGTCTCCCTCCCAATCTGAGTCTTTCGCTGCCAGACAGCTTACTTCCGCATGTGAGACTCTATCAGGTGCAGATGGCGCTAAAGAAAAATACAATTGTAATGAACTTGTAAATAAGCATAATATTCATGGGAGCCTGGGACCTGATAAACTACATCAAACAAGTGTCAAAGACATAGGGATACAGTAGCTAAAACCTTTTCATTGCGGATCTGGTAGAACAAAAATGTAACTGTTTCCCCGATGTTGTTCATCAGGTTCTTCTGTTGGGGGACATGGCAACATGTTGTGTGGACTAAAACAGCATTAAACTGGGTGTATCACAAAGCATGACCAAATTAATTAGCCAGCTACAGTCATTTTAATAAACATTGTGAAATAATTTGGTCGATTCTTTTGGTCAAATAAACCAGTTATCTACCTTTGATAAGCAGCTAGCTAGCTATAGCTAGCTGGTAGCTTGCTGGCTAGTTAGTTGGTAGCTTACTAGCTAGCGCCCATGCCAATTTCTTTCTAAACTAATATCTGACTAACTCAGAAATATGAAGTTATTTCAGAATGAAAGTTAACTAGCACATCATGCTTTGTGACATTATGTTAGCTAGTTATCCCCAGTTAGATAATGTGTTTTCATTTATGCATACTTATTGAGTTCTCCCTAGTGCACTTATTTGTTTGTGACAGGAGCTGGCTACTCATTCTAAATCGTATAATCTAATCTGTTTATAACAGTGGCATTACCTACGATGCTTTATATATCTTCTCAAAGAAACTACTGGTAGTTCAAAAACCTGCCATCATATTTCTGTCATGATGCTTTGTTGACAACTCCAGCCACCTCGGGCCTTGGGTATTCAGCCAGTCAGCAGCCGCCACTGCCACAAACAACTTCAATGAAGACTGAAGTATGTAGTGAACGATAGAGCAGCGGAATAATTCAGTTTTGAGTCGTCAGGCAAGTTCGCCCCCCCCAATTTTTATTATTTTTATAATATATATGCAGTATTTTTTTTAAATGTGTTTTACTCAAACCACTCTTGGGTCATATGTTTGATGCCTCTGGGTTAAAATGACACTCGTATATCATGGAGACTAGCGCAGCCAAAACATACTGTACTGTTGCTGCAGGGCTGAAGACACACACACACACTCACGTGTACACAAAGACACACACACACACACAGTCAATTAGTAGAGCAGAGGCACCCAGCTGAGAGTCACATCCCAGAGAGCACCCAGACAGACACACATGACACATATAGTGGGGCAAAAAAGTATTTAGTCAGCCACCAATTGTGCAAGTTCTCCAACTTAAAAAGATGAGAGAGGCCTGTAATTTTCATCATAGGTACACTTCAACTATGACAGACGAAATGAGAAAAAGAAATCCAGAAAATCACATTGTAGGATTTTAAATTTATTTATTTGCAAATTATGGTGGAAAATAAGTATTTGGTCAATAACAAAAGTTTATCTCAATACTTTGTTATATACCCTTTGTTGGCAATGACAGAGGTCAAACGTTTTCTGTAAGTCTTCACAAGGTTTTCACACACTGTTGCTGGTATTTTGGCCCATTCCTCCATGCAGATCTCCTCTAGAGCAGTGATGTTTTGGGGCTGTCGCTGGGCAACACGGACTCTCAACTCCCTCCAAAGATTTTCTATGGGGTTGAGATCTGGAGACTGGCTAGGCCACTCCAGGACCTTGAAATGCTTCTTCTGAAGCCACTCCTTCGTTGCCCGGGCGGTGTGTTTGGGATCATTGTCATGCTGAAAGACCCAGCCACGTTTCATCTTCAATGCCCTTGCTGATGGAAGGAGGTTTTCACTCAAAATCTCACGATACATGGCCCCATTCATTCTTTCCTTTACACAGATCAGTCGTCCTGGTCCCTTTGCAAAAACAGCCCCAAAGCATGATGTTTCCACCCCCATGCTTCACAGTAGGTATGGTGTTCTTTGGATGCAACTCAGCATTCTTTGTCCTCCAAACACGACGAGTTGAGTTTTTACCAAAAAGTTCTATTTTGGTTTCATCTGACCATATGACATTCTCCCAATCCTCATCTGGATCATCCAAATGCTCTCTAGCAAACTTCAGACGGGCCTGAACATGTACTGGCTTAAGCAGGGGGACACGTCTGGCACTGCAGGATTTGAGTCCCTGGCGGCGTAGTGTGTTACTGATGGTAGGCTTTGTTACTTTGGTCCCAGCTCTCTGCAGGTCATTCACTAGGTCCCCGTGTGGTTCTGGGATTTTTGCTCACCGTTCTTGTGATCATTTTGACCCCACGGGTGAGATCTTGCGTGGAGCCCCAGATCGAGGAAGATTATCAGTGGTCTTGTATGTCTTCCATTTCCTAATAATTGCTCCCACAGTTGATTTCTTCAAACCAAGCTGCTTACCTATTGCAGATTCAGTCTTCCCAACCTGGTGCAGGTCTACAATTTTGTTTCTGGTGTCCTTTGACAGCTCTTTGGTCTTGGCCATAGTGGAGTTTGGAGTGTGACTGTTTGAGGTTGTGGACAGGTGTCTTTTATACTGATAACAAGTTCAAACAGGTGCCATTAATACAGGTAACGAGTGGAGGACAGAGGAGCCTCTTAAAGAAGAAGTTACAGGTCTGTGAGAGCCAGAAATCTTGCTTGTTTGTATGTGACCAAATACTTATTTTCCACCATAATTTGCAAATAAATTCATAAAAAATCCTACAATGTGATTTTCTGGATTTTTTTTCCTCATTTTGTCTGTCATAGTTGAAGTGTGCCTATGATGAAAGTTACAGGCCTCTCTCATCTTTTTAAGTGAGAGAACCCACTGTAGCTACAGCACCTCTCACAGCGCACACACAGCTCAAACACAACTCCATCCCGCAGGGTGCATTCACACACACACTCACTACTCCTCTCCTGAGGAATGGAGCCTCTCATATATCTGTCCTGTCTATTCTGGTGGCCACCACTGATGTGCGTGTGTGTGTGCTCTTGTACGTGCTTGTCTGGACATACACACACACACACACACACACACACACACACAGACATGCAATTACTCCTCTCCACAGTGTAACAACATATAGGCAGGATGTCACTGTGAGCTGGGTTTGTAGGAATCAGAAGAAGATTGTGTACAGTACATTGTTAACATTGTGTTAGATTTTGTAGGGATGGGGTTGAATTGCTCACAAGACCAGGTTAGGAAATGGGGTGTTGAGTAGAATAGCCTAGGGTGGGGTCATTAGGTTTGCTTGTCCCAGTCATATGGCTGTGGTATGTAGAATCACTCACAAAGACATAGTTTATTACAGTATGATTTGGCTACACCAAACCTGATGCCAAATTCCTTATTGTTAAGAATGGATAAAAAATGTATTGTGTACTGATCGTGATTGTAATCATGGACATTCATTGTATTGTAAACATAATGGATTGGTATCCAATGGCTGATGTCAATAGGTTAAAAAAGTAGAGTGTTGGGGTTGGAATGGGAGGTGGGATGGGGATGATTGACAGAACAGTGTCAGATGGGAGGCTGAGGAGCAGGGGAGGCTGGGGAAGTGGGTTGTGGCACCTCAAAGGTTTGGGGGTATGGTGGAGAGATAGGGCGGGGGCATGAGATAGGAGGGGGTATGTACCACCACCACCACCCCGGGCTCAGTGGGAAAGGGGGATTGAGATGGGAGGGGCATCGGGTTCAGTCACTCCACTATCAAGATCTGGCAGCTCTGGCAGCTTGTCAAGAAGACTTCACACACTTGTCAACCAAACTGTCCTTCAGTGAATGAGCAATTAATAATTTGCATCCACAAGCAATCAACAACAGAGGAGGACTGTGTGACTGTGTGTGTGTGTGTGTGTGTGTGTGTGTGTGTGTGTGTGTGTGTGTGTGTGTGTGTGTGTGTGTGTGTGTGTGTGTGTGTGTGTGTGTGTGTGTGTGTGTGTGTGTGTGTGCATGTGTGTGTGATAACAATGACCTCTATTCCCGGGAGAGTTCCTAGCTGTAGTGGTAGCTATGACCACAGGACTATCTCCTAATAAATCATGGAGTTATGGAAATGACTGTTAGCTATTCACAACAGAGCTGAAGATCATCTGTGAACCAACTCCTTTGTTTTCTCTTCTTCTAGGGTATCTTCATATCTTCTAGATCTGGTTCTTTAGTTTGTGTACATAGACTGGATATAGATCATGTACAGAATAAAAATATTCCAAAACATGCATTCTGTTTGCAATAATTAAATAAAGTAAAACTGCAGAAAATGTGGCAAAGAAATGACTTCATGTTCTGAATAGAAAGCGTTATATTTGGGGCAAATCCAACACATCACACACACAGTACTCTTCATAATTTCAAGCATGGTGGTGGTTGCATCATGTTATGAGAATGCAAGGACTAGAGTTTTTTAGGGTAAAGATAAATGGAATATAGCTAACCACAGGCAACATCTTAGAGGATAACCTGGTTCAGTCTGCTTTCCAACAGACACTGGGAGACAAATTCACCTTTCAGCAGGACACTTACCAAGACGACATTGAATGTTCCGGAGTGGGATAGTAAACAGTTATGACTTAAATCGGATATTTGTAGTACCTAATGTAAAATTCAAAGATAAATGTGTTGATATATGCACATGATAGCATACTACATGTCATAAGCATTAATGACTACTAACTTCATAACTTGGTGAACCAGAACAATATACAGTTGAAGTCGGAAGATTACATAGAGAATGATTTATTTCAGCTTGTATTTCTTTCATCACATGCCCAGTGGGTCAGAAGTTTATATACAATTATATACATCAATTAGTGTTTGGTAGCCTTGCCTTTAAATTGTTTAACTTGGGTCAAATGTTTCGGGTAGCCTTCCACAAGCTTCCCACAATAAGTTGGGTGAATTTTGGCCCCTTCCTCCTGACAGAGCTGGTGTAACTGAGTGAGGTTTGTAGGCCTCCTTGCTCGCACACGCTTTTTCAGTTCTGCCCACAAATTTAAAATAAGATTGAGGTCAGGGCTTTGTGATGGCCACTCCAATACCTTGACTTTGTTGTCCTTAAGCCATTTTGCCACAACTTGGGGTCATTGTCCATTTGGAAGACCCATTTGCGACCAAGCTTGAACTTCCTGACTGATGTCTTGAGATGTTGCTTCAATATATTCATATAATTTTCCTACCTCATGATGCCATCTATTTTGTGAAGTGCACCAGTCCCTCCTGCAGCGAAACACCCCCACAACATGATGCTGCCACCCCCCGTGCTTCACGGTTGGGATGGTGTTCTTCGGCTTGCATGCCTCCCCCCTTTTCCTCCAAACATAACGACGGTCATTATGGCCAAACAGTTCTATTTTTGTTTCATCAGACCAGAGGACATTTCTCCAAAAAGTACGATCTTTGTCCCCATGTGCAGTTGCAAACCGTATAAGTTAAGGTGTGTGTGCGCGCGCGTGCGAGGTGAACACCAACTTGAATTGTATGTACTTGCATTCCCGTGTTTCTTCAACTGTGTGTTTTTTATTTTATTATATTTTCTGTTATCACTGCACTGTTGGGAAAGAGCTCTCAAGAAGGACTTTCACTGTACTGTTTTTACACCTTATACTGTATATCCTGTAAACTTTGAAACTTGAACACCAACTTGATGTATACACACGCTCACAAACACAGTTAGCAGCTAGTAAATAGTACATCTAGGGGTTGGCTTTACTTTCGAGCATGGTGACACATACACACATGCACAGTTATACACACACTCACTCACACGCGCACACTATCCCCACTCCACATCTACCCTCTCAGAAAAAAGGTTTTGATTTGTTCTTAAAGGGGTATAAATTATTTTCATGCTTTAATAGTACCCTGTAAGGTATGCCCTTTTATCTTTAGTTATAGGTACATAATTGTACTCTTGCAGTTCTTACCTTAAAAGAGACAATAGTGTACCTTAGGTGTCACGACTTCCGCTGAAATCAGTCCCTCTTCTTGTTCGGGCGGTGTTCGGCGGTCGACGTCACCGGTTTTCTAACCATCACTGCTCCCTTTTTCGTGTTCTGTTGGTTTTGTCTTGATTGTACACACCTGTTGTTTATTTTCTCCCAATCACGCACCTGTTTATATTCCTTCCTTCCCCTCTTCCCCTTGTGCGTGATTGTTATGTTGGTATCTTTCATCGTTGTTCCCAGTCTGTGTACTGAGGGCTATTTGATCTTGGTTCTCGTAATTGCCGGGTTGCTTGTGTTTGCGCCTGTTTATTTTCTTGATTTCGTGTGGGTATTTTTCTTCGCCAGAGTTATTGTTTTGGACTGGTGACCTGATTAAATACCTTTTACACGTAAACTACCTCCTGTGCCTGACTCCTTCCACAACGGAACCACTGCCATTACATTAGGGGTCAAGATAGTACCTTTCTTACAATGTACAAAAGCACACCTTTGGAAAAAGTAAAAATTTGTTATTTTTAAGTTGCAGAATTGTACATCTAAAAAGGTTTTTGGGTGTTGTTTTAACACTGTAGGGCAGTGTTACTCACAATTCTTTGTAAGGGGGGCACTTTGGGTTGAGACAATAATTCAGAGAGACAGTCATTGTTGTACTTTTTCTTCCAATATTATCAATTATCAATTGAGAGACAATTTAGAGTAATAGAGCACATGCAATTGATTTGATGTACAGCACATCACAAATATATACATACACACATCAAATAGGCTACATCACATGTATAATAGGGTTTACCTCAGTAGTTGGATGAGCGAAAATGTCCCTTCTGCTCCTTGACTGAATTCATTCTAAATGCATGGTCTGTTGTTGCTATCCTTGTGAGGCAATCCAGGTGTGCATTGGTCAGTATGTTTCTCTGTTTTTGTTTCACAGTGTTCAATGTTGAAAATGTTGCTTCACATGAATAAGAACTGACAAAAAAATTATGTGACCCTTTTGCACACACTGCTTCAGAAGTGGATACTCTGTGTCTGACACAAGGCTCCAGAAGTGGGTAACACCTGATCTTAGTTCACCTTGCAATGTGTAATTTGCCTGCAGCTCCACTATCTCACTCTATTCCAGCATGGTCAGGACAGAGGGCTGTGATGACTGGGGTCAGAGATGACACTGGCACATGAAAGTGGTTCTCAATGAAGTTGAAAAACTCCTTGTACTCAATGATATCCTTGAATCTTGACTCAAACTCCAACTTTAACTCTTCCAACACACGCACAAATGCGTCATAGCTAAAATATTGCAGTATGTCTGGGTCGGATGTGGTGACTGCTCCTAGTTTTGGGAAATTAACAAACTGTCTGTCAGGTATGAACAGTGTGTTGACTATATTTTGAAATGCTTTGACCACACACAGCATTTTGCCCAGAGTTTAACTTTTCCCTTAGAGCTGGAGATTCACCGGGTTCAGGTGGCAGGTGATCAGTTAAAAAAGACAACTTTATTATCCACTGTGGATCGTCCAGCTCTGGCTCCTCTTTCCCCTTGCTTGCAACAAATTCACGGATTTGAGGGAAGAGAGAGAGAAATCTTTCCAGAACTCTGCCACGAGACAGCCATAATGTTCACCACCCGCACAACTTGCTGCATCACATTATTGAAGTTACAGTCTTTGAGTTTAGCCACATGATGAATGATACAATGACACATTTGGGAATATCCTCTTGCATGTTTGGGGCGCCATCAGTGCACACAGATGCCAGACTTGACCAGTCAATATTGTTATCAGCAAAACATGTAAGGGCTTTCAGAATATCCTCTCCTCGTGTTTGTCCCTGAAGGGGCAGAAACATAGAGTTCCTCTCGGGACAACACGTTTTAAGGGAAGCGGACCCAAACACAAAATTGGGCAAAGTCACTTACATCAGTGCTTTCGTCAAGCTCATAACTAAAAAATGGCGCTACGGATATGTCAGTAATCAGTTGCTTACCGCTGTCCTCGCCGATGTCTTCTATGCGTCTTGTTATGGTCGAGTCTAAGAGTTGCTGTCTCTTCATTTGCTTTAAAATAGCTTCCTTGTTTGTGAAATCAGCATAAAATATTTTGGCTGAGGCCAAAAAACATTATTTGACCATCTCCACGTCTGGGAAGGCCTTCTTGTTTCTTGCGAGTATCCAAGCAATCTCATATGTTGCCTCTGTCGTTTTTGTCTGCAAAAATGCTAGATCTGTCCATCATTTGTTGTTGTCCTTTGAGCTGTCCCTTCAGTCGCGCTATTTAGTTGTTTCTGAGGTTGCTTTGTGGCAGATATGTTTTGTCAGAGTGGACACGGTGTGACTGGAAATGTCGCTGTAAATTTGCTTGTTTAAAACAATTGACTGCCTTCTGGCAAATAAGACAAAGTGAGCTAGTCTCATCATGCAGTACAAAAAATACTGTCCATTTCTCTTGGAACTTTCTGTGTTCTTCTTGAATTGACCATATCCTTCTCTTAGCCACCGGAGCCATGTTAGCCACGTTAGCATTAAACACATTGAACTGAAATTGTATCATTGTTATGTATTATGAATGGAAAATAGGAACATCACTGCGAGCCGCGGGCCGCAAGCGGCCTGTGGGCCGAGCAATGAGTACCACTACTGTAGGGTATAAATACATATTTGCATATTTCCCAGGGTGCCTTTCAAGTACATTTTTGAGTTATCAGTACCACCCATTACTGTGTTTGCTAGTGACAGAGACATTTGTGCATTCAATGACATTCTGTCCTATATGCTTCACCAAGTGAGCTCCAGGTACATGTCAAATACCAGTTGGTCACCTCTAAAGATATGCCTTTGGAAGAGGAGATGATTTACCCTTTCCATCTCCCCCATTTCACATCCCGATGCTGGTTCTATATCAGGCCCATGCACAGTCTCAGATTGAGTCCCAAATGGCAGCCTATTTCCTATGTAGTACTCTACTTTTGACAAGGACCCATAAGACTGCCATTTGGGAAATGCTCTCAGTCTGTCTCTTCTATTCCAAAACACGGCAGTCAGAACTGTCAGACAGTTTTACGGCGGCGATGATATTAGGTCAAGTTGATTATGTAAAGGGTTTAGCATACCCTGTAATATATAGCATTCCAGCATAGACAGAGGAGAAGGAGGGAAGGAAATGTAGCAGGGTAGCGTGAGGGAGAGAGGGAGCGTGGGAGAGAGGGAGGGAGCCAGAAAAGAGGTTAGTAAGCCAGTTGGAAATTGAATAACACTTGTCAGTGTGCCGCTCCAATCCAATAATGAGCTGAGCTTTCGGTTAGTCAGGGCTTTTGTAAATGAAATAGGAGATTTGGCTACAGTGATATAAACTGACCGAACAGATGGACATTATTTTATGTTAAGTCTGTTAGTCTGTGTGGTTGCGTCTCAAATGGCATACTATTACCTATATAGTGCACTTTTGAACAGAGCCCATGGGCCCAGTCAAAAGTAGTACACTATATAGGAAATGATTGCCATTTCAGACACACCCTTAATTTGTTAGTCTGACCCATATGATGGTTTAGGTCAGTGTTTCCCAACTCTTTGAGTACTCCCAACAACACACATTTTTGTTGTAGCCCCGGATAATCTCATCAGATTCAACTCATTGAGGTGTTGATGATTAGTTGACAAGTTGAATCAGGTGTGCTTGTCTGGGGCTACAACCAACATGTTTTACTGTTGGGGTACTCAAGGAGTGGAGTTGGGTAACACTGGTTTAGATGGCTAAGTACTGCTGTCAATGATAAGGTGTCACCCTGACCTCCTCTCTCTATTTCACCTGCAGTGGTTTGGTCTGTAAAGTCTTAATAGCAGCTATCACATCAGAGGGAAATCACAGAGAACCTTTTGTACCATTCTCCTCCTTTGAAGCGGTGTGTGCTCATTTGAACACTGTGTGCTTGTGTGAATTGTGTACATTCATGTGTGTGTGCGTGAGTGTGTGTGTGTGCTTGCCTTGTGCATGTGTGTGTGTGTCTGTGTGTGTGTGTGTGTGTATAAGCCTGTGTGTGTGTTCTGTGTTGTGCTGTCTCTTAGTGTGATGAGCCTGCCTGCAGCAGCATTCTCCCCAGCCCTTCGCCTCCTTCCTCTGTTTTGTGATTTCTACTAGAACACTCTGTCCCTGACAGCTCTTCTCTCTCCCCCTCATCTCCTTCTCTCCCTCTGCTCCACCCTCTACTCCTCTCCGCTGTGTTCTTTCTCTCCTTCCCCTCTCCATCTTCTTTCCATCCTCTACACCCACTACCCTCCCAACCAGAGCAATCAGTTCCCTACTCCCATTCTCCCTTTTCTTCTTCCTTTTCTATCTTCTTCCTCGTATTCCTCTTCTTCCCTTTCTTCTCTCTCTTGAGAGAGAGGAGAAAGAAGAGGATGGAGACATCCTTATTCTTCCCCCTCTCTCTCTCTCTTCTCCTCTCCTCTACCACCTTTTTGCAGGTATATCTGTTCTTGGCCTTAGTGAAAATAAGATAAATAATAATAATTCTAATAATAATGAATTTGTACAGTGCATTTCTGGCACTCAATGTGCATAAGGTAGAACACAAAAACAAAAAACAGGAAACAGCAACAATGCATCAAAAGGTAGAAAAAATAATCACAATATATCAAAACCCATTACCTATTAATGCAAAATATAGACTTTAAGCAGATTAAGTTTATAGGTGCTTACATTTGGAGCCTTTGCTGCACTGTTTAGAGACGGTCATCAGCCCGTGAGCAGCAGGTCAGTGCGTGAGTAACCTTGTCCCCAGGCACACTCCAACATTCAGACATAATTTACAAGTGAAGCATGCGTGTTTAGTGAGTATGCCAGATCAGAGGCAGTAGCGATGACCAGGGATGTGAATTGGACAATTTTCCTGTCCTGCTTTCAAAATGTAATGAGTACTTTTGGATGTCAAGGAGAATGTATGGAGTAAAAAAGTACAATAGTTTCTTAAGGAAAATATAAATAGTAAAGTCAGGTACAGATACCCAAAAAAACGACTTCAGTAGTACTTTAACCTCTCAGGGATTGCTGGGGCGCTAGCGCCCCCAATCCCGACACTACCAGGTGAAATGCAAGGCGCCAAATTCAAAATCCAAAAGTTGAATTATTAAACATCCACCAATATACAAGTGTTCCATACTCATCAAAAGCTCTGTTTCTTGGCAATATCACAGCATTGTCAGATTTCAAAAAGGCTTTACGGCGAAAGCAGCACATTTGATTGTTTGAGGGTAGCACCTCACATATTTTTCCCATAGCCATGAATCCATTAGCCATCATGGCACACACATAACACATTTCACAGCGAAAACAAATCAATTACCTGTTGAAGAACTTCTGCTGAGGTCATCCTAAGTGTCCAACGAAGACAATCCATGGTTCTTTTGTTAGAAAAAGTAATGTATTTTATCCATAAATCTCCATTTGGTTCGCGCATTATAATCAGAAACGACAGCCTCCACTTCTCCATTGAAACGTGACGAGAACTCGTTCATCTTATACCTATAAACCTGTCCAAGAACAATCAAACATAGTTTTAAATGTATCCTTAGGAACACTTTTACGTATATTTACTATTATAAATCAACCGAATATAAACTGATCGATAAAGACGGTAAAAAAGACACTGCGCGCCTTGTCGGGAGCGCGCGCTGGGTACTGTTGACATAAAAAGTACACTTCCTGGTTTGCTCTTATTCTCTGGTCTAAAGCATCCAAAATGAAAATCCATACTGTCTCGAGACTGTTAACATCTAAAGGAAGCGATGGGTACTGCATTCATATGCCCTTATATGGTCACTTTCATGAGGGAGGGGTTCCAAATGAGCAATGTGTCAAAATCACTTTTTCCAGGACAGAAATTCCTCGGGGTTTCGCCTGCCATATGCGTTCTGTTTTACTCACAGACAAATGGTTAACACCTTTGGAAAAAGTGAGTGTTTCCTATCCAATGGTACTAAATATGTGCATATCCTATTTTCTGGGCCTGAATGGGAGGCATTTTACTTTGGGCACGCCAGGCTCTCCAAAACCGTCACCTCGGGAGCCACTCCCTAAGAAGTTAAAGTATTTTTACTTAAGTACTTTACACCACTGCATATAACAAATCATCGCTCTGTCTGCCCCCTCCCCTCTTCCTCTTTCTTTCTTTCCTTCTCCCTTACTTCACTCTCTCTCTTTCTCTCTCTCTCTCTCTCTTTCTTGCTAACTTCTGGCTCTTTCTCTCCTTCATTCCCATGGTTACCCTGTCATTCTATTTGTTGGTCTGTCCTACCCCCGTGCATCCTTCCCTTCCTCCCTCTCTCTCTCTCTCTCTCTCTCTCTCTCTCTCTTCCTCTCTCTATTGGTATCCCTCTTTCGACATTACATAACCATGCAGTCCTGCTGTGGTAGACATCAAGGCTCGCTTCTCCCTCCTCTCCTCTCTTCTGCCTCTTTCCCTTCCACCTGCCCCGTCTCATCTCCCCTCTTTCCCTTCTTCTCCCCCCTTGCCCCCTCTTTTCCCCCACTTCCACCTGTCCCCCATTCTATCCTTCCATATCTTCTTTTTCCCCTCTTCCCTCCGCTCCTCCCCTCTTTCCCCCCTCTTCCACCTGTCCCTCTTCCTCCTGTCATCCCTCTATCACTCATCCCATTTCTGCTGCTGGGCCTCATGACTACTGAGTGCGTCAGTAGCTTACACAATATCCTCACACACACACACACACGCACACACACTCCGAGCCCCCAATGCTAGCAACTAGAACGGAAAACATTGGTCGCGCTTGAAGAGGGTACTTGCATACACTCTTTCCACTGTAAGACCATTCTGCCCTATCCCATCTGTACAAGAGGAATACCTATCTAAGAATTCTGTTAATCGACTACAACGTAGCCTTCAACACTATAGTGCCCTCCAAGTTCATCACTAAGCTTGGGGCCCTAGGTCTGAACCCCACCCTGTGCAACTGGGTCCTGGACTTCCTGACGGGCTGACCCCAGGTGGTGAAGGTTGGCAACAACACCTCTGCTACGCTGATCCTCAACGCAGGGGCCCCACAAGGTTGTGTGCTCAGCCCCCTCCTGTACTCCCTGTTCACCAATGGCTGCATGACCACGCACATCTCCAGCTCTATCATCTAGTTTGCAGATGACACAGCAGCCTGATAACCAACAATGACGAGACAGCCTACAGGGATAAGGTGAGGGCCCTGGTCGAGTGGTCCTAGGAATGCACATCACGGATAACCTGAAATGGTCCCTCCATACTGCAACAGTGCCTCTTCAACATCACGAGGCTGAAGAAATTCGGCTTGGCCCCTAAGACCCTCACAAACCTCTACAGATGCACCATTAAGCGCATCCTGTCGGTCTGTATCACCGGCTAGTAGAGAAGGGTGTAATTGCAGACCGCAATTAGGGGTGTTTTCTGATATAGGCATTTCTTGATATCAAGTTACACCCATTGATGCTCACCATTGATCCATGACTGAATCTTTCGTGTCGGGGACAACAGTTGTTGACAACTTTAGCTAAGCAAGTGTGCCTGCCCCCCAGGACATCTACACCACCCGGTGTCACAGGAAGATCATCAAAGACATCAGCCACCCAAGCCAAGACCTGTTCACCCCACTACCATTTGGGTGGAGACAGTACAGGTACATTGAAGCTGGGACCGAGAGACTGAAAAACTGTTTCTATCTCCAGGCCAACAGACTGCTAAATATACATATCAGCTTTTTAAAATAGACAATGTTTATATAGATGACCGAATGTGTGTGTGTGTTTCTGTGTGTGTGTGCTTAGGTGCCTGGGTGTGTATGTGTGTGTGTGTGCGTGCGTGCGCATGTGTGTGTAGAGAGAGGAGAATGCCACGTGTGTCAGTCATTAAGGGGTAGATCAGCAGCTGGAGGGAATGTTTATGACTGACTGAGACATCCAAACACAGATGAAGACCAAGACCACTAACAATGCTGACCACAGCATGCGTACAAAGAATAGATCCATTTACTTTATCTGTCCTTCCTCTTCCTCTCTCATCTTCCCCTCTCCTCTCCCTCTATCCCCTCCCTTAAACTCCCTATGCATTCATATTCTAACAGCCCTTATGGCTGAAATCCTAGATATTGATATAGTCACTTTATTTTGTTGCCATCTCTGTATAATGGATTAATAAATATCCAATCTATTTCAACAGTAACACTTCAGTAGCTACAGACGTTTTTGTGAGAAGACCGATTTTCGCGATGTCTCATGGTCTGACAAGCACCGCTCTGCCATCTTTCACAGCAGATGCAGAAGTGCGACATAGGCGGATGCGGTGGATTGAGACGCATCCAATAGTTTATGTTACTTAGATTGTCTCACCGGTGCGTCAATAGAGTCTAGGGGGTTAACTATTTAAGGAGCGGCAGCCGAGGTGTCGGTTTTGGAGAGTCTGGCGTGCCCAAAGTAAAATACCTGCCACTCAGGCCCAGAAACTAGGATATGCACATAATTAGTACTATTGGATAGGAAACACTCTGAAGTTTCTAAAACCGTTAAAATAATGTATGTGAGTATAACAGAACTGATATAGCAGGCGAAAGCCAGAGGATCTTTTTTTTTTAGATTACCTTTTTCTCCAAGCTTCCTATGGGATTCAATGTTATGTAGGACTTAGACTGCAGTACCTATGGCTTCCTCTGGATGTCAACAGTCTTTAGACAGGGTTTCATGACGTTAGGTTGAATTAGAAGCCAATAGAAGAAGAATTTAGAAGTGGACCCCGGAACTCAAAAGAATGACATGTGCGTTCACGATCTCGTGCGCTCTGTGGTTTTTTCCTTTCCGATCTTTCACGTTATCGTCTGGTGAAATATTATAGTAAATATACATAAAAGGATACGTAAGGATACATTAAAAATTATGTTTGATTTGTTTATACAAAGTTGATAGGTATAATTTGAACGCGTTCTCTTCACGGTTCAATGGGCGACTCGACGGTGGATTTTCTGAACATAACGCGCCAACCAAACTGAGATTTATGGATATAATAAATTACTTTTTCTAACAAAATAACCATTGGATGTCTTCGTTGGACACTTGGGATGCCCTCAGCAGAAGTTCGTCGAAAGGTAAGTGATTTATTTTAGCTCTTATATGGGTTTTGTGTGACCCGCGCTGGATATGAATTTATGCTAATGGGTAAATATTGTAGGTGCTATCCTCAAACAATCAAATGTTGTGCTTTCGCCGTAAAGCCTTTTTGAAATCTGACAACGCTGCGATATTGCCAAGAAGCAGAGCTTTTGATGACTGTGCAACACTTGTATATTGATGAATGTTTAACAATTAAACTTTTGGATTTTGAATTTGGTGCCTTACATTTCACCGGCTAGCGCCCCACTGCTCCCTAAGTAGTTAACGAGAGAATCACTGACCTGATGTCAGCTGGTCCTTTTGTGGCAGGGCTGAAATGCAGTGGAAATGTTTTTTGGGGAATTAGTGACTTTGCATGGCAACGAGGGACTTTGCAATTAATTGCAAATCATCTGATCACTCTTCATGACATTCTGGAGTATATGCAAATTGCCATCATACAAACTGATGCAGCAAACTTTGTGAAAATTAATAGTTGTGTCATTCTCAAAACTTTTGGCCACGACTGTATAAGGTAGTTGTTGTGAAATTGTTAGATTACTTGTTTGATATCACTGCACGGTCGGAACTAGAAGCACAAGCATTTCGCTACACTCGCATTAACATCTGCTAACCATGTGTATGTGACAAATGACATTTAATTTGATTTGATTTAATTCCTGTTGGGAGATTTTTTTTATCTGGGATTTTGGGGAAAGTTACTGTAATTTTGAAACCCTACTTTTAGGCCTGATGTTGCCTGTAAACCACCAAATATATAATGTATTGTCATCAAGATAATATTCACCTAGGAACTCAGTTGGTGAAGGCCACAGGACTGAAGATGAATGAATTCAGTAACCATGTCACTAACCACGTTTCCATCCAACCATTTCATGCAGATGAAATACCTGACACATGAAAAAAGTCACGACCGGGCTGATGGAAACATGTAATGCCGATACAATTTTGTAAATGCTGAAATATTCGTTTGAATAGTTGGGATCTTTTCATGTCAGTAAAATGAAGTATGCGAGAAATGGCTGTGGAAACGCCTTTATGCGCAAATATTTATATAATAACCACCAAATCAAAGTAAACTTGGAGTCACGCGATGATATGTTGTGTGGTCCTCCTACTATGACTCGGGAAAGCATGTAGTTTATTAGGCTACAGATGAAATAAATTATGATGGACTTCACAGAGTGGTAATGTGCAAGATGATGAGCTTGATGCTCCAATAAATATTGAGGGTCTTATTCTGATGACATGATGATCGATGCTTGGCTGCCATTTGACAAATACAAATAATATCACTCTTATCCATAATAATCTTAGAATGTAAGTAGCCTACCCGCACTGTATCTGCGAGCTGTTGGCTAGAGCGCACGTTCCAAGACCAGAGTGGGCACATTTGCTAAATAACGTAACAGTTTTTCTGACGAATCCATCAGTGGATTTGAAAAGGCGATTGAAAACTCATTTTTACATTAGGTACAGTGAGGGAAAAAAGTATTTGATCCCCTGCTGATTTTGTACGTTTGCCCACTGACAAAGAAATGATCAGTCTATAATTTTAATGGTAGGTTTATTTGAACAGTGAGAGACAGAATAACAACAAAAAAATCCAGAAAAACGCATTGTGAAAAATGTTATAAATGGAATTGCATTTTAATGAGGGAAATAAGTATTTGACCCCCTCTCAATCAGAAAGATTTCTGGCTCCCAGGTGTCTTTTACACAGGTAACGAGCTGAGATTAGGAGCACACTCTTAAAGGGAGTACTCCTAATCTCAGCTTGTTACCTTTATAAAAGACACCTGTCCACAGAAGCAATCAATCAATCAGATTCCAAACTCTCCACCATGGCCAAGACCAAAGAGTTTTCCAAGGATGTCAGGGACAAGATTGTAGACCTACACAAGGCTGGAATGGGCTACAAGACCATCGCCAAGCAGCTTGTTGAGAAGGTGACAACAGTTGGTGCGATTATTTGCAAATGGAAGAAACACAAAAGAACTGTCAATCTCCCTCGGCCTGGGGCTCCATGCAAGATCTCACCTCGTGGAGTTGCAATGATCATGAGAACAGTGAGGAATCAGCCCAGAACTACACGAGAGGATTTTGTCAATGATCTCAAGGCAGCTGGGACCATAGTCACCAAGAAAACAGTTGGTAACACATTACGCCGCGAAGGACTGAAATCCTGCAGCACCCGCAAGGTCCCCCTGCTCAAGAAAGCACATATACATGCCCGTCTGAAGTTTGCCAATGAACATCTGAATGATTCGGAGGACATCTGGGTGAAAGTGTTGTGGTCAGATGAGACCAAAATGGAGCTCTTTGGCATCAACTCAACTCGCCGTGTTTGGAGGAGGAGGAATGCTGCCTATGACCCCAAGAACACCATGCCCACCGTCAAACATGGAGGTGGAAACATTATGCTTTGGGGGTGTTTTTCTGCTAAGGGGACAGGACAACTTCATCACATCAAAGGGACGATGGATGGGGCCATGTACCGTCAAATCTTGGGTGAGAACCTCCTTCCCTCAGCCAGGGCATTGAAAATGGGTCGTGGATGGGTATTCCAGCATGACAATGACCCAAAACGCACGGCCAAGGCAACAAAGGAGTCACCAACTGAAGAAGCACATTAAGGTCCTGGAGTTGCCTAGCCAGTCTTCAGACCTTAATCCTATAGAAAATCTGTGGAGGGAGATGAAGGTTCGAGTTGCCAAACGTCAGCCTCGAAACCTTAATGACTTGGAGAAGATCTGCAAAGAGGAGTGGCACAAAATCCCTCCTGAGATGTGTGCTAACCTGGTGGCCAACTACAAGAAACGTCTGACCTCTGTGATTGCCAACAAGGGTTTTGCCACCAAGTACTAAGTCATGTTTTGCAGAGGGGTGAAATACTTATTTCCCTCATTAAAATGCAATTCCATTTATAAAAATGTTCACATGCGTTTTTCTGGATTCTTTTGTTGTTATTCTGTCTCTCACTGTTCAAATAAACCTACCATAAAAATTATAGACTGATCATTTCTTTGTCAGTGGGCAAACGTACAAAATCAGCAGGGGATCAAATACTTTTTTCCCTCACTGTACATGGGAATTTAATGGCAAAAGTTGTATTTTATGTGCACCACACCATCACACACAGACATGAGTCCACATGAAGTCAGTTAGATGGAAACACATATCTGACATGAAAATGTGCATTTTGTTTTATGTTATTTTTAGAACATTCCCACAAAAATGTGATGTGTGTTGGATGGAAACCTACCTTCTGTCACTAACAAATACAGTCATGGGTGGTAAACTCTATGATTCACTCGAAAAGGCAGGGCACACCGGGAAATTGTATTGGAGGCGTGGCATAGTGGGGGGTTACTCAAAATGTTCAAGCTGAAACAACTCAAATCTGAACTACCTACAGGGTCACTGTGACTCTTATCGGTTTGAGTAACGACTACAAAATCACTTTAAGTATCTGTACTAAGGAATAGGGTGCCATTTGGGACACAAAAACCAGTCAGACCGATCGATAGAGTCTCTTTAGGTATGTGTTGCCATGGAAACAGCTGCTTTGCAGCGGCGACAGAGTGTCTGGACAGTGTCTGGACGAGTGAGACATTAATTATTATTCACATTTTTACAAGCTACATGGGGGCAATACCAGAATAAATGATCAAATTATTCTATCTCTTAACAGCAAAATCTGCAGAGCTGAGATTGTTGTAGGCCCCATATATACACTGAGTATACAAAACATTAGGAACACCTGCTCTTTCCATGACAGACTGACCAGGTAAATCCAGGTGAAATCTATGATCCTTTATGATCCCCACTTGTTAAATCCACTTCAATCAGTGTATATGAAGAGAAGGAGACTGGTTAAAGAAGGATTTTTAAGCCTTGAGACAATTGAGACATGGATTGTGTATGTGTGCCATTCAGAAGGTAAATTGTCAAGACAAAAGATGTACAGTGGCAAGAGAAAGTATGTGAACCCTTTGGAAATACCTGGATTTCTGCATAAATTGGTCATCAAATTTGATCTGATCTTCATATAAATCACAACAATAGACAAACATTGTGTGCTTACACCAATAACACACTAATTATTGTATTTTTCTTGTCTATATTGAATTCATCATTTAAACATTCACAGTGTAGGTTGGAAAAAGTATGTGAACCCCAATGCTCCAATCAATGAGACAAGTCCAATCAATGAGACAAGATTGGAGATGTTGGTTAGAGCTGTTTGCCCAATAAAAAACACTCACAAAATGTGTGTTTGCTATTCACAAGTAGCATTGTCTGATGTGAACAATGCCTCGTACGAAAGAGATCTCAGAAGACCAAAGATTAAGAATTGTTGACTTGCATAAATCTGGAAAGGGTTACAAAAGTATATCTAAAATCCTTGATGTTCATCAGTCCACGGTAAGACAAATTGCATATAAATGGAGAAAGTTCAGCACTGTTGCTACTCTCCCTAGGAGTGGCCGTCCTGCAAAGAAGACTGCAAGAGCACAGCGCAGAATGCTCAATGAGGTTAAAAAAGAATAGAGTGTCAGCTAAAGACTTAGAGAAATCTCTGCAAGATGCTAACATCTCTGTTGATGAGTCTATGATACGTAAAACACTAAACAAGAATGGTGTTCATGGGAGGACACCACGGAAGAAGCCACTGCTGTCAAAAAAAAACATTGCTACACATCTGAAGTTTAAAAAAGTGCACCTGGATGTTCCACAGCACTACTGGCAAAATATTCTGTGGACAGATGAAACTACAGTTGAGTTGTTTGGAAGGAACACACAACACTATGTGTGGAGAAAAAAAGGCACAGCACACCAACATCAAAACCTCATCCCAACTGTAAAGTATGGTGGAGGGAGCATCATGGTTTGGGCTTGCTTTTCTGCACCAGGGCCTGGACAGCTTGCTATCATCGACGGAAAAATGGATTCCCAAGTTAATCAATACATTTTGCAGGACAATGTTAGGCTATCTGTCCGCCATTTGCAGCTCAACAGAAGTTGGGTGATGCAGCAGGAAAACTACCCAAAACACAGAAGTAAATCAACAACAGAATGACTTCAACAGAAGAAAATATGCCTTCTGGAGTGGCCAGGTCAGAGTCCTGACCTCAACCAGATTGAGATGCTGTGGCATGACATCAAGAGAGCAGTTCACACCAGACATCCCAAGAATATTTCTGAACTGGAACAGTTTTGTAAAGAAGAATGGTCCAAAATTTCTCCTGACCGTTCTCCAGGTCTGATCCGCAACAACAGAAAATGTTTGGTTGAGGTTATTGCTGCCAAAGGAGGGTCAACCGGTTATTAAATCACAGAGTTCACATACTTTTCCAACCCTGCACTGTGAATGTTTACACGGTGTGTTCAATAAAGACATGAAAATGTTATGATTGTTTGTGTGTTATTAGTTTTTAGCAGTCTGTGTTTGTCTATTGTTGTGACCTAGATGAAGATCAAATTTTATGACCACTTTATGGAGAAATCCAGGTATTTCCAAAGGGTTCACATACTTTTTCTTGCCACTGTAAGTGCCTTTGAACAGGGTAAAGTAATAGGTGCCAAGCGCACCGTTTTGAATGTATCAAGTACTGTACTGCTGCTGTGTTTTTCACGCTCAACAGTTTCCTGTGTGTAGCAAGAATGGTCCACCACCCAAAGGACATCCAGCCAACTTGACACATCTGTGGGAATCATTGAAGTCAACATGGCCCGCATCGCTGTGAAATTGAGGCTGTTCTGAGGGCAAAAGGGTGTGCAACTCAATATTAAGAAGGTTTTCACTCAGTGTATAACATTATATTGGTGGTAAGAATTTTGTATAACAGTATAAGTGTTGAATTAAGTGTTGTTTTGTGAGACAAATTAGTTTTAGTAATTGTGTATAATTTCCAACTGCCGACCAAAGGAGGGGTTCGTGGCTACTGTATGACAGGGTAAAGAAGAAGTAATCTGTGGCCTACAGTGGTCTAGGGGTCTAAACTGCTGACTCTAGATCACATATACTGCTGCAGCATGGGTTAGAATCTGGCCCACTGCTATTTCAGCAAAACTCTCTATCTATTTTTCCCATTGTCTCTCCTCCATCCAATAAAGTATAAAATGCCAAAAAATAAAGCTTTTAAAATAAGGAGACATCTGGCTCTCACACCCGCTGAAACTGTACTGCTACTGCCTCTTACCGTAGCTAACCAATGATAGAGGTCACCTTAGGATACAATATTCTCCTAATATCACCTCTTTGATAACCAGACAAAGATATTATCTTAAAATATTTAATTACATTTTATTGGATGTAGGGTGTATTTGGATAATTTAAACATAAAACATTTTGCTCACATTTATACGTCATGAACAGCTTCTGTTTCAGTTCTGCTACAGCAGTGGAGGCTGGAGGGAGGAGCCATGGGAGGACGGGCTCATTGTAATGGCTGAAGTGGAACAAATGGAACGGTATCAAACACATCAAAGGTATGGAAACCACATGGTTGACTCCATTCCATTTATTCCATTCTAGCCATTACAATGAGCCTGTCCTCCTACAGCTCCTCCCAGCAGACTCCATTGTGCCACAGAGCCTACTGTAGCCTATATTTTAGTTTCTATAAACCCTGACACATTAATCCCAGCTTCACTCATCTTTTCATAGCGCTGAATTTCCAATGAAAACATTGTCAATCACGACCCTATAACAGAAGCTGTACTGTGGCTGTAGGCCTGGAAACAGGGAAAGTGAGCCATGAAGAAGTCCTTAATGACTCAGTCATTCCAATGACAGCAAGGCTGGGTGAGTCTGATTGTTACTCCCCCGCTGCTTGCTTCTGTAGAATGTAATCATAGTCGTGTGTGTGTCTGTCCGTGTGTGTGTTTATGTCTGTGTGTGTGTCCGTGTGTGTGTGCGTGTATGACTGCCTGTGCGTGTGTGTGTATAGACACTGTCATTAGGTGTGCTATTACCCATAAGCATGCCCTCCAGGCAGCTAGCTACCAATAGCAAACACTGCCATGAAAATAAATGCAATGGCATGGCTCAGTTCATCTTCAATGTGTGTTTGTGTTTTTAAAGAAGGAATATATGTGGGGGGGGTGGGGTTGGAGGTTTATAGAAGAAGTAGTTCTGGACATATGAAATGTATCCTAGTCAATATCTCAGTGGGTGAACTGATGGAAATAATTTTTCTTTTTATAATGTGTGTTGAGTCAAGTGGGGTGTTGGAGTCTATTTAGGTATGACAGAGAGTATTATGGGGTGATTATCACTGTGTGTGTGTTTGTGTGTACATGCGTGCATGTACATGTACATACACTGCAAGCAATAAAGCCCTAATGATGATTTCTGCCTAGTGCTGTGTAACTCAATAGTAATATTTAACAGGTTTACACTACCGACGTCATGGGACCCTAATCGCTCAAACAGTTAGAGGGAGGTGGGGCGTAAAAGACTCATGTGACCTAACACAAATTGCCATCTCCACTCCCCCCACCTCACAAACCCTTCTGTGCCAAAATATCCCCTGCTGTAAAGACACATACCGGTCCAGAGCAGAGCGCTGGTCGTCACTGCATTATTTACAGCATTGCAGAGAGTTTCTGCAATCTTTTTGACCTGACAAGCCAGGCAGGTCTCCTCCTCACACACAAAAACACCAGTGCTAATGCACTCACACACAATCACGCACACACATGCACACACACATACTTGGGCATACGCACACACAGTCGTGCACACATGTGCATACACACACTCACCTCTCCTCACCCTCCTGCCAATCACCGGTCTAGATGCCATCTATAGACAGCCCTATTTATATTGCCTTCAAAGAAATGGATTGCCCTTTCTGACTGCTCCAAGATGGAATACCGGAATGGAATGCCCCAGTGTTCTTCTTGCTGTAGTCATTCTGATTCTGCATTTGGTGTGTCCGTCATTGACAGCACAATCATGTTCTGCTACAGCCCTGGATTGACATGTGGTACATTTATGTTTTCTGCTTTTAGTTGAAATGGAGGAACGTATTCACTCTACTGAGCAAAGCAAGCTCCAAGAGGAAGGTTGTTTTAAGGTTATCTTAATGTCATTCATGGTTTCCTTATGTGATTCATCATACTGACGGTTTGATCTCTGTGAGAAGGCCAGCCACCCACTTACAAAATCAGTTCATAAATTGCTAAGGGGAGTAGATAACTAGCGATCTTTTCTTATCATAGTTTACCCCAATTTTCTTTGCAATACCTTTTTTATTGACATTTTGCAGTAATGTTAGTAAAAACAAAATATAACCCCAAAAGAACATCCCACCCACCACCCACATTTACTCTCATATCCCCTCTATAAAATACAGTCTACTCTCTTTCTGCTCCCTCAGAGCATAATTTTTTCATCATTAGATAAAACACTGATCTGAAAACCCATGAAGAAGAAATTGACACAACTCCCTGCTTGTTTGAGACCAGTTATCTGGTGGTGGCCCCATCAGCCTAGCCCCATGCTGTGATCAGGATGGCTTCCCATTGTCAAAGTAAAAAAAAAAGTCAAAAGTCAAAGTCACCATTATTAGTCAGTTGTACAACCAAATGCCTTCAACTGAAATGTGTCTTCCACATTTAACCCAACCCCTCTGAATCAGAGAGGTGCAGGGGGCTGCCTTAATCGACATCTTCAGCACCCAGGGAACAGTGGGTTAACTGCCTTGTTCAGGGACAGAACGACAGATTTTTACCTTGTCAGCTCAGGGATTTGAACTTGCAACCCTCCGGTTTCAAGTCCAACACTCTAACCACTAGGCTACCTGCAGCCCCTTTGGTCACTGACTGAGAGAGGATTGGCACATTGTAAAATATTTATTGAATTCCCCTCAATGGCCCACTGTGATTCCTGATGCCCCATTGCAGTAATAAATAGACAGAGACCAGAATACATTATGGATAATGTACACGGTGTACCTTTTTACCAGAGCTGATGACTAAGTGGCCACACAGACTATTTACATTGACACCCCCCCAGCCCATTTATTTTTACACTGCTGCTACTCGCTGTTTATTATCTATGCATAGTCACTTTATCCCTACCTACATGTACAAATTACCTTGACTAACCTGTACCCCCGCACATTGACTCAGTACATTGACCCTGTATATACAGTTGAAGTCAGAAGTTTACATACACTTAGGTTGGAGTCATTAAAACTCGTTTTTCAACCACTCCACAAATGTATTGTTAACAAACTATAGTTTTGGAAAGTCGGTTAGGACATCTATTTTGTGCATGACACAAGTAATTTTTCCAACAATTGTTGACAGACAGATTATTTCACTTATAATTCACTGTATCACAATTCCAGTGGGTCAGAAGTTTACATACACTAAGTTGACTGTGCCTTTAAAAAGCTTTGAAAATTCCAGAAAAGGATGTCATGGCTTTAGAAGCTTCTGATAGGCTAATTGACATAATTTGAGTCAATTGGAGGTGTACTTGTGGATGTATTTCAAGGCCTACCTTCAAACACAGTGCCTCTTTGCTAGACATCATGGGAAAATTAAAAGAAATCAACCAAGACCTCAAAAACAAATTGTAGACCTCCACAAGTCTGGTTCATCCTTGGGAGCAATTTCCAAACGCCTGAAGGTACCACGTTCATCTGTACAAACAATAGTACACAAGTATAAATACCATGGGACCACACAGCCGTCATACCGCTCAGGAAGGAGACGTGTTCTGTCTCCTAGAGGTGAACGTACTTTGGTGCGAAACGAGCAAATCAATCCCAGAACAACAGCAAAGGACCTTGTGAAGATGCTGGAGGCAACAGGTACAAAAATATCTATATCCACAGTAAAACTAGTCCTATATCGACATAACCTGAAAGGCAGCTCAGCAAGGAAGAAACCACTGCACCAAAACTGCCATAAAAAAGCCAGACTACGGTTTGCAACTGCACATGGGGACAAATATCGTACATTTTGGAAAAATGTCCTCTGGTCTGAATGAACAAAAATAAAACTGTTTGGCCATAATGACCATCGTTATGTTTGGAGGAAAAAGGGGGAGGCTTGCAAGCCGAAGAACACCATCCCAACCGTGAAGCATGGGGGTGGCAGCATCATGTTGTGGGGGTGCTTTGCTGTATGAGGGACTGGTGCACTTCACAAAATAGATGGCATCATGAGGCAGGAAAATTATGTGGACATATTGAAGCAACATCTCAAGACATCAGTCAGGAAGTTCAAGCTTGGTTGCAAATGGGTCTTCCAAATGGACAATGAGTGTTTTCCACACATCGCCAACCACGTGAAAGTGTAAACGGGATCCAAAGATCACTTTAAGGTTGCGTTAGTTAGGCCAAAAGGATAGTGGCTCGGGAAGGAACCAGACCGAAGCAAGAAGAAGCAGGAGTCACATGGCCTGTCTGCTCCATGCTGCTCCTGCGCCAGAGCAACTTACGGACGTTCTGGGGTAATTCCCACATTTGGGGATCTTATCCGCTGCTAATGATGAGTCAGTCTGGATTTCCACTGAAGCAGTTAACTTTTATTCAAACTTGTGCATCATTTGAGGTAGTCCGAATGACAAAATAAAATTGTGGGCTAACGGAGCAAAAAGAGCGTGGCTCACAGTTCAGCTACATTCCCGTCACACACAGTTGCATCAACACCTAAAGTTACCTTACTACATTACCCATACTGCACATCAGTGCTTTAAAGCTATACCCCTACTTTACCAACACTACCCCCACTGTGGATGGTGATTAGACCTAATGCCACTCCAACACTCATACAAAGTCACAACACCCAATGGTTTTCATTTCAGTTACATGGACATTAGACATGTTACCCCTTTGGGCTCTTGAAAGTTCTTCTTCTTCTTTTCAGTCCACAAAGTCCTCTGAACTTGTCCTGTTCAGTAAAACTCCACTTGACGGAGCAAATAGTCTATACAGTCCCTATTCCCTAATTGCCCGAAAGCACATGGAGCAGTGGGTAGCACAATACAAGGGCTGTTGGTTTAAGAGGAGGATACCTTGAGAAAAAGAAGGCAAGCCAGTGGTTCCAGTACCTAGAGGTACATTATGTAGTTCCAGTGTGAATGAAGGACCCAAATTTATCTCTCCTGAAAAAGTAAGAAGGTTAACACTGTTCTATTTCAAGAATGTTACTTTCCGTTTACAAAAATACCTGGCTTTCTTCACATACAAAATAACACAGTTCCCAAAACATAAATGGCCCACGTCTCAAAGCATAGAATATCAAACTGTCACAATTTACAGTCCCACCTACTTCAGTGTGTTTTATTTTTGTTAATTTTTTATATACATATTTTTAAATAAATAAATGCCCTTTTTTGCCCCACTGAACAGAGCTCCATAGAAGTAGCTTCCCCAGCGTAATCAGCTATGCTGGAGCCGAAGTCACACTGCAATTTCTGGTGCTTGAAACGGTCATTGTTCTGGGTAGGGTCCTGTTATACTCCCCAAACTTCTCAAGCCACCTCACCAGTTGACCTTCTGGTTCCTTCATCCTTATGAGCCACCAAAGGCTGCTGTGGTCGATGAAGGGTCTTCTGAGCAGGTACTGAGAGAAGTGTGTAGTGAACTCCACTACTGCCAGTTGCTCCCTCCGTGTGGTACAATAGTTTTGCTCAGTGGAGGACAACCGCCGGCTCCCATATGCTAGTACGCATTCCTCACTTTCCTGCATTTGGGACAAGACGGCTCCAATGCCAAAGTTGCTGGCGTCTGTATCGAGGATGAGGTCGCCGCTGTCGAGTGGATAGCCCAAGACGGGCATGGTGGTGAATAGCTTCTTTAATTCTTTGAACGCCTCCTGGTACTCTGGCGTCCACTGGAAATGAGCATGCTTCATTGTAAGCTCATGAAGGGGCTTGCCTACAGCAGGAAAACCCTTCCTGCTGCAGATAGCGGCCACCTTACAGGCCCTGGGAGTAAGCTCTACCTGCCAGTAGCCTGAAGTTAAGTCCAAAGTGCTAAACCATTTGGCCGTTGACAGGGTATCTAGAGTGTCTTGGATATGAGGAAGAGGATATGCATCCTTAACAGTATGTTCATTTAGAGCCCTGTAGACTACACACAGACGGTATGTCTGGTCCTTTTTGCGTACCATGACTATCGGTGAAGCACAGCTGCTGTGGCTACTCCAGTTTCAAGACTATGCTGGATCTGCTGGTCTGCATTGTGCTGCTTTTTGAATGCCATCTGCCACGGTTGCTGCTTCACAGGGGACAAGGCAACATCTGAATGTCATGCTGTACAAGACTAGTGCGACCAAGATCAGTGGGTCCAGTAGGGAAGACATCCCCGTACACACTAAGGAGTTGAGCCAGTCCACAATGTTCGTCTGCACTTAGCGCAGTAGAGCTTTCCGTATACACCGACTGATCAGGAACCGCTGGGGAGACGAGACTAGTTTGTGGTGACATGGAAGAAATATCAATGGGCTGGACAACATCTGCTACCTGGAGGAATCCGGCGAATACGCTGAATTTAGCATATCAATCGCTAAATGCTACTTAGACCCAATCATAATATCTTTAAGGTAAGTTACTACATATAGTTTAGTTTAACATTCTCTATGGAATGGGATTTTAAATTACGTACGATTGTATTGTAGTGAGCTTTGAAATTGTGGATTTATGTTAATTTGAATGTGGTAAAAATGCATGACATTTTGATGACAGTAGTATGACAAACCAAAAAAATGTATACATTTACATGTCAGAAGTCTATATACAAAGACAGAGAGATTGGAGTAAACACAACGAATAGGTACAGGAAATGGCATGGGGACCTGAAATGTCAACAAGTTTTCTCGGGGCGCGATTCTGGCTGGCGCGCCCCACTTTATTTTACTTATATAAGGTATAGGTGACCATCCGAGTGAAATATTATCGCTAATATTCATAAAAGGATAGCTAAGGATGCATTTTAACTGGTATTTGATTTGTTTAGGAAAAGTTTATAGGTATATTTGAACGTGTTCTCTTCACGTTTCAATGGGCGATTCGACGTTTTCTGAACATAACGCACCAACCAAACAGAGATTTATGGATATAATAAATTACTTTTTCTAACAAAAGAACCATTGGATGTCTTCGTTGGACACTTGGGAAGCCCTCAGCAGAAATTCCTCGGGTTTTCGCCTGCCATATGCGTTCTGTTTCACTCACAGACAAATGGTTAACACGTGTGGAAAATTCAGAGTGTTTCCTATCCAATGGTACTAAATATGTGCATATCCTATTTTCTCGGCCTGAATGGGAGGCATTTTACTTTGGGCACGCCAGGCTCTCCAAAACGGTCACCTCATGAGCCGATCCCTAACAAGTTAACGTGCAGAAAACCCAGGCTTTTACGAGAGCAGAAATTAGTGACGCAGATATCACATCACAAATCAGAATTGGGGCTAGCAACATTAGATTGGCCAGGGTGTACATGCACATTTCCAGATATCAATAAACTGTAATACAATCAATGCACGGCACAGGACAGGGAGAGCTCTGCAGTGCTGATTTATGACATCTGAATGTGCATTAGATGTCAACAAGATAATGTTGTAGAGTAATTTCATCAGGTAACATGAATATAAAGCCGGCGAGAGGTGGTTAGAATAGGATGGGAAGCCAAAAGTCTGTGTAACCAATAGAGAGTCAGAGTCCCAAGTGTGGGAACAAACAGTCTGTCACACGGCTGAGTAAAGAAAGTTTGTAGTCAACAAAGCATGCAGGAGTCATGAGGCAAATAGCAAAATAGCAAAATGCAAAAAAAAAAAAAAAAAGACAACTTGGGGCTAGCCATTGTAATTTCAGAGTCACTCGCCCCAACAGTGCGTGTGTGCTGGAGGCGAGAGAAAGGTCAGGAGAGAGTGGGGAGTGTGGTGGGGGTACCTGTACCAGACGGGGAGACAGGGCAGACGGTGAACAGATCGCCAGGTGGAATCCAAGCAACAGTGCAGCAGGCAACGGGAGTAGGTGTCACACCCACTTGGGAGATGCTTTTATTTCTGGAGGAAGATTTATTGAAGAAAATGCCATTGGATGGTCTTTGAACAGCGGGAGGGGGCTTGAATGGGGGCTTCAAAGACTTCTGCCACTTGTTGGGCACAAAGGCCTCGACACCTATCACTTCACACCTCAGTGCTAATTGAAGTTGTATCTGGTCTGTCCTAGCAAGCCCAGCAGCCTTAACTCAGCATTCAGTCCCCATAAAGTAAAATATGTAATTGTAATGTACTTTATTATTCATTTTTTCATTTTTCTTTTTCTTCTTGGCTTTCAAAATAGCATCAGACCAAACACTACTCACTCAGTTCCAGGTTGAATGGTGTCCTCAGGTCTCTGCTGTTTGTTTGCTAGTGCATCCTCCTCTTGGAAAAAGGAAACCTTGGTAGCAGTATTCCCTCCTGGTAATTTGGGCCAAAATTAAGTTGTAGTTTGGAGCGAAGGCCATGCTGTGGAGGATGGCATGTTGTAAAAAACATGTTGAAAAATGTGAGAGCTCACATGCAGCTGTGTCTCTCTCTCTCTATGCATCCTCTGTGATGCATAGGCCATATCAATGGTAGGCCTAGACTATATGCTTATTGAGAACTTACCTTACACATACAATACAATTTGAGGGAACCTAGTATTTTTTATTTGAAGAGAAGTGCGATGCGTAAAGGCCTATTCTCGTTAAAGCCAATTACAACAATGTTGACCGTCAACATATTGAGCAAACACTGGATGTTTTTTTTACTCTTGCTATTACTCGTTACTGTAGCCTAAGCTATTTCATAAATTGTATCAATCCACAATGGACTAGGAAGAGAATATTCCGTGACCCTTGACGAATTCAAATCAAATATATCAAATCAAATTGAATTTGTCACATGCGCCGAATACAATAGGTGTAGACCTTACCGTGAAATGCTTACTTAAAATAAGTAAACAAATTTTTAAAAAGTAACACAAGAAAATAACAATAATGAGGCTATATACAGGGGTACCGGTACCGAGTAAATGTGCGGGGGTACAGGTTAGTCGAGGTATTTTGTACATGTAGGTAGGGGTAAAGTAATTATGCATAGATAATAAACAGCGAGTAACAGAAGTGTAAATGGGGGTCAATGTCCATTTGATTAATTGTTCAGCAGTCTTATGGCTTGGGGGTAGAAGCTGTTAAGGATCCTTTTGGACCTAGACTTGGCACTCTGGTACTGCTTGCCGTGCGGCAGAAGAGAGAACAGTCCATGACTTGGGTGACTGGAGTCTTTGACAATTTTTTGGCCCTTCCTCTGACACCGCCAAGTATATAGGTCCTGGATGGAAGGAAGCTTGGCCCCAGTGATGTACTGGGCCATTTGCACTACCCTCTGTAGTACCTTACGGTCAGATGCCAAGCAGTTGCCATACCAAGCGGTGATGCAACCGGTCAGGATGCTCTCGATGGTGCAGCTGTAGAACTTTTGAGGATCTGGGGACCCATGCCAAATATTTTCAGTCTCCTGAGGGGGAAAAGGTGTTGTCATGCCCACTTGATGACTGTCTTGGTGTGTTGGGACCATGATAGTTCATTGGTGACGTGGACCCGCTCCACTACAGCCCCGTCGATGTGAATGGGGGCGGGTTCAGCCCTCCTTTCCTGTAGTCTACAATCAGCTCCTTTGTCTTGCTCACGTTGAGGGAGAGGATGTTGTCCTGGCACCACACTGCCAGGTCTCTGACATCCTCCCTATAGGCTGTCTCATCGTTGTAGGTAATCAGGCCTACCACTGTGTTGTGTCGTCAGCAAACTTAATGATGGTGTTAGAGTCGTGCTTGGCCACGCAGTCGTGGGTGAACAGAGAGTACAGGAGAGAACTAATCACACACCTCTGAAGGGCCCCTGTGTTGAGGATCAGTGTGACAGATTTTTTTGTTTTTGCCTACCCTTACCACCTGGGTGATGCCCGTCAGGAAGTCCAGTTGCAGAGGGAGGTGTTTAGTACCAGGGTCCTTAGCTTAGTGATGAGCATTGTGGGCACTATGACGTTGAACGCTGAGCTGTAGTCAAGGAACAGCATTCTCACTGGAGTTGATGACAACGTAAAGACCGTCAATAACCTACACAATTTGAGACAATGGCATGCAGTATTAAATCATGACACATGCTGATTGGCAAGTGAGTTGCCAAGCCCTCCTTTCACACATAATGTATTTATTCATCAAAACCCAGCCCTATCGCCCCACCATTCGCACAGTGAAAATAGTAAAAATATTTCGCACACACCCCCAGACCTGTAGCCCTTCTGCCAGAGCTATGATTTACCATTGTGTTAGGTTTGTTAAAATAGAGCCCAGAGAAGGAGACAAGTTAGTGCTATACGGAATCCTTGGGACGTCCCTACCTAAAACCCTAAACCTAACTTGAACCCCTACCCTTACCCAAACCCTAACTTTAAATATAACCATAAACCTGTCACGACTTCCGCCGAAGTCGGTCCATCTCCTTGCTCGGGCGGCGTTCGGCAGTCAACGTCACCGGTTTTCTAGCCATCGCCATTGCCGATCCACTTTTCATTTTTCCATTGTTTTCGTCTTGTTTTACACACCTGGTTTCAATCCCACAATTACTTGTTCATTGTTTAACCCTCTGTTCCCCCATGTTTGTTTGTGAGTGATTGTTTTATTGTATTGCGGTCCGTATTCGTGGGCTTGGATAATTTTGACGTTTGTTATATTATTGAGTAAAATTTGTTATATTTACTCATATCTGCTGTCCTGCGCCTGACTCCTCTACACCAGCTACACACAGACGCATTACAAAACCTTATCTAACCCCAACCTTAACCCTTACCTTAATTAGGGATCATTGGGGCGCTAGCGCCCCGTTCCCGACACTACCCGGTGAAATGTAAGGCACCAAATTCAAAATCCAAAAGTTGAATTATTAAACATTCATCAATATACAAGTGTTGCATAGTCATCAAAAGCTCTGATTCTTGGTAATATCACAGCATTGTCAGATTTCAAAAAGGCTTTATTCCCGAAAGCACAACATTTGATTGTTTGAGGATAGCACCTCTCATATTTATGCATTAGCATGAATTCATAACCAGCACGGGTCTCACAAAACCCATATAAGAGCTAAAATAAATCACTTACCTTTCGAAGAACTTCTGCTGAGGGCATCCAAGTGTCCAAGGAAGACATCCAATGGTTCTTTTGTTAGGAAAAGTAATTTATTATATCCATAAATCTCTGTTTGGTTGGCGCGTTATGTTCAGAAAATCCACCGTCGAGTCGCCCGTTGTACAGTGAAGAGATAGCGGTCAAATTATTCCTATCAACTTTGCCCAAACAAATCAAACATCATTTATAATGCATCCTTAGGTATCCTTTTATGAATATTAACAATTATATTTCACTCGGATGATATCCTAAATGATATAAAAGGAAAATAAAGTGGGGCGCGCTCACGGTCTTGTGCCCAGGAAAACTTATTGACATCCTTGGTCCCTTCAGTATTTCTTCTTCCTTTCGGTTCTGTTCAGTGATAAAGCCTTCAGAAACTGTACAAAGACTGTTGGCATGTAGTGGAAGCCATAGGTTCTGCAATCTGGGCGCTATTATACATGGATTTCAATAGGAAGTCTATCAAACAGAGGAAATGTCACAACAACAAAAAGATTCTGGACAGAAATTCATCGGGTTTTCACATGCTATATCAGTTCTGTTATACTCACAGACATTATTTTAACAGTTTTAGAAACTTCAGAGTGTTCCCTATCCAATAGTACTAATTATGTGCATATCCTAGTTTCTGGGCCTGAGTGGCAGGCATTTTACTTTGGGCACGCCAGGCTCTCCAAAACCGTCACCACTGCTGATGATGCCTGAAGAGTTAATCAACTTCAATGAGGAAGGGACATCCAAAGGAACCCGGATAGCATGGACCTGGAGACAAGGGAACAGTGATTCACATTGGATTTGTAATATACAATCATTTCAGATGAGCATTGGGGATCTATAATAAGCGTTTCTCCGCTCAAGCAGAGTGACACATACAGTAAATACACCATATGGACTGTGTGGTCATCTATTTTGGACTTACGGTCACTGGCAGAAAATATAGGGATCTGAAAAGAGATAATAAAGGTCTATGCAATCACTGTGGAACAATAATTTTGACAATCTAAGAGAGAGAGAGAGAGAGACAGAGAGACAGAGAGACAGTCAGGAGATAAAGAGGGGGAGAGAGAGACAGACAGACTAATAGAGAGGTGGGGAAAGAGAGTATATTCTGTATACACAGAGATATTAACCTCTCGACACTACCCGGTGAAATGTAAGGCACCAAATTCAAAATCCAAAAGTTGAATTATTAAACATTCATCAATATACTAGTGTTGCATAGTCATCAATAGCTCTGCTTCTTGGCAGTATCACAGCATTGTCAGATTTCAAAAAGGCTTTACGGCGAAAGCACAACTTTTGAATGTTTGAGGATAGCCCCTCTCATATTTTTTGCATTAGCATAAATCCATAACCAACGCGGGTCTCATAAAACGCATAAAATAGCTAATATAAAATCGTTTACCTTTGATGATCTTCTGCTGAGGATAGTCCGAAGTGTCCAAGCAAGACAATTCATGCTTCTTTTGTTAGAAAAAGTCCTTGTTTATGTCCATAAATCTCAGTTTGGTTGGCGCATTATGTTCATAAAATACAGCGTCCACTTGCCCATTGAACCGTGAAGAGAACGCGTTCAACCTATACCTATACACTTGTCCAAGAACAATCAAACATCATTGATAATGTATCCTTAGGAACACTTTTATGTATATTTACTATAATATTTCAACCGGATTATAAACTGGACGATAGGAAAGGAAAAAAACAGCGCGCACAAGCCCGTGAACGTGCCTCCTCTTCTGTATACATCTGGTGACTAGTTTGAAATTCTTCTTCTATTACCATCCAAAGCAACCTAACATCGCCAAACACTGTCTAGAGACTGTTGACATCCAGTGGAAGCAATAGGTACTGCAATCTTACTCTCAGATATGGCTGTTTTCAATAGGGAGGGGTTCAAAATGAGGCAATGTGTCAAAAACACTTTTTCCAGGACAGAAATTCCTCAGGTTTTCGCCTGCTATATCAGTTCTGTTATACTCACAGACAATATCTTAACACTTTTAGAAACGTCAGAGTGTTTCCTATCCAATAGTACTAATTATGTGCATATCCTAGTTTCTGGGCTTGAGCGGCAGGCCTTTAACTTTGGGCATGCCAGACTCTCCAAAACCGACACCTCAGCTGCCGCTCCCTAACCATTGACCCGTGAAGAGAACGCGTTCAAATTATACCTATCACCTTTCTCCAAGCAAATCAAACATCATTTTTTATGTATTTTAACCAGTCAGGGATTGCTGGGTTGCTAGCGGGCTCGTCCTGACACTACCAGCGAAAATCTAAAGCGCCAAATTCAAAATCCCAAAATGGAATTATTAAACATCCACCAATATGCAAGTGTTCCATACTCATCAAAAGCTATGTTTCTTGGCAATATCACAGCGTTGTCAGATTTCAAAAAGGCTTTACGGCGAAAGCAGCACATTTCATTGTTTGAGGCTAGCACCTCACATATTTTTCCAATAGCCATGTATCGATTAGCCATCATGGCACACACACAACACATTTCACAGCGAAAACAAATCAATTACATGTTGAAGAACTTCTGCTGAGGTCATCCTAAGTGTCCAACGAAGACTATCCATGGTTCTTTTGTTAGAAAAAGTAATGTCTTTTATCCATAAATCCTCCATTTGGTTCGCGCGTTATAATCAGAAACGACAGCTTCCACTACTCCATTGAAACGCGGCGCGAACTTGTTCAAATTATACCTATAAACTTGTCCAAGAACAATCAAACATAGTTTTAAATGTATCCTTAGGAACACTTTTACGTATATTTACTATTATAAATCAGCCGGAATATAAACTGATCAATAACGAGGCTACAAAAGACACTCCGTGACTTCTCGTGCGCGGAACTTTTTTCAGAAAGAGGGGTCTTCATTGTTTGCTGTTTTTCTCTGCTCTAAATTCATCCAAAATGGAGGGAAACACCGCCTGCTATATGCGTTATGATTCACTCACAGACAAATGGTTAACAGTTTTGGAAAATTCAGAGTGTTTCCTATCCAATGGTACTAAATATATGCATATCCTATTTTCTGGGCCTAAATGGGAGGCATTTTACTTTGGGCACGCCAGGCTCTCCAAAACGGTCACCTCATGCACCCATGCCCAAGAAGTTAATGTAAAGCCTTGTTTCAAATGGGTCTTCCAAATGGAAAATGACCCCAAGCATACTTCCAAAGTTGTGGCAAAATGGCTTAAGGACAACAAAGTCAAGGTTTTGTAGTGGCCATCACAAAGCCCTGACCTCAAACCTATAGATAATGTGTGGGAAGATCTGAAAAAGCGTGTGCGAGCAAGGAGGCCTACAAACCTAACTCAGTTACACCAGCTCTGTCAGGAGGAATGGGCCAAAAATCACCCAACTTATTGTGGGAAGCTTGTGGAAGGCTACCCGAAACGTTTGACCCACGTTAAACAATTTAAAGGCAATGCTACCAAATACTAATTGACTGTATGTAAACTTCTGACCCACTGGGAATGTGACGAAAGAAATTAAAGCTGAAATAAATCATTCTCTCTACTATTATTCTGACATTTCACATTCTTAAAATAAAGTGGTGATCTTAACTGACCTAAGACAGGAAATAGGATTTACTAGGATTAAATGTCAGGAATTGTGAAAAACGGAGTTTAAATGTATTTGTAAACTGTATACACTACTGTTCCAAAAGTTTGGGGTCACTTAGAAATGTCCTTGTTTTTGAAAGAAAAGCACAGTTTTTATCCATTAAAATAACATAAAATTGATCAACAATACAGTGTAGATATTGTTAATGTTTTAAATTACTATTGTAGCTGGACACGTCAGATTTTTTTATGGAATATCTTACATAGGCGTACAGAGGCCCATTATCAGCAACCATCAGTCCTGTGTTTCAATGGCAAGTTGTATTAGCTAATCCAAGTTGATCATTTTAAAAGACTAATTGATCATTAGAAAACCCTTTTGCAATTATGTTAGCACAGCTGAAAACTGTTGTCCTGATTAAAGAAGCAATTAAACTGGCCTTCTTTAGACTAGTTGAGTATCTGGAGCATCAGCATTTGTGGGTTCGATTACAGGCTCAAAATGGCCAGAAACAAATAACTTTCTTCTGAAACTGGTCAGTCTATTCTTGTTCTGAGAAATGAAGGCTATTCCATTTGAGAAATTGCCAAGAAATTGAAGATCTCGTACAACGCTGTGTACTACTCCCTTCACAGAACAGTGCAAACTGGTTCTAACCAGAATAGAAACAGGAGTGGGAGGCCCCAGTGCACAACTGAGCAAGAGGACAAGTACATTAGAGTGTCTAGTTTGAGAAACAGACGCCTCACAAGTCCTCAACTGGCAGCTTCATAAAATAGTACCCGCAAAACACCAGTCTCAATGTCAACAGTGAAGGTGCGACTCCGGGATGCTTAAGTATTCTAAAACCAGATTTGCCCGAACAAAAAAATACATCAACCCCTACAAACATATTAATTTATTATTAGTCCTGCATTATAATTGTATAAAAGCACCTTAGATATTAGTTTAGAACCCTCTAAATCTGTATTGATCTGCCAGTATTTTCATTTAGAGATTCCAGTAAACTCATTGATGTTTCCTTTTATGTGTCTAACAATTATTATTGGATTATTCACCATGGCAACCACGAAATGTATTTCTTAGTTAGGTTGTTTGCAGAATTCATAGCCTGCTAAGCTTGATGCCCTAAAGCTCACACAAATCATAATTGAACCAACTAGGTACAACCCCAAAGCCGTAAACACGGGCACCCTCATAGATGTCATCCTAACTAACTTACCCTCCAAATACACCCCTGCTGTTTTCACCACTGCCTCATTGCCTGCATCCGTAATGGGTTTGTGGTCAAACGATATCCCCTCATTACTGTTAAACGTAGCCTAAAACACTTCAGCGAGCAGGCCTTTCTAATCGACCTGGCCCGGGTATCCTGGAAGGATATTGACCTCATCCCGTCAGTAGAGGATGCCTGGTTATTCTTTAAAAGTGCCTTCCTCACCATCTTAAATAAGCATGCCCCATTCAAGAAATGTAGAACCAGGAACAGATATAGCCCATGGTTCTCTCCAGACCTGACTGCCCTTGACCAGCACAAAAACATCCTGTGGCGTTCTGCATTAGCATCGAACAGCCCCCATGATATGCAACTTTTCAGGGAAGTCAGGAACCAATATACACTGGCAGTTAGTAAAGCCAAGGCTAGCTTTTTCAAGCAGAAATGTGCTTCCTGTAACACAAACTCAAAAAAGTTCCGGGACACTGTAAAGTCCATGGAGAATAAGAGCACCTCCTCCCAGCTGCCCACTCCACTGAGGATAGGAAACGCTGTCACCACTGATAAACCCACAATTACAAGCATTTTTCTACGGCTGGTCATGCTTTCCACCTGGCTACCCCTACCCCGGTCAACAGCCCTGCACCCCCCTCAGTAACTCGCCAAAGCCTCCCCCATTTCTCCTTCTCCCAAATCCAGTTAGCTGATGTTCTGAAAGAGCTGCAAAATCTGGACCCCTACAAATCAGCCGGGCTAGACAATCTGGACCCTTTCTTTCTAAAATGATCTGCCGAAATTGCTGCAACTCCTATTACTAGCCTGTTCAACCTCTCTTTCGTGTCGTCTGAGATTCCCAAAGACTAGAAAGCAGCTGTGGTCATACCCCTCTTCAAAGGGGGAGACACTCTTGACCCAAACTGCTACAGACCTATACCTATCCTACCCTGCCTTTCTAAGGTCTTTGAAAGTTAAGTTAACATACAGATTACCGAACATTTCGAATCCCACTGTACCTTCTCCTCTACGCAAATCTGGTTTCAGAGCTGGTCATGGGTGCACCTCAGCCACGCTCAAGGTTCTAAACGACATCATAACCGCCATCGATAAGAGACATTACTGTGCAGCCGTATTCATTGATCTGGCCAAGGCTTTAGACTCTGTCAACCACCACATCCTTATCGGCAGACTCGACAGCCTTGGTTTCTCAAATGATTGCCTCGCATGGTTCACCAACTACTTCTCCGATAGAGTTCAGTGTGTCAAATCAGAGGGCCTGTTGTCCGGGACTCTGGCAGTCTCTATGGGGGTGCCACAGGGTTCAATTCTTGGGCCGACTCTCTTCTCTGTATACATCAATGACGATGCTCTTAACACTGGTGAGTCTCTGATCCACCTCTACGCAGACGACATCATTCTGTATACTTCTGGCCCTTCTTTGGTCTTAGATTATGTGGACAACTACAAATATCTAGGTGTCTGATTAGACTGTAAACTCTCCTTCCAGACTCACCACAAGCATCTCCAATTCAAAATTAAATCTAGAATTGGCTTCCTATTTTGCAACAAAGCATCCTTCACTGATGCTGCCAAACATAGCCTCGTAAAACTGACCATCCTACCGATCCTCGACTTCAGTGATGTCATTTACAAAACAGCCTCCAATACTCTACTCAACAAAATGGATGTAGTCTATCACAGTGCCATCCGTTTTGTTACCAAAGCCCCAAATACCACCCACCACTGCAACCTGTACGCTCTCGTTGGCTGGCCGTCGCTTTACACTCGTCGCCATACCCACTGGCTCCAGGTCATCTACAAGTCCCAGCTAGGTAAAGCCCCGCTTTATCTCAGCTCGCTGGTCACCATAGCAGCACCAGCCCGTAGCACGCGCTCCAGCAGGTATATCTCACTGGTCACCCCCAAAGCCAATTCCTCCTTTGGCCGACTTTCCTTCTAGTTCTCTGCTGCCAATGACTGGAACAAACTACAAAAATCTCTGAAACTGGAGACACTTATTTCCCTCACCAGCTTTAAGCACCAGCTGTCAGAACAGTTCACAGACCCCTGCACCTGTATGTAGCCCATCTGTAAATAGCCCAACCAACTACCTCATCCCCTACCGTATTTATTTATTTATTTATTGTTCCTTTGCACCCCAGTTTTTCTACATTCATCTACTGCACATCTACCATTCCAGTGTTTAAATGCTATATTGTAATTACTTTGCCACCATGGCCTATTTATTGCCTTACCTTCCTTATCCTACCTCATTTGCACTCTTTGTATATAGATTTGTTTTTTCTACTGTATTATTGACTGTATGTTTGTTTTACTCCATGTGTAACTCTGTGTTGTTGTACGTGTCGAACTGCTTTGCTTTATCTTGGCCAGGTCGCAGTTGTAAATGAGAACTTGTTCTCAACTTGCCTACCTGGTTAAATAAAGGTGAAATATATATATATTCTTTTTTAAATCTTGTGAAAAACCAAATGCCTCTAGCTGTCCATCACTACTATAAATAATATAAACAGTGATTATAGAGGGTGCAACCTGTAAGCACCTTAGGAGTAAATGTCAGTTGACTTTTCATAGCTGAGCATTCAGAGGTCAAGACAGCAAATGCGTGTGAGAGAGAGAGAGAGCGAGAGGCGAGAGAGGATCGAAACACACACACAGTAAAATCCCACATCTTAAGTATTCTACAGTTTTACACAGTATCTGTTCATCAACATCTTTATACTTTCGTTAATAAAATAATGATAAAAAATACTTTCAAAATGCAGTTGTTTATTTCAACTACTGTACATCTCAGCTACATTTTAGTTGCACTTCGCCCCAGCTCCGCGACCACGGGTAAAACCATGTTGTACAGTGCAGAAACCTTGTGGCTTTTGTTTTTCTTGGAATAGAAACACCGTAATATTAATCAAATTATTTAAGCTACATTTCTTAAAATCAATCCCATATACTATGTTCTTACAAAAAAAGGTTTTAAATTTTATAGGACAGCCAATATTAAAAACTGTCAAATGATTCTCAAAGATGCCCTCTGGTGGTCAAAGTAGCACTAACTAGCATTAATGGCAACAATAACTGACACTTAAATAACGTGCCATAGAATTCTGCGGCAGCCCGCAAGGTGTGCTGCAGTATGATGCAACTTTTAAAGAACGAACCACTGTAGGCCACTCAGGAACATTAAATGTTGTCAACTCCAGTGTATACAGTATTTGGCCTTGTGTTTTAGGTTATTGTCCTGCTGAAAGGTGAATTTGTCTCCCAGCAGACTGAATCAGGTTTTCCCCTAGGATGTTACCTGAGCTTAGCTCTATTCCGTTTCTCTTGTCTCATAAAAAAAACTCCTTCGTTTTTGCCGATGACAAGCATACCCATAGCATGATGCAGCCTCCACCATGCTTGAAAATAGGAAGAGTGGTTATTAAAGTTAATTTATTTGCAATTTTTTACAGTTTTTCTTTAGCGCCTTATTGCAAACAGGATGCGTTAAGATAATTTCTTTGCCAAATCCTTTACAGTTTTACTTTAGTGCCTTATTGCAAACAGGATGCATGTTTTGGAATACTTTTTATTCTGTGCAGGCTTCCTTCGTTTCACTCTATCATTTAGGTTAGTATTGTAGAGTAACTATAACACTGTTGATCCATCCTCAGTTGTCTCTTATTCCTGTGCATATGATAAATAAACGTTGATTTGATATAGTGTGTGTTTACCAGAGACGGTAATGTGAAGAACAACATGACCTGCACCAAAGTCAAATTAGGATGTAACGTTAGGCCAATAAGACAGTATCCATGTTATAAAATTCTCTGCTAGAAAGCCCTGCTTTTATTTTGTCACACTCACAACTGTAAGCTATTTTCTGTAATTAGCTCTCCATTAACTTAGAAATGATGATCTTGTTGGGAGTTTATTTTCCTATAATTATGAATACAAATTAGCTAAAGTTAAGACATTGCCAGCTATATGATATGGCCATTATTTGACCTGGGTAGCCAGCTAATTTAACATTTGCTAGCTAGCTAGCCAACAACCTAGAAATGAACCAAAACATTGTCTAGACAGTTGCTTTTAGTTGGTTGGTTTGCTAGATTGACATATAGTAAAATAATTTTTAAACAGATGGGTTTATTGGTGTTAAATACACCAGTTATGCTATTTTAGACCACCAGCTGCTGATGTCATGCAGCCTTTCCTTTTAATGTTTACACTTTTTCATAATGACAATGACAAGTTTGATGTCGGACGACAATAGAATGTTCATGATGACACTGCGACAACTGTCTACAGACGTCAATAGACGTAGTATAAACCAGCCTTTAGTCTTTAAATCTTTGGTTGTTTAGTACACTACCATACTGACTCTGTTTAGCACATGGCCTCACATATGATTCCTTAAAGAGATGGGTTGGAGGGTGTAAACGATGCTGAGGGGTGTAGACAAAGAAGAGCTCTTCAGTAGGTGTTCCAAAACATTCAAGGGCCATTTTCTCAAAAGTGAGGTTGCAAGTTTATCAACTTTCAAAGCAGAATTACTTTCCTATAATTCTGTACTGTATGATATACCATTTTCTAGCTCTCTATACTTTTATCCAACTTAAAAAACACAATTTCAAATTTTGCTACAGAAGACCCAATCGAGACGGTTGGTCACAAATAGTGGGAATGGGTAAAATTACCTAAGCAGGGGTTGGGCTGTTACGATGAGAAAATCACTGATAAGGCCTCAGCCTTTTCTAACAAGAGAACTTTTAGAAACGTCCTCTATGTAAAGTTGTACAGGGGTTGATATATTCTAATTAAGCATATTGTTCTGTTCAGTAGCAGTAGGTGCATAGTTTGCAAATACAACCTAACAAAGCTAAAAGACGAGCTGCTTTGTCACTGAAACCACAGAATAAGTATCTCTCATTGCTCCAAGGTGTCTTATAAAAGCTCCTGGCAGGGAACAGCCTCTTGAAGCCAGGCTTCGGAAGTCTGACCTAACGGATCTGGCTAAGGATTAGAGAAAACATATGCGTCTTCATTTACGAGGAGTGAGGGATCAGGGGAGACTGAACGAGGGGGACTGAACGAGAGAACGAATGAGAGTGTGCCAAATATGTTGGTAGGACAAGGCTATGGATGTCAGTGTTTACTGGTAACCCTTTCCTGCAGTCAATGACCAAAAGTGCCCTCTTTGGACTAGTTTGATTTATATTATTCATCATTTCCATTAATAAAGATTTAATAAAGAAAAGATTTTGTTATATTTCAGTCTTCTGTGATGTACGTAAAGTGTAATATTGGGATGCAAACTCAAAATGTAATACATCATTTCAACTCTATATCTGGCATGGTACAGGTGTTCTTTTTTTCAGCCCATGTGTGTGTGGCATATACTTTTGTTTCAAAGTACACTGCTCAAAAAAATAAAGGGAACACTTAAACAACACAATGTAACTCCAAGTCAATCACACTTCTGTGAAATCAAACTGTCCACTTAGGAAGCAACACTGATTGACAATAAATTTCACATGCTGTTGTGCAAATGGAATAGACAACAGGTGGAAATTATAGGCAATTAGCAAGACACCCCCAATAAAGGAGTGGTTCTGAAGGTGGTGACCACAGACCACTTCTCAGTTCCTATGCTTCCTGGCTGATGTTTTGGTCACTTTTGAATGCTGGCGGTGCTTTCACTCTAGTGGTAGCATGAGACGGAGTCTACAACCCACACAAGTGGCTTAGGTAGTGCAGCTCATCCAGGATGGCACATCAATGCGAGCTGTGGCAAGAAGGTTTGCTGTGTCTGTCAGCGTAGTGTCCAGAGCATGGAGGCGCTACCAGGAGACAGGCCAGTACATCAGGAGACGTGGAGGAGGCCGTAGGAGGGCAACAACCCAGCAGCAGGACCGCTACCTCCGCCTTTGTGCAAGGAGGAGCAGGAGGAGCACTGCCAGAGCCCTGCAAAATGACCTCCAGCAGGCCACAAATGTGCATGTGTCTGCTCAAACGGTCAGAAACAGACTCCATGAGGGTGGTATGAGGGCCCGACGTCCACAGGTGGGGTTGTGCTTACAGCCCAACACCGTGCAGGACGTTTGGCATTTGCCAGAGAACACCAAGATTGGCAAATTCGCCATTGGCGCCCTGTGCTCTTCACAGATGAAAGCAGGTTCACACTGAGCACGTGACAGACGTGACAGAGTCTGGAGACGCCGTGGAGAACGTTCTGCTGCCTGCAACATACTCCAGCATGACCGGTTTGGCGGTGGGTCAGTCATGGTGTGGGGTGGCATTTCTTTGGGGGGCCGCACAGCCCTCCATGTGCTCGCCAGAGGTAGCCTGACTGCCATTAGGTACCGAGATGAGATCCTCAGACCCCTTGTGAGACCATATGCTGGTGCGGTTGGCCCTGGGTTCCTCCTAATGCAAGACAATGCTAGACCTCATGTGGCTGGAGTGTGTCAGCAGTTCCTGCAAGAGGAAGGCATTGATGCTATGGACTGGCCCGCCTGCTCCCCAGACCTGAATCCAATTGAGCACATCTGGGACATCATGTCTCGCTCCATCCACCAACGCCACGTTGCACCACAGACTGTCCAGGAGTTGGCGGATGCTTTAGTCCAGGTCTGGGAGGAGATCCCTCAGGAGACCATCCGCCACCTCATCAGGTGCATGCCCAGGCGTTGTAGGGAGGTCATACAGGCACTTGGAGGCCACACACACTACTGAGCCTCATTTTGACTTGTTTTAAGGACATTACATCAAAGTTGGATCAGCCTGCAGTGTGGTTTTCCACTTTAATTTTGAGTGTGACTCCAAATCCAGACCTCCATGGGTTGATACATTTGATTTCCATTGATAATTTTTGTGTAATTTTGTTGTCAGCACATTCAACTATGTAAAGAAAAAAGTATTGAATAAGATTATTTCATTCATTCAGATCTAGGATGTGTTATTTTAGTGTTCCCTTTATTTTTTTGAGCAGTGTAGATTTGTTTAAGACTACCAAGAAACACTCTGTGTGACCCTGATTTAGCCCACTGCAGTCTGCAGTAAAAGGTTAAAGAGATTGTCAGCAGATGTGGTTTTCCTGCAGGAGTTACATTTCAAAAAAGGAGAAATTGAATATTTAAAGAGGAGCTTGGTTGGAGAGGCCTTTCCTGACACCTATTGTAGTAACAGCAGAGGTGTAGGCATCCTGATAAAAAAGAATAGGCCCTTTTCCCTTATATCCCAGTACACAGACCAAGAAGGCCATTTTGTAATGTTGAATTGTACCTCACATATTAAAAATGCACATTGATTTCATTGTATATAGCAATAGGGGCAAATGTTGTGTTTTTACATAGAATTCAAGCTATATTAGATCAAATCCAGACAGGAACTATTATGTTAGCAGGCAACCTAAATCATACAATGGATAAGATTGACAGACGTATCAATAAAAAAGGCACATTTAAGGAACTTTCAAAGAGGCTGAACATTTTCGTATCTACAAATAATTTACAGGACACCTGGAGTTACATTTGTATTCCCTATTACAAAAGACTACAATTTATTTCTCAAAGTAAGAAATGCTATTCTAGAATTGAATTTTTTTCTTAACAATTTACTAGGTTAAAAAAATCCATGACATAGTGATATTGGATCATTCTCCAGGATAATGCTAAATTAGCAGAAGAACATACTTATCACTATTTTAGAAAAAGCCCATGAACATTTTTTTGCTGGGTAAAGAAGAATGTACCTCAAATTATAATTAGTTTTATGTCAAACAGTTATTTCAGTTATATTAAAACCAGGAAAATCTGGAGAGTCCCCTGTTGATTACAGACCCTTAAGTTCACAACAAAGTAACAAAGCTCATAAGCAATAGAATGACAAAAGTCTTACCAGACTTCATACATATCAATCAAACAGGCACTTACAAACAATTACAAGAACATGTTTCAGTTTAATACAAAACGCAATAAAACAAGATATAGATTCATCAATAATGGCTCTTGATGCCGAAAAGGCTTCAACCATCTTGAATGGCCTTTTTCATTCAGAATTTTGGAAGATTTCAACTTTCCAGTTGAAATAATACATTTAATACAAATATTATATAAATGTCCTGAAGCAACAATATACACAAATAATACATTATTTTATGAAATTGCTTTAGAAAGGGGCACAAGACAGGGATATCCTCTCTCCCCCTTCATGTTTGCACTGGCAATTGAACCACTTGCAGAAATAATTAGACAGGACCTAAACGAAACAGGTATCTTTATTGGTAAAGATGAATATAAACTAAACGTATTTTCAGATGATCTCCTGATATACCAGACCAATATTAAAAACTCAATGACCCACTTGCAAAAAAAAAAATCTGAATACTCTAAAATTTCAGGATATAAAATAATGGCAATGGGAAAAAGAAAAATGACTCATTATCAATACCAATCCTTTAAGTGGACCACTGTAGCACCTCACGATGAGTTAAAAAAAATTGTGCCCCCCACCCCCATCAAAGTCGCCCATCCCTGCTCCAAAAGAAAACACTTTGGGTATGTCAGAACAGTATATACACTATCTTTATAGCATCATACATTTTCACCATGGACTATCATGTTCAGAGATATTGATATCCACAGAGAAAGTGGAGTGTGTGTGAAAAGTGAGTCACCCAGTAAAATCCTACTTGAGTAAAAGTCTTAAAGTATTTGGTTTTAAATATACTTAAGTATTACAAGTAAATGTAATTGCTAAAATATACTTCTTTATCAAAAGTAAAAGTACATGTATAAATAATTTCAAATTCCTTATATTAAGCAAACCAGACTGTACCATTTTCTTGTTTTGTTTAATTTTCAGATAGCCAGGAGCACGGTCCAAAACTCAGACATAATTTACAAATCAAGCATATGTTTAGTGAGTCTGCCAGATCAGAGGCAGTAGGGATGACCCGGAATGTTCTTTTGATGTGTGTGAATTAGACAATTCTCCTGTCCTGCTAAGCATTCAAAATGTAACAAGTACTTCTGGGTTTCACGGAAAAGTACATGTAAAAAGTACATAATTTTCTTTAGGAATGTAGTGAAAATTGAAAATGACCATATAAGGGAGTAAGATTTCAGTACCAATTGCTTCCACTGGATGTCAACAGTCTCTAGACAGTGTTTTGATTACGTTTAGTTGCTCTGGATGGTAATAGAAGAAGAATTGGGAAGTGGTCACCAGAAGTAAACAGAAGAGGATGCGCATTCACAGGCTTGCGCGCGCTGTGGTTTTTTCCTTTCCTATCGCCCAGTTTATAATCCGGTTGAAATATTATACTAAATATACATTAACTTCTTAGGGAGCGGCTCCCGACGTGACGGTTTTGGAGAGTCTGGCGAGCCCAAAGTAAAATGCCTCCCACTCAGGCCCAGAAAAAAAGGATATGCACATAATTAGTACTATTGGATAGGAAACACTCTGAAGTTTCTAAGAGTGTTAAAATATTGTCTGTGAATATAACAGAACTCATTTAGCAGGCAAAAACCAGAGAAAAAAACATCCGGGAAATCAGTTTCTGGTGACGTTTGGCTCGCTTAGACACAATCTCTACTGAATCAAATTTGTTACCAGGACTGAGACTGCAACACCTATGGCTTCCACTAGATGTCAGCAGTCTATATATAAAGCCTCAGAGAGATTGGAGTAAGCAGGAAGAATAGGGAAAGGAAATGGCCAAGGTAGCTCAGATGTCAACAAGTTTTCACGGGCGCGAGTCTGGCTGCGCGCCCCACTATATTTTACTTATATAACGTTTAGGTGACCATCCGAGTGAAATATTATCGCTAATATTCATGAAAGGATAGCTAAGGATGCATTTTAACTGGTAATTGATTTGTTTAGGAAAAGTTTATAGGTATATTTGAACACGTTCTCTTCACGGTTCAATGGGCGATTCGACGTTGGATTTTCTGATCATAACGCACCAACCAAACTGAGATTTATGGATATAATAAATGACTTTTTCTAACAAAAGAACCATGGATTGTCTTCGTTGGACACTTGGGAAGCCCTCAGCAGAAGTTCTTCAAAAGGAAAGGGATTTGTTTTCGCTGTGAAATGTGTTTTGTGTGAACCACGATGGTTTATGAATTTATGCTAATGCAAAAAAAAATTCAACAGCTTAGACATGAGACGTATGTGGCATGGACTCAAGAACATTACAGATTATAAACGAAAAAACTGCCAAGACACTGACGTCTTGCTCCCGGACAAGCTAAACACCTTCTTCGACTGCTTTTAGGAGAACACATTCCCGCCAACACGGGCCACTCCCGAGGACTGTGAGCTCTCGTTCTCCGTGGCCGATGTTAACCCTCGCAATTATGCCGGCCCAGGCAACATCCCTAGCCACTGGCTGGAGTGTTTACAGACATATTCAATCTCTCCCTATCCCAGTCTGCTGTCCCCACCATTATTCGTGTACCCAAGAAAGCGAAGGTAACTGAATTAAATGACTATCGCATCATGAAGTGCTTTCAGTGGCTAGTTAAGGATCATATCACCTCTACCTTACCCGATACCCTAGACCAGGCATTGCGCATACCCCAGGGGTACATGTAATGCCGTCGGTGGTACGCCAAATAAAAATGTGATTTACTTTATTATTATTTTTTTTTACTGTGTTTCTTCACATTCAAACAGTCCATTTATATTCTCCAACGGGGCTATACATTTGGGTGAGGTTTTTTTCTTGCCTGAGTAGCCTCGTTTCACTGCCAAAAATAAAATTTTACCATCTAGTGTTCAGCAAAATAACAACACAATGTCAAATACAGGTAGCCTAGTCAAATGATTAACATCCAATCACATTAAACATTACTTTCTCGTGGAAATTCCACTAACGGTCCGTATGTCGCCAAACTTAGCTGCTGCTCATGTTGGCATCTGTACTGATGGCGCATAAACCATGACAGGGAGACATAGTGGAGTGGTAACGTGCGTGCAAGCAGTTTCTCCTGACACCATTTGGGTACACTGCAGCATCCACCAGGAGGCTCTTGCTGCCAAGGGAATGCCTGACAGCTTGAAAGACGACACTTGATTTATGGATATAATACATAACTTTTTCTAACAAAAGAACCATGGATTGTCTTCGTTGGACACTTGGGAAGCCCTCAGCAGAAGTTCTTCAAAAGGTAATTGATTTGTTTTCGCTGTGAAATGTGTTTTCTGTGAACCGTGAAGGCTTATGAATTTATGGTAATGGGAAAAATATGTGGGGTGCTATCCTCAAACAATCAAATGTGGTGCTTTCGCCGTAAAGCCTTTTTGAAATCTGACAACGCTGTGATGTTGCCAAGAAGCAGAGCTTTTGATGACTATGAAACTCTTGTATATTGATGCATGTTTAATAATTAAACTTTTGGATTTTGTATTTGGCGCCTTGTATTTCACCTGGTAGTGTCGCTCGCGCCCCACCGCTCCCTAAGAAGTTAATAAATAAGGCTACCAAGCTGCTAGGAAAGAAACTGACTGAAATTAGCATTGAAGTGTGAAGTGAGAGGTGTGAAAACTCGTGAGCCTAACAATGGCAGGAGAGTTTCACAGCCCCACCCTCACACCAGCCAAAAGCAGAGGCCTTTGAAGCCCCCTCCATCTGTGCAGAGGTAATTAAAACACAGTACCCCCTGGATTCATCTCTATTTTTAACTGATATGCAGCCAGGACACATCAATTGTAAATTACCTCAATAAGAAACAATATTGTTGCTTTGATCACATCAGAAGATATCCTCCTCAGAGTCTCCAAAATACAACAGCGACAGAATAACTTTCTTTGGACGTCGTAAAGGATGTCCCAGCTAGCTAGTTGGGATTTAGCTGCCTCCCAAAAAAAGCTTCTCCACTGTGGGTGTGGCACGTACTCCCTTTGCCTGCTGCACTACTGCTTGGATTCCACCTGTCTTCCCTGGCCTGTCTCCGCCTGTCTGATACAGGTACTCCCGCCACACTCCCCCCTCTCTCCCGAGCTTTTGCTCGCCTCCAGCACACATGCACTTTTGGGGCGAGTGACTCTACAATGCCTAGAACCAAGTCGTTGTATATATATCGTCCATTGAAACGTGAAGAGAACTCGTTCAACTTATACCTATAAACTTGTCCAAGAACAATCAATCAAACATCATTTTAAATGTATCCTTAGGAACACTTTTCTGTATAAATAGCTCAATATTTCAACCGGAATATAAACTGGGCGATAAGAAAGGAAAAAAACAAAGAACATGCCTGGCAGGAGCGTGCGTTGTCTTGTAAAAGACATCTAAAGGGAACACTTCCTGATTCCTCTTCTTCTCTGCTCTAAAAGCATCTAAAATGAATCTGAACACTTTCTCGAGACTGTTGACATCCAGAAGAAGCGATAGGTACTGCATTCATATGCCCTTATATGGGCATTTTCATAAGGGAGGGGTTCCCAATGAGGCACTCTGTCAAAACCACTTTTTCCAGGACAGAAATTCCTCGGGGTTTCGCCTGCCATATCCGTTCTGTTTTACTCAGACAAAATGTTAACACTTTTAGAAAAGTCAGAGTGTTTCCTATCCAATGGTACTAAACATGTGCATATCCTATTTTCTGGGCCTGAATGGGAGGCATTTTACTTTGGGCACGCCAGGGTCTCCAAAACGGTCACTTCCTGCGCTGCTCCCAAAGAAGTTAAGAATGTGAAATGTCAGAATAATAGTAGAGACAATTGTTTATTTCAGCTTTTATTTCTTTCATCATTTTCCCAGTGGGTCAGAAGTTTACATACACTCAATTAGTATTTGGTGGCATTGCCTTTACATTGTTTAACTTGGGTCAAGCGTTTCTGGTAGCCTTCCACAATGAGTTGGGTGAAGGTAGGCCTTGAAATACATCCACAGGTGCACCTCCAATTGACTCAAATTATGTCAATTAGCCTATAAGAAGCTTCTAAAGCCATGACATAATTTTCTGGAATTTTCCAAGCTGTTTAAAGGCGCAGTCAACTTAGTATATGTAAACTTCTGACCCACTGGAAATTGTGATACAGTGAATTATAAGTGAAATAATCTGTAATCTGTCTGTAAACAATTGTTGGAAAAATGACTTGTGTCATGCATAAAGTAGATGTCCTAACCGACTTGCCAAAACTATAGTTTGTTAACAAGAAATTTGTGGAATTTGTTTTTCAACAAGTTTTAATGACTCCAACCTAAGTGTATGTAAACTTCCGCCTTCAACTGTATATATATATATATATATATATATATATATATATATATATATATATATATATATATATATATATATATATATATATGTATATATTTTGCTGATGTCATTGTTGTGAACAGAGTGCCCCATGATGGTGGTGGGGTTGTGGTATGAGCAGGCATAAGCTACGGATAACGAACCCAATTTGAATGCACAAAAATGTATTTTAAGGTACTGTGGCCAACAGATGCATATCTCTATTCCCAGTCATGTGAAATCCATAGAATAGGGCCTAATGAATTTATTTAAATTGGCTGATTTCCTCATATGAACTGTAACTCAGTATAATCAATGAAATTGTGGCATGTTGCGTTTATATCTTTGTTCAGTGTATTTAGTTTTAAGCGTTCCCCAAACCATAGCCCTAACCTTAACCACTATAAATGAATGCCTAAACTGTTAACCTTTGAGTTGTTTCTGATTTAGCCCTGTGCCCACGCAGAAATAACCCTGTAACCATGCAGAATTAATGCTTCAAAAATAGACGTTCATCCATAGTACATAGAATTTCAAATTGAGATCTTGTTGAATTACCGGCTAAGAGAAAACCCTGACACACACACACACACACTCAGTGTGACTCCCTCAGCCACTCTCCAGATTTTATCACCTCTCACAGTGAACTCTGCATCACCTTCGACAGTGTCAGTGCTACTGTGCTTCTGAATCTGTGAAGAGAGAGGAGAGAGGCGTTGCTATGTTCTGCAACTGACGGACCGACAGACCAACACACACACACATAATGTTATGTTTGGGAGGAGCAGAAGGAGTCAACCCAGGGTGCCAAAAACACATACAAATTGGAGAAATGTGGAGAAATGTCTAATTCTGCAGTGAGACCTTGCTGCACTAACTTATTCATGTCCATAATGGAAATTAATGTTTTTTTTTTTTTTTTTTTAATCGGCCAAATCATTTTCCTACAATGTGAGATATTCATATTGTAGTATATTTAGTCTTTGGAGACATGGGGTTACTGTTTTTTACACATTTCATGAATCAAGTTCTGTGAATACAACCTCTCCCTTAAAATTTGATCATGTATTCACAGGACTTGATTCATGAAATGAGCAGATCTTAATAACCGGCCACTAGGGGCAAGAGTGAGCACGTTACCTTCAAGTTGGTTTTGGTTTTCCTAGGGCGTTTTGTATGGGCAAGGTGGATGGGCTCTGATTCCAAAAGGTTGCATCTGCCTTTGTTAATGAAGGTTGCAAATTCGAATCCAGCGATTAGAAAGCAGTTTTGATTAAAAAAATGTTAAGCCTATCCCAAAATGTAACAATTGTTCTTAACTGACTTGCCTAGTTAAATAAAGGTAAATAAAAATGCCTAACCTTAAGAATTTGGGCTTAGAACAGGTCAAATAACACTCCTATGTGCTTTTAAACAATTTAATTCTGAAATGCTTTTCAAAATACGTAAATTGTACTGTATATCTCATTTGTTTAGTAGCGTGAGAGAGTTGAGATGCAGGCCGAGGTGAAATTTGGCTAAATAAAGTGATTCAAAGACAAATGTTGGAAATTCTTTCACTTCAACACCAATATGATGTAGCTATACTGCTAAAGGCCATTCTAATAAGCAGTTGAAATTAATTATTCATTGTGGCAATTTTACTGAACATCAATTGAATCAAGCGGTGAAATAAGGTGCACTGAAACAGAACAGAGCATATGAATATAATTTTAGAGGGTTAATCATGCTTAAGGCGGATTAGTTAATTGGATTTTATGGTTCAAATTAAAAAGCAGTCTTAAATGAAGAGGAAAGTGAAGAAAGCATAGAAAATAATTAATAATGGTATGTCACCAAGTGAAGTGCCCTGGGGTAAGATGATACAAAACAAAATCATAATGGTATTGTCATAGAGACCGACCACAAGATCAGGAAGTATTGTTAGACTAAACAAAAACAAGATTATCATTGTTGTTTCTGTCTGTGTGTGACAGTGTTGTGTCCAAAATGGCAGCCTATTTCCTTTATAGTGGCCCATAAGGCCTTCGGTCAAAGGTTTTGCACTATACAGGGAATAGGGTGCCATTTGGGACATATCCTCTGTCTCAGACAATAACGTAAGTAGGAAACAGTGAGTTAGATCATCACACAGACCAGCTAATTACTTATGGTATGTTAATCCCTATTTACACCTGGGTGAGGAGTGCACTGCAGGACAGTATAGCTCAGTTCCTGACTTAACACCGTCTCATTGAGGAGAAGGCACACAGTACTGTACGTCCCCGTGCCCCCAAGCCCAGCCACCACACAACAGGATCAACTAACACCATATATATATAAATATGAGAGAGAGAGAGAGAGAGAGTGAGAGAGAGAGAGACCCTGGCATCTTTCCCTCTGCTTCATGACTGGCCAAGGAGGAGACAAACAAAGACAGAAATAATCCACTCCCTCTGTGTTGCTTTCTCCCGCCAAAGAAAGCGTTTAGGAAGCTATAGACTATTGGTCATAATCTATTTGTCTCTTGTGTTTGGGTATTTGTGTACAGTTCTTCTGGTATCTTAAAGTACGGCACTATATAGGGGATAGGGTGCCATTTGGAACATAGCCTTTATCACGACAGAGATCAGAGCCCTGGCTGCAGCATCTTGATCGAATGTCCCCAGCCACTCTATTGTACCTCAGGGAGCTGGGTCTGTATTTTTGCATGTGGGTAATGTTCTGTTGATGAAAGCAATGCACGGCATAACGTTTCAATATGAATGCCACACAATTCTGAACCACCGATTGCAGGTCGTTTGGTGTGAGTTCCTGGTGTGCCTGGCAAGTTTGGTACTGCCAGTGTTTGTCCAGGTGTGTGCAACAGAGCATGAACATGACTTCCCGGATCAGGCACCTGAGTAGCCCTGTTCGAAGCAGAAACATTGTCCAAAAGAAGTCAATCACTTGGGAGGCATGTTCAGTTTCAATGCTGATTCATTGTTTATTTTGGCTAGCAAGCAGGTGTATGCCACAGAATGCCAGCCTAGCTCACCCGCCTGATTGCACGCAAAACAGCACCTGAGCTAGCAGCCAGCAGGGGTAAACAACCAGGTATAGTAGTGCTCCGCTCTTCTGTACCTGTGCCACAGAACAAGTCACATGTGACGTTGTTCCCAGGGGGAAAGGACAAGAGGAGTGGAAAAAGGTCACCCTGAGGCGGAACGTTAACTGTGTACACAACTATATTCTACACTACATGGTCCTACACACCAGAGGAGATGAATGAAAGAGCTAGTAAATACACATTAAGAAACGTGTAGACAATGCATCCCAGCTGGCACATTTGGTTCCTTGAAAGTTGTGGGAATGTATGTTTTTGGTTTCTCATTAGTTCTGGGAATGAAGCCATAAGTTTACTGGCCAGTTAAGCTGATTGTTTTTTTGTTTTGTTTTGAGAACATATAATTTCAGGTTGCAGGGAGGTTCTAAGAATGTTTTACTATGGCTCCCTGAATGTTTTCCTGGGAGGTATTATTACAGTTTTTCCCAATTGTTAACACACATTTGCTGAAACTACATCTCAGGTTCTCAAAACTATAAAACACAAAACAGTTAGCCAATTTCCTCAAACCCCACAGACATCTTGCAAAATGAAACACAGCAATGTGTGATCACGCTCTCCGTAGCCGATGTGAGTAAGACCTTCAAACAGACCTTCAAAAATCATGTTATTAGTCACATTTTCAACCTGTCCCTGACCAAGTCTGCGATACCAACATGTTTCAAGCAGACCACCATAGTCCCTGTGCCCAAGAACACCAAGGTAACCTGCCTAAATGACTACCAACCGGTTGCACTCACGTCTATAGTCATAAAGTGCTTTGAAAGGCTGGTCATGGCTCACATCAACACCATTATCCTAGAAACCCTAGAACCAATTCGCATACTGCCCCAACAGATCCACAGATGACGCAATCTCTATTGCACTCCACACTGCCCTTTCCCACCTGGACAAAAGGTACACCTATGTGAGAATGCTATTCATTGACTACAGCTCAGCGTTCAACACCACAGTGCCCTCAAAGCTCATCGCTAAGATAAGGACCATGGGACTAAACACCTCCTTCTGCAACTGGATCCTGGACTTCCTGATGGGCCGCCCCTAGGTGGTAAGGGTAGGTAACAACACATCCGCCACGCTGATCCTCAACACGGGGGCCCCTCAGGGGTGCGTGCTCAGTCCCCCCCTGTACTCCCTGTTTACCCATGACTGCATAGCCATACACGACTCCAACACCACCATTAAGTTTGCAGACGACACAACAGTTGTAGGCCTGATCACCGACAACGATGAGACAGCCTATAGGGAGGAGGTCAGAGACTTGGCAGTGTGGTGCCAGGATAACAACCTCACCCTTAACGTGATCAAGACAAAGGGGATGATTGTGACTACAGGAAAAGGAGGGCAGAGCACACCCCCATTCTCATCGACGGGGCTGTAGTGGAGCAGGTTGAGAGTTTTAAGTTCCTTGGTGTCCACATCACCAACAAACTATCATTGTCCCAACACACCAAGACAGCCGTGAAGAGGGCACGACCACACCTTTTCCCCCTCAGGAGACTGAAAAGATTTGGCATGGGTCCCCAGATCCTCAGCTGCACCATCAAGAGCATCCTGACCTGTTGCATCACCGCCTGGTATGGCAACTGCTTGGCATCTGACCGTAAGTTGCTACAGAGGGTAGTGCGTACGGCCCAGTACATCACTTGGGCCAAGCTTCCTGCCATCCAGGACCTATATACTTGGCGGTGTCAGAGAATGACCCCAAAAAATTGTCAAAGACTCATGGCAAGCGGTACCAGAGCACCATGTCTTGGTCCAAAAGGATCCTTTACAGCTTCTACCCCCCAAGCCATAAGACTGCTGAACAATGAATCAAATGGCTACCCAGACTATTTGCATTGCTCCCCACCCCCTCTTTTACACCGCTGCTAATCTCTGTTGTTATCATCTATGCATAATCACTTTAATAACTACCTACATGTACATATTACCTCAACTAACCGGTGCCCTCGCACATTGACTCTGTACTGGTACCCCCCTGTATATAGTCTCGCTATTGTTTGTTTGCTGCAGCGCTTTAATTACTTGTTACTTTTATTTCTTATTCATATATATTTGTTAACTGCATTGTTGGTTAGCGGCTCGTAAGTAAGCATTTCACTGTAAGGTCTACACCTGTTGTATTCGGCGCATGTGACTAATAACATTTGATTTGATATTCTCCTTGGCCAGACAGTTTGGGAAATAGTGTCTCGCATGGCGCATCCACTCCTGACAGGACTCTGCTGGAATGTCACCACAGGCCTCCTCCATTGCCTGGAGAAGGGCCATATGTTAAGGGGGTTTGCGATAATACACCTTCCACCGCCATGCTGAAAACTACTCCTCAGTGGGGTTGAGAAATGTGGAATATGGTGGGAGATAGAGAATTGTAAACCTAGGATGGTCATGTAACCTGTTGCGGACCTGAGCAGGCCGATGGAAACTCACATTGTCCCAAATTAGAACATACATTTGCTGCTTAGGATAACCTGGCATCTCTGCTCTGGCTGAAAAGATTGTCATGTAAGCTGTTCGGGAAATTAAGGTGATGGGCAGTTGTAGTATGGTCCAAGGGTGGCATGGCGGTGGAGGACCCCATTGTGGCTCATAGCTGCTCGTATGGTGACATTTCCCCCGTGCTAACCAGGTACCTCAATGATGGCGTGTTGACCAATGATGTTCCTTCCTCTCCTCCTCATCTTTGCTGAATTGAATCCAGCCTCGTCTATGAATATGAGTTCCTGGGGGATGTGACTTGCATCTAACTCCATGATTCTCTAAAATGACAGTAAATACTGTAATTGCTGTGAAGTAAAGTTCACTGGCAACACCAATGAGTCTCTAATGTTTCAAGAGTGTAATACTAGTACATTACTTACTTGCACATATTTGTACCGTTTATCCTTCACCCTTTGACAATTCCTTTCAAATAGGACTGTAGATTTGCTTCATCCTGAGATGGGGTTTCTTAAGGATGTGGGCTATGTGTCACGACTTCCGTCAAAGTCGGTCCCTCTCCTTGTTCGGGCAGCGTTCGGCGGTCGACGTCAAAGGCCTTCTAGCCATCGCCGATCCATTTTTTATTTTCCATTTGTTTTGTCTTTGGTTTCTACACAACTGGTATCAATTAATTCCTCAATTACATTTTCATTATTTAACCCTCTGTTTCTCCCATGTTTTTGTGCGTTATTGTTTTAATACTATGTCAGTCCATTTGGTGGGCTTGGTATTTTGTTACTACTTTGAATATTTTGAGTAAACTACGTTGTGTTGCTCATCTCTGCTGTCCTGCGCCTGACTTTTTGCACCAACTACACCAAGCCTTCCTACACTATGGTTGATAAACACACTCTAATGTTATGGAAGATGGCATAGTTTTCAATAATCTGTTGTTGGATTTCCCCCGCAGTCTTTTGACATTATTTTCAACTACCATTTGTACAATGGCAGCCTCCTCTTCGTCTGTGAATAGTTGCGTTCTACCACCACGTGGTGGTTGTCTTTCAGTTCTACTAAAACAAAATAGCATACAGTAAACACTACAGTAATACAGTATACAATATAAACATGTTTAAAAGTAGTATAGATCCCAATTTAAAACATACAGTAATACATGAAACATTTACTTTGTTTCCCCTTACAGTATGTATTGGAATCTACAGTATTAACTGTGCTTTATGTTGTACTACTGTCAAATAGTAAAAGTAGTAGATAATTCCAATGTCTCCAGTACATACTTATTCTCATTTTGGAACATCCGGATAATGGATGCTACGATGAAGCGGCTCAAATTGGGCTGCACTCTCTGCCCAGCCTCTCTCAAGGTCAAACCATGGTTGACCACATGGTCCACTACAATTTCATCAGAGATTGCTCTTCTTGTGCTTGGTCTTCCTCCATCTCCACCTCTACCGCCACCTCCACCTCTCTCTGCCAAGTTTGCTTCCATTGTTCTCCAAACACAGGAGTAATAACATTTGGCCTTTTTATCCATACCAAAGGTTTGATTGTAATGTAAACATTTACGCAATTAGTGTTTGCACATGTAAAGAGTGAAAGTGATCAATTGGTAAATGAAATTAGCTTGTTGAACAGTGTTGCTTTTCATTTGCACACAAGATATTTTAGTGGTGAAGGTTGTGCCAAAGGTAGAGAATTGTGTGTTTTGTTTTGCCAAACGTTTCTTATAGAATTGCAATCTGAGTGTAAAGCAAAACATGTGCCAGTAGTATTGCAGATTTGGTGAATGATTTTGCTAAATGACTTACAGGTTTGGGTCATTGGCCTCATGGGCCAGTTTTAGTGTGTAAAGAATTAGGAAAAACGTACATTCTGAGAATGGAAATTATAGGTTATTTGAAGGTAATTATATAATGTTTTGAAAACATGTTTCAATAAGACTTTTAATAACACTGCTAGTTTAGGTTAACTGTTTTGAACTCCAAGCACAGATAGAACACATACATTAATTTGCTTAGGCAATAATCATGCAAACACATTTATTTGTTCTATTTCTTGTGGTTTTTATGAAAAGTTCACTGAACATTCTGAGAACATTACTTTAAATAGAACCATGAGGAAACCGGTAGGAAACATTATGCTGAAGTACTGAAATTCCCAACTAAGAAACATATGGTTCTCAGAATTTTGTGTGCTAGCTGGGTTCCCTGCACCATTCCCAGAATGTCGTGGGAAGGTTGTATGCAAAATAACCATAGGACAACCACATTCTCACCAGGCTCTAAGAAATATCTAATAAATATATGGTTTTCAGAACATCAAATTGCATTTGTCACATACACGTGTTTAGCAGATGTTACTGCAGGTGTAGTGAAATGCTTGTGTTTCTAGCTCCAACAGTGCAGTAATATCTAACAATACACATAATCTAAAGTAAAGGAATTAAGAATATATAAACATTTGGACGAGCAATGTCAGAGCGGAATATACAGTAGAATAGGACAGAATACAGTATATACAGTTGAAGTTGGAGGTTTACATACACTTAGGTTTGCCCTGGGGCGGCAGGTAGCCTAGGGGCGGCAGGTAGCCTAGGGGCGGCAGGTAGCCTAGGGGCGGCAGGTAGCCTAGGGGCGGCAGGTAGCCTAGGGGCGGCAGGTAGCCTAGGGGCGGCAGGTAGCCTAGGGGCGGCAGGTAGCCTAGGGGCGGCAGGTAGCCTAGTGGTTAGAGCGTTGGACTTGTAACCGGAGGGTTGCAAGTTCGAATCCCCGAGCTGACAAGGAAAAAAATCTGTCGATCTGCCCCTGAACAAGGCAGTTAACCCACTGTTCCCCGGGTGCCGAAGACGTGGATGTCGATTAAGGCAGCCCCCCGCACCTCTCTGATTCAGAGGGGTTGGGTTAAATGCGGAAGACACATTTTGGTTGAAGGCATTCGGTTGTACAACTGACTAATAATGGTGACTTTGACTTTGAGTCATTAGAACTAGTTTTTCAACCACTCCACAAATGTCTTGTTAACAAACTATAGTTTTGGCAAGTCGTTTAGGACATCTACTTTGTGCATGACACAAGTAATTTTTCCAACAATTGTTTACAGATGGATTATTTCACTTATAATTGACTGTATCACAATTCCAGTGGGTCAGAAGTTTACATACACTAAGATGACTGTGCCTTTAAACAGCTTGGAAAATTCCAGAAAATCATGTCATGGCTTTAGAAGCTTCTGATAGGCTAATTGACATAATTTGAGTCAATTGGAGGTGTACTTGTGGATGTATTTCAAGGCCTACCTTCAAACTCAGTGCCTCTTTGCTTGACATCATGGGAAAATCTAAAGAAAATTAGCCAAAAATTGTAGACCTCCACAAGTCTGGTTCATCCTTGGGAGTAATTTCCAAACGCCTGAAGGTACCACGTTCATCTGTACAAACAATAGTACGCAAGTATAAACACCATGAGACCACGCAGCCGTCATACCGCTCAGGAAGGAGACGCATTCTGTCTACTTGAGATGAATGTAGTTTGGTGCGAAAAGTGCAAGTCAATCCCAGAACAACAGCAAAGAACCTTGTGAAGATGCTGGAGGAAACAGGTACAAAAGTATCTATATCCACAGTAAAACGAGTCCTATATCGACATAACCTGAAAGGCCGCTCAGCAAGGAAGAAGCCACTGCTCCAAAACATTAAAAAAGCCAGACTACAGTTTGCAACTGCACATGGGGACAAAGATCGTACTTTTTGGAGAAATGTCCTCTGGTCTGATGAAACAAAAATATGACTGTTTGGTCCTAATGCCCATCGTTATGTTTGGAGGAAAAATGGGGAAGCTTGCAAGCCGAAGAACACCATCCCAACTGTGAAGCACGGGGGTGGCAGCATCATGTTGTGGGGGTGCTTTGCTGCAAGAGGGACTGGTGCACTTCACAAAATAGATGGCATCATGAGGATGGAAAATGATGTGTATATATTGAACATCTCAAGACATAAGTCAGGAAGTTAAAGCTTGGTCGCAAATGGGTTTTCCAAATGAACAATGACCCCAAGCATACTTCCAAAGTTGTGGCAAAGTCAAGGTATTAGAGTGTCCATTACAAAGCCCTGACCTCAATCCTATAGAAAATGTGTGGGAAGAACTGAAAAAGCATGTGTGAGCAAGGAGGCCAACAAACCTAACTCAGTTACACCAGCTCTGTCAGGAGGAATGGGCCAAAATTCACCCAACTTATTGTGGGAAGCTTGTGGAAGGCCACCCGAAACGTTTGACCCAAGTTAAACAATTTAAAGGCAATGCTACCAAATACTAATTGAGTGTATGTAAACTTCTGACCCACTGGGAATGTGATGAAAAGCGAAGTGGTGACTCCGGGATGCTGGCCTTCTAGGCAGAGTTCGTCTGTCAAGTGTCTGTGCCCATCTTAATCTTTTATTTTTATTGGCCAGTCTGAGATATGGCTTTTTCTTTGCAACTCTGTCTAGAAGGTCAGCATCCCGGAGTCGCCTCTTCACTGTTAACGTTGAGACTGGTGTTTTGCGGGTACTATTTAATGAAGCTGCCAGTTGAGGACTTGTGAGGTGTCTGTTACTCAAACTAGACACTCTAATGTACTTGTCCTCTTGCTCAGTTGTGCACCGGGGCCTCCCACTCCTCTTTATATTCTGGTTAGAACCAGTTTGTGCTGTTCTGTGAAGGGAGTAGTACACAGCGTTGTACGAGATCTTCAGTTTCTTGGCAATTTCTAGCATGGAATAGCCTTCATTTCTCAGAACAAGAATAGACTGACGAGTTTCAGAATAAAGGTCTTTGTTTCGGGCCATTTTGAGCCTGTGCTCGAACCCACAAATGCTGATGCTCCAGATACTCAACTAGTCTAAAGAAGGCCAGTTTTATTGCTTCTTTAATCAGAACAACAATTTTCAGCTGTGATAACATAATTGCAAAAGGGTTTTCTAATGATAAATTAGCCTTTTAAAATGATAAACTTGGATTAGCTAACACAATTGGAACACAGGAGTGATGGTTGCTGATAATGGGCCTCTGTACTCCTATTTAGATATTCCATAACAAAATCTGCCGTTTCCAGCTACAACAGTAATTTACAACATTAACAATGACTACACTGTATTTCTGATCAATTTGATGTTATTTAAATGGACAAAAAAAATGTGGTTTTCTTTCAAAAACAAGGGCATTTCTAAGTGACCCCAAACTTTTGAACGGTAATGTATTTATAAAATATTTTTCAGGGGGTGTTGCAGCACCCTCAGCATCTACTTCTCGCAGCTATGCCTCAAGCACATTTTTAGCTTATTTCTTTTCAAATATCACTACCGTTGTTATCATCCTTAACACGGCTCATTGGCAGTGGCAGTAGTGGAAGCTAGTACTTCTGGCACATTTGTGTGCGTGTGTGTGTGTAGGGGGGTGGGGGTCACGATGGAACATTGTACAAATGGAAAGTTTGCCTAAGCTGGGATGTTGGGAATCCAAAAAGGTAAGAGGAGTATGTACACAAACACAGAAGTGAAAGATAAATAAGCTATGAAAGTCAAGATTTTCCACATTACGGAAACTTATCAGCCCAAGCCTGGAGAGGGCAACTTGGCTGGAAAAGGTTGGGCCCAGTGTGATCAAGGCCCCTCTGTGTGTGTGGGCGAGGACACACCAGAGAGAGATAGGAGAGAGAGAAAGAAAGAGAAAGAAAGAGAGAAAGAAAGAGAGAGAGAGAGCAGGTATTTACACATTCCAAAGTAAGGTCATGCATACCTTTAAAAGGTTATGTATTTTGCGTGGGAGTGGCACAGAGACGCTCCAAGCTATTATGTGACATTTAGTTTAATGACGTACAGTATGCTCCCTCCTCTCCCTGACATGTATCGTAACCCTTTCTGGATGGATCTCCATCCTCACAACATACTTAACATTCATTATGGTTAAATTAGACCTATTTTATATGTGTGTGTGTGTCTATTTGGAGGCAGGGTGCGACCTAAATTTGAAATTCTCCTTGCATTTCTCTTGGGTAGCCAGGCAGAATTTCCATAAAACACTTGATCTAAATTGCTCAGGTAAAAACACTGCCTATTATTCTGCCTATCGAGTTAAATGTCTGCGCTGGACTCTCTAATGCAGTAACCTAGTCCTAGTGGACAATAAATGGTGCAGTGGCTAAACAGGTCAGCGCTCTTATAAAGTTGTAAACCTATTTCCAGAATATAGATGGATATACAGTAAGTAACCTGAGAACACTTGTCCCGCAGGTACGCCAGAGGCCCTCTAGACATCCAGGCTAGTGAATGTGCTGTGATGTCCATTCCAGCATTCACTGTAGCATGACTCTCTCTCAGTCCAATACACGTCTATAGCTGTTCATTGGTTATATTGGTCACTTATCTGAGCTATTAGAGAGCAAGCTAATGTCAACGTGGAATATGATGGGAATGCTCGGGAAGGGTCACAATATCGACATGGATACTGTCCCTGATCAAGTAACAGTTAACCCAGCGCTTTCTTCCTTGTGTTTGTTAGAGATGCAGCTTTACACACATGGTTATTTGCTCTGTACTCATCAAACAATTTAACCACGCAATACACACACACACCAATCATCACAAGCACTAAGTATTTAAACGCCGCCATTGGAGTTTGCATTCTGAGACTGTTGACCTAAGATACAACAATGGGTAGCCGATTGCAAGAACTAGTTATTTAATTATTCAATTACGCCCTCTTATCTAGTATGTTGGGCTGGGGCACAGCTTGGACTAGATTATTTTGATTACCGCGCACTAGCAAGGTAATTACAGGCCAAGGGATGGGACAGGAGACGATTTTTCCAAACTGCTGAGCGTGCAATGCCTAATGACATGCAATTAGCTGGACGTCGTTTAGGAATTTTCAGAGCTGACGCTGTCGCTCTGCCATTAATTCTCATTACCTCCCTGTCTGTGTGGGTCTGAGGAGAACCAGGATAGTATAGTACAATCAGGTACGGGTCCACTACTGGGCCATCATAAGCCCAAACAGAGGAGGAGTAGGCAACAGTGAATGAGTTCGCAACCCCCTGACACTGGCCAATCTAACCCACACTACTTTGTAGTCCGGTCGAGTCCTACCACTGAGACAGAGGACCACACAGAGGAGGCCGTAGGCAGGCACAGTGAACTGGTTCGCCACCCCCTGACTCTAGTACCCTCTGTGTGTCTCAGGCTCTCACACCCAAGGTACGACCCACAACAGAGGGCATTAGATGGCCCATTAGAAGCCAGAGGAACTGTGGCTGGGCAGAGTAAACGAGTTCAGACCCCCTAACTCTGGTCGTTCCCTGTGTTCAGTTCAAGCTAACTCAGTGTTTCCCAACTCTGGTCCTCAAGTATTCCCAACAGTACACATTTTCGTTGTAGCCCCAGACAAACACACCTGACAAGTTGAATCAGGTGCGCTTGACTGGGGCTACAATAGAAATGTGTACTGTTGGGGTACTGAGGACTGGAGTTGGGAAACACTGATTTAACTCATGCTGCTTTGGGGGTGTTTAGCCACTAATACATGCGGAGTACCTTCAGAGATTCGGATGGGGAAATTAGCGATTTAATGTGAACGATAATCTTTCTTCTCCTCTTCCATCTTCCAAGCTCATTTAAGTCAAAATTGTCATGGTGGCTCGCATGACCAATTCATTATACATACATGACATAGCCTATGTATAAACTATAACACTACAAACAGACAGAAACTTTGAATTACCACCTGGCTGCAAAATCACCTGGATGAATTCATCTACGAGACCGTGTTAAGATGAAGGCTGAATCCACAGTAAATTGGTTTCTACTGCTGCTATAGAGGTGGTGTTGACTGTTGAGCTGGCCACCTGAAGCTACTTAAGAAACAATATAATGCAGACAGTGGAACAGGCCATAATTGAGGAGGGACCCAGTAATAATGGACTCAGATTGCCATTCACGTCCATTGTTCTCCATTTTGTTTTCCATTTCATTGGGAGCAGTCAGGTGTGAAGGATTGGAGAAGGCCGGGGAGAAACCTTGGGTATTGTGTAAGTGTCATACGTGTGGCAAGGGGGGCAGCTTTGCTTGTTATTGTCTCCCCGTCACAGCTACTGAGGCTTATGGATTAGGGAGGCCAATGGGTTCGGTTCCTGGACAATGTGACCATGCTCCATAGTGACATGTGGCCATCAGCTTCCTTCTCTAAATAAATAATGATCTGACCGAGAACTGTGACAGAGAACTGTGCAGAGCAGCATGTGTGTGCTTGTGTGTGCATGCATGCGTGCGTGTGCATGTGTGTGTGGGCACAGACTGCTGACCAGGCAGCCCTGCCAGAGCTTGGGCCTACACAGACATGCAGTCAGCACAATATCATCACCTAGCCCAGCTAATAGGATTGCTCCGAACCATGGGTCAGAGGGTATAGATGCACCACTTGTAATGGCACGGCCTCTTTTCAGTGGCTCGTGGCTCAATGTATAACTTGACACCCTTTTTGACACGACATCTGTGTGGAAAGTTACAAGATTATGAAACTGTAGCAGAATGTTTGAATATTGCAGATAAGCTCCTTTTAATGTGATATCAGGTGAAAGTATTATTCTTTACATATGATTACATTTGACCAGGGCATTACATTTTCAGAAGGGGAAAACATTGTGGTAAGATATCTAAATAGGCTTTATCAAAAAGTGAACTCACAACCTCACTCACACACAATCACATACGTACTACACACTCACTCACAGCCTACCATACAGTACTCATGATCTTAATCCAAACATCTCCTTACACACACACTACACAGGCCAGGCCCACTTTGATTCTGAGCCCCATAAGGTCAGCGTTCACAGAGCTTTAAAGCTTTAGTGTCAGTATCCTCTTAAGGCTGGGGATGGACAGTGGAATGGATCAAATAAGTAACCAGAGTGAAGTGGAGCACATACCAGACACTTTCCAGTAGAGTGGCCGCAGTGTTCAGGCTTTCCTCAGGGGCAGCAGGCTGCAGTAGTAGGGAAGCTGATATTGTCAGGCTGGGGTCAAAGAGAAGGCCCACGGTCCTATAACAAGGTTAGAGAAGGAGCTGGATAGAGTTAGAGATTAGGTTGTTTATATAGCTTGTTTTTTCAGAGTAATAATAATAATAATTTTTAAATACCGCTTGTCATGGACCCAGTCACTTAGAGGAGTAATTTGTTTATAAGACATTCAATTGTATGGTGTTGATCCATAAGATCAAATGGCTTGTCTGTCATTTGTCATCTGTCAGCCCCAAACTATTGATAGTCAATAATATTATCCCCTTGACCACAAAATCAAAATGTTTCACCACAGGAAAAGTACTACAAGTGTAGTGTTAACACCTGTTTTGCATTTCAGAATCAAGATACTGTATGTTTTAGTTACATTTTCCTACTACAAATGTTTTACTGGTCCAGTTTGGAGTTGGGCAGCATGCCACCATTTTTACATGGTAGGCTAAATGGAGAGGTGGGGGGGAAACGGAATCTGAGAGCAGAACTAACTCGATAAACCTTGTTCCTCATCTGATTTCTGTTTTATTAAGTCTGCTACAACAGCCCTGCGGCTTGTTCTGTCCCTTCCTAGAGCATTTATGTAAAACACACAAGCTCTGTCCCCAATGGCACCCTATTCCCTAGTGCACTATGTAGTGAAGATGGGGCCATTTGGGACGCACACAGAGTAAGAGGACAGGCTCGTTCCAGTCAAGCTGGGGCTAAGGTGAACCGTCGCCCCAGTCTGAGGTCCTGAGCACTCTGGAGTACTTTGCTCCGTTCATCTTTGCCTCGATCCTGAATAGTCTCCCAGTCCTTGCCACTGAAAAACATCCCCACATCATGCTTCACCATAGGGATGGTGCCAGTTTTCCTCCAGACGTGACGCTTGGCATTCAGGCCAAAGAGTTCAATCTTGGTTTCATCAGACCAGAGAATCTTGTTTCTCATGGTCTGAGTCCTTTAGGTGCCTTTTTGGCAAACTCCAAGTGGGCTGTCATGTGCCTTTTACTGAAGAGTGGCTTCCGTCTACCATAAAGGGCTCATTGGTGGAGTGCTGCAGAGATGGTTGTCCTTCTGGGAGGTTCTCCCATCTCCTCAGAGGAACTCTAGAGCTCTGTCAGAATGAAAATCTGTTTTTTGGTCACCTCCCCGACCAAAGCTCTCCTCCCCCGATTGTTAACTCTAGGAACAGTCTTACAGTGGTTCCAAACTTCTTCCATTTAAAAATTATGGAGGCCACTGTGTTCTCAGGGACCTTCAATGCTGCTGAAATGTATTGGTACCCTTCCCCAGATCTGTGCCTTGACACAATTCCTTCGACCTCATGGATTGGTTTTTGCTCTGACATGCACTGTTAACTGTGGGACCTTATAAAGACAGGTGTATGCCTTTCCAAATCATGTCCAATCAATTGAATTTACCACAGGTGGACTCCAATCAAGTTGTAGAAACATCTCAAGGACGATCAATGGTAAAAGGATGCACCTGAGCTCAATTTTGAGTCTCATAGCAAAGGGTCTAAATACTTATGTAAACAAGGTATTTTTGTTTTTAAGTTTTAATACATTTGCTAAAATGTCTAAAAACCTGTTTTCACTTTGTCATTATGGGGTATTTTGTGTAGATTGCTGAGAATTGTTTGATATTTAATCGATTTTAGAATAAGGCTGTAATGTAACAAAATGTGGGAAAAGTCAAGGGGTTCCAAGTTGGACAGCAATCTTTAACCAGTCTTCTAAGTGAGCAACAAAACTCTGCCATTCACGGTTTATTCACCATCCTGTCTAAGCCATGTTAAGTGGGACAACTGTTTAGATAACACAATTGATATGCTAAACTGAACTGATATACAGTATACAGTAATATGTACCTAATGGAAAGTCAAGTACATAAACAGTGAGTTCAAGCTTGAGTTGTGTTGAGGCTTAAGGGAATGCTACGGTGCAGTATAATCAATGCAAGCCCCAAACTAATCTTCTAAGAAGGGCATATAACACGTTCAGATTCATGTTTGAATACATCTAGACTTGTTTGTGACTTTTTTACTGTGTCATCTAGATTTGAAAATATTGAACTTTTTATTAAGTTCTTCTTAAATGCGCTTTGAAGTTTTAAATATGATATATTCCAAATGAAAGACCACACTGACAGGCGTACATGACAACAAATGATGACCAGTCTGATAATAACACTCCGCCTCTGCTGTGCTACCTGATGTACGGTTTGTACCTGTAACCGGCTTACATCAGGTAGCACAGCAGAGGCACATTGTCTGTGCCACCCTCTCATAGTGCCAACTGTCAATTCCAGAATAGATAGTCTCCTCTGTATGAAAATTCATGGACACAGGGATTGGCGAGAGTGTTTCCTGTGCAGGGATAAATGTGATGCTGATGATGTTTGAGTGGAGACAGTAGTGTATAGGAGCTAATGAACAGTTACAGTTACGCCATAATAGAGATACGCTGCTGCCAGATTATCACAGAGCTGACCTGACAGGGATTATGTAACCCAGGCCAGGTCCCAGGTCCAGACTATAATCCACACAGGGACATGAGTACACACATGACCCAAACCTCACCCTCCAGGGCAGAGGCAGAGAGAGGGATAGAGATGGATAGAGATTATAGGAGAGAGAGAGAGAGAGAGAGAGAGAGAGAGAGAAAATTAGAGAGGGATATAGAGTATGCAACCCTGTTCCTGGAGAGCTACCATCCTGTTGGTTTTCGCTCCAACCTTAATCTAGCTGTTTGCTGAACTGAATCAGGTTAGTTACAACTGGGGTTGGAATGAAACCTACAGGAGTGTAGCTCTCCAGAAACAGAGTTGGAGAGCCCTGGAGTATAGGAAAGAGAGAGAGAGAGAGCGAGAGGGGGAGAGAGAGACAGACTTCTGCACATAATCATTACTATAATGAGAGGACAGTGGCATGTTAACTATATAGCAATATACACATCTCCCTTATTTCCGCTAACCCCATGCAGTAACATAACATGCCTGAGGTATTCCCAGCAGGCATTGGCATGGACAGCCCCAGCAGAACCAAACAAGCTGAATGGATTTCAATCAGCCACCAAAATGATGTGGCTACCCAGCTCAGGCTGCATAGGCCTGGGCTAAATATAACACTGCCAATCATACAGCTGTGGTCAACGCTCTCTGGTTTTATGTGTCCCGAAACACAACCCATCAAATTACAGATCAGATGTAGAACCTTCAGCCCTAGAGCCTTATCAAACAATTTCAGCTTTGTGACATAGTTTTCCTAAAGCTGTCATAGGTAATTAGAGCCAACAGAAAATATCAGGAGGTATCTAAAGGATGGTGGCAGTGGTGGTAGTGGTGCTGGAGGAGGAGTGTGGAGGATTGTGGCAGGACAGCTCAGAACTCGCTTCCTGCCCGCCAGCAGGCTCTCTCTCTCTCTCTCTCTCTCTCTCTCTCTCTCTATGGCAGCAGCAGATCAAGGGATCCATGTACATAAATAAAGGTGACTGATGATGATTTCCCATGAGTGCAACAGTCACAGCCACATCAGTCACATAGCCTACGGTCACATGCAGGCTCAGGCTGGCCTAAACAGTTGTATTGTAACAGGCCTCTGAAGGTGTGATGAACACACGCCTGCCTTTCGGAAGAAGAGATTCATACCACCAGGCTACAATACATGATGCTGCACTCTTAGAAAAAAGGGTTCCAAAAGAGTTAATTGTGGAGGGATACGTTTCTACCAATAACCGTTTTGATCTGAAGAACCCCTTTTGGAAGACAAGGGTTATTTGTAAGGCAAAGGGTTCTACCTAGAACCTTTAACATCCTAATAACAATATTTAGAAGTGTTCTTTGATGATTCTTTGGAAGGCAAAAATGATTATTTGGAAGGTAAGAATGGTTCTTTGGAAGGCAAGAAGGGTTCTACATAGAACAATATATCACATTTCCCAGTATGCTCTATTGCAGGGTGATTTTCAGAATTGTTTGTTTTAATATCTGTTTTAATAAGAAGAACCCTCCAAATATAAAATGGTTCTAGGCAGATCCCTTCATAGAAGATTCTAGGTAGAACCATATACATGGGCTTCTATGAACAACCCTATATAAACAGTTCCCTAAAGTGCATTTGGAAAGTAGTCAGACCCCTTGACTTTTTCAACATTTGTTACGTTACAGCCCTATCCGAAAATTGATTCAATAGTTGTTTTTCCTCATCAATCAACACACAATACCCCATAATGACAAAAACAGTTTTTATTTCTATTTTGGCAAATGTATAAAATATAAACAACTGAAATACCTTAGCATCCTGTTTCCATTGATCATCCTTGAGATGTTTCTACAACTTGGAGTCCACATGTGGTAAATTAAATTGAATGGACATGATCTGGAAAGGCACACACCTGTCTATATAAGGTCCCACAGTTGACAGTGCATGTCAGAGCATAAACCATATCATGAGGTCGAAGAAATTGTCCGTAGAGATCCGAGACAGGATTGTGTCGAGGCACAGATCTGGGGAAGGGTACCAAAACAATTCTGCAGCACTGAAGGTCCCCAAGACCAAGAACCCGATGATCACTCTGACAGAGCTCCAGAGTTCCTCTGTGGAGATGGGAGAACCTTCCAGAAGGACAACCATCTCTGCAGCACTCCACCAATCAGGCCTTTATGGTAGACTGGCCAGATGGAAGCCACTCCTCAGTAAAAGGCAAATGACAGCCCACTTGTAGTTTGCTAAAAGCCACCTAAAGGACTCTCAGACCATGAGAAACAACATTCTCTGGTCTGATGAAACCAAGATTGAACTCGTTGAACTCTTTCCTCAATGCCAAGCATCACGTCTGGAGGAAACCTGACACCATCCCTATGGTGAAGCATGGTGGCGGCAGCATCATGCTGTGGGGATGTTTTTCAGCGGCCGGGACTGGGAGACTAGTCAAGATCGTGGGAAATTAGAACTGAGAAAGTACAGAGAGATCCTTGATGAAATCCTGCTCCAGAGCGCTTAGGACCTCAGACTGGGTCGAAGTTTCACCTTCCAACATGACAATTACCCTAAGCACACAGCCAAAACAACGCAGGAGTGGCTTCGGGTCAAGTCTATGAATGTCCTTGAGTGGCCCAGCCAGAGCACAGGACTTTAACCTGATTGAACATCTTTGGACAGACCTGAAAATAGCTGTGCAGCGACGCTCCCCATCCAACCTGAGAGAGCTTGAGAGGATCTTCAGAGATCGGCAAATAAAGGTGTGCCAAGCTTGTAGAGTCATACCCAAGAAGACTCAAGGCTGTAATTGCTACCAAAGGTGCTTCAACTAAGTACTGAGTAAAGGGTCTGAATACTTATGTAATCGTGATATTTCCATTTGAGTTTTTTTTATACATTTACAAAACAAATCCGAAAACCTGTTTTTGCTTTGTCATTATGGGGTATTGTGTGTTGATTGATGAGGAAAACAACTATTGAATCCATTTTTGGATAGGACTGTAACGTAACAAATGTGGAAAAAGTCAAGGGGTCTGAATACTTTCGCTGATTCAAATAAACAACTCATTATCAAGCTTTGATTATAGTATTTGAATCAGCTGTGTAGTGTTAGGGGGGGAAACTAAACATGCACAGAGGCGGGGCAATCAATTTAGCAAGATTTAAGTGCAAAGTGGATTTTGAACCCTTCAAAGACTGAAGATATTGTAAATGGCTGAAAAATACAGATCCTCAGGTGGGCGAGGCATACATGTTTCTATGAAATGGCACCCTACCTTTGAGAAGGGGCGCATAGGGCTCATAGGACAGGGCCCAATGGGGCTCTGGTCAATAGTAGTGCACTATATAGGAAATAGGGTGCCGTTTTGGATGCACATCACACATTTACATAACTCTGGAGCTGTATAGGAAGATTAGGTTCCAGAGAAGTCTCTAATGTTATATGCATTATTTCGCTCTTCAGTGTATACAAGGGTTATCACCAGAGCAGAGGAGATAAAAGAGGGGGAAAGCACATGTTTCAAACATGAGTCAAGGTCAAGTCAGACTGGATGGAAAAAGTACACAGCTTTCGCCTTTTGAACGCCCACTCACCATGAGTTTTTTTTCCTTAGGCAAAACTGGATAAAGTCAGTCCTGTGTTATTATTGAGCCAACTCAGCCAAGGTCGAATCAGACTCAGGTGTTTAGGATGGAAAAAGCACACAGCTATTTCCTTTCGAACACCCACTCACCATGGATTTTTTTCCCTTAGGCTAAACTGGATAATATTGAGAATGGGACATCTTAAAAAGGCTCTTTGATACTGAAACACAAAGATACCATCTTGTCTAAGCCGCCTATGCCGCTCTGTCATTGCTCGTCCATATATTTTTATTATATATTCTTTTTCCATTCCTTTACTTAGATTTGTGTGTATTAGGGTAGTTATTGTGGAATTGTTAGATTACTTGTTAGATATCGCTGCACTGTCGGAACTAGAAGCACAAGCATTTCCCTACACTCACAATAGCATCTGCTAACCATGTGTATGGACCAACAAAATTTGATTTGATTTAAAGATAAACGAATGCACCAAGGCTTTCCTCCTATTCCGTAATGGAAATAATAGATATAAAACAGGGAATCTATCTTTCCTTAATCCCTCCATCCTCATGCAGAGAGAGCCTAATCACTAATTAATTCCTAGTAATCACCCCCCTTTGACCCCAACCAACCCCAACCAACCTTCCCCAAGATACATTAATAAAACATGAACTCTTTGTAATAGGCCCTGCATATCATAGACCTGGTTGTCTCTGCTTTATGGGAAAAATATGAATCATGGGCTACTATGGCGTGTCAGGATGTGGGGTCAAATGGGGCTCTAATATATTCATAATGACACAGAACTATGGAGGAAGAGGGCTCCCAAGTGGCACATCGGTCTAAGGCACTGCATCTCAGTGCTAGAGGCGTCACTGCAGACCCTGGTTTGATCCTGGGCTGTATCACAACCGGCCATGACCGGGAGTCCCATAGGTCGGCGCACAATTGGCCCAGTGTCGTCTGGGTTAGGGGAGGTTTTGGCCGGGGTAGGCCGTCATTGTAAATAAAAATTTGTTCTTAACTGACTTGCCTAGTTAAATAAAGATTAAATAAAAAAATACAAAATAAAAAGAGGATTCCTATTACCCATTGATATGAGTTGGATGGAGAAAGGATTGGAGACAGGGATAGGCATAAAACTATTACAAAATACCATAAATATCAATGCACCAAAATAAACTGAAATATATTTAATTAAAATACATGCATATTGTATTCTAAAATACACTTACAAGTACTCTGCTGAACAGAAACAACATTCTCAGTAACAGTTTATATTATTTTTTTATTACTGTGATATGTTATTGTTTATCCATCTTAGTTGAATACACTGACTGTAAGTCATTCTGGACAAGAGTGTCTGCTAAATGACCAAAATGTACAAATATACAGTACATATGAAAATGAACATACCTAAATTAACTGCAAAGCACACTGGGTATTATTATTATCTTTGTTTCGGGGGCGGAATCATCAGAATAATACTCAGCATGCTTTGCAATTGTTCATTTTTACATATACATTTATATATACAGTGAGAGAAAAAAGTATTTGATCCCCTGCAGGTTTTATACATTTGCCCACTGACAAAGAAATGATCAGTCTATAATTTTAATGATAGGTTTATTTGAACAGTGAGAGACAGAATAACAACAAAAAAATCCAGAAAAACACATGTGAAAAATGTTATAAATTGATTTGCATTTTAATGAGGGAAATAAGCATTTGACCCCTCTGCAAAACATGACTTAGTACTTGGTGGCAAAACCCTTGTTGGCAATCACAGAGGTCAGATGTTTCTTGTAGTTGGCCACAAGTTTTGCACACATCTCAGGAGGGATTTTGTGCCACTCCTCTTTGCAGATCTTCTCCAAGTCATTAAGGTTTCGAGGCTGACGTTTGGCAACTCGAACCTTCAGCTCCCTCCACAGATTTTCTATGGGATTAAGGTCTGGAGATTGGCTAGGCCACTCCAGAACCTTAATGTGCTTCTTCTTGAGCCACTCCTTTGTTGCCTTGGCCGTGTGTTTTGGGTCATTGTCATGCTGGAATACCCATCCATGACCCATTTTCAATGCCCTGGCTGAGGGAAGGAGGATCTCACCCAAGATTTGACGTCCATCGTCCCTTTGATGCAGTGAAGTTGTCCTGTCCCCTTAGCAGAAAAACACCCCCAAAGCATAATGTTTCCACCTCCATGTTTGACGGTGGGGTCATAGGCAGCATTCCTCGTCCAAACACGGCGAGTTGAGTTGATGCCAAAGAGCTCCATTTTGGTCTCACTTTCACCCAGTTGTCCTCTAAATCATTCAGATGTTCATTGGCAAACTTCAGACGGGCATGTATATGTGCTTTCTTGAGCAGGGGGACCTTGCGGGCGCTGCAGGATTTCAGTCCTTCACGGCGTAGTGTGTTACCAATTGTTTTCTTGGTGACTATGGTCCCAGCTGCCTTGAGATCATTGACAAAATCTTCCTGTGTAGTTCTGGGCTGATTCCTCACCGTTCTCATGATTATTGCAACTCCACTAGGTGAGATCTTGCATGGAGCTCCAGGCCGAAGGAGATTGACAGTTATTTTGTGTTTCTTCCATTTGCGAATAATCGCACCAACTGTTGTCACCTTCTCACCAAGCTGCTTGGCGATGGTCTTGTAGCCCATTCCAGCCTTGTGTAGGTCTACAATCTTGTCCCTGACATCCTTGGAGAGCTCTTTGGTCTTGGCCATGGTGGAGAGTTTGGAATCTGATTGATTGCTTCTGTGGACAGGTGTCTTTTATACAGGTATCAAGCTGAGATTAGGAGCACTCCCTTTAACTTCTTTGGGAGCAGTGCATGAGGTGACCGTTTTGGAGAGCCTGGCGTGCCCAAAGTAAAATGCCTCCCATTCAGGCCCAGAAAATAGGATATGCATATATGTAGTACCATTGGATAGGAAACACTCTGAATTTTCCAAAACTGTTAACCATTTGTCTGTGAGTGAAACAGAACGCATATGGCAGGCAAAACCCCCGAGGAATTTCTGTCCTGGAAAAAGTGATTTTGACACATTGCTCATTTGGGAACCCCTCCCTATTGAAAATGACCATATAAAGGCATATGAATGCAGTACACGTCGCTTCCTTATGATGTCAACAGCCTCGAGATGGTGTATTTCTTCCATTTTGGATGAATTAGACGAGAGAAAATGACCAAACAAGTGGGTCCCCTCTTGATGACAACAGTACCCAGCGCGCGCGTCCGAGAAGCTTCTTTCACTTCTTCAATTAATTGTACATAGCAAGTGTCTATGTCGCTGTAAATGCCACAAAATCCACCTTCTTCACAATGAGTGTATCCAGATCACTCGATTGACTTAAAACACTAGCAACTGCAAGAGCAATGCATCCACCGCCAACACTGTTGTCTCTTTGACTCTTCACCGCCTCCACATAGCGATCCGCTGCGCAGCCCTGACTCTTGACACCTCGACCTCCTTCACCCTAACAGGGCACTCAAGGAAGTTCAGAGCATGATCCCCACCACAGTTGCATCATTTTCCATTCACAGATTCTTCTACCGTCTGCAAACATTTGACACGCGACCATATCCTTTACAATTCCCAACTGTAATGGTTTGGGCACAAATGCTCTCACCATATACCTCACATATCCAAGCTTCACATATTCAGGTAGTCTCCTCAAACAACAATGTCAACAGGGGTTTCTCCTTCCTTCCATTTACCATACAGGTCAGGTCGACGTGCACTGGCCACTCCTGGGATTTTCTGACTATCATCTATATTCAACGAGACTCCAGCTATATCTCCTTTGGCAGGTGTCCTGCTCCGAAGATCAATACATTTTACTTCTGACATGGAAAATTTGCCAGATCGAGTGCATGCTTCTTCTGTTGCATGCATCAACACAATTAACCAAAACAGGGCAACTTCTAGTCACCTTGATTGAATCCACCTTTCCCACTGCTTTCTTCACAGTCCTCGATATTACAAATGGATTTCCCAAATTAATCTCCTTGTCCAAAAAACGCAGTCAAATAAGAAATGCATTATTGGACCCGTCCTTGTCTTCTACTACAACTTTGCTAATTTTGTTCCATTCTTTGATTTCAGTATTTTCATTATCACACACTTCACTTGCCACACTTTCAGATTCAAGCACAACCGCCATTTCCTCCTTGTCCACCGGCCTCTGACATGCACTGTCAACTGTGGGACCTCATATAGACAGGTGTGTGCCTTTCCAAATCATGTCCAATCAATTGAATTTACTACAGGTGGACTCCAATCAAGTTGTAGAAACATCTCAAGGATAATCAAAGGAAAAAGGATGCACCTGAGCTCAATTTCGAGTCTCATTGCAAAGGGTCTGAATACTTACGTAAATAAGATATTTCTGTTTTTGATTTGTAATAAATTTGATAAAATTTCTAAAAATCTGTTTTTGCTTTGTTATTATGGGGTATTGTAGGTCAAAGTCAAAGTCACCATTATTAGTCAGTTGTACAACCGAATGCCTTCAACCGAAATGTGTCTTCCGCATTTAACCCAACCCCTCTGAATCAGAGAGGTGCGGGGGGCTGCCTTAATCAACTTCCACGTCTTCGGCGCCCGGGGAACAGTGGGTTAACTGCCTTGTTCAGGGGCAGAACGACAGATTTTTTTTTTTTTTTTTTTCCTTGTCAGCTCGGGGATTTGAACTTGCAACCCTCCGGTTACAAGTCCAACGCTCTAACCACTAGGCTACCTGCCGCCCCGACCTGACCTTGTATGTAGATTGATGAGGGAAATTTTTATTTCATTCATTTTAGAATAAGGCAGTAACGTAACATAATGTTGAAAAAGTAAAGGGGTCGGAATACTTTCAGAATGCACTTTCTTCAATTTCTTTTCTTAACATTGTATTTTAAACCTAGCCCTAACCTAACCCCTAACTTTAACCATACTGCTAAACTTATGCCTAAGCATAACCTTAAATTAAGATCAAAAAGCACATTTCAGTTTTCATGAATTTTTATGATACAGCCAACTTTGTGGCTGCGGTAACTAGTGACAACCCCGGTGGTCATTTTGCAAGCCAGAAACCTAGAATGTATTCATTCCACCGATTCTGTTGCAAAACGTTTTTTAAACAGAAGCAAAGGAAACAAAACGGGGCAGGAGCTACCTGAATTTTGTTCAATAAAACTATTGTTTTGCTCTGTTTGCTTTTTGCTTTTTTTTGTTTGTTTTTAATATTGTATAACTGCCTTAATTTTGCTGGACCCCAGGAAGAGTAGCTGCCGGCTTGTCAGGAACTAATGGGGATCCTTAATAAATACAAATACAAATGTGGTTCTCAAACGGTAAACTGTTTCCGTAATGAACACACCCCTGTTTGTTTTTATTTTTATTTTGTTTTCATTTAACCTTTATTTAACCAGGGAAACCCATTCAGACCAGGGTCTCATTTACAAGGATGCCCTGGGAACAATAAATTACCGTGATCAGTCTCAACACAACACAATACATTTACAATTACACATTACAACAAATCAAATTAAAAAGCAAAAGATACAATTACATATCACTCAAAACAACTGCAGTTCTCCTAGACCACATTCCTCATCAAGGTCCCAAATGGACCCTTCGAGACCAGAGTCAAGCCTCAAAATGGCCTGCAGGTCATTCCATGCGCTTGGGCAGTGGTGTCAAACTCATTCAATAGAGGGCTTAGTATCTGCTGGTTTTTGGTTTTTCCTTTCAGTTAAGACCTAGACAACCAGGTGAGGGGAGTTCCTTACTAATTACTGACCTTAAGTCATCAACCAAGTACAACGGAATAGTGAAATCCCGCAAACACTCGGCCCTCCGTGGAATGAGTTGACAAGTGCGCTATGGGCACATCAATCTTACCAGACTCTTTGGAGACTCACAGAACCTCTAGAACCAGCCAGTCTTTAAAGTGAGTCTGATGGTGGATGGATTTCCAATTAAGAAGTGAGGTAAGGTAGTATGGGAGTTTCTGTAAAACTGATTTATATACAAATAGCCCTTCTGGTAGTCAGAGATTCACAGCCAACAAACTCTCTCAAAACTGAGTAAGTGGGGGAGCCACCATTGACAAATACATTTTTCATTTGAACATGTAGCCTCCTTCCTACATTTCACAAAAGATAACATAAGCTGTCTTTGTTCACAAGTCATGGGACTAGGCTACATGTTGTTTGATTTTGAACGGAAATTATTAAATTTGACGGCGCTGTGTGCAACACTTTCTTTTACCAAAACAGAATCTGGAGCTGCAGTGGAAAGGGACATATTCTTTTCAGGGCATTTTGCCTACTGTACAGTAGTGCACGTCATGGTGGGTGTATATTTCAGTGTAGAGAACCTCATGTCCTGATCTTGGAATCTAGTCTAGTCTAAGCCATTTTTTTGCGGATTCCAATGAAGATTTAACCCAGTGTTTTACCCAAAAGGCTCAGACTGTTCTGTTTCCATCTATGCGGGCTGGCACCCGTGTCTCACTGGGCCATGGCTCTGATGGACCTGCCCTAACTTGGGGCTTTCGGGCTTTATTTAGATAACAATTGCTAACTGTGAACATGGGTTTACACCTTTGATGGTTAATACCTTCTCAAGGGCGGTGCACAATTGGCCCAGCATTGTCCGGGTTAGGGTTTGGCCGGGGTAGGCCGTCATTGTAAATAAGAATGGGTTCTTAACTGACTTGCCTAAAGGTTAAATAGATTTAAAAAATAAACAAAGCAACTGTTTTGATTATGCAGAGGTTGTTGATTCTGGCCTTCACAAGTCCTCACTGTCAGCCCAAGCTGTGGAAACACAATTTCCTATTGTTTAACACTGGTATTACAGTTGAAAAGCAGCAATAAAGAGTCTAGGTTGGCTAAGCCTAACTACAGCATAATGTTTCTGCCACCATATCTTACGGCAAAAAATAGCTTCTGGATATCAGGACAGTGATTACTCACCTCTGAATAGATTCAGATTTTTTTCTTCAACAAGCAGGACGCACAGGATGTACCTCAGACACCTGACAAGGCTGAAATCCCTGTCATTGGCAAGTGGAAGAGACGCAAGTATAGAGGACACAGGGCAGGGTGACTCGTAAGGATCCGCCGTCGGCGAGTGGGTAATCTGCCCTTACCATCAATATTACTTGCCAACGTACAATCATTAACTTCTCTGGGAGCAGTGCATGAGGTGACCGTTTTGTAGAGCCTGGCGTGCCCAAAGTAAAATGCCTCCCATTTAGGCCCAGAAAATAGGATATGCATATATTTAGTACCATTGGATAGGAAACACTCTGAATTTCCCGAAACTGTTAACCATTTGTCTGTGAGTGAATCAGAACGCATATAGCAGGCAAAACCCTGAGGAATTTCTGTCCTGGGAAAAGTGATTTTGACACATTGCTCATTTGGGAACCCCTCCCTATTGAAAATGACCATATATAGGCATATGAATGCAGTACAGGTCGCTTCCTTGTGATGTCACCAGCCTCGAGATGGTGTTTTCTTCCATTTTGGGTGAGTTATCCCAGAGAAAACGACGAAACCATGAGGTCCCCTCTTTATGAAAACTGTTCACATTCTTGTGGCACGAGAAGTCACGCCGTGTCTTATTTATCGCCTTTAGCGTTCAGTTTATATTCCGGCTGATTTATAATAGTAAATATACGTAAAAGTGTTCCTAAGGATACATTTAAAACTATGTTTGATTGTTTTTGGACAAGTTTATAGGTATAATTTGAACGAGTTCGCCCCGCGTTTCAATGGAGTAGTGGAAGCTGTCGTTTCTGATTATAACGCGCGAACCAAATGGAGGATTTATGGATAAAAGACGTTACTTTTTCTAACAAAAGAACCATGGATTGTCTTCGTTGGACACTTAGGATGACCTCAGCAGAAGTTCTTCAACAGGTAATTGATTTGTTTTCGCTGTGAAATGTGTTATGTGTGTGCCATGATGGCTAATCGATACATGGCTATTGGAAAATATGTGAGGTGCTAGCCTCAAACAAATGAATGTGCTGCTTTCGCCGTAAAGCCTTTTTGAAATCTGACAACGCTGTGATATTGCCAAGAAACAGAGCTTTTGATGAGTATGGAACACTTGTATATTGGTGGATGTTTAATAATTCAACTTTCGGATTTTGAATTTGGCGCTTTACATTGTCGCTGGTAGTGTCGGGATGAGCCCGCTAGCGACCCACTGCTCCTTGACTCGTTAAACAATAAATTAGACGTGGTACCATCACAAATATCCTACCAACGGGACATCAAAAACTGTAATATCTTATGTTTCACCGAATCGTGGCTGAATGACGACATGGAAAACATTCAGCTAGCAGGATATACGCTGCACTGGCTGGATAGAACAGCACACTCCGGTAAGACACGCGGGGCGGGGGCGTTCTGTGTATATTTGTAAACAACAGCTGGTGCACGAAATCTAAGGAAGTCTCTAGATTTTGCTCGCCTGAAGTAGAGTATCTCATGATAAGCTGTAGACCAATCAATCAAATTTATTTATAAAGCCCTTCTTACATCAGCTGATGTCACAGAGTGCTGTACAGAAACTCAGCCTAAAACCCCAACAGCAGGCAATGCAGGTGTAGAAGCACGGTGGCTAGGAAAAACTCCCTAGAAAGGCCAGGAAGAAATCTAGAGAGGAACCAGGCTATGAGGGGTGGCCAGTCCTCTTCTGGCTGTGTCGGGTGGAGATTATAAACGAACATGGCCAAGATTTTTAAATCTTCATAGATGACCAGCAGGGTCAGATAATAATAATCACAGTGGTTGTCGAGGGTGCAATAGGTCAGCACCTCAGGAGTAAATGTCAGTTGGCTTTTCATAGCCGATCAATCAGAATATCTCTAGCGCTCCTGCTGTCTCTAGAGAGTTGAAAACAGCAGGCCTGGGACAGGTTGCACGTCTGGTGAACAGGTCAGGGTTACATAGTTGCAGGCAGAACAGTTGAAACTAGAGCAGCAGCACGGCCACACTATTTGCCAAGAGAGTTATCATCAATTCTTTTTGTGGCTGTCTATTTACCACCACAGACGGACGCTGGCACTAAGACTGCACTGAGTCAGCTGTATAATGAAATAAGCAAACAGGAAACTGCTCACCCAAAGGCAGCACTCCTAGTGGCCAGGGACTTTAATGCAGAGAAACAAATCAGTTTTACCAAATATCAGTCAGCATGTTAAACGTGCAGCCAGAGGGAAAACAATTCGTAATCACCTTTACTCCACACACAGAGACGCGTAAAAAGCTCTCCCTCGCCCTCCATTTTGCAAATCTGACCATAATTCCATCCTCCTGATTCCTGCTTACAAGCAAAAAATGTAAGCAGGAAGCACCAGTGACTCGGTCTATAAAAAAGTGGTCAGATGAAGCAGATGCTAAACTACAGGACTGTTTTGCTAGCACAGACTGGAACGTGTTCCGGGAGTACACCACATCAGTCACTGGCTTTATCAATAAGTGCATCAAGGACGTCATCCCCACAGTGACAGTACGTACATACCCCAACCAGAAGCAACATTCACACTGAGCTAAAGGGTACAGCTGCCGCTTTCACCGTGCGGGACTCTATCCCAGAAGCTTATAAGAAATCCTGCTATGCCCTCCAACGAACCATCAAACAGGTAAAGCGCCAATACAGGACTAAGATTGAATCGTACTACACCGGCTCCGAAGCTCGTCGGATGTGGCAGGGCCTGCAAACTATTACAGACTACAAAGGGAAGCACAGCCACGAGCTGCCCAGTGACACAAGCCTACCAGACGAGCTAAGTCACTTATATTTTCGCATCGAGCCAAACAATACAGAGGCATGCATGAGAGCATCAGCTGTTCAGGACGAGTGTGTGATCACACTCTCCATAGCCGACATGAGCAAGACCTTTAAACAGGTCAACATTCACAAGGCCGTTGGGCCAGAAGGATTACCAGGACGTGTGCTGACCAACTGGCAGGTGTCTTCACTGACTTTTTCAACCTGTCCCTGATTGAGTCTGTAATACCAACATGCTTCAAGCAGACCACCATAGTCCCTGTGCCCAAGAACACTAAGGTAACCTGCCTATATGACTACAGACCCGTAGCAACTCATGTCCGTAGCCATGAAGTGCTTTGAAAGCCTGGTAATGGCTCACATTAACACCATTATCCCAGACCCACTCTAATTTGCATAACGCTCAAACAGATTCACAGATGATGCAATCTCTATTTCAGTCCATTCTGCCCTTTCCCACCTGGACAAAAGGAACACCTACGTGAGAATGCTATTCATTGACTACAGCTCAGCATTAAACACCATAGTGCTCTCAAAGCTCATCACTAAGTTGAGTATCCTGGGACTAAACACCTCCCTCTGCAACTGGATCCTGGAAGGCCCACCCCCAGGTGATGAGGGTAGGTAAAAAAAACATCTGCCACTCTGATCCTCAACACTGGAGTCCCTCAGGGGTGCATGCTCAGTCCCCTCCTGTACTCCCTGTTCACCCACGACATCATGACCAGGCACGACTCCAACAACATCATTAAATTTGCAGACGACACAACAGTGGTAGGCCTGATCACCGACAACAACGGGACAGCCCCCCCGTCTTATCGGAGTGTGCTGCAGCATATATCCCTGAATGTTTTCCATGTCGTCATTCAGCCACAATTCGGTGAAACATAAGATATTGCAGTTTTTGATGTCCCGTTGGAAGGATATTCGTGATCGTACCTCATCTAATTTATTGTCCAATATTCCTTTGGCAAGTAATATTGATGGTAAGGGCAGATTTCCCACTCGCCGTCTGTGGATCCTTACGAGGCATCCCGCCCTGTGTTCTCTATACCTGCGTCTCTTTCTCTTGCCAATGACGGGGATTTCTGCCTTGTCTGGTGTCTGAGGTACATCCTGTGCATCCTCCTTGTTGAATAAAAAATCTTCATCTAATCCGAGGTGAGTGATCGCTGTCCTGATATCCAGAATCTCTTTTTTGCCGTAAGATACGGTGGCAGGAACATTATGTACAAAATAAGTTTTAAATAACGTAAAAAAAAACACATAATAGCACAATTGGTTAGGTGCCCATAAAACGGCTGCCATTTCTTCCGGCGCCATCTTACATCCATACTTCTTTGAAAATGTTATTTGAAAATAATTATACCAATTTATTGAACTTACAGGCAATAAATTATCAAATAATAATGGTGGGAGATTATAACCTCAGTGGACCGTAAAGGAAATCACCCTACAAACTATCATCACCGTGTCCTTAAGGAAATCACAAATATTATCGACACATTAGAAGTAGTGAATATTTGGAGACTAAAACCCTGACCTAGTGAGATAGACATGGAGGAAACGTAATTAAGATATTTGTGTTGACTACTTTCTTGTGTCTTTCTCTTTTGCATCAAAGGTTTAAAAAGTATTAATAGGAGACAGAATGCGATCGGATCATCATCTAATTGGCCTTCACATAACTCTTACAGAATTTCCACGTGGACGGGGATATTGGAAATGTTATCAATGTTTACCGGAGGACAATTTATTTTTAACTAAGACAAAATAATGTAAAACTTAATTTCTCCAGTATAATATAGGTTCAGCAAATTCTCTAATTGTTTGGGATACCTTTAAATGTACCTTCAGAGGTCATTCAATGTAATGTTCATCAATAATAAAAAGCAGTTTCTGTCTAAAGAGACAAGACTAACAAGGGAAATACATGAACTAATAGTACAGGTAGATAGCAATAAAAACGACACTATAGAGATACAAAATAAGTTAGAGGAAAAACAATAAGAACTGATGGAACTTATTCAAGAACGGTCTAATGTAATATATTACAAAAATAAAGCAAACTGGATGGAATATGGAGAAAAATGCACCAAATTCTTTGTGAATCTCCAACACAGGAATGCTACCAAAAAGAATTTGCAGAAACTCGTTACTAAAGACAGAGTCATCTATGATTTTCCCTATCATATTTTAAAAGAGGAAGCTAAATATTTCAAGCAGATGTTCTCTTTTCCATCTTATCCTTTTTATTTTATTTTTTTATTTCACTTTTATTTAACCAGGTAGGCCAGTTGAGAACAAGTTACAACTGTGACCTGGCAAAGATAAAGCAAAGCAGTGCTACAAAAACAACACAGAGTTACACATGGGATAAACAAACTTACAGTCAATAACACAATAGAAAAAGCTGTATACAGTGTGTGCAAATGAAGTAAGGAGATAAGGCAATACATAGGCCAATAGTGGCGAAGTAATTACAATTTAGCAATTTACACTGGAGTGATATATGTGCGGATGAGGTTGTGCAAGTAGAAATACTGGTGTGCAAAAGAACAGAAAAACAAAAACAAATATGGGGATGAGGTAGGTAGTTGGTTGGATGGGATGTTTACAGATGGGCTGTGTATAGCTGCAGCGATGGGTAAGCTGCTCAGACAGCTGACGCTTAAAGTTTGTTCCAGTCATTGGCAGCAGAGAACTGGAAGGAAAGGCAGAAGGAAAGGCGGAAGGAAAGGCGGCCACCTTTCGGCTACTTCTCAGAGAGTTTTGAATTGTCAAGAGGAGTTAAACAAGGGTGTCCGCTGTCACCATATCTATTCGTTATGGCCATCGAAATTCTAGCTATTAATATCAGATCAAATAACAACATTAGAAGATTAGAAATCCAAGGCTTAAAAACGAAGGTGTTCATGTATGCCAATGACTCAAGTTGTATATAAAGTCAGCAAGCCATATCCCTGCAATGTCTCATTGAAGATCTAGATAACTTTTCTTGACTCTCTGGACAAAAACCTTATGTTACATATTGTATCTTTAAAAAACTTTTACATTACACTGCAGTTTACCTATAAAATGGGCTGACAGGGAAGTAGACATACTTGGTATTCATATCACAATATATATATATATATAATCTCTCAAAAATGAATTTCAATAGAAAACTTGTAAAAAATAAAATACTATTATTTTTCAAATCATATGAGCACATTTTTTTTCTCGCTTTATCTGGGATGCTAAAACAGACAAAATAAAGAGTTCCTATCTATACTGTATAATGCATATGAACTAGGTGGGTTTAGATTATTAAATATAAAAGCACTAAACCTCTCTCTAAAAGCTTCACTTATCCAAAAGTTTTACTTGACCCCTAAATGGTTCTCAAGTAGATTACTTTGAAACGCTCATCCATTGTTAAAAAATGGCCTTTTTGCCTTTGTGCAGATTGCCAAGTCTCATTTTCGATTAACTGAAAATGAAACTTTTTTCAAAGTATTTCTCTTTTTCAAACAATAATTGCAGAACTGGCTACAATTTCAATTTAATCACCCTGAAAAGATAGAACAAATATTACAACAAACATCATGGCTGAACTCAAATGTGCTGGTTGATAAAAGACCGGTATTTATAGAAAATGTTTGAAAAGGGTATTTTGTTTTTAAAGGATATTGTAAATTGGAATGGTAGAGCTTTGTCTTTCATGGAGATATCAGAATTGTATTGAAGGTCTGCTCAATCCAAGATTACACCAATTGATTACAGCATTACCGCAAAAATAGAGGAAGCAGGTGGCAGTGGGGGGAGGTAGGGAACTGGTCTGTCTGCTCAATATAAAGGATCAAAACTGGTGGAGGAATGAAAATAGTATAAATAGGAAAGTATACCAGTTTCATTTGAGGACCAGGATGTTGACAGCTGTGCCATACAGATTGCAAAATAGTTGGGAAGAGATGTTTGATGTACCGATTCCATGAGTTGATATAAAAAACGCAAGATTCAAGTGCTTGTCAGCTAAAATTATTGTACAGAATTCTTGCCACCAACAAAATGTTGAATTTTTGAGGCATACAATCAGCCCAGCTCTGCAGATTTTGTTATGAGGATAAAGATTCAATAGACCATTTGTGTTGATATTGCCCTCAGGTAGCCTGTTTCTGGTCTCAGGTTCAGGAATGGCTGAAAATGCATAAAATTGATCTAAAATTTACCCTAGAAATTGTATTTTTGGGAGATCTGGAGAGACCGGGTCAGTCAATTATTAATATACCAATGCTCTTGGTAAAAGTATTTATCTTCAAATCGCAATCTGTGGATTCTATTTAATTAGATTCATTAAAAATGTATGTTAAACATCACAGCATAGTTGAAAGATATATGGTCCGTAGAAATGCGAAGAGGGTGGCCAGCAGAGACAGGTGGGATGGGCTAAGGGAAGCTGAGGGTTGCAAATAGTCTGGGTAGCCATTTGATTAGATGTTCAGGAGTCTTATGGCTTGGGGGTAGAAGCTATTTAGAAGACTCTTGGATCTAGACTTGGCGCTTCGGTACGCTTGCCGTGTGGTAGCAGAGAGAACAGTCTATGACTAGGGTGGCTGGAGTCTTTGACAATTTTTAGGGCCTCCTCTGACACCGCCTGGTATAGAGATCCTGGATGGCAGGAAGCTTGGCCCCAGTTATGTACTGGGCCGTACGCATTACCCTCTGAAGTACCTTGCAGTCGGAGGCCGAGCAGTTGCCATACCAGGCAATGATGCAATGCGCCAGGGTGCTCTCGATGGTGCAGCTGTGGAACCTTTTGAGGATCTGAGGACCCATGCCAAATCTTTTCAGTCTCCTGAGGGGGAATAGGTTTTGTCGTGCCCTCTTCACGACTGTCTTGGTGTGCTTGGACCATGTTAGTTTGTTGGTGATGTGGACGACAAGGAACTTGAAGCTCTCAACCTGCTCCACTACAGCCCCGTCGATGAGAATGGGGCTGTGCTCGGTCCTCCTTTTCCTGTAGTCCACAATCATCTCCTTTGTCTTGGTGGGGCAAACTACATCTTGGTGGGGCAAAAAATGTAATATTTTTTTTTAGATGCATGCCAGCAAAGCCACTACACAATACAACACCAAAGAATAGATTCATTGCACTATAATCAAATCAAATTGTATTTGTCACATGCACCGAATACAACAGGTGTAGACCTTACAGTGAAATGCTTACTTACAAGCCCTTAACCAATAATTAAAGCAGACAATGAAATCTCTTACAATATTCAATTATTACATTTTTTTCTTAAACAGGCTATAGGCAACATGTTCACCACCAACTCAGAACAGTAGGTGAAATTATGAGGGGAAAAGGAACCAAATTATTAGGGTGAGGCACATGGGCTACTAACAGCTTACTAAACACCATATACAGTGAGGGAAAAAAGTATTTGATCCCCTGCTGATTTTGTGCGTTTGCCCACTGACAAAGTCTATAATTTAAATGGTAGGTTTATTTGAACAGTGAGAGAGAATAACAACAAAGAAATCCAGAAAAACGCATGTGAAAAATGTTATAAATTGATTTGCATTTTAATGAGGGAAATAAGTATTTGACCCCCTCTCATTCAGAAAGATTTCTGGCTCCCAGGTGTCTTTTATACGGGTAACGAGCTGAGATTAGGAGCATACTCTTAAAGGGAGTGCTCCTAATCTCAGTTTGTTACCTGTATAAAAGACATCTGTCCACAGAAGCAATCAATCAATCAGATTCCAAACTCTCCACCATGGCCAAAACCAAAGAGCTGTCCAAGGACGTCAGGGACAAGATTGTAGACCTACACAAGGCTGGAATGGGCTACAAGACCAACGCCAAGCAGCTTGGTGAGAAGGTGACAACAGTTGGTGTGATTATTCGCAAATGGAAGAAACACAAAATAACTGTCAATCTCCCTCGGCCTGGGGCTCCATGCAAGATCTCACCTCGTGGAGTTGCAATGATCATGAGAACGGTGAGGAATCAGCCCAGAACTACACGTGAGGTTCTTGTCAATGATCTCAAGGCAGCTGGGACCATAGTCACCAAGAAAACAATTGGTAACACACTACGCCGTGAAGGACTGAAATCCTGCAGCGCCCGCAAGGTCCCCCTGCTCAAGAAAGCACATATACATGCCCGTCTGAAGTTTGCCAATGAACATCTGAATGATTCAGAGGACAACTGGGTTAAAGTGTTGTGGTCAGATGAGACCAAAATGGAGCTCTTTGGCATCAACTGAACTTGCCGTGTTTGGAGGAGGAGGAATGCTGCCTATGACCCCAAGAACACCATCCCCACGTCAAACATGGAGGTGGAAACATTATGCTTTGGGGGGTTCTGCTAAGGGGACAGGACAACTTCACCGCATCAAAGGGACGATGGACGGGGCCATGTACCATCAAATCTTGGGTGAGAACCTCCTTCCCTCAGCCAGGGCATTGAAAATGGGTCGTGGATGGGTATTCCAGCATGACAAGGACCCAAAACACACAGCCAAGGCAACAAAGGGGTGGCTCAAGAAGAAGCACATTAAGGTCTTGGAGTGGCCTAGCCAGTCTCCAGACCTTAATCCCATAGAAAATCTGTGGAGGGAGCTGAAGGTTCGAGTTGCCAAACGTCAGCCTCAAAACCTTAACTACTTACGGAGTGGTGCGGCGCTACTCGGTGAAATGCAAGGCGCCAAACTCAAAATACAAAAGTTGAATTATTAAACATTCATAAATATACAAGTGTTGCATAGTCATCAAAAGCTCTGCTTCTTGGCAATATCACAGCGTTGTCAGATTTCAAAAAGGCTTTACGGCGAAAGCACAACATTTGATTGTTTGAGGGTAGCACCTCCAATATTTTACCACTAGCATAAATTCATAAACCATCGCGGTTCACACAAAACACATTTCACAGCGAAAACAAATCCCTTACCTTTTGAAGAACTTCTGCTGAGGGCTTCCCAAGTGTCCAACGAAGACATCCAATGGTTCTTTTGTTAGAAAAAGTCATTTATTATATCCATAAATCTCATTTTGGTTGGCGCGTTATGTTCAGAAAATCCAACGTCGAATCACCCATTGAAACGTGAAGAGAACGCGTTCAAATATACCTATAAACTTTTCCTAAACAAATCAAATACCAGGTAAAATGCATCCTTAGCTATCCTTTTATGAATATTAGCGATAATATTTCACTCGGATGGTCACCTATACCTTATATAAGTAAAATAAAGTGGGGCGCGCAGCCAGACTCGCGCCCGAGAAAACTTGTTGACATCTGAGCTACCTTGACCATTTCCTGTACCTATTCGTTCTGTTTACTCCAATCTCTCTGAGTCTTTGTATATAGACTGTTGACATCTAGTGGAAGCCATAGGTACTGCAGTCTCAGTCCTGGTTACAAATGGATTCAATGGGGAGTGTGTCAAACAGAGCAATAGGTCACCAGAAACTGATTTCTGGATAGATTTGTCTCGGGTTTTCGCCTGCTAAATTAGTTCTGTTATACTCACAGACATTATGTTAACACTTTTAGAAACCTCAGAGTGTTTCCTATCCAATAGTACTAATTATGTGCATATCCTATTTTCTGAGCCTGAGTGGCAGGCATTTTGCTTTGGGCACGCCAGACTCTCCAAAACCGTCACCTCACCTGCCGCTCCCCTAAGAAGTTAATGACTTGGAGAAGATCTGCAAAGAGGAGTGGGACAAAATCCCTCCTGAGATGTGTGCAAACCTGGTGGCCAACTACAAGAAACGTCTGACCTCTGTGATTGCCAACAAGGGTTTTGCCACCAAGTACTAAGTCATGTTTTGCAGAGGGGTCAAATACTTATTTCCCTCATTAAAATGCAATTCCATTTATAACATTTTTCACATGCGTTTTTCTGGATTTTTTTTGTTGTTATTCTGTCTCTCACTGTTCAAATAAACCCACCATTAAAATTATAGACTGATCATTTCTTTGTCAGTGGGCAAACGTACAAAATCAGCAGGGGATCAAATACTTTTTTCCCTCACTGTACTTAGTATTACTTTCTTAGCTATTGTTTTGCAATGCTTGCAGTTAGCCACTGATTCCTTCCAAACCCCTCATTGTTGAATTTGCAATATCCGTCTTGTTGTGTAATGTTTATGTCCAATGGCCGATGAGCACCGATATGTTTTATCTATAATTTATTTTCATAATTTATCTTCATATGACAAGGATTGAAAAGGATTTGCCAGTACATTGTCGACTTGATTCATGATGACGACTGCTACAACGCTAGCTAAGATTTTGAAAGTATGATGTTGACATGATCAGTCCAATCAAAGCTACTGTACATATAACGTGATTTTACTTAATTTTACCTGTGGCCAATGACCTTGAGCCTTCTTGGACGGGCACTTCCAATGTAACTCTATGGCAGCATCCAAGGGACTTGATTTCTCAAGCTCTACCCGTAGATTTTGTGGTGACGTAGTGTCCCCATGAGTGACAGAACACTCTGCCAATCCCGGCGCAACTAGAGAACATTACCAACCCATACGCTCCGCATTTTCTGCTGCATTTCGGAGCTGCCTTACTCAACAAAGCAAAAAAGAGACCAAGTTTTATTCGGCTTTATTAACTCAATGATTATTATTTTATTTTTTTTACATTGTTTGCAAACTGATATGTGACACGTATTAATGCCAAAATATCATGCAAAACAGGCAACAACAAAACAGGTGGGGCTCTGCCCTGAATGACGGGTTGCCACTGAATGTTGGCTAAAATAACAGGTACCTTCCTTCCTCCTACAACGAGCCATTGCTTAAACAGGTGACTCGTTGCGAAAGTGTAGCAGTGTGATGTTGTTCCCCTAGATTATGCACCAAGGTGCACACAAGGATCAGAGGGGATGTTAATAATTCGATAATTATAATTATAATTCAGTGTGCTTGTTATTTCATTACAGCTGCATAGCTAATGTTATTGTTTGTGTAGAAACACTTTTTAATATCTATATTGTAAATACACTTGATTGTAAAAGTTTTGTATATTTTGGTTTGGTCCATTGTGGGTTATCTGTATTTCTGTACCCTCCTATTTTTCTCTCTTGCCTGACCTTCAGCTAGCAAGGTATGTTGTCCTTGGCTCCTCAATTTTTCAATGTAAATCCGTGATAATATTCCCAATGTGCTGTTATGCAACCATAAGTTTTGTTACAATGTGGACAATATAAATATTTGTTGACAAGTTTAAAGAGCTCGCTAATTAAGGTACCTATTGGGACTTGTGGGTACTTGGGACAGTGTTTGAGTGAGTTTCCATGTGCTCACGCAGGCATGCCTGAGAGCTGTGACTGCACCAAGGGCTAACATATTGTGTGTGGTCTCTTAGTGTGCAGGTATGTCTTTTATTTTGTCAGAATTATGTTGTATATAATTTTACTTGTATTGTATGGTGTGCTGTTATGCACTGAATGTGTGCACGCAGCACCTGTTATTTATTTTTTTTCTCTCTTGCCTGACCTTCAGCTAGCAAGGTGCCTGAGAGCTGTGACTGCGCCAAGGGCTAACATATTGTGTGTGGTCTCTTCGTGTGCAGGGCAAATAAAAATCCAACAAGCAGACCTCCAGCTGTGGCAGTGTCCTCATTAAATTACACAATGCAGAACGAACCAACCTACACAAGCTTCCATAAACCATAACTATTGGCAGTGGTGTAAAGTACAGAAACTTTTGGGGGTATCTGTACTTTACTTTACTATTTATATTTTGACCACTTTTACTTTTACTCTACTACATTCCTGAATAAAATTATGTACTTTTTACTCCATGCATTTTCCCTGACACCCAAAAGTACTCGCTATATTTTGAATGCTTAACAGGACAGGAAAAGGGTCCAATTCACAGCTTATCAAGAGAGCTGGTCATCCCTACTGCATCCGATCTGACAGACTCACTAAACACAAATGCTTCATTTGTAAATTATGTCTGAGTGTTGGAGTGTGCCCTTGGCTCTCCGCAAATAAATAAAAACAAGAAAATTGTGCCGTTTGGATTGCCTAATAGAAGTAATTTTTAATTATTTATACTTTTACTTTTGATACTTAAGTATATTTTTGCAATTAGGTTTACTTTACATACTTACTTATATTTAAAACCAAATACTTTTAGACTTTTAACCTCCACAGGATCGGTGTCCCCCTGCGTGAAGGTTGAGCTAACGTGCGCTAATGTGAGTAGGATGAGGTTGTAAGTAACAAGACCATTTCCCAGGACATAGACATGTCTTATATGAGCAGAAAGCTTACATTCTTGATAATCTAACTGCACTGTCCAATTTACAGTAGCTATTACAGTGAAAGAATACCATGTTATTATTTGAGGAGAGTGTACAATTTTGAACATGAAAGTTATTAATAAACAAATTAGGCACATTTGGGCAGTCTTGATACAAAATTTGGAACGGAAATGCAATGGTTCATTGGATCAGTCTAACACTTTGCACATATACTGATGCCATCTAGTGGCCATAATCTAAATTGCACCTGGGCTGGAATAATACATTATGGCCTTTCTCTTGCATTTCAAAGATGATGGTACAAAAGAACTGTTGTTTTTTTCTTTGTATTATCTTTTACCAGATCTATTGTGTTATATTCTACTATATTCCTTTCACATTTCCATAAACGTCATCAAAGTGTTTCCTTTCAAATGGTACCAAGAATATGCATATCCTTGCTTCAGGGCCTGAGCTACAGGCAGTTAGATTTGGGTATGTCATTTTAGGCGAAAATTGAAAAAAGGGGCTAATCCCTAAGAGGTTTTAAGAGATATCTTTACTTTTACTAAAGTATGAGTATTGGGTACTTTTTCAACCACTGACTATTGGGTTTCACCAAAATTATGTTTTAATGTTAGAGGCATATCCACTATCTCTAGGAACAATAGTTAAGATTCGTTGGGTCAATTGTGTCCTTCGCTATCAAATAAGCGTTGAAACACATTTTTATCCAGGGCCTCCGGTTTTCCGCCTGTAGAAGCGGGAGATTACGTTGTAGCCTATACTCTCGTGACTGCATGTCTAGAATGGACTACAATGGCAGCCCAAATGCGGAAAATAGGAGACCCTGGATAAAAAAGTTTTAGAAGCTTATTTGATAGTGAAGGACACATTAAACCCAATGAATCTTAAGGATTGTTCCTAGAGATACTGGATATGCCCCTGTAACATTAAAACAGTATTTTGGTGAAACCGAATATTTTAGATTTGGTTGATCAAGGATGTCAGGCTATGAAAGCTTCAGCAATGAGCCAGCTGTGAACAACGGCCGTGTTCGAGAGGATCAAAAGCGCAATGTATCATGGGTAAAGTGTGATTGACTGACTGATTTACAAATAATAATGAGTCATTATTTATGATGCAAGGTGATTTGTAGATCAGTCGGCAGTCACCTGCAGTCGTTTTGATGCTCTCGAACACGACCAATAGCTTTGCAGGACAACGCTAACTGGTACCTAGACTTTGGGTTGGACTTTGAAACCCACACCCCTGGTGAAATGCTGTGAAAAGAGTGGGCTTGTTTGAGTGGTACGCCTGAAACAACCCACTGCAGAAGAAAGTTCAGTGAAATCGGTGGAGGTGCATCTACTCCAGCAAAAGGTCAGACACTGATGTGGTTTTCCAACAGCAAGGCTCAGTGCAACATGGCAGTGTTGCCATTATTTATTAACGTTTTCATTTGTATTGTCGAAATAAACATGTCTACAACCCCCATATCACACACTCCCAAACTGTAAATATATGTATGTACATTGTACTATAAATGTGGGCGAGAGACCCTCAAATGATTGTAACATAAAGCTAGCTCGCTAAACAGTGCATTATTTCTGGAAATGTACAGCAAATTTAGTTATGAAGAATGACAGCGGGTTCCACACGAATCAAGCAAATTTGCACCCCGTTTCAGTCACGTCTTTGGTCCCATTCGCCTGGGTCAAACTTCATGACCTTTGATCACATGGTTGTTGTAAAGTCCATGCCGTCGACATGTAGGAGCATATTGAACAAGTTTTATCCCAATTGTGAAACGCTCAGTGTTTCCAAGAGGAAACGTGCGCACTAATCAACCCCTTTATGATAATGCGCATTTGATTGGTCCAAATCGGAAAACATGGTAAATATATAAACCATCTCATTGGTTGAGTCCTCCACTTCCCTTGTGAACACAGCGCAAAGGCTCTAGACAAGAGATCCTTGGGCGTCTCGTACTATGAGAAAGTAGTACGTGTAAACATCTCCTTATATCTGATAAATTACACAATGGTACTTTTTTTATATTGTATGAATCATCATATTAAATCTCTACATTTATATGAATTATTGCCGGATAAAAAAACAAATTCCAGTAAAATACCGAGTAGTCTTTCGCAGCGGAGGGATATAACCATCCTCCACTCGTCCCAAAATATTGGCGTTATAGAAAAGGTAGGGAAAGACGGAGCCAACGCTCAGAGAGCAAATCCGTTCCGTGATATCAACACAGTCCCTTGGATTTCTTACGGTCGTCTTCGATTGCAGTTAACCGCTCTGCAAGTGTCCTTTCTTCAGTACTTCAAGAAAACTGTAATCTTCCAAGTGCAGGAATCAAGATCCAGGATTCTCGTTGTACGCGGCGTTTCTAATCTGGAAAAGATAGAGGCGGCATTTTATTTCAGTCACGGCGACGGGGCGGGTGGCGTTGGCACACTGGATTTAGTAGCTAGCGTTAGCCTTTTCAGTCATATTTCCATAGGATTGGATCGGAATCTACCTCTTCAGATAAACAAGGATTTCGTCTGTCTTCCGTTCGAATATGTTGTTGTCAAAGTTTGGCTCATTCTCGCACATTTGCAACCCTTCTTGCATGGACCATTTACCGGTGAAAATACAGCTCCAGCCAGGTATGAATCGGAACCCGCTGTCATTCTTCGTACATTGCCAGAAATAATGTTGCACTGTTTAGTGAACTAGCTTCATGTTGCAATCATTAATACGTCCAATAATGAAATTATTGTATTTTACTATCTAACTCTAAAATCCTGTGGAACTAATTTAAATGGCTTCGTGCGGTGGATATGCACGCCAACTGTGATTTCAAATCAAATCAAAGTCTAGTCAAAGACTGCGACTCGACTGGCTATCGTGTATTCTTATCTGCTCTCAATTTGATGTTTCTCCAGTTAAAGTGGAAAAGGAGCCGTTCGAAAAGGTTTACAAGGTGGGATCCGTGCTCGGCAGCGGTGGATTCGGCACAGTCTATGCCGGTAGTCGGTTCTCTGACGACGCACCGGTAAGAATAGGAATGCTTTGATCTCGGCACATGGCGCCATCAAGGCATCTCATCGTTATTGACTAACTTCGTTGTTGCTACAATGTATGTCTTCACGGCTGGCTACAATGTATCTAATGTGTATTTTTAACCCCGAAATTAGGTCGCAGTGAAACATGTGCAGAAGGAGCGAGTGACCGAATGGGGTACTATTGTAAGTATCACCACTCCGGTTTGTTTAGGTTTTTCACCCATGCTAGTTGTTTGGTAATTGAATCGATTCTAGGTCACTCAACTCATTTGTGATTCATATTTTCTTACAGAATGGCGTGATCGTGCCTTTGGAGATTATTTTATTGAAGAAAGTCAGTTCGTCGTTTCGAGGGGTTATACAACTCCTGGATTGGTATGAGCGACCAGACGGCTGGTTGATTGTCATGGAACGACCGGAGCTGGTCAAGGATCTTTTCGATTTCATAACGGAGAAGGGCGCTTTGGACGAGGAGACTGCGAATGGATTTTTCCGTCAGGTTTTGGAGTCTGTCCGCCACTGCTACAGCAGCGGGGTAGTTCACAGAGATATCAAAGATGAAAATCTGCTTGTAGACCTACGCACTGGGGACCTCACGCTTATTGACTTTGGTTCAGGGGCGATTCTCAAGGACACAGTCTACACTGACTTTGACGGTACGTGCCCAACCCTTTCTCAATGCCCCGGCCAGCAGTGGCTCCATTGTATTTTCTGGGTTTGTTTTTGAAGGTGCATGATAGTCTGCACTGACCATTGACTTGCTTTCAGCTATATTTGTTTGACTCCAGTTCATTTAGACCTTTTGGTTTACCGTTGTTAAATTTGGAGTCTTGTTGGCTTTAGTATAGATAGCTACTTGCCTTATTAGATCATTAGCTGGTAATTTCTCTCTCCCCCTCATATCGGCGGGTGTGTCCACACAACGCTGTGACGCAGTGGTTTGTTTTTGGTACCTCAACGTTACCACCGAAGGAAAACACTTATCAGCCATGATCATTTTGTCCCTATGTAGTTATTTATAAAGGTGCTTTACATTATTTCATATTAGTCAATAATACAACACACAAGTGTAGTAAAGTAGGTTATTTTTATATGTTGATCATTGCCTGTTAAGTTACAGTAAACGCGCATTTCAAAGCCTTTAGGTAATGGCTATTGGGCCGGCTGCCACGTAACATCTGTTTGTTGTGAAACCTGAGCTTGGGCTGATTCATGTCACGTGATAGCTCACATTGCGCACTCGAGTTTTTGTTTGGTATCCAAGTTACTCATGCTGGAGTTGTGGAAAAGAAAAGGGCATTATAACGCCAGTATAAGTCCTTGTTTTAGATGGAATTACACTTGCCTTGTTCAGCCTTTAGAGACATTATCTGACATTTTTTTTTAAATGTCAATTTATAATATCTTACAAAATCCTACAGTATTGCAATATAGTCCTGTTATTCATGTGACAATAAATTGTTTGATGTTTATTATAGAAGTAAAACATTACTAATGAGCCTTTCCCCCATTTTTCTCCTCCAGGTACAAGAGTATATAGCCCGCCAGAGTGGATCCGCTTCCATAGATACCACGGTCGCTCGGCTACAGTGTGGTCGCTAGGGGTGCTTCTGTATGACATGGTCTGTGGAGACATCCCCTTTGAGCAAGACGAGGAAATCCTCCAGGGGAGACTGTACTTCAGGAGGAGAGTGTCTAATGGTGTGTACTACCTCCAATACACAACCTACAAACATAAACACTCATTTCTAATTTTAAAACATATTTCTAAACACTCATTTCTTTTATTTTCTTGTGTTCCTACACACCTATCTCCCTCTTGAGATTCTCCCACAAAATAAAATAATCATCCATGTTTCCCATTTTCTCTCCCTCCTTCCAGAGTGCCAGCAGCTGATCAAGTGGTGCCTGTCGTTACGGCCCTCAGACAGGCCTACTCTGGAACAGATCCTGGACCACCCGTGGATGCGCTTGGCTGGGGAAGTGTCGATGTCCTCAAAGCCTGAGGATGGGGACATCCGGCTGAGGACCATCGACACGGACATATCTAGCACAAGCTCCAGCAAGGAGAGCCTATGAAAGAGGGATGAGAGAATGGACACGAGGGGGTTTAACTGGACTTAAAGGGCTCTGGTCCTTGTGCCCCACCATGGCTTGGGCAGGCAGAATACATTTTTGTTGTATGGAATTATTATAATTTATTACAGTTTGTTCTTCTTTTTGATCTTTTGTTTTTCTTTTTATACCTCATGAATTGTTTCCTAATGTGGGACATTTGCTGTTTGGGGTGGTCTTTACCAGTGACTATTTATTTTGTACTTTATTATTTTCTAATTTGTTAAAATGGCAGGTTTATGCATCTGGTTTAAAGCCCCCTATTCAGACAGACATGGCTGCTCTCATAGAGCTAGGAGAATACTTTATTTTTAAATGTTTTGATTTGTAGTGCCTTTTTGAAAGCTGCTTCTCGGGGGGCTTTTGTCATTTTTGTTTCGTTATAACCCTTTCCGACTGGTTTGTTTGTACGTATCCCACCCTGTCATGGAGATTAGTTGTCTTCCTCCATAACAGTGTGGTAAACTACACCACCCAGCATGCTTAGGGATCATAAGGGGGGGGTTGACCATAGAATACTTGAAACGCAACTCACTCACACTGCACCCTCTTACTAAGCTGCTCACTCATACGACAGCCTCAGTCATTTGGATTTCTCAAAATCGGATCCTTTCATTTCTGAATGTGTATTAAAACTACGTTTATATCTGTGTGATTAGCCCCTTGGAAATGTATTTATTTAAATATTGCCTTTCTCCCATCTCGTAGCTGGCACTACATTTCTCCTGCCCTGAACAGGTGTATCCATGGCTTAAGTGTGAAATGCACAATCAATGCAATATTCATGGGCTCTTTTTCAATACAAATATTGTGCAGGTTTTTTTTCTTCCCATGCTTTTAATTTCTCCAGAACGTGTAGACGTTCCACACTCTTGTAGCTTATTTATTGTCGATGTTTAAGAGTGAGAAATCCCAGAATTTGTATATCTTTACATGGCCTTTTGTTTTGCATTCCTGTAAATATTTTTTTTTTTACACACTTTGTTTTGATTGTGGATGGATGCACTGAAGTTGTCTAAAGGGAATAAAACAAGGTTTTCTTAAATTTGGAAGAGCTATGAATGTTATTTAACTCCTTTTTAAAGTCCTATCTGTGGTAATGTTGGAATAATTATTCTAAAAGTACATATTCTTTGGGGTACATTACACGTGTGCTGACTCCATGGTACAAATATGGCTATTTGGTTGGATAGGGCTATTCTAGTTAGTGACTGATGAATCTATGGGGCTTGCATGGTGTTAGATATTCTCTTTCAGTTTAGCTGTATGACATGAATGATTGAGATCTGGAGATATATATTTTTTTTTTATACAAACTTTTAAATTAAATCTCTTTGTACATATATACTTGTGTCTTCTTGACCTACTGGTAAATATTCCTCAGTCATTGATGAAACCCTATAAACCAAATGGATAAGGATGTTTGCATATATACAGTAATACTAGTGATCAAAATAGTTATTACAGCTCCTCTAAAGATGGCTCAATTACACATTGAGTATACTACTGGTAGACTGAATTCATTACACACTAAGAATTAATGTATTGTTCATAAGATAAATCCGACAGCTTAACTTTGTCATTATTTTAATGGATTCTGTAATGTCTATGTGCTTAAACCATAGTCCCTAATAGAGGACATACCGTGATTATACCAAACATTAGGAACACTTTCCTAATATTGAGTTGCACCCCCTCCCCTCAAAGCAACCTCAATTCGTGAGCCATGGACTCAGGGTGTCAAGCATTCCACAGGGATGCTGGCCCATGTTTGTATTTCTATGTATTAATGATCCCCAGCAGCTACTCTTCCTGAGGTCCAGCAACATAAGACCATTACATACAGTTTAAAATACATGACATTACATTTCATAACACCTTACCCAACACATTCAGTGTGTTCCCTCAGGCCACCTCTCCACCACCACATATTTACAATACAACGTCCATGTGCACGTGTGTGTCTGTGCCTGTGTGTGTCTTTTCTCAGTCCCCACTGCTCCATAAGGTGTATTTTTATCTGTTTTTTAAATCCGATTGTACTGCTTGGATCAGTTACCTAATGTGGAATAGAGTTCCATGTAGCCATGGCTCTATGTAGTACTGTGCGCCTCCCATAGTCTGTTTACTCCAATACCTCCCACAGTTGTGTAAAGCTGTCTGGATGTTCTTTGGGTGGTGGCCATTCTTGATACACACGGGAAACTGTTGATCATGAAAAACCCAGCAGCATTGCAGTTCTTGACACAAATGGGTACGCAAAGCACCAACTACTATACCCCGTTTGAAGGCACTTCAATCTTTTGTCTTGTCCATTCACCCTCTGAATGGCACACATACACAATCCAGGTCTCAATTGTCTCAAGGCTTAACAATCCTTCTTTAACCTGTCTCCTGCCCTTCATCTACACTGATTTAAGTGTTTGATTAATGACATCAATAAGGGATCATAGCTTTCACCTGGTCAGTATATGTCATGGAAAGAGCAGGTGTTCGTAACATTTTGTATACTCAGTGTATGTGACGTGGCTGTATTAGCTGTACACAGAGGACTAGGTAGGAAAGTGACGCAGGAATGAGGCAGGAGCCAAGGACATGCATCATCACACTCGCAACACAACCCTGAACCTAGCTAAAGCTAATTGCTTTTCCATTTTATGCTGCCTGCTTCATCTGCCTTTCTGCCTGCCATACAATAACAATAACATAAGTCACTCCATTATTGGTAGAGCAGAGCAGTGGGCTGTGAGTAAGTGAGAGATTGAGAGATTGAGAGAGAGAGAGAGAGAGAGAGAGAGAGAGAGAGAGAGAGAGAGAGAGAGAGAGAGAGGTAGACAATGGTAGTCATCATATGTAAGTCAGTGTTTCCCAGGAACTAATAATAGGGGATGGAGGGATGAGTGTTGTTGTTGTGGCGGGGAGGTGCTGCCCCCTCTGGTGACTCCCGGCACATGTTATGCACTGTTATGGCACCTCAGCATAGATAATGACCATAGGCACAGATCTAGGCGTTACTCTTCCTCAAGTTAAACCTTAACTGTTCAAGGTGAAAAACATAACAGATATTAGTTCAGTGTCTAGGTCAAGTGTCCATGGTTAACCGTTAAAGTGTATCCTAAATATGACATGTAAAGTAAATTTTTATAGCTCTCCCTATCTAAAAATCAGACATCATCAAATCAGAGGCATGCACGTACACTTTAATTCCCGATATGACAGCAGGCATATGGACATTTAAGGGTTTTAGCATTGGGTAGCTGGTTCCTAAAGCACTTTTAACATACACAAGGATCCACACAGTGATTAAGGAACTCATTTACTGCATGTGCTGATGAAAAAGGCACGGTTTACCTTTTAATTAGCTATCTTGCCTTGCAATTTCTTCATATTTTATTGTGTTACAAAGTGGTTTTAAAATTAATAAAACATTTTGTCAACAATCTACACAAAATACTTTAATGTCAAGTGGAAGAAAAAGGTAATTAAAAAATATATATTAATAAAAATGTAATAATTAAAATATAGTCCTTGCGTAAGTATTCAGCCCTTTTGTTTAGGCAAGCCTAAATTAGTTCATGAGCAAAATGTGGCTTAACAAATCACATTAATTGTGATAAGGTCCCTCAGTCAAGGTTGAACGTCAAGATTCAAATACACAAACCAGGGAGCTTTCGAAAGCCTCATAAAAAACCACAGTGATTGGTAGATGGGTAACAACAACAAATCAGAAATTGAATATCTCTTTAAGCATGGTCTAGTTAATAATTGTTCTGTTCATTATGTATTAAACAACCCAGACAAGATACAGTCGTCCTTCTGAACTGAGCTGCAGGACAGGAATGAAACTGCTCAGGGATTTTACCATGAGGTCATTGGTGAGCAGCTACAGTGTTCAATGGCTGTGATGGGGAGAGAACTAAGGATGCATCAACAACATTGTAGTGACTCTACAATAATTTATGCAACAAGGCATTAATGTGCCTTTGGATGGTATTCAGACACCTTGACTTTTTCCACATTTTGTTAGGTTACAGCCTTATTCTAAAATAAAATAAAATGTTTTTTTGCCTCATCAATCTACGCACAATAACACATAATGACGAAGCTAAAACTGTTTTTTAGAAATGTTTGCTAATTTATCAAATATTAAAAACTGAAATATCACATTTAAATAAGTATTCAGACCCTTTACTCAGTACTTTGTTGAAGCACCTTTGGCAGCAATTAGTCTTGAGTCTTCTTGCGTAGGATGCTACAAGCTTGGCACACCTGTATTTGGGGAATTACTCCCATTCTTCTCTGCAGATCCTCTCAAGCTCTGTCAGGTTGGATGGGGAGCTATTTTCAGGTTCTCCAGAGATGTTCGATTGGGTTCAAGTCCGAGCTCTGGCTGGGCCACTCAAGGACATTCAGAGAATTGTCCAGAAGCCACTCCTGCATTGTCTTGGCTGTGTGCTTAGGGTCATTGTCCTGTTGGAAGGTGAACCTTCGCCCGTCTGAGGACCGGAGCACTCTGGAGCAGGTTTTCATCAAGGATCACTCTGTACTTTGCTCCATTCATCTTTGCCTCGATCCTGACTAGTCTTCCAGTTCCTGCCACTGAAAAACATTCCCACAGCATGATGCTGCCACCACCATTCTTCACCGTAGGGATGGTGCCAGGTTTCCTCCAGACTTGACATTTGTCATTCATGTCAAAGAGTTCAATCTTGTTTTTTTAAGACCAGAGAATCTTGTTTCTCATGGTCTGAGAGTCCTTTAGATGCCTTTTGGCAAACTCCAAGCGGGCTGTCATGTGCCTTTTACTGAGGAGTGGCTTCCGTAAAGACCCAATTGGTGGAGTGCTGCAGAGATCGTTGTCCTTCTGAAAGGTTCTCCCATCTCCACAAAGGAACTCTGGAGCTCTGTCAGAGTGACCATCTGGTTCTTGGTCACCTCCCTGACCAAGGACGTTCTCCCCCGATTTCTCAGTTTGGCTGGGCGGCCAGCTCTAGAAAGAGTCTTGGTGGTTCTAAACTTCTTCCATTGAAGAATGATGGAGGCCATTGTGTTCTTGGGGACCTTCAATGCTGCAGACATTTTTTGGTACCCTTTCCCAGATCTGTGCCTTGCCACAATTCCTTTAACCTCATGGCTTGGTTTTTGCTCTGACATGCACTGTCAACTGTGGGACCTTATATAGACAGGTGTGTGCCTTTCTAAACCTATGAAAGGAGTGATTGCTGGGCTAGCTTTAAGTGTTGAGGTGGAACAACTGAAATGGAAAATTCCCTGTGTCTGTGAAGCCCGTCATTTGGTGTGACGCAGACCTGGTGGCGAGCGTGGTGAAACTGAGAGCACATTGACTGTCCTTCTGAGTTTTGAAGATTCTTTACCTGATAAAGTCATGTTAGGATATGTCATTTTTCCAATTAGAGCTTTTGTGCAGATCCCACTAAGGTGTTTCAGATGCCAGGACTATGGTCATGTTGCAGTAGTGTGTAGGAAGGGGATGAATAGATGTGAGAAGTGTGTTGGAGGGCATGGAAAAAGGACTGTGTAGTATCGGTGGGGGGAAAAACTGTGTGTAAATTCTGGGGGTGCCCATGTTGCTGGGGATCAGAAGTGTCCGCTTCGATAGACAGGTTGAGATTGCCAGGGTCAGAGTAGAACAGAAGGTTTCATATTCTGAGGCAGTGAAGAGAGTAGAGGATGATGGGTCAAGGGTGAGTAGTAGACCTAGAGTACAATACACATTTGTGATACGAATTTGTGCTTTGGGTAAGGTTGGCTTCTTAGCATTCATTGCCATGATGAACAGTACTGCAGAAATGGCAGGTAAATCACAGAAAATGGTGCGTGTACGAGGTTTTACTGCAGAAGAGTTGCAAGGTGTGTTGAATGGAAGAGTCCCATCCTCCCAGGCCTGGTGTTGTCATTTAGGGGGAAAGTAGTGGAATGGGGTGGTATCGTTCAAAGTATCTGGCTTTCCTGTCTGTCTTGTGGATGTAGGAGACCAATCTGGATAGACCCTGTGCCCTAATGATGTTAACTTCTTAGGGAGCGGCTGTCGAGGAGACGGTTTTGGAGAGTCCGGCGTGCCCAAAGTAAAATGCCTGCCATTCAGGCCCAGAAAATAGGATATGCACATAATTAGTACTATTGGATAGGAAACACTCACAGTTTCTAAAAGTGTTAAAATAATGTATGTGAGTATAACAGAAGTGATATAGCAGGCGAAAACCAGAGGAAAATCCATACGGATTTTCTGTATTTTTTTTTTAAATGACCTTTTTCTCCTTGTGCCTATTCATTTCTCTGTTTTGTAGGACTGAGACTGCAGTACCTATGGCTTCCACAGGATGTCAACAGTCTTTAGACAAGGTTTCAAAACAATAGGGATAAAGGGAATCCTATAGAAGAAGATTTACTGAAGGAAGTGGAAATGAGAAATACTTTTTCCGTTCACGAGAACGAGAGCGCACCTCACTTTATTTTCCTTTCTTATCAGTCAGGCTACAATCCGGGTGAAATATTATAGTAAATATACATAAAATGATACCTAAGGAAACATTACAAATGATGTTTGATTTGTTTGGTATAATTTGAACGCGTTCTCTTCACGGTTCTATGGGCGACTCGACGGTGGATTTTATGAACATAACGCGCCAACCAAACTGAGATTTATGGATATAATAAATGACTTTTTCTAACAAAAGAAGCATGGATTGTCTTCGTTGGACACTTGGGAAGCCCTCAGCAGAAGTTCATCAAAGGTAAGCGATTTTATATTAACGATTTTATGCGTTGGTTATGCATAAAATATGAGAGGGGCTATCCTCAAACAATCAAATGTTGTGCTTTCACCGTGAAGCCTTTTTGAAATCTGACAACGCTGTGATATTGCCAAGAATCAATGAGCTAGCTAATGAGGTAACATAACTGAACAAGGTGTAGCCTAAACAAATGGTTAACAGTCCGGTCCACAAGTAGCATAGTTTTAGAACGGCCAGCGATATTCTTTATGAATGTAAAATGCGGCCTGCCAATCCACGATAGAAAGAAGAAAACGTAATGCTGGTATTATAGGTCATATCTTTTGAACAGTAATGGCTAGAATCAAGCCTTTTTCTCTGAGCCAAAGAGGGAGACTTGGCTAGTAGGCTATGTTGACTACAGAACCTGGCTATGAAATTGGGGAGAGTGGGAAGGTTGAGCGAGACTACAAATTCTAAAACGTTTTATACTCAAGGGAGAGATAAACTAAGCTAAACTGTTGTTTTGCTATTAAACTTAATGGTGCTAATGTTTTTAATTTTGTAAAGAACCTTGTGTTTCTTAACCAGCCAAAGGGTATCTAACCAGAAGGCTGGTGGTGTCTGGTTAGCTACGAGGAAGTAAGAGAGTCGCCTGTGCCATGTGTATAATCGGAGGTGGTGGAGCCGGAGCGGAGCCTGTCTGCCTTTCTGCCCACACTCATCACCTGCTCCCCTGCAGCTCACCAGCTAATGTAGACAAGGCAGTGTGTGCCGGGTGTGGTGTGTCCTTCTTGATACTGAACAGAACTGTGCTGCTAATATTAATTCTGCTTATCACTGAAAAGCGCTCAATCGCTCCAAATACCTTTGTCTAGTCAACTTAGTAGTCAGGTTTTACAGAGATAACATCATCACGTTTTAGATAACTGAAATGAAAAATTATTTTAGTTAAATTTTTGTTTTTTTCTGGGTCAGTTATAGCAACGTTTCTAAACTCTTTCCAGGGGTGCCCCTGGGTGCACGTTTAGTTTTTTGCCCTAGCACTACACAGCTGATTCAAATCGAATTGCTTTGATTCTTTGAATCAGCTGTGTACTGCTAGGGCAAAAACAAAACGTGCCCCCGGGGAGGGAGGGCGGGACTATAACCCTGACAAATATTTAGTCACATAAGATAACATAAGATCAAAAACAATCAATGTACAGTACATGCGAAAACACAGATATTGAAACAAACAATTAAAAAAATCTACCTGCAACAGAGCATGATGGGAAATATGAGAATGAGGCCCCTCCAACATCTGTGGATAACTCCATATATTTAATTCCCTGTCTCCAGTTACTCTTAATGGAGTTAAAAGTACTCTGTCCCAATTAACTCCAGTTTGCAACACTAACTCCCGGGAGCATATCACTCTCTTGATGGTTAGGATAACGACCAGTAGAGTTCATTTAACCCATTTTTAACACTGTGATTTCAACTATCCTTGATTTACTGTGTAGTGTCACACTCACCATAAAATCCTCATTAAATTGTGTGAGCATATGTCATGCTGCTGTTGTCTCATACAGTTTATATCATATGATCAAAAAAACTGAAGACGTGTTAAACCATTAATCAATGTTACTCCATTATACTCTAAAAAGGTTTTATAAGTCTCCCATTAATCTACAGTAAATAAAAAAAACTAGGTTTGTTTGTATAAAGTTGAGAGAGAGCTTACAGGGTTGATCTACCAGTAGAGTTCATTTAACGTTCATTCAACTGCAGCATGACATATGCTCACTTTCTGTCCAAAAATGATGCAGAAAAAATGTATCCATGCTTTTGTCACTTCTAGGTTAGATTACTGCAATGCTCTACATTCCAGCTACCCGGATAAAGCACTAAATAAACTTCAGTTAGTGCTAAACACGGCTGCTAGAATCTTGACTAGAACCAAAAAATGTGATCATATTACTCCAGTGCTAGCCAGCTAGGGCTGATTTTAACCTACAAAGCATTACATGGGCTTGCTCCTACCTATCTTTCCGATTTGGTCCTGCCATACAGGACCAAATCTACACGTACGCTACGGTCAGAAGACTACACGTACGCTACGGTCACAAGACGCAGGCCTCCTTACTGTCCCTAGAATTTCTAAGCAAACAGCTGGAGGCAGGGCTTTCTCCTATAGAGCTCCATTTTTATGGAATGGTCTGCCTATCCATGTGAGAGACGCAGACTCGGTCTCAACCTTTAAGTCTTTATTGAAGACTCATCTCTTCAGTAGGTCCTATGATGGAGTGTAGTCTGGCCCAGGAGTGTGAAGGTGAACAGAAAGTCACTGGAGCAATGAACCACCCTTGCTGTCTCTGCCTGGCTGGTTCCCCTTTCCACTGGGATTCTCTGCCTCTAACCCTATTACAGGGGCTGAGTCACAGGCTTACTGGTGCTCTTCCATGCCGTCCCTGCTGTCGCTTGAGTCCATGCCGTGCCGTCGCTTGAGTGGGTTGAGTCACTGACGTGATCTTCTTGTCCGGGTTGCCCCCCTCCCCCTTGAGTTGTGCCGTGGCAGAGATCTTTGTGGGCTATACTCGGCCTTGTCCCAGGATGGTAAGTTGGTGGTTGGAGATATCCCTCTAGTGGTGTGGGAGCTGTGCTTCAGCAGAGTGGGTGGGGTTATATCCTTCCTGTTTGGCCCTGTCAGGGGGTATCGTAGGACGGGGCCACAGTGTCTCCCGACCCCTCCTGTCTCAGCCTCCAGTATTTATGCTGCAGTAGTTTATGTGTCAGGGGGCTAGGGTCCGTCTGTTATATCTGGAGTATTTCTTCTCTCTCTCTCTCTCTCTCTGAGGACCTGAGCATTAGGACCATTCCTCAAGGCCTACCTGACCTGATGACTCCTTGATGTCCCCAGTCCACCTGGCCGTGCTGCTTCTCCAGTTTCAACTGTTCTGCCTGTTCTATGAACATTTTAAAATCTTGTCCATGTTCTGTTATAATCTGCACCCGGCACAGCCAGAAGAGGACCACCCCTCACAGCCTGGTTCCTCTCTAGGTTTCTTCCTAGGTTCTGGCCTTTCTAGGGAGTTTTTCCTAACCACTGTGCTTTTACACCTGCATTGCTTGCTGTTTGGGGTTTTAGGCTGGGTTTCTGTACAGCACTCTGTGACATCAGTTGATGTAAGAAGGGCTTTATAAATAAATTAGAAATTTGATTTGATCTACACAAGACCAAATTGGCTACCCTGTTTCTTGTATACCTCAGAGGAAGTTGTTAATAGACTGTCTAAGTCCTCAGACATTAATTCTGTTGACCATCCTCCTCACTAGACTAGACTACTAACTGTGTGAAGATAGGATGAATCATGGTTTCGTGGTGTTAGACAATAGTGGCTGAGAGAGATGGAGAGGGGGAGAGAGACAGGGACAGACAGAAAGAGAGATAGAGAGAGATGGGGAGAGAGGGAAAGACAACAAGATACAAACCCATACATGGTGACAAAAATAAACATCTTTCCTGAAGCATGAACAACAAAAGGTGGGAATTGATTTACAAAATGTGCAGACAAAAGTTTTTCTCAAATGTATACATACATTCTGTATAAACTGTACGTTGCACCAGTGTTTTACTAATTAAAGCACTCACCAATGACCCAGTGATTATTATCAAGTAATTACTCATTGACTGTGAACAGAGATAACTTTTAGCATCAGATAAATACTACACTAGAAAACAAATCAATCAGGATGTTCTTGCATGTTAAATATTTTATCTTGCCTATTCAAGCTCTGAATGGCACATGTACACAGTCCATGTCTCAATTGTCTCAAGGCTTAAAAATCCTTCTTTGACCTGTCTCTTCCCCATCTACACTGACTGAAGTGGATTTAACAAGTGATATCAATGATATCAATGACTGTGATATGTTGTTGTTTATCTATCTCAGTTGAGCACACTGACTGTAAGTCACTCTGGAAAAGAGTGTATGTTAAATGACCAATATGTAAATGTACAGTATATGTGAAAATTATCATACCTAATTGAACTGCAAAGCACACTGGATATTATTACTGGCCTTGTTTCAGGGTGGAGAGCATTAGAATGATACTCAGCATGCTTTGCAATATTGACATAGACAATTATATTTAGTTCATTTAGCAGACGCTCTCATCACACCATAGTTCCATCAGACTTCTGATACCAGTGCAGGGTGAAAGGGAGCCACAACATGTGAACTGCTATAATAAGTATTTTGCATTTTGAAAATACAAATTTCAGCTCCCGAAAGTATCCTGTTACAAAATACACTGGAGTGTGGTTCAGCCCAATGTAATTCAAATGACAAAATACTCAGAAGTAATTTAAATACATATTTCAAATACATGTAACAGGAATACTCGCCATCTCTGCATGCAGCAGACATCCCTGGTGAAGTGGCCAAGAAGATCCCCCATTTCTCCGAGCTGCCTCTGGACGACCATCCTACCACGACCAGGTATAGCACATCTCACACACCATAGCACACATACTCATGCATGCTCACACACATCATACCACTTGCATACATACACATGCACACATACAATAAACCCATATACACAACACTTGATTAGTGTAGTCACAAAGTATTCCATCCAGGCTAAACTCTCACTATCTTTAACAGGCTGGAAAGAGCTACTCATTGCCTCGTCCTCGTATCGCTCTAAAGCATTGCCCACAGCGCTTGAGTGGGCTCCATCTTTGACAGGTCAGAGGTCAGCCCTCACACACAAAGGGTCCTACGTCTTAATAATAAAAAATTAAAAATGTAACTAGAAATTAAATTGACGTCAAACTTGGTGATTTATTACATTATGTAAGATTCATAAAGAGTTTAAACAGTATTTTCGTTTGACATTTTGGATTTTGGACCGTAGTCGGCACATTTACATGCACACTATAATAATTCGATATTAAGCTGAATATGGCTATACAGCAGTAAAATTGGGCTCTGTTTTTTCCTGTTACATTTCCTCACTGTCACTTGTGTTGTGGTCTCCAGGGATCTGACCAAATCAAATCAATCAAATCAAATTTTATTTGTCACATACACATGGTTAGCAGATGTTAATGCGAGTGTAGCGAAATGCTTGTGCTTCTAGTTCCAACCATGCAGTAGTATCTAACAAGTAATCTAACAAATTCACAACAACTACCTTATACACACAAGAGTAAAGGAATGAATACGAGTATGTACATATAAATATATGGATGAGCGACGGCTGACCAGCATAGGCAAGATGCAATAGATGGTATAGAGTACAGTATATACACACATATATATATATGAGATTAGTAATGTAGGATAATGTAAACATTATATAAATGGCATTGTTTAAAGTGGCTAGCGATACATTATTTCATCCAATTATAATTATTAAAGTGGCTAGAGATTTGGGTCGATGGCCGAACGGCATAGGCAAGATTCAGTAGATGGTTTCGAGTACAGTGTATACATTTGATATGAGTATGTCCGATACGTAAACATTATTGTGAATTCAGTTGTGAATTCATTGGTATAAGCATAGAATACAGCTGCCAGGTGTATAGTTGCTGCTGCTGCTACTGTTTTACAGCAAATAGGTAAGTAAACCTTGCACAAGTAAGCCTTGTCTGAGCCAGAACGGCCCACAAGGGCAGGAGGCCATCTCCTGATTCTATAGCGAGAGGCAGCTTGACTTGTCTAGTTAAATAGGTGAAATAAAAGATGTACAATTGCACTTCCTAGACAGGACGCTAGTCTGTTGTAAGGCCTTACCCCTAATCCATCTTCTTAATGCTGAGTGACTCGACCAGGGAAAAATATTTTAGGCAAATATAATGTTGCAGTGTGCAAACTTAACATGATGAACATGAATGTCATTTACTCTCACAGGTGGTCAAAAATAACTATATGAAAGCCAAGCCCCCAAAAGGCCACACCTCCTGGAAATAACCAATGGATTACATAAAACAAAACACAGCTGCTGAAAGTGAATAAAAAACTCTGATGGTTAAATTAACCCATGTTTGGCTAATCAAATTATATATTTATATTTTAGGATATTGCACAGATATAAAGGAAAGGTTAGGTTATATCAGGTCACTTCATTTTTGAGCACATGTATCATACTGTAAGTAATACATCTTGTTATTGATTGTTAATGCTTGTTTCCAATATTGGAATAGATGTTACTTTTACCTCCAATCTCCCATGGGACTTATACAGTTCAAAGTATTCAAAGTCATTAATGTCTCTGACACCCATGCCAGCGTATGTTAGTGCAAAGGCGGTTTAAACTTTAGAAGAAATAGTGCCTGATTACTGAGACCACAGCAGAGGGCTCACCAACCGACTCTTCTGGGGATCAGACCCTTTTTTTCAATTATCGTCTAAAATGACATACCCACATCTAACTACCTGTAGCTCAGGACCTGAAGCAAGGATATGCATATTCTTGATATCATTTGAAAGGAAACACTTTGAAGTTTGTGGAAATGTGAAATTAATGTAGGAGAATATAACACATTAGATCTGGTAAAATATAATAAAGAAAAAAACATGTTTTTTTTATTTATTTTTGTACCATCTTTGAAATGCAAGAGAGGCCATAATGTACTATTCCAGCCCAGGCGCAATTTAAACTTTGGCCACTAGATGGCAGCAGTGTATGTGCAACGTTTTAGTCTGATCCAATGAACCATAGCATATCTGTTCAAAATGTTGTATTAAGACTGCCCAAATGTGCCTAATTGGTTTATTAATACATTTTCAAGTTCATAATTGTGCACTCTCCTCAAACAATAGCATGGTATTATTTCACTGTAATAGCTACTGTAAATTGGACAGTGCAGTTAGATTAACAAGAATTTAAGCTTTCTGCCTATATCAGATATGTCTATGTCCTGGGAATTGACATTAGCTCAACCGTCCCACGAGGGTGACACCGATCCCGTAGAGGTTAATCTCAAACCCAACCTCCCTGGGTGCAGGGCTATAGTCCTGATTACAGGAGTAGTAACACAACAGGTATGTATCCAACAGTGGAGGCCGCTGAGGGGAGAATGGCTCATAATAATGGCTGAAATGGAGCGAATGGAATGACGAGGGACAATAAAGCCAGGTGTTTATAGGATGTTGGTCCTGTGTGGGACGTCACCTCAGCCTCACTCTGTGGTCTTTTGAGGAAACCATGTGTTTGACGTATTCGATACCATTCCAACTATTCCGCTCCAGCCATTACCACGAGCCCAATCTCCCCAAGTAAGGTGCCACCAACCTCCTGTGGTAACCAACACAAGCACTTCATCCTGGGAGCAGCTAGGACTGCAACAGGAATGCAGTGCAGCTGGGGAGCTGTTTGAGGAGAAGGAAAAACTATCAGTTTGTGGAGAACATGTCCATTCATTTTGGCCCCCCTCAAAGTACTTCAGCTCAACCAGACTCACCATCTCAACCAGACTCACTGAGGTTTTATCAAAGTATAGAGGACATGACCCATGGCAACAGAGGTGTTTGTGTGTGTGTGTGTGACACAGTAAGCAGTGGCCTGCGTTTCCAGATGGCTGGATCTGGGCTCCACTGCTGGTCTCTCTGCTTCAGGGAGCGATTCATCTCCGTGAGATAAACTGTGCAGTGGAAATATTTAAAACAGTCTTATTTTTCAGTGCTTATTCAATGAATGTCTTTTTTTTCTGATGGACTCAGCATCACCCCTTTCTCAAGAAGTTGTCTTTAAAAACTTACCTCAATTCCATCCCATTTTCTTTACACAATGTATTTTTCGTTTGAGTCAGATCAATATGTATTTTGGTATGGGTATTTTTGGTGTGTATTTTGGACTAAAAGCATTCCTCCTCAAAGCGTACTACTCTCTCTGTCCACCTGAGCCCCTTCCGGGCTGTCTCCTCAGCAACATGTCATTACCCTGTCATCATGTCCCTTTAGTAAAATACCAAGTTGGGAATACAGTGACCCCAATGTAGGGGACTGGAGCGGACTGAACACAGCAGACCTGAGGGAGTGAGTTCACTGACGCACACTGTTTTATTCCCTAGGCAACTCTCACTCCCACACCATCACTATGACCCATCAATTCCTTCATACACTCTTACACTCAGAAAAAAAGGTTGTAGTTTGCACCAATTTTTTTTATTCATTTTGCCCCTGAAGGGGAAGCATTTTTTGGGCTACTACAATATAGTCCATCACATCTATTCATGTAGTGCTCTATTCTCTGCCGTTCAAAAGTCATTGTGTCAACATAAAATACAGTGGGGAAAAAAAGTATTTAGTCAGCCACCAATTGTGCAAGGTCTCTCACTTAAAAAGATGAGAGAGGCCTGTAATTTTCATCATAGGTACACTTCAACTATGACAGACAAAATGAGGAAAAAAAATCCAGAAAATCACATTGTAGGATTTTTTATGAATTTATTTGCAAATTATGGTGGAAAATAAGTATTTGGTCACATACAAACAAGCAAGATTTCTGGCTCTCACAGACCTGTAACTTTTTCTTTAAGAGGCTCCTCTGTCCTCCACTCGTTACCTGTATTAATGGCACCTGTTTGAACTTGTTATCAGTATAAAAGACACCTGTCCACAACCTCAAACAGTCACACTCCAAACTCCACTATGGCCAAGACCAAAGAGCTGTCAAAGGACACCAGAAACAAAATTGTAGACCTGCACCAGGTTGGGAAGACTGAATCTGCAATAGGTAAGCAGCTTGGTTTGAAGAAATCAACTGTGGGAGCAATTATTAGGAAATGGAAGACATACAAGACCACTGATAATCTTCCTCGATCTGGGGCTCCACGCAAGATCTCACCCGTGGGGTCAAAATGATCACAAGAACGGTGAGCAAAAATCCCAGAACCACACGGGGACCTAGTGAATGACCTGCAGAGAGCTGGGACCAAAGTAACAAAGCCTACCATCAGTAACACACTACGCCGCCAGGGACTCAAATCCTGCAGTGCCAGACGTGTCCCCCTGCTTAAGCCAGTACATGTTCAGGCCCGTCTGAAGTTTGCTAGAGAGCATTTGGATGATCCAGATGAGGATTGGGAGAATGTGATATGGTCAGATGAAACCAAAATAGAACTTTTGGGTAAAAACTCAACTCGTCGTGTTTGGAGGACAAAGAATGCTGAGTTGCATCCAAAGAACACCATACCTACTGTGAAGCATGGGGGTGGAAACATCATGCTTTGGGGCTGTTTTTCTGCAAAGGGACCAGGACTGACTGATCCGTGTAAAGGAAAGAATGAATGGGGCCATGTATCGTGAGATTTTGAGTGAAAACCTCCTTCCATCAGCAAGGGCATTGAAGATGAAACGTGGCTGGGTCTTTCAGCATGACAATGATCCCAAACACACTGCCCGGGCAATGAAGGAGTGGCTTTGTAAGAAGCATTTCAAGGTCCTGGAGTGGCCTAGCCAGTCTCCAGATCTCAACCCCATAGAAAATCTTTGGAGGGAGTTGAAAGTCCGTGTTGCCCAGCGACAGCCCCAAAACATCACTGCTCTAGAGGAGATCTGCATGGAGGAATGGGCCAAAATACCAGCAACAGTGTGTGAAAACCTTGTGAAGACTTACAGAAAACGTTTGACCTCTGTCATTGCCAACAAAGGGTATATAACAAAGTATTGAGATAAACTTTTGTTATTGACCAAATACTTATTTTCCACCATAATTTGCAAATAAATTCATAAAAAATCCTACAATGTGATTTTCTGGATTTCTTTTCCTCATTTTGTCTCTCATAGTTGAAGTGTACCTATGATGAAAATTACAGGCCTCTCTCATCTTTTTAAGTTGGAGAACTTGCACAATTGGTGGCTGACTAAATACTTTTTTTCCCCACTGTATATATCTATTGAAATATACCACAGATATATTATTAAGATACAATAGACATATGAGTAGAGATATCAATAGTGTTCTGTTACTGAGGTAGGTAGGTGAAGTATTTTAGCGAAAGGGAACACAGAAAGATAAATATATATGTTTCCTGGAAAAAGGATAAAAGGCCTTAGCACAAATTCTTTTGTTTCATTTTTTGTTTGTACTGGAGGTGCCAGACTCCAGCACCGATGGCCTCAAGCAACTGTTATGTAAGAATGCCATTCTATTTGAGTGTTATGTTCCTATTGTCCCATTTTAACAATACAGGTCATATAAACTAGCTAGTGAACTGTTCCTGGGTGTCCATTTTCTACAGTAAGCTATTTTGTAAACAACAGTAAACTCCCACGAAGGCTGTTATTGTTGATGTTCTTGGGAGAGAGTACGTCTTTGTCTGAGTCAGTCACTTTTAACCTACAAATTTGAACCTTCCTCTTCCTCCCATCTCTGTTTAACTGTGAGTTCTATCCGCTTCCTCCATCTCCTTCTTTTTCCTCCTCCAACCCTCTCTTGTTCACCTGTCCTATCCCTGTGTGTGCACGCAAGGATATGTGTGTGTTACCTCGCTGACTGTGTGTGTGTGTCACCTGGCTATTGGTGATGTTCCAGGTTGTCACTGCTCATCTTGGTTTCAACTAGGACAGGTTTTTCTCAGAACAAACCCTGTTGTGTGTGTGTGAGGGCTGGGTGGGGGGGCTCTTTCACTTACGGGAACTTGTCACCAGACTTCCCTGTTTTTAACAGAGACTTTCCTGGCATGGGCTTGTGAATGTCCCCCCGGCCTCTGTACTGTTACTCAACCGGGATTTACACAAAACACCAAAGGCCTGTGGAGAGGAGGACATCTGGGGAGGAAAAGTGAGAGAGAAAAAGAGAAAGTGTGAAGAAAGGGCTGATAACAAAATTTCAGTAAAAAGAATTACAGTAAACCAGTGTTTTCCTCATGTACTGAGTGACCTGGCTAGATTTCAGCTTGACCTTCATGTAAACCAGTATCAGTAGGATACAGAGTCCTCTATTAACAGTGTTTTTATGTAATACTTGGACAGTTTGTGAGTGTGTGTTTGTGCGCGCGTGTGTGTGCTTGTGTGTTACCTACAGTAGCTAGAACATTCAGTTCACCTCAGTCATTTAAAATAGATACATTTAAGGTCAAATTTACATTGTCCATATTTACCTTCCAACAATATTGTTGTGGCTGTATACTGTATGTCAATGATAACTCAACCGAACCACTGAAAGGTTACGGGTATCAAGTAACACACCTGCTGCTGTTTACCTGTATGTCTATTTCTAGAAATGTCCCATTCATTTCTACTGTCAACACATGGTTCACAATGATGACCTCACAGGTATACCTGTCTAGTGCAGTTTGGTTTGCCTTAATGTTGACATCCTGTTGTTGTGGATGGAAACCAGGTTATTTAGGGATCTTTGTGTGTGTGTGTGTGTGAGTGAAAGTGTGTGAGTGCACGCGCACCAGAAGACCACAGAGTGAGGCTGAGGTGACGTCCCACACAGGACCAACATCCTGTAAACACCGGGCTTTATTGTCCCTTGTCACCATGGTGACCAGGTTTATTTTCCAGGTGTTTGTTCTAGTGAGGTTTAATTATGCAATGGCATCTTCGTCGCCATCATCCATCCATGGAATGGAACCTGGAACTGGAATTGCACTTATTCCAATTTCCAGCTGTCAAGGTTCCAGAATAATCATGGGGTGTTTAGATGATGTCATAAAGATCCCTTCCATTCTGACCCGCTGGGGAGGTCTGTTGATGGAGTGGCAGTAGTGCATGGCCTAGCTGTTACCATAGTAGCCTAATACGGCTCAAGTAAATAGTAGCACATTATTATTATTGGGTGCGAATTGAGATTTGCCCAGAGAGAGTGTGTGATCCAGAGACACGTCTTTGTTTTTCAAACTTCTTCCCAGCACATATTCTATCAAGGGCCTTGACACACACACACACACATCTGTCAGATAGTCAAAGTTTACATTTGCCCTCCAACCTCTTCTGATTCACTTGGCCTTGGATGAAACGTCTGAAAACATGTTATTCCTTCAATTTATGGATGTTTTTCCCGCATGGGTTCCTTGAATAATACATGCATGGCCGTTGGTTGCCGATATGACATGTCAGCATAGATTGTGTTGTGAACAAGAAGGAAGAAACAGAAAGTAACTTGGAAGTAGGAATATAAACGGGCTGGTCAGCAAGTTATCTTGAGTTGAAAGTAAATAGCTTGTAGTAGCAGCATTGTTGCTGTTATTATTGTCTTTGTCATAATGAGCAGTGTTATGCTGGTACGTTGTGTGTGGACTGCACTATAAAACATTTCCTGCAACCTTTACTGTAACACAAATCTACAGCATATTACTGGAACACCTGACTACAGTAACATGCTGTATTTATAGAATTTACAATGCATTACTGGAAGCACAGTGGTTAGTAAAGCTAGTGCCAACGATGGGCAGTATTTCTGTTACATGTATTTCAATACTTTCCATACCTATTTTGTATTTTACTGTCATGATCAACAATTCATGTAGCCTATTTTGGAACAATTTAATTAGAATACATACATTTTGTATTTTCTAATACAAATATAGACTTGCAAGTAGCCCGCTTAGCCACAACATTCTCGCTAACAGTAAAATCATATTTTTACTTGCCTATGACTGTGGTATATTCTTGTTTACCTTAGTTTAATACACTGACTGTAAGTCGCTCTGAATAAGAGCGTCTGCTAAATGACCAAAATGTAAATGTAAATATGAACACCTACGAAGGTGGTTTGAAATGTGGCTTGAAATATCCAATTCCATGTGCTTTTTGGCTATTCAGACTGCAGGAAAAATAACAGATTTGAATCGGATATGCACAATTTAATTTTATTTAACCAGGCAAGTCAGTTAATCTGATTAGGCTACTTCAAAAGTCTCCTGTAGGTATGTGCACGTTCATACAAAATCGAATTCCCACATCCTCAAAATGGGTTGACATTAACCAGGTTTCCGTCCAACCTTTTTATGCAGTAAAGTAGCCTACATGTCGGGTTAAAAATGTCATGACATCATGGGAAAGCATGCAGTTTATTAGGCAACAGTTTAAATAAGTTATGATGAACTTCACAGGGTGGTGAAAGTGCACAGTGATCAGGTTTTGGGATCCTGAGTGGTATAGAGGTCTAAGGCACTGCATTGCAGTGCTAGAGGCATCACTACAGACCCGGGTTCGATCCCAGGCTGTATCACAACCGCCCGTGATCGGGAGTCCCATAGGGCAGCGCACAATTGGCCCAGCGTTGTCTGGGTTAGGGGAGGGTTTGTCCAGGGGTAAGAGTCATTGTAAATAAGAATTTGTTCTTAACGGACTTGACTAGTTAAATAAATGTTGAATAAATTAAAAGGTTGATGGTCCTTTCAATAAATATGGAGGGTCTTATTCTTGTGACATGATGATCAATGCTTGGCTGCCATTTGTCAAATAAAATGAATATCACAGTTTTGCCCGTAATAATTTCATCATGTAATAAACTATACCTGCACTGTATCTGCAAGCTGTTGGCTAGAGCACATGTGCCAATATCAGAGTGGGCATATTGCTATACCTACTCAACATTTCTTGTCACAAAACAATCAGTAGGCCTAGGGTACAAATGTGATGGAAACCCTTTTAACTTGTATTTTTTATTCAGTACGTGGGAATTTAACCTCAAAAGTTATTTTGATGTGCACTACATATTAATGCACAGACTTATCTGCAACAAGTCAATTTGATGGAAACAACTCTGCCGGTAAAAGTGGATTTTGGTTGCAAAAAAATAAGGCTATAAAATTTGAGCAGGCCAAATTGTCCAGGATAGACTGTTTATCATAGCTTACACCTGAATTCACTCTTCAGCACCATTCCATCATGCCTGGTACGCAAGTGAGCCTGCTCACCATTTTCTCACTCTTTGAACACACCTACAGCGTGGGCGGCAGGTAGCCTAGTGGTTAGAGCGTTGGACTTGTAATCTCAAATCTCGAGTTCGAATCTCCTGACAAGGAAAAAAATCTGTTGTTCTGCCCCTGAACAAGGCAGTTAACCCACTGTTCCCCGGGTGCTGAAGACGTGGATGTCGATTAATGCAGCCCCCCGCACCTCTCTGATTCAGAGGGGTTGGGTTAAATGCGGAAGACACATTTCGGTTGAAGAACGCCTAGTTTTAAAAAACCAAGTCAACTGATGTCTCCTCACTGGACAATGTGCTGCTCAGAATGAATGAATGAAATGTGAGTTCTGTATGTGCTGGTATAATACTACTCTGTTTTATTAAGCACTTAATTTAAAATGTTTTTTTATTTTTTTTTAGATGGTCGTGAGGTGTTTTTTGAGTTCCTCCTGTGTGCATTTTGTTGTAGATTTTTGTTTGTTTTTTGATTTTTGTTCTCCGGTTTTGTTCTCCGGCTAATACTGGTGACTTTGACTCATTGCCAAAATGGTACAGAGCATCATCTGGATACAGTGCCTTCGGAAAGTATTCAGACCCCTTCCCTTTTTCCACATTTTGTTACATTACAGCCTTATTCTAAAATGTATTGACGAAGCAAAAACAGGTTTTTAGAAATGTTTGCAAAATTTATACAAAATAAAATAAAATAAATACCTTATTTTCATAAGTATTCAGAGCCTTTGCTATGAGACTTGAATTGAGCTCAGGTGCATCCTGTTTCCATTGATCATCCTTGAGATGTAACTACAACTTGATTGTAGTCCACCTGTAGTAAATTCAATTGATTGGACATGATTTGGAAAGGCACACACCTGTCTATATAAGGACCCACAGTTGACAGTCCATGTCAGAGCAAAAACCAAGCTATGAGGTTGAAGAAATTGTCCATAGACCGCTGAGACAGGATTATGTTGAGGCACAGCTCTGGGGAAGGGTACCAAACTATTTCTGCAGCATTGAAAGTCACCAAAAACACAGTGGCCTCCAACATTCTTAAATGGAAGAAGTTTGGAACCACCAAGACTCTTCCTATAGCTGGCCGCCCAGCCAAACTAAGTAATCGGGGGAGAAGGGCCTTGGTCAGGTAGGTGACCAAGAACCCGATGGTTCCTCTGACAGAGCTCCAGAGTTCCTCTGTGGAGATGGGAAGACCTTTCAGAAGGACAACCATCTCTGCAGCACTCCCCCAATTGGGCCATTATGGTAGAGTGGCCAGACGGAAGCCAAGCCTTAGTAAAAGACACGTGGTGGTGGCAGCATCATGCTGTGAGGATGTTTTTCAGTGGCAGGGACTGGGAGACTAGTCAGGATCAAGGGAAAGATGAACAGAGCAAAGTACAGAGAGATCCTTAATGAAAACCTGCTGCAGAATGCTCAGGACCTCAGACTGGGGCGAAGGTTCAACAGGACAACAACCCTAAGCACACAGCCAAGACAACACAGGAGGGGCTTCGGGACAAGTCTCCGAATGTCCTTGAGTGGCCCTGCCAGAGTCCGGATTTGAACCCGATCTAACATCTCTGGAGAGACCTGAAAATATGTTCCCCATCCAACCTGACAAAGCTTGAGGGGATCTGAAGAGAAGAATGGTAGAAACTACCCAAATACAGGTGTGCCAAGCTTGTAGCATCATATCCAAGAAGACTCAAGGCTTTAATCGATGCCAAAGGTGCTTCAACAAAGTACTGAGTAAAGGGTCTGATTACTTATGTAAATGTGATACTTCAGTGTTTTATTTTAAATAAATTTGCAAACATTTCTAAAAACCTGCTTTTTCTTTGTCATGATGGGGTATTGTGTGTAGATTGAGGGGAAAAACAATTTAATCCATTTTACAATAAGGCTATAACGTAACAATATGTGGAAAAAGTAAAGGGGTCTGAATAATTTCCGCATGCACTGTATACATTTTGAACAAGATGATCTATTTTGGATGCAATTTCAATGGAATTGATGGAGAGTGTTCACGTGCACACTGATTTAAAGCAACAATATTCAAGTGATATTGTATGCTATGAACTACTTACGGAGTGGTGGGGGCGCTTTTCACTACCCGGTGAAATGCAAGGCGCCAAATTCAAAATCCAAAAGTTGAATTATTAAACATTCATCAATATACAAGTGTTGCATAGTCATCAAAAGCTCTGCTTATTAGCAATATCACAGCGTTGTCAGATTTCAAAAAGGCTTTACGGCGAAAGCACAACATTTGATTGTTTGAGGGTAGGACCTCCAATATTTTACCATTAGCATAAATTCATAAACCATCGCGGTTCACACAAAACACATTTCACAGCGAAAACAAATCCCTTACCTTTTGAAGAACTTCCCAAGTGTCCAACGAAGACAATCCAATGGTTCTTTTGTTAGAAAAAGTCATTTATTATATCCATAAATCTCAGTTTGGTTGGTGCGTTATGTTAAAAAAAATCCAACGTCGAATCGGCCATTGAAAAGTGAAGAGAACGCGTTCAAATATACCTATAAACTTTTCCTAAACAAATCAAATACCAGTTAAAATGCATCCTTAGCTATCCTTTTATGAATATTAGCGATAACATTTCACTCGGATGGTCACCTATACCTTATATAAGTAAAATAAAGTGAAGGCGCCAATGAACTCACATACGAGAAAACTTGTTGACATTTGAGGTCCCAATGCAATTTCCTGTACCTATTCTTCCTGCTTACTCCAATCTCTCTGAGGCTTTATATATAGACTGTTGACATCTAGTGGAAGTCATAGGTACTGCAGTCTCAGTCCTGGTAACAAACGGATTCAATAGGGAGTGTGTCTAAGAGCCAAAGGTCACCAGAAACTGATTTCCGGATGTTTTTTTCTCTGGTTTTTGCCTGCTAAATGAGTTCTGTTCTGTTATACTCACAGACATTATGTTAACACTTTTAGAAACCTCAGAGTGTTTCCTATCCAATAGTACTAATTATGTGCATATCCTATTTTCTGAGCCTGAGTGGCAGGCATTTTGCTTTGGACACGCCAGACTCTCGGTCATTTCTTATCAAGATCGTGGGTAAAATATAATTGGACTGTCCATATTTTAAATATGTAAATAAATCAAGTTTTTTTTTGGGGGTGTTAAAAATTAGTGCCAGAAGGACATGGACCAGAATTGAACCCATGCCAAGTCATATGTGCATGCTCAAGTCAGTGACCCTAACCACAAGTCCACCCCAGGCCACGATTTAACTGAATTTTGATTCACTTGACACTTGTATGCCGTAACCTAATTGCTATATAAAAATGACGGTTGTTGATGTGTATGGCTGCATTTCAGATACAATTTTGTACATTTGAATGTTGCAGTAATAGGACCTAGGCGTAACGTTTGAGCTTGCAAGAGTGAAAATTATTTTGATGAGAGCAAGCCATGAACCCAATGACTGCCCACTCATGGAGAGAAAAATAACTGCTCATTTTCAGGGACTCGTTTGAATTTACTATGCAGCAGGTAAATCTTCAGCAAAAAAGAGTGATCAAGTTAAGATCCGTACTAAGCAGGGTCAATGAGTTGGCCAGCTAACTTTGATAAACAACCCAAATGATCTACTGATTTTCAAGAACATTAAGAAAACCAAAAACACATTGAAGTCTGGCTAAGTCAAATAGACAATGCTCATTTCAAGCTATCCTTTTTTTTTATATGAATATTTAGGCAAGTTAGCTGGCCAACTCATTGATTCTGCTTTGTAGTATACCTCTCAGATGTTGCGCCCCTATCTTATTGTGTGGATGTTTTATTGTTGTTGTTATACCTGCCAGGTAACCAGGTGTAGAGTGGGGGAGGAGAAGGAGGGGAGCACGGAGTTCCAATTCTCGACCACTTGGTGCCCTGTGGTGAGGAAGTTCATGGTCTATCATAGACTCTGGGCCAATGAGGACACTAAAGGATTTTTCTCTCTGTATAACCATGTTTTACCTCACGTGCTGTCTGCAGTCAAAGAGCAAATGTACTGTAAGGACCATGACAGAATGACATATAGGATTATAGTACCTAATAACCCAGAGCTTTTTCCGGTCAGGAAAATCTCCAGTCCCCGATAATATGAGGAGAGAATTGGTGAGAGCTGGCTGTCAATAGAGACACAGTACTTTTTTAGGACAATGTAAGGAAGCCTGGTGTAAAGAGGTCATTCAGGTCATCTACTGTCACCCAGGGTGTCACACACAGAGCAGGCCCTGTCCTGGCCCCACCTCGGCAGGAATGATAAGAATGGACATTCACATTCGCAGTTGTGAATGGTGTTTTTTGTTCATTTGTTTGTTTTATCAATTGGACTCAGGCCAGGACCTTTAGAGGGTCTTTGTTATTGGTCAACACCAGTAGGCAGCCATTGTCATTGGTCAGAGCATGTTCTGTGAACTGTGAAAGAACCTATGAGCATCAGCAACATCATCAGCAGCTCTGCCATTATACTGTGCCAGGGCTACATTTCCTGCAACACGGCAGCTACATTATCATACTTTACAATACCTCAACACAGGGACATCAGTGGGTAAGCCATCAAATACAACCCTTCTCTTTCATACCATACTAATCTACCTTCAATAGGTACACTACACTCTTTCTGTTTCACTGAAAACCATGCCGTTCACCCACCAACCACTGAGTGTGTTTCCTGCTATAATGAAAACAGATAGTGATTGTTTGAATCAGAGGTACACTAGAAACACAGTTCTTGATGACCAACCTACCTTCTTGACCAGGGGAGGGATTGATGAATGATTGAACGAATAAGAGCTCTGCTTCCGTTTTCAGCAGTACCGCCCCATGTGTTCCTCTTTGAATGACGGGATCGACGCGGTGGACATTTTTGTGTGAGGGGGGGGTATTTTGTGAAAGAGGTGGGTATTCCACTTCAGATAAAGCACAGAAGTTCCCTTCACAAAGACAGATCTTTGCTTTATATTTTGTGCTTGACCTTGATGCCCCCCGGGCAGTGGTGATTTTACCGTTTCAATCTTGGTGGGGCAAAATAATAAATAAAAGGGGGCACTGCATCGTAGTGCCAGCAAATACACAAAACAACACAATACACAAAACAACACATTAATTGCACTATAACAGTGCCCACAAACTGTTAGGGCCTACACAAAGACACAAAGCTGCCCAAAAGCAGAGCTTTCTTTTCAGCACCATGGAGTGAATCCTTACCACTGCAACACCTGGCTATCAGCAGAGCCTTGTCTGGCAGCGAAACAGTTAATTCAGCCTTATTTACTGCTTAAAAAAAAACATAGTTGATATGGCGGACTTGCTTAAACAAAAGTGGTTTCTACTGACAATTAAAATGTACAAACTATGGCATAAGGGGACAACGAGCAGATAAGAGGCAATCTGTAATTTCCTTTAAGACATTAATGAGAGAGCTAGGACAGAGGTAGTCAATATAACCATTTGTTCAGGACTTTTTAAATGTACAGCGACAGAATTCCGAACATGGGCCGTTCTTACAGTATTATCCCTGTACACCAAGTCAGAACTGTAGGATAAATAAAAGGGGGCATATAAGCAGACAATGAACGCTCTTACAATATTCGATAATAACATTTCTCTAAAACAGGCTATAGGCTACATGTGCACCATCAAGTCAGAACAGAAGGCTAAGTTATGAAGGGGAAAGGGACCAAATTATTAGGGTGAGGCACATGTGCTACTAACGGCTTACTACACAACATACACTTATATATACTGTAGCTAAGAAAGTAATACTATCTCCCTTGCATATTACATAATTTATGCGGCAGATAACAATACATTTTAGGACTCACCTTGTTTTGCTGTGCTCACATGAACAGGAAAGTGGTGCGGCGGTCCTTCTTGTGGGAAAAGTTTGGCATCAAACTTTATCAAAGTCTGGCATTCTCTGGATTTATCAAATCAAAATCAGTTTGTCACGTGCGCTGAATACAAAAAGTGAAGACCTCACAGTGAAATGCTTACTTACAGGCTCTATCCAACAGTGCAAAAAAGGTATTATGTGAACAATAGGTAAGTAAAGAAATAAAAACAACAGTAAAAAGACAGTGAAAAATAACAGTAGCAAGGCTAGATACAGTAGCGAGGCTATAACAGTAGCGAGGCTACATAAAGGCACCGGTTAGTCGGGCTGATTGAGGTAGTATGTACATGTAGATATGGTTAATGTGACTATGCATATATGATGAACAGAGAGTAGCAGTAGCGAAAAAGAGGGTTTTGCAGGTGGTGGGTGGTGGGTGGCGGGACACAATGCAGATAGCCCGGTTAGCCAATGTGCGGGGGCACTGGTTGGTCGGGCCAATTGAGGTAGTATGTACATGAATGTATAGTTAAAGTGACTATGCATATATGATAAACCGAGAGTAGCAGCAGCGTAAAAGAGGGGTGGGGGGTAGCCGGGTAGCCATTTCATTACCTGTTCAGGAGTCTTATGGCTTGGGGGTAAAAACTGTTGAGAAGCCTTTTGGTCCTAGACTTGGAGCTCCGGTACCGCTTGCCATGCGGTAGTAGAGAGAACAGTCTATGACTGGGGTGGCTGGGGTCTTTGACAATTTTTAGGGCCTTCCTCTGACACCGTCCTGGATGGCAGGCAGCTTAGCCCCAGTGATGTACTGGGCCGTACGCACTACCCTCTGTAGTGCCTTGCGGTCGGAGGCCGAGCAATTGCCATACCAGGCAGTGATGCAACCAGTCAGGATGCTCTCGATGTTGCAGCTGTAGAACCTTTTGAGGATCTGAGGACCCATGCCAAATCTCTTTAGTTTCCTGAGGGGGAATAGGCTTTGTCATGCCCTCTTCACGACTGTCTTGGTGTGTTTGGACCATTTTAGTTTGTTGGTGATGTGGACACCAAGGAACTTGAAGCTCTCAACCTGCTCCCCTACAGCCCCGTCGATGAGAATGGGGACGTGCTCGGTCCTCCTTTTCCTGTAGTCCACAATCTTGGTTACGTTGAGGGATAGGTCGTTATTCTGGCACCACACTGCCAGGTCTCTGAAGTCCTCCCTATAGGCTGTTTTGTTGTTGTCGGTGATCAGGCCTACCACTGTTGTGTCGTATGAAAACTTAATGATGGTGTTGGAGTTGTGCCTAGCCATGCAGTCATGGGTGAACAGGGAGTACAGGAGGGGACTGAGCATGCACCCCTTGGGGGCTCCAGGGTTGAGGTACAGCGTGGCAGATGTGTTGCTACTCACCCTCACCACCTGGGGGCGGCCGTCAGGAAGTCCAGGATCCAGTTGCAGAGGGAAGTGTTTAGTCCCAGGATCCTTAGCTTAGTGATGAGCTTTGAGGGTACTATGGTGTTGAACGCTGAGCTGTAGTCAAGGAATAGCATTCTCACATAGGTGTTCCTTTTGTCCAGGTGGGAAAGTGCAGTGTGGAGTGCAATCGAGATTGCATCATCTGTGGATCTGTTTGGGCGGTATGCAAATTTGAGTGGGTCTAGGGTTTCTGGGATAATGGTGTTGATGTGAGCCATTACCAGCCTTTCAAAGCACTTCATGGCTACGGACGTGAGTGCTACGGGTCTGTAGTCATTTAGGCAGGTTGCCTTTGTGTTCTTGGGCACAGGGACTATGGTGGTCTGCTTGGAACATGTTGGTATTACAGACTCAATCAGGGACATGTTGAAAATGTCAGTGAAGACACCTGCCAGTCGGTCAGCACATGCCCGGAGCACATGTCCTGGTAATCCGTCTGGCCCTGCAGCCTTGTGAATGTTGACCTGTTTAAAAAGGTCTTACTCACGTCGGCTACGGAGAGCGTAATCACAGTCGCCCGGAACAGCTGATGCTCTCATGCATGCCTCACTGTTGCTTTCCTCAAAGCGAGCATAGAAGGGATTTAGCTCATCTGGTAGGCTTGTGTCACTGGGCAGCTTGCGGCTGTGCTTCCCTTTGTAGTTTGTAATAGTGTGCAAGCCCTGCCACATAAGACGAGCTTTGGAGCCGGTGTAGTACGATTCAATATTAGCCCTGTATTGACGCTTTGCCTGTTTGATGGTTTGTTGCAGGGCATAGCAGGATTTCTTATAAGCTTCAGGGTTAGAGTCCCGCACCTTGAAAGCGGCGGCTCTACCCTTTAGCTCAGTGCGAAAGTTGCCTGTAATCCATGGCTTCTGGTTGGGGTATGTACGTACAGTCACTGTGGGGACGACGTCCTCAATGCACTTATTGATAAAGCCAGTGATTGATGTGGTGTACTCCTCACTGCCATCGGAAGAATCCCAGAACATGTTCCAGTCTGTGATAGCAAAGCAGTCCTGTAGTTTAGCATCTGCTTCATCTGACCACTTGATTATAGACAGAGTCACTGGTGCTTCCTGCTTTAATTTTTGCTTGTAAGCAGGAATCAGGAGGATAGAGTTGTGTTCGGATTTACCAAATGGAGGCGCTTTTTACGCATCTCTGGGTGTGGAGTACAGGTGATCTAGAATTTTTTTCCATCTGGTTGCACATTTAACATGTTGATGGAAATTAGGTAGAACTGATTTAAGTTTCTCTGCATTAAAGTCTCCAGCCACTAGGAGCGCCGCCTCTGGGTGAGTGGTTTCCTGTTTGGTAATTTCCTTATACAGCTGACTGAGTGCTGTCATAGTGCCAGCATCTGTCTGTGGTGGTAAATAAACAGCCATGAAAACTATAGCTGAAAACTCTCTAGGCAAGTAGTGTGGTCTGCAATTTATAACAAGATACTCTACTTCAGGCGAGCAGAATCTAGATACTTCCTTAGATTTCGTGCACCAGCTGTTGTTTACAAATATGCACAGACCACCCCCCCTCGTCTTACAGGAGTGTGCTGTTCTATCTAGCCGGTGCAGCATATATCCCGCTAGCGGAATATCCATGTGCTCATTCAGCCACGATTCCGTGAAACATAGGATATTACAGTTTTTGGTAGGATATTTGTGATCGTACCTCGTCTAATTTAATGCAGAAACATTATGTACAAAATAATTTACAAATAATGTGAAAAACACCCACATAACAGCACAATTGGTTGGGTGCCTGTAAAACTGCTGCCATTTCTTCCGGCGCCATTTTATCCAACTTGAACAGGAAGGTGGTGCGGCGGTCCTTCTTGTGGGCAAATTTTGTCATCAAACTTCATCAAAGTCTGGCATTCTCTGGATTTATGGTCCTTTCAAGACAACTGGGAACTCTGAAAAAAACAAGGTTGAATCATGTCGTCAGTGATCTTCAGGTCGGAGCTCTAGAAAAGAGGCCTGAGTTCCCGCCTTGGAATTCCGAGTTCGATGACTGTTCAAAATGTATTTCCCAGTTGGAGTTCCCAGTTGACTTGAACTCACTGAAGTCTGAGTTTCCAGTTCTTTTGAACATGGCAGAAGTTATTCTGGATTGACAGCATGGCCAATGTATTCTAACTTTAACCATGGTGTTGAATGTTTATCCTTTTAAGCTTAGAAAAGAGACCCTTAAATCCAGACATGGACCACACACCCACTCCACTGAATAGCAGGCTAGTGATTGCTTTGCAACACTTGCAGTTAGCCACTGATTCCTTCCAAACCACTCTTGTTGAATTTGCGATTTCCAACTTGTGTCATGTTTATGTCCAATGGCCGATGAGCACCGATGCGTTTTATCTATAATTTATCTTTATATGACAAGGATTTGCCAGTATGTTGACATGATTCATGATGATGAATGCTTGTCTAGCTTGCTGAAAGTATGATGTTGACATGATCAGTCCAATCAAAGCTACGGTAGATATGTGATTTGGTGTAATTTTATCTGTGGCTAATGACCTTGAGCCTTCCTGGATGGGCACTTCTAATGTAACGCTATGGCAGCACCCAAGGGGCTTGAATTTTTTAGCTCTCCCCATAGATTTTACAGGGACGTAGTGTCCCCATGAGTGACAGAACACTGAACCAAACACGGCGCAACGAACGAACATTACAAACCCCTACGCTCCATATTTTCCCGCTGGCTTCCCCACCACCACAGAAAGCACTGAGCTAGGTGGAAACACCTGCATTTTGCAGCTGCCTTAGTCAGGAAAGCAAAAAAAGTTTGTATCCGGCTTTATTAACGCAAATAATCTTTTATTATTATGATATTTTTTTACATTGCTTGCAAACTGATGTGACACACATATTAAATGCCAAAATATAACAAACAAAACAAAATATATGTATATTCTTTGCTAAACAGGTGGGGCAGAGCGGGTCGCCACTGCCCCCTGGCTGCAAGCAGGTTATTTGTTTGTGTGGGAGAGATGCTCGGTTCTCTCTGGTCAAGGTCATCAGGTCTACTCCATGTTTCCACCAGGCGTATTTCTCTTATTTATAATTGAGTAATGTATGTGTGAGTATCCATGACTGAGTGAAAGAGAACATTTTGTATTTTAGGTTTGAGAGGTTTAACCTCAGCTCTCCCACATGCTCCCTCAGGTAGGCCAGGGGAACAGCCCAGGGAACAGGCCTGGGGCTCTGGGTGTGGAAACTGGGGCCTGGAGCAACAGAGTAAGGTAGCACCAGGCACCACAGAGAGCCTGTTAGGCTCACGTAACGCTGGGGAGAGCAGGGCTCTGGTCAAAAGTAAAGCTCTACAGGGAACAGGCTGCAATTTGGGATGCTGGCAGACCAGGGAGAGCTGGGGGCATAGCTGTGTGTGGCGGGAGCCTCTACATTTCGTTCCAGTTAGGAACTCTCTCAGTGGACCTGGGTTGCATTTCAAAACAAGCGGCCGGCCGTGAACGAAGCACACACATAGTTGCAGGGAGGAATGACGTATATAGGCACACACACAATTACAAGAACATTATTTTCTCTCCCATCTCCACCCACCAACTACATGGTCACATTCTGCGAGCAGTGTGAGCTACAGGGGAGGCAGAGAGGGGAGGCAGAAAGGAGAGGCAGGGAAGAGAAGGGAGGCATAAAAAGGGCAGGCAGGGGGAGGAGGGGAGATGGAAAAGGGGCCGAAAGCCATCTGACTGACTTCCTCTCTTTTTATTTCACCTTTATTTAACCAGGTAGGCCAGTTGAGAACAAGTTCTCATTTACAACTGCGACCTGGCCAAGATAAAGCAAAGCAGTGCGACACAAACAACAACACAGTTACACATGGAATAAACAAGCGTACAGTCAATAACACAATAGAGTCTATATACAGTGTGTGCAAATGGCGTGGGGAGGTAGGCAATAAATAGGCTACAGTAGCGAGGTAAATTACAATTTAGCAGATGACGATGTGCAAGTAAAGATACTGGTGTGCAAAAGAGCAGAAAAGTAAATAAAAACAGTATGGGGATGAGGTAGTTAGATTGGGTGGGCTATTTACAGATGGACTATGTACAGCTGCAGCGATCAGTTAGCTGCTCAGATAACTGGTGTTTAAAGTTAGTGAGGGAGATATTCGTCTCCAGCTTCAGCGAATTTTGCAATTCGTTCCAGTCACTGGCAACAGAGAACTGGAAGGAAAGGCGGCCAAAGTAGGTGTTGGCTTTGGGGATGACGAGTGAGATATACCTGCTGGAGCGCGTGCTACGGGTGGGTGTTGTTATTGTGACCAGTAAGCTGAGAAGGCGGAGATTTACCTAGCATAGACTTATAGATGACCTGGAGCCAGTGGGTCGGGCGACGGATATGTAGCGAGGGCCAGCAGACTAGAGCATACAGGTCGCAGTGGTGGGTGGTATAAGGGGCTTTGGTGACAAAACGGATGGCACTGTGATAGACTGCTTCCAGTTTGCTGAGTAGAGTATTGGAAGCTATTCTGTAGATGACATCGCCGAAGTCGAGCTTCAATGCCATACAGCACTTCTTCCGTGGCCTCCAACTACTCCTAAACGCTAGTAAAACCAAATGCATGCTTTTCAACCGTTCGTTGCCCGCCCCCGCCCGCCCAACTTTCATCACTAACATGGACGGTTCTGACCTAGAATATGTGGACAACTACAAATATCTAGGTGTCTGGCTAGACAGTAAACTCTCCTTCCAGACTCATATTAAACATCTCCAATCCAAAATCAAATCTAGAATCGGCTTTCTATTTCACAACAAAGCCTCCAAACTTACTTACCAAACTTACTTACGGTTGAAAAGCATGCATTTGGTTTTACTAGCGTTTAGGAGCAGTTGGGGGCCACGGAAGGAGTGCTGTATGGCATTGAAGCTCATTTGGAGGTTAGTTAGCACAGTGTCCAAAGAAGGGCCAGAAGTATACAAAATGGTGTTGTCCGCGTAGAGGTGGATCAGGGAATCACCCGCAGTAAGAGTGACATCATTGATGTATACAGAGAAAAGAGTCAGCCTGAGAATTGAGCCCTGTGGTACCCCCATAGAGACTGCCAGAGGTCCGGACAGCAGGCCCTCCGATTTGACACACTGAACTCCATCAGCAAAGTAGTTGGTGAACCAGGCGAGGTAGTCATTTGAGAAACCAAGGCTATAGAGTCTGCCGATAAGAATACGGTGATTGACAGAGTCGAAAGTTTAGTATCTTGAACGTGGCCGAGGTGCACCCGTGACCCGCTCGGAAACCGGATTGCACAGCGGAGAAGGTACGGTGGGATTCGAAATGGTCAGTGATCTGTTTATTAACTTGGCTTTCGAAGACTTTAGAGAGGCAGGGCAGGATGGATATAGGTCTATAGCAGTTTGGGTCTAGAGTGTCACCCCTTTTGAAGAGGGGGATGACCGCAGCAGCTTTCCAGTCTTTAGGGATCTCGGACGATACGAAAGAGGAGGTTGAACAGACTGGTAATAGGGGTTGCAACAATGGCGGCGGATAGTTTTAGAAAGAGAGGGTCCAGATTGTCAAGCCCAGCTGATTTGTACGGGTCCAGGTTTTGCAGCTCTTTCAGAACATCTGCTATCCTGATTTGGGTGAAGGAGAAGCTGGGGACGTTCGGGCAAGTAGCTGCGGGGGCTGTTGGCCGGGTTTGGGGTAGCCAGGAGGAAAGCATGGCCAGCCGTAGAGAAATGCTTATTGAAATTTTCGATTATCATGGATTTATCGGTGGTGACCGTGTTACCTAGCCTCTCACAAAATGAATATTGAAAGATACATTTGTTGCCATGCATTTCGCATAATAAAGTGCTCTCATCCATGCTTTGCCACCAAGTTCTACTCTAAGTTTGAAAATTGGCCTGAAATGTTAGTGCTGCTTTGTAACATGATGTCCATTCTGATTCCGAATGCATCCACCTGGGCTCCAGTGTTTTGGCTCCAGTTGGCTTCTGTGTATGTGTGCATACTTGTGTGTGTGGGCAAGAGCCGGATGGAAAGAGTGGAAGTTAAAGAAAGCACCATTCTGTTCCACAGTCAGTAACACAGGGAGCCATAGTGCTGCACCAACACCGGCTGCAATGACACACTCATTGTTGATTCAATGCAGAGCCAGAAACAAACCGAATCTTGGCCAAGAAAACAAGCACAAATGCCATAAACAATTACATAAATGGCTGTGATCAAGCTGACTGCTTATTGGCCACACGGACATTCCATTCAGGCATTCCTCTACAGATGATTAGAGGTAGGAACAAAAGTATTATGACACCCTTGATGCATGCTTTACCCTGAGGTCAGAGTGCAGGGAAAGGTCTACAAGGGTGTTGTGAAAACACTAACGCTGCCTCCACAATACATTCAACATCTTAGCTACTTCATTCACCATCGGCCAATCGCTGAGCCGTTTTCCAAGTTGTCAATCGGACCATTAAGAAGGATTTCGAGTTTAGGCAATAACATGTAACCACACAAAAGGAGAAGAGGGCATGGAGTAGGCATTTGGAAAGTAAAAGCACATGTTGACCAGACTGGAGGGAGGGAAGGAGGGGGAAGCAGCTGGATGGCTTGTTATTCTCCTACGAATTAGGCCTGTGTACACAGACAGCAGCAGTAGGCCAGGCTTGACCTGTCTCTCCTCTGAGGATTGTAGACTCACAGGGCCCACCTCCTCTTCTACCACTTTACTACTGGCTGGACACGATACACAGTATTGGGGGAGGGAAAGCTGATCCTAGATCATTGCCTAGAGGCAAATTCTACCTGGAGTTTTCCAAAAGGGAAGCTCCCTCGTCGCTTATGTAAGAGCAGCTAGATCAATGGCTATAAGCTGGGCCACAAACTTTGTCCTGTGGCAAAAATGATCTTCTGGCAGTCTGACTAGGAAACGGTCCTTAAAGCAGCAATCAGCAGTTGAAATAATAACAGTAGCCTCCCCGCCACAGCTTCCCCGCCAGTTTTGTTCAAAGCTGAGGGATGGGGCTGGAGAAATGTAACCACTCAAATTCACAGAGCTATGGCTGCAAGGACTGATGTTGCATAATATCCAAATATAGTTTTAACCATGTTTCGATGATATCTAGAGTTTGTTTACATTAACTTTCTTTACAAATATCAGAGTAAAACAAGCTTATATTTTGGGTTGTGATGAGGTACAAAAATAAGCTCAAAAATATAATTAAAATTTATATTCGTCAAGAATCAATGGGTACATATCAGTGGAAGCTGCTGAGGGGAGGACGGCTCATAATAATGGCTGGAATGAAGTCTTATTGCTGGAATGGTGTGAATGGAATGTTGTTATCAAACACACACATCAAACACAAACGTATGTGTAGACTGCAGATTGTCCCTTTAAGACAACTGCAGTCTACGGCTGGTTTGGCTTTAAATTGTTAACGTGGCCAGATTATATTAGTGATACTGACGTTTAACTCACTGAGTACAGTAAGTTTGTTTAAACAACTTAGCCACCTAGTGGAGAATAGGCACTTGAACAGGATCAATGCCAGCATCAAATTAGTCCCGTCCACCAGCCTAATACTGCATCTCGCTGATGAGAGTAATTAGCCTGGGCACAAGGTTAGTCGGGGGGAGAGAAAGAGCGAAAATAAGGATGACACTCAGATTAACAATAGGTTGACATGTGTAAACAAGTGTGCCCAAAAGAGCTGCTGACATATATGCCTCAAATTGCTGACTTGTTAGAAGGCAGCTAGCTGACCCAGCATTGCTCCCTGCCCCCCTGTCTACCAGGCAGGAATGGGACTGCAGAGTCATCACTCTCTCTCTCTCTCTCTCTCTCTGGCCCCCACCCAACCCACTCTCTAATACACACGCGCATAAACACATGTACATGCTATCATTACAGCTGCTGATTCATTTACAATGACAATACACAAACATGCATGGTGACATAACTGTCTGACAAGTGGTAGATGTACTGTACATTCACAGCAGTATGAAAAGTACCCTGAACTCTTGAAGTACTCTTCTGAAGGGAGAGGTAAGGTACACATGACATGGTGGAGTGGCTTTCCACTGTACTATGTGACTAAACAGCAACACAATCCTACATACTATTTTCACAGGATTACATTAGTGACTTGTCATAATCACAGTCCTTTGAAATGTCATTAAAATGTTTTGGTATTTCAATTTCATCTTCTTTAAAAATTGTAAACTGTCAAACGTTATGTGTTTAAGTTAAGTAACATCCAGTAGTAGATCAAGGTGGTCAGAATGACGATAGTGTGTGAATTACTCCGCTAAACCCTCATAAGATTCTCAAAGAGGAACCCATCTTATTCTCAATCCCACTCAGGGTCACGGTCGAGATAAAACAGAATCAGATGATATTGGTCAGGAAATGAAAGAGAAGAGAGAAAGCAGAAGCAAAAGGCTACGTCCCAAATGGCACGCTATCCCCCATGTAGTGCACCACTTTTGAGCAGAGCCCCAAGTAATGCACTATATAGGGAATAGGGTGCCATTTTGGACACATACACAAGATCTGGATCACTATAAAGCCTGTTTTAATAAGCAGCATAGGAGCTGGTACCTGCTTTGAAACTGTTGTGTCTATGGTTTTCTGTGATGTGGTGGCTGGGGTTATTACAAACAGACTTTTCCACGAAAGTCAAGACTAATTTCCCTTCTTATACAGTCTCAATATTACGAAGTGATGTAATATTTTTTTTTATAAAAAGCATAACACGGTATGATTAAAGAATGTTGTCATGGCATAATTTAGATCATAACATGATAATGCTGATGATTCAATGTTATGATTGGATGGCTCGATGTTATGCTGACTAAACATTGATTGATTTTATATTGAAGGACTGTGCATCCGACACACCATTCTATAAAGTAGACATGTGAAATTTCACCGGAATGACTAAAACAGACTGATGGCCAGTCTTGAGAAAATGCTTCAAACATTTTGTACAAATGTCTGAAAGATACTGAAGGCCAGAAAGTAACTCTTAAAACATCCTCCTATTCCCTCCTAGTGCCTCATGGACTGGATACATCATCTCATAGCTTCTTTGTACCTGCTCCTCCATGTTTGTTTACATCCTCCATCATGATCAAACATGGCCCAGACACCACTAAATGCTGAAGCCATGGCACCTTTCTTCTTCGACCAAGCAATGCAGTCGATGTTGACTGAGCTGAGGCTGGCGTGCAGCTCTCGTCTAGTGGAAACCAGACAAAGCCTTCCTGAGAGATCAAAGTCAAAGTCCTTTCATTCCTGATGTATGTGTGCTAGAGATCAGAGCGGTGACACACACGTAAACATGCAAGGGTGTGTGTGTACACACACACAGGCTCAGAGAGAGGGGCAACATCAATCCATCTGACCCGTCTGTCTGCAGTCTCTCAGTAGCGTTGCGCAGCAGAAGTGTGTGTGCCAACGCCACTCCCTCCAGTCTCCTGAGAAAAATGATGCTGTCTGCCTGACTCAGGTCAGCATCAGACTGCAGCAGACAGCACTGGTTACATTCAGACTCATTCCTAGGAGCAGAACACAAGTCTCAAATCACTTTCTATTCCCTGCATAGTGCAATACTTTTCATCAGAGTAATACATCATATAGTGCACTACTAATGACCAAAGTAAGCAGCTGTGAATAAGTGAAAAGATTATGGATATTCATCGGTCTTTTCAATGTACTTGATGCATCACCATAATTTAGCTAGAAGGGAGGGTGAGCAACTCAATGACATGATGGAAAAGCAGAAGTGTTGGTAGTCCACTGTATAAATACGCTGTGCTCAGCTGCTCGCGGGTGAATATCAGCAGCATTAAAATAACACAGAGCTCCCTATATCTCAACACTAGGGGTCTGCCATGTTACAGAGGTCACAGGGAGGGTGAATCAGTCAGGCCAGGAAATTAATTCACTTCACACAACAATACAATTTCCCAGCAAGCAGCTCCTCTACTCTGCCTCAGGCCACAATACAGGCCCCAGCTGGTTTCTCCTCTACTCAGACACAGGGTCCGTCCCGAAGTCCACCCTACTCCCTATGTAGTGCATTACTTTTGACAAGGGACCATAGGGCAGTAGTGCACTATATAGGGAACAGGGTGCAATTTGGGACACAGCCTTACACACATCCAAGGCTTCTGACTATCCATTCTCCAACGGTCTGCATGGCTATAAATTAGTCCAGGCTTTATTGATGGACGGCGGTCCAGCTGTGTGTAAAAAAAGCAGACCTGACCACATCAGAAGAGTACAGAGGAAAGAAGTGAGCCACATCACAGGCAGTAGCCTAATGCAACTGCTTCACTGCTCTGCAGCGATCCAAACCCCAAACCACTGTTGGAGGGGTGAGAGGAGAGGGAAAGACAGGGCACAGGATTTGAAGCCAGAGAGAGAGGAAAGGGGGGAAACGAGTATCCTGCATTGCACTTCCGTGGCCCATCATTGACTCTACATCCATGGGCACACTGCCCTTGGAGAAGTGAATTCAGATCATAGCATGACATTCATTAAGGTCAGGCCCATCCAGAACCAGTCATCAACATGCCCAACCAGCTGGTCGGCCTACAGTCTCAGACAATTTAATAAAGGGGTGATGACCCCAGAGATGCATGTAAACGTATCAATGGATGAGTACAACCGGACCATGTGGACCTCAGCTGGCCTTTAGAACCATGTGGACCTCAGCTGGCCTTTACTGGCAGCACAAAACCACAACAGATGTGGAAGAGAGCCTAGTACCCCTTCAACCAACACACACACACACACACACACACTCTTGTGGACTTCTGAGGCCATTTGACAGTTCAGGCATGGATTTACTCCACAAAAGGGTTAGAATGCAGGCTAAATAGAACATCTGAATGGAGTGTACTAGTTCCTTTTGAAGTGCCTTGGTCTAGGAAAGTCAGCTGCAAAGACTTCCATGTCAATCTTCACAGTCTAGTGTTGTTTCCGAGCATGAGAGAGCAAGAGCGACAGAGAGAGAAATGGTGGAAAAGAGCAAAGTCGAAGGACTACTCATGGCATCACTAAGTCTCCACAGCAACCTGTTGTGACGAACACATACTTTCCTCACTGACTGCAATACACTGTTGAGTCGGTGGAGTGTTGCAAGTGGAGCTTTCCTTGTGTTTCCGAGCACTATTAGGGCATCACAAACACTAAAATCAGCAACAAAAAAAAACATCCTCTTACTGTCAACTGGGTTTATTTTCAGCAAACTTAACATGTGTAAATATTAGTATGAACATACGATTCAACAACAGACATAAACTGAACAAGTTCCAAAGACATGTGACTAACAGAAATGGAATAATGTGTCCCTGAACAAAGGGTAGGGGGTCAAAATCAAAAGTAACAGGCAGTATCTGGCATGGCCACCAGCTGCATTAAGTACTGCAGTGCATCTCCTCCTCATGGACTGCACCAGATTTGCCTGTTCTTGCTGTGAGATGTTACCCCACTCTTCCAACAAGGCACCTGCAAGTTTCCGGACATTTCTGGGGGGGGGAATGGCGCTAGCCCTCACCCTCCGATCCAACAGGTCCCAGACGTGCTCAATGGGATTGAGATCCGGGCTCGTCGCTGGCCATGGCAGAACACTGACATTTCTGTGTCCTGCAGGAAATCACACACAGAATGAGCAGTATGGCTGGTGGCATTGTCATGCTGGAGGGTCATGTCAGGATGAGCCTGCAGGAAGTGTACCACATGAGGGAGGAGGATGTCTTCCCTGTAACACACAGCGTTGAGATTGCCTGCAATGACAACAAGCGCCGTCCGATGATGCTGTGACACACCGCCCCAGACCATGACGGACCCTCCACCTCCAAATCGATCCCGCTCCAGAGTACAGGCCTCAGTATAATGCTCATTCCTTCGACGATAAACGCGAATCCGACCATCACCCACGGTGATACAAAACCGCGACTGGTCAGTGAAGAGCACTTTTTGCCAGTCCTGACTACTCCCCCTAACCCATCTATACAAACCTGAATTGCATTTGTTGTATTCCATTGTGTGTAGGCCTAAAAATCATAAATAGGGAGATCTTGGCCCATCTTAATTTACAATGCTGGTGTAACATCTTGCATCTGGGTGCAAAAAAACAAAGCTATTATGTACACAGATGGGGAATATCATTGAGGTTTCTTGTAAACTAAAGTCTCATCTCACTTTTGGCAGAACATTGCTGTTTTGAGCAGATTAAACGCTGGAAAAGTACCACAGACAGAGGAGAGGAAATGTAGGCAATAAGCGGTGTGTGAGCTGGATGAGGTTGGGTCTTTTTTTGTGGAAAGCACCAGCCAGGACAGGTTTCAACCAGCTCCTCATCCAGCTCTAAGGCTACAAAGACAGTCATAACAACTTATGTCATTCCTTAGGGTGGTGAGAAGCAGGTTAGTGGGATATGCTGCCTTTGATCAGGAGCAGATAACAATTGAAAGATGATTTAGGATCAGGGTCATACACATTTCACTAGTTGATCCACAAGACATGGTCGTCAATCTTTTCAATTGCCTAACCCTAAAAAAACACATTTGATCCATTTCATATCCAACAAAACCAGTACACGTAGTTCTGCCGATTCATCCAACTAACAGCTGATTTGAGATTTATTCTGTGTGATTAGGGTGCCACTCTGTGTTCAACTTTGAAAACTACAACAGTATTTACATTTGCAATGACTTCCCCCAAGAGGATGTCTTAGGCACTGCTAATCCAGAAAGATGCATAAAAATCAGAGAATGCAGCATAATTTCTGTTCTCAAACTTTATTTGAATTATGTTCAAAATCCTGCATTAATTTAAAAACCAGACAACACTTGTTGGGTTAACCACAGCAAAAACAAGAACCAGAGTACTTGGGGGTTGAATCTTTAATTTTCTCAGCCATTCTGTTGGCTGTCCATCCATGATCGACAGGTACAAGTCTGTAAAAAGTGCAGTATGCATGTCGAGTGTTCAATAACTGCGATATAGTCCCAATGCTTTAAAAAGGAGTGGCCTCAAGATATTCTGATGCTGTGATCTATAGGGGTATAGTCTCACGGGTGACACCCACCTCGTAAATTTACTCCAAATGCTCTTCCTGGTTTGTTCCTATTGGTTCATTTCCTGAGGTCAAAGGTCTTCGTGCTCTTCTGGACTTTTTACTGTTTCTGCCTCATTCTCCTCTGAAAGTAACAAAGACAAAACCACTTGAAAATAAAAACTGACCAGCACAAGTCCCACACCCCTCAACTCGTGTGCTCTACAAGGCAACACAATATCCTTGTGTGTTTATTTTGTCTTCATGTATAGTGCATGCTGCAAAAGGAATCACCTCATTGAAGTTTCTCTAATTATAACAGATACTTGCTTGATCACGCACTGCTGTCAAATACAGCGTCAACCAAGAGTCATCTGCAGTATTTCATAGAGAGTATACGGTTACTGTAGTAGTAACTACAGTGTACTTAACCTGCCAAGTCAGAGTGATTTGATTTGGATTTAATGTCATTCATGGTTGTGGTCAACAAGACTTATTATGCAGATTGCAGTTACATAAAAATAATATTTCAATAACACAAGATAACTATACTCAATTAAAGTGTGTGGTCATGTATATAATGCATTTTAAAATCATAAATCAACTAGTCCAGATTGTTATTATTGATTACCTGGCTCTGGCATTTTGACACAGACTCCCTCCTGTTCCTCGTACCTGCTGGCACAGATACAGATGTAGCTTCCTTTGTTGTTCACACACTCCTGGTTCTCCGCAGTACACACAGCATCAGTCTGCTCACACTCGTTCACATCTGAACAAATCAACAATCAAATTGGTTTTCGGCACTGTCTGATGACAATTCTGCCAATTACTATAATTTGTTATATTTATTGAAAGCATTAACTCCCCTCAGTGTACTAATTTCATGACGCTAGAACCAAGCTAATGTATTCAAAATAGCTTCTGAAGTTTTATAATTGTATGTTCGTTATTGGGAAAAATTTTGTAATTTTTTCAATTTCCTGAAAAGTTGTTTGAGACAAGAGGTTATAAGACAGAGAAGTTTTATGAAGCCATTGTACATCAGCAGTTGGCAAAGTACTTGTATAGTAACAAACAGGACCATCCTCAGTGAACGTCATAAAAAAGTTAAACATTAAAACAAAAAAAGTTTACCTTTTTAGATAAAACAATACTAAATATATTCACATCACCAAATAATTGATTAAAACACACTGTTTTGAAATGAAGGTCTACGGTAGCCTCAACAGCACTCTCTGGGGTAGCACCATGGCGTATCCGGAGGACAGCTAGCTTCTGTCCTGCTCTGGGTACACGACTTCAATACAAAACATAGGAGGCTCATGGTTCTCATCAAATTCCAAAAAAACACAGTAATTATGACAACTTCCGGAAGACGTCCTCCAACCTATCAGAGCTCTTGCAGCATGAACTGACATGTCCATCCAATCAAAGGGACGGAGAATGAATCTAGTACTGAAAGCATACACTACAGCTAGCTAGCACTGCAATGCATTTAAATTTGGTGGGTTGTTGACTCAAAGGGAGAAAGACAATAGTTTAACAGTTTTGAGAAAATGAATTTCTTAAAATTGAGAAGAGAAAGCCAGCTATATTTAATTGAATGCAGCTAGCTAGTTTAGCCTACACTCAAACAGAGAGGGATGCTATGTTAACTAGCTAGCTATCCATCACTAGAACACTTCCAAGTCAAGGTAAGGTTTTGGTTTTATTAATTTATTTCCACCAGGGCCTGCCGGTGCAATGCTAAACTGCTTACTAACTGTACTGTATGATTGCAGCGGGGTCACTTATGTGTTGGTTCTAGTAGCTATGTTGGCAATGACATTATCTAATATGGTGACAACAATGTAGGCTGTGTGTAGCGGTTATGATATGACAGTGTGTTTTGCACTGAAGTCCACAAGGGAAGGGAAAAGGTGAGGAGGAGAGTACGTAGATGCAAGAAGGAATTATACACAACAAGCAAAAGTATCATGCTGTTCGTATGTGGCTGCTATGAAAGTGAACTGTGTGATCAGGGGTGTATTCACTCCGGCAAACAAAATGGGGATCAACATACCTGAATTTGTCCAATAGAAACTTATTTGCAACTGTTGGACTAATGACTACACCATAGATCAGCTAGATGAAGGCAAGAGTGTGCAAGGCAGCATTGAATGGGTCACGGTATGTCACCTTGATTACTTTAATTTCTCTCGACCTGTGTACCTACGTTGTAATCTTTCATTCATAGGCTAGGTTGTTGCCACCTCATGATGGGTATAGGTGAAATTTGAGTATTATGTAGTAGCCTAAACCTATCGATGTTACATTGAGCTGGGTGAATAGAATATGAATGACAGTCATCCAATATGCTTTATTACAAATTAGGCCATGCTCAAAACAAATAATCATCCTCCCTCATCTAAAACGCCACTGACCGCCAAGGAGTTACAAGCACGTCAATAGGCATTCAACAACATCCATGTCATCCCTTTTCATTTAAAGCTGCAATATGTAACTTTTTTGGCAACTGACCAAATTCACATAGAAATAAGAGTTATAGATCTGTCATTCTCATTGAAAGCAAGTCTATGAAGTGGTAGATCTGTTCCATGTGTGTTATTTCTATGCATCCCATTTTTTTAGTTATGAAAAATATATTTCACAGCAGTTTAGATGGTGCAATGATTCTCTACACTATACACTTGTTTTGTCACAAACTGAAATTAGGCAAACCATTAGAATTTCACCAGGCAATGGCGGAGCGATTTCTGCCTAGTGCATCTTTAAAGCATAAATGGATATTTAAGCAGAGTATCTGACTGACTTAAAACATGGATCTAGGTTTAGCATGTAGAGAAATGTAGGGATAGCATTGCAGTGCGAGTGGTAATGTACTGTATCGTCCTGCCTTTAAGGTAGTGTCCAGACTATGGACATACCTCCATTGTGGACGAGTTACTCTATGTCCAAAACTACTGCCTCTCTGTTACTGGCCAACAGGGTAAACAGGCTGGACAACTGACAGTGGCTTAGGCATCAGGGAGTGAAAGAAGGAAGGATAAAATAATGAAGAAAAGAAAGGAAAGGAAGGAGGGAAGAAAGGAAGATACTTCCTTAGTATTCCACCAGGGCCATACTGAAAGTGGGCGTTGCAAGATAGAAAAGTGGGAGGATCAACACCAGTGCGTTTGTTAAAACAGCTAATTGGGCAGATTGGTTGCCACAATACTTTTGTGTGGCTGCTTCCTTGTAGCATTTTCGCTAAGCCAGTAAGGCACGTTAGGAGAATGAGGTTAAGGTTAGAAAATGGGTTAGGCTTAGCTAAAATGCTACAAGGAAGCAGCCTACAGCCACACAAATCTGCCCAACTAGCGGTTACTTTTCAATACACCCACTTGTGATGATCCTCCCACTTGAATTGCAAAGCCCACTTTCAGACACACTCCACGTATGCAGTTTCCCATGACTCCCTACCTGTGCAGGTGCCCTCTGTGTCCTGGTACCCAGGAGCACAGCTCTGGCACTTATCAGGCCCTGCCCCAGTACAGCCTGAACACACCTCGTCACAGCCTGCCAGAGAGGAGAACACGGAGGTCAAATGTTAATACTTGTTTAAAGTTTATTACAAATAGCTTAGTCAGTATACATGTTTATATTTTCAGTCCTTAATACAATAGCTGTATCCATCCAACAACATAGCAAATATGGTCCTCTCACTAAGTAGTAGACCACAGTTGTACAGTACCTTTACAGGAGAACGAGCCATCCGTGTTCAGACAGTACTGATCCTCTTTGCAGAGGGGAGGGTCGTTCAAACACTCGTTCACATCTAGGGTCACACAATGAAAAGGAACAAGAAAAGTGAGTTTGATCTTGATGTCAAATTCATGACAGGGAAAGTACTTATTATGCCATGAAAAATGATGCCATGTATGAAAAGGTCTCTCTCACCAAGACAGGTCCCCTCATCATCCTCCCCCCAGCCAGTGTTGCACTTCTCACAGTCCTCATTGGTTAGACCAGTGCAGGTCTTGCAGGAGGTGTGGCACTCTGTAGTGTAGGGAATTGAGTGGGAAAGGTGGTCAAGATGCATGCCCTGCTCCAAATAGACACCAAGCCTGTCCCCTAGGCACATTGCTTAGATCTGAAAGGACTGGATTTGTGTAAACCCATTGTTAAAAAGAACATGCAAACATAATAAACCAATTACCTGTGCATAGTGAAAACGTGTCGTTCCTAATTTCATTGAAGTATCCGTCCATGCAGTTCAGACAGAACTCCTCCTTGTAACCATGGTCACAGTTGCACCTGCCGTTACCCCCTCGTGTTCCGTCACCGTCACACACACCGTTGCCATGGCAAGGCCTCTCGGAACCCCCCACACAGGCTGTCAGAAGGAAACAGATGATTCTCATTCACCCATGGCTGGTTGGTATTAGTCAAATAAATGTGGTTTTGGAGGAGTATGTGTTTACCATTGCAATCAGGGCCAAACGTTCCCGTCGAACAGCACACCTTGATGGTATCAATGCAGAGCCACTGATACAGATCAGGATGCTTATTTTGCCTGGATTCGAAGAGAGAGATGTCAAAAATCCCAATACACATTCGAATTGTAGCCTGGAAGTTCAGAGATTCCACAAGGACAAATATAGTGATAAGGGGTCTTAAGATCTGATGTCAGTGGCCTATGCTCCAGAAGTAAAAGGACTAAGTAAGTAAGTAAGTAGTAAGGGGTTTTGTGCTAATGAGACATGTGCTGCCCTCTTGTTCTAGCTGAGCAGTCAAGTACTCACCTCTTGAACCACCAGGTCTCAAAGTGGTCCTCGTGCTCCTCTACCATGTGGTTACAGTCAAAGCTGCTGCTGTCACACAGATTCTCCAGAATCTCAACTAGGCGGATCTCACTGAGGAGAGGAAGCATCGGGAAGAGACAGAAATCAGCTTCTATTGTGCTACTGGGTCAACAGAGAATACATGGTCTGGGTCAGCATGACAAATAGGTTTAGCAATCACTGATCAGAGCAAGCAGATATGTGATAAGCACAGCAACAGTCCAGCAATAGGAGGAATATTGTATTATGATGAGTGGTGTATAGGAATCTTACCTTGTCTCATATTTGGAAAGTGCCCTCTCCTCCCAAGCGGTGTTTCCTCCACCAAAGTTCTGCTTTTTCGTTCGGTCCAATCCCTGTTGGAACAGTAGTGTGAAGATGAAGACTAGCTAACCAGACACAGATATTGGCAGTCATTTGATCAATGGTGAAAATGTACTACAACACTGTCTGATAATCTGGGTGTAAAGAGCACACACGTTGGCTAATTATTAGGTCCAACTCCCACATTATAAACTGGTCTAACGTTAATTGACTGACTGGCGTTGTGATGCTCCGTCACATTACATAGCCTACATCAAGGTCAGAAGAGGAGGGCTTCGTTACATGAATGCATTAGAAGCACAATACACCATCATTGGTTGCCCACTGGTAAATAAAAGCACATCAATTGGTTGTGGTTTGATTCAGACCAATTGATAGCACTGCCCAGTTAGCCAAGGCAAATTATACCCAGAACATTTCAAACTCACCTTACTGAAGTTATCAGCTATCTGTTTGCAGGTATTACATGAGCTTTTTAAGTCTTTTGCATAGATGCATTGTGATAGTGAAATAAAAGCTAGGCTACAAAATAGCCACAATAATTGATTGAACGATAGCATTCTGGCTAGCTAACGTTACAGTTGAATGACTCGAAGTTTCATATCATAGTTAATGTTACACACTAGACACTGGCCAGCAAGCTTCCTATCCCTAAAAACGGCAGCACAGAAGCTAGACACATATACCACAATTTATTGGAAATTAGCTAGCGACATCTATGCAAAACGTACGAAAGTAATATTTACATGCAGGTAGAAAAAAAAGAGCTACCTTTTTTTTATTTCCGCCTCAGCCACTTGGTACGATTGTGGCTTGTCGTGATTTGCCATTTTGCCCATCAATCACGGTGAGTACCAATGACATTCCGCCACGCGTGGGACAAACGTCTTCTTTCTACCCACGTGGAAAATATGTTGACGTTTCCAGATTTGTGCGCATGCGGCCTTCCTATATACTTCTACGTCATGGCAGAGAAAAGGGCTGCGTCGGGGCAATCACTGTTGTTTTTACTCATTTCAGTGACTCTATTACATTTGTTTATTTGTCCTTTTACAAAAGTTGAAGAGAGTTTCAACTTACAGGCAGTGCATGATATTCTTTATCACAGACTTGATTTTGAAAAGGTAAGACTGAGATCTACACATGCATCAGCCAACTAACGGTAGCTAGCAGCGTGTTGGCTAATCTTCTTCACACATGTAACATTGCGGTGCAAATGTTTGTTGACAGTGTTACACTGGATCCTTTTCATCTCTTGATGAAGATTTCGGCAACATTACATGCCCGTATATTATTTTGTGCCCACCCAAACAATGCCAGAAATCCATTACGATGTTGACAGTATCTTCCCTCTGTCTCACCAGTATGACCACCATGAATTCCCCGGTGTGGTGCCACGGACATTCCTCGGACCTGTACTCCTATCAACGGTCTGCTCCCCACTGATCTACCTGCTGTCACTACTGGAGGCTTCCAAATTCTACACACAACTGATGGGTAAGTCTTGCTGCTATTATATGATATCCATATACAGCAGTGCAATGGAGCAGACCTGGGACCATAGAATTTTCATTTTTGGGACTACTCAATTGTTTCCATAGTGCCAGACAAACTAAATCAAGTAGGTCTTGATATGTAAATGATAGGTCTGTCACAAATCAGTCCACTTACTCAAATGTATTGATGTGTACCTTTTGGCTGTCCAGTGCGAGGTTGCCTGGGAGTGTGTGTGACGTTAGCTCTATGGCGCATGCAGAGGGAGGTTCGGAGGCAGTTCGGGTCGACAGTTGCGGGACTGTTCTGTCTCACCTGCGCCTCACAGTTCCATCTCATGTTCTACAGCACGAGACCCCTCCCCAATGTATTCGCACTGCCAATAGGTAAGAGACACTGATATATTGAAGACATGATTGTAGTATAAAGCTATCTTGGATGAAAATCTAATATACACATGTTTTCAGTATAACTTATGCATCAAAATACTGTTGGAGACAAGCCTCATGTAGGATTAAAATCTATAATAAAAATGTCTACCAATGTGCTACAGGAAAGATTCATTTTATTTTTAGAAATTTCAGATAATGTACATAATATCTGCAGTAATAGTGGAAAGATATTGTTTCACAGTATTACTTACTGCAGTGTTGTGATTGGCTGTGATATTCGCCTATTGATTTCTCCCGGCGGAGTTGCACCTGTGGTCAAAATGGGAAAGCTGTTATGTAGTGGATATCGGATGAAGTGGCCAATGTAAAAATCGCTCTGCCATTTCCTGTTGGCTGCAACTCTACACTGTTTGCTCAATTTCTGTGAGAAAACAAGCGCTGAATATTGTAGGGAATCATTGTGCCAAAATCAATGTGAAGTACAATACCGTTCAAAAGTTTGGGGTCAATTAGAAATGTCCTTGTTTTTCAAAGAAAAGCACTTTTTTTAATTTTTTTTAATTTTTATTTTAAAATAACATCAAATTGATCAGAAATATGTTGTAAATGACTATTGTAGCTGGAAACAGCTTATTTTTTATGGAATATCTACATGGGCGTACAGAGGCCCATTATCAGCAACCGTCACTCCTGTGTTTGGGGGTAGAAGCTGTTTAGAAGCCTCTTGGACCTAGACATGGCGCTCCGGTACCGCTTACCGTGCGGTAGCAGAGATAAGTCTATGACTAGGGTGGCTGGAGTCTTTGACAATTTTTAGGGGCTTCCTCTGACACCGCCCTGGTATAGAGGTCCTGGATGGCAGGAAGCTTGACCCCAATGATGTACTGGGCTGTATGGACTACCCTCTGTAGTGCCTTGCGGACGGAGGCCGAGCAGTTGGTCCCCTCTTTGTTGCTATATCAGCCTCCACTCTTCTTGGAAGACTTTCCACTAGATGTTGGGACATTGCTGCGGAGACTTGCTTCCATTCAGCCACAAGAGCATTCGTGAGGTAGGGCACTGATGTTTGGCGATTAGGCCTGGTTCGGAGTCGGTGTTCCAATTCATCCCAAATTGTTTGATGGGGTTGAGGTCAGGGCTCTGTGCAGGCCAGTCAAGTTCTTCCACACCAATCTCACAAACCATTTCTGTATGGACCTCGCTTTGTGCACAGGGGCATTGTCATGCTGAAACAGGGAAGGGCCTTCTCCAAACTGTTGCCACAAAGTTGGAAGCACAGAATCGTCTAGAATGTCCTTGTATGCTGTACCGTTAATATTTCCCTTCACTGGAACAAAAGGGCCTAGCCAGAACCATGAAGAACAGCCCCAGACCATTATTCCTACTCCACCAAACTTTACAGTTGGCACTATGCATTGGGGCAGGTAGCGTTCTCCCGCCAAACCCAGATTCGTCCGTCGGACTGCCAGATGGTGAAGCCTGATTCATCACTCCAGAGAAAGCGTTTCCACTGCTCCAGAGTCTAATGGCGGCGAGCTTTACACCACTCCAGCCAACGCTTGGCATTGCACGTGGTGATCTTAGGCTTGTGTGCAGCTGCTCAGCCATGGAAACCCATTTCATGATACTCCCGAAAAGAGTTATTGTGCAGACGTTGCCTCCAGAGGCAGTTTGGAACTTGGTAGTGAGGACAGACGATTTTTACGCACTACGTGCTTCAGCACTTGGCGGTCTCATTCTGTGAGCTTGTGTGGCCTACCACTTTGCGGCTGAGCTGTTCGTTGCTCCTAGATGTTCCCACTTCACAATAACAGCATTTACAGTTGACCGGGGGCAGCTCTAGCATGGCAGAAATGTGATGAACTGACTTGTTGGAAAGGTGGCATCTTATGACGGTGCAACGTTGAAATCAGTGAGCTCTTCAGTAAGGGAAATTCTACTGCCAATATTTGTCTTTTGGAGATTGCATGACTGTGTGCTCGATTGTAAACCCGTCAGCAACTTGTGCGGCTGAAATAGCTGAATCCACTCATTTGAAGGGGTGTCCACATACCTTTGTGTATATATAGTGTATTTTAGGAGTCTTTTCTTCCAGCAGTTTCTCTGATGATAATCTTGTGCAGTTAAAGGTCTGTTATGTTTTCTTCCTAGTCCTGTTGGCGTTCACTGCATGGATGGGGCAGAGGTACGGGTCTTTCCTCTGTCTCTCTGCTTTCGTCATCATCGTGTTTAGATCAGAACTGTCTCTCTACCTGGGTCTGATGCTGCTCATGTCATTACTGAGCAGAAGGCTGGGGATCCTTCAACTCCTCTACTATGCCATTCCTGCAGGTGCTCTGTCACTAGGTAAATATGTTACCAGAAAGACAAATTCTGGTACTGGAGAACTACAGGGTGTGCCGGCTTTTGCTTCAGCCCAGCACTAACACCGCTGGCTAAGCTATAGTAGTTAGATGAGTCGGGTGTGCTGTAGCTTGCCTGGAACAAATGCATACATACCCTGTAGTTTTTCAGGATTAGAAGTGTTATAAATGTATAAGCTCTTTTAGATGAACGTCTAATTTTGTCTTCTGTCTCTTTCAGCTTTGACTGTCGGCATTGACTCATTCTTCTGGAATAAGTTGATTTGGCCCGAGGGTCAGGTACTCTGGTACAACACCATCCTGAACAAGAGCTCCAACTGGGGAATATCCTTCACTTCACTCAATGCCTGTTATACACTCATAACAACAATGTTCACACAGTCAAATAATTAAATCATTCAACACAGCTTTAGACACCTGCTTCTCCTTGATCGATTCTGACTTAGTATAAACGTTTGTGAAAGTAATGGGTTAATTATCACGGAGAGCCCACTTTTGATCCGAAAACAACAACTTGCTATCTTTCCTTGACTTTCTCCCCCAGTAAACCGCCCCCTTTCTGTGGTACTTCTACTCTGCTCTGCCCCGTGCCCTGGGCTGCGCAGTGCTGTTCGTCCCCTTAGGCCTGCTGGACAGACGGACGCGCACCCTGCTGCTGCCTACTGTAGGATTTATCCTGCTCTACTCTTTCCTGCCCCATAAGGAGCTACGCTTTATCCTCTACACCTTCCCTGTGCTGAATATAGTGGCCGCAAGGGGCTGCTCCTTCATGTAAGGAGAAAAATGCTGTTATTGGCATGATTGTTGTCTGTTCAGGGAGGTCAATTTAGTATAATAATCTTGCAAAAACATGATTAGTGCTTATTTTGACATTTTTGGCCTTCAGGATGTTTTAGTCACAGTTCAATTGTAACAATTGTCTTTCAGGGGACATGTGGTATGGGCTTTAAAAAAGTGTGGACACAGAAACCACATTGTATAATAATGTTGAAAACCTCTTAATTCTCGGTCCTACAGTCTGAACAACTACCACAAATCTTGGATGTATAAACTTGGCTCCTTAATCGTGGTTGGCCAGTTGGTAACAAATGCTGCATACTCCAGCATATCTCTGTACGTGTCCCATCACAACTACCCTGGAGGCCGGGGGGTGCAGGTACTACATAAACTAGTACCATCTACATCAGGTAAGAGCAGTGATGTGGTGGAGGGTAAATGCACGTCAAGGCTGTTGACATGCCTTTCTTATTTTGAGTGCTCGTTTAACCACCTTTTGCAGAAAATGTAGGGAGCGTTAATTTACTCGCTGTTATCAGTGTTTACCCACCTATTTTTTTTCTTTTTTAAACCACTATCACTTGGTAAGAGGTTATACATTATTGTTATATAATTTCAGTTATCAAATCAGACAGTGAGGAAAATGTCATGGTTGCAAAAACACTGATTTAAAGGTTGTATGTAATCCATTGCTTCTCCTCAGATGTCTCTGTTCATATTGATGTATTTGCTGCCCAAACTGGAGTGTCACGTTTCTTAGAACTGAACAGAAACTGGAGGTTAGTTTGACTAGGTATTCTATTCTGGAATATAACTGTTTCCAACCTTTTTAAATGGATTCTAAGGATTCAGCTTTGTGTTCTATTGTCAGGTATGACAAGAGAGAAGACGTTGGCCCTGGACACCCTGATATGAAGACATACTCCCATGTTTTGATGGAGGCCAATGCCACCCACATAGCACTACTCAAAGACTCCCACGTGCCTTTGGCCTTCATCCAAGGTTACAGCAACATGACGTTGAATGCCTTTCGGTTTCCTTTCTTCAGTATAAACCTGGGAGACAAACTGGTGTTGCTAGAAAGAGTACCTGACCCTGAGCATCCCAGTTGAACTGAGGAAAGTGATGTAGTTTTTCAGGATGTAGTATTTTCTTATGACCAAATTGTAAATAACCAAAACTAAATTGCAGTGTATTGAGTGTTCTGTTTTCAATCACTCTTTTGGGATATAAGTTGGTTGGAGACAGATATTGGTAGGATACACTGATAGGATCACCTGTCATTTACATATTTTTTTTTAAGTCTGGCTAGGCCAGCTTAGATCTCCATTCACATGCAAAGTGTATACAGCCCTTTCATTACTTCAACTGAAAATTATTCATATCCTCCAATTTTACTCCACCAAACCAGGTAACTGGTTTAATGTCTAACACTTCCTCCAAACGAAGTGGTCAGATAACCCCAGTTCAATAACTGCCATCCTTCAAAACAGTGCATTTCTTTTTTTCTGAAATAAGTTCAAATAATTCATTATGCTAGTGCTCCATTTCATGTTTTGTATGTATTTATAGTTTCAGCTCATCGTGAGCTTTGGAATAAAACTGAAGAGGAAATCTTTGTTGACTTACAAGGAAGTACTTGAGGCAATATTACATGCTTTGAGACCACTTTTCAGAAAGGTTACATTTATGTTGCAAATACATTCCCTTGTGACTCTGTTCTCCATGACAGTGTTCTCCCTACTAAACATCACACTAAGTGAAACTGGCAGGTAGTGCCTTAACTTTTCTAGTAAGAACATATTTTCAGTTCCCAAACATTTTGCTACAGTGTCCCCTACCAAACATGGCAATTTTTGTACACAAAGCATAAAAAAATGTAAACCGGAACAAAGGATTACATAAGAAACCTTTTATTTACAAATGACCACAATTTGCATGGTTCCAGTCTGAATGCTTCCACATTTATGAAATTAAGTTGTTATAAATCATTATTTATAACAAATGTACAGTACATTTTACTTGACAACCCATAATTTAATCCCTTGAAAATAAATGTAATTGTGCTAAAGACATATCAAACAAATTGCTTCTGCAAAAAAATACAGCAATATCTTGCATAATATTAAAATATTTCAGCAAGTTAAAAAAGCAATTTCTAAATCAACAGTACCATGAGCCACATTCATAATGAAATAAATAACAAACTTAACATCTTTCAATCACAGCATTTATTTTTGGGCCATGTATTCATTTAGAAGAAAAAACCCAGCATCTTGTTTCTAATATTTTAAGCCATTTAAATTGAAAGACTTGATTTGCGCATCAAAGTATTTACAGCATTTTGACCTGAATTAGTTTTGGATAAGGCACAAGGAGAGAGAAGACAAAACTTTGACACTGAAAAAAATAAAGACAAGAACAAATATTCACAACCCCTACCGCTAAATGCACCCCTCCCTCCCTGACACTTTTCACTGAGTCTCGGACTGATGCAAGTTCTAAAGTGTTGACAGTAGTACACAAAATGCAATTAACAATAACTTCATTAACAATTCCAAATGCGCTCATGTTTTGAAAATGAACCTCAGTGTATTCTCTATTCTCCTTTAGTTACCCCTGAATCTAAAAAGGGTCATTTCACAGTTCTATGAATTGGACCTCGCTAAGGAGCCTCATAACAGCAATGGTTTTAATCAGTGCTGATAATAAATTAAGGGTAGGTTGACCTTGAGAAAGAGAAGCCCCTCCAGGTTTTCTAGTAATGGCATGGGCTGATTCAGAGCGCAGTTCACACTGGCTGTGCTGAACAGAATCTCTGCTGGGACAATGCTGGGAGGGCAGCCCACGTAGCGAACAGCGACCCTGGCAAGGTCAGGCCACAGTAACTTCTTCAGGTTCCAATAGTCCAGTGGATCACAGCTTTGATCAAGTATGTCCTCCTCCAAGTATTCCAGCACTGCCAGCTCTGATGATTTTGGCTTGTCCTCCTGTTTTATCTTGTGTCTGATGTCATCCATGAGCGCCCAGAGGTTGTCCTTGTTGTTTGAGGGAGAACCGTTTGATGAAACTGGGACCTCTCCACCACATCCGTTGGATAGCGAAGGCTTTATCTCAATTGAGGTAGAAAGGGACACCTGAAGTTCACTGATGAGGTCTTGTTTGCATTGCTCCGCCTCTTCCTCTGTGAACAAGGAAGTCTTGTACCGCGGGTCCAGCATTGTCGCCCAAGTGTACCTGGGGTCGTGTAGGGTCGACGACATCCTGCTCACCATTGCTTCCTTCAGAGACTTGAGCATGTTGTCGATGCCCATCGTCTCGTCAAAGAGCATGTCTATCTTCCGGTTGAGGATGTGGATCAGTGGTATGACTTGACCCAAAGTGGCAGTGCGATTGCTCATCTCCCTGCAGGCCACTTCGAAGGGCTTCAACGCATTGCATACTGACTGCATCACTTCCCACTGGTCGCAACTGATCATTTCCCTGAAGTTGCACTCTATTGACATCTCGTCAACCGCTTTCTTTTGTTCCACCAGACGTTCAAGCATGAAGAAGGATGTCCTCCATTTTGAGGGAACGTCCTGGATGAGGCAATTTTCAGGTAGCTGGTAAACCTTCTGCAGTTCGGCCAACTTCTCCTTTGCTTTGTCTGAGCGATACACACGCTCGCAGATCTTCCGAGCGATGCTTAGAAGGTTCTGGACCATCCTCTGACTCTTTATGGCTTCGTTCACAATTAGATCTATGGTGTGTCCGAAGCACTGCACAATGACATGGTCGTTGTCCTCCAGGACATTTGCAATGGCATTGTTGTCGGTTACAGTGAATCCTTTCTTCAGCCCTAAGGAGCGGATCCAGGTGTCCCAGAAGTATTCGAGCTGCTTCTGTATATTGAGCATGTCATGGTCACAGTCTATCTGTGACACACTGAGGAGAGCGGAGCAGTGAAAGTCCTCGCCCTGAGGTCTAACACATGATTCGTATGAAACCCAGTGGGCAGTAAGAGTCAGAAATTCCCGAGTCTGGCTAGTGACCCAGATGCTTGTTGTGAAATGGACGATACCACTCTCGGCCTCTTTCAGGTGTGTGAGAACAACCTCCTTCACCCTCTCATACATGTCTGGTATGGCAGTGCTGGTGAAATACGAAGAGGAGGGTAGAGAATACTGGGGTTGAAGATACTCCAGTAATCGATTCAAACCAGTGTTCTCTACTAGGGCTGATGGCTGAAGATCCAGTGCAAGCATTTCGGCAATGAGTTTGGTGATTCTTTTGGCAACCGGGTGGTATTCATCAAATCTTTCACAGTTTTCGTCATACACAGAAGTGTCCATGAGTTCATGTTTAACGTGAATTTCAGCAGACGGCACATCACCTGAGATAGTACTGTTACTTTCAAGAAGATTTCCATGAAATCTCTGCATGTGCCTGAATAAACAACTAGTTCCGAGGTTTGTCGTCTTTTTGCCCCGACTTATTGTGCGGCTACAGTGCAAACAAACCACCTTAGTGGGATCAGAAGGGGGAAATAGAAAAATGATTCCACAGCTTTGATGTCTTTTTACTGAACACAGAGTTATGTGGCTTTTTCTCTTTGGCAGGGCTGTTAGTCAGTTTGGCTGGAACAGCCTCAGCAGCAGAGAGAGTAGCGTAGGGATGAGGTGAGGAGTCCTTATCATTTGTGCTTTTTTGGTTTTTGAGGACATCGGGGTGCCTTCTCATTAGATGCCTCATCAAACAGCTGGTTCCGAAGTCTCCCCGTTTCCCCCGGCTGATGACACAGGGGCAGTATCGGCAGAGGGCTTTAAGCTGATCCACTGGAGAGACGATGAAATGGTGCCACACTTCGGATTTCACACGTTTCATGATTTTTTTTATTTTGTTGGAAAATTGAACTCGCCGGATCCTCTTTCAGGCCTGAGCCCTCTAGAGACCGATCACACAGTGAGGGAGGTAAAGGAACATCCTCATCTCTAAGTCCAAAGCAGAGATTGAGGGAGGAATCCTGTTCTGAATGGTTTGTGTCTTCAGACTCCTTCACATCCATGTTTTCATCTTCGTTATGGGGCACTTCGTCGGATATTGTTTCTGGGGAGGATGGAGCGAAGGGGGATTCTTTTTTAATCTCCACTACTGAGTCCTGATGCAGCTGAGAGCGAGACAATAGTGTTGGTGGGTTTGTATATGGTGGTGGGATGTTCGAGCCCTGTCCATTTTCTTCAATGACAATTTCTCTGTGGGCTCTCCACATATGGCGAATCAGACAGCTAGTGCCCAAGTCCTTTCCATTTTTACCCCTGCTAAATTCATTCATGCAGTGTATGCATACTGCTTTGGAACTGTCAGCAGGGGACAGGTAGAAATGCTTCCACACAGCTGATCTTCTACGAGAACTTGAATTTTTGGGAGTTGCAGCGAGGCGCTCACATCCACCGCCATCCATCGCTTCTTCATGGTTGTTGTTGGAATGTGAGGATGAGACTGTGCCAGTGTAATTTTTGGAATCCTTTTCGAGTTTTGGTAACACTTCTTTGGATGATATGTCAGAGCCCTCTGCTGAAGAGGTGGACGGTGAAGAGTTATTTCGTGAGGCAGGAGTAGTAATGCTAGCTGCCAGGCTTTCGTTGTTTGATGAATTTGAGGGGGGTATTACAGATGAGGCAACTGAAGCAGTCAGAGTATTTGAGGAGAGGTCGCCATCTTGTAAAAGCACAGTGGGGTGAGCCCTTCGTACGTGCCTCATTAAACAACTTGTACTGAGGTCCTTCTCGTTCTTACCTCGACTGAACTCTTTCATACAGTACATACAGATTGCTTTGGTACTATCGCGTGGAGATATGCAGAAATGGTTCCAGGCAGGGGATTTCTTCCTGGGATTAGCGTTAGTGGGACTTCTCATGGATGACAATAGGCTTTGAGTGACCGCATCCATCGCAACATCATAAAGAGTGCTTGTGTACCCACTAAGCATACTACTATAATCATCTGTATCGTCTCTAGTAACAAAGGGGCCTATAGAACTATCATACGATAACCTTTCATCCTCTTGGGTCCCCTTCATACTGTTTGGATCCTCCTCTTCCTCATTATGTTCAGATGTGCCATTTTCTATCTTGACCTCAGTGTTTAGATTTAGGCTTTTGTTTGAAATGGCTGGAGAAGTAGGCCTAAGAGAGTCCTCTTTATCACATGCCTCATCTGCTTCATTGACAGACTCATTAATTGTTAATTGTCCATCAACCTGAGAAATAGATAAATTGTCTGGTTCCTCCTCATGAATAGAAGCCACGGGGGAAGAGTCTTTAGCCAGTGTTTTAGACGGACAAGAGGTTTTTGCGTCTGCCGTGTCATGGGGGGTGGTGCTGTATGATTTAAACACGTAGCCATCTTGCCCCTCAATCTTTAGACATGTTCCTTTTGCCTCTCTTTTCTTGTTTTCTATGCCATTAGTTTCGGAGTCTACTACATCTCCTTCACTCTTAAGAGAGAGGTCTTCCTCTCCATCCATGTTAGCCGACCAAAGTTCTGGGAGAAAATCTAATTTTCTTATCTAATGCAGCTTGCCAAAAGTTCATGAGTCATGGGTGTGTGAGCATTTCTCACATCAACGTTTTAGTCTGTTTGTCCAGATCAGAAGGAGCAAGCTTGTAGTCCATTTTCTCTATTTACGAACATGTCAAGAGAAGTTTCCACCTTTTAGTAGGATCTGGAATGAGAGAGAAATTCAATAAAACAGTTGATGATATTTCAGCAAATAGCAGATCACAAATTGACAGACTAGAAACTGTTTGTAACATGTCAGGCTGCAATCCAAACGTCCTCACATTACCCCTAAAACAGATGTTGTTTTAGGTTATATTATATATTAGCCATGCTTAGCAGTACGACAGTGTAGAGTTCTACCCGATAATTAATTGCACCCACCTGGTGTCCCAGGTCTAAATCCGGCCCTGATTAGAGAGGAACAACAACAAAAATGCAGTGTAACTGGCTTCGAGGTCCAGAGTGATACTAGCCTACCATTGTTTAGGTGGTATCCCACCCAAAACATGTATTCAATTGGTTTCAATGTTGGTGCGCATTGCTTCCAGCAATGACTAACTTTGTGGTCATTTAAGCCCAATCTATGACAAAATGTATAGTCTAACATTCATTGGTGACATTATCAATATTCAAAGTAGGTATGTTGATAATTTTATGTAATTTAATCATGGGAGTATAATTTCCCAATTTATGATTGAAAAATAGCCTAGAATACAACACATTTATTGGTTATCAAATTAATAAACGGTTTCATGGTTGCAGTAAGTAAACCTTGTTAGCAACAATGTCTTTAATTTGCCTATAAATCAAACTGCTTATTACACAGTAATATTGAGTGTTCTTTAAGATCAACTAACCCAGAACAAGAGACAAATGGGGATTTAATCGTTATTCATGCATGCAGCCAGTCAGCTACCAGCAAACCACAACGAATGTTGTTTCACCAAGATTGTAGCAACCAGACATAATCCGATCTCACAGGTGATCGGATCATAATTATATCTGGAATCTAGACAAAACAACTAGAGTAGCATCATACTCCTGTTCTAACTAGAACGTTATCCAACTGCTAACTAGCTAGTTAGCGTGACAGCTAGCCAGCTACAGGAGCCTTATTTCCTGATACAACGTTAGTTGGCTGGCTAGTACTTTTCCGGGTAGTTAGCTAACGAGCAACATCCAGGATTAAGGTGTGACACGTTGATTTGCTTTAAAATAGTTAATATTTCACTCACAACTCATCATTTGGAGCCCCTTGAGGTAGTGCTAACCTAGCTAGCCAGCCAAGTTAATAGCAATGCCAGTGTCTGAGGCTAGCTAGGTATCACACTAAACCTAGCTAGCTACACCAAAACAAAACATGCGCGCACACACGCCATATGGGTTTCTACAACAGAAATCTGAAACCGTAACTTCACAAACCGACTATCATTTGCTCTACATGTGAAGCAGCCTATGTATTAACTGGGAACAGTGTCCGATACAGTAGGGAACCTGGTCGTGCCAGCTAGCTAGGCCACACTGGGCATAACCTGCCTGGTGAGACAGAACCAGATCATGCCCTGGTAATGGAACAGAAGAACCACAGACCGACCGAATCAGCACATTACTCACGACGTTATTTTTAAAAAGAGACCCCCTAGAAATCCCAGACCAAGATAGTATACATACCTGGAAATGTTCGTGTATAATTCACTGGGTTTCTGTTACTAAACAGTTCGATAGGAGCCGTTTGATTGACCCAGAGGGGGATTTACCTCTTTGCTTTGTCTCCTAGCGGTTGACGTTCCGTCGAAGCAGGTCCGCACAGCGTCGGACGGAAGGAACACGCTTCATGATGTCACTGGGTTGAAGGGCTTTCCAACATGGCGACAGGGACAATCAGAAACACTCTGAACTCTGAACACTTCTTAATAGATCGATACGTGCATACTATTTCTTGACAGACGTTATGATGCATCATTGGGATGGTTTGCATATGCCATCGCCAACACATTGACAATGATCCATTTCCCAACGGTGTTGTTTGTTTTTCTCTTGTTATCACTGCTCTTAAATTTTTACTTTACCAACGGGGTTTCTTGACCTGAAGTGTCTTCCCCAGGGGCACTGAAATCATCACGGGAGGGCATATGGTTTACACAACAAAACTCGACACATTTATGAACATATTTGACTTGTCTTATTTATAGAAGCACATGCATAACAAATTGTTATGAAAGGCTTGCTGTTAATAGTCATTGTTCACTAATCACTGCTGAGAACAATGTGAATGTGAAATCTAAATGATTCTATATGTGGAGTGAGTCTACATTTAGACAGTGTCTCAGCCAGCATAAAACACACATTAAATGGGAATTTGAATGTTAATACAGGCTGAACTTAGAACAAATTACTAGGCTTCATGTATGTAAATCCTCATGCATGCTTTGAGGCGTCACATGACCAGGGGGCAGATGGGGCCAAATATGGTGGATATTTTTCTCTGGCCATTTGTGAACATATTTGAAAGGTTGTGGGCTTTCCCTCTCTCGCGTGAGCATGCTTTTCCTCGTGAGCTCATGGTTCTTCCATAATTTCTGCCATACTCACGCGAGAGAGGCAACATCTGGCTCAGAGGTGTTTTTGTTATTTTATTAGGATCCCAATTAGCTGTAGCGAAAGCAGCAGATACTTTTCCTGGGGTCCACACAAAACATGACATATTACAGAAAATGTATTGACAAGAACTGCTCAAGGACAGAACTACATACATTTAAAAACAGCATACATAGCCTACATATCAATACATACACACAAAATATCTAGGTAAAATAGGGAAGAGGCATTGTGCTGTGAGATGTTGCTTTATCTGTTTTTTTTAAACCAGGGTTGCTGTTCATTTGAGCAATATGAGATGGAAGGGAGTTCCATGCAATAATGGCTCTATATAATACTGTATGCTTTCTTGAATTTGTTCTGGATTTGGGGACTGTGAAAAGACCCCTGGTGATATGTCTGGTGGGGTAAGTGTGTGTGTGTGTGTGTGTGTGTGTGTGTGTGTGTGTGTGTGTGTGTGTCAGAGCTTTGTTTAAGTTGACTATGCAAACTATTTGGAATTTTCAATATATTAATGTTTCTTATAAAAAGAAGAAGTGTCCTCAAGTCTTAGCCAAGAGAGACTGGCAAACATAGTATTTATATCAGCCTTCTGATTACAATGAAGAGCAAGACGTGCCGCTCTGTTCTGGGCCAGCTGCAGGTTAACTAGGTATTTATTTGCAGCACTTGACCACATGACTGGACAATAATCAAGATAAGACAAAACAAGAGCCTGCAGGACTTGCTTTTTGGAGTGTGGTGTCAAAAAAGCAGAGCATCTCTTTAGTATGGACAGATCTCTCCCCATCTTTACAATCATTTAATCTACAGTGCCCTCCATAATTATTGGAACTGGGATGCATTTTTTCTTATTTTGGCTCTATACTCCAAAAGTTTGGATTTGAAATCAAACAATGACTATGAGGTTAAAGTGCAGACTGTCAGATTTATTTTTAGGGTATTTTCATAGCACTTAATGACTACATCAAGCTTGTGAGTCTACACATTTGTTGGATGCAAATATCATACCCCCCCCAAAAAATGCTAACCTCCCCTGTTGTTGTAATGATGAGAGGTCAGCATGTCTTGGGGTTATGATATTTGTGCGTCTGGAACATCATTATTCACTATTCATTCAGGATTATCCGTATTCATGGTAGCATCCACATGAATGTAGAAGTGTTTAGAAACATATTGGATTCTTATTTCAAATAAAAATGGCTTCAAAATGACATAATACATTATTTACCATTCATTTCTATTGGGCACAAAATAATCTGAAACATAACCAAAACAAACAGCAAATGCATCCAGCACATGTGCAGAGTCACAAGCTTGATGTAGTCATTGTGTGCTATGAATCTGGGACCAAATACTTCAATTCCTCATCAATCCATGGAGCCTTGACAGTTCTAACAGTCAGTTTGTTAACAGGTGCATGTTTATCAATAATTGGAAGAAGCAATTTCATAAATTCATCAAGTGCAGAGTCTGGATGCTCCTCATTAATCACATCAGATCAACAAATATGTTGGGGTGTTGCTATAGGCCACCAAATGCTAACAGTTAGTATCTAAATAATGTGTGTGAAATGCTTGATAGTGTATGTGATGTAAACAGAGGTCTACTTTTTTGGGGACCTGAATATTGACTGATTTCATCAAGCTTTCCGCGCAAGAGGAAGTTTCTCACTGTAACCAGTGCCTGTAATCTGGTTCAGGTTATTAATCGACCTACCAGGGTGTTTACAAACACTATAGGAACAAGATCATCCACATGTATTGATCACATTTTTACTAATACTGTAGAACTTTGTTCTAAAGCTGTATCCGTACCCATTGGATTTAGTGATCACAATATAGTGGCTATATCTAGGAGAGCCAAAGTTGTGCTGAACGACATGTTTCCCCAAAATGTTCTTGTATGTTCTTGAACAGACTTTGAGGTACGTTTACTCCCGTTTGGTCGGTGTGGCGAGGTGTGACTTAATAATGCCGTGTTCAAAACTGCTGGGAACTCGGAAATCTCCGACTTCTGACTTCAGTGCGTTCAAGACAACTGGGAGCTCTGACTGGGAAAAATAGTTTTGAATGGTCATCCACCTCAATATTCCAAGTCAGGAACTCGGGCCTCTTTGTAGAGCTCCAACTTTCCGACCTGAAGATCACTGACGTTATGATTTAACTTTTTTTTTCAGAGTTCCCAGTTGTCTGGAAAGCACCAAAAAGCAATGATCGGTGTATTTAAAGGGCAGTGGCCATGCTGACGGCGATCCCCAATCCACAACCCGTTTTTCAATTATTTGTTCAGTACTGCAACGTCTGTTTAATTGAACGTTCCAGAATGTAAAGACTTACTGAACACTGCCCTGTTCTATTTAGTGTCCCCTCAGTACTTATAAGGCACACTTGAGGACTTGAGTGGCTCCGTTTCTATGGTAAGCTTAAAGGGGCAGCTGAACATTTTCATCTCATCTGTGATATTTTGGCTAAAAGACTCAGGTCACAAGATATTAAATTAAGCAAAATACCACATCACTTCTTATTAGTCATACACTCCTTGTTTTAGAAACATTACTAAGCATGCTTATCCATTTTGATTATTTTTTTTGTGTGTAATTTATGGCTGGTAAAAGATCTGAGTGGCTGGTAGATTTTTTTATTTACCTGCCACAGTGGCTGGTAGGCAAAAAGGTTAGTTGTAGGCCCTGGTAGCAAGGACTGAGAAGTGAGAATGAGATAGTCAGGTGTCATACATACGTTCACTGTCACTCACCAAGGCAGGATAGGAAGGGTATGTCGTGAAAATTCTACACATGGGATAATAAAGTCAATCTTAAATGAATCATTCTTTATTAACAGCAAGCTGGCGAGGTCACCGTCAAACTTAGATGCATAAAGTACCGGTCTGAAGTCCTGTACGTTCTCTTATATACTGCTTACACAGACAAGTGATATTTGCATGATTTAGCTTATTCATTATTCATAACTAATTCCTCATTAAAACTCCTGGCCCTAGCTATAGTATATAACCAGAGCCCAGAGTTTTCCTGAGGGGTATACTATGATGCATGCTATTTAAACATTAATTCAAGCAATTCTATTCATGATTTACAGTCCAAATTGTATGATTTTTGTAATATCACGTTTTTCAATGAGTTGTGACGTATTTAACCTGTGTGTTGATGTTGTCACTATTAGAATGGCTCTTGAAGTGTTTTTCTCTATTTACAGTGAACCCCTCAGTTTGCTTGTAAGTTCATTACGAAAGATCTCACCATGAACGCCTTAACAATGTCTACATGACATCTACGTATACATCATGCTTTCAAGTCGGGTACACGCGACATTTACGTGTCACGTGTTAGTTTAAGTGTCTGTTTAGTTTATTACTAAAGATCTCACCATGAATGCCTTACAAACGTCTACATGACGTCTACATGTACATGATTTTGTAAAAAATATTTTTCATTTGCCAGAGTAATCAAATTAATTTCATTTGTCGATTTAGCTTAAATAGGCATATCACCTCAATACAAAAATGATTAGACTAGTTGATTTGCAGCCAGCCACCATTACCCTGTAGATATGCCTATTTCTCAAATCAATACGGACACAAGGGCTTCTTTGTTGGAGGTAGCCCTATTCAGAAATAAGAGGTAGCCTAGGTCTCGAGTGGCGCATTCAAAAACACTCGAACTCAGAGGGGGACGACACAAGCTCTGACATTACTTTAAATGCAAATACCTGGGAGGCCAACAAAATGATACAAGGGATGGCTTCATAAAATAGCAAACAAAATAAAACATAAAAAATATGACCCATACATATTTATGTCACATATACACATGGCATATGCTTGGGTACCACCTTGACATCTCTGATCTGCTTGCCTCAGTAAATGAATGCAAGAACATTGGTAGCCAGGATTAGCTATTTGTATCTAGTCTCTTAATAATTGCATAACGGTGCAAGTTAGACCCGTTATCTTCTGTTTGCATGTGAGCATGTGTTTTTTTGTCGGTCCTGTCAATGTTGAATGATCACACATGCCTCAGCACGCATAGAAGGTTACTTTGCCTGCTTGCAAATGTGTGCTAAAAGTAGAGATGGCTCATAGTATTTCTGATTGTCTTAACTCCCCACCACCAATTAACTTTTTTTTAATATTATTTTTTTTTACAAAAAAACACAGAAACACCACTGCAATATAGGCCTACACTCAGAAGAAAATGGTGCTTTGGTATTTACAACCTACAAGGATTCTTCCGCTGTCCTCATAGGATAACCATTTTTGGTTCCAGGTAGAACCCAATCTGTGGCTAGGTAGAACCCTTTTGCGCTCAATTCCAGAGGGTTCTACATGGAACAAAAAAGGGTTCTCTTTCGGTGACAGCCAAAGAACCCTGTTGGAACCCCTTTTTCGAAGAGTGTACTCAACAAGTTCAACCTGTTAAGTTTACACCATTTCATTCTGTACTCAAACATCTGCCTAGTATTCAAGATAACACGCAACATAGCACCACCACCTTTGAAAGTTTTCATCAATCTATGCTCAGACTTTAATAGCAGTGTTCCAAGAACCTCCACCAGGGGTGACTGTAGTATCCTTAAATGGACAAAAAGGAAACACAAGAGGGCACCCCACACTCATTTTAGATCCCAATGTGTCATTATTTTCATACTGTATTCTTCTATTCTCATCACTATCTCCTTTGCCATCTTCCATTTATGGCATTTCAACATTGACACAGAGGGGCACATCACACATGTCTTTTCTTGGAACCACACACACAACTGTAGCATCTTATTTACATTTCTCACATTTTAGGCATCCAAATGAAGCCTTGGATGAATCATGTTGCAATGAGATGGGCACAGGGGTATGTATGTGCAGTCCTTTTCAGTTTGGCAACAAATTAGTTGAACAGTAGAAGAGGATGTGGTTGCTTGTGGAGGGACAGCAGTGGGGGTGGTGGGTAGAACAGCTGTAGTGACTTTGATTGGTTGCTCTAGCTCATTACTTCTTGACTAAAACAAAGATATTTCGAAATTAGTTAGACATGTTTTTTCCCCTCATCAATCTACACACAATACCCCATAATGACAAAGCAAAAACTGTTTTTTAGAAATGTATGCAAATCCATAAATAAAACAAATTAAATAAGTATTCAGACCCTTTTCTCAGCATTTTGTTGAAGCACCTTTGGCAGCGATTACAGCCTTGAGTCTTCTTGGGTATGACGCTACAAGCTTGGCACAGCTGTATTTGAGGAGTTTCTCCCATTCTTCTCTGAAGATCCTCTCAAGTGCTGTCAGGTTGGTTGGGGAGTTTCGCTGCACAGCTATTTTCTGGTCTCACCAGATGTTAGATCGGGTTCAAGTCCAGGCTCTCACTGGGCCACTCAAGGACATTTGTTGTTTTGGCTGTGTGCTTAGGGTCATTGTCCTGTTGGAAGGTTAACCTACGCCACAGTCTGAGGTCCTGATTGCTCTGGAGCAGGTTTTCATCAAGGATCTCTCTATACTTTGCTCCATTAATCTTTCCCTCGATCCTGACTAGTCTCCCAGTACCAGCTGCTGAAAAACATGCCCACATTATGATGCTGCCGCTAACATGCTTCACCATAGGGATGGTGCCAGGTTTCCTCCAGACATGGCGCTTGGCATTCAGGCCAAAGAGTTCAATCTTGGTTTCGTCAGACCAGAGAATCTTGTTTCTCATGCTTTGAGAGTCTTTAAGTGCCTTTTGGTAAACTCCAAGCGGGCTGTCATGTGCCTTCCGTCTGGCCACTCTACCATAAAGGTCTGATTGGTGGAGTGCTGCAGTTGTCCTTCTCCAATTTCGACATAGGAACTCTGGAGCTCTATCAGAGTAACCATTGGGTTCTTGGTCACCTCCCCTGACCAAGGCCCTTCTCCCCCGATTGCTCAGTTTGACCGGGCGGCCAGCTCTAGGACGAGTCTTGGTGGTTCCAAAGTTCTTCCATTTAAGAATGATGGAGGACACTGTGTTCTTGGGGACCTTCAATGCAGCAAAAAAAAAAATGTGTACCCTCACCGAGATCTGTGCCTCGACACAATCCTGTCTTGGAGCTCTACGGACAATTCCTTAGATCTCATGGCTTAGTTTTGACATGCACCGTTTCCTGTGGGATCATATATAAACAGGTGTGTGCCTTTCCAAATCATGTCCAATCAATTGAATTTACCACAAGTGGACTCCAATCAAGTTGTAGAAACATCTTAAGGATGATTAATGGAAACAGGATGTATCTGAGCTCAATTTCGAGTCTCATAGCAAAGGGTCTGAATAAATAAGGTATTTCTGTTTTTATTTTTAATAAATGTGCACACATCTGTTTTCGCTTTGTCATTATGGGGAATTGTGTGTAGATTGATGATGAAAGTCAAGGGGTCTGAATGCTTTCCGAATGCACTGTACAGTTACATTATTGTAGAATAGACTAGTGATTTCATTGGTCTTGTCAGGCATGATTTTAGGCCGTCAATCTTAGTTTTATGGTGCACCTCGTTTCCCTGCTTCAGTGAACAGTAGTTATGCAGTGTGAATGTGTAGGCCTAGTGACAGTGAAAAAATAAACCCATAGCTCCAGCACACAATGGCATGTAGGGGTAGTGTATTACAATGTCAAATATGTATGTATCTTATAGCACCACGTGTGTAGATTTTCATTTACAATTGATTTAATCCATTATATAAATAATACCAGCACATCAAATTACGTTATTATTGTACACTAGCCTACTCCCCTATCGACACAGGAAATAATATTGTATACGTGTTTTGGACAATACGTTATCGACTCGTTATCAACAGAACTTAAGTACCTTAACACAGTTAATTAGTTCATAACGTTATTACAACTTAAATATAGCCTACTTACTCCTCAATATGATCAAGGACATCTTGGTAATTATTTTCATCGTCTCTAAGGAAACTATCTGGGGAAGACACTCTCGAAAATCGCATTAGCCACTTGTAAAAAAACAAAAGTCTGTGTCGCCGCGGAGCTCTCAAATACTGTGCCCGTCTTTCCTCTATTCGACTGAAAGCCACGGACACAACTCTTATCGGTTGTCTGATGTAGGCTGCTGGGAACTGGTAACAACAGTCTGTGATTGGCAAACAACATTTAGATTTGTATACAGCGAGATAAGATAACATCCCATGAGGTGTTGAGGGAAGACTGATTAGCTATAAATTGGACAAAATATTTTCTAGGCAATTAGTGATAGCAGGAAATACACAAGCCGTAGGCTACACTATAGCTCAAAGTGGCTACACCGGAATGTCGGCTTGCACAGAAAAAACGGTATGTTTCTAACATTTATGGTTGATATTTAATTAATATAAACTATGCAACTTCTGACTTTCATTAACACACAGGCGTCCCGCAGACGTTAGTAAGGAGTTGGTATGACGACATCAATCAATTAATCAAATGTATTTATAAAGCCCTTATTACATCAGCCAATGTCACAAAGTGCTATAAAGAAACCCAGCCTAAAACAACAAACAGCATGCAATGCAGATGTAGAAGCACGGTGGCTAGGAAAAACTCCCTAGAAAGGCAGGAAACTAGGAAGAAACCTAGAGTGGAACCAGGCTCTGAGGGGTGGCCAGTCCTCTTCTTGCTGTGCCGGGTGGAGATTATAACAGTACATGGCCAAGATGTTCAAACGTTTATAGATGACCAGCAGGGTCAAATAATAATCACAGTGGTTGTAGAGGGTGAAACAGGTCAGCACCTCAGGAGTAAATGTCAGTTGGCTTTTCATAGCCGACCATTCAGTTAGAGACAGCAGGTGCAGAAGAGAGAGAGAGTCGAAAACAGCAGGTCCGGGACAAGGTAGCACGTCTGGTGAACAGGTCAGGGTTCCACAGCTGCAGGCAGAACAGTTGAAACTGGAGCAGCAGCACCACCAATTGGACTGGGGACAGCAAGGAGTCAGTAGGTGCAAGTCCATGTAATACTTTGTAGGTTAGCAGTAAAACCTTGAAATCAGCCATAGCCTTAAAAGGAAGCCAGTGTAGAGAGGCTAACACTGGAGCAATATGTCAAATTTTTGGGTTCTAGTCAAGATTCTAGCAGCCATGTTTAGCACTAACTGAAGTTTATTTAGTGCTTTATCCGGGTAGCTGGAAAATAGAGCATTGCAGTAGTCTAATCTAATAAAAGTGACAAAAGCATGGATACATTTTTCTGCATAATCTTTGGACAGAAAGTTTCAGATTTTTTAAAATCTTGATATGTTCATCAAAAGAGAGATCAGGGTCCAGACTAACGCAGAGGTCCTTCACAGTTTTATTTGAGACGACTGTACAACCATCAAGATTAATTGTCAGATCCAACAGAAGATCTCTTTGTTTCTTGGGACCTAAAATTTGCGTTTCTGTTTTGTCCGAGTTTCAAAGTAAAACATTTTCAGCCATCCACTTCCTTATGTCTGAAACACAGGCTTCCAGGGAGGGCAATTTTGGGGCTTCACCATGTTTCATCGAAATGTACAGCTGTGTATCGTCCGCATAGCAGTGAAAGTTAACATTATGTTTCTGAATGATATCACCAAGAGGTCAAATATATAGTAAAAACAATAGTGGTCATAAAACAGAACCTTGTGGAACACCGAAATGTACAGTTGATTTGTCAGAGGACAAACTGATATCTTTCCGACAGATAAGATATAAACCAGGCCAGAACTTGTCCGTGTAGACCAATTTGGGTTTCCAATCTCTCCAAAGGAATGTGGTGATCGATAGTATCAAAAGCAGCACTAAGGTCTATGAGCACGAGGACAGATGCAGAGTCTCGGTCTGACGCCATTAAAAGGTAATTTACCTCCTTCACGAGTGCAGTCTCAGTGCTATGATGGGGTCTAAAACCAGACTGAAGCATTTCGTATACATTGTTTGTCGTCAGGAAGGCAGTGAGTTTTTGCGCAACAACTTTTCAATTTTTTTTGAGAGGAATGGGAGATTCGATATAGGCCGATTAGTTTTTTAAATATTTTCTGTGTCAAGGTTTGGCTTTTTCAAGAGAGGCTTTATTACTGCCACTTTTAGTGAGTTTGGTACACATCCCGTGGATAGGGAGCTGTTTATTATGTTCAACATAGGAGGGCCAAGCACAGGAAGCAGCTCTTTCAGTTGTTTAGTTGGAATAGGGTCCAGTATGCAGCTTGAAGGTTTAGAGGCCATGACTATTTTCATAAATGTTGGATTGTTTTTATTCTCCTCAATTAAGTTGGAAAAATAGGATGGTCGAGCAGCAGTGAGGGCTCTTCAATACTGCACGGTACTGTCTTTCCAAGCTAATCAGAAGACTTACAGTTTGGTGTTGCGCCATTTCCGTTTCAATTTTCTGGAAGTTTGCTTCAGGGATGGGGTATTTTATGTATACCAGGGAGCTAGTTGCTTATGACAAATGTTTTTTGTTTTTAGGGGTGCAACTGCATCTAGGTTATTATGCAATGTTCAATTTAGTTCCTCAGTTAGATGGCTAACTGATTTTTGTACTCTGACATCCTTGGGTAGGTGGAGGGAGTCTGGAAGGGCATCTAGAAATCTTTGAGTTGTCAGAGAATTTATAGCAAAGCTTTTGATGATCCTTGGTTGGGGTCTGAACAGATTATTTGTTGCGATTGCAAATGTAATAAATGGTGGTCCGATAGTCCAGGATTATGAGGAAAAACATTAAGATCCACAACATTTATTCCACGGGACAAAACTAGATCCAGAGTATGACTGTGGCAGTGAGTAGGTCCGGAGACATGTTGGACAAAACCCACTGAGTCGATGATGGCTCAGAAAGCCTTTTGGTGTGGGTCTGTGGACTTTTCCATGTGAATATTAAAGTCACCAAAAATGTTATATTATCTGCCATTGACTACAAGGTCCGATAGGAATTTAGGGAACTCCATGAGGAACGCTGTGTCTTTTATTTATTTTATTTCACCTTTATTTTATTTCACCAGGTAGGCCAGTTCTCATTTACAACTGCGACCTGGCCATGATAAAGCAAAGCAGTGCGACACAAACAACACAGAGTTACGGTCCAGGAGGCCTGTAAATAGTAGCTATAAAAAGGGATTGAGTAGGCTGCATAGATTTCATGACTGGAAGCTCAAAAGACAAAAACTATCATTTTTTTATTTTATAAATTGAAATGTGGTATTGTAAATGTTAGCAACACCTCCGCCTTTGCGGGATGTGCAGGGGATATGGTCACTAGTGTAATCAGGAGGAGAGGCCTAATTTAACACAGTAAATTCATCAGGCTTAAGCCTGTCAGTCAGGCCAATCACATCGAGATTATGATCAGTGATTAGTTCTGCTGCCTGGCCTGCACCCTATCTCATTGTGGAGCTAGAGGAGTTAGAGCCCTGTCTATGTTCATAGATAATATGAGAGCACCCCTCCAGCTAGGATGGAGTCAGTCACTCCTCAGCAGGCCAGGCTTGGACCTGTTTGTAGGTGAGTCCCAGAAAGAGAGACAATTATCTACAAATTCTATCTTTTGGGAGGGGAAGAAAACAGTTTTCAACCAGCGATTGAGTTGTGAGACTCTGATGTAGATCTCATCACTCCCCCTAACTGGTAGGGGGCCAGAGACAATTACTCGATGCTGATTTACACTCTAAAGCTATTTTGCGCTTGGTGACCTCTGACTGTTTCATCCTAACATCATTGGTGCTGAAGTGGATAACAATATCCCTATACTCTCTACACTCGCCAGTTTTAGCCTTAGCCAGCACTGTCTTCAGATTAGCCTTAACGTCTGTAGTCCTGCCCCCTGGTAAACAGTGTTTGATCGCTGGATGATTATTTTTAAGTCTAATACTGCGGGTAATGGAGTCGCCAGTGACTAGGCTTTTCAATTTGTCAGAGCTAATGGTGGGAAGCTTGGGCATCTCAGACCCCATATGGGGAGAACCGATTGAAAGTTTCTGTCGGCTGAATAAGCGACACAGGTTAAGTATTTCTACAGCATTATCTTCCATAAGCCATGAGAAAATTGTCTGGCTGCGGTGACTGTGCACGGGGATTTATACTACTTTCTGTACTTATTGGTGGCACAGACACTACTTCATCTTTTCCTACACTTAAATTACTATTGCCTAACGATTGCGTCTGAAGCTTGGCTTGCAGCACGGCTATCCTCACCATAAGGCGATCGTTCTCCTGTATATTATGAGTACAGTGACTACAATTAGAAGGCATAATATTAATGTTACTACTTAGCTTCGGCTGGTGGAGGTTCTGTAGAACCATGTCCAGATAAAGCGTCCGCCGTGAAAAAGTTGAGCGAGGGGAAGAAATGTAAATATAAAACTGAAATTAATTAAAAACTGTAAAGTTGGCAGGTAACAAAGTAACAAACCGCACAGCATCTCGTAAACAAGTCCACAAGTTGTGACCGAAAAATTTGAGTTATTCATTCAATGGTAAGCGACAGCCACACGGTGGTACTGTTGCCTAGGTTTATTGACACGCAGGCGTCACACAGTTAGTATGGCAATGGGATTATTTCATGTCAGTCAGACGTTCAGTGGTAACCGACAGCCACACGGTGGTACTGTTGCCTAGGCTGAATTTAGGCCTTTATCACCCCCCACCACCCCCCCATAGGTGTGTGTGTTGACAGAGCACTGCAGCATGCATCCACAATTGGTTGTCCGTGAGTGAGAGAAGACAGAGATTTTTGCAGGTTGTCCGGACCTCTGTCTGGACCTCTGGCAGTCTCTATGGGGGTGCCACAGGGTTCAATTCTCGGGCCGACTCTTTTCTCTGTATACATCAATGATGTCGCTCTTGCTGCGGATGATTCCTTGATCCACCTCTACGCAGACGACACCATTCTGTATACATCTGGCCCTTCTTTGGACACTGTTAACAAACCTCCAAACGAGCTTCAATGCCATACAACACTCCTTCTGTGGCCTCCAACTGCACTTAAACACTAGTAAAACGAAATGCATGCTCTTCAACCGGCCGCTGCCCGCACCCGCCCGCCCGACTAGCATCACTACTCTGGACAGTTCCGACTTAGAATATGTGGACAACTACAAATACTTAGGTTTCTGGTGTCTGGTTAGGCTTCCTATTTCGCAACAAAGCCTCCTTCACTCACGCTGCCAAACATACCCTCGTAAAACTGACTATCCTACCGATCCTCGACTTCCGGCGATGTCATTTACAAAATAGCCTCCAACACTCTACTCAGCAAATTGGATGCAGTCTATCACAGTGCCATCCGTTTTGTCACCAAAGCCCCATATACTACCCACCACTGCGACCTGTATGCCCTCGTTGGCTGGCCCTCGCTACATATTCGTCGCCAGACCCACTGGCTCCAGATCATCTATAAGTCTTTGGTAGGTAAAGCTCCGCCTTATCTCAGCTCACTGGTCACCATAACAACACCCACCCGTAGCACGTGCTCCAGCAGGTATATCTCACTGGTCATCCCGAAAGCCAACACCTACTTTGGCCGCCTTTCCTTCCAGTTCTCTGCTGCCAATGACTGTAACGAATTGCAAAAATCGCTGAAGTTGGAGACTTATCTCCCTAACTAACTTTAAGCGTCAGCTATCTGAGCAGCGATCGCTGCAGCTGTACACAGCCCATCTGTAAATAGCCCATACAACGACCTACCTCATCCCTACCTACCTCATCCATATTGTTTTTATTGACTTTTTTTGCTCTTTTGCACACCAGTATTTCTACTTGCACATCATCTGCACATTATCACTCCAGTGTTAATTTGCTAAATTGTAATTACTTTGCCACTATTGGCCTTTTTATTGCCTTACCTCCTTACTCCATTTGCACACACTGTATATAGATTTCTCTATTGTGTTATTGACTGTACTTTTGTCTATCCCATGTGTAACTCTGTGTTGTTGTTTACTGTCGCACTGCTTTGCTTTATCTTGGCCAGGTCGCAGTTGTAAATGAGAACTTGTTCTCAACTGGCCTACCTGGTTAAATAAAGGTGAAAAAAAGAATAATAATACAAAATGTACTTATCATTAGGAGCAAGTGGACATTTGAAATGGAAGTTATGGAACTCCCTAATGTGCTTCTGTTATGGGGAAAAGTACTCAATGAAATTGACATTTAAATGTGGAGAATAATACATTTGCATCTGTTGGCCATCAAGTAGCCTATTAATATATATATTCCATTGTAGGCTACTTTAGGCTACCATTTGATACAATACATATGTTGATGTTGAAATGACTATCCTTGGAGTCATTGCAAATCAATTTGTGCCACTTGTGCAGCCTACCTGGAGCTGGCAAACTGATTTAATAAATAGCCTATAACTTCAGCGTGTTGTTGTTGTAGCCTTGTGCTAATAGCCATGTTTAGTTAATTAAATTGGATGTTATCAAAGCTTTATGGCAATTGCCGATCAGTTGTTAGAACTCATTAGATTGACAGTAACAGTCAGTCAGATTAGGCTACAGATAAAACAAAATAAACACTGGCTGTTCTTGACCAGCATATTCAGTTCATATACATACAGTTGAAGTCAGAAGTTTACATACACTTTAGCCAAATACATTTAAACTCAGTTTTTCACAATTTCTGAAATGTCATCTTACTAAAAATTCCATGTCTTAGGTCAGTTAGAATCATCACTTTATTTTAACAATGTGAAATGTCAGAATAATAGTAGAGAGAATGATTTATTTCAGCTTTTATTTCTTTCATCACATTCAGAGTGGGTCAGAAGTTTACACTCAATTAGTATTTGGTAGCATTGTTTTTAAATTGTTTAACTTGGGTCAAACGTTTTGGGTAGCCTTACACAAGCTTCCCACAAAAAGTTGGGTGAATTTTGGCCCATTCCTCCTGACAGAGCTGGTGTAACTGAGTCAGGTTTGTAGGCCTCCTTGCTTGCACACGCTTTTTCAGTTCTGCCCACAAATCTTCTATAGGATTGAGGTCAGGGCTTTGTGATGGCCACTCCAATACCTTGACTTTGTTGTTCTTAAGCCATTTTGCCAGAACTTTGGAAGTATGCCTGGGGTCATTGTCCATTTGGAAGACCCATTTGCGAACAAGCTTTAACTTCACCTATTGCGGATCGGATCCCGTTACCAGGATCGATTTGACAACATCTGGTGAAATTGCAGAGCGCCAAATTCAAATTAAAAAAATAGTCATATTGAAAATTCATGAAAATACAAGTGTTATACAGCATTCAAAAGCTTAGAATCTTGGTAATCGAACCAAATTGTCGGATTTACAATAGGCTTTACGGCGAAAGCAGAACATTCAATTGTCTGAGGACAGCGCCCCACCAACATATTATTCAAACCAGCACAGGCGTTACAAAATAAAAAATAGCGATAAAATAAATCACTTACCTTTGAAGATCTTCTTCTGTTTGCAATCACAAGGGTTCCAGGAACACAAAGAATGGTTGTTTTGTTCGATAAAGTCCTTCTTTATATCCCAAAAAGTCAGTTTCTTTGGCGCCATGGAGTTCTGTAATCCAGTCATTCAACATGCAGTCAAAGAAATCCAAAAGGTTACCGGTAAAGTTTGTCCAAACAAGTCAAACAATGTTCCTAATTAATCATCAGGTTGTCAAATATCTAAATAAACAAAAATATTTCAGACGGAAAATAGTCTGTTCAATAGGGAAGAGAAATAACGAAGAGCACGCACCCATTCACGTGCGCCTAAACACTAGTGTCCTTTTCATGAGCCACCTGGAAAAAATACAATTTCTTGTTAGTTTTTCAAAACACAAGCCTGAAACCATGTCTAAAGACTGTTGACATCTAGTGGAAGCCATAGGAACTGCAATCTGGGAGCTATTTTCCTTTAGTCAATAGGGAGTCATAGGAAAGACTTGGGTTTTTGCCTGCCATATCAGTTCTGTTATACTCACAGACATTATTTTAACAGTTTTAGAAACTTCAGAGTGTTTTCTATCCAATACAATTATTGGATATATAATACTACTATTATATATATATTATATGCATATACTAGCTTCTGGACCTGAGTAACAGGCAGTTTACTTTGGGCACGTCAGACTCTCCGTACTTCCGAACACTGCCCCCTAGCCTCAAGAGTGATGTCTTGAGATGTTGCTTCAATATATCCACATAATTTTCCTTCCTCATAATGCCATCTATTTTGTGAAGTGCACCAGTCCCTCCTGCAGCAAAGCACCCCCACATCATGATGCTGCCACCCCCGTGCTTCACGGTTGGGATGGTGTTCATCAGCTTGCAAGCCTCCCCCTTTTTCCTCCAAACGTAACAATGGTCATTGTAATATTTGTGTTGTGGAGAAATGACCAGGCAGGAGACGGGAGAACAGTTAGTCTCGTTTATTTAAAAACCTCTCGTGCTCCACAGCTCCCGGCCTAATAGTGCGCATGTGCATTTCCTATTAGGTGTAGTAACGTAACACTGCCGTAATACATTACTGCTTGGTAACAGCATAGTAACTAATATAAACAGATGTAGATCACAGATACTACAGTCATTATGGCCAAACAGTTCTATTTTCGTTTCATCAGACCAGAAGACATTTCTCCAAAAAGTACAATCTTTGTCCCCATGTGCAGTTGCAAACCGTAGTCTGGCTTTTTTATGGCGGTTTTGGAGCAGTGGCTTCTTCCTTGCTGAGCGGCCTTTTAGGTTATGTCGATATAGGACTAATTTTACTGTGGATATAGATACTTTTGTACCTGTTTCCTCCAGCATATTCACAAGGTCCTTTGCTGCTGTTCTGGGATAGATTTGCACTTTTGCACCAAAGTATGTTCATCTCTAGGAGACAGAACGCGTCTCCTTCCTGAGTGGTATGATGGCTGCGTGTTCCCATGGTGTTTATACTTGCGTACTATTGTTTGTACAATTTTCCCTTGATGTTAAGCAAAGAGGCACTGAGTTTGAAGGTAGGCCTTAAAATACATCCACAGGTACACCTCCAATCGACTCAAATGATGTCAATTAGCCTATCAGAAGATTCTAAAGCCATGACATAATTTCTGGAATTTTCCAAGCTGTTTAAAGGCACAGTCAACTTAGTGCATGTAAACTTCTGACCCACTGGAATTGTGATACAGTGAAATAATGTCTGTAAACAATTGTTGGAAAAATGACTTGTGTCATGCACAAAGTAGATGTCCTAACCGACTTGCCAAAACCATAGTTTGTTAACAAGAAATTTGTGGAGTGGTTGAAAAACGAGTTTAATGACTCCAACCTAAGTGTATGTAAACTTCCGACTTCAACTGTAGGTCCCTTGTTCCAATCAATGGATACTCCTCAGAGGATGAAGGAGAGGACTATCTTCCTCAGTGAATTTGATAAAACAATTTAAACATTTAAAAAATTAACCTTTTTAGATAAAACTATACTGTTTTACAATTAAGGTCTACAGTAGCCTCAATAGCATTCTCTGGGGTAGCACCATGGTGTAGCCTGAGGACAGCTAGCTTCCGTTCTCCTCTGAGTACATTGACTTCAATACAAAACCTAGGAGTCTCATGGTATTCACCTCCTTCCATAGACTTACAGAGTAATTATGACAACTTATGGAGGATGTCCTCCAACCTATCAGAGCTCTTGCAGCATGAACTGACATGTTATCCACCCAATCAAAGGATCAGAAATGAATCTAGTACTGAAAGCATAAATTACAGCTAGCTAGCACTGCAGTGCATAAAATGTGGTGAGTAGTTGACTCAAAGAGAGAGAAAGACAATAGTTGAACAGTTTTGAACAAATAAATGTATTCCAAAATGAAGGAGACTCAACACTTAGCTAGCAAATGCCACAAGCTAGTTTAGCCTACTCAAACACCCTGCTCAAACAGAGGGATGCTATATTAGCTAGCTGGCTATGACTATCCAACACAACACTGGAAGCTTTTGGGTAAGTGTCAGGGAAAAATTGCAAGATTATCTTATAATACTTTTATTACAAATGAATAGAGTATTCTGTTAACTAGTGTGTGTGTGTTCTACTGAGGATGGGGCCTCTTGGAGATAACACTGACAGGAGATTTACGATGTCTCAACGGACCATCAGAGAAAGTGGTGAATTCGTTGAGAAGCCGTTGCTATTGCAAAGCTCTTACTATTAAATATGTATTTGAAGTATAACTCTGACTTGTGTGATAAGTTTGTCTCTCCTCATTTGATAGTAAAGAAATTAACCACCACATTTGGCGACGAGGATGGGATGTGAATCTTCACTTGGTCCTGACGACATGGGTAAATTGTGCACGAGGGATCCCTCAAACTTGGGATCTCAGGGAGACCACACTTCGGGGAATGAAGCAGATGAACCCACCTTTGATCTGAGAGGCAGCGAGCCGAGTGGATACCACATCTCGAACTTAGTTTTTTTAAGAAAGAGGTGAGCAAACCACACTTGAAGTCGAGTTTTAAGAAAGCCTCTGTTACGTAGGCTCTGAGTGTGTATTCCTGTGTGAGGGGGGCACCTTGGAGGCGTAAGCAGGGCAGAGTCAGAGGAGAGTAATCTGAGAGTTTGTGGACTCAAAGATACTCTGCCAATGGTCGGTTGCGAGCGACCTAGAGCCGTCCTGACACTGAATTGATCACAGTGGGGATTGGTGCGGTTTGTAGGGGTGAGGGGCCAGGGTGACTGGGTTCTGTGTGAAGCACGGTACCTGGTGAAACCCTATTGGAAGAAGGATCTCATTCTGAAAAGTGTCTGTGTGACTGTCTAAGTGACCCTCAGAAGTGGTGAATTCCAATTATTTTAAATGTGCTAGCCAGGTATGCCCTGGGTTTGGTAATTTAGCGTTAAATATCTAGAATCTGTGTGAATTAGTTTTGGTCATTTCATGTTAAAACATCCGGAATCTGTGTGAACTAGTTAAGACCATTTATGATATAGTATAAGATAGTAATGTGAATCTGTATTTGTTTTAAACCTGTAATTGTGTTAAACCGGTACCCCATTTTAGAAGTATTGAAAGATGCAAATGCATGAGTTGCATTATCCTAGGAACTAATCATCAGATAGAAATTAGAAAATATTCCTGCAGGTTAAAATATTGTTGAAAAACAAAAAATTAATTAGGTATGTTTGAGAATAGCATTGTGTGACTGTGATGTGAGAGTTGTGTGAATATGGAAATTAATCTGACGTTTGGATAGTAGAAAATATGATTAATCAGATTATTGAAATTTGGATAAAAAGCTTTGATATAACGTTATCTTGGGGTTCCGTTCCTTCACTGCCCATCATAGAATATCACGGGGTGGTTCTGAGAGGGATGATATTTTAGAAAGCAGCGGAAAGTCTATAGTTCCTGAGAGGCTTGATTTTGTCGTGGTCTCTGGGAGGTTATTCTGTGAATATATGAAAATATGCTAAATTGTATGTGTGAATAATCGATTACTAGAGATTTGATGAAGTAATACTGGGAATATAATTAGATACAATTTAAACCATCCATTCGTAGATGTACGTAGGTTTTGAGTTGGTATCTTTAATGGATAATTTGATAAAGATGAGGTTTAAGCATTATTTAACTGTCTACAAAGTCTGGGCAATTGTGCTCAAGATACTGATTGGAGTGTGTCCACTTTTGGTTAACTTACCCTAACGATGTAACTATAAAACGCTTATTGGATTTTCTCCGTCTGGATACTACACTTGAAATAAAACTGCCCTTAAGGCCTGAAAATGTGTTTTATTTTTTCTTCCCAGTATGAGAGGAGTTGCTGGATTTATTGAATAAACTTTTTTCAACAAGTTAGAGCGATAATAAATTAGAATGTCGACGCAATTTATAACGTCGTACAAAGCCTGGGGTATCCATCAAACGAATTATCATTGCGTGATTAATGTGATGTAGTAAAGTAATTGAAATACGTTGCATGAGAAAACATATTCTACTTTTATTTAAAAAGCGCAAGATCGGTTTCCTAGTCAATGAATGTTGATTTAACTCTGACTGCTAAGCTATTCATTTGGCATGTGAGAATCATCTCTGGAGAAACGGTAGGACCTTTAATTAGAGCTATTCTCTGGGAATTGTGTCGTTAGTATGTGCTGATTTTACGACTACAGACAATTGTAAATTGGGTTATTTGCGGGGTTTCTTCGTCATTTCAATAGCATTGGGTATATGGTATTGACTAAAATCTGGGTTTCTGATTGTAATTCAACTATTGGTATGTTTTGTCTGGAAAGTGTTTGTTCAACTGAACGTTTTAATAGCTTGCTTAGTTCAAACTGAAAGACAAATTCATTCATTAGCGAGGCGATTTCGATGTAACACGTTGTCTGTTGCCTAAATGGTCTGCTGAAATAATGCATTGAGAATGGAATCGTATTTAAATAACTGAATCAAAGAAGAGACAGTTACCTAAATCTAAGGAATTCTTGACTGATGGAAGGATTGACTGATGTATTTTATACATTTGGCGCATTACATGTTATTTTTAAAGTCTTGGACATTTCAAAAGTGTGAAGCCAAAAGAGTAGGGAAAGTTTGTTTTAATCTTACGATAGAGGTAAACCAGAATGTTGTTTGGGTATGGGTTATATTTTTGCCTACTGGTAAGAATAGGAGAGTTGGTTGTGCTCGCTGGGCTATGTTGGGCTGTAAGGGATTCAGGTCTGAATAAATTGAATCAGAAACGTTTTGTGATAGTTTCTGATTATTGTTTCTTGGTTTAAATGTTTAGGTAACACCAGTGAATTTGAGCAGGAAGTTAATGTATTCTAACATTATAATCTGTTACCATTTCGTGGAACAATGGCAGGTCAGTAAAGTGGATTGCAGTTTGATTTTATTTTTTATTTTTACAGGGACAGACAGTGAACATAAATAACAGTTGTGTGTGTCTAATGGCAGGGTATTCCAGACATGGGAAGCTCTCACAGAGTAAGCAGATTGACTAAAGGGGCTTTTCCTTAAGGGATCTATACAATCACCTATCGTGGCAGATCTTGTGGATCTGCTGTCATAGGTTTGGGTTTTCTGTTTAACAAAAGTACTGTGTGGAGGGGGAGCCAGGCCATTTAGGATCTTGAATACAAGACATGCGTCGGTGGATTGCACAAGATTTTTCCAACTCAGGAGCTCATGCTTTCTGAGAATGTAAAAGTGATGATCTAGAATCGTCTTTCTATTTCGCAACAAAGCCTCCTTCACTCATGCTGCCAAACATACCCTCGTAAAACTGACCATCCTACCGATCCTCTACTTCGGTGATGTCATTTACAAAATAGCCTCTAATACCCTACTCAACAAATTGGATGCAGTCTATCACAGTGCCATCCGCTTTGTCACCAAAGCCCCTTATACCACCCACCACTGCGACCTGTATGCTCTAGTCGGCTGGCCCTCGCTACATACTCGTCGCCAGACCCACTGGCTCCAGGTCATCTACAAGTCCCTGCTAGGTAAAGCCCCGCCTTATCACAGCTCGCTGGTAACCATAGCAGCACCCACCCGTAGCACTCACCCCAGCAGGTATATCTCACTGGTCACCCCCAAAGCCAATTCCTCTTTTGGCCGCCTTTCCTTCCAGTTCTCTGCTGCCAATGACTGGAACGAACTACAAAAATCGTTGAAACTGGAGACACTTATCTCCCTCACTAGATTTAAGCACCAACTGTCAGAGCAGCTCACAGATCACTGCACCTGTACATAGCCCAACCAACTACCTCATCCCCTACCGTAGTCATTTATTTATCTTGCTCCTTTGCACCCCAGTATTTTTACTTAGCACATTCATCTACTGCACATTTACCATTCCAGTGTTAAATTGCTATACTGTATTTACTTCGCCACCATGGCCTATTTATTGCCTTATGTTCCTTATCCTACCTAATTTGCACACATTGTATATAGATTTGTTTTTTTTTCCTATTGACTATGTGTTTGTTTACTCCAATGTGTAACTATGTGTTGTTGTATGTGTTGAACTGCTTTGCTTTATCTTGGCCAGGTCGCAGTTGTAAATGAGAACTTGTTCTCAACTTGCCTACCTGGTTAAATAAAGGTGAAATAAAAAAATAAAATAAAAATGATAGCTATTGGGCTTCCTATCAAGCACTTTGAGAGCCTGTTTGCAGACAGACTGAATGTGTTTTAATGTTGTACAGCAAGCTTGGGGCCAACTAGTCAAGTAGTATGCTAAGTGGGGGAGTATCATAGATTTGAAGTACAGTTTTGTTACCTCTGTAGTCAAACAATTTCATGTTTTGGAAATTAGCTAGGTTGAACTTGGTTATGTGAGTTATCTTTTTAATTTGCTTTTTAAAAGAGAGGTTGGAATCAAGTATGATGCCGTGGTACTTAAAATTAGATACCACCTGGAGCTTTTCCCCTGACACATAGACATCTGGCTCAGTGGCATAAATTGTCCTCTTTGTGAGAAACATGCAGACTGTGCTTTTTTTTCATTGAGATGCAAACATGAGTCCCTGAGCAACTTTGTAACCTGGACCATTACAGTACTGAGTTCTTGTGTAGCTTGTTGTTTGTTCTTTGCATGCATATATCACTGTATCATCTGCATACATTGGAATTTCTGACCCTGTACAGACAGAAGGAAGATCATTAATGCTGAACAGTATTGACCTTTGGGGCATGCCAACATTGTAGCTATGAGTGGAAAAAGTTTGTTTTGACTATTATGCTGATGAGATGGCACCTATTTTTTTAACGTTTTAGATTTGTTAAACAACTGGTTTGCTTTTACTAACTTTATGCAACAGGTTGAAATGATTAGATTACTGGAAAGGGGTTATTGTTTATTGTTTGGTTATTTTAGGTGTTAATTTCACTTAATGAAACATTGTATTATCTGATGTGTTTTGAGTAGGATTATTTCTTCCCGGGATGGATGGAAGTCACCTAAACTATGTTATAGGAGAACACGTCTCAAACAAAATGTTTATTAAATGCCTGGGATTAAATATCACTGATTCTTTACGCTGAGAAATTTACTACATTAGCGATTTTCTTTTACATTTAGAGGGTTATCAGGAACAATCTAATGGGAAAAGCTATCACATATTTGTTGGACATTGGTCTAGTAACGATACCAGGATAATTTAATCTAAGGGTAGCGCATGCTAAATTAAGTACATATAAACATTGAGGTAGATTAACACTAATGATTTGAGGGAGTACTGTGGATTTATCATTATTATTATTATCGTGTTTGGTTTGTAGTTAAAACTTTTGGGTTGCTGAATCAGTGTAGTATAATGAATGCTAATGAAGTGTTTTGTGTTTTTCTAGGAACATAGGGATTTCATTGTCTCTCTTTGAAATGTTTCCTGGGGCTATAATTTTAGGGAGAGTGAGTGAGATTGAGGTCGTAAACTACCAAATGAAATAAGGCCTGGCAATTTGTTTGTTTTTACCTTAAGGTTTGCAAATACCCACACACAACACATTTGTTATGACTATTTGTTGGTGTTTAAAATATTATGTTTGATTTGTGTGTTCTTTTCCTTTGGGTTTAGTGAGTTTTCATTTTGTCTTAGTGCCAAGGTATCTTAAAGGGGCATGCACACACATGGATTTTTTTTATTTTCTGAGTTTTAATGAAAAATGTGAATTATTTTGATAAAGGAATGTACTGGACACCTGGGATACAACATGTATGAAATATTTGACTATTTTTCATTAATTTGTCTAATATAGTAAGAAACACTTATTTGAAGGGTTTGTATGACCTCTGACCTCTGTCATGACTTTCCATTGTGGTTTGATCACCCTCATTGGAAAGCCATTTGGATAATGAATTTAAGGTCATTTGTCATACTGATTTCAGGGTAATTTGTAATATTGATTATTATGATGAAGTTTATAGTTCTTAGCCATATTTGTGATTTGGACCAATGTGAAGAAGGAGAGGGCGTTGCCTTTGACAAAGGGTAGGCTGCCTTAAGTTTATTTTCCTATGGCCATATGGGCAAAATATTTTTCTTTATGGAGTTCTTAAGAGTAGTGATTTTAATTAGATTTTGTTATTTGAAATGTTGTTTTATTTTTTGACCAGTAGTAGTGTTATTTTTTTGTTTTACACATTACTCTCATTGGAGAGTTATGTGTTAAAAATGGGGGAGGGTACAGTTTTTTGAGGTTTTGGAAGTTTACACAATTTTGAGTGATGTGTATGGAGTTGTATGTGAAGGAGTGTATTGTTGTGTTGTTTGTTCTGTTCTGTTCCCGGTGGGTTATAGGTCTAACTTCCTGATCCTGTGGCTCTGCGATGAAGTTGACAGTGTGATGGGGAGTATAAGTCAATTTGAAAGAATAGTTTCAATAGAATGTGTTGTTATTCTCTTTGACATGTGTTTAGACATTTGTATTAAGAATAATTAGTAAAAGTAATAATTTATCATATAGTTAATGAACTGAACTAAGCTGTTGAAAAGTGACATGAGACGGTATCTTAATGCATGGAAGAGATAATTGGACCGAACAGTGTGTGTACCTCAAACCCCCCTCTAACTGGGTGAAGAAGAGTGACAAAGCCGTTCAATACGGCCCTGTCCGCACCACTTCTACCGAGAGAAATGAGTCCGAGCCAGCAACCGATGTACAGCATCCGATCTTAGCTATCAACTGCTTTTCTATCATGTCTTTTCTCAGGAGTGTGAGAGGAGTCCACATGGAGTGAGCATGGGGAGAGATCTGTTCTACACTTCTCTTATGTTGCTGGTCTACTGGTTGACGAATGGACAAGACATAATGGGTGGTAGAGGTGACGGTGGCTCAGGTGAGATATTGAAGTTGAGACATTGTCATGGCCATTCACTTTGAACTGTAAAGCTATCTGAATAAGATGAAAAGGACGCCAGAAGAATCAGTGCCTGAAGGAGGGGGTTGGTCAACTGTGCCCAAAATTGTATTAGACTTTTGGGGTATCAGGTTGATTGTAGAGGTCTACACGCCAAATAAAATTATAGTAATTTAGATTAAGAATGCATTGAGATACTGATCTGTATAATCATGATAAAAAAGTTAATAGTAGAATTATGGGATAATTATACTGGATGTTAATATGTTAATATCAATGTTGATGTGTGTAAAATTTTGAGTGATAGGACCAATTTGAATCACTGAGCAATGTGATTCTAAATTTTGGTTGAATAGTTAATTGTTTTTTTAATTATGATTTGGAAACTGAATGATTTGAAAAAAACTGAAGGATTGATTTGAGTTTAGTAATTAATGTATTAGGGATTGATTGTTTTGATTGTTGTTATGAACTAAAGATGTTGACACTATTATCACCATGCCTGGGGAATGGAGAGGGTGAACTCTGATCTGGAGAGTGAAACTGATCCTAATCTATTTGATCTATAGGCATTGCCTTATGAATAGTGGAATCATGATGCTTGTCTTGGGTTATGCTCATTCGGCACCAAGGGAATACATTTTACTTTAACCAGGAGTCACTACCTGGATTTGTCCAACAAGATATGCTAATTTTAGTTTATGGGATGGAAATAGTCATTTCCACCATACCATGCTGATCCATTGGAGTGTGATAGATAACTAAAGCTTATTTTTATTAAACTCCAATGTTGCATGCACTACATTATGAATTAAATATGTTATTTTCATTGTCTATGAAGATATAGCTTTGAATCTCATAAACTGTATGCATTTTTTGTTTTTCTTCATGGGTTCTTGCAGGTGACTGTGTATCATGACCTTACCAGACAAATTGCTGGAGTGCTTAGAAAATGTGTTGAAATAGGAGACAGTGCTAAGTTTCTTAGAAGGAGGCTGAGCCAGTGCTGTGGCAGCTGGTCATGTGCAGGAACCTATGCAAAAACGTCCTACCTTAAACGACACCGACTGCCACTGGTTCCAGTGAAGGGAAATCTTAATGCTACAGCATGCAATGACATTCTAGACGATTCTGTGCTTCCTACTTTGTGGCAACCGTTTGGAGAAAGCCCTTTCCTGTTTCAGCGTGACAATGCCCCTGTGCACAAAGCGAGGTCCATACAGAAATGGTTTGTCGAGATCGGTGGGGAAGAATTTGACTGGCCTTCACAGAGCCCTGACCTCAACTCAATCGAACACCTTTGGGATGAATTGGAATTCCGACTGCGAGCCAGGCTTAATAGCCCAACATCAGTGCTCGACCTCACTAATGCGCTTGTGGCTGAATGGAAGCAAGTCCTTGCAGTAATGTTACAACATCTAGTTGAAAGCCTTCCCAGAAGAGTGGAGTCTGTTATAGCAGCAAATGGGGGGGGACCAACTCCAGATTAATGCCCATGATTTTGGAATGAGATGTTCGACGAGCAGGTATCCACATACCTTTGGCCACATAGTGTATCTAAGCAAACCATGGCAAAGTTAAATTACAATCATAAACCCAGATTTTAGTATGCAATATCAGACCGTATACAATGGGTGTGACAAAATACTTTTACATTGGTAACCAGTTTATAATAGCAATAAGGCACGCTGGGGGTTTGTGGTATATGGCCAATACACCACAGCTAACAGCCGAATACAGGCACTCCGCCATGCATCATGCTTAAGAACAGCCCTTAGCACCATACCACCTCGTGCCTTATTGCTTAATCATACAGTCAAATTAGTTAAATCAACAGAAAATCCGAAAAAATGACCAATCACACTCCCTCATTTGATTGGTCTACTAGGTGGGCCTTCTAACCTTGTGACTGTGGTAACTAGTGACGACATTCTCTTCTGGCATGGATAAAACAGGTGTTTATAACTAACCCAATATAGACCAGAGCCTGTCGTTGCCAATTGGAGGAAATTGAGCAGAGCCAGACACGAGCTAGTGATTTCCCATTGGCTCGTTCTAGCATTTATTTGCATATTTCCGTTAGGGAACGCCCAGAATGAAGCGCGCGTGTGCAATAACTCAATTCGCCCTTGCACTCCTAAACAACGCAATTTTTTGAAACTTTGGCAAAGGCTAAATTCGCAGAATGTCGGCCAAAATCCATCTAGCTCAAACTTCTCCCACTGCCATAAACTGGGCTTCCTCTCGTCACCATATTTGGTAGTGAGTGTTAAACGCAACCGGATGCGTCACATTTATACATCCGGTGAAATATCGGGCTCATTGTTGTATTTGTGTGAAATCTGTGGACGCACGCTACAACATGACCTATTGTGTCAGTCGGTGCGTTGCGCGTGGCGGGTGGGACAACGCTCGTGCATTGCGTTGTTGTGGGGGGGTGGGGCTCGAGCATGCAGTTGCAGCCTCCAAACGGTTCCAGGCTATAGGGAGGAAGCCAATTCAGATCCATGAGCAAATACTTTTATACGAATGATAGGACCCAATGTGTTATTTAGCAAGACGCAGAGGGCTCACAACTGCACTAGTCTCATTTATTACTGAAAAAGCCCAAGCATCTCCCGTTGGATGAGAACATTGTTTACGCCGAATTACAGCCGCTGAGCAGGCCACATCGCCATTGTTTTCAAAGGCTTTTGACAAGCTATCTGTTACAACCAGCAAAACTGTTTCTAGTTCTGAGGTGTGTGCTTTTTATTTTATTTTCCCGATGCATTTTATCATGGATTATGAAGAACATAGTCGGTCAGTAACTGATTTAATTCTGCATGTGTTATAGGAAGCACAATACACGTTTAAAGGGCTCCGTTGCCTTGTTTTGTTTGACGCCTTTTGCTACCTAACTAGCATTAGTAGTTACAGTAATGTTATTGTTAGCTACTAGTCCACACTGGCTTCTTCTGTTTGGGCTATTCGTTGGTGTCGCTGTTTTCTTTCTCCAGACAGCTTCTAGTTTGCTAGAAAGAACCATAACATCCTAGAACGGACCAAATGGTAAATTTGAAAGGTGCAATTTATCATGGTGCAGTGTATAGTTTGGTGGGTGGGGTGCTTGGCTCAGTTGGCTGCCACTCCTTGATGTAACAAAGTTGGTACAAAGGCTAAAGTAAACACTCCCCTTGCTTTACGCAGACTGTGTGAACAATGTGTCCTCTGGCACAGAACAGGTTATTGATTAGACATTTAGATTGTCTCTAGCAACCCAAAACATTTCCTGTGTCTAATGTTTAGGCTCTGTTATTTACTGCGTGATCTCGCACTTTCAAATCTTGAATAATCCATAATAATAACCAGACAGTATTTCTTATATATATATATATATCTATATCCACTCTAAAGCGCAACGCGTTCTCCATACAAACCCATGCAGCAGTGGTAATAACGTTAGCAGTTATCTCGTACTTTTGCTGTCATGGGAAACCTGTGTTTCTTTTGAGCACAAGCCGTGCCCCCTCCAATATTACTAATATCCTCTTGTCCCTCATGCATTTTAGTGACACGCTTTTTTATTCTACTTTTTTATTCTACTTTATTCGCTTTTTTATTTTACTTTTTATTATGTCTCAGCAGATGCTCACCCAGTCCCACTCGCGATTTTACATTATAGTTTCTAATGTACATACATTTCCATAGCATTGTTGACTTTTAAATCCTCAAACTGATATCACACATTGTCAATCAACAGATAGATAGCTGGAAAGTGGCCTATTCAAATTTCTTCACCAGTCGATGCTTGTCTAGATTGTCCTGGTGTTTGTCTCCGTAACCACACCCTTAGGAGGTAAAACCAGTCAAAAATAATCTATTTGTTCACAGTTTTTTTTTTACTTAATGACATTGTATTGTGATGGTAATCTGTCTGCTTCTGTTGTCTTCCTCATTCTTGTTTACTTTATTGTGTTGTAATATAGACTCATCTATGTACTTGTTTCTCTTCTTGCAGCTGTCCAGGTGTCGAGGATGAGGAAGAAGGCTCGGCACCACAGGGTCCCCGTGCCCCAGCGGCCACCCTCCCCAATCTGGCCATCCCCCAACAAACAGACTCTGACCTACGCCCAGGCCCAGCGCATGGTGGACATGGAGATTGACGGCTGGGTGCACCGGATCAGCATCTACGACAAGCTGGACGTGATCTCGGATGATGACCCTACGGCGCAGGAGATTATGGAGTGCACCAGCAACAAGGAGAACATGGAGAAGCCTCAGCAGACACCAATGCGCTCCGTCCGGTTAAAAAACAACCAAGAGAAGAGGAGTGCAGCTGCAGTCGCACAGAACCACACAACACATGGAGCTACAGCAGCACAGGCAGCACAGACCCTTCCAGAGGCCAAGATCCGGACTGTGGAGTATAACCTTCCAGCTGTCCCCAGGAGGCCCCCAGTGTATTATAAGTATGTGGAAAAGTCGTCAGAGGAGCTGGATGAGGAGGTGGAGTATGATATGGATGAGGAGGACTACGCCTGGCTGGAAGTAGTTAACGATAAGAGGAGGAGTGAGGGTGTCAGTCAGGTAGGCCTTTTCTTAATTTTTTTTTTTTCAAAATTACAAAACTTAATGGTGAGGCTGCTCCCCCCCGTAGCCTGGATGCCAGTTAATCCTTTTTGCCGTGGGGTTTTGTACTGTCTATTTAAATACTGTATTCTCGACAACTTATTCTTAGATTTCTACTACTGTACATTGCATTTTAGTTACTCTTTATACAGTGCATATGTATTTATATGCTAGATTCTTGACATAGCTCGCTCTGATATACTCAGTGTACAAAACTGCTCTTTCCATTACATTTACTGACCAGGTGAAAGCTATGATCCCTTATTAATGTCACCTGTTAAATCCACTTCAAATCAGTGTAGATGAAGAGGAGGAGACAGGTTAAAGAAGGATTTTTAAGCCTTGAGACAATTGAGACATAGATTGTGTATGTGTGCCATTCAGAGGGTGAATGGGCAAGATGAGATTTAAGTGCCTTTGAATGGGGTATTGTAGTAAGTGCCAGACCCACCGGTTTGAGTGTGACAAGAACTGCAACGCTGCTGGGTTTTTACAATCAACCTATTCCCGTGTGTATCAAGAATGGTCTACCACCCAAAGGACATCCAGCCAACTTGACACAACTATGGGAAACATTGGAGTCAACATAGGCCAGCATCCCTGTGGAACACTTTCGACACATTGTAGAGTCCATGCCCCAACAAATTGAGGCTGTTCTGAGGGCAAAAGGAGGTGCAACTCCATATTAGAAACGTGTTCCTAATGTTTTGTACTCATTGTATAGCTACTGATGTACATGTACTAAGAATACTATCCTGTGTAAATTTCATCTGGTGTATATACGCATAGATTGCATTTGGATTATTGTTACAGTGGTATTTAGGTTGTTTATTGAATTAATTCTGGCATTTCTTATTTTCGCAGCCGCTATCACATCTGTTAAACTGTGTACGCGACTAATAAACTTGGATTTCATTTCGTCCAGTTTTTTTGTTTTTTTGCCAACTAGCCAAGAGAGCAGAAACAGACTGGCAGTCAGGCTAGCTCCCCCTCCCCATAAAGAAACAAAAACAAATGAATCACAGGCTAAGAATAGAATACAACACAACAATAGTCAATAATGTATAATTAATACTACAATTAATGTGCAACTGTTTACTGTTCTCCCTCCCACCACCAGGTGTCCCACAATGTGTTTGAGTTCCTGGTGGACCGCTTTGAGAAGGAGACCCAGATGGAGAAGGAGGGCCAGGACAAGCTTACCACAGACGAGGACGCTGTCTGCTGCATCTGCATGGACGGAGATGGCCAGGATAGCAACGTCATCCTCTTCTGTGACATGTGCAACCTGGCCGTGCACCAAGTGTGTTACGGTGTCCCTTACATCCCAGAGGGACAGTGGCTGTGCCGGCACTGCCTCCAGTCGCCCACCCAGCCCGCAGGCTGCATACTGTGTCCTAATAAAGGCGGAGCAGTGAAAAAGACTGACGATGACCGCTGGGGTCATGTGGTGTGCGCCCTGTGGGTGCCGGAGGTAGGGTTTTCCAACACAGTCTTCATCGAGCCCATCGACGGAGTCAGCAACATTCCGTCTGCCCGCTGGAAGCTCACCTGCTACCTCTGTAAGGAGAAGGGGGTCGGGGCCTGTATCCAGTGTCACAAGGCTAACTGCTACACCGCCTTCCACGTCAGCTGTGCTCAGAAAGCAGGACTCTTTATGAAGATGAAACCTATCAAGGAGGTTACGGAGACCGGCGAATCAACGTTTTCGGTGAAAAAGACTGCTTACTGCGGGTCTCACACCCCCAACCGCTTGGTCAAGAGACCCCTCACTATCTACGAGGACACCAAACCCCGAAATGGATTGTGTTCCCCTCTGAAAGGGGAGAAGACGAGGGGTGCCGATGCACTGATGAAAGGCAGGAAGATGAAGAGCAAGAAGGTGGAGCCAGAAAAAGAGGTCCCACCCGTTGCTGTGCCTAGCTTTTCTCCCCAAAGGTAGATTCACTCACCATTCATCTAAGAATCATTTTCATAATTTGCAGATGACCAGACGTATCAGTAAATGTGACAATACACAACATACAGTGCCGTGAAGTATTTGCCCCCTTTCTGATTTTCTCTATTGTCCAATTTCCAACCAAAACATAATATTAATAACAAGTAACACAAAATGTTGATAATTATTTCATTTATTTAACATAATTATGCAATACCCAATGTCCCTGTGAAAAAATGATTGCCACCTTCAGCTGCAATGACTGCAACCAAACGCTTCATGTAGCTGTTGAAATTTAATATTAGGTTTTGGTTGAAGGTCTGATAACATTCAGTGTAAAAAACAAATATGGAAAAATAGAGACTCAGAAAGGGGGCACACTCGCTTCTGGCATCAAATCCATGCAACTCATCCAGAACGCAGCAGCCCGCCTGGTTTTTAACCTTCCCAAGTTCTTTCATGTCACCCGCTCCTCCACACACTCCACTGGCTTCCAGTTGAAGCTCGCACCCAGTACAAGACCATGGTGCTTACCTATGGAACAGCAAGAGGAACTGTCCTTCCCTACCTTCAGGCTATGCTCAAACCCTACACCCCAACCCGAGCACTCCGTTCTGCCAACTGGAGTCTCTTGGCCCTCCCACCCCTACGGGAGGGCAGCTCCCGCTCAGCCCAGTCCAAGCTCTTCTTTGTCCTGGTACCCCAATGGTGGAACCAGCTTCCCCCTGAAGCTAGGACAGCAGAATCCCTGCCCATCTTCTGAAACCCTGCCTCTTCAAACAGTATCTTTTATAGAATCCTCCTCACCACGACCCCCTGCAGTAGCTGTTTTCAAAGCATTTCTGTTGTTTAGTATCATAGCTGAAAGCTAATTACACAAAGAACTACAAATCCTATAATATCCGACCTCATGTGCAGCAACACTGCCTGACTGGGGAGCTGTGCGCACTGTGATTGAAGTGCGGCAGTAAGATACATTTTTAGAAGCGCTGCGCACAGGCATAAAAGTTGGTGTAATTTACTCAAGTCTAATAAAGTGAGACTTGTGTGTCTTGGCTATTTACATTGTTTTGTTCACAAGTTAGGTTGTTTTTCAATGTTTGAGTTTGTTTCAACTGCCAGTGAAGACGCATCGTCTACCAGTCAGATTCTCTATCTCACAGACACACTGGACTCTAGCCTTGTCATCGTTGCCATGGTAACATCCCACCCTTTAAGGGACAGCTGAAAATGTTTGTCTTATCTGTGATGTTTTTGTTAAAAGACTCGGGTCACAACTAATGAAATAACATGGAGCAATATACCACATCATTTCTTACTAGTAAGACATTTGTTGTTTTACAAACATAACAAAGCATGCTCATCTGGGCTCCCGAGTGGCACAGCGGTCTAACATGCTGACCACACCGCTCACATCGCCAAATACATATATACATACATGTTTTTCAATCATTGCACCTAAACTGCGCTCACGCACCAACGAGCATCTGCGCTGCCAGGCGCTAAAATAGGAGTCAGTTCTATTTGTGACACTGAACGTGGCGCAAGTCCTGCCTCTCCCATCTCCTCATTGGTTTATAGAAGCGTATACCCATCTCCTCATTGGTTATACCCACGTGGGTATGAAGATGAACTGAGGTCGGTCGTGGTAATACACCTTATTATGAAGGTTAGATGCCAATCACCATATAAAATCCAAATAAGAAAAAGCCTGGAAGGAGGAGAGATGACTAGAAATGATTCGGTTGGCCGTTTTTATGTGTGGATTAATTGTCGGAGTAGAGGACCTTTGTTTATTTCAGGTAAAATTACAACTCGACGTTTATATCCCAGGACAAATTAGCTAGCAACAGCAAGCTAGCTAAATAGGACAAATTAGCTAACAACTGCAAGCTAGCTAGCTAAATTGCCATGAATGTTTACTGCTTTTTGACCTGTCCCCAAATTAATAAAATTGGTTCAGAGTTTGTTTTGATATTTCAATCTGCGTGTTGGGATTGTGTTTGGTGTGGGGGGGGACAAAATCAATTTGTGTACGATGGTGCACGCCTGGTTTGGGCATGGTGTAAGGCACTGCATCTCGATGCTTGATGCGTCGCTACAGACACCCTGGTTCATATCCAGGCTGTATCACAACCGGCAGTGATTGGGAGTCACCATAGGGCGGCGCACAATTGGTCCAGCATCGTCCGGGTTTGGCCATCTAGGCAGTCACTGTAAATAAGAATTTGTTCTTAACTGACAGTTCACAGCACTGTATAGATAAAGAGGCCAAAACTTAAAATGAAAAAACATGTTATTCAATTTCAGACATGGACATTTTCCTTCAATAAGCAATATAGTAACAATTTTAAAATCTTCTCCCATCTGTTCCTAGGTTAAACACCATCCTCAACCGGGTGTCTATGCAGAAGAAGAAGGCGTTTGTGGAGCTGGCTCTAAACTACTGGACTCTAAAGAGACAGGCGAGGAACGGCGTACCCCTCATCAGACGACTACAGTCCAGCCAACAGTCCTACCAGAAGACCCATGCTGCACAGCCGGTTAGTCAGATGGTCATGCACTCTTGTCCCTTTCTGACACAATTCTCGTCCCCTGGCTGGTACACTACATTTCTTCTCACACTCTTATCATTATAATATATCCCTCTCCTAATTACCATAGCAATGTCAAAGCGAACAGGCCAAAGCTGACCAGAGGAATATGATTGTTTGTATAAATGAGAGCTCTACTGCTCTCCTTGTTGGATTACAATCCCTCTGTTTTCTAACCCTAGTGTTGGTGATATTGTTTTTTAACTGTACTTGTCTGTGATGTTTTCTAAATCTGATTTGTGTGATTCCCACCACAGAAGGAGAGTGAGGAAGAGAGCTGGGCTCTGAAGGAGCAGCTCAAGGAGTGGCATCGTCTAAGACATGACCTGGAGAGAGCCAGGCTATTGCTGGAGCTCATACGCAAGAGAGAGAAACTCAAGAGAGAAGAGGTAGGTTAGGTAGCTGTCCCTGCAAGCCAACAATACATAGAAATAGCTCACAAGCCAACTGTAAGACAATTAGTAGTATAGTATAAATTGGAGCTGCACCCTGTCTCTGTCTCTCTCTCTCCTCCGTGGGTCAGCATCCATATACAGTACGTCATGATGCTAATGGTCCCCTGTGTGTCCTCAGATGAAGCTGCAGCAGAGCCTGTTGGAGGTCCAGCTGACTCCCTTCAGTATCCTGCTCAAGTCTGTGCTGGAACAGCTACAGGAGAGAGACCAGGCCAAGATCTTTGCCCATCCTGTCGACATCAAAGAGGTAAGGCTAGGAGAGCAGCTCTTAATATAACGTGTACATATGGCCTGAGATAGCCTTGCTGACGCGACTTGCGTGATGCACAGCGAGGGAGAGCCACTGGTTTGGACAGGAGACCGTTTGATAATGTAATATTCGGCCAGAAATGTATCAAGTTTTTATTGGTGTTCTCAAATGTTTTTTTTCCCCCCCTGGAGAGTTTAAACCTCTTGTGTGTTTTGGATTAAAAAATCCAACAGTTATAATGGAAGGGAGCGGCGCTCGGGGGCTGTGTGTGGCTGTACATGAGGGTGTTCGAGGAAGAAAGACAAGGAGGAGAACCAAGCAGTATAGGCACAGTCCCCTTCATTAACCCTAACATCGAACAGCCTCTCCAGACTGTGAAGTCAGGAGTTGGGTGTCAACCAGACTAGAGTTGAGATGCTGCTTTTGCCTTTCACGTTTTATTTTTTTTACTTCCATGATTTTATAGAGTTTTTTTATACTAGATTTATATCTAAATTCTGCTCCTAGCATAGCATCTGGCCCATCTCATTTGGACTGATTATAACATCTTCAAAAAGTGTTTCCAAAAATATCAGACTGGATTTTACATTTACATCTCAATGCTCTGTATGTGCCGACTATCAGATGTTTTAAATCTCTGTCTATCATTAAACCTTTAGGTGCCTGACTACCTTGACCACATCAGGAACCCCATGGACTTCTCCACTATGAGGAAACGCATTGACAACCAGGCCTATAGCAACCTGAATGACTTTGAGTCTGACTTCAACCTCATCATCTTCAACTGCATGAAGTACAACAGTAAGGATACCTTCTTCCACCGGGCGGCCACCCGTCTCCGAGACCAGGGTGGGGCTTTGATCAGGAAGACTCAGAGGGATGTGGAACGAATCGGCTTCGAGAAGGACAGCGGGATGCACCTGCCCGAACCGCCCAAGATCAAAGCGCCTCTGCGGTTTTCCTGGGAGGATGGTAAAGACCTAGAAAGACGAAGAGTTTGTAGAAATATAATGGATAAATCAGTTAATGTAGAATACTGGAACAGACAGCAGTGTTTTCACAGATCCAAATTAATAAAGCATATTCCTGGTCAATTGAGACGCAATTGCTCCTTTGAGCATTTTTGTCTAGGAGTTTGCTTAATCTGGATCCTCAATATAATTATACTTACCTAGGCTACTCATTGTTTAGTTAACATCAAGCAAATATCTCCCAATGACAGTGTTATCTTTTTGTCCTTTCCCAGTGGACCAGTTATTGGTCCCAGCCAACCGGCAGCACATGCCTCTGGAGGAGCAGCTGAAAGAGCTGCTGGAGAAACTGGACATGACATACTCCATGAAGACCAGTCCGTCACGCTCCAAACGCCTCAAGTTGCTCAAGAAGACCATCAACAACGTGCGCAGTGAGATGAGCCTAAGCCTTAGGAGGGCCTCCCACCACTCCCATTCACACTCCTCTTCCTCCCGCTGGTCCTCCAATCCAGAAAGGAGTAAAGCTGGGGAGGCAGAGGGGGAGAAGACCAATGGACAGAGCCCTGATAATGAGGGTAGGTTTTTTTCAAGTTGTTACTTCATCTGCATTGGGGAACTATATACAGTTGAAGTCGGAAGTTTACATACACCTTAGCCAAATACATTTAAACTCAGTTTATCACAATTCCTGACATTTAATCCTAGTAAAAATTCCCTGTCTTAGGTCAGTTAGGATCACCACTTTATTTTAAGAATGTGAAATGTCAGAATAATAGTAGAGACATATTTATTTCAGCTTTTATTTCTTTCATCACATTCCCAGTGGGTCAGAAGTTTACATACACTCAATTAGTATTTGGTAGCATTCCACAAGCTTCCCACAATAAGTTGTGTGAATTTTGGCCCATTCCTCTTGACAGAGTTGGTGTAACTGATTCAGGTTTGTAGGCCTCCTTGCTTGCACATGCTTTTTCAGTTCTGCCCACATATTTTCTATAGTATTGAGGTCAGGGCTTTGTGATGGCCACTCCAATACCTTGACTTTGTTGTCCATTAGCCATTTTGCCACTACTTTGGAAGTATGCTTGGGGTCATTGTCCATTTGGAAGACTCCTTTGCGACCAAGATTTAACTTCCTGAGTGATGTCTTGAGATGTTGCTTCAATATACCCACACAATTTTCCTCCCTCATGATGCCATCTATTTTGTGAAGTGCACCAGTCCCTCCTGCAACAAAGCACCCCCACAACAATGATGCTGCCACCTCCGTGCTTCACGTTTGGGATGGTGTTCTTCGGCTTGCAAGCCTCCCCCTCTTTCCTCAAAACATAACGATGGTCATTATGGCCAAACAGTTCTATTTTTGTTTCATCAGACCAGAGACCATTTCTCCAAAAAGTACAATCTTTGTCCCCATGTGCAGTTGCAAACCGTAGTCTGGCTTTTTCATGGCGGTTTTGGAGCAGTGGCTTCTTCCTTGCTGAGCGGCCTTTCAGGTTATGTGGATATAGGACTCGCTTTACTGTGGATATAGATACTTTTGTACCTGTTTCCTCCAGCATCTTCACAAGATCCTTTGCTGTTGTTCTGGGATTGATTTGCACTTTTCGGCACCAAAGTACGTTCAACTCTAGGAGACAGAACGCGTCTCCTTACTGAGCGGTATGACGGCTGCGTGGTCCCATGGTGTTTATACTTGCATAGTATTGTTTGTACAGATGAACAAAGGTACTTTCAGGCGTTTGGAAATTGCTCCCAAGGATGAACCAGACTTGTGGAGGTCGACAATTTCTTTTCTGATGTCTTGGCTGATTTCTTTTGATTTTCCCATGATGCCAAGCAAAGAGGCACTGAGTTGGAAGGTAGGCCTTGAAATACATCCACAGGTACACCTACAATTGACTCAAATGATGTCAATTAGCCCATCAGAAGATTCTAAAGCCGTGACATCATTTTATGGAATTTTCCAAGCTGTTTAAAGGCACAGTCAACTTAGTATATGTACATTTCTGACCCACTGGAATTGTGATACAGTGAATTAAACAATTGCTTGAAAAATTACTTGTGTCATGCACAAAGTAGATGTCTTAACCGACTTGCCAAAACTATAGTTTGTTGACAAGAAATTTGTAGAGTAGTTGAAAAACGAGTTTTATTGACTCCAACCTAAGTGTATGTAAACTTCCGACTTCAACTGTGTGTGTGTGTGTCCTTGTTTTTGAAAGAAAATCACATTATTTTAAAATATTCAGAAATACAATGTAGACATGAATGTTTGTAAATGACTATTATAGCTGGAAATGGAATATCTACATAGACGTACAGAGGCCCATTATCAGCAACCATCACTCCTGCGTTCCAATGGCACATTGTGTTAGGTAATCCAAGTTTATGATTTTAAAAGTCTAATTGATAATTAGAAAACCCTTTTGCAATTATGTTAGCACTGCTGAAAACTGTTGTTCTGATTTTAAAGAAGAAATGGACTAGTTGAGTATCAGCATTTGTGGGTTCGATTAGACTCAAAATGGCCCGAAACAATGGGACTTTCTTCTGAAAATTCTTGTTCTGAGAAATGAAGGCTGAAGATCTCGTACAACGCTGTGTACTACCCTCACAGAACAGTGCAAACTGGCTCTAACCAGAATAGAAAGAGTGAGAGGCCTCGGTGCACGGTATGACGAACTGCGCAAGAGGACAAGTACATTAGAGTTTCTAGTTTGAGAAACAGACACCTCACAAGTCCTCAACTGGCAGCTTCTGGGGGTGGGGGGGAACAGCCCTAGCTAGTCTCAACGTCAACAGCGAAGAAGCGACTCCGGGATGCTGGCCTTCTAGGCAGAGTGCCTCTGTCCAGTGTCTGTTCTCTTGCCCATCTGAATCTTTTCTTTTTATTGGCCAGTCTGAGATATGTCTTTTTCTTTGCAACTCTGCCTAGAAGGCCAGTATCCCGTAGTCGCCTGTCCACTGTTGACGTTGAGACTGGCTAGGGCCGTTCCCCCCCCAGAAATGTCCGGGAACTTGCAGGTGCCTTGGTGGAAGAGTGGGGTAACATCTCACAGCAAGAACTGGCAAATCTGGTGCAGTCCATGAGGAGGAGATGCGCTGCAGTACTTAGTATCTGGTGTGGCCACTAGCTGCATTGACTGGTACTTTTGACCCCCCCTTTGTTCAGGGACACATTATTCAATTTCTTTTAGTCACATGTCTGTGGAACTTGTTCAGTTTATGTCTCAGTTGTTGAATCTTGTTATGTTCATACAAATATTTCAAGTTTGCTAAGTTAAGTTTGCTGAAAATAAATGCAGTTGACAGTGAGGATGTTTCTTTTTTTGCTGAGTTCATACACACAAACATATTTATATATGTGTGTGTATATATATAACATTTGTGTAGCGCTTTTCATTACATAGTTATATTAAAGCTCTACAGAGGAAAAAAATTCAACATATACAATTCAAATGTACAACATATATATTTTAAGGCCCGTTTTCAAAGTTCTAAGTGATGAAGTGGCTCTCAGATGGTTAGGGAGAGCATTTCTTAGAGGAGCAAGGGAGCAGAAGGCTCGGTCCCCCATAGTTCAGAGATGTGTCTTGGGGACTTGAAGTAGTAGGGAGTGGCTTGAGCGGAGAGTCCGGGGTGGCTCGCTGATTGAGATGATGTCGCTGCTGTAGGTGGGGCTCAATCAATTTAAGGCTTTAAATGCAAGAATTTGGATTTTGAAGTTGATCCTGTAGTTGACCGGTAGCCAGTGAAGTTGGGCCAGGATCGGGGTGAATTGGTCTGACTTCTTTGTCCTGTTCAGGACCCTGCAGCACTTCTGGATGACTTAGGGCCTCTGTAGTGGTATCTATGGCTTACGGCAGGGTGGCTCTCTCTTCAGTATGACCAAGTCTGACAGTAGCTAGGTTTCCATCCAATTTGTGACAGATCTTCATGCAAATATTCTAAAGTTTGCATAAAGAAAATCAGCACTTTTCATGTACCGAATAAACATTTTAAGTTCAATGTGTTTCCATTACATTTTAAAATCTACTGATGGTTTTGTCACAAACTGTTGATATATATATATATATATATATATATATATAGCAAACTTGCCCAATCTGACTTTGCCGCATGTTCTCTAAAAAAACAGTTCACTGATAGTGTACCGGTTAGATTATATGATGAGATATGGACAAAAGCAATATCATTTTTATTTGATAATTGGCAGCCAAGCATCGATCACCGTGTCACCAGCATTCAAATTATTCCCTCTATTTGTTGGAATTTGCATCAAGCTCATCAGCATCCATCATCTGCCTATGCTTTTCCACGTCGTAATGGTAGTACAATGTAGCATATCATCGCGTGATTAACTTTACTTCGACATAATGGTTCATTATATACAGTACCGGTCAAAAGTTTGGACACCTACTCATTCCAGGGTTTTTCTTTATTTTTACTATTTTCTACATTTTATAGAATAATAGTGAAAACAGACTTGAACACATATGGAATGTTGTAACCAAAAAAGTGTTAAACAAATAAAAATATTTTATATTTAAGATTCTTCAAAGTAACCACCCTTTGCCTTGATGGCAGCTTTGCTCACTCTTGGCATTCTCTCAACCAGCTTCACCTGGAATGCTTTTCCAACAGTCTTGAAGGAGTTCCCACATATGCTGAGCACTTGTTGGCTGCTTGTCCTTCACTCTGCTGTCCATCTCATCCCAAACCATCTCAATTGGGTTAAGGTCGTGTCATTGTGGAGGCCAGGTCATCTGATGCAGCAATCCATCACTCTCCTTCTTGGTCAAATAGCCTTTACACAGCCTGGAGGTGTGTTGGGTTATTGTCCTGTTGAAAAACCCACTAAGCGCAAACCAGATGGGATATCACAGCAGAATGCTGCGGTAGCCATGCTGGTTAAGATTGCCTTGAATTCTAAATAAATCACTGACAGTGTCACCAGCAAAACTCCATCACACCACCATCTCCATGCTTCACGGTGGGAACCACACATGCGGAGATCTGTTTACCTACTCTGCGTCTCACAAAGACACGGAACCAAAAATCCCAAATTTGTACTCATCAGACCAAAGGAAAGATTTCCACCGGTCTAATGTCCATTGCTTGTTTTTCTTGGCCCAAGCAAGTCTCTCTTCCTCTTATTGGTGTCCTTTAGTAGTGGTTTCTTTTGCAGCAATTTGACCATGAAGGACTGATTCATGCAGTCTCCTCTGAACAGTTGATGTTGAAATGTCTTACTTGACCTCCTATGAAGCATTTATTTGGGCTGAAATTTCTGAGGCTGGTAACTCATCCTCTGCAGCAGAAGTAACTCTGGGTCTTCCTTTCCTGTGGCAGTCCTCATGAGAGCCATTTTCATCATAGTGCTTGAGGGTTTTTACGGCTCCACTTGAAGATCTTTTAAAGTTCTTGAAATGTTCCATATTGACTGACCTTCATGTCTCAAAGTAATGGTCGTTTCTCATTGATTATTTGAGCTGTTCTTGCCATAATATGGACTTGGTCTTTTACCAAATAGGGCTATTTTCTGTATACCCACCTCCACCGTGTCACAACACAACAAGAAAGAAAGAAATTCCACAAATTCATTTTTAACAAGGCACACCTATTAATTGAAATGCATTCCAGGTGACTACCTCAAGAAGCTGGTTGAGAGAATGCCAAGATTGTGCAAAGCTGTCATCAAGGCAAAGGGTGGCCACTGGGTTTGTTTAACACTTTTTTTTGTTTACTACATGATTCCATATGTGTTATTTCATAGTTTTCTCCAAAGCTCTGGAGTTATGGCGGAACTGATTGCGTGTGTGGTTTGGTAGGGGAGAAGAAGGTCTGAGAGGTAAAGCAGGGTGGTGAATGGCTTTGTAGGTCAGAAATAGGATCTTGTAATTAATTAGTTGGCAGCCAGTAGAGTTCACGGAGAACATTAGTGATGTGCTGCCGGGGCTTAGTGTTGGTGAGAAGTCAGGCTGCTGAGTTTTTAACCATTTGGAGTTTATGGAAGTTGATGCCGGAGAGTAGTGAGTTGCAGTAGTCAAGACTGGAGGAGATGAATGCATGTATGAGGGTTTCAGCGTCAGGAGAGGGAGGACCTGGCTTGGGCCAAGCACTCTGATATCGCCAGTGACCTGGTATCAGGATGTCATGTGCTTCTCAGTTCTTTGTTTTATTGGCGGAAACTAGATATAAACTCAAGCTAGATCAGGAATGAACTGTAACCTCTAACACCTAGTTAGTCACACCATCATACCATATAGTGTGCTTAGCCATGCTAACCTGCTACGACGTAGTCATGCTGGGTCACATGATATCCCTTGCCTCAGGACATCCCATTGCCTGGTTGATGAGTGTTTAAGTGGGATACTATTGTACTTATACAGTATATCTGCATGGTAGCATGGCTTTCTCTTTAACATGATCATGGTACAGTGGAGTTGATATGCTAGGAGCCTGAATTGATTCACAGTAAACCTACACTGACTCAGTAACTATTAGATTGCCTTCTAGAATGCAGAATACTTTGCGTGATGTGATTTTAAAATATTTTGCTGTCTTATTGGTTATTTAGCTATGCATTATAGAAGGCAAGATCATTTGTATTGAAGTCTTGTAATTCTGCAAGGATAAGGATGATGTGTTTTAGGAATGGTTCTGGTGTTTTTATTCAAGATGTACAATTCCCTCTCTTCATATTACATTATGATCTATATAATGTTATGTTTTCTGTGTTCTCACTGTATTCTCTCGTATTCTTCAAAAGGGGACAAATCATTACCTCCCAAATTGGAACCCTCTGACTCCCTACCTCCTCTCCTACACTTTGAGAGTAACTCAGAACCCCCTACCCTCAAACCCATCCACCCCAACCCCACTCCGGACAGCAAGACCCACGGACAGGTCAAATTTGACCGGGAGAAACTCAACAACGCTTCCTCAACCACTACCAAGACCCTTCTCAATGGCCACACCGAGTCCCAGAATCCCCTGCTTCTCTTAGAGGGGGGCATGAGTGTGGTGGCCACCTCCACCCTGGCCCAACCCTCGGGGACGATTGTCAACCGCCGCACTGCCGTGCTCTTCAGAAAGTCCAAGACCTCTAGCCCTGGGAAGAACCAGGGGAGGAGAGGAGGCGGCGAGGCTCAGACAGGGTGCCCTCAGCTGGGCACCAAGACCTCTAGCCCTGGGAAGAACCAGGGGGGGAGAGGAGGAGGCGAGGCTCAGACAGGGTGCCCTCAGCTGGGCACCAAGACCTCTAGCCCTGGGAAGAACCAGGGGGGGAGAGGAGGAGGCGAGGCTCAGACAGGGTGCCCTCAGCTGGGCACCAAGGCCTTCCTGTCGGTGATGATCCCCAGGCTGGAGACCCTCCTCCACCCCAGGACCAGGAAGAGGAGCCACAGTCCCAGTGGGGGGGTCAGCGAGGGGGGTGGAGACAGGGAGGACGAGTCCCCTGTCAAGCACATAGACACAGGTAAATAGGGTTCTTCTCACTTGTCAGAAATAAAGTACTTATCTTAATGGGACTCTTAAATGAATGAATAAGCATGAATAAGAAGTAGAAAATGATCTTCACAGACTTGTGAATTAAGAGCTCAGGTTCCCCTTGTCTATGTATTCTTATTAATTATAATCTAAAAGGTTTAAACTGATCCTAGATCAACACCCCTACTGAGATGCTTTATGAATAAAGGTTCAAATGTTGTAGGTCTATGCTATAGTTGGTTTATGTGTAGTATACTGACTCTACTGTACTGTGTTACTCGCCTCAGGCCTGTCTAATGGTTTTGGGATGGAGGAGGTAATTGATGAAGAGAAGGAGCTAAGTGCCAGCAGGCCTCTAGAAACCAGGAGACAGTGTGCCTCTGAGTCCAGCATCTCAACTAGTGGTAGTCTGCTGGGCAGCACCAGGTAGGTACATGCATATATCTCACAACAGACCTGGGTTCAAATATAATTTCTTTCAATTACTTAAACTGAGCTTTATTGAGCCTGCCTGGCTCAATGGAACCACTAGAATAGTCCCAACTGTGGAAACACAGGCAGGCTCAACGTAGGCAAGGCATCTCTAGCTGCTGCACTTTTCACTGCTGAACATGGTGGTACTTGGTAATTTCTCTATAGTGTGTCATGTAGAAGGCAGTCTGACTCAATGTGGATGTCTTTTCCTGATTTCAGCAGCACCCTCCGTCTTCCAACATGTGGTAAGGGCAAACCGGCCCTGGTCCGAAGAAACACTGTGGATGATAAGAACGAGCTCATTGCCTGTATAGAAACCGGGAACTTTGCCAGAGCTGCTAGGATTGCTGCCGGTAAGTTGTCGGTCTTGATGTTAATCATACAGGAAAGTGGAGACTGTGGAGGCAAGTGTGTTTGTGTATTGTATCAGATGAGGTCTGGCTGAGAGTCAGAGGAGTAGATGTATTGCTATAGGGACAGGAGTTTTACTGGCATTTCCAGCATGATCCACTAGGTTTGCTGCCAGTAGAAAATCCTAGGAAATGTTATTTAATTGACACAAACTGTCTCCACTCAATCAATGTCTTGTTGTACGTGTGTGTTTGGTGGAGTGATCGCCTAAGCCATGTGAAGCCATTGACAGTCGCTGGATCCAGGTTCGAGCCCCGGTCTGGGCTACCCCCCAAACTTTCTACAATATACTTCCATGGTTGGTTTTAATTGACTCTCCCCCCTTGTACGGCCCCTAATTTACCTATTTCTAGCTACAAATTCTGTTAGAGAGGATCAGCTTGAACAAAGTGAGGTGTAGAATCACTGATCTACAAATAGTATTCTCTGCAAAATAATAGGTTGTGTGTGATTTTATGATTCGCAGAGCTACTCCTCCCCTGGCTTAAGTAATCCCTCCTGTCAAAAACACACACATCCAGACATTGTTTGATTGATTGGAGACAGCTTGTGTCAATTACAGAACATGCAACACTAGTGGACAATGCTGGAAATACCAGTGAAAGCAGAGTACCTCAAAATGTGCCCAAAAACTCTTGGCTCTAGCTTTAGGTTATAACCAGAGCCCAGAGTTTTCCTCGGTAGTATACTACGATGCAAGCTAGATAAACATAAATTAAAGCAATTCTATTCATGATTTATTGTCCAAATTGTATTTTTGTAATATCACATTTTTCAGTGAGTTGTGATGTATTTAACCTGCCTGTATGTGTTGATGCTGTCACTATTAGCATGGCTCTGGAAGTGTTTTGCTTTTTTTTACAGTGAACCCCTCCTAACTTGATTGTTGTTATTCCTGCATCCATAGAAGTTGGCAATAGCAATATTTGGATGCCTGCTAGTGCTGCAACAGTTGTTCTGGAACCTCTAAAGCTAGTTTGGGCAAAATGTAGCGGATACCCTTCTTATCCTGCCTTGGTGAGTGACAGTGAACGTATGTATGACACCTGACTATCTCATTCTCACTTCTCAGTGCTTGCTACCAGGGCCTACAACTAACTGTTTGTCTACCTGCCACTCAGATTTTTTTAGGAGCCAAAATATATATTATTTTCCTAAATTACAACAAAAAACACAAATCAAAATGGATGAGTATGCTTAGTTATGTTTCTAAATGTGTATTACTAATAAGAAGTAATGTGTTGTATTGCTCAATTTAATAATTTGTGACCTGAGTCTTCTCACCAAAATATCACAGATGAGACAAATGTTCAGCTGCCCCTTTTAAGCTTACCGTGGTAATGGAGCCACTCAAGCCGTCACATGTGCCGTAAGGCATCAGCATGCTCAGCTAGGCGAACCGCTCGCATACTCCCTTAAGACTGTTGCTTGAAAAACTAGACTTTGGCTACCGACTTCGGCTTGCCTCGTTAGGAAAATGAAGAAACATTTCACTATGTCGTCATAATATATACACAAGCTGTTCTGGCTGGGAAACATGCAAAAGCCTTTAGTGGTGCATGACTCCAGGATTTTGATCCACTCCGACTGCTGTGGTTGGAGTCAAAGGAGTCGACTCTTGCTCAACTCCCAAAAGGAGCTGAAACAGACAACACACACGTACGCACCTCATTATTGCAGCGTCCTACTAGGAAGACTACATTTGCGTTCTAGAGGACTGATATGAACATGATGCTGCCCATTTGTTCATTAACTTAGCCTATAAAAGTCAAATTCTTTATATAGGTGATGTGTAGGAACTACAATATTTTGGTGATATTTCTGTACGCAGCCTTGACCATCCCATGTGATGATGCTGCACATTCTACTCTGATAAGCCCATTCTTTGCCATGTTACAGCGCTATTCGGACGGACGGGTATTACTAGAGACGTTGGTTATGTAATTATTATCCAAGCATGTGTGTTATTCCAGAAGACGATTCACATATGCTTACTCCAAACTGCCCCTTGTAATTATTTTTTTTCTCAAATTTAATTGACTCTTGACGGAACCCAGGAGGTTTTTATTCTAGGCGTGACGATATCTCGTCGTCATGTCTAGACTAATAGGCTACACTGATAACTCATGCTTGGCTGCCAAATGTATGCAGTGCTTTCAGAAAGTATTCACAACCCTTGACTTTTTTCACATGTTACAGCCTGAATTTAAAATTGATTTAAATTGTGATTTGTTGGTCACTGGCCCATAATGTCAAAATTGAATTATTTGTATTTTTTTTTTTTACATATTTAATACAAATGAAAAGCTGAGTCAATAAGTATTCAACCCCTTTGTTATGGCAAGCCTAAAAAGGTTCAGGAGTAAAAAATTGCTGAACAAGTCATAAAAGTTGCATGGCGTTGATGGGTGAGGAGTAATCTATTTAATCCATTTTGAATTCAGGCTGTAACACAAAAAAATGTGGAATAAGTCAATGGGTATGAATACTTTCTGAAGGCACTGTAGGTGTCCCCATAGTATTTAAATTGATTAAGTGTGATCATAATCATTATTACAGTTATCCATGGGAGGCGTCCTATCTAATAACAATGCCCCCCATCCTGATGATTTAAGCTGCTGAACCGTATTTGCATTTATGGATGAGAAAGTGAACTTGCCATTTCTAACAAGTTTAGTGGGGATGCCCTGCTTTGCGATCTATTGCCTAGGACAGGGTTCTCCAACCGTGTTCCTGGCAAGGTACTGTCCTGTAGGTGTTCACTCCAACCCTAATCTATTGCATCTGATTCAATAGCTGGTTGATAAGCTGATTCAGGTTAGTTACAACTGGGGTTGGCGCGAAAACCTACAGGAAGGTAGCTCTCCAAGAACAGGGTTGGAGAGCCCTGACTTAGGACATCAACAGCCAGCCAGGGTTTCATTAAATAAGCATTTGGCGATGTTTAACTTCAATTCACTGGCACCATGAAGAATAGTTTAGCCATTGATAGCCTGATATGTACTTTTGGTTAATTTACGAGGCATTGAAAGACAAGACATTACGAGATACAGATTACGAAGATGCCTATGTGCACGGTTGTCTGCCTGCCTTGATCCTTTCTCTCCCTTGCTGGCTCGCCTGGTCTTTCTCTTTGCTAGGAAAAACGCAGGTGTGTGTTTAATCTTCGGTCTGTTTCGTGTAGAATAGCTCAGTCTCCTCCTTTATAGCCCCTACTAGTGAATTTGCGCGAGACATTGCGAGACACCGCGTTGCGATCAGTGGCGATTTTAGCATGTAAATCTTGGTGTGGCAAGCTCAATATTTTTTTTTAGATGCATAACACAACACTAAATCATACATTAATTGGACTATAATGGTGACAAACGGTGTCCACAAACTGTTTGGACCTACATTAAGCTGTCCCAATTGCAGTCCCAACACCTTACCACTGTTACACCTGGCTATCAAAGGAGCCTTGTCTGGCAGCAAAACTGTTCATTCAGCCTCATTTACTGCCTTTTAAAAAACATAGCTGATATGGTTGACTTGCTTAACTTCTTAAGGAGCAGCAAGGTGCGCTAGCGCCCCACTCCCGACACTACCAGGTGAAATGCAAGGCGCCAAATTCAATATCCAAAAGTTGAATTATTAAACATGCATGTGTTTCATAGTCATCAAAAGCTCTGCTTCTTGGCAATATCACAGCGTTGTCAGATTTCAAAAAGGCTTTACGACGAAAGCACCACATTTGATTGTTTGAGGATAGCACCCCACATATTTTTCCATTAGCATGAATTCATAAGCCTTCACGGTTCACAGAAAACACATTTCACAGCGAAAACAAATCAATTACCTTTTGAAGAACTACTGCTGAGGGCTTCCCAAGTGTCCAACAAAGACAATCCATGGTTCTTTTGTTAGAAAAAGTAATGTATTGTATCCATAAATCTCTGTTTGGTTGGCGCGTTATAATGAGAAAATAGAGCCTCCCAATCGTCCATTGAAACGTGAAGAGAACTCGTTCAACTTATACCTATAAACCTGTCCAAGAACAATCAAACATATAATTTTAAATGTATCCTTAGGAACACTTTTGTATAATATTTCAACCGGAATATAAACTGGGCGATAAGAAAGGAAAAACCCAAAGAACGCGCCAGCCGGGAGCGCGCATTTACTTCTATTGACATCTGCGTGGACACTTCCTTATTCGTCTTCTTCTCTGCTCTAAAAGCATCTAAAAAAGAATCAGAACACTTTCTCGAGACTGTTGACATCCAGAGGAAGCAATAGGTACTGCATTCATATGCCCTTATATGGGTATTTTCATAAGGGAGGGGTTCCAAATGAGGCAATGTGTCAAAACCACTTTTTCCAGGACAGAAATTCCTCGGGTTTTCGCCTGCCATATCCGTTCTGTTATACTCAGACAAAATGTTAACACTTTTAGAAAATTCAGTGTTTCCTATCCAATGGTACTAAATATGTGCATATCCTATTTTCTGTGCCTGAATGGGAGGCATTTTACTTTGGGCATGCCAGGCTCTCCAAATCCGTCACCTCATGCGCTGCTCCCTAAGAAGTTAAACAAATGTGGTTTCTGACAATTGAGATGTATAAACTATTGCATCAAGGGACGACGAGCGGATAAGAGGCAATTAATGAGCGAGGTAGGACGGACTTAGTCAATATAACTTCAGCACTTTTGAAATGTACAGCAACAGAATTCAGAACATGGGCCGTTCTTACAGTATTCTCCCTGTACACCAACTCAGAACCGTAGGATAAATAAAGGGGGCTTATAAGCAGGCAATGAAATCCTTCTTGGATGGGCACTTCTAATGTAACTCGACGGCAGCACGCAAGGGGCTTGAAAAAAGAGTCAGTTTGTATGCGGCCTTATTATCTCAATTATATATATATTTTTTCATTGTTTGCAAACTGATATTGGACCTGTATTAATGCCAGAATAACATGTAAAACAGGCACAAAACACCTTGAATGACAGGTCGTCACTGATTGCGATAGCCTGTACATCTTTTGATTACCGATGCACAGTTCAGACTCTGCCACCAGAGTCTGACTATGCCTGACAGTGTCCGTCCCCTCTCGCTCCCTCGCTCTTTCTTTGCTGTGATAGATGCAAGAGTTTTTGTTCCCGGAAGTAGTCACGGCAACTAGTTTCCTCCTTTACAAAAATACTGAATCTTGGGGGTAGACGAGTCGATTGTTGACACCCAGAAATGTGAGTTGACACCGGGAGTCGACGGGCAAGAAGTCGAGGAATCGATTCTAGTGGGCCTGTGAGAATCTGACTAGTAGAGGCTGACAACGTCTCTTCCTCTTCCGCAGTGCAAGCAAGCTTGCATTGAAAAACAACCTAATTTGTGACCCAAACAATGGTAGTGTACAAGAAACAAGAAGATAAAGTCTCACTGTAGTAGTTAGACCAACTTTTATGCCTGTTCCCATTGCTTCTAAAACAGACCTTTCAGCTCTTCACTCGCAGTGCACACAGCCATCCAGCCAGGCAGGGTTGCTTCGCGAGGTGAGATAGCTATAACGTTAGTATTTCTTTTAGCATTGGCAGATATGAAACAAAATGGAATAAGTACTTTAAACAGCTACAGCAGCATTTATGTTTCTATAAATCACTACTCGCACGTGCCAATACTTGACTTTTGACCAATGTGGCTGGTGAATTAGAAATTCGTACCCGCCAATGCCAAAAATCTACCCGCATTTGGTTGGTGTTAATTTTAGGCCCTGCTTGCTACCCCCTTCATAAAATCTTGAGTGAGTGATGTTCACACACTCTCTAGCTGTTTGGAAGGTAACACAACCACACCCTACAATGTTTTGTCTTTGCCTTTCATGGTAGATAAAACCTAGGTCCATATCTTCCAAGTCCTCTAGATGGCGCCATTGTCAAATAAACAGGTGTTATTTTATCTTAGTTTGAGAGGACTAAGTGGATGTGCCTCTTTTCAACACAAGCACCAGCTGTGTGTGTTTGAGCGTGTGTGTGTGTGTGTGTATGCAAGTGTATTGTGCCATAACACTCCAGACACCACTCCCTAGTAAACCTGGTACACCTCTTCCACCACGTTAGATCGTTGACCCCCACATGCCCCGGGTGTGTTGCCAGCACAACGGGGTGTCTATCCCCATGCCTCCCCTCGACGTCCTCCGGGTTGGAGAGCGGATGCAGTACAAGAACGAAGAAAAACTCTTCCTCGTCCTATTCTTTGACAACAAACGCAGTTGGTGAGACGCATCTTCTGTTCTCCAATACTAAATGCTATGAAAGGGATTCTTTGTTGTTGTTGATAGCAACATACATGAATACACCATTTTACATTTGCAATATTAAGTGTTATTTCAATACATGCTGTGAATTTTCATACACAACCAACAGACAACACAAGGAACTCAATTTTGTATTACAAATCTACAAAAATGTAGAACTTATATCAGAAGAAATGTAACTGAATTTGATTTCATTATTCTCTCTTCTCAGGCAATGGCTTCCTAAGTCTAAGATGGTCCCTCTGGGGATCGACAAGACCATCGACAAGATCAAGATGATGGAGGGCAGAACGTCCAGCATCCGTAAGGCTGTTCAGACAGCCTTCAAACGTGCCATGAAACATCTTAGCATCGTCCAGGACGAACCGTTCAGCAACATGAGCGACGTGGACTAACACACACAGACACACACAGCCAACCCTTGAATTACTGCTCATGGCCTTGTCCCAGACCTGAGCCTGGCCTACACTCCTTCCTTCACCTCTTTGTCAGTCTTTCCATAGGTCTATGATGGCTGTGTTTACCAGGTGCCTGGCTTAGTATGCTGCCCCCTTCCACATCAGCCCTCGCTCGCTGGTCTGACGACTGCTGCTTTAATGAATGTGCCCCAGTTCCCCTCCTATCTACTTTTCTCCATGGTCGTGTTCATGATGCACCAAATGGAAGAAAACAAATTGAAACACCTCACTCATCTCGCCTTATCAGTGGTGGAAAAAGTACCCAACTATCATTCTTGAGTAAAAGTAAAGATAATATAAAATGACTCGTAGGTCACCCAGTAAAATTCTACATGAGTAAAGGTATAAAAGTATTTGGTTTAAAATATACTTAAGTATCAAATTCCGTATATTAAGCAAACCAGATGGCACCATTTTCTTGTTTATTTTTATTTACGGAAAGCCAAGGACACACTCCAACATTCAGACATAATCTACAAACAAATCATGTGTGTTTAGTGAGTCCCCCAGATCAGAGGCAGTAGGGATGACCAGGGATGTTCGGTTGATAAGTGCGTGAATTTCACTATTTTCATGTCTTGCTAATAAGCATTCAAAATGTAACGAGTACTTTTGTGTGTCAAGGAAAATGTATGGAGTAAAAAAGTAGATTATTTTCTTTAGCAATGTAGTTAAGTAAAAGTAGTCAAAAATATAAATTGGAGAGTACAGATACCCCCAAAAACTACTTAACTAAAAATACTTGAAAGTACTACTTAAGTACTTTAATCCACTGCACCTTATGCCATTTATTTCCACTCGGGGCGGCAGGTAGCCTAGTGGTTAGAGCATTGGACTAGTACCCGAAAGGTTTCAAGATCGAATCTCCGAGCCGACAAGGTAAAAATCTGTTGTTCTGCCCCCTGAACAAGGCAGTTAACCCACTGTTCCTAGGCCGTTATTGAAAATAGGAATTTGTTCTTAACTGACTTGCCTAGTTAAATAAAGGTAAATATAAAAAATACCTGTTAACTCTGTAAATAACTGTACAATGGATTTACTAGTATTTATACTGTTTGGTGAAGTTTAAGCACTATGGTGTGGTATTTCAAAGTGCTATGAAAATAAGAAGTGTAAAAAGCCTTTAAGTATTTCCTTTTAAAGAAAAATGTATTTTATTGTAAGTTATTGAAGTTTATAAAATATAAACTTCCCTTTGGCATTAGTCCTGTAATCAATTGAAAAAAAATGTTTTACAATAGTTTTACAATTGACTTTTTCCACATTTTGTTAGGTTACAGCCTTGTTCTAAAATGTATTAAATTGTTTTTCCCCCTCCTCAATCTACACACACTACCCTGTAATGACAAGGCAAAAACAGGTTTTATGAAATTTTTGCTAATTTCACTTTTACGTAAGTATTCAGACTCTTTATCCAATACTTTGTTGAAGCACCTTTGGCTGCAATTACAGCCTTTAGTCTTCTTGGGTATGACGCTACAAGCTTGGCACACCTGTATTTGGAGTTTCTCCTGCTCTTCTCTGCAGATCCTCTCAAGCTCTATCAGGTTGGATGGGGAGAGTTGCGGCACAGCTATTTTCAGGTCTCTCCAGAGATGTTAGATCAGGATCAAGTCCGGGCTCTGGCTGGGCCACTCAAGGACATTCAGAGACTTGTCCCAAAGCCACTCCTGCATTGTCTTGACTGTGTGTTTAGGGTCGTTGTCCTGTTGGAAGGTGAACCTTCGCCCCAGTCTGAGGTCCTGAAGGCTCTGGAGCAGGTTTTCATCAAGGGTCTCCTCTTTCCCTCGATCCTGACTAGTCTGTCACCACCATGCTTCACCGTAGGGATGGTGCCAGGTTTCCTCCAGACGTGACGCTTGGCATTCAGGCCAAAGAGTTTAATCTTGGTTTCATCAGACCAGAGAATATTGTTTCTCATGGTCTGAGAGTCTTTAGGTGCCTTTTGGCAAACTCCAAGCGGGCTTTGATGTGCCTTTTACAGAGGGGTGGCTTCTGTCTGGTCACTCTACCATAAAGGCCTGATTGGTGGAGTGCTGCAAAGATTGTTGTCCTTCTGGAAAGTTCTCCCATTTCCATTGAGGAACTCCAGAGCTCTGTCAGAGTTTCCATCGGGTTCTTGGTGGTTCCCAACTTCTTCCATTTAAGAATGATGGAGGCCACTATGTTCTTGGGGACCTTCAATGCTGCAGACATTTTTTGGTACCCTTCCCCAGATCTGTGCCTCGACACAATCCTGTATCAGAGCTCTAAGGACAGTTCCTTCCACCTCATGGCTTGGTTTTTGCTCTGACATACATTGTCAACTGTGGGACCTTTATATAGACAGGTGTGTGCCTCTCCAATCTATTGAATTTATCACAGGTGGATCCAATCAAGTTGTAGAAACATCTCAAGGATGATCAATGGAAACAGGATGCACCTGAGCTCAATTTCGAGTCTCATAGCAAAAGTTCTGAATACTATGTAAATAAGTTATTCCTGTGGTATTTTAATACATTTGCAAAATTTCTAAAAACCCTTTTTCACATGGTCATTATGGGGTATTGTGTGTAGATTGCTGAGGATTTTTTATTTATTTAATCCATTTTAGAAATAAGGCTGTGATGTAACGAAATGTGAAAAACGTCAAGGGGTCTGAATACTTTCCAAAGGCACTTTGTCTGTATACAGCTCTGGAAAAAATTAAGAGAATATGAACTTATTTTCTTTGCATTACTCGAGGTCTGACAACACTATCTTTTTTGTTATTTTGACCAGTTGTCGTTTTCTGCACATAAATGCTCTAAATGACAGTATTTTTATTTGGTATTTGGGAGAAATGTTGTGAGTAGTTTATTGAATGAAACAAAAGTTAATTTTACCCAAACACATACCTATAAATAGTAAAACCAGAGAAACTGATAATTTTGCAGTGGTCTCTTAATTTTTCCAGAGCTGTGTGTACAGTGGGGCAAAAAAGTATTTAGTCAGCCACCAATTGTGCAAGTTCTCTCACTTAAAAAGATGAGAGAGGCCTGTAATTTTCATCATAGGTACACTTCAACTATGACAGACAAAATGAGGGAAAACAATCCAGAAAATCACATTGTAGGATTTTTTATGAATTTATTTGCAAATTATGCTGGAAAATAAGTATTTGGTCACATACAAACAAGCAAGATTTCTGGCTCTCACAGACCTGTAACTTCTTCTTTAAGAGGCTCCTCTGTCCTCCACTCGTTACCTGTATTAATGGCACCTGTTTGAACTTGTTATCAGTATAAAAGACACCTGTCCACAACCTCAAACAGTCACACTCCAAACTCCACTATGGCCAAGACCAAAGAGCTGTCAAAGGACACCAGAAACAAAATTGTAGACCTGCACCAGGTTTGGAAGACTGAATCTGCAATAGGTAAGCAGCTTGGTTTGAAGAAATCAACTGTGGGAGCAATTATTAGGAAATGGAAGACATACAAGACCACTGATAATCTTCCTCGATCTGGGGCTCCACGCAAGATCTCACCCGTGGGGTCAAAATGATCACAAGAACGGTGAGCAAAAATCCCAGAACCACACGGGGACCTAGTGAATGACCTGCAGAGAGCTGGGACCAAAGTAACAAAGCCTACCATCAGTAACACACTCGCCGCCAGGGACTCAAATCCTGCAGTGCCAGACGTGTCCCCCTGCTTAAGCCAGTACATGTTCAGGCCCGTCTGAAGTTTGCTAGAGAGCATTTGGATGATCCAGATGAGGATTGGGAGAATGTCATATGGTCAGATGAAACCAAAATATAAGTTTTTGGTAAAAACTCAACTCGTCGTGTTTGGAGGACAAAGAATGCTGAGTTGCATCCAAAGAACTGTGAAGCGTGGGGGTGGAAACATCATGCTTTGGGGCTGTTTTTTTGCAAAGGGACCAGGACGACTGATCCGTGTAAAGGAAAGAATGAATGGGGCCATGTATCGTGAGATTTTGAGTGAAAACCTCCTTCCATCAGCAAGGGCATTGAAGATGAAACATGGCTGGGTCTTTCAGCATGACAATGATCCCAAACACACCGCCGAACGAAAGAGTGGCTTCGTAAGAAGCATTTCAAGGTCCTGGAGTGGCCTAGCCAGTCTCCAGATCTCAACCCCATAGAAAATCTTTGGAGGGAGTTGAAAGTCCGTGTTGCCCAGCGACAGCCCCAAAACATCACTGCTCTAGAGGAGATCTGCATAGAGGAATGGGCCAAAATACCAGCAACAGTGTGTGAAAACCTTGTGAAGACTTACAGAAAACGTTTGACCTCTGTCATTGCCAACAAAGGGTATATAACAAAGTATTGAGAAACTTTTGTTATTGACCAAATACTTATTTTCCACCATAATTTGCAAATAAATAAATTAAAAATCCTACAATGTGATTTTCTGGATTTATTTTTCTCATTTCGTCTGTCATAGTTGAAGTGTACCTATGATGAAAATTACAGGCCTCTCTCATCTGTATAAGTTGGAGAACTTGCACAATTGGTGGCTGACTAAATACTTTTTTGCCCCACTGTATATCTACAGTTGAAGTCGGAAGTTTACATGCACTTAGGTTGGTGTCATTAAAACTCGTTTTTCAACCACTTCGCAAATTTCTTGTTAACCAACTATAGTTTTGGCAAGTCGGTTAGGACATCTACTTTGTGCATAACACAAGTAATTTTTCCAACAATTGTTTACAAATTATTTCACTTAATTCACTGTTTTCACATTTTCAGTGGTTCAGAGGTTTACATACACTAAGTTGACTGTGCCTTTAAACAGCTTGGAAAATTCCAGAAAATTATGTCATGGCTTTAGAAGCTTCTGGTAGGCTAATTGACATCATTTGAGTCAATTGGAGGTGTACCTGTGGATGTATTTCAAGGCCTACCTTCCAACTCAATGCCTCTTTGCTTGACATCATGTGAAAATCTAAATAAATCAGCCAAGACTTCAGAAAAAAATACTGTAGACCTCCACAAGTCTGGTTCATTCTTGGAGACAAAGATTGTACTTTTTGGAGAAATGTCCTCTGGTCTGATGATGCAAAAATAGAACTGTTTGGCCATAATGACCATCATTATGTTTGGAGGAAAAAGGGGGAGAATTGCAAGCCGAAGAACACCATCCCAACTGTAAAGCACGGGGGTGGCAGCATCATGTTGTGTGGGTGCTTTGCTGCAGGAGTGGTGACCCCAAGCATACTTCCAAAGTTGTAGCAAAATGGCTTAAGGACAACAAAGTCAAGGTATTGGAGTGGCCATCACAAAGCCCTGACCTCAATCCTATAGAAAATGTGTGGGCAGAACTGAAAAAGCATGTGTGAGCATGGAGGCCTACAAACCTGACTCAGTTACACCAGCTCTGTCAGAAGGAATGGGCCAAAATTCACACAACTTATTGTGGGAAGCTTGTGGAAGGCTACCCGAAACGTTTGACCCAAGTTAAACAATTTAAAGGCAATGCTACCAAATTGTGTGTATGTAAACTTCTGACCCACTGGGAATGTGATGAAAGAAATAAAAGCTGAAATAAATAATTCTCTCTACCATTATTCTGACATTTCACATTCTTAAAATAAAGTGGTGATCCTAACTGACCTAAGACAAGGAATTTTTACTAGGATTAAATGTCAGGAATTGTGATAAACTGAGTTTAAATGTATTTGGCTAAGGTGTATGTAAACTTCCGACTTCAACTGTATATATGTATATTTCAGATGCTCACATGTTGGGAAGTGTTTTGTTGTTATGGAAACCAAAAGTGCGTTCTCGCGAAACCAAAAAACTTGCTGCCCAGATTATTTTATTATTTGATTCGTTTGCGCCTGTGGTGTGAAAGTTTATTGCAAACAATTGTGAAAAGTTTATTTTTTACATCATGAATTTGACACATTTTACTGTACTTCTAAGACCTTTTATTGTAGACGTAGGAAGATGTGCCTGTTATTTATTGTAAAGTATTTGCATTACTTTATATTTGGAGAATCATGTAAGAGATTATAGTGGTTATTGGCAGATTTTGTGGTGAATCTTTGGGTTGTGTTTTTTCTTAGTTACTTCTGGGTAATTTTGACGGTTTAGCTGTAGACTTCACAACATTCTTCACAATGTTCTTTTTCTGGGTAGCATTGGGTTGTTTTGGATACTTTTATACTTAGATTTTTTTTTTGTCTATTGCTGTGACTGTTTCCTTTTTTAAAATCAAAACACAAATAATAAAATGACAAGGATATAAAATCACTGAGCAATATCATCTCTTAGATTGTATCATAATATCTTTCAACAGTACTGTACCCATTACTCATGCCATGCCTCTTTCAGCAGTATTGACGCTCATAGATCACATGGAATATTTCAGGAGCGACATCAAATTGAAGGATGAGATTGCATCTGCAAAAGAGGACAGGCAGCTTTGGAAGACCCACTTTCCATCCCATCAACCGCAGATGACCAGACAATGCTTGCTTACCTGACAATTATGCAAGGTTAGAGTAATTCAATAATGCCTCGTTTTGAATACTGTTAAAATTCCCTCATTTCTACCTTCATAGTGCTGGATCAGTGATTCCCTCAATATAATACAGTAGGGGGAGTAAAAGGAATGAGCGGCCCTTATGCGGAATATTGCAGCTCCCCCATGCTTTATTCATGCACCTAAATCAACATTGTTTTGACTTCAAAGAAGTCTGTCAGGTGAGTGTATATATATATATAGTAGGTGGAGGCAATGGCTATAATAGCTTTCACAGATCCAATTATTTTGAGATCAGTGATAACTTCAAGGAAGAAGGGAGGCAGGATGCTCATTCAAACAGACGGTCCGTCCCAATAATATCTCCTTTCTCCTGAAGTGTGCACTCGTTCAATACTTCCACAAATCTAAAATCATTGGATTTGTGGAGGCGTGGATATTGGAAATTTTAAGGTCGATCATTTGATTCATATGGGGTGTCATTCTACGACTGTTCACATAGGGGCGCTGTGGCTCTATAGACAATGAGAAGGCATGATCCCTGGCATAAACAGATTCCTCAATCAGCTATGTTAGGTGTGCTAGAGAATGAGCTTGGTTAACGTGCAGCTTGTACACATACCAGACATCATGTCAACATATGGTAAAAACACCCATTACAAATAACTTTATTAATGATCCCTATTTTAATTAGTTTTTATCTGTATTGTTGTCAATCACTTGTTTTCTTTGGTGCAAATTAATTAATCAAAACACAACTATAACTGAGGTTTCATCCCAAATGGCACCCTATTCCCTACATCGAGTCAAAATGTATTTCTCACATGTACAGGATACAACAGGACGACAGGGTATAGGGTGCCATTTAGAATGCAGCCTGAGGCTTACTCTACTCTCACATCATACTACACAGATGAAGCCAGGTGTAATCATAGAGTATTATATAGAAGCCATTATATAGCTTTATGATATGTATATTTTCATGAAGACACTGCAATAGCTTGCATGGATTTCACATAAAACAGTATATGCCATTTAGCAGATGCTTTTATCCAAAGCGACATATAGTCATGTGTGCATACATTTTACTTATGGGTGGTACCGGGAATCAAACCCACTACCCTGACGTTACAAGAACCATGCTCTACCAACTGAGGACCACATGTTCAGAGAAAATATAGTTTTTTTTTACCATTGAATGAAAGAGCAACCCTATTATGTTGCAGGTCAATTTTGACCCATTTCCACTTGTCTAAAATACTAGTTAACCTCTCTTTTTCTCCATTGAATTAAATTACTTTTCTTCATTTAGGGTCATGAACCTAACTTCAAAATGTGGACACACTGATGTGTTGTGGAATATCTGTGTAGATTTTGTATACAAACGTGATGTGGGTCATTTCGATCCGGAGGTTTTCATCTGTATAGATATTTGCACAGGACCAAAATAAACAAGTGTCTTGATGTATTTTGTTTTGACTGGTTCTGGTTGCACTTTTATAATTATGTTTGGGTGAAAAGGATATTTCCCAAGCTTGTCCTTCTCAGTGCGAGAAGGAAACAGAAAATGCTTGTTTGAAAATCCAAACAGAAAATGCTTGTTTGTGAGAAAGGAAATATGTTTAACAAATAGTTTTTAAATAGAGTTTTTTAAATCAAATGTTCTTGTATTTCTTCTTTTCGAAAGGTCTGACAAGACAAAATAATGTTTTGGCTGTTTTTACTTGATTATTTGACTGTCTTGAGTGTGTTTAAACTGTGCGGGTCAATCTGACCCATACCACAAAGAACAAGGGTTAACCTATAGTTTTATGCAATTTGAAAGTTTTTGCCAGTGACAGGCATATTCCTCCAACCTCCTAATCATCAGGTTGCACAGTGAGACCTCTTCACTCAGTCCCCAACCATCAACAATCCGATACTAATTGTGTAGGGAAGTAAACAACGCAACAGCAAGCACTCAGGTGGAGAGAGGACGGGGGAGTTAAGCGTGAATATCAATCACCCACATCAGTGTCATCAAATGACTTTGACAGAATTAAGAGCGCTCTAATTAGCCTGGTGGCATGTGGCGCAGCACACACACACACACACACACAGCGAGAGAAGCTCGCTCTTTCACATGTACACACACACACACCAACACACACACACCATGCCGCAGGCTGCCGAGCATGGCAGGGCCTGAGGCTCGACATGCGTGACATCACCCTGCCTGATATGTTGATAGGATGGCATGGAGGCAGCCAGCAGGTGAAACTATAGTGACAACTAGAGAGAAAGAGGAGGAGAGGGGATGAATGCATAATCTCACCAACATACAGATGTGTCACCAACCTGGTTTAGGGAGGAATAGGAAATGTCAGTGGTTTAATGCATTTCACATTGATGCACGTGAGTGCATGCACACACACACACACACACTTTTTGGGTTATGTCAAAAATCTGCAGCCGAAAGACATTCAAATTGATGAGAGGAATCTCTCTTTAGGAACATTTGTGACCAGAAGAAAAGGGTATGAGGTGTATTGTATCACATTTAAATTAATGTACACTGCTCAAAAAAATAAAGGGAACACTAAAATAACACATCATAGATCTGAATGAATGAAATAATCTTATTAAATACTTTTTTCTTCACATAGTTGAATGTGCTGACAACAAAATCACACGACGATTATCAATGGAAATCAAATTTATCAACCCATGGAGGTCTGGATTTGGAGTCACACTCAAAATTAAAGTGGAAAACCACACTACAGGCTGATCCAACTTTGATGTAATGTCCTTAAAACAAGTCAAAATGAGGCTCAGTAGTGTGTGTGGCCTCCACGTGCCTGAATGACCTCCCTACAACGCCTGGGCATGCTCCTAATGAGGTGGCGGATGGTCTCCTGAGGGATCTCCTCCCAGACCTGGACTAAAGCATCCGCCAACTCCTGGACAGTCTGTGGTGCAACGTGGCGTTGGTGGATGGAGCGAGACATGATGTCCCAGATGTGCTCAATTGGATTCAGGTCTGGGGAACGGGCGGGCCAGTCCTTAGCATCAATGCCTTCCTCTTGCAGGAACTGCTGACACACTTCAGCCACATGAGGTCTAGCATTGTCTTGCATTAGGAGGAACCCAGGGCCAACCGCACCAGCATATGGTCTCACAAGGGGTCTGAGGATCTCATCTCGGTACCTAATGGCAGTCAGGCTACCTCTGGCGAGCACATGGAGGGCTGTGCAGCCCCCCAAAGAAATGCCACCCCACACCATGACTGACCCACCGCCAAACCGGTCATGCTGGAGGATGTTGCAGGCAGCAGAACGTTCTCCACGGCGTCTCCAGACTCTGTCACGTCTGTCACGTGCTCAGTGTGAACCTGCTTTCATCTATGAAGAGCACAGGGCGCCAGTGGCGAATTTGCCAATCTTGGTGTTCTCTGGCAAATGCCAAACGTCCTGCACGGTGTTGGGCTGTAAGCACAACCCCACCTGTGGACGTTGGGCCTCATACCACCCTCATGGAGTCTGTTTCTGAGCGTTTGAGCAGACACATGCACATTTGTGGCCTGCTGGAGGTCATTTTGCAGGGCTCTGGCAGTGCTCCTCCTTGCACAAAGGCGGAGGTAGTGGTCCTGCTGCTGGGTTGTTGCCCTCCTACGGCCTCCTCCACGTCTCCTGATGTACTGGCCTGTCTCCTGGTAGCGCCTCCATGCTCTGGACACTACGCTGACAGACACAGCAAACCTTCTTGCCACAGCTCGCATTGATGTGCTATCCTGGATGAGCTGCACTACCTGAGCCACTTGTGTGGGTTGTAGACTCCGTCTCATGCTACCACGAGTGAAAGCACCGCCAGCATTCAAAAGTGACCAAAACATCAGCCAGGAAGCATAGGAACTGAGAAGTGGTCTGTGGTCACCACCTTCAGAACCACTCCTTTACTGGGGGTGTCTTGCTAATTGCCTATAATTTCCACCTGTTGTCTATTCCATTTGCACAACAGCATGTGAAATTTATTGTCAATCAGTGTTGCTTCCTAAGTGGACAGTTTGATTTCACAGAAGTGTGATTGACTTGGAGTTACATTGTGTTGTTTAAGTGTTCCCTTTATTTTTTTGAGCAGTGTATATTTAAAAACTGCATGTCTTCCATAAACAACACACAAACGGTCTAACTTTAAACTGAGAAACATGTAAACTGGCAAATATTCAACATTATCCTACCAATATATTCCTCCTTCTCCCGTCCAATAGGCCCGCTTTCCAGTGGCTATGGTGAAAACACTAGCTAGGCCGGATAAGGGTCCTAGGTAGATTTTATATAAATATTTATTCACAGCGCTTAAACATACCACAGAGGGGAAATAGGAATTGATTGTTTCCAAGGTAAGCCAAACAAACAACTTCAAAAGAATATAAATGCAAGTCTTATTTCATTACATTACATTACATTTCGTACATTACATTTCTATGCAGCCATGCATGTTGGAATTGGCTGCTGATAGTAGCTAGCTAATAAACATTTAATAACTTTACTTGATAACCTGATTGCTTAACTTAACATGTTGAAACTTAACATGTTGAAATATTTGTATGAACATAACAAGATTCAACAACTGAGACATAAACTAAAGAAGTTCCACAGACATGTGACTAACAGAAATTTAATAATGTGTCCCTGAACAAAGGAGGGGTCAAAAGTAACAGTCAGTATCTGGTGTGGCCACCAGCTGCATTAAGTACTGCAGTGCATCTCCTTATGAACTGCACCATATTTGCCAGTTCTTGCTGTGAGATGTTACCCCACTCTTCCACCAAGGCACCTGCAAGTTCCCAGACATTTCTGGGGGGAATGGCCCTAGCCCTACGATCCAACAGGTCCCAGACGTGCTCAATGGGATTGAGATCCGGGCTCTTCGCTGGCCATGGCAGAACACGCACAGAACGAGCAGTATGGCTGGTGGCATTGTCATGCTGGAGGGTCATGTCAGGATGAGCCTGTAGGAAGGGTACCACATGAGGGAGGAGGATGTCTTCTCTGTAACGCACAGCATTAAGATTGCCTGTAATGACAACAAGCTCAGTCCGATGACGCTGTGACACTCCGCCCCAGACTATGACTGACCCTCCACCTCCAAATCGATCCCGCTCCAGAGTACAGGCCTCGATGTAACGCTCATTCCTTCGACGATAAACTGGAATTCGACCATCACCCCTGGTGAGGCAAAACCGCAACTCGTCAGTGAAGAGCACTTTTTGCCAGTCCTGTCTGGTCCAGCGATGGTGGATTTGTGCCCATAGGCGACGTTGTTGCCGGTGATGTCTGGTGAGGACTTGCCGTACAACAGGCCTACAAGCCCTCAGTCCAGCCTCTCCCAGCCGCACTCATTGTGCGTTCCTGGTGTAACTCGGGCAGTTGTTGTTTGCCATCCTGTACCTGTCCCGCAGGTGTGATGTTCGGATGTACCGATCCTGTGCAGGTGTTGTTACACGTGGTCTGCCACTGCGAGGGCGATCAGCTGTCCGTCCTGTCTCACAGTACTGACATTGCAATTTATTGCCCTGGCCACATCCGCAGTCCCCATGCCTCCTTGCAGCATGCCTAAGGCACGTTCATGTAGGGACCCTGGGCATCTTTCTTTTGGCGTTTTCAGAGTCAGTAGAAAGGCCTCCTTATTGACCTAAGTTTTCATAACTGTGACCTTAATTGCCTGCCGTCTGTAAGCTGTTTGGAATGCTGTCTCAATCTCTGAACGTCAGAGAACAGCAGAGAATTATTGGCAGGTGAGTAAATAAATTCAAACACAATGCTGTTGGCATGATATCATGCCCACTAGGGATCCACATGCTTCAGTGAAACAACTGCATTATGTATCCATTTGAGTCAACTGTAATTAGATATTATTTTACTAATGTCATGAGGTGAAAGGAGTAAACTGTCTTGAATCAAGGCAGATAATGGTGTTATGGACTTTCATTACATTTAATAAATTGATCCAATGGGCATTATTCCATTACACTCTCTTTTCGTCATATTGTAGCGATCCATAGTCTGCATCTGAACAGAAGATACTTCGTTAAGAGGTTTGGACCTCTGGTGTAACGGCTTGGATGTTGCCCTGACAAACTGGTTGTTCAGAATAAATGTTAATGTCCTCGAGTCAATTCATTTTGCAGAAGTCAAAGTACATACAGACAAGATCACATATTAAAATGTAAAACACAACAACAGAAAAAACAATATTTACAAACAAGTCAGTAGGGTAGTGCAAGGGTCTAAAATGTCTGATTAAGGCTGGGCCTATATTTGCATGTCCGAGTGCTTAGTGCTTAAAGTGTATATTAGGCTAACATCTTGTACATCTGAAGTATTGCACTTGGAATAAAATAATTTATGCCGCTGTTGGTTTTTGATTTTGGCTGGCTGTACCTGCGGCCAGAGGATGGAATTCGGGGTAAAGTTGATTTTACTCGCTTTCTGCAGGGCTTTGCCCAGATAGACAGATATGTCTATAGCACCTTTATTAACAGTCATTCAGTGGTTGAAGGTGTTAATGCCTATGTGTAGCACCCCCCATCCCCGCGTGTGTTTGTGTGTGTGTTTGTGTGTGTGTCTGTGAGTGTGTGCATTCCCGTGTGTTTTTGATAGTGCAAATGCTTATGTGCGAGTGTGTGTTTAGTACCCAAACTGTAGGGGCTCTTCTCACATGTCCTTTCATCAAACACATCAGCAGCATAGTGATCAGCCAATTATCTGTCATGCTTCAGTCTGCACAGGATGCTGTGGGACCGGGTTGTGTCCCAAATGGCACCCTATTCCTTATATAGTGCACTACTTAAGCCGGGATAGAGTTACGTTTGGGACGCAGACAGAGCTTTTGAAGTGAAGGATAATTACTTCTGTAGTTAGCTAAAGTCCAGCACTAAAGTAAATAGACTCGTTAATGCTTTTTGACTGTCGTTACTATCAAAACCTAATCAAACAGTGACTCGTCATTGCTTTTGGGTGGGTGTGTGTCATGTATCTGTGTATTTGTTGTGTGTTCACATATGTGTTGGATTTGGCACAAAGTAGTGTTCTCAGTGCGGCGTAATATTGTTTTCAATGTTTGATTGGCTGTGGTACGGTGCCTGGTTTCATGTATTTGTGTGTTTGTCCGTGAGTTTACACTCTTCATCTCCTGCTCCTAAGAGAGAAACTCTCCCTCCACCACCACCACCTGTAGTCTCATCAACATTCCTCTCTCTTTTCGAAGGGCAGTCAGTGAAGTGCTGCTACTGAGTGACAGGGCTTAATGTGCATCTAGCCACAATTGGATTTGATCCTATAGGGCTTCGCCAGAGGCCCTGTTCTGTAAGAATTATTAGATTTACACTCTTTTTTTATTTTCCATCCCCCCTCTTCTTCTCTTTCTAACAAACAGAAACATAATTACTTCTTTGAGAGCATGAATAGTGTAGGATGTCTCTCTCTAGATCTGTGTCATAGTGTGATGTGTGGAAAGCTGCGTAAGTCTTTGCATGTGTGGATGGACAGGGAGTGTAGGGGCAAATTGGGGATTATGTGTATGAGTAAGGGTGTGTATTCATGTGCTTATGTGTGCGCATGCACATTCCTGTGTGAAAATAATATATAAAATATGCCATGTGTGTGTTTTTTGTGTGCTCTACCGGTTGCTGTGTGTGTCTATACCTGCGTGTGTCCGTGTGTGTGTGGCAATGTTTGCCTGTTTATACACGTAGAGGCAGAGCACAGGCGATTATAAACAGTGATGCACCTGCAGGCACTTAGCCATCATAATTTTCATCATCACCGCTTGGTTTTTCCAAAGTAATCTGGTTTCTCCACTAATGTTTCTTCCTTGAAAGGATATGAAATGAAACGTTGATATGTGGCAGGCTTGTCACGGAACCCAATCACACTCTGTTCCCTGGTGGTAAACTACAGCATGAGTTTATTCAAAACTTTTCCAAGTGCTCAATTCTATCTATTCAATCATACTCTGAAGTGCAGGGGGAAGTTTGAAAAACAAAGACACTGCATAAACATTGCTATGGTGGGTTTGATTTAACTTCTTAGGGAGCGGCAGCAGAGGTGACGGTTTTGGAGAGTCTGGCGTGCCCAAAGTAAAATGCCTGCCACTCAGGCCCAGAAAATAGGATATGCACATAATTAGTACTATTGGACAGGAAACACTCTGACGTTTCTAAAAGTGTTAAAATAATGTATGTGAGTATAACGGAACTGATATAGCAGGCGAAAACCCGAGGAATTTCTGTCCTGGAAAAAGTGTTTTTGACACATTGCCTCATTTTGAACCCCTCCCTATTGAAAACAGACATATATGGGAGTAAGATTGCAGTACCTATTGCTTCCACTGGATGTCAACAGTCTCTAGACAGTGTTTGGTGATGTTAGGTTGCTCTGGATGGTAATAGAAGAAGAATTTCGAAATAGTCATCGGATGTAAACAGAAGAGGAAGCGCGTTCACGGGCTCGCGCGCTGTGGTTTTTTCCTTTCCTATCGTCCAGTTTATAATCCTGTTGAAATATTATAGTAAATATACATAAAAGTGTTCCTAAGGATACATTATCAATGATGTTTGATTGTTCTTGGACAAGTGTATAGGTATAATGTGAACGCTCTTCACGGTTCAATGGGCGACTCAATGGTGGATTTTATGATCATAACGCGCTAACCAAACAGAGATTTATGGATATAATAAATGACTTTTTCTAACAAAAGAAGCATGGATTGTCTTCGTTGGACACTTGGGAAGCCCTCAGCAGAAGTTCTTTGAAAGGTAAGGGATTTTATATTAGCGATTTTATGCGTTTTTTGAGACCCGTGTTGGGTTATGGATTTATGCTAATGGTTAATTATGGATAACATGCTAGTGCTACCCTCAAACAATCAAATTTTGTGCAACGCTGTGATATTGCCAAGAATCAGAGCTTTGATGTCTATGCAACACTTGTATATTGATGAATGTTTAATAATTCAACTTTTGGATTTTGAATTTCACCGGGTAGTGTGGGGCTACCGCCCCACCACTCTGTAAGTAGTTAATACTATTGGTAGACATTTTACCCAATTTCGCCCTGTACTCAGGTGTGTCTATCTTACCCTACTTTTAATCATAGAATTCATGCGTTCTATAATATAATAATAATTAAACACTGTTTCTTTCCTTCGCTCCTGGTGAGCTCTATAAAATCCATTTCCAACTGTTGGAATGGATATTTAGCAGAGGGATATCCACCCTGTGGAGTCCTCTGTCTACCTTGGTAATTACTTTGAGCACATACAACACAATGAAAACAATTTTTTTTAAGTAATTTGTCATTACGTATGCTACGAAGTGTTTTCTAATTATCTACAAAAGGGTTTTCTAATCATTTCCACCATCCCCCCTGTTGATACAAGGCTCTGCCCATGTATCAAAACTACTGCTGCATATTTAAACAGGGACTTGGGCAAAATTTGTAAATTACCTTTATGCCAAATTCCTCCTTTGTCTACGGCTCCCAACTTAACCCTCTTCTAATAAATGCAAAATCAACTGAGCGTGTGTAATAGGTTTACCCACAGTCGTTACCTGTCTTCTATTTCTCCATTTAGCAGCAAATACATGGACAGTGTTAAATACATAAGCACTATACATGTATATGGTGACTTGTTTACCCTTTCCCAATTCACATGCCCTTGTAAGGGCCTCAATTTCTGCCTGCTGCGCAGAATAGTGACTAGGTAGTGATTTAGCCTCTAAGGTTTTAGTTAGAGTAACGACATCATACCCAGTTGCATTCGAACCATCTGGGTTCTTCCTGGAAGACCCATCTACAAACATAGTAATTTCTCCATCTGCTAATGGCAAATCTGTCAAATCAGGCCTATGCAACACAACCTTCTCCATCTCAGTTACACAATCATGTGGACTCCCTTCATTAGCTATGGGAATAAGGGTTCAGAGTAGTACATCTCTCAATAGTCAAACTTGGCATATCTAACAATATAATCATACAAGCCTGCGCCACCCTATCCAAACGAGAGGAGTGATAAGCCACTGGCTTATTCTTCCCCCGTTTCTAGGTCAAAACTGACGTCATGAACCCCTCCCTACAGTCCACAGTTTGAGTAAACGGACAGTCATATCTAGGGAATGCCAAAACTGTTGGAGAGGTGAGCAATTTCTCTATCCTCATAAACTGTTCTTCTGCCTCTGAGTTCCAAATTATTTTATCATGGGCGGCCATTGTCTGCCCATAGATAAGGTCACTTAATTTACTTCCTCCCCGAAAGGTGAAACCAAACCACCCTTGGCTAACAGGATGTACTAGTATACTAAAGAATACATTAACCAAATCCAGGTATTCTTCTGGTTTCACTGTTTAAGCAAAGTCTGTGGATCTGGGACACATGGAGCTCTATGTATTACACTCTGATTCACTCCTGGTAGGTCTAATACCATTCTCCAGTCGTTCCTAGATGCTGCTTTCTTTGCTGGGAAAATTGGAGAATTGTACTGTGTTTCACCTCCTATGATTACTCCCCCTCCTACCAATTGTTCGAATGTGGGAGTAATCCCCTTCGATGGCCTCGGCCTTTATGGGGTGTTGCTTTTGATAATTTTCAGGTCTCATACCACTCAAACGATACTATCTTCAACTGTTGATGATAAGGACAACCTCCCCTCCTGGCCTGGATCTACCAATCCACTATTTGCATCCCTCAATCTTTCCAAATACTGACTGACTGTCTCACTGTCTCCCTGCTTACAGTCATGGATTTAAAAAAAAAACTGCATGTCTATGGTAGTAATCTCTATGATTATTACCTAGCTGATTAAGTTTGTTTCGGTACTCTCCATCTACAGCCCACTATAAAACAATCCTGTTCCCTTGTCTAACCGCACGGTCTAGCTCACCTGTGTTCGGCTTAAAACTTTCTCTCTCTCTCTGCTCTATTCCTCCTGCCCCCTCCTCATTCTACTACTCTCAACCCCTCAAGTTCTATCTCGGGCTCGGCATAAGGCGGGGGAGCCTTTCTCTGTCTGACTACACAACTTAATCATATTGGTTATCTGCCCAAGCCTGATCAGCTATGGCAGGGTGCTGTCTCCTTCCTCCCCGAGGTGGACTATCCACTGGGCTGTGGGAACTGTCTCTTTCCCTTCTATACACAGTCTGAACAAAGCACTATTTCCCCAAAAACATCCTTGTAATTTCCTAAGGAGATAATAATAATCTCCTAAAGTAATAGTACAATTTGGATAGAGAATGGTGTTTCTCACAAATGTTAAAACTACTTAGGGAGCAGTGGGGAGCTACCCGGTGAAATGTAAGGCGCCAAATTCTAAATCCAAAAGTTGAATTATGAAACATTCATCAATATACAAGTGTTGCATAGTCATTAAAAGCTCTGCTTCTTGGCAATATCACAGCGTTGTCAGATTTCAAAAAGGCTTTACGGCGAAAGCACAACATTTGATTGTTTGAGGATAGCACCTACAATATTTACAAAACGCATAAAATCGCTAATATAAAATTGCTTACCTTTGATGACCTTCTGCTGAGTGCTTCCCAAGTGTCCAACGAAGACAATCCATGCTTCTTTTGTTAGAAAAAGTCATTTATTATATCCATAAATCTCAGTTTGGTTGGCGCATTATGATCATAAAATCCACCATTGAGTCGCCCATTGAACCGTGAAGAGAACGCGTTCAAATTATACTTATCATATTTCTCCAAACAAATCAAACATCATTTTTAATGTTTCCATTTTATCATTTTATGTATATTTACTATAATATTTCAACCGGATTGTAGCCTGAACGATAAGAAAGGAAAATAAAGTGGAGCGCGCATAATCTTGTTGACATCTGAGCTCCCTTGACCATATTCTCTTCCTATCCGTTCTGGTCAGGGCTACCATTTCCTGGCTTTGTATAGAGACTGTTGACATCTAGTGGAAGCCATAGGTACTGAAATCTCGGAGCTGGTTGCCTTTGAAATCAATAGGGAGACTGTCAAACAGAGCAAAGGTCACAAAAAAACTGTAATTCCGGGTTGGATTTTCCTCGGGTTTTCGCCTGCTATATCCGTTCTGTTATACTCACAGACATTATGTTAACACTTTTAGAAACGTCAGAGTGTTTCCTATCCAATAGTACCAATTATGTGCATATCCTGTTTTCTGGGCCTGAGTGGGAGGCATTTTACTTTGGGCACGCCAGACTCTCAAAAACCATCACCTCTGCAATATGGAACAAAATGAAACTTATTCTACAAGAACCAATATCACTCCCTAAAAACACAACCCTATGGAACAAATCTTTGGATAGCTTTTCAAAATTCAGCAATTTTAAATTGTTCCACATGGAACAATTAAAAAAAAGGGGGGGGAGGGGTGAGCATTGATGTTTGTGTGCGTTTGTATGTGTATGTTCTTCTATTGTTTCTTCTATTGTTTTTTTGCATTTTGAAGAGAATAATAGGCAAATGTTGCACAATCCAGGTGTGGAAAGCTCTTAGAGACTTACCCACAAAGACTCACAGCTGTAATAGTTGCTTCTACAAAGTATTGACTGAGGGGTGTGAATACTTATGTAAATTAGATACAGTTGAAGTCAGAAGTTTACATACACTTAGGTTGGAGTCATTAAAACTCATTTTTCAACCACTCCACACATTTCTTGTTAACAAACTATAGTTTTGGCAAGTCGGTTAGGACATCTACTTTGTGCATGACACAAGTAATTTTTCAAACATTTGTTTACAGACAGATTATTTCACTTATAATTCACTGTATCACAATTCCAGTGGGTCAGAAGTTAACATACACTAAGTTTATTGTACCTTTAAACAGCTTAGAAAATTCCAGAAAATAATGTCATGGCTTTAGAAGCTTCTGATAGGCTAATTGACATCATTTGAGTCAATTGGAGGTCTACTCGTGGATGTATTTCAAGGCCTACCTTCAAACTCAGTGCCTCTTTGCTTGACTAAAGAAATCAGCCAAGACCTCAGAAAAAATATTGTAGACCTCCACAAGTCTGGTTCATCCTTGGGAGCAATTTCCAAATGCCTGAAGGTACCACGTTCATCTGTACAAACAATAGTACGCAAGTATAAACACCATGGGACCACGCAGCCGTCATACCGCTCAGGAAGGAGACGCGTTCTGTCTCCTAGAGATGAACGTACTTTGGTGCGAAAAGTGCAAATCAATCCCAGGACAACAGCAAAGGACCTTGTGAAGATGCTGGAGGAAACAGGTACAAAAGTATCTATATCCACAGTAAAATGAGTCCTATATCAACATAACCTGAAAGGCCGCTCAGCAAGGAAGAAGCCACTGCTCCAAAACCGCCATAAAAAAAGCCAGACTACAGTTTGCAACTGCACATGGGGGCAAAGATCGTACTTTTTGGAGAAATGTCCTCTGGTTTGATGAAACAAAAATAGAACTGTTTGGCCATAATGACCATCATTATATTTGGAGGAAAAAGGGGGAGGCTTGCAAGCCGAAAAACATCGTCCCAACCGTGAAGTACGGGAGTGGCAGCATCATGTTGCGTGGGTGCTTTGCTGCAGGAGGGACTGGTGCACTTCACAAAATAGATGGCATCATGAGGGAGGGAAATGATGTGGATATATTGAAGCAACATCTCAAGACATCAGTCAGGAAGTTAAAGCTTGGTCGCAAATGGGTATTCCAAATAGACAATGACCCCAAGCATACATCCAAAGTTGTGGCAAAATGGCTTAAGGACAACAAAGTCAAGGTATTGGAGTGGCCATCACAAAGCCCTGCCCTCAATCCAATGGAAAATGTGTGGGCAGAACTGAAAAAGCGTGTGCGAGCAAGGAGGCCTACAAACCTGATTCAGTTACACCAGCTCTGTCAGGAGGAATGGGCCACAATTCACCCAACTTATTGTGGGAAGCATGTGGAAGGCTACCTGAAACATTTGACCCAAGTTAAAAAATTTAAAGGCAATGCTACCAAATACTAATTGTGTGTATGTAAACTTCTGACCCACTGGGAATGTGATGAAAGAAATAAAAGCTGAATAAATCATTCTCTTCCATTTTTCTGACATTTCACATTCCTAAAATAAAGTGGTGATCCTAACTGACCTAAGACAGGGATTTTGTTACTAAGATTAAATGTCAGGAATTGTGAAAAACTGGAGTTTAAATGTAGGTGTATGTAAACTTCCCAAAATCTAAAAACATTTTTTCACTCTTGTCATTGTGTGTGTAAATGGGTGAGAGAAAAATGTATTTAATCAATTTGGAATTCAGGCTGTAACAACAAAATGTGGTATAAGTCAAAGGGTATGAATACTTTCCTTAGACCCTCCAATGTTACTCCTAGGAGTTCAGCTTCTTCAACTTGTTCAATAGTCACACCCTTTATGCACATCCCTAGTTGAGGTTTAGGTCTGAGATAATTCTTTGAACCAAAAACAATGCTTTTGGTTTTAGATGTTTTTAAGGACAGTTTATTGTTAATGACCCATTCTGACACTGACTGTAACTCCTTGCTTAGAGTCTTCGTGAGCTCACTGGCTGTAGGTGATGATGCGTACAGCAATCAGCATACATAGTAATGTTAGCTTCCTGTAAAAATAGAGAAGAGTAATGGCCCAAGGCAACTGCCCTAAGGGATAGCGCACTGTGCATATCTGATTTTAAAGAAGCTTCCATTGAAGAATCCTTTCTGAGGGCTATTGGATAAGTAACTCTCCAACCATGTGATGGCAAGTGATGTAAAAAAAATTCAATAACAGAGCCTTATCAATACCATCAAAGGCTGCACTGAAATCTAACGATACAGCTGCAACTATCATATTATTATCCATTTATTTTAGCCAATCATCAGTCATCTGAATCAGTGCAGTACAAGTTGAGTGCCCTCCCCTATATGCATGCTGAAAGTCAGTAGTTAACTTTGAAAAATAGCATTGTATTTGTTCAAACAATTAGTTGACTAAGAACTGGCAGCAAACTGATGGGGCTGCTGTTAGAGCCAGCAATAGGGTGCTTTATTATTTTTAGGTAGTGGAATTTCTTAAGCTTCCTTCTATGCCTGTGGACACAAACAATCCTTTAGGCTTTGGTTAAAGACATGGCAAATAGGGGTGGCAATACCGTCTGCTACCATTCTCAATAGTTTCCCATCTAGGTTTATACCAGGTGGCTTCTTATCATAATTGATGGATATCAATTGTTTTTCCACTTCTTCCACACAAACAAAAAAATTCTAAACAGCCTTCTCTTTCATTATTAGATCTTCAATAAACAAATGTTGTCATTTCACTTTTAAATTTGTTTACTTTAGCAGTCATTGAAAATGTTTTGTTATAAATTACCCATCAACGTTTTCTGCCCATAATATAATTTAAAGGGCTCAAGTCTTTTTCCGTAGTTTGTCATTTATCTTGTTTTGGTAATGCAATTTCTTAATTTTTTTGTTTAGTCACAATTTCTCAATTAACAGTATGTCAGCCAATCATTTCTTTGAACCATACAATTTTTAAATTCATCATCGATCCAGGGGGGCTCTAACAGTTCTCACAATACGTTTCTTAACAGGTGCATGTTTGTCAATAATTGGCAATAATTATTATACAAATACTCAAAGTGCTGCATCTGGATTCTCCTCCTTCACCGACCAACATTAAAAACTGTATGTCTTCAACAAAAAGATTAATGAGAAAGAATTTCATATGATCTCTTATAAACAACTGTAGGACCTGCCTTTCGTACTTTGGATGTCCTTGTTATTGCCATAATGTTATGGTCACTACAGCCAATGAGAACTGATATTGCTTTGGAGCAAAGCTCTGCAGCATTAGTGAAGATATGATCAATACAAGTGGATATCACAGATCCAACACTATTGGTATACACTCTAGTTGGTTGAGTGATTACCTGGGTCATGTTGCAGGATTTAGTCACAGTAAAAACCTTCCTCTTGAGAGGACAACTAGATTATAATCAGTCAATGTTCAGGTCACCAATATACACTATATATCAAAAATAATTTCTGGACACCCCTTCAAATTAGTGGATTGGACTATTTCAGCCACAGGTGTATAAAATCAGGCACATAGCCATGCAATCTTCATAGTAGAATGGCCTTACTGAAGAGCTCAGTGACTTTCAACTTGGCACAGTCATAGAATGCCACCTTTCCAACAAGTCAGTTTGTCAAATTTCTTCCCTGCTAGAGCTTCCCCAGTCAATTGTAAGTGCTGTTATTGTGAAGTGGAAACGTTTCAGCCGCAAAGTGGTAGGCCACACAAGCTAACAGAATGGGACCGCCAAGTACTGGCCTCTCTGGAAGGGGCCCGATGGTGCAGGGTGGTGTTGGCTGTTCTGGATGGGGCCAGATGGTGTAGGGTGGTGTTGGCAGTTCTGGATGGGGCCCGATGGTGCTGGTCACTCTGGTTGGGGGCTAGTGGTTGTGATCTTGGAGGATGTATGGCAGATTTGTGAAATATAATATGGTTGGCCCCATTTAATTTGCTGCTTGACAGAATAGCTTTCTGACTGACATGCCATGGATTATCAGTTTCTCTCTGAGAAATGTCCCATTGGAGTCATAAATTGAAGAACATGGTGTGCTTTGCCTGTGTGCTGCAGTTGTGGGTTGTGGTGTCCTAAGTTAGGTTCTTTGGATGGAGTGGGCTGGGGACCACAGGTGGCTTTTTGTTGTCTTCCTCTCTCCTGAGGGTCCCAGCATGGCTCCGCTGACAGTGGTCCTGCCGATGAGGGAATGTGAGGGTGTGGTAGTGAGGGTTGTTGTAGGCAACTCCCTATATAGCTCTTCCCTGATGTCAGCTATCTCTCTACTAATGATGGTCCTCTCTCAGCTCTTCCTTATCCTGCCTCAGAACAGTCACCTCACCACAAAGCTCATTCACCTTTACCTCCTGTAGGGAGATGATGCCAAAGGCCTGGGACAGCTGGAATAGGTTGTCACTCTCCATGTCTGCTATGGTGGCTTGGTTAGATATGAGGGTGGGGGGGACTTTTGAAATTAACTGATTTCTTATCAGGTCAGTCTTCTGATTGGCACTCTGCTACACCTCAGTGACGTAAACTCATGTATATAGAGGATAAGTTCAGCTTATAGGCCTTTAATCATTACGGTGCCATTGTTGTAGGTGTTAATGGTTAAGGGTCCATTACCAGGCTCCTGTTCATAAAATACCAAGATCTGTCGATCATTAGTGATTTCTCTCTTTCCGGCATGGTCAAAGTGCCTGCATGCGGCAGAATACCAAGCAGCAGTATGCTCTGTATAGAAGAGCATGTCAGAGATTGTATTCTTGTCTCCAATCAGGGAATATTGTACATAATGTTATTATTGTACATTTTGTAATTGTGTTTTGTTGCTGTGAAGTAGGCCTAATAGGCCTGTTTTGGATTCAAATAATGCAACCCCATTTTTGTTTCTTATGTTGGGAAGAATCACAACAAGTACTGCATGCTGTCCAGAGATGCTCTCCAGTGATGGCTCAGGGACTGTTCTTTTTCGTGCGCATTTCAGCAGCTGTGGCATCACCCAGGTAGGTGCTAATTGTTCGGCAGTGGAGGACCAGTACCTATTAACTGACCGTCGGAGAAGCAGATGTGGTGCACTGATGAAGCGCGCCAGGCCTGTTTTAGACTGTCTTTGGCGGTGTCTACATGCGACTTCTGCTATCAGAATACGAAGATTGCGTTGAAATGACAGGTCTATGGGCACAAAAGTTGCATTCTCGTCGGATTGTGTTCAGATCTGGGTGACCAAGAAGTTGGACATTTGTGATATTCAATCTCCATCTCTACCATCTCCATTTAAATGTCTTGTTTGTTTTGCTTTTCATGTGTTTTGAGATAATATTTTGTAATGAAAAGTGCTATACAAGTTCAATACATTATTATTATTATTATTATTATTATCACAAAACATTTATCTGGGGTTTCCCTCTGCAGCTTTTGTTTGTGATGCTGGTAGATCAAATGGAATGCTCCTGCTACTGTTTACATTGTTCTTTTTTTAATTTGAGCATTGGTGTATACAACCTTAAATAATGCACTTCTATAATTAAAATATAAAGCTATTAAATGTGTAATTTAGTGTAATTAACACTGTACACAATTACAATGTCCAGAACAATCTAACTTTGCCTTTGTGCTTTTGTTTGTTTCCTTTTAAAGACCTTGAACTGTATATCCTTTAGACATCCTGAAGGAAATACTTTTTGAGGCTTTTTCCCAAAGAAATATGGCAAAAGTCTTAGCAGCCATATCAGAATTAGAAATTGATGAACAGAATTATAGAACATTATGTAATTATGCAGTTTTAATTGACTCGTAAGAAAAAAACATTATTTTACAACAATGCTTTTATTAATTGTAAAAATGATTCTAAAAAGGTATGGAATACAGTTAAGAGCTTACTGGGTACATCTATCTCATCATGCCCATCTAGTGTGGAGGTTGAAGGGAGAACCTTAACAAAACCAGTTGATATTGCCAATCATTTTGCAGATATTTTTACTAAGAAAATAAATTTACTGAGCAATAATGTAAACATACATTCTTCCAAACAATCTATTGTCCAATGGATTGATGATCATATTATGAGCAACAAGACCTGCTCTTTTAGTCTGCAGACGGTGTCAGTAGAGGAGGTGTTGAACCTATTGAAGTCATTACCCAATGGTAAATCTGCAGGTTATGGTCTTATGGACAATTTTTTGCTTTGCTGTGCTGCTTCCCAAATTGCAGCTCCACTGAGATATATATTTAATTGGTCACTGGAAAACGGGATGTTTGCAAATGTATGGAAGCATGCGAAACTGTGTCCTATTCCAAAAGACAGCAAAGAACCCACTACTCCTGCCAAAAGTCAACCAATTAGTCTACTCCCTTTACTCAGTAAGATATTGTGAGTAGACAAATATGGGAGTATATGGAAAATAATGATCTGATTACAGCTAATCAGCATGCTTATCGCAAAAACCATTCTACTACCACCACTGCATTGGTTGACATGACTGACCAGTGGATCAATGCTATGGATAATGGCAAGTTTGTGGGTGTACTATTTTTAGATTTCAGTGCAGCATTTGATTTAGTGGATCATGAAATAATTTAGCATTGAATTGGGTACAGTCATATCTAACTGACAGGAAACAGTCCACCTATATCAATGGTTCATTTTCTTCCCCTCATGTTTTAAACTGTGGAATACCGCAGGGCAGCTGTCTTGGGCCAATTTAATTATATACCAACGACCTTCCTTATGCCTTAGCTGAAACTCAAGCTACTATATTTGCAGATGATACTACAATTTATGCAGCAAGACAATCGGTTCAACAGGTACAGCAAGCATTACAAGGAGATTTGGAGAATATCAGGGAGTGGAGTTGCCGGAACAAACTAGTTTTAAACACCAAGAAAACCAAAGTTATGTTGGTCTGTTCCACTAGGAAAAGGCCAAAACAGCATGGGATACAATTAAGTATGGGAGGAGTACAAATTGAAGAAGTGGCAGAAACCAAACTATTGGGAGTGTAGCTAGACAACTGCTTATCATGGTCGTCTCAAATAAGTAATCTATGTAAAAAAAAGTATTAAAACAGCATGCATAATCAGAAGGATAGCTAAATATTACCAGAATTTGTTTTTGAGCTAATAACACAAGCATTAATTGAGAGTCAGCTGAACTACTGTTCTGTAGTCTGGGGAAATGCATCATCAAATGAAATTAGGAGGTTGCAGATTGCACAGAACAAAGCAGCAAGGTGTCACGCCCTGACCTGTTTGAGCCTTTTTATGTCTCATTTTGGTTTGGTCAGGGTGTGATTTGGGGTGGGCATTCTATGTTCTATTTTGTATTTCTTTGTTTTTGGCCAGGTATGGCTCTCAATCAGGGACAGCTGTCTATCGTTGTCTCTGATTGCAAACCATACTTAAGTAGCCCTTTTTCCCTCCTTCTTTGTGGGAAGTTAACTTTGTTTATAGTCTGTGTCATTGCGCTACACAGTTCATGTCCGATCTTTGTTCATTGGTTTTGTTTTGGTGAGGTAGACTTAATAAACATGTTTTTCTCAACCCGGCGCCTTGGTCCGTCCTTGAAGATCGTGACACAAGGATTGTTTTAAAGTGGAGATATGGTTATTCTGTTGAAGTCATGCGCAGTGTTCTTGGTTGGTCATCAATCAACAAGATAATTGAAAAAAACATTTTATTTCATAATATACACCATTTAAAATGGCCAAATTCTATTCACCAAGGTATTCAGTTGGTAAGAGACAGACATTCCGTAAATACTAGGAATAGATTGTCCACCATCTATGTGTTATTCAGACAGAAAAGAGAAATAGGCAAAATAACATTTAGATTTAGAGCAATAAAGAAATTGAATAAATTAACTGAGCAAACCAGAAACCTTTCAATATATAAATTTAAACATTATTTTAAAACCATTTATATATAATACATAGAAATGTTGTAGGACTATAGTAGATGAAGAATCAATATCTTTTAGATTGAGTATATTATGTATGTTTGTAATAGTGTGTTATATGTGAAAATGTGTTTGTATTATAAATTGTATTTTAATGTTTAAGGACTCTTGGAAGATTAGTCCAAACGGGGACTTAAAAGAGATCCGAATCAAATCCTCCAGAAATCCTTATGCCCTAGTCGCTCCAGATGTGGAGAAAACATGAACTGCATTAAAACAACAATCATGTTCACTAAAAACAAATATGTCTGCCAATATGTCTGCTGCTGTGCTGTAGGCAGGTTGTTAAAATAAAGAGAATGTGTTCTCCTCTCTCAATAACCTAGCTGATGAAATAACTATAATTATAGTGGTCTCCTTCCCACTTTTTCTTTCTCTCCCTTCCTCCTTCTCACATTTCTATCCCTTTGTTAGCTAGAAGGTCTCTAGACAAGAACGGACCTGTTGTACTAAAGCCTAAACGCTGCTGCCAGATGCTTTATTTCCCTGCATGTTGCTTCTGAGTATTTGAATTGATAGTGTTTTAATAAGCTGCATTTCCCACCAGCCAAAAGTGTTAAATGATTAATGTTGAATAAAGGCTGTTGCCTCGCTGCTCTCCTCTCCTCTCTGAGAGGAGACTATTGATTGGAGAACAAAGGGATGGAGGGATGGGACATTGCCCTACAAATTACTAAGGGATGCAGAATTATGACCTGGTCTTGGCTGCAGTCCTCTCTCTGCTCTTTATTTTTCTCTCTATCTCTCTCACTCCCTCCATCGCCTCTTCCTCCCCCTTTCTCCCTGTATGTGTTTACCTTTTACATGTCACAAATATGATTTAATCTGCCTAGCAACATCTGTGAAATGTTCTAGCGTTGCATTTGTCAGGGTCTTATTTAGTGTGGTGGAAATGCATTATAGAGCTGACTGTTTGTAACTGAGAATAATATCCTACACAACACAGTTCTATTATGAAGGTTCTCTCTCTCTCTCATCTTTTTGTGAATAGCTCTAAAGAAAGTAAGTATCTATAGCTCTGCTCAGTGGGCAGCCCAGCAGGGTGTCCTCCAGGGTTATGTTCTCTACACCACCGTAGGCCCTTTAATGTGAGCCAAGGCCCTTTGGAGAAGAACCACCTGGTTAGCGTCAAATGCTAATTAATGAATTAGAGTGGATGCTTTTTAGGTTAGTGCAGCTGGAGGTCTCCTGGAGCCACTGTGTTCATGAGGACAACCCTCAAGAGAGAAGATATTAAAAAAAGTGTTAACAAGCCTGACATGATTAGGTTTTGACTTTCACGTGATATCAACATAGACATTTCAGATGTTAGATGTAGTTTAACATAGCTGTACCTTTACATGTAGTGGTTCAGTATGTTACTCTCTTGGCAATTAATAATATCCATAATCTTTGTGTGAAAAGAGAACATGCACATTTCAGAGAAAATTATGAAAGAACACACTTGAGAATATCCTTTGCATGCAAACACAAAACCAGTTCATAAAGAAAAGACTAGCACTCAAAAATAATATTATTTGCATATGTGTGCTAATATTTGTTAAATTTGTCAGTCACACTTATTTTCATTTACGCTGCATGGAGCTGCATGGAAGTTGAATTTATTTTCCATTAAATGTTTCCAACATCTAGGTGCCAGTGTGCTTTGGCACATTTATATTTCCATGTAGCTCCTCCTAGCCTCACAACATTTAATATCTTTAGAAAAGATATGTAAATAATGCTCATTTTCACTCCCCACTAAAATTAACAAAATGTTTTTCGCTGCCAAAATGACAAAGTGCTCCCCCACTAAGGTGCATCATTGTCAGAGTAATGCTATCTCCTGTGGTGCTATGGACCAGCAGAGACCCTTCCTGTAGAGTACCTTGTGTGTCTTCTCTGCTCTAGCATAGTCACGCCTACAACAGATTCTGGACTCTGAACCTGTGGCCTTGGCGATATGGCCAGCAGCATGGGTGGGGGAGAGAGTGCCTGGAATGGACTCCAATAGGAGACGAAGTTATCGGAGTCATTTGAAGGGTAGGGGGGGAGCGATTTGGAGAGAGAGAGAGTTAGATCAGATTCTCCAGGCCAACCATTTTGTATTCTGCCCCTGCCTGTGGTCCTATCCACACAAACACACGCACGCCCCCACTCACCCACACACTGTGGTTCGGTCCAGGATCCTTCCTGCCTAGGAATGGTTTTGTCACGACCTGGGACCCGATATCTGTCTCTCCTGGCTTCTCCTATCGGCTCCTTGCAGACAGTCGGTGGGCATCACTCTCTGGGCTGTCGACGTTGGCTGGGACCCAACCCGTTTACCAGACCGATTACTGGAGAGGGTGAGAATGTGTCACGCATTCTCACATGATGAGAGGGGAGTGGTGGGTCTGTCTAAGGAGAGGAGAGGGGTGGATGGAGGAGAGAAGTGGTTGGTCTAAGGAGATGATGATAGGAGAGGAAGGGAGGGGGGAGAGGACAATGAGAGGAGAGGAGTTGAGGAGAAGACATGAGAGTAGAGCCCAGGGCCTCAATTCTCAGCAGTATAAAAGGCAGATAAATCATCACCTACACCATAGGTGTCAAACTCATTTAAATAAAATAAAATCAAATGTTATTTGTCACATGCACCGAATACAACAGGTGTAGACCATACCATGAAATGCTTACTTACAAGCCCTTAACCAAGAATGCAGTTCAAGAAAGAGTTAAGAAAATATTTACTAAATAAACTAAAGTAAAAAAAATATATAAAATAAAAAAGTAACAAGAAAATTACATTAGGCTATATACAGGGGGTAACGGTACCGAGTCAATGTGCGGGGTAGAGGTTAGTCGAGGTAACTTGTAAAGTGACTATGCATAGATAATAAACAGCAAGTAGCAGCAATGTAAATAGTCCGGGTAGCCATTTGATTAATTGTTCAGCATTCTTATGGATTGGGGGTAGAAGCTGTTAAGGAGCCTTTTGGTCCTAGACTTGGCGCTCCCCGATACCGCTTGCCATGCGGTAGCAGAGAGAACAGTCTCTGACTTGGGTGACTGGAGTCTTTGACAATGTTTTGGGCCTTCCTCTGTCACCACCAAGTATATAGGTCCTGGATGTCAGGAAGCTTGGCCCCAGTGATGTACTGGGCCGTACGCACTACCCTCTGTAGTGCCTTACAGTCAGATGCCGAGCAGTTGCCATGCCAGGCTGTGATGCAACCAGTCAGGATGCTCTCGATGGTGCAGCTGTAGAACTTTTTGAGGATCTGGGGACCCATGCCAAATCTTTTTAGTCTCCTGAATGGGAAAAGGTGTTGTCGTGCCCTCTTCACAACTGTCTTGATGTGTTTGGGCAATGATAGTTCGTTGGTGATGTGGACACCAAGGAACTTGAAACTCTCGACCCGCTCAACTTAAGCCCTGTCGATATGAATGGGGGTCTGTTCGGGCCCACCTTTTCCTATAGTCCACGATCAGCCTCTTTGTCTTGCTAACATTGAGGGAAAGGTTGTTGTCCTGGCACCACACTGCCAGGTCTCTGACCTTCTCCCTACAGGCTGTCTCATCATTGTCTGTGATCAGGCCTACCACTTGTGTCGTCAGCAAACTTAATGATGGTGTTGGAGTCGTGCTTGCCCACGCAGTTGTGGGTGAACAGGGAGTACGGAAGGGAACTAAGCACGCACCCTTGAAGAGCCCCAGTGTTGAGGATCAGCACTGCAGATGTGTTGTTGCCTAACCTTACCACCTGGGGCGACCCGTCAGAAGTGTTTAGTACTAGGGTCTTTAGCTTAGTGATGAGCTTTATGGGCACTATGGTGTTGTATTCAATGATCAGCATTCTCACATAGGTGTTCCAGTTGAGATTGCGTCATTTGTGGATCTGTTGCGGCGGAATGCGAATTGGAGTGGGTCTAGGGTTTCCAGCATTATGGTGCTGATGTGAGCCATGACTAGCATTTCAATGCAGGTTACTTTCGCTTTCTTGGGCAAAGGGACTATGGTGGTCTGTTTGAAATATGTAGGTATTACAGACTCAGTCAGGGATAGGTTGAAAATGTCAGTGTAGACACTTTCCATTTGGTCCACTCATGCTTTGAGTAAACGTCCTGGTAATCCGTCTGGCCCCGCGGCTTTGTGAATTTTGACCTGTCTTGCTCACATCGGCTACGGACTGTGTGATCACACAGTTGTCTGGAACAGCTGGTGCTTTCATGCATGCTTCAGTATTGCTTGCCTCGAAGTGAGCATAAAAAGGCATTTAGCTCGTCTGGTAGGCTCACGTCACAGGGCAGCTTGCGGCTGGGTTTCTCTTTTGTAGTTCGTAATAGTTTTCAAGCCGTGCCACATCCGACGAGCGTCAGACCTGGTGTAGTAGGATTCAATCTTAGTCCTGTTTTGATGCTTTGCCTGTTTGATGGTTCGTCAGAGGGCATAGCTGGATTTCTTATAAGCGTCTGGTTTAGTGTCCCGCTCCTTGAAAACAGCATCTCTAGCCTTTAGCTCGGTGCGGATGTTTTCTGTAATCTATGGCTTAGGTTGGGATATGTACGTACGATCACTGTGGGGACGACGTCGTCGATGCACTTATTGATGAAGCTGGTGACTGAGGTTGTATACTCCTCAATGCCATTGGATGAATCCCAGAACATATTCCAGTCTGTGATAGCAAAACTGTTGTGTAGCATCCGGGTCATCTGACCACTTCCGTATTGAGCGAGTCACTGGTACTTCCTACTTTAGTTTTTTAGCTTTGTATGCGTCTCTGTGTATGGAGTAAAGGTGGTCTAGTTGATTTTTCTCTGGTTGCAGATGTGACATGCTGGTAGAAATTAGGTAAAATGGATTTAAGTTGGCCTGCATTAAAGTCCCTGGACACTAGGAGCGCCAAATTCTGGATGAGCATTTTCTTGTTTGCTTATGGCCTTATACAGCTCGTTGAGTGCGGTCTTAGTGCCAGCATCGATTTGTGGTGGTAAATAGATGGCTATGAATAATATAGATGAGAACTCTCTTGGTAGATAGTGGGGTCTACAGCTTATCATGAACTATTCTACCTATGGCGAGCAATACCTCGAGAGTTAATATTAGACATTGCACCAGCAGTTATTGACAAATAGACACACACCCTCACCCCTCGTCTTACCAGATGTAGCTGCTCTATCCTGCCGATGCACGGAGAAGCCAGCCAGCTCTATATTATCTGTGTCGTCGTTTAGCCACGTCCCGGTGAAACGTAAGATATTACAGTTTTTAATGTCCCGTTGGTAGGATAGTCTTAATTGTCCAGTTTGTTTTTCAATGAATGCACGTTGGCCAGTAATGCGGAGGGTGGTTGACCTACTCGTCGGAAAATTATTACAAGGCACTCCGCCCTCCTCCCCCTTTTCCTCTGTCTTTTCTTCACGCGGATGATGGGGATTTGGTACTTTTCTCGACAAAGGAGTGTATCCTTCTCGTTCTCGTCAGACTCGTTAAAGAAAAATCTTTACGAAAATGCGAAAGAAGGAACAATATAGCACAGTTGGTTAGGAGCCCGTAAAACTGCAGCCACCCCCTCCATCGCCATTATCATTCCACTGAGGGCTGAGTGTCTGCAGGTTTTTGTTTTTTCCTTTCAATTAAGACCGTGACAACCAGGTGATGGGGGTTCCTTACTATTTAGCAACCTTAATTAATCAAGTACGAGGGTGGAGCGAAAACCTGCAGACACTCCGTGTAATAAGTTAGTGTAATAAAAGGTACAGTATCATGTTACTGTAAATTCCAAATAAACTTTGGGCTAACAGTACATTACTGTAAAGTTAAACCAATGTTTAATTAATTTAATGAACAAGTGTAACTTCTAATTTATTAACATTAGTGGTGGACACAGGTAAATCATTGGTGGATCGAGCAAAGATTGGATGAGATTGATTTATCTCTCAAAGAAATATATATATGTATTATATGTGACTCACCACCTGGATTTGGTCTTATGTAGCAAAATTTGAAATTGTGTTTTTTACATTGGATGAAAGTAGCGACTCAGAGCTACAAAATGGTATATCATACACTGAATTTGAGGAACAATGGGAAATTAATCCTGCTTTGAAAGTTGATCAACTTGTAAACTCACTTTTGAGAAAATGGCCTTTGAATGTTTTGGTATTTAGTGAAGAGCTCTTCTTTGTCTACATCCATTCAGCATTGTTCACAGCCTCTTAAGCTTTAGCCCCACCCATCTCATCTTTGCTCTCGGGGCAACAATTTCTTTAAGCTTTTTTGCAGATGTTTACTGCCACCGGCCATATTCAACCGGTGTTGTACACACGTCACGTAACATTAGCTAACGAGCCAGCCAGCTAACGTTAGCTAGTTAAACAACAATGAACAGTGCCAACAATGCCACAGTGCTGGGAGCTAACCAACCAGGTTCAATGTTAGCTAGCTAACATTAGGCTCTAACTAGAAAAGCAAACGGCTCTGGGAAACAAATAATAACGTCAGCTGGGGAGCCAGACAGCTAACGTTAGCTAGCTAACAGTACACTTTAGCTTAAGACATATAGCTAGCTATCTAGGTAAACAATGAGCCTAGCTAGGTAAACAAAGTGTAAATTCACAAATGTCACGTAACGTTAGCAAACGAGCCAGCCATCTAACGTTAGCTAGTTAAACAACAATGAACAAAGTGCCAACAATGCCACAGTGCTGGAAGCTAACCAATCAGGTTCAATGTTAGCTAGCTAACATTAGGCTCTAACTAGAAAAGCAAACGGCTCTGGGAAACAAATAATAATGTCAGCTAGGGAGCCAGGCAGCTAACAGTATACTTTAGCTTGACATGAAATCACTTTGTCAAAATTAGAAACGTGTAATATCTAAAAATGTAGCTAGCTAACGCTAGACTATCTTACTTGTATACATCATCATGCATGATGGACACGTCTCCCTGTCAGGAATGCCATACCATGGTTGCCCTTAGTTTGAAGATGCAATCCGGAGACAGGTCTTTTCACCATCTCTTTAGCTATCATATTGTAATTCCACTGATTTCAAAACTTGATCTTCCAGAAAGTAGAGAGCAACACTTATGCAGCTCCACTATACAGTACATTTAAAAAGAATGACGCATTCAGCAGTATTACGAACACAGACTGACGAGCTCAAATAGACAGAATCCTTCTTTATGGCAGACCAATCCAAAAAACGCATTTTGATAAAAAAAAAACAAAAAAAAAATTCAAACATCTCTCCTGTGACTTGCGACAAATGCCTAGTTTCCTGAATTGGGACACATATGAACACATTTTGAAATGTACCAACTGTGATACCTCAGAGAATATTTAAGGAATTAAAAGATTTGTGAAGAGAGATGAAGAGTTGTGTCCCTGTGGTTTTCAATTGACTGTCTTATAGAAGGGAATGCAGTTCATTGTGGGACCAGCTGAGACTGAAGTAGACAGTTCTTACAAAACATTGGTGCATACAAAGACTTGAACACAAATCAAGTAATTAAACATTTCATAAATGTCAGATTCTGTCACGTCCAGGCCTGAGAAGACAGGCTGACGTGTTTTGTTCACCAGAGTGCCAGTGCGCATCATGAGCCCAGTACGGCCGGCTCCTGCTCCTCGCACCAGAGTCCCAGTGCGCTTGGGGAGTCCAGTGCGGCCGGTTCCTGCTCCCCACACCAGAGTTCCGGCTAATAGCCCAGGGCCTCCGGTGCGGGACATCAAGCCAGCACGGCCGGCACCGGAGCCGCCACCTGGGACCAAAAGACCCACCCCGAAGACCCCCCCATGGACTTTTGGCGCGGTCAGGGTCCGCGCCTTTGGGGGAGGAGTACTGTCACGTCCAGGCCTGAGAAGACAGGCTGACGTGTTTTGTTTTTGTTTTGGTGTAGGGTTTTTTCCGTTCTAGGTTATCCATTTCTATGTTGGGGTAATGGTTCCCAATTAGAGGCAGCTGAGTGTCGTTACCTCTAATTGGGAACCATATATATGTTTGTAGTTTGCACTAGGGGTTTGTGGGTTATTGTTTATGCATAGCTAAAGTGTTTTGTCTATGTTATATGTTGCGATGTTCGTTTTGTTGGTTTGTCCCAGTTACGTTGATTAAATAAAGCATGTATACTGGATGCCTCGCTGCGCCTTGGTCTGTCCGTTCTGAAGATCGTGACAGATTCATTCAAATCCAAGGTCTCTCCAAATAAATACCATCATCATATTCAGAATTGTTGGTTGAATGTATTAGAATGGTGCATAAAAAATAATTATCCATATCCATTCAAACAAGAGAGCACAATTGTGACCGACCAGCGGTCTAATGTAGCAAAATTTGAAATTGTGTTTTTTACTTTGGATAAAAATAGAGACTCATAGCTATAACATATATCATACACTACAGTTGAGGAACAATGGGAAAGTAATTATGCTCTGAAAGTTGATAAACTTGTAACCTCACTTTTGAGAAAATGGCCCTTGAATTTTGTACCTACTGGAGAGCTTTTCTTTGTCTACACCCATTCAGCATTGTTCACTCCCTCTTAAGCTTTAGGCCCACCCATCTCTTTAAGGACTGACATGTGAGACTAAACGCTGGTTTATTCTACAGGTGTGTTCGTGAATTTAATCTGGAGTGCCAGAGTGTGCTCTGGGCGTTCGTGAACTCAGAGCGTTGTGAGATTGTCCATTCGTAAATTCAGAGCGCTTGGCTCTCGGAGCGTTCAGAGCGCCCACTGGACACTCAGAGCACAGCTCATAGATCATAGACGTATCTTAGCTAGCTAGCCAGCCAGCCAGCCAGCCAGCCAGCCAACATTAGCTAGCTAACAGTACACTTTAACTTGAAATGAAAATGACTTTCTGACAGAATTAGAAATGTGTGATATCTGAAAATTTAGCTAGCTACACTATATTACCCGTATACTTGGATGGACACTTCTCCCTCTCTGTCACGGATGCCATGGCTGCCCTTAGTTTGAAGATGTCATCCGGAGACAGGTGTTTTATACAACACCCTTCTGTGTGTTCTCTTTTCGATTCCGTCTGCATATTTGCAATCAAACGGCAGAATCTTCTCCATCTCCTTAGCTATCATACTCTAACTCGGTTCTCCAGAAAGTGGAGAGCCACACTTATGCAGTTCTACTATATGATAGCTTTCAAAAAAGCTGCTGACCAGCTCATGTTATAGACAGAAGCGTGCTATATGGCAGACCAATACAAACTCAGCCAATCATGGCTAGCGGAAAGGTTGCTACTTCTTCCGTGGCTAAACCAACTAGACTCCTAATTTTACAATTGTATTTTTATTTACAGATGCCATAAACGTTTGTTATTAAGGCAAATGAAAGTTGACATGTTCCAGAAGGCATTCCTGACAAAAAACGCATTTTGATAAAAAAAACTTCAACTAGCGCTTTTGTGAAGTAGTGACACGCAACATACGCCTAGTTTCCTGAAATGAGTCACAATTATGGTATTTATTTGGGGAGATCTTGGGTTTACCAGCATGTGCTGAGAAAGAGAGAGAAAAGAAACAGAAGAGGTGGTCTCTATAACACCTTCTCAAAAAGACTTTCCTCCCCTCCATTCCTCTGTTTTAGAACCTCCTGAGACTGTCATATCACAAACAAGCTCTGCTTTGTAACTTTGAATTAGACTTGTATCATATTCATGTTGTATTCTCATGTTGCTGGGGCTGTACGATGCAAAAAACATAACTGTGAATAGCAATATCACATTTAACACACCAGTCCCCCAAACACACCACCTGAGGCTCCTGAAATAGTACTCTATCATTAAGCAGGAAAGAAAGGGGGGAAAGTTCCTTTCTCTCGATCTTCTATCTCTCTGTCTCTCTCTGTCGCTCTCTCTCTCTCTCTCCTGTTGACACCTGCTGAGGGGTATCCTACGAAGCAAGCTGGGTTTTCTAAACCTAACCAGCTTCAGTTAGCTTCACATTCCAGCTTAGGCTTCATCTGTACTACGACGTAGATATTGCTCCTCCGCTTGACGCTAACTGTAGCAGAAATGTAACTGTGCGTGCAACGCCAAACACTTCATTGAGACAACGCTGAAATATTTGAAAGAAATTAATCTCGCAAATTCAGCATGCTATAGTGTGAAATAGGCTTTTATAAGTGCCTTTTATTATTGTTTTACTTGTCGTTAATGCCGTCTTTGGTCTGCTTATCAATGCACTAGCAATCCTTTTCCACTCTTATCAATATTTTTTAGAAAGTAATCAAATAAAATTTTATTTGTCACATACACATGGTTAGCAGATGTTAATGCGAGTGTAGCGAAATGCTTGTGCTTCTAGTTCCGACCATGCAGTAGTATCTAACAAGTAATCTAACAAATTCACAACAACTACCTTATACACACAAGAGTAAAGGAATGAATACGAGTATGTACATATAAATATATGGATGAGCGATGGCTGACCGGCATAGGCAAGATGCAGTAGATGGTATGGAGTACAGTATATACACATATATATATATGAGATGAGTAATGTAGGATATGTAAACATTATATAAATGGCATTGTTTAAAGTGGCTAGTGATACATTATTTCATCCAGTTATAATTATTAAAGTGGCCAGAGATTTGGGTCGATGGCCGAACGGCATAGGCAAGATACAGTAGATGGTTTAGAGTACAGTGTATACATTTGATATGAGTATGTCGGATACGTAAACATTATATACAAAATTGTTTAAAGTGGCTAGTGATACATTTGTTACATCCAATTCCTATGTTTAAAGTGGCTAGAGATTTAAGTCAGTATGTTGGCAGCAGCCACTCAATGTTAGTGATGGCTGTTTAACAGTCTGATGGCCTTGAGGTAGAAGCTGTTTTTCAGTCTCTCGGTCCCAGCTTTGATGCACCTGTACTGACCTCGCCTTCTGGATGATAGTGGGGTGAACAGGCAGTGGCTCGGGTGGTTGTTGTCCTTGATGATCTTTTTGGCCTTCCTGTGACATCGGGTGGTGTAGGTGTCCTGGAGGGCAGGTAGGTTTCCCGGTGATGCGCTGTGCAGTCCTCACTACCCTCTGGAGAGCCTTACGGTTGTGGGCGGAGCAGTTGCCGTACCAGGCGGTGATACAGCCCGACAGGATGCTCTCGATAGTGCATCTGTAAAAGTTTGTGAGTGATTTTGGTGACAAGCCGAATTTCTTCAGCCTCCTGAGGTTGAAGAGGCGCTGTGCGCCTTCTTCACCACGCTGTCTGTGTGGGTGGACCAATTCAGTTTGTCCGTGATGTGTACACCGAGGAACTTAAAACTTTCCACCCTCTCCACTACTGTCCCCTCGCTGTGGATAGGGGGGTGCTCCCTCTCCTGTTTCCTGAAGTCCACGATCATCTCCTTTGTTTTGCTGACATTGAGTGAGAGGTTATTTTCCTGACACCACACTCCGAGGGCCCTCACCTCCTCTCTGTAGGCCGTCTCGTCGTTGTTGGTAATCAAGCCTACCACTGTAGTGTCGTCAGCAAACTTGATGATTGAGTTGGATGCGTGCTTGGCCACGCAGTCATGGGTAAACAGGGAGTACAGGAGAGGGCTGAGAACGCACCCTTGTGGGGCCCCAGTGTTTAGGATCAGCGGAGTGGAGATGTTGTTTCCTACCCTCACCACCTGGGACCGGCCCGTCAGGAAGTCCAGGACCCAGTTGCACAGGGCTGGGTCGAGACCCAGGGTCTCGAGCTTAATGACGAGCTTGGAGGGAACTATGGTGTTAAATGCTGAGCTGTAGTCGATGAACAGCATTCTTACATAAGTATTCCTCTTGTCCAGATGGGTTAGGGCAGTATGCAGTGTGATTGCGATTGCGTCGTCTGTGGACCTATTGGGACGGTAAGCAAATTGGAGTGGGTCCAGGGTGTCTGGCAGGATGGAGGTGATATGATCCTTGACTAATCTCTCAAAGCACTTCATGATGACAGAAGTATTACATTGCTTGAAGTTTAAAATGCATTCTGTCATTACTAAATGTGTGTGTTTGCAATGTGTGTGTCTGAAATGCAGTTGTAATGTGATATATGTTTATATATTTTAACACAAAAAACATTTGATTAATAAAATATTTAACAGGACACCTACAGCACCCGATGTCACAGGAAGGCCATTTTTTTTTAAACTAGGCAAGTCAGTTAAGAACAAATTCTTATTTACAATGACAGACTAACGGGGAACAGTGGATTAACTGCCTTGTCCAGGGGCATAACGACAGATTTTTACATTGTCAGCTCGGGGATTCGATCCAGCAACCTTTTGGTTATTTGCACAACGCTCTAACCACTAGGCTACCTGCCGCCCCATCATCACAGACAATAACCACCCGAGCGACTGCCTGTTCACCCCGCTGTCATCTGGAGGGCGAGGTCAGTGCAGGAGCATCAAAGCTGGTACCGAGAGACTGAAGAACAGCTTCTATCTCAAGGCCATCAGTCTGTTGAATGGCCATCACTAGCACATTGGGGGCTGCTGCCCTATATACATATGTTTGAAATCGCTGGCCACTTTAATAGTGGAACGCAGGTCACTTTGGTGATGTTTGCATGTTTTGCGTTGCTCATTTCATGTGTATGTACTGTGTTCTATATTGTTCTGCTGTGTCTTGGTCTGTGTCGCTCTGATATTGCTCGTCTAAATATTTACATGTTCTTGGTTCCATTCTTTTACTTCAGATTTGTGTCTATTATTGTGAAATTGTTAGATATTGCTGCACTGTTGGAGCTAGAAACACAAGCATTTCGCTACACCCACAATCTGCTAAACATGTATGTTACAAATAACATTTTATTTAATGATTACGCAAAAGGGAGGGAATCTGATTTCATTGGTCCTTCATTGGCTTGTTCATTTCATTCAGGGTAAGTGGAGTTAGCCGTGAGTTAGCCTACCCCGGAGCAGGTTTTTTCTGAAGGATTTGTTGCCATAGAAATGTATCTGGCTAAAAGGTGAGCCACTTTCGTATGACCGGTTGTACCGAGTTGAACTCAGAGTTGACCAAAGTCACCTCGCTAACTCCTCAAACCTGCTTCGTAGGATACCCCTCTGGTGTATCCTTCTTCCTTCTCTGCCTCTTCATTCAGTAGTAAGAAAACATGACTCACAGAAACTGTCTTTCTGACTTAACCCGTCTGAAAGAGAATGAGGGAATGTAAGTATGAAAACGTCTGTATGTGTGCATGCATGTATGTGCATTGTGTGTGTCTGCAATGCAGACGTATGCAAGGTGGCGGTGAAGAAATACAGTAGCCTTGCCTCGAGCTCCTACAAAACTTTGCAGGTTTATACTTTTTTCTATGGTTTTTCTTAATTGTTCTTACTCAGTTTGTTTCATGCATTATTTCTTACACCTGGGTAGAACTTTTGGAATACGAATTGCTGTGTACCTACAGTCCACCCGACCTTCCCAAATTGCCGGAGACGGCGGAACAATGGTCTAGCCTCTTTGGTAAGGCACCTGGGAGTCTTTGGTAAAGCCTGGGAGTCCTACCGGAGAGAAGGAAATTAAGACGCAGATGAAAAGGCAGACATGCAGGGGTCTTAGCAAGATTGAGACTCCCGGGCGACCATCCTCCATTACTGAGCATACTACTCGCCAATGTTCAGTGATGAGTGAATAAACTTGACAAACTCAGAGCGAGGATCTCCTTCCAGAGGGACGTCGTATTCTTCAACAAACTCTGTTTTTCTGAGACTTAGCTTTCCTCCAACTTCCAAATGGATTATATATAACCAGCGGGTTTTACAGTTCATCGAGCGAACAGGAAGCGGGCTCTCTCTGGCAAGAACAAAGGTGGTGGAGTCTGTTTTATGAACAATAACAAGTGGTGCGATGGGGTTAATTTAACTTCTCAGGGATCACTGGGGCGCTAGCGGGCTGCTCCCGACACTACCAGGTAAAATGTAAGGCGCCAAATTCAAAATCCAAAAGTTGAATTATTAAACATCCACCAATATACAAGTGGTCCATACTCATCAAAAGCTCTGTTTCTTGGCAATATCACAGCGTTGTCAGATTTCAAAAAGGCTTTATGGCGAAAGCAGCACATTTGATTGTTTGAGGGTAGCACCTCACATATTTTTCCCATAGCCATGAATCGATTAGCCATCATGGCACACACATAACACATTTCACAGCGAAAACAAATCAATTACCTGTTGAAGAACTTCTGCTGAGGTCATCCTAAGTGTCCAACGAAGACAATCCATGGTTCTTTTGTTAGAAAAAGTAATGTATTTTATCCATAAATCCTCCATTTGGTTCGCGCGTTATAATCAGAAACGACAGCCTCCACTAGTCCATTGAAACATGACGCAAACTCGTTCATCTTATACCTATAAACTTGTCCAAGAACAATCAAACATAGTTTTAAATGTATCCTTAGGAACACTTTTACGTATATTTACTATTATAAATCAACCGGAATATAAACTGATCGATAAAGACGGTAAAAAAGACACAGCGTGCCTTCTCGGGCGCGCGCGCTGGGTACTGTTTACATAAATGAGTGACTTCCTGGTTTGCTCTTATTCTCTGGTCTTATTCATCCAAATTGAAAACTTACACTGTCTCCAGACTGTTGACATCTAAAGGAAGCGATGTGTACTGCATTCATATGCCCTTATATGGTCATTTTCATGAGGGAGGGGTTCCCAAATGAGCAATGTGTCAAAATCACTTTTTCCAGGACAGAAATTCCTCGAGGTTTCGCCTGCTATATGTATTCTGTTTTACTCACAGACAAAGGGTTAACAGTTTTAGAAAATTTAGAGTGTTTCCTATCCAATGGTACCAAATATGTGCATATCCCATTTTCCGGGCCTGAATGGGAGGCATTTTACTTTGGGCACGCCAGGCTCTCCAAAAGTTTTAGGGAGCGGCAGCCGAGGTGTCGGTTTTGGAGTCTGGCGTGCCCAAAGTAAAATACCTGCCACTCAGGCCCAGAAACTAGGATATGCACATGATTAGTACTATTGGATAGGAAACACTGAAGTTTCTAAAACCATTAAAATAATGTCTGAGTATAACAGAACTGATATAGCAGGCGAAAACCCGAGGAAAATCCATCCGGATTTGCAGTTTCTTTTTTAGTTGACCTTTTTCTCCTGGCTGCCTATGGGATTCAACATCATCTAGGACACAGACTGCAGTATCTATGGATTCCAATGGATGTCAACAGTCTTTAGACAGGGTTTCATGACCTTAGGTTGAATTAGAAGCGAATAGAAGAAGAACTTAGACGTGGACCCCGGAACTCAATAGAATGACATGCGCGTTCACGGTCTCGCGCACTCTGTAGTTTTTTCCTTTCCTATCGTTCAGGCTATAATCCGGTTGAAATATTATAGTAAATATACATAAAAGGATACCTAAAAACACATAAAAAATTATGTTTGATTTGTTTGGACAAAGTTGATAGGTATAATTTGAACGCGTTCTCTTCACGGTTCAATGGGCGACTCGACGGTGGATTTTCTGAACATAACGCGCCAACCAAACTGAGATTTATGGATATAATAAATGACTTTTTCTAAGAAAAGAACCATTGGATGTCTTCATTGGACACTTGGGAAGCCCCCAGCAGAAGTTCTTTGAAAGGTAAGTGATTTATTTTAGCTCTTATATGGGTTTTGTGTGACCCGAGCTGGTTATGAATTTATGCTAATGCATAAATATGTGGGGTGCTATCATCAAACAATCAAATGTTGTGCTTTCACCATAAAGCCTTTTTGCATTTTGAAAACGCTGTAATATTGCCAAGAATCAGAGCTTTAGATGACTATGCAACACATGTATATTGATGAATGTTTAATAATTCAACTTTTGGATTTTGAATTTGGCGCCTTACATTTCACCGGGTAGTGTCGGGAGCGGCCCGCTAGCGCGCCGTTTATCCCTAAGAGGTTAACAAAAGTAATTTGATGGCCGTGCTCCCGAATGACTGTCCAATTCGCGGAAATTACACTCTTGACCACTGGTACACGCCTTTCCGACACGGGTATAAGGCCCTCTCTCGTCCTCTGTTTTGGCAAATCGTAACGACTCCATTTTTCTTCTCCCGCTTACAAACAAAGACTCAAGAGGGAAATTCAGGTGGTCAGGTCTGACCAATCAGAATCCATGCTCCAAGACTGTTTTGATCACTTTGACAGCAATATGTTCCGGGTCTGCTTTGGGGACAACATCAATGAAAACGTCGACTCAGTTACCGATTTCATAAATAAAATGCATAGATGTGATACCAATGGTGACTTACAAAATGTGCCTGAATAAAAAAAAACGTAGATTGACAACAGCCTTATCGGCTAGCTGTAGGAGAAAGATGCTGCTTATAAACACGGCAAGGTGACCAGGGACAAGCCTATGGTTAAACAGTAAGAATACGACCTACGCAGATCGATCAAGGTGGTGAGACACAAGTATAGGGACAAAGTGGAGGAGTAATTCAGCGGGTCGGACACAAGGCATATGTGGCGCAGGGGCTTCTAATAATCACAGATTACCAAAAAAAAAACCTGTTACATCGCACACACCAACGCCGCCCTACTGGACAAGCTAAACAGTTTTTGCACTTCGAGCATAACTCTGAGCGGCCAATGAGAGCCCCTGAGGACAACGAGGGCTACTTGTTTACGGTGTCCACAGAGGATGTATGCAAGTCATTCAAGCGTGTTGACCCTTACATGGCTGCCGGCCCAGACTGAATCCCTAACCGTGCACTCAGAGCATGTGCAGACAAGCTAGCTGATGTGTTTCCAGACATTTTCAATACCTCTCTTGCTCAGGCCATTATCCCCACCTGCTTCAAGATGTCCTCCAAGAAAGGGAAAGTACACTACATGACCAAATGTTTGTGGATACCTGCTCGTTGAACATTCCATTCCATAATCATGGGAATTAAAATGTAGTTGGTTCCCCCCTTTGCTGCTATAACAGCCTACACTTTTCTGGGAAGGCTTTCACTAGATGTTGACACATTGCTGCTGGGACTTGCTTCCATTCAAGCATGAGCATTAGTGAGGTCAGGCAGTGACGTTAGGCGATTAGGCCTGGCTCGCAGTCGGCGTTTCAGTTCATCAAAAAGGTGTTCAATGGGGTTGAGGCCAGTCAAGTTCTTCCACACCGATCTCAACAAACCGTTTCTCTATGGACCTTGCTTTGTGCACAGGGGCATTGTCATGCTGAAACATTAAAGGGCCTTCCCCAAACTCTTGCCACAAAGTTGGAAGCACAGAGTCATCTAGAATGTCATTGTATGCTGTAACGTTAAGATTTCCCTTCACTGGAACTAAGGGGCCTAGCCAAATTCGTCCGTCGGACTGCCAGATGGTGAAGTGTGATTCATCACCCCAGAATCGAATGTCGGCGAGCTTTACACCACTCCAGCCGACGCTTGGCATTGCACATGGTGATCTTAGGCTTATGTGCAGAAACTTGGCCATAGCAACTCGTTTCATGAAGCTCCCCACAAACAGTTAGTGCTGACATTGCTTCCACAGGCAGTTTGGAACTTGGTAGTGAGTGTTGCAACCGAGGACAAACGATTTTTATGCACTAAGTGCTTCAGCACCCGGCAGTCCCGTTCTGTGAGCTTGTGTGGCCTACTACTTCGCGGCTAAGCCGTTGTTTCTTCTAGACGTTTCTACTTCACAATAAAAGCACTTACAGTTGACTGGGGAAGCTCTAGCAGGGCAGAAATTTGACAAACTGAGTTGTTGGAAATGTGGCATTTTATGACGGTGCCACGTTGAATGTCACTGAACTCTTCAGTAAAGCCATTCTACTGCCAATATTTGTCTATGGAGATTGCATGGCTGTGTGCTTGATTTTTTACACCTGTCAGCAACGGGTGTGGCTGAAATAGCCAATCAACTAATTTGAAGTGTCCACACACTTTTGTCTATATACTGTAACTGAACTGAAGGATTACTGACCCATAGCTCTCACTTCCGTCATCATGAAGTTCTTTGAGAGGCTAGTCAAAGACCACATCACCTCCTCCCTCCCTCACACTCAACTCTCTCCAATTCACATACTGCCCTGACATCCACGGACGACACAATCGCCATTGCACTGCAGACTGCCATCATCTACCTGGTCAAAAGGAATGCATTTGTGAGGATTCTGTTCATCGACAACAGGTCGACCTTCAATATCATAGTGCCGTCTAAGCTCACCACAAATCTCTCGGCTCTGCGACTGAACTGCTCCCTATGCAACTGGGTCCTGGACTTTCTGATGAGCCTCCCCCAAGTGGTGAAGGTAGGCAACATCACCTCTTCCACACTTATCCTCAACACGGGGGCCCCACAAGTGTGCATCCTCAGTCCCCTCCTGTACTCCCTGTATACCTACGACTCTGCGGCCTCACACAGTTCCAACTCCATCATCAAGTTTGCTGACGACACGGCAGTAGTAGGCCTGATTACCAACAACGACAAGACAACCTACAGAGAGCAGGTAGGCACTCTGATGGCGTGGTGTCAAGTAAACAGCCACTCCCTCAACATCAGCAAAACAAAGAAGCTCATTGTGGACTTCAGGAGCTGGGTATGCCCCATCCTCATCATGTCCCCCTCTTGCCCCCCAGACTTCCTACCCCTACCTCCCTCTGCTCCCCTTATGGACACCCACCCCCCAACTGATATGGTTGTGTTGCTGGGGCGGTACTATGCAAAACACAGCAACATCACATTTTGCACACCAGCCCCCCCAAAATACCATCGGAGATCCCCAGTCCGGAGCCGCCAGTGAGGGTCCCCAGTCCGGGGCCGCCAGTGAGGGTCCCCAGTCCGGAGCCGCCAGTGAGGGTCCCCAGTCCGGGGCCGCCAGTGAGGGTCCCCAGTCCGGGGCCGCCAGTGAGGGTCCCCAGTCCGGCTAATTGCCCAGGGCCTCCGGTGCGTGACCTATTACCAGCACGGCCGGCACCGGAGCCGCCACCTGGGACAAAAAGACCCACCAGAAGACCCCCCCATGGACTGTTGGCGCGGTCGGAGTCCGCGCCTTTGGGGGGGAGGTACTGTCACGTCCAGGCCAGAGTTTAGGCTGGCGTGTGTTTGTTTCATTTTGGTGTAGGGTTATTTCGGTTCTAGTTTGTCTATTTCTATGTTGGAGTAATGGTTCCCAATTAGAGGCAGCTGTGTGTCGTTGTCTCTATTTGGGAACCATATATATGGTTGGGGTTTTCTATAGTATTTTGTGGGTTATTGTTTGTACATAGCTTGGTTAGTTCACATGTTATGTTCAGCTTCACGATCTTCGTTACGTTCGTTTTGTTATTTTTGTCCCAGTTACGTTGTTAAATAAACATGTATACTGGATACCTCGCTGTGCCTTGGTCTAGCCTTTCTGGAGATCGTGACATAAACTTCTGGTTTTACTTTTTAGATGGAGTTTGAAATACTTTATCAGAATTTCATACCATTACTATACTTAATGTTTGTGTGTTTGAAAACACATAGGCTACTGTATATGAAACACATCATATTGGAGAGCCATAATTGCATTCACACCCTGTCTGTTGCTGTGTTATGTTCCTGTAGACGGAACTAGTAGGATCAGCACTTTCTGCCTCCCTTCATAGTTTCTCTACACCTCTGTCACATCAAGGCATTGTGTTTTAACTTCTTCAGGCTAGGGTCCTTTTTTCTCAATTTCCACCTGACTGACGTGCCTAAAGTAAACTGGCTGTTGCTCAGGCCCTGAAGCCAGGATATGCATATAATTGGCACCACTGGAAAGAAAACACTCGGCAGTTTGTGGAAATTTTAAAATAATGTAGGAGACTATAACACAATCGATATGACAGGAGAAAATCCAAATAAAAACCAACCAGATTTTGTTTTTTTGAGAGAGCCCATGCTCTTCCAATGGAAAGTATAGGTAAATAATTAAATCTAGCTCCCAGTATGCAATTCATATGGCTTCCACTGGGTGTCAGTAGTCTTTGTTCAACGTTTCAGGCTTGTTTCTTTAAAACTAGTAAGAATAATGAGTTTTCCTACAGGGACACAGACTTGGAAATTCGTGTATGCGCGCGATGAAGAGGACACACACCTGCTAATATCGTTTTCCTATTGAACATACTTCTTTTCGTATGAAATTTTATGGTATCTGAGGATTAAGTAGAAACTTATTTTGACTTGTTGAAACAAAGTTTAGGGGTATATTTTCGGACTCCCATCGTGGCATGTTGAACGAGTGGATTACTCATCAGACTTTTGGGATTTTTAATATATATATATATATATATATATATGTGTGTGTTTTATTTTCACCAATATTAAACCAAGTAGGCCAGTTGAGAACAAGTTCTCATTTACAACTGCGACCTGGCCAAGATAAAGCAAAGCAGTGCGACACAAACAACAACACAGAGTTACACATGGAATAAACAAACGTACAGTCAATAACACAATAGAAAAAAAACTATATACAATGTGTGCAAATGAGGTAAGGCAATAAATAGGCCGTAGTGACGAAGTAATTACAATTTAGCTATTAAAACATTGGAGTGATAGACGTGCAGAAGATGAATGTGCAAGTAGAGATACTGGGGTGCAAAGGAGCAAAAAAAGTAATAAATAACAATATGGGGATGAGGTAGTTGTATGGGCTATTTACAGATGGGCTATGTACAGGTGCAGTGATCTGTGAGCTGATGCTTAAAGTGAGGGAGATATGAGTCTCCAGTTTCAGTGATTTTTGCAATACGTTCCAGTCATTGGCAGCAGAGAACTGGAAGGAAAGGCGGCCAAAAAGGAATAGGCTTTGGGGTTGACCAGTGAAATATACCTGCTGGAGTGCGTGCTACGGGTGGGTGCTGCTATGGTGACCAGTGAGCTGAGATAAGGCGGGGCTTTACCTAGAAAAGACTTATAGATGACCTGGAGCCAGTGGGTTCGGCGACTGATATGAAGCGAGGGCCAGCCAACGAGAGCTCTCAGGTCGCAGTGGTGGGTAGTATATGGTGACAAAATGGATGGCACTGTGATAGACTGCATCCAATTTGTCACACAAAACCCATATCACAGCGAAAACAAATCCCTTACCTACAGAAGAACTTCTGCTGAGGGCTTCCCAAGTGTCCATTGAAGACATCCAATGGTTCCTTTGTTAGAAAAAGTCATTTATTATATCCATAAATCTCTGTTTGGTTGGCGCGTTATGTTCAGAAAATCCAACGTCGAACGCGTTCAAATATACCTATAAACTTTTCCTAAACAAATCAAAGACCAGTTATAATGCATATTTAGCTATCCTTTTATGAATATTAGCGATAATATTTCACTCGGATGGTCATCTAAATGTTATATAAGTAAAATAAAGTGGGGCGCGCACCCAGTCTCGCGCCCAAGAAAGCTTGTTGACATCTGAGCTCCCTTGACCATTTCCTCTTCCTATCCATTTTGCTCACTGCTACAGCTTTCAGGCTTTGTATAAAGACTGTTGACATCTAGTGGAAGCCATAAGTACTGCAATCTCGGAGCTGGATTGCATTGAAGTCAATGGGGAGAGTCTCAAACAGAGCAAAGGTCACAAAAAACTGCAATTCCGGATGGATTTTCCTCTGGTTTTCACCTGCTATATCAGTTCTGTTACACTCACAGACATTATGTTAACATTTTTAGGTCGGTAATCTGTTTGTTAACTTGGCTTTCGAAGACCTTTGAAAGGCAGGGTAGGATAGATAGGTCTATAGCAGTTTGGGTCTAGAGTGTCTCCCCCTTTGAAGAGGGGGATGACCGCGGCAGCTTTCCAATCTTTGGGAATCTCAGACGATACGAAAGAGAGGTTGAACAGGCTAGTAATAGGGGTTGCAACAATTTCGGCAGATAATTTTAGAAAGAGAGGGTCCAGATTGTCTAGCCCGGCTGATTTGTAGGGGTCCTGATTTTGCAGCTCTTTCAGAACATCAGCCATCTGGATTTGGGTGAAGGAGAAATTGGGGAGGCTTGGGCGACTTGCTGTGGGGAGTGCAGGGCTGTTGACCGGGTTAGGGGTAGCCAGGTGGAAAGCATGGACAGCCGTAGAAAATGCTTATTGAAGTTTTCAATTATAGTGGATTTGTCGGTGGTGACAGTATTTCCTAGCCTCAGTGCAGTGGGCAGCTGGGAGGAGGTGCTCTTATTCTCCATGAACTTTGCAGTGTCCCAGAGTTTTTTGAGTTTGTGCTACAGGATGCAAATTTCTGCTTGAAAAAGCCAGCCTTAGCTTTCCTAACTGCCTGTGTATATATTTCCTAACTTCTCTGAAAAGTTGCATGTCGCAGGGGCTATTCAAATCAAATCAAATTTGATTTGTCACATACACATGGTTAGCAGATGTTAATGCGAGTGTAGCGAAATGCTTGTAATTCTAGTTCCGACCATGCAGTAGTATCTAACATGTAATCTAACAATTCGATGCTAATGCAGAACGCCACAGGATGTTTTTGTGCTGGTCAAGGGCAGTCAGGTCTGGAGAGAACCAAGGGCTAAATCTGTTCCTGGTTCAAATTGTTTTGAAAGGGGCATGCTTATTTAAGATGGTGAGGAAGGCACTTTTAAAGAATGACCAGGCATCCTCTACTGACGGGATGAGGTCAATATCCTTCCAGGATACCCGAGCCAGGTCGATGAGAAGGGCCTGCTTGCTGAAGTGTTTTAGGGAGCGTTTGACAGTGATGAGGGGTGGTCATTTGACCGCAGACCCATGAACTACTTAAGGAGCACTACCCGGTGAAATGTAAGGCGCCAAATTCAAAATCGAAAAGTTGAATTATTAAACATTTCCAATAACTTTACTGTGGAATAACAACTTTGCTTAACTTTCTTCTTAAGTCTATAGTTCAGGAAAAAATGGCAGTTAAGAAGAAATGTATTCTTTAGAAGGTTTTGTGAATCCAGCTCCAGATCGTTTAGCTAAAAATGTTGATAAACTATTAGGCATTTCTTCACATTATAAGCTCAGCAATGCACACAGGGCAGTAGGCTATAAGGCATAAAAACACCATTATCAAAAGTGACCACAAATGCAATTATGCATGTAATGCTTTTATTATAAAGGTTAATTTTTATTGTGAAAATGATCTTCCCAAACTTGAAACTCACACACTGCTTATGTATGCCAGTTAGGCTCTTCACCCCTTATTAAGCACATTAATCCGCTTCACTTTAAGAATTTATTTGGCCACTTTAGTTGTGATACAAACCCTATCAAAACATATAGGACTATGGGCTAGGCTACATGAGGTGTGTGACTATGATTAGAAAAAGTAGCAAAAAAAGGCATTGTTTCTACTGGGCATCATTGACAAGTGATAATATATCAATTACAAGTGATAGGCTAATATTGTCACCCATCAGACTATTCTTGATTTAATCTTGTCTTTACATATACTAAATAATATATGTGTGAAATTTGTTTTGATTTAGAATGGATCATTATCATGTACCTGTATCGAAACAGGGGCAGGGGAAAAATACATGTAATCTATGCACTTAAATGGTTCATTTCCATGCCAGCCAGGTAGGCTATACTGTTGTAAATATAAGCAATGTGCTTAATATTAGGGAAGTAGAGAAATTTATGTACAGTGATTCCTCCTTTAAAAGTTGCGAGTTTACACCGCGGGACTTAGAGGTACACAGCGTCATGGCTTCATTGCTCCAGACCACCACAAGTGGGAGTTAAAGCAATCATTATGCATTTGGGTCCCAAGGTTTTTATATGACCAATCATATCGAGTGGTTCAAATGACAAATTTGACGCGAGCCACCGCTCCCTGGTGACTTTCTCAAGCAAATATTACGGGGTAGCAAATGTAAGTAGTTATAACATCATAACGAGTCAAGCAAAAAATGTACAATTGAGAGGAATATGTTAGTTAATGTAGAGACAAACGATTTTTTGTCATAAAGTGAATTTATGAAAATCGCTATTTATCAAGTTTTTTTCTGTCATATCCAACACCAGGTGTATCAAACTCCATTCTGTGAATGATGCTGTGTCTGCATGTATGTATTACAATTATACACTTCAACAGTGTTTACCACTCCTGCTCCTGGGACATCAATGATTACACATTGCAACTATGCAATAGACTAGAAACATTCCTTAAGTAAAGGCTGCTTTGTAATTAATATATACAGAATAAAAAAAGTACATCCTGCCAGCACGCCCACAAGTGTGCTGAATGACGCGTGGAAGAAAGCGAGGAACCAGATGGGAGTAACAATCCAGGCTATTTGCTCTGAGACCGGCATAATAATGTAATGAAACATGCAGGGAGCAGGTTTCAAACCCTCAACATTCTAGCCCAAAGTCTAGCATGCTATTGACTGTGCCCAAATGTATTAATTGGGTCTGGGGCTGATTGTGGCTAAAAACACTTTATCAATTGGAATCTTTAACATGTGGAAAGGGGAACAAGTATTATTATTAGTTTTTCACAAGCTAGCAGGATGGGCTATTAGCTGAACAATAGACTATTCAACCTTTACTACAGAATTGCTTAATAGCCGGGCTAGGTGTGAACCCCACCCCCCCCCTTGAGCTAGGTGTGAACTCACCCCCCTCCCCAACTTGCAACAAATCATTTGTATCCATCTTTCCACATCTACCTACACACAAAAATATATATCTAAAAAGGATAACTTTAATGTTTCACTATTTTAATGAAATTCACTCTCCTCTGAGGAGCCTCCACTAACTGTCAGATATTTTGAGTGTACCCACGCTTAGGTTTAAGATGGGAAGGTTAAGACAGAGGGTGTACCGCTCGGAATCAACCATGGGACCAGCTCAAGCATTGTAGCTACGCTGCTTAGGCAGAACACAAGCAAGCTGAAGCAGATCATAAGATTGGTGAAATAAATGCAATTTAAGCTAATGCCAGGAAAAAGACAAAAACCATCTAGCCAGCTAGTTAACGTGTAGGTTGAAGATTACAAGGTTAAGACAACAGGGGTTCTAATATCCCATAACTCTTTGCAATTCATGAGACCAGCTTTGTTAATTAGAAACTGCCCTAATAGTCAATATATTTCTATTGGCGGTAGGCTACACTCTTCTGGGCGAGATCACGCTAGAACCCTGTATGGAAGAAATCCGTATTACAGGGATTTAACTAGAGCTACCCATCAACAGGCCTACAATCCCAGGCCTAAAGTGGACACTTTCTCCGCGCCAAATACAATAACGTTACTCCACAGAGAATGACAATATGTTTCAATTTGATGTGCGACATGAGAGATACGCACTTGTTATGCAAGTGTTGCACACCAACAGATGGAGAAAACCTACACTAGTCGCGCAATTCATTTCAACAATAATCTTCATTTTAATTTGACTTTACAAACAACAAGAGGGCTTATTTGGAGTCTATTTCTTTGGAGCCTAGACCTATATAAAATAACTTTATTGGCTGAGGTAGGCTATGAGGCTTAACAGCCTAATAGAAGTATGATTTGTTTTTTTAGGCCTACGTACAATTGCAAATGGTCAAAAATGTAGCATCCTACATAAAACAATAATTTTAAGAAAAAAAGTCTGCACGTTCGAACTACAACAATGTAACTAATAATTAAAAGAGCACATTTGTAAATCCCAAACTCTAAAAGTAATTGGAAATGTAGATACAAATGATGTGTGACATTGTGGTTACAATAAAGAATGTAGCCCATCAATCATGCAAATGTTTCCTATTAGCAGGACAATAGACTTTTTATAGCCCGGCCACTGTTGTGAAAATCCCACAACTTGCAATGTATTCGATGCTTAAGTACTCTAAAGTGTTACAGCTCTAACTCAAAACAGCATTTCTTCATCAACATCTTTATGCTTTTGTTAATCTTCTTGATCTTCTTCCTTTTTTTCTGTAGCAATTTTGAGCAAATTGCTCAAGGGCCACGGTTGATTCGTCTGTGAAGATGAGGTTATTGAACGTCTTGCCAGCTTTGATCCATGCCTGGGCCTGCAGGACGCAAAGTTCCTTGTTTGTCAGATGAATCATTGGAATCACTCATGCCTTGAAAAGGGATCGAGATGGAGTCACAATCCATGCCAGTCACACCTGTGACCTCTGGGACTCCACCTCCAACAGGCAGAGTCAACATATGGGGCGGGTTTGTCAGGTCTTTGGTTCACCCTGACATTTCCATTCCTCTTCTGACAACAGAACTTGACCAACTGCTCACCAGGCACAGCAAGGGACCGTTATGCTGTTCTACTATGCCAAGGATGTGTAACCGAAGAGAGATACCACGAGTGGGCACAGAATACATAGCCTTTCCGCTGTGGACCGTTTCACGCTGCTCTAAAACAAGCATGGAGAAACGAAAATTTGAAAATGTTCCATGATATTCTTAAGATATAAGTGTTGACTGAATATAAGCAAGTGATGTCTGCTAAATAATCAAGTTAGGTTTCTCCAGAAATAAATAATTCTAAATAACAAACTGGCTTTACTTACAAATGAGTGAGATTGTCTCACCCCATGTTCAAGAACTGTCTTTTTCTCGCTCACTCTAGGTTAAATGAAAACAAAATCTCCAAAATAGGGTTTAGCGTTTATTATTTTATTATTATTATTAATTAATTTAGTTATGGATCCATAACGAATTACTATGGGAATAAATATCACTGATTTACAGAAATAAGATTGTCTAATGAAGGCAAACAATTTAGAATCCTCCAATCCTGTAGCCTACTCCCTACCATCACAGAGCCATATTTTCCATTCCATCCTAATGGAAAATCTGAGGGTTTCATTTTTCATGGAATAGAAACACCATAATATTATTAAACTTCAGGCTAGGGTCCTTTTCTCAATTTACGCCTGACTGACGTGCTCAAAGTAAACTGCCTGTTGTTCAGGCCCTGAAGCCAGGATATGCGTATAATTGGTACCATTGGAAAGAAAACACTTTGAAGTTTGTAGAAATGTTAAAATAATGTAGGAGACTATAACACAATAGATATGTTAGGAGAAAATCCAAAGAAAAACCAACCAGATGTTTATTTTTGAGAGCCCATGCTATTACAATGGAAAGTATATGGAAATAATTCAATCTAGCTCCCAGTATGCAATTCCTATGGATTCCACAAGGTGTCAGCACTCTATGTTCAAGGTTTCAGGCTTGTGTCTTCCAAAACGAGTAAGAATAATGAGTTTTAATACTGGGACACACTATTGTAAATTCATGTATGCGCGCGCAATGAAGACAAGATGCACCTGCTAATATCGTTATCCTATTGAACATACTTCTTTCCGTATGAAATATTATAGTTTGATTATATTTTAGGGTATCTGAGGAGTCAATAGAAACGTATTTTGACTTGTTTTAACAAAGTTTAGCGGTAGCTTTTTGGATTCATTTCTCTGCATTGTTGAACGAGTGGATTATTCAAATCGATTGTGCCAACTAAACTGAGGATTATAGCTGGGACCCTTTTGATGGCAAATCAGAGAAAGATTTTCAAAAAGTAAGTGAATATTTAAATCACTATTTGTGAATTTATGAAACCTGTGCCGGTGGAAAGATATTTTGATGTGGGGCTCCGTCCTCAAACAATCGCATGGCATGCTTTTGCTGTAATGGCAGTGCAGTTAGATTAACAAGAATTTAAGCTTTCAACCGATATAAGACACTTGTATGTACATAACTGTTTAATATCCATAATTTTTATGATTATTTATTTGAATTGCGCGCCCTCTAGTTTCACCTGAAGTTTTCCCACTAGCAGGAGACCTAGCCCTAAGCAAGTCCCAGTCAACATTTTGGTAGGCTACTAAGGACCATTATAATTCCCTTCTTCCGGCTGCTTGCGGAAGCACCTCTCACTCACATGGCTCACATGATTAGGTCTTTCTCACAGGCTACAAGTGAAGACAGACACAACGGGGACGCAACTGCGTGTGTCCTTATCGAATTCCGAGGATAAGGACACTTATTCTGACGATATTGAAGATATTGGAAGGACTGTCCACATTTACGTTTCGTCAGCCAACAAGATGAGTAGGCCTAACAAACAGCAAAAGCACGCGCCTATGTCAATCTACTATCCCCCATAGTACAAACATTGACCTATTCTGTGCAAAAAAATGATATTCCAAACATATTGTGGGATGCGATAGATCCTAAATTAACACAACTACTAGCATAAAAAAATCTGTTTTAAGCAATGAGCCTGACGCAACAGATGAGAACCTTTAGCTTGAAATGTTTTAAACTATTACACTAGTTCTTCACATTATAAGCACAGCAATTCGCACACAGCAGTAGGTTATAAGCTGAATGCTCCATTAGCAGGAAAACACCATTCTAAAAAGTGACCACAAATGCAATTATGCATGCCTTAAGCTGGGTATCATTCACAAGTGATAGGCTAATATTGTCACCCATCACACTATTCTTGATTTAATCTTATATGTATATATACTAAATAATACATGTGTGAAATTTTGATTTAGAAGGGACCATTATCATGCACCCGTCTCGAAACAGGGGCAGCAGAAAAAAATACGTTATCTATGCACTTAAATAGCAAAAATGGAGGACGCTTTCCCGTGGTTCATTTTCATGAAGGTAGGCTATACTCCTGTTCTAAAGAGAAGCAAAGTGCTTAATATCCACACAGCTATGTCCTCACAATAATGTTTTTCTGAGTTCTTCAGGATTATTGGGTCCCCCACGGGATGGTTGAGCTAACGTAGGCTAATGCGATTAGCATGAGGTTGTAACTAACAAGAACATTTCCCAGGACATAGACATACAGTGGGGCAAAAAAGTATTTAGTCAGCCACCAATTGTGCAAGTTCTCCAACTTAAAAAGATGAGAGAGGCCAGTAATTTTCATCATAGGTACACTTCAACTATGACAGACGAAATGAGAAAAAGAAATCCAGAAAATCACATTGTAGGATTTTAAATTTATTTATTTGCAAATTATGGTGGAAAATAAGTATTTGGTCAATAACAAAAGTTTATCTCAATACTTTGTTATATACCCTTTGTTGGCAATGACAGAGGTCAAACGTTTTCTGTAAGTCTTCACAAGGTTTTCACACACTGTTGCTGGTATTTTGGCCCATTCCTCCATGCAGATCTCCTCTAGAGCAGTGATGTTTTGGGGCTGTCGCTGGGCAACACGGACTTTCAACTCCCTCCAAAGATTTCCTATGGGGTTGAGATCTGGAGACTGGCTAGGCCACTCCAGGACCTTGAAATGCTTCTTACGAAGCCACTCTTTCGTTGCCCGGGCGGTGTGACCCAGCCACGTTTCATCTTCAATGCCCTTGCTGATGGAAGGAGGTTTTCACTCAAAATCTCACGATACATGGCCCCATTCATTCTTTCCTTTACACGGATCAGTCGTCATGGTCCCTTTGCAAAAAAACAGCCCCAAAGCATGATGTTTCCACCCCCATGCTTCACAGTAGGTATGGTGTTCTTTGGATGCAACTCAGCATTCTTTGTCCTCCAAACACGACGAGTTGAGTTTTTACCAAAAGTTCTATTTTGGTTTCATCTGACCATATGACATTCTCCCAATCCTCATCTGGATCATCCAAATGCTCTCTAGCAAACTTCAGACGGGCCTGAACATGTACTGGCTTAAGCAGGGGGACACGTCTGGCACTGCAGGATTTGAGTCCCGGCGGCGTAGTGTGTTACTGATGGTAGGCTTTGTTACTTTGGTCCCAGCTCTCTGCATGGCATTCACTAGGTCCCCCGTGTGGTTCTGGGATTTTTGCTCACCGTTCTTGTGATCATTTTGACCCCACGGGGTGAGATCTTGCGTGGAGCCCCAGATCGAGGAAGATTATCAGTGGTCTTGTATGTCTTCCATTTCCTAATAATTGCTCCCACAGTTGATTTCTTCAAACCAAGCTGCTTACCTATTGCAGATTCAGTCTTCCCAACCTGGTGCAGGTCTACAATTTTGTTTCTGGTGTCCTTTGACAGCTCTTTGGTCTTGGCCATAGTGGAGTTTGGAGTGTGACTGTTTGAGGTTGTGGACAGGTGTCTTTTATACTGATAACAAGTTCAAACAGGTGCCATTAATACAGGTAACGAGTGGACAGAGGAGCCTCTTAAAGAAGAAGTTACAGGTCTGTGAGACAGAAATCTTGCTTGTTTGTATGTGACCAAATACTTATTTTCCACCATAATTTGCAAATAAATTCATTAAAAATCCTACAATGTGATTTTCTGGATTTTTCTTCCTCATTTTGTCTGTCATAGTTGAAGTGTACCTATGATGAAAATTACAGGCCTCTCTCATCTTTTTAAGTGAGAGAACTTGCACAATTGGTGGCTGACTAAATACTTTTTTGCCCCACTGTATCTGATATTGTCAGAAAACTTACATTCTTGTTAATCTAACTGCACTGTCCAATTTACAGTAGCCATTACAGTGAAAGAATACCATTCTATTGTTTTGAACTTGTGATTAGTGATTAATAAACAAATTAGGCACATTTGGGAAGTCTTGATACCACATTTTGAACAGGAATGCAATGGTTCGTTGGATCAGTCTAGAACTTACATACACTGCTGCCATCTAGTGGCCAAAATCTAAATTAGACCTGGGCTGGAATACCTGCCGCCTAGGCTACCTGCATATCCTTGATTCAGTCATTAGCCGCCGTTCTACTTTTGGACATCAACGTGGTTGTGGCGTCTGTGGAACTTTGATAACAATGGTAATGATATGACTGAGGGTCCGGAGGTGCAACCCATACTACTTTGCCAAAACTTTGGAGCACCATCTGGTTATTGTGCTTCTCTCTGCGCTTGTGTGTCTCTGTTTGTATGTAAAGTACAATATCTAGATAGGCCAAATTATTCTTACATTTATTCTAAATATGTTTGGAAAGAGAATAGGATGTTATGCAAACAAATTTGTTGGTAGGACAAGGATATGTATGTTTGTGCACATGGAAGTCAGTGATTTATGTTTACTATAGGTTAATGAGGCAATACAAATATGATGTGACTAAAATGTGACAAATATTAAAGGGAATTTAATGTCCCACTGTTTTCGTAATTTTGACAATAACTACACTAAATTGTTATTCAAATGACAAAAATGTGACTAAGACTTAATTATATTTTTGTCAAAATGTCTAAGACTAGAATCTAAAAAAGAGTGCCAACATTGACACTCGGTTCGAGCCGTGCTCCGATGCCCTGAGTAGGTTTGTGTGTGTGTGTCTTCACGGCAAGATCTGTGGATTAGCCCAGGTCTGAACTTGGAACAGGGAAAGGAAAGAGCAGTCAATATGCACTGATTAATGATAATGGCATGCAAGCCAGGAAGAATCTTTATAAGCTTTTTTTTATCTTAAAACAGTTTGACTGAAAAAATGGAGGAAGTGAGCCCGACAATTCCAAAGCAAACGGAATTGCTTCAAAATGGGGTAAATGTTTGTTTATTGCTGGTTTAAGACAAACAAGATGGGGAAATTTTGAGGAAATGTATTGACCTATAAAGTCACTGTTATGTGTAAAAGAAAAAGCTGTTCATTTTTGTTATTTACAAGGAACTATTGTCAAAGCTGACATTTTGTAGGCCTAATGGTGGTAATTGGTGCGTGCTCTTATTGTGACAGTAGTTACAGTAGTTTATGTAAGAAGATGAACTATTTCTTGAAATATATGTCTAATGTAGCAATTATTTTCCATGGTTCTATGCAGACTATACTTATATTATCTCAGTATTTACACTACCGTTCAAAAGTTTTGGGTCACTTAGAAATGTCCTTGTTTTTGAAAGAAAAGCACATTTTTTGTCCATTAAAATAACATCAAATTGATCAGAAATACAGTGTAGACATTGTTAATGTTGTAAATTAGTGTTGTAGCTGGAAACGGCTCATTTTTTAAATGGAATATCTACATAGGCCTACTGAGGCCTATGTTATCAGCAACCATCACTCCTGTGTTCCAATGGCACGTTGTGTTAGCTAATCCAAGTTTATCATTTTAAAAGGCTAATTGATCATTAGAAAACCCTTTTGCAATTATGTTAGCGCGGCTGAAAACTGTTGTTCTAATTAAAGAAGAAATAAAACTGGCCTTCTTTAGACTAGTTGAGTATCTGGAGCATCAGCATTTGTGGGTTCAATTACAGGCTCAAAATGGCCAGAAACAAAAAACTTTCTTCTGAAACTCATCAGTCTATTCTTGTTCTGAGAAATGAATGCTATTCCATGCGAGAAATTGCCAAGAAACTGAAGAACTCGTACAACGCTGTGTACTGCTCCCTTTACAGAACAGCGCAAACTGTCTCTAACCAGAATAGAAAGAGGAGGGGGAGGCCAACTGTGCAAGAGGACAAGTACTTTAGAGTGTCTAGTTTGGGAAACAGACGCCTGACAGCTTCATTAAATAGTACCAGAAAAACACCAGTCTCAGCGTCAACAGCAAAGAGGCGACTCCGGGATCCTGGCCTTCTAGGCAGAGTTCCTCTGTCCAGTGTCTGCGTTCTTTTGCCCATCTTAATCTTTCATTTTTATTGGCCAGTCTGAGATATGGCTTTTTCTTTGCAACTCTGCCTAGATGGCCAGCATCCCGGAGTCAACTCTTCATTGTTGACGTTGAGACTGGTGTTGTGTAACGTTAATCCTGTCATTTGGTTACATACATTTCTGTTAATGCATGTCTTAATTACAGTCATTTACTGTTATTTACTGTTAATTACAGTCATTTAAGTCAACAAAGGCTTTTTTTTATCATTGTGAATGATAATAGTTCCTCATTGTATTTGAAAAATCTTTTCAACACTCTTCCAGACTCAAAAATCACAAAAACCTCGTTGTGAAAGAGCAAAATGTAATGATCTGATAATCCCATATCCAGTGGAACACTTTTCCCTTGCAAATAGCTGTCTGTACCGAGCTCACTGGCGCAGGAAACTCTAAGGGCTTTGAATAAGGTAGTTGATACAATGTTGCAAGTTCAATAGGTACAGCTTCAGGCCTGACCCAGTTGATTGATTTTGTACAATGTTGCACTTCCCTAGCAATAGCTCAAGTCAAGAGGTAGAAAGGGACGCAGACAGGCAGAGAAGAGAGATCAATGCGATTGAAAGAAGCTGCTTTTACATCAGGATGTTTTCTACTGTTTTTATTTGTAGGTTTAGGCCTATGTATTTTACTTAGTTGACGATGGAAGTTGTATGCCTACTGCTGCATTGGCCTATAGGCCATCTCTGAGTTCCATGCACTCATTTAGCCGCCAATGGATCACAGTGTATCAATGACACGTTTCTCCAAAACTTTATTGTACAATCTTGAACAGACTTTGAGGTACACTTGCCCCCATTTGGTGGGTGTGGTGAGGTATGGCTTGAAGCAATGAGTGATGTATTTAAAGGGCAGTGGACATGCTGACAGTGTTCCCCAACCCACAACCCCTCCCTGTTTTTCAACTGGTCGTTCCGTACATCCATTCCATTAAACTAAACATTTTAGAACGTAAAAACATACTCAACGCATCCATGGCCTCGAATTCGCAGGTGGTCACGTTAAAACAGCCCCAGGGTTAGAATCGCTAAGGCTCGTGGTTAGTGTAGTTTCTGGTGCTATTTGAAACCAGGAATGATGGTAAAAGCATGACTTCTCAAAAGAGAGGTTGAAATATTCATAACCGAGGAGACTTCGTGATTCCTTAGTAAAAGGATTCTGAAGACAAGTTACGTTAACCAAGTCACATTAAACCAATCATATTCACTGTTTCAGACCTTAACTTCCCCGCTGCACAGGTGTGTGAGTCGTCTTTCTTTGTATTTTTTTTGTGCAATAAACATTGTGGTTTCAGTAAAACGAGAGGTCGCTGTTATGCCTGAATTTGATCCAAAACCAACATGGAAGTCCGCTGTGTTGAAAGCAGTTGTATGAAACCAATAGGTATGTAAAAGCAAAGCGCTCAACAGTGCCAGCCCACTTTTAATTTCTATTCAGTTCGACTCACCATAAGTTTCTGAAATGTGCGTTAGTCAGCCATGTCATGTCAGAAGAGATATCCATTCGACCACATGCCACAAAGACAGTAGACCGTCACATTAAATCTCTGTTATTATCATAACATTCTATTCCTCCTTGCGATTTTCATTTCATCCCTCCATCCCCTCCCTGTAATCAAATGCTTATTGACAGTGATGAAATGGAAATGATGCTTTATCCCATCCTAGCCTAGCCTAGCCTAGCCTAGTCTCATCAAGCTGTATCCATCTCCCCCATCGTTCTGCTGAAGGCTCCGAGTGGGAGATTGAAGGGGACTGATACCACTCTCAAAGCCCCAGCTACTCTCTTATGGATTTGTGGCAAAACCACAGCTAATTTATGCACACTCATGGATGCAATTACTGCCCATGTCCACAGCCTCAAACTACATCCCTGTTGCATCTGTATGAAACAGATGAGATGCTGCTCCAGTGTCTTTCTCGTCTGTCGATCCCATGCAAGGGCTGCTGAGGCTGAGCCACAGGCAGTAGGAGGCCTTCGCTCACTGTAATTCCCCTTGTAGGTCCCACTGAGAGCTGATACGCTACTGCTAGCATGGTTGGGGTCAATTCCATTTCAATTCAGGAAGTAAACTGAGATTCCAATTCCCTTTTTAAGTAGCATGGTTGGGGTCAATTCCATTTCAATTCAGGAAGTAAACTGAGATTCCAATTCCCTTTTTAAGTTTATTTCCTAAATTGAATTAATATGGAATTGGCCCAACCCTAGCTGCTAGGCCCCATATGGTTAATTTTGAGCAATGTGGGCAGGGGCCAGCTCACACAAAGCCCACACCAGCCAAACACGGGCTAGCCCAGAACGTGCTAACCCACAGCAATCCCACATCAGCACAACACGGTCTAGCCCAGCACTGGCTAGCCCACACCAGCCTGACACAGGCTAGCCCACAACAAGCCTACACCAGCCTACACCAGCCCAACACAGGCTAGCCCACAACAAGCCCACACCAGCCCAACATAGGCTAGCCCAGCATGGGCTTTCCCACAGCTAGCGGACTGAACTCCACTCCTTGGTAAAGGAAGCTCCGACTACTTTTATTTGCCCAACAACAAAACATTTGAATTATGAAATGCCCACCTCGTACCTATGTTCATCCTTTGTAGTTGCATGCATCTGTTTGCTCAAATCCATACTTTTTTTAATAAACATGAATCAAATGCAACCACTGACTATTTGCTCATTGCTGTTGCTCTAAGATGGCAACTCAACGCAAATGTTCCCATTGAATCTCAGGTGAGATGGGGGCAGTGGGAAGGTAGGCCCCTAAATTATTATTCTATATTTTTTATTTAGGCTACCTGCCACTAGGCTACCTGCCGCCCACAGGTAAATGGCAGGTAATCCAAAAAAGAAGACGAAGCGGTGGCCAGTATGTTGAAATTAGTTTTAGTGAACTATTAACAGAATATATTTACAAAATAATACAGTGCATTCGGAAAAGTATTCAGACCCATTCAGACATTTTCCACATTTTGTTACGTCATGTTTCGTGTTTTGTGTGGACCCCAGGAAGTGTAGCTGGTGATTTTGCAACAGCTATTGGGGATCCTAATAAAATACCAATACCAAAATAGCTTTATTGTAATAAAATGTATTAAATTATTATTTTCCCCTCTTCAAACTACACAGAATACCCCATAATTACAAAGCAAGCAAACATTCAGAAACTGAAATATCACATTTACACAAGTACTTTGTTTATGCACCTTTGGCAGCGATTACAGCCTCAAATCTTCTTGGGTATAATGCTTCAAGCTTGTCACACCTGTATTTAGGGAGTTTCTCCTATTCTTCTCTGCAGATCCTCTCAACCTCTGCCAGGTTGGATGGAGAGCGTTGCTGCACAGCTTTTTTGGTGTTGGTATTTTATTAGGATCCCCATTAGTTGTTGCAAAAGCAGAAGCTACTCTTCCTGGGGTCCACACAATACACAAAACAGAAAATGTATAGACAAGAACAGAACTATGTCATGATGTGCCATTGGGGGCGACCATAGCCCACCCCTCTCTCTACAGTTGTATGACTTTACAACAGGTCATAAATACCTGGTAGAAACTGCCATGCAGTATTGAGAGAGTCTACCAGAAGAAAGAGAGAATTGGCGAAACTCCTAAATCCCCAAAATGGGAGAATTATACAATATTTCAACTTTTGAGAATGTGGGAATGGTCCGTGGACACTTAAGGGACAGTGATGACGAGTGTGTTTCATTTGGTGATCTCATGAAGGACAGGAAACACACATAACGGTATCTCTTAAAGTGTATATTTCCCAGCTGTCAGGTTATACATCTAAATATTGTGAAATGTATGTGATTAAACATTAAACAATTTGTGAAAAGATGTAATGTGATATTAACCTTCTAAATGAGAGCATGGATTTTCATATAAAGATTAACTAGTCAGTGGCCACACCCCCGTGAGCCCAGACATCATATTAGGCATCATAGAACCACCCCTTTTTCGAAAGAGGATAAAACCCCCATCCTGAAGAAATTCGCACCAGACTAGAAAACATACAGCTGATGCGACATGTTGAAATAGTTGGCACTACAACTCTACCAAAGGACAAGGCCATACCACGTGGAGCATTGGCTACACGGCTGGAAATTGTTAAACTCTGAGACTATCGATCACAACAGAATAAGAGCAAATCTTAGACGTATAATTACTAGTCTGCAGCTAGAAATTATGTAAATCTAGAACGAGAATACCGACAACTGCCAAAGCAACTATTCTATGAGAATATGCTACTCTGAAGTATCCATTCTTGTAATGCGTCTGTGTGTAGCTGGTGTAGAGGAGTCAGGCGCAGGACAGCAGATATGAGTAATAAAAGCAATTTACTCAAAGAGAAAAAAAATACACGTCAAAATATATCTAAGCCCACAATAACAGACCGCACTACAATAAACAAACACTCACAAACAAACATGGGGGAACAGAGGGTTAAATAATGAACAAGTCATTGTGGGATTGAAACCAGGTGTGTAAAACAAGGACAAAACCAATGGAAAATGAAAAGTGGATCGGCGATGGCTAGAAAACCGGTGACGTCGACTGCCGAACACCCCCCGAACGAGGCGAGGGACCGACTTCGGTGGAAGTCGTGACAATTCTAACCACCTACAACCACGAAAGACATTGTGACTTCTGGGAAAATTAACCATAGACTCTGACGAACCCTATAGGACGATCGAGGATTCCAAAAGAGAAGACAACATCGGCATACGGGGGTAAATATATGTACATTGCAATTATTCTTGAATAAGCGGCCGTCCATGTGCAAAGGATTAGCATTTCAATTAATATAAATATAGACTGTGTGTAGTGAATCCATTTTGTCTTTCCCGCTCTTTCTCAGTCCCCACCCCTTTCCTTTGACTACCAAGCTGTCATATTGGCTTAGCCCACTCGGGACTTTTCTATCATTGTTAGTAACCAATATCTACTGTTGTTTGTGATGTATTTCTGTGATTATTTAGTTAGTTAGTAGATAAATAATTAAGCCAATTTGTATATTGCTGATTCGTTATGGAAACTAGGGTTCGTGCAGATAACCAAACATTTTACGATCTTCAGATGAGACTGATAGAAGGTAAAGAATAATTAATGACTGATTGATGACTGAAATGTAAGAGATTTTCAGATCTCTAAGAGTTAATTCAGAAGACGGAACTCCTTCTATAAACTTCTCCGTGGTGCCCCAGGTTATTAATTAGTTAATTGTTGCATGATTTAATTCAATCACGTAATCAATTAAACATTAAGTAGTCGATTTGATAAAAAACCATGTCATCACATTAATGATAGTCACAGATACGACAACTACATATTTTTTTATAATATTTTTTACAAAAGACACAGCCTACGTATCAATATGTACACACAAACTATCTAGGTGAAATAGGGCAGAAGCATTGTGCTGTGAGGTGTTGCTTTATCTGTTTTTTGAAAGCAGGTATTCTGTTCACTTGAGCAATATGAGATGGAACAGAGTTCCATGCAATATCGGCTCTATATTAAACTGTACGTTTTCTTGAATTTGTTCTAGATTTGGGGACTGTGAAAAGACCCCTGGTGTCACGACTTCCGCCGAAGTCGGTCCCTCTCCTTGTTCGGGCGGGGTTCGGCGGTCGACGTCACCGGTTTTCTAGCCATCACCGATCCATTTTTCATTGGTTTTGTCCTTGTTTTACACACCTGGTTTAATTTGAATATTTTGATGTGTATTGTTAATTGTCTTGAGTAAAATTGCTGTATTTACTCATATCTGCTGTCCTGCGCCTGACTCCTCTACACTAGCTACACACAGACGCTTAACTTCTTAGGGAGCGGCTCCCGAGGTGACAGTTTTGGAGAGTCTGGCATGCCCGAAGTAAAATGCCTCCCACTAAGGCCCAGAAAATAGGATATGCACATAATTAGTACTATTGGATAGGAAACACTCTGAAGTTTCTAAAAGTTTCTAAAACATAATGTCTGTGAGAACGGATATACAGTGGGGCAAAAAAGTATTTAGTCAGCCACCAATTGTGCAAGTTCTCTCACTTAAAAAGATGAGAGAGGCCTGTAATTTTCATCATAGGTACACTTCAACTATGACAGACAAAATGAGGAAAAAAAATCCAGAAAATCACATTGTAGGATTTTTAATGAATTTATTTGCAAATTATGGTGGAAAATAAGTATTTGGTCACATACAAACAAGCAAGATTTCTGTCTCTCACAGACCTGTAACTTCTTCTTTAAGAGGCTCCTCTGTCCTCCACTCGTTACCTGTATTAATGGCACCTGTTTGAACTTGTTATCAGTATAAAAGACACCTGTCCACAACCTCAAACAGTCACACTCCAAACTCCACTATGGCCAAGACCAAAGAGCTGTCAAAGGACACCAGAAACAAAATTGTAGACCTGCACCAGGTTGGGAAGACTGAATCTGCAATAGGTAAGCAGCTTGGTTTGAAGAAATCAACTGTGGGAGCAATTATTAGGAAATGGAAGACATACAAGACCACTGATAATCTTCCTCGATCTGGGGCTCCACGCAAGATCTCACCCCGTGGGGTCAAAATGATCACAAGAACGGTGAGCAAAAATCCCAGAACCACACGGGGACCTAGTGAATGACCTGCAGAGAGCTGGGACCAAAGTAACAAAGCCTACCATCAGTAACACACTACGCCGCCGGGGACTCAAATCCTGCAGTGCCAGACGTGTCCCCCTGCTTAAGCCAGTACATGTTCAGGCCCTACTGAAGTTTGCTAGAGAGCATTTGGATGATCCAGATGAGGATTGGGAGAATGTCATATAGTCAGATGAAACCAAAATAGAACTTTTTGGTAAAAACTCAACTAAATCGTGTTTGGAGGACAAAGAATGCTGAGTTGCATCCAAAGAACACCATACCTACTGTGAAGCATGGGGGTGGAAACATCATGCTTTGGGGCTGTTTTTCTGCAAAGGGACCAGGACGACTGATCCGTGTAAAGGAAAGAATGAATGGGGCCATGTATCGTGAGATTTTGAGTGAAAACCTCCTTCCATCAGCAAGGGCATTGAAGATGAAATGTGGCTGGGTCTTTCAGCACGACAATGATCCCAAACACACCGCCCGGGAAATGAAGGAGTGGCTTCGTAAGAAACATTTCAAGGTCCTGGAGTGGCCTAGCCAGTCTCCAGATCTCAACCCCATAGACAATCTTTGGAGGGAGTTGAAAGTCCGTGTTGCCCAGCGACAGCCCCAAAACATCACTGCTCTAGAGGAGATCTGCATGGAGGAATGGGCCAAAATACCAGCAACAGTGTGTGAAAACCTTGTGAAGACTTACAGAAAACGTTTGACCTCTGTTATATACCCTTTGTTGGCAATGACAAAGTATTGAGATAAACTTTTGTTATTGACCAAATACTTATTTTCCACCATAATTTGCAAATAAATTCATAAAAAAATCCTACAATGTGATTTTCTGGATTTCTTTTTCTCATTTCGTCTGTCATAGTTGAAGTGTACCTATGATGAAAATTACAGGCCTCTCTCATCTTTTTAAGTTGGAGAACTTGCACAATTGGTGGCTGACTAAATACTTTTTTGCCCCACTGTAGCAGGCGAAAACCCGAGAAAAATCCATCCGGAATTACAGTTTTTTGTGACCTTTGCTCTGTTTGAGAGTCTTCCTATTGATTTCAAAGGCAACCAGCTTCGAGATTTCAGTACCTATGGCTTCCACTAGATGTCAACAGTCTCTATACAAGGCCAGGAAACAGTAGCCCTGACCAGAACGGATAGGAAGAGAATATGGTCAAGGGAGCTCAGATGTCAACAAGATTTTGCGGGCACGCAACCGAGTGCGCGCGCTCCACTTTATTTTCCTTTCTATTGTTCAGTCTACAATCCGGTTGAAATATTATAGTAAATATACATAAAATGATACCTAAGGAAACAGAAAAAATTATGTTTGATTTGTTTGGAGAAATATGATAGGTATAATTTGAACGCGTTCTCTTCACGGTTCAACGGGCGACTCAACGGTGGATTTTATGATCATAATGCGCCAACCAAACAGAGATTTATGGATATAATAGATTACTTTTTCTAACAAAAGAAGCATGGATTGTCTTCGTTGGACACTTGGGAAGCCCTCAGCAGAAGTTCTTCGAAAGGTAAGGGATTTTATATTAGCGATTTTATGCGTTTTGTGAGATACGCGTTGGGTTATGAATTTCTGCTAATAGATAAATATTGTAGGTGCTATCCTCAAACAATCAAATGTTGTGCTTTCGCCGTAAAGCCTTTTTGATATCTGACAACGCTGTGATATTGCCAAGAAGCAGAGCTGATGACTATGCAACACTTGTATATTGATGAATGTTTAATAATTCAACTTTTGGATTTTGAATTTGGCGCCTTATATTTCACCGCGTAGTGTCGGGAGTTGGCCTGCCGAGACACCACCCACACGTTGGACCAGTTGGTAGACCTGTCCATCTGGCTGGACAACCTGCTGGCTACCCACGGATGTCAGTATCGGGGCCTGTCAGTTCCATCCCCCAGCACCTCCGCTCCGACGCCCATGGAGCTGGGAAGTGCTGCGCTTAGGGTGACCGGAGGAGAACACATTATCTGCACCATCTGTGGCCGCAGAGGGCACACTGCTGGTCGGTGCTGGGGGGGTTCCTCAGGGATTCGAGGCAGCAGGCAGGGCACTATCTTGTCACTCCAGGTGAGTAGGCACCAGGCTCACCCAGAGCCCCCTGTTGCTCACATGTATGTATTTATTAAATTTCCAGAGTGTTCCCCGCATTCCCAGCATAAGGCGCTCGTAGATTCAGGCGCAGCTGGGAATTTTATTGACCGTTCATTTGTCCATAGTTTAGGGATCCCCATTGTTCCTGTGGATATGCCCTTCCCTGTGCACGCCCTAGATTGTCGACCATTAGGGTCAGGGCTGATTAGGGAGGCCACCGCTCCACTAGGCATGGTTACGCAGGAGGGTCACAGGGAGAGAATCAGTCTCTTCCTTATCTTCCTTGCTGGGCCTACCCTGGTTGGCCTGTCATGGCCCCACTATTTCGTGGCAACAGAGGGCTCTCAAGGGGTGGTCACAAAAGTGCTCAGGGAGGTGTGTAGGGGTTTCCATCGGTGTGACTACGGAGGAAAGTCCAGACCAGGTCTCCACCGTGCGCATCCCCTCAGAATATGCCGATTTGGCTCTCGCCTTCTGTAAGAAGAGGGCGACTAAATTACCACCCCATCAATGGGGGGATTGTGCGATAAATCTCCCAGTAGACGCAGCACTTCCCAGGAGTCAGGTGTATCCTCTGTCCCAGGAGGAGACGGCAGCTATGGAATCATATGTCATTCGGCCCTCCACTTCACGAGTTTCTTTTTTGTGAAGAAGAAGGATGGAGGTCTGCGCCCGTGTATTGACTATTGGGGTATCAATAAGTTCACTGTGAGGTACAGCTACCCGCTGCCTCTCATAGCCAGTGCGATCGAGTCAATGCACGGGGCGCGCTTCTTCACAAAATTGGATCTCAGGAGCGCTTACAACCTGGTGCGTATCTGCGAGGGGGACGAGTGGAAGACGGCATTTAGTACCACCTCAGGGCACTATGAGTACCTCGTCATGCTGTACGGGTTGATGAATGCTCCATCAGTCTTCCAGGCCATTGTTGACGAGATTTTCCAGGACCTGCAGGGGCAGGGTGTAGTGGTGTATATAAACGACATTCTGATATACTCCGCAACACGCGCCGAGCATGTGTCCTTGGTGTAAAGGGTGCTTGGTCGACTGTTAGAGCATGACCTGTACGTCAAGGCTGAGAAATGTCTGTTCTTTCAACAGTCTGTCTCCTTCCTAGGGTACCGCATTTCCACGTCAGGGGTGGAGATGGAGAGTGACCGCATTTCAGCCGTTCGTAATTGGCCAACTCCCACCACGGTAAAGGAAGTGCAGCGGTTCCCAGGGTTTGCCAACTACTACCGGAGGTTTATCCGGGGCTTTGGTCAGGTAGCGGCTCCCATTACCTCACTGCTGAAGGGGGGACCAGTGCGACTGCAGTGGTCGGCTGAGGCGGACAGGGCTTTTAGTCACCTGAAGGCTCTGTTTACCTCGGCTCCCGTGCTGGCTCATCCGGATCCCTCTTTGGCATTTATAGTGGAGGTAGACGCGTCCGAGGCTGGGATAGGAGCCGTGCTCTCTCAGCGCTCGGGTACGCCACCGAAGCTCCGCCCCTGTGCCCTCTTTTGGAAGAAGCTCAGTCCGGCGGAACGAAACTATGATGTGGGGGACCGGGAGCTGTTGGCTTTCATCAAGGCTCTGATCTGGACTGACCACCGCAATCTGGAGTACATCCGGGCGGCGAGGAGACTGACCCCTCGCCAGGCTAGGTGGGCCATGTTCTTTACCCGTTTTGTTTTCACCCTGTCCTACCAACCATGTTCCCAGAACACTAAGGCAGACGCACTGTCCCGGATGTATGACACAGAGGAGTAGTCCATGGATCATACTCCCATACTCCCGGCCTCTTTCCTGGTAGTGTGGGAGCTGGACACGGACATCGAGCGGGCGTTACGTACAGAGCCCACTCCCTCTCAGTGTCCAGCTGGGCGTCTGTACGTTCCGTCTGCTGTCCGCGACCGGTTGATCTATTGGGCCCACACGTTACCCTCCTCTGGTCATCCTGGCATCGTCGGACAGTGCGCTGTCTTAGTGGGAAGTACTGGTGGTCCACAATGGCCAAGGACGTGAGGGTTTATGTTTCCTCCTGCTCGGTGTGCGCCCAGTGAAAGGCTCCTAGACACCTGCCCAGAAGGAAGTTACAACCCCTACCTGTTCTACCAACGGCTGTGGTCGCACTTGTCATGGACTTCCTGACTGATCTTCCTCCCTCACAGGGCAACACCACGATCCTGGTCATTGTGGATCGGTTTTCTAAGTCCTGCCGTCTCCTCCCTTTGCCCGGTCTCCCTACGGCCCTACAGACTGCGGAGGCCCTGTTCACACACGTCTTCCGGCACTACGGGGTGCCTGAGGACATAGTCTCTGATCGGGGTCCCCAGTTCACGTCCAGGGTCTGGAGGGTGTTTATGGAACGTCTGGGGGGTCTCGGTCAGCCTCACCTCAGGTTTTCACCCTGAGAGTAACGGGCAGGTGGAGAGACTAAACCAGGATGTGGGTAGGTTTCTGCAGTCATATTGCCAGGACCGGCCGGGAGAGTGGGCAGCGTTCATCCCATGTTCAGATGGCCCAATACTCACTCCGCTACTCCTCCACTAACCTCTCTCCCTTCCAGTGCGTATTGGGGTATCAGCCGGTTCTGGCACCTTGGCACAAGATCGAGGCTCCTGTGGTGGACGAATGGTTTAACCTCTCAGGGATTGCTGGGGCGCTAGCGCCCCAATACCAACACTACCAGGTGAAATGCAAGGCGCCAAATTCAAAATCCAAAAGTTGAATTATTAAACATCCACCAATATACAAGTGTTCCATACTCATAAAAAGCTCTGTTTCTTGGCAATATCACAGCGTTGTCAGATTTCAAAAAGGCTTTACGGCGAAAGCAGCACATTTGATTGTTTGAGGGTAGCACCTCACATATTTTTCCCATAGCCATGAATCGATTAGCCATCATGGCACACACATAATACATTTCACAGCGAAAACAAATCAATTACCTGTTGAAGAACTTCTGCTGAGGTCATCCTAAGTGTCCAACGAAGACAATCCATGGTTCTTTTGTTAGAAAAAGTAATGTATTTTATCCATAAATCTCCATTTGGTTCGCGCGTTATAATCAGAAACGACAGCCTCCACTCCTCCATTGAAACGTGACGAGAACTCGTTCATCTTATACCTATAAACTTGTCCAAGAACAATCAAACATAGTTTTAAATGTATCCTTAGGAACACTTTTACGTATATTTACTATTATAAATCAACCGGAATATAAACTGATCGATAAAGACGGTAAAAAAGACACAGCGTGCCTTGTCGGGAGCGCGCGCTGGGTACTGTTGACATAAAAAGTACACTTCCTGGTTTCCTCTTATTCTCTGGTCTAAAGCATCCAAAATGAATACTCGAGACTGTTGACATCTAAAGGAAGCGATGGGTACTGCATTCATATGCCCTTATATGGTCATTTTCATGAGGGAGGGGTTCCAAATGAGCAATGTGTCAAAATCACTTTTTCCAGGACAGAAATTCCTCTGGGTTTCGCCTGCCATATGCGTTCTGTTTTACTCACAGACAAATGGTTTACACTTTTGACCAATTCAGAGTGTTTCCTATCCAATGGTACTAAATATGTGCATATCCTATTTTCTGGGCCTGAATGGGAGGCATTTTACTTTGGGCACGCCAGACTCTCCAAAACCGTCACCTCTGCTGCCGCTCCCTAAGAACTAAAGAGAAATTATTTATTATTATTATTATATTATTATTTGTGCCCTGATCCTATAAGAGCTTATTGTCACTTCCCACGAGTCTGGTTGTGACAAAAACTCACACTCATTGTCACGCCCTGACCTGTAGGAGCCTGTTTATGTCTCTTTTTGGTTTGGTCAGGGTGTGATTTGGGGTGGGCATTCTATGTTCTAGTTTTATATTTCTATATTTCTTTGTTGTTGGCCGGGTAGGGCTCTCAATCAGCTGTCCATCGTTGTCTCTGATTGGGAGCCATACTTTAGTAGCCCTTTTTTCTTCCTTTCCTTGTGGGAAGTTGACTCTGTTATTGTGTATGTGCTGTTGGTGCTACATCTTATGATCTTCGTTGGTTGTTTTTTGTTTTGAGTGGGTTGACAAATAAACATGTTTAACTCAACCCGGCACGCTGCGCCTTGGTCCGTCACTGAAGATCGTTACATTTATTAAACATAAGAATGAGTGTATCATATAGTATGTGTGTTGCAGGCTTACAATGATGGCAAAAACAACATTTGCGAGTGATTGTTAAGCCACTGGCTTCTCCAAGCTCTGATGCTGCTGATGCTGGTCATTAGTAGCCTACCAAACTTGCTAACTGCCTGGTACTCAGCCCTCTAATCACTCTGACATCAATGCAAATGTAATCGAAAGTCTAATCAAACACTTCATGACAGCCCATGAGCTCATGTTGTTCAACATTTCTATAGGTTATGCAATTGCGTGAGAAAACAGAGTGATGGCCTCTATGGCCTCAGCGTTCTATAGACTAGGCCTACTATATTTATTTATCAACTTTCCTAATATTAAGCACATTGATTATCTTTACAACAGGACTATAGCCTACCTGGCTGGCATGAAAACGGACCATGGGAAAAGCGGTACTCCATTCGTTATTTATGTGCATAGATTACATGTATTTTTTCCCCCTGCCCCCGTTTCGAGAGAGGTGCATGATAATGGTCCGTTTCTTAAAATTGAGCACATTAATCCACTTTACAAGGGGTGTAAGCCTAACTGTTATACACAAGCAACACACACACAATGCCTTGTGTGCATTGCTGCACTTATAATGTGAAGAAATAGCCTAATAGTTTATCAACATTTTAAGCTAAACGATCTGTTGTGTCATCCCCAAAAATATTTTTGATGCTAGTGGTTGTATTAATTTGGGATCTATTGCGTCCCATAACTGTCCCAGACAATGTTTGGAATATTTATTTCTCGCACAGAATAGGTCAGTCAACTTTTGTACTATGGGGGATAGTAGATTGACATAAGCTAGTGCTTTTGCTGTTCGTTAGGCCTACTCATCTTGTTGGCTGACAAAAAGTGAATGTGGACTGTTCTTCCAATATCTTCTATATGCACCTCGAAATTTGAGGCATTATCAAATGCTTGTCAAATTGTGAATGAGAGACTGATTTTTCAAATCATCATTAGAGTCAGCCTTACAATTGATTAAAAATCTAAACATATAGCCCAACGTTTGTAGAACAATTAAAGTTACATTAACTCTAAATTAAGCATATAGGAGTACTTATTTCTTTGTTAACAGCTCAACAAAGGATTGCCGCATGTCCACACTCTCTCAAATCGTTTGGATAAAATATTATTTGTTTTTTATTCAGCCTTGTTCAATTGTATTCTTCATACTATAAAATAATGCCACAGAATTCTAAGCAAATCTTGTCTGCTAAATGAATTAGTGTAGCCCACAGCCATTTTGTCACGATCGCTTGAAGGATTGGACCAAGGTGCAGCGTGTTGGTAGTTCCACATCTTTTAATAAAAATGGAACAATACAAAAACCAATAACTACTGAACAGACCGTAACAAATGTAGCTCACAACAAATGCACTAACTGAAAACAATAACCCACAAGGCAGGTGGGGAAGGGAACCAACTTAAATAGGATTCCCAATTAGAGGCAACATTTAACAGCTGCCTCTAATTGGGAACCAACACAAAACACAACATAAAGACACATAGAAAACCCTAGTCACGTCCTGTCCCAAAACCCCATAGATAACCCAGAGGGCTATCTATGGCCAGGACGTGACACATTTGGCACAGCCAGATCAGGACCTAACATAAGGACAACTCAGAGTATGCTTTTCTTCATATCATGCTTCTTTAGACCTGTCTAAAATAAATAATGGATTTATTGTGAAGGTGTAGACTATATTACATGGATTTCTTAGAATAATAAAAAGAGTAGATGTTCCAAAGGTCTGTATCAGTGGCTTGTAGGCTATGTGTGGAAGCCAGGAGATTCTACATTTGTTTATGTTAATTATGGTAAATTATTGTGAGACCAATTTTGTGACCGCCACAGCCCTGAACCCAGCTCAGATAATCCCTACCATTGTGTTGCTGAGTTGTAGTAATGCTGCAGCAAATGTACGTTATCCCAGGAGCGTTGGCAGTCACAATGTAAGTAACATAATTTAAGTCCCTTTAACTCCCCTTAATGCCTCTGTCGATCCGACAGCTATTGTATACAGTAATCATGTGCCAATGAACCAGAGTTATACTGTTAGCACTGAGACGGTGTGCCCTAGTAAAAAGTCCACTATGTGCAGATCACCCTGCACTATGAGCTCAAACATAAGCTTTCCAGTAAAGCAATAAAAACAACCAAGCGTCCCAGAAAATTAAAAGATTGCCCACATTAAATTAACATATGCATCCTAAGAAGTAAGGTTCATGAAATCAATAACTTGCTAGTAACAGATGACATTCATATTCTGACTATCTCTGAAACTCACTTAAATAATACCCTTGATGATAAAGTGGTAGGAATACACGGTTTAACATTTTCAGAAAAAACAGTAATGCCTATTGGGGTGGTGTTGCGGCCTATATACTTTGCCACATTCCTATAAAGCATAGAGAGGATCTCATGTTAAGTACTGTTTAAGTAATATGGTTACCGGTTCATCTGCCTCCCCTAAGGCCCATTCTTGTGGGAAGCTGCTATAGACCACCAAGTGCTAACAGTCAATATCTGGATAATATGAGTGAAATGCTTGATAACGTATGTGATATCAACAGAGAGCTATATTTTCTCTGGGTGACCTTAATGTTGACTGGCGTTCATCAAGCTGTCCGCTTAAAAAAAAGCTTCAAACTGCAACAAGTGCCTGCAAACTGGTTCAGGTTATCAGCCAACCTACCAGGGTATTTAGAAACAGCACAGGAATGAAATCATCAACATGTATTGATCACATCTTTACTAATGCTTTACTAATACTGCAGAAATCCAAATCCATCAGTTGTTGTGACCACAATATGTTTTGTAGTGAGTGATTCCTATGTTGATGATCTAAATAATATTTCCTGGTCTGTGGTGTGTAATGACGAGCAACCAGACGCTGCACTTAACACATTTATGAAATTGCTTATTCCAGTTACTAATAAGCATACACCCATTAAGAAAATGACTGTAAAAACTGTTGAAAAATGGTACGGTTGAGAGGGATGAGGCAAAATTATTTTTTTTGTTATTTTTCATTTAACATTTATTTAACCTATTTAACTAGGCAAGTCAGTTGAGAACAAATTCTTATCTACAATGATGGCCTACCAAAAGGCAAAAGACCTCCTGCGGGGACGGGGGCTGGGATTAAATATACAAATAAATTAAATAAAAAAATATAGGGCATAACACAACACACATCACGACAAGAGAAACAACGCAACACTACACTAAGAGAGACCTAAGACAACAACATAGCATGGCAGCAACACATGAGAACACAGCATGTTAGCAACACAACATGGCAGGAGCACAACATGGTAGCAGCACAAAACAGGGTACAAACATTAATGGGCACAGACAACAGCACAAAGGGCAAGAAGGTAGAGACAACAATACATCACACGAAGCAGCCACAACTGTCAGTAAGAGTGCCCATGATTGAGTCTTTGAGTGATAAGATTGAGATAAAACTGTCCAGTTTGAGTGTTTGTTGCAGCTCGTTCCAGTCGTTAGCTGCAGCGAACTGAAAAGACGAGTGACTCAGGGATGTGTGTGCTTTGCGGACCTTTAACAGAATGTGACGGGTATACAGAGATGACCAGTTTACAGAAGGATATTGAGCGCAGTGATGTGTCCTATAAGGAGTATTGGTGGCAAATCTGATGGCCGAATGGTAAAGAACATCCAGCCGCTCGAGAGCACCTTTACCTGCCGATCTATACATTTAGTCTCCGTAATCTAGCATGGGTAGGATGGTCATCTGAATCAGGGTTAGTTTGGCATCTGTGGTGAAAGAGGAGCGATTATGATATAGGAAACCAAGTCTAGATTTAACTTTATTCTGCAGCTTTGATGTGTGCTGAGAGAAGGATAGTGTACCGTCTAGCGATACTCCCAAGTACTTGTATGAGGTGACTACCTCGAGCTCTAACCCCTTTGAGGTAGTAATCACACCTGTGGGGAGAGGGGCATTCTTCTTACGAAGAATGCCCAAAGGTAACCAAATTACCTTTGTTTTGGAGGTGTTCAGAAACAATATTTAGGGCAGAGAAAGCTTGATGGACACTAAGAAAGCTTTGTTGTAGAGCCTTTAACACAACATCCTGAGTATAAGACTGTATCAACACAACATCCTGGGCCAGCTGAGTGTAAGACTGTATCAATAAGACTGTATCATGTGCACATAAATGGATGAGAGAGCTTCCTACTGCCTGAGCTATGTTGTTGATGTAAATTGAGAAGAGCGTGGAGCCTAGGATCGAGCCTTGGGGTAAACCATTGGTGACAGGCAGTGGCTGAGACAGCAGATGTTCTGACTTTATACACTGCACTCTTTGAGAGAGGTAGTTAGCAAACAAGGCCAAAGACCACTCAGAGACACCAATACTCCTCAACCGGCCCACAAGAATGAAATGGTCTATCGTATCAAAAGCTTTGGCCAAGTCAATAAAAATAGCAGCACAATATTGCTTTAAATCAAGGGCAATGGTGACATCATTGAGGACACATCATTGAGGACCTTTAAGGTTGCATTGACACATCCATAACCTGAGCGGAAACCAGATTGCATACCAGAGAGAATACTATAGACATCAAAAAAGCAATTCAGTTGATTATTGACAAGTTTTTCCAACACATTTGATAAATAGGGCAAAATAGAAATAGGCCTATAACAGTTAGGATCAGCATGATCTCCCCCTTTAAATAAAGGACACACCATGGCTGCCTTCCAAGCAATGGGAACCTCCCAATAGAGGAGAGACAGGTTAAAAACGTCAGAGATAGGCTTTGGCGATGATAGGGGCAGCAACCTTAAAGAAACAAGGATCCAAACCATCTGACCCAGATGTTTTTTTAGGGTCAAGTTTAAGGAGCTCCTTTAGAACCTCGGACTCAGTGACCGCCTGCAGGGAGAAACTTTGTAATGGGGCAGCGGAAAAAGAAGGATGAGCATCTGGGCTAGTTGCATTAGAAGGGGTGGGAGATAGGAAATGTTGGACGGGCAAGGAGGCATGGCTGAGTCAAGTGGGAATCCTGACTTAATGAAGTGGTGGTTAAAAAGCTCAGCCATGTGCTTCTTGTCAGTAACAACCACATCATCAACTTTTATTCTCCAGGTCTTTAACCGTTTTCCAGAACTTCTTGGGGTTAGACCCACAGAGAGGGAATTGCTCCTTAAAGTAACTAATCTTGGCCTTCCGGATTGCCTGAGTGCACTTATTTCTCATTTGCCTGTACGAGAGCCAGTCAGCCTGAGAATGCATGTGCCAAGCCTTTCGCCAAATGCAATTCTTGAGGTGGATTAACTCTGCAAGATCACGGTCGAGCCAGGGACTGAACCTGTTTTAAATTCTCATTTTCTTTATGGGGTCGTGTTTGTTAGCAATATCACAGAAAATATAAAAAAAAGGTGGTCCATGCATCTTAGACAGAGGGGATCAAACTGATTACATAACAATTTATGGAGGCCAGGTCATGAAGGAACGCTTGCTCATTAAAGTTTTTTAGCAAGCGTCTATGACAAACTAGGACAGGTTGTTTCACTGAGCAGCCATTACAAACACAGGCTGTAAAACAGTGATCACTAAGGTCATTACAGACCTTATCATTACATAGCCTCAGGATTATTTGTGAGGATAACATCGGGGAGAGTAGCCTTTTCTCGGTGTTTGGAGTTATAGCTTGTGGGATTGGTAATAATCTGAGAAAGATTTAGGGAGTCTCATTGCTTTAGGACTTGGTCGGTGGTTTAAGTACGTCCCTGGGCAGGTAGGGTACAGGCCAGTGCTGATGGAGGACAACCGAGCCCTGAAGGTGATCCTTGGTAAAGATTGCTACTCCCCCCAACTTCGGGAGATCTGTCTTGCCGAAAAAGGTTATAACCAGAAAGGTTAACATCAGTATTCAAAACTATCTTTCTTAACCACATCTCAGTAATGACCAACACATCTAGATTGGAGCTGTGAACCCACACTTTCAATTGCTCCATTTTAGGTAAAAAACGTATAGTGTTAAACTTCTTAGGGAGCAGCAGCAGAGGTGACGGTTTTGGAGAGTCTGGCATGCCAAAAGTAAAATGCCTGCTACTCAGGCACAGAAAATAGGATACGCACATAATTAGTACTATTGGATAGGAAACACTCTGACGTTTCTAAAAGTGTTAAAATAATGTATGTGAGTATAACAGAACTGTTATAGCAGGCGAAAACCCAAGGAAAATCCATCCGGATTTGCAGTTTTTTTTGTAGATGACCTTCTTCTCCAGGCTGCCTATTCATTTGTATTTAAACTAGGACTGAGACTGCAGTACCTATGGCTTCCACTAGATGTCAAGTCTTTATACAGAGTCTGGAAGCTGTAGCACTAAGCAGAACAGATAGGAAGAGGAAGTAGTCAGGGGACCACTTTTGTCAACAACGTTTGACGGGCGCCCGTCAACAACGTTTGATTTGTTTGTAGAAAGTTTATAGGTATAATTTGAACGTGTTCTCTTCACGGTTCAATGGGCGACTCAACGGTGGATTTTCTGATCATAACGCGCCAACCAAACTGAGATTTATGGATATAATAAATGATTTTTCTAACAAAAGAACCATTGGATGTCTTCGTTGGACACTTGGGAAGCCCTCAGCAGAAGTTCTTTGTAAGGTAAGTGATATTTTTTTGCTCTTATATGGGTTTTGTGTGACCCGCGCTGGATATGAATTTATGTTAATGTGGAAAATATATGAGGTGCTATCCTCAAACAATCAAATGTTGAAATCTGACAACGCTGTGATATTGCCAAGAAGCAGAGCTTTTGATGACTATGCAACACTTGTATATTGATGAATGATTACAAGAAAAACCCTGGAATGAGTAAGTGTGTCCAAACTTTTGACTGGTACTTTATGTGTACATTTATTTTGTACCGCTCGCGCACGTAACACGAGCGGTGTGGTCAGCATGTTAATCTAACACAGTGACAGCTAAAATGCTTGCTAGCTTCCATTCATGGGAAACCGTAGCTAGTTAACATTAGCCTTCTACATCTAGCTACATATTGAACTTCCTTCCTCATGCCAGAGGCACAACCATGTATGAATTAATGGTTGAATCAGAATCGCCGTTATAATAATTGGCCGGTATGGAGAATTAAAGTAAGGTCAATTCCACTTAACTTCTTAGGGAGCAGCGCACGAAATGACGGTTTTGCCCAAAGTAAAATGCCTCCCATTCAGGCCCAGAAAATAGGATATGCACATATGATTGGATAGGAAACACTCTGAATTTTCTAAAAGTGTTAACATTTTGTCTGTGAGTATAACAGAACGGATATGGTAGACGAAAACCCGAGGAATTTCTGTCCTGGAAAAAGTGGTTTTGACACATTGCCTCATTTGGAACCCCTCCCTTATGAAAATGCCCATATAAGGGCATATGAATGCAGTACCTATTGCTTCCTCTGGATGTCAACAGTCTCGACAAAGTGTTCTGATTCTTTTTAGAAGCTTTTAGAGCAGAGAAGAAGACGAATAAGGAAGTGTCCACGCAGATGTCAATAGAAGTAAATGCGCGCTCCCGGCTGGCGCGTTCTTTGGTTTTTTCCTTTCTTATCGCCCAGTTTATATACCGGTTGAAATATTACACTATTTATACATAAGTGTTCCTAAGGATACATTTAAAATTATGTTTGATTGTTCTTGGACAAGTTTACAGGTATAAATTGAACGAGTTCTCTTCACGTTTCAATGGACGATTGGAGGCTCTATTTTCTCATTATAACGCGCCAACCAAACTGAGATTTATGGATATAATACATGACTTTTTCTAACAAAAGAACCATGGATTGTCTTCGTTGGACACTTGGGAAGCCCTCAGCAGAAGTTTTTCAAAAGGTAATTGATTTGTTTTCACTGTGAAATGTGTTTTCTGTGAACCGTGAAGGCTTATGAATTCATGCTAAGGGAAAAATATTTGGGGTGCTATCGCCGTAAAGCCTTTTTGAAATCTGACAACGCTGTGATATTGCCAAGAAGCATAGCTTTTGATGACTATGAAACACTTGTATATTGATGCATGTTTAATAATTCAACTTTTGGATTTTGAATTTGGCGCCTTGCATTTCACCTGGTAGTGTCGGGAGTGGGGCGCTAGCGCCCCAGCGCACCTTGCTGCTCCTTAAGAAGTTAATCGAAAACTATATTATATGATGAGGTTTGAATATAGTGGAAAATGGAAGTCAGGAAAAATGGAAGTCAAATACGTTTGTATGTATGTTAATTAAGGGAGACAATAGATAATGGTTAACAGAAATAATCTACTGTATAATAGCTATCAAATGTACTGATTGGAAATTGGTCTATTAACGATAACATAGTGTTTGTACATGATTATGGCAGTGAGAGACCAACCATATAATACTGTGTGTGTGTGTGATGTGAATGAGTAGGAATGGACATTTCTGTTTGATTTCAACATATGGTTTAACACACACCCCCAAGTACACACAGACAATCAATGCGATTGCGGAGGTCTCACTGAAGTGTGGGATTTAATTTGTATAGAAAAAATCCTGAATAGTTGAACAATTCCTGCTGAAAACTGATCACTTTCACTAGAATTTGGAAAAAAACGGGAGAATTTCATTAAAAAAAAAAATGTGAGAAACACTATTTTCTATCCAAATTGTACTATTACTTTAGGAGATTATTATTATCTCCTTAAGAAATTATATGGATAGTGAAAATAGAGCCTTGTTCAGTCTCCATATAGGAGTAGAGAGAGAGTTTTGGGCTGAACACACGTGTGTTAGAACATGCAGTTAGACAACCATCAGGATTGTTCTAAGGCAGTAGGGAGTATATGGGGTGAAAAGGGTAGGCGCCCATCACCAGACAGTGTAGATGAGGAGGATAAGATAGATACTGAATTACTAGGTATTTGAGTTAGCTACAGTAGATTTGGCTCTAGCACAGGAACAGAAACCATTTTTAACATTGTTCTGACTCATGAGGCTTCAGGGGGGGAAGCAATGGTACTGGTGCTAATTTCCAAGTTGTGTCCCGTTAACCTATTGGGAAGGGATGTGATGACACTTTTTAATATAGCTGTACCACCCACTGAAAGGGGCATGAAGGCCCACATAGTTAAGAACAACATGGTCATCTGTGGGGACAGCGAACCTTGTTGCTTGTATAGTCAGGACTTAGTCAGAACGGTGGGAGAGTATGGGTTATTGGGTATCAAAGGGAAAGAAGATTAATGACTGGGTATTCGTGGAGGGAGGGGTTGCACACAGCCGATCCCCAGATAGATACCGTAGGAGGTTTTGTTTGGCATTCCCTAGGGATTCCCTAGGGAGGTCATGACGTCAGCTTTGACCTAGAAACATGGGGGAAGAAGGATAAGCCAGTGGCTTGTTACTCCTCTCTTTTGGAAAAGGTGGTCTTTTGTGTCTTGTATTATATTGTTAGACATGCCAAATTGGACTATTGAGAGATGTGCTACTCTGGACACCTCCACACGTATACTAATAGCTACTGATGGGAGCCCACGTTTATTGTGTAACTGAGAAAGTTGTGATGCATAGGCCTGATTGGACATATTTGCCATTAACAGATGGAGAAATTACTATGTTTATAGATGAGTCTTCAAGGTAGAACTCAGATGTTTCGAATACAACTGGGTATGATGTTGCTACTCTTACTAAAAACTTAGAGGCTGAATCACGACCTAGTCACTATTCTGTGCAGCAGGCAGAAATGTATTTATTTGTTATGATTTCTCCATTTCTATATATGGTAGAGCCATTTTTAGATATGGTAGTGTTTTGATACAGGGGCAGAGCCTTGTATCAACAGGAGGGATATGGTAGAGATGATTGTTAGATATTAGAGATGATTGTTAGATATGGTGGAGATTTTTGGACAACACAAATTACTTAATACATTTTTTTGTTAATACATTTTTTGTTGGAAATGGATTTTATAGAGCTCACCAGGAGCGAAGGAAAGAAAGTGTTTAATTATTATTATATTATAGAACGCATGAATTCTATGATTAAAAGTAGGTTAAGATAGACACACCTGAGTACAGGATGAAATTGGGTAAAATGTCTACTAATAGTATTAATGAGATATTCGGATAACCCCAGACAAGGAGGGATTATCTCCATTTAAGAAAGTATTTGGTAGACCTTTTAGAATGAGAGTTAGGAAGATACAGTAGCAGATCACATGAGACGTTGTTTGCTAACCACACCTGTGTGTCAGAGATTTTATACCCAACAGAAGAACTACAGGAGGTGAGCCATGCGATCCAGCCTGGTGACTGGGTGTGGGTCCAGTCTCTGGAGAAAAAGGACTGGAAGCAGCCCCGTTGGGAAGGTCCCTACCAGGTTATGTTGGTCACAGCCTTTGCCATTAGAATATCAGAAAGAGCAACCTGGGTCAACGTTACCCACTGCAGAAAGGTAGGAACATATACAAACACCGTGGAACACACACAGAGTTAGAGAGCAGAACTGGGCCGATAGGGTCTGGGGGTCGCCTCTGTTAACAAAGATTTCCTACCACAACCTATCATCACTGTAGTGTGTTCACTAGAGGTGTGAGTATGGGGTGGTACCTAGCAGACTGGCTAAGGGCAGGAGAGGGTTTGAGGTTTTTGGGATATGGGGAACCTTGAGCTGCTTCATAGTTTTGATGATCTTTTTTATACATCCTGATTCAACACCTCCAGTATAAATTATATGTCGCTGACAGGTTTAAGAAGTAAAAGACTAGTTATATAATACCCAACCCCTCATGAATAAGAAGGATTATAAAGAAGGAGTCCAAATAGGCAATGATGTGAGATTTAAGGTAAATATTAAACATTTCCCTAATGTTAGCTAGCTAGCTAACAGTACACTAACTTGAAATGAAAATAATTTGCCAAAATTAGAGTAGAGTCTTTTAAGACATGTAGCTAGCTAACTAAACAATGGACCATAATCACAACTCATGACGTTACTGCCCTGCATGAATCTGCAGGTAGCTAACCAACCAGGTTATATGGCTATAACTAGTCAGGCAAATGTGTCTGAGATACAAAGAATAAAATCATACACATAACGTTAGTTAGTGACCCAGCCAGCTAACGTTAGCTAGCTAAAAGTACACTTGAAATGAAAACACTTTCTGTCAAAATTAGAAACGTGTAATATCTGAAAATGTACCTTACCCGTATACATCATGGTTGGACGCGTCTCCTGTCTGATGCCATGCATGGTTGCCCTTACTAGTTTGAGGATGTAATCCAGACTGGTGTTTTCTCCATCTCCTTAGCTATCATACTCGAATTCCACTGATTTCAAAACTCGGTCCTCCAGAAAGTGGAGCACACACATAACGTTAGCTAGCAAGTCAGCTAACAGTACACTTTAATTTGACATTAGGTCTATTCAGTTTTACTACGTGATACATAAAAAAAGTTGCGTTTGACACAATTACTTAGACATACTGACTAGCTCCAATAGACAGACGCGTACTATATGGCAGACCAAGGCAAACTCATCTCTTGGCATGTCCAGCCCACTCATCATCTCAGCCAATCATGTCTAGCGGGAAGGTTGCTCGATTTTTCTGTGGCTAAACCAACTAGGCTGGGAAGTTGGTTTAGCCACAGATGGCACACAAGTTTGATATTAAGGCACATGAAAGTTCACATGTTTGAGAAGGCATTTCTGCCAAAAAACGCATTTTGATAAAAAAATATATTTTGTACGTTCAAACAGCTCTCCTGTAAAGTCATGACTTGCGACATACGCCTAGTTTCCTGAATCGGGTCACATTTATGAATGTGTTATTCGATGCGTTTCTATTGAATTTGGTAGTAAAAGGGGTCCTAAAATTCCTATAATTCAAAATCAAATAGCTAAATGATCCATGATATGACAATCTTAAAATAATTATATGTCAGCTTATAACCCCCACCCAACATCAAACTCTAAAGAAATGAACAGTATGATACTGTATGAACAGAAGAGTAGGTTACCGTAAAATGCACATTAAAAATGCATTGCAGGGAAAATGTTGAGGGCACCAGCATCCCAGCACCAGCATCAACCCAGTTTTTTACTGGTCCCAGTCCCAACACCAGCAACAACCTTGGACACAGCACCAACCAATCACAACTGCCACCTGCCACCCAGACCCCACCCCTTCCCTTCCCCCAATACAAAGACACAGACTTTGTGGACTGACTGATTCTCCCGATTCTTTTGTTTTTGATTTTCTTGGATTATATGACCATTTGGTTTGCCTAATTTGAATGGATTGCTTATTGTTTGAATTGTTTAATATATTGAATTTAAATGAATGATGATTGAATATGAACTTTTTGAACATTTTACCTCTAAATAATGTTTGGAAAAAACAAATAAAATGACCTTCAATGGTTGAGTGGCTAAGAGTTGGTATGCTGTAATATATAATTAAATATTCACTTATTAGAAATGTCTGATTTTCAATAAAATTCAACAATAAAGTGCTGATTGCTGTTTTGCTATATATTTACTACAAATGATGGTGCATTGCGGAGAAATATTGTGGGAAGAGAAAGAATTGCTGGATCATTAAAATATTGTAAGGTGTGCCTTGTAATTGGCTTTGTTTGTTGCACCCATTAGTGAGAGTCCTGTTTCAATTTAAATGTACATAAGGAACAGATCAAAGTGGTAATGGGTCTTAAATCTTATACTAGTTAGATATTTAACTCCGTTGAATCTGATTTGCCCTGTAGCCACAGACAGTTTGGAAACCTTTGATTAAGCATATAGACACAGAAGTGATATTGTCAGAAGTCTCAATATAGCAGGTAGGCAGAGTCAGGCACAGGACAACGGAGATGAGTAATCATGTATATTTACTCAAAATACAAAACTACCAAAATTGGTAGTACAAATACAAGCTCACATAAACAAGAACCTCTAACATAGAATATGAAAAGTAGATCGGCGGTAGTTAGAAGACCGGTGACGTCAACCGCCGAACGCCGCCCGAACAAGAAGAGGGACCGACCTCAGCGGAAGTCGTGACAGAGCCGCGCTCCGACACTGGCCTCGGGGACGACCCGGAGGATGAGGTGCAGGGCGATCCGGACGGAGACGGTGAAACTCCTGTAGCAACGAAGGGTCCAGGATGTCCTCCTCCGGACTGTACCCCTCCCACACCACGAGGTACTGAAGGAGGAACCTCCCGCACCGCAGACTCCTGGAGTGGACCAGCCACCATCGGCCTGAGGAGAGACACATGGAACGAGGGGTTAATACGGTAATCTGGGGGAAGTTGTAACCTATAGCAAACCTCGTTCAGTCTATTCAGGACTTTGAATTGCTCCACAAACCGCAGACCCAGCTTCTGGCAGGGCAGGTGGAGGGGCAGGTTTCGGGTCGAGGGCCAGACCCGGTCCCCCGGTGCAAACACCGGGGGCCTCACTATGGTGGCGGTCGGCGCTCGCCTTCTGCCGCCTCACGGCCCGTTGCAGGTGCACATGGGCGGCGTCCCAGGTCTCCTCCGAGCTCCTAAACCATTCATCCACCGCAAGAGCCTCCATCTGGCTCTGATGGTTGGTAACCTAGTACACACTGGAAGGGAGATTAGGTCAGGCGCAGGACAACGGAGATGAGTAATCACATATATTTACTCAAAATACAAAACTACCAAAATTGGTAGTACAAATACAAGCTCACGTAGAATATGAAAAGTAGATCGGCGGTAGCTAGAAGACCAGTGACGTCGACCGACGAACGCCGCCCGAACAAGGAGAGGGACTGACCTCGGCGGAAGTCATGACAGATATAAAACACCAAGTATTCATTAATATGCTACAATATCTGAATGCCTATATTAACCTGCTTGCTCTATTCCCTTGTAATTACAGTAAAGTACTTTAGAACCGTTATTAGAGTTCAATAGTAATTTTCACTGTATTTCCTTAGTCTGGCATCAAGTTTCCATGGATATCTCAGTATTGTATTGGCACTAGCCAGAGACAGTCAGTGATATATCATAAGATATTTTGTTACAATTGCAATTATTTTTAAGACCAAGGATTACTTTACAACAGCAACATTTTCAGTAACGGTTACAGAACATTTTTACTTGCTATGACTGTGATATGTTTTTTTTATCAACCTTGGTTGAATGCACTGAGTAAGTTTCTAAGGACAAGAGCACACACTAAATGACCAAAATGCTAATGTAAACATGAAAACTTGCAAAGAACACTGGGTCATATGTCACTGCATGGGTAATTCCAGGAATATACAGTCGTGGCCAAAAGTTTTGAGAATGACACAAATATTAATTTCCACAAAGTTTGCAGCTTCAGTGTCTTTAGATATTTTTGTCAGATCTTACTATGGAACACTGAAGTATAATTACAAGCATTTCATAACTGTCAAAGGCTTTTATTGACAATTAAATGAAGTTGATGCAAAGAGTCAATATTTGCAGTGTTGACCTGTCTTTTTCAAGACCTCCGCAATCCGCCCTGGCATGCCATCAATTAACTTCTGGGCCACATCCTGACTGATGGCAGCCCATTCTTGCATAATCAATGCTTGGAGTTGGTCAGAATTTGTGGGTTTTTGTTTGTCCACCCGCCTCTTGAGGATTGACCACAAGTTCTCAATGGGATTCAGGCCTGGGGAGTTTCCTAGGCATGGACTCAAAATATCAATGTTTTGATCCCAGAGCCACTTAGTTATCACTTTTGCCTTATGGCAAGGTGCTCCATCATGCTGGAAAAGGCATTGTTCATCACCAAACTGTTCCTGGATGGTTGGGAGAAGTTGCAATCGGAGGATGTGTTGGTACCATTCTTTATTCACGGCTGTGTTCTAAGGCAAAATTGTGAGTGAGTCTACTCCCTTGGCTGAGAAGCAACCCCACACATGAATGGTCTCAGGATGCTTTACTGTTGGCATGACACAGGACTGATGGTAGCACTCACCTTGTCTTCTCCGGACAAGCTTTTTTCCAGAAGCCCCAAACAATCGGAATGGGGATTCATCAGAGAAAATGACTTTACCCAAGTCCTCAGCAGTCCAATCCCTGTACCTTTTGCATAATATCAGTCTGTCCCTGATGTTTGTCCTGGAGAGAAGTGGCTTCTTTGTTGCCCTTCTTGACACCAGGCCATCCTCCAAAAGTCTTCGCCTCACTGTGCGTGCAGATTCACTCACACCTGCCTGCTGCCATTCCTGAGCAAGCTCTGTACTGGTGTTGCCCCGATGTCGCAGCTGAATCAACTTTAGGAGACGGTCCAGGCGCTTGCTGGACTTTCTTGGGCGCCCTGAAGCCTTCTTCACAACAATTGAACCGCTCTCCTTGAAGTTCTTGATGATCCGATAAATTGTTGATTTAGGTGCAATCTTACTGGCAGCAATATCCTTGCCTGTGAAGCACTTTTTGTGCAAAGCAATGATGACAGCACGTGTTTCCTTGCAGGTAACCACAGTTGACAGAGGAAGATCAATGATTCCAAGCACCACCCTCCTTTTGAAGCTTCCAGTCTGTTATTCAAACTCAATCAGCATGACAGAGAGACCTCCAGGCTTTTCCTCGTCAACACTTACACCTGTGTTAACGAGATAATCACTGACATGATGTCAGCTGGTCCTTTTGTGGCAGGGCTAAAATGCAGTGGAATTTTTTGGGAGGGATTCAGTTCATTTGCATGGCAAAGAGGGATTTTGCAATTAATTGCAATTCATCTGATCACTCTTCATGACATTCTGGAGTATATGCAAATTGCCATCATACAAACTGAGGCAGCAGACTGTGAAAATTTGTATTTGTGTCATTCTCAAAACTTTTGGCCACGACTGTACTGTAAATTAGATCACAGTAAAGATTTTCGTACTGTAAAATTGATTACAGTGCCTGTAATGTTACAGCTATGTCCTGTCTCCTGTCTGATAAATGAGTTTCCTTTTTTTCCCCATCCCCCCTCTCAATGTAATACGAGTTGACACCTATTTGTGACATATGACTGTATCATAGATTGCCTGCCTGACAGATAGCATCTCTTTTCTCCGCCACTCCTGAGCCTGGATGGGGATGGAAAGATGGAGTGATGGGGGAATGGAGAGATGGAGGGGATGGAGAGATGGAGGGAGGGGATAGAGATATGGAGAGATGGGGGAATGGAAGGATGGATAAATACCTTGAATGCACCGCTTGTATTGATCATTTTCCAGAACATGTGTGGCCGTTATACATTTCAGGATAGTCAGCAAGATGAGTGCACTCTATATGTGTGTAATAGTGTAATAGTGTTGTGGCCTAATATGTACTGTTGCTATGGTTACACCTCTTGGGTCTTTTCCAGAACATGGGTGTTCCTTTCAGAGCTGTAAAGTGCCAAGGACGGTTGCTATGGTCCTACATGCATGCACCTGTCTTAAGGCGAGTACATGTCTGTATGAACTCTCTACAGTTTCCATGCCCTAATATGAAACCAAACTAAAATTAGTGCAAGGCAATAAGATAACAGTGGCTAAATGCCAGAGGGGATGCGTCATTAAGAGGAGTTACTATGGGTGTGACGTAAGGAGGAATAATGTATAAGAAGTATGTGCCAAGACTGGAAAGTAGTTGTTTTCATGAACCAGCTCGGCTTTTATTATGTTGTAATAAAAGTCTATTTGAACTCACAGGCTCCGGTATTTGAGAAATATGATTGACTGAATATTTCCACCACACTCGCTTTGTTGTCATTGTGGTAAAAGCGAGGAAGAGACAGATGGATTGGAGAGAGAGATGGAGTGATGAATGTGTGATTTGGTTTAAATCGCAGGAACTTGCCTCTTGGGTCAAAAAGGCAAGAACACACATGAAAGAGCATGTTACATGACGAGACATGCCTATAGCTTTACAACTCTACACTGACACCCAGGGACTACAGATGGAAATGAGCTATCTAGCTAAATCTGGTGCAATGGCATGTTGTACATGGTCCTTAATAATAATAATAACAACAACAACATGTGGGAGTCATGGCACAAGGCAAGGTGCACATTCAGAAAGGTATTTCCATTCACTCTCTCTCCCTCATCTACCTCTTTCTTTCTCCTTTTGTGCCATTATGGGCATATAGCATAATGAAGGTGACGTAAACAGACTACGTGCTCAGACCCATTAAAAACGCATGAAACGCATGGCAAGGCAGTGAACACACGACAACCAGTGCATGGCAACAAACGTTCATTGCTCCAGGGTCGCCGTTGATAATGGCAGACCCTGGTCGTGATCCCACACTACGAGGTTGTCTCAGGGAGAGTAGAGATATACTAAATACACATTTCCAATTCACATATGCATATTAATATTCACTTGTACATGTGTGAAATTGCACCCACCAAGTTACCATTATTACGGCAACCAACGGACGTCAACCAACACATAGCAATGGGAGGATATTGGTCGGCGTGAGCACAGGCAAGTCAGGCTGATTCTGTTCACTCCAGTGGCTTTTAAAGCCCAGAGAGAGGGGGCGAGAGAGAGAGAGAGAGAGAGAGAGAGAGAGAGAGAGAAGTTGATGTGACCCCAGTCATACATCTGTGGAACTCACAACCACATGCATCCATCTCTATTTCTCTCTCATTCGTTCATTCTATTTCTCTCTTTTGCTCACAGTTTCTCTGTCGCCTACAGTTTATCTATATTTTGCCATCTCTTTTGCTCACAATGTCTCTCGCTCTGCCTCTCTCTCTTATTCACACATCAGGTATAGCTGTGGTGGTAGAAGATTCTGACCTGTCTTCAAATAGTATTTGGGGTCTATGAACCACGAATAATTTTGCGAAACCACTTAAGAGAAAGAACGGCCTGATCTCCTCTGCCATTGCACCAGCTGTTGTCATCTTCAGCTCTATGGTAAGAAACATCTTGGTTCCCGTGGCAAAAACCCTGTGCTATCCTGGAGCACGAATACAAGACATAACAAGGCTGCTTACGACCGTTTTGCGACAGCTGCCAGGAGCTGACGCTGTCGTAGTCCATGTGGGGTCAAACGACATTAGGAGGGCTAGCTCGTAACTGCTGGAAATGGATTTTAAAGAAATGATTCTCTCTGAAAGATTCCAAAAGTGGCCAATTATTTAAGGTCTCGAACCAACATTGGGCCGTCGGTGTAAAAGTGAGGGAAAAAAGTATTTGATCCCCTGTTGATTTTGTCCGTTTGCCCACTGACAAAGAAATGATCAGTCTATAATTTTAATGGTACGTTTATTTGAACAGTGAGAGACATAATAACAACAACAAAATCCAGAAAAACGCATGTGAAAAATGTTATAAATTGATTTGCATTTTAATGAGGGAAATAAGTATTTCCTGGTATATGTCTGTTACGTTTGTGGGGGGGTCAATTAAGGAAGACATCCTCTTCTGCAAACCATTGGAAACCAGGACAACAGGAGAGGATATGTTTAAAGTACTGGACAGCTTTGTGACATCAAATGGACTTTGGTGGTCAAGATGTGTTGGTATCTGTACTGATGGCGCAAAAGCCATGACAGGGAGACATAGTGGAGTGGTAACGTGGGTGCAAGCAGTTGCTCCCGACGACACTTGGGCACACTGTAGCATCCACTGAGAGGCTCTTGCTGCCAAGGGAATGCCTGACAGCTTGAAATATGTTTTGGACACTACAGTGAAAAGGGTTAACTTTGTTAAAACAAGGCCCCCTGAACTCCCATGTATTTTTGTTGCACTATGCAATGATATTGGCAGCAACGAACACTTTTACAACATACAGAAATGCGATGGTTATCAAGGGGCAAAGTATTGACACGTTGTTTTGAATTGAGAGAAGAGCTTAAAGTTTTATTTACTGACATTAATTTTCACGTCTGACCGCTTGCATGATGATGAGTTTCTTTCAATACTGGCCTATCTGGGGTGGCAGGTAGCCGAAAGGTTTCTGGATCGAATCCCTGAGCTGACAATGTAAAAATCTGTCGTTCTGCCCCTGAACAAGGCAGTTAACCCACTGTTCCCCGGTAGGCCGCCATTGTAAATACGAATTTGTTCTTAACTGACTTGCCTAGTTAAATAAAGGTAAAAAAATCTGGGTGTTGTTTTTTCCTCACCTGAATGATCTGAATCTAGGATTACAGAGACTCTCCGCAACTATATTCAATGTGCGGGACAAAATTGAGGCTATGATTAAGAAGCACTTCTCTGTCTGCATTAACAAGGACAACACACAGGTCTTTCCGTCATTGTATGATTTTTTGCGTGCAAATGAACTCAAGCTTACGGACAATGTCAAGTGTGATATAGCGAAGCACCTGAGTGAGTTGGGTGCGCAATTACACAGGTACTTTCCCGAAATGGATGACACAAACAACTGGATTCGTTTTCCCTTTCATGCCCTGCCTCCAGTCCACATACCGATATCTGAATAAGAGAGCCTCATTGAAATTGCAACAAGCGGTTCTGTGAAAATTGAATTTAATCAGAAGCCACTGGCAGATTTCTGGATTGGGTTGCGCTCAGAGTATCTTGCCTTGGCAAATCGCGCTGTTAAGACACTGATGCATTTTGCAACCACGTACCTATTTGAGAGTGGATTCTCGGCCCTCACTACCATGAAAACTAGTTTTCCAGACTGTGTGTGGAAAATTATTTAAGACTGAGACTCTCCAATACAACCCAACATTGCAGAGTTATGTGCATCCTTTCAAGCACACCCTTCTCATTAATCAGTGTAAAAAAGGAAATGTTGCTTACTTGTTGAGCAAAAACAAGTCTGTAATGCATCCTGATATCTTTGCTTGCTGGTTCAGTTGTAATGTTGTGTACTGACGACAAAAAGGAGTCAGGCGCAGGAGAGTTGAGATGCGTGGAAACCAAAGTATTTAATAAGTCACCAGTACTAAACAAAGTACAAAGGTGTAGGCAAAATACTGTCCACGAAAAATATAAACACGGGCGAATAAATAAAACACCCGGAATAACAAACATAGCCGTACAAAATTACACAGACTGAACAAACGAATAATCACTCACAAGGACAAGAAGGAAAACAGAGGAATAAATACACACAGACTGATGAGGGGGAATAGGCAACAGGTGTGAAAAGGAAACAAGGCAAAACCAATGGATAACGAAAAAAGGAGCGGTGATGACTAGTAAACCGGTGACGTCGACCGCCGAACACCACCCGAACAAGGAGAGGGGCCGACTTCGGCGGAAGTCGTGACATCAGTAGGGCCCTCCAAAGACAACTTCAGGTCTTGACAGGTGGTCTTGCAGTCAGCAACCATCTTCTGGGAGACAGACTGCTCACTCTGAACAAGTGCTTGCCTGTGCAAGCTCTCTTTTTGATGAGAGGCATTAGATCATTCTTCTTGTATGACTGGTGGAGGAGAGATAGGCGTGTTCTACTGATGCTGAAAGACAAATTCCAGAGACATATATTTTAGCATTATTATACAACAGATAGCCGTAATCACCGTCAGACACACCCGACTAACTTGCTGGGTAATGTAATCATACGAAGTGGAGTCTTATGCTAGCTAAACAATTAACCATAATCCCAATCCATAGAGTACTAGCAATACAAACCGATTGTCATAGCTAATATTAGGCTATAACTAACTGAGATAACATTACATCTATGATCTGTATAGTAATCTTATCTAGCAAGCTAGCCACCTAACGTCAGCTAGCTAGCTAACAGTAAGCTTTAACTTGCAATGGAAACTACTAAATTCTAAACGTATAATAACTGTAGCTACTCTTACCAGTATACATGAATGAATGCTTCACAGCAGACTGCAAACCCTTTTGTTAACCTCTTAGGGCTAGGGGGCAGTGTTCGGAAGTACGGAGAGTCTGACGTGCCCAAAGTAAACTGCCTGTTACTCAGGCCCAGAAGCTAGGATATGCTAGCGTCCCACCGATCCCTAAGAAGTTAAATAAAAAGTTGTGTGTAATTTCCGTTTTGTTTGTACAGCTTGCTTGGTCCGTTGTGTCAAGCCACTCTGGTTCACATTGTCTGATTCATTTTCAGAGTCAGAGAGTCAGCATGGTACGATCGTCCTCCTGAAAGTAGTCCATCACAACTTATTCTCACTGAACTTTGTTGATAGTACCTGATAAAGTGTAGACCTCCACAAGTCTGGTTCATCCTTGGGAGAAATTTCCAAATGCCTGAAGGTACCACGTTCATCTGTACAAACAATAGTGCGCAAGTTTAAACACCATGGGACCACGCAGCCTTCATACCGCTCAGGAAGGAGACGCGTTCTGTCTCCTCGAGATGTCCGTACTTTGTTGCGAAAAGTGCAAATCAATCCCAGAACAACAGCAAAGGACCTTGTGAAGAAATTCTGGAGGAAACAGGTACAAAAGTATCTATATCCACAGTAAAACGAATCCTATATCGACATAACCTGAAAGGCACTCAGCAAGGAAGAAGCCACTGCTCCAAAACCGACATAAAAAAGACAGACTATGGGAGGAAAAAGGGGGAGGCTTGCAAGCCGAAGAACACCATCACATCCGTGAAGCACGGGGGTGGCAGCATCATGTTGAGGGGGTGCTTTGCAGCAGGAGGGACTGGTGCACTTCACAAAATAGATGGCATCATGGGGCAGGAAAATTATGTGGATATATTGAAAGAACATCAAGACATCAGTCAGGAAGTTAAAGCTTGGTCGCAAATGGGTCTTCCAAATGGACAATGACCCCAAGCAGACTTCCGAAGTTGTGGCAAAATGTCTTAACAGCGAGTAACTTCTAGTAAGTCACTGGTAACTAACAGCCAGTAACTTACTGACAACCAGATGGAATTTGCGGCACCACTGAAAAGTTGTTTACCGAGTTACTATCTCCCGATTTAAACTCTAAATATTATCTAAATATCTCTTACATCAATAACAGTCACTTATTAATTGTTTCCTCATATCAGTCTCATTCTGAACGTCATTTACTTCGTAAATCTGCACAAACCATAACCTAAGTGATGAATCAGCGATACACAAATTGGCTTGATTATTTTTTACTAACTAACTAAATAATCACACAGAAATACAGTTGAAGTCGGAAGTTTACATACACTCAGGTTGGAGTCATTAAAACTCGTTTTTCAACCACTCCACAAATTTCTTGTTAACAAACTATAGTTTTGGCAAGTCGGTTAGGACATCTACTTTGTGCATGACACAAGTCATTTTTCCAACAATTGTTTACTTACAGATAGGCTAATTGACATCATTTGAGTCAATTGGAGGTGTACCTATGGATGTATTTCAAGGCCTACCTTCAAACTCAGTGCCTCTTTGCTTGACATCATGGGAAAAACTAAAGAAATTAGCCGACCTCAGAAAAACGCACAAATATCACACCCCCTAGACATGCTAAACTCTCACCATTACAATAACAAGGGGGGTTATCATTTTGGGGGGGTATGATATTTCTGTGTCTGTAATGTTCTCACTCATCATTATTCACGATTCATTCAGGAATATCCATAATCATGTAGCATCCACATTAATGGACAAGTGATTATGAACATATTCTATTTTTGTGTACAATAAAAGTGACTACAAAATGACACAGTAAATGATTTACCATTCATTTCTATTGGGCACAAAATAATCTAAAACACAATCAAACAAACAGCAAATACTGTATTTCTGTCACGACTTCCGCCGAAGTCGGCCCCTCTCCTTGTTCGGGCGGTTTGTTTTGCCTTGTTTCTCAGTTCACACCTGTTGCCTATTCCCCCTCATCAGTCTGCGTGTATTTATTCCTCTGTTTTCCTTCTTGTCCTTGAGTGATTGTTCGTTTGTTCAGTCTGTGTGTTTTGGACGGCTATGTATATTATTCCGGCTATGTATATTATTCCGGGTGTTTTGTTTATTCGCCCGTGTTTATATTTTTCGTGGACAGTATTTTGCCTACACCTTTGTACTTTGTTTTGTACTGGTGGCTTATTAAATACTTTGGTTTCCACGCATCTCAACTCTCCTGTGCCTGACTCCTTTTTGTCGTCAGTACACAGCAGTAACAATATCCAACAAATTTGTAAAGTCACAAGCTTGATGTAGTCATTGAGTGCTATGAATATGGGACTAAATACTTTTACTACTTTAACAGGGGACTATGTACAGCAAGTGGCTGTCATTTCTTAACGGTTCACCCGGTAAGGATGCAAATATCCTGAAATGAAAGCTGAATGTCTGCACGTTAACCTCATAGTCAAACTTTTGGAATATAGAGCCAAAAGAAGAGAAAATCCATTACTGGCCCAATAACTACGGTGGGCACTGTAGCTCCAGGAAATGCGATAATCTGGTCATTCCATCTCTCTCACATCCCCCAGCCGTCTCCCAACTCTAAGCTCTCCCTTCTTCCCCCTCCTCTTCACCCTCTCTCTCTAATTCTTCTTCTCTCCCCTTCTCCTCATCATTCCCTTCTCCCCCTCTCACCTTCTCAGAACCCACTCCTTGAGTCTAATGGCTATTTAATAAGCCAAGAGCCAAGGAAGGGTCGGGAATGACATTACTGAAAAGGTACACAGCAAAATGGCCAGTGTTAGCTAGTGTTGATTTTTCACTGTAACATTTCAAGTGTTGATTCAGGAGTTAAATTAACACACAGTGGTGTAAAAGAAGCCTAATGTTGTACCAGTTTAAGTGGTGTATGGTTATGTTAATTAAAGTTTGAGCATGTCCGCTGCCAGTTCTAAAGTCTGTAAATGCTTATTTGAGGTGTTATTTCACAACACTAAATGAGCACTGTCAGAGTTAATTTAACACTGTTGTCACGTCCTGGCCTGGGATAGCAGGCTGGCTTATCATTTGTGTTTTGGTTAGGAGGGGTTTTTGGTTCTAGGTGGTTATTTCTATGTTTGGGTTTGATGGTTCCCAATTAGAGGCAGCTGATTGTCGCTGCCTCTAATTGGGAACCTTATATATGTTTGTTATTTTCTACTGTGTGTGCGTGGTCGCGTGCGTGCGTGGTCGGTATTTATTGCATATTTGTACGTTCCACTTCTTGTTATTAAACATGTGGAATGGAAATCGCGCTGCATCTTGGTCCGCTCATTATCAAACACACACATGTTTATGATGTTCCATTTAGCCATTGCAACGAGCCAGACACCAGCCTCCACTGGCCTGCAGCGCCACCTCCCAGCAGAGCTCTGAGTGATGCTTAGGGTTGCAACATTGTGGTAAATTGCCCAAGATTCCATGGTTTTCCAGAAATCCCTGTTGCAGGATTCCTGCATTTCCTGCTTATTCCCTCTTAATTCCTGGAAACTTCAAAACTATATTTCTGTAAAAACAATGATTTTTCTTTGCATCCCTAGTGATGCTACTGCTGCTGCCTCTACCCTGGTGGTCTTACCAATCTGTGAAAGAAGGAAGCAATAACATCCAGGGGGGTGTCAGCTGCTTCCATTTAAGACGTTGTATCACAAGTCCGACAGACAGGCCGCTGAGCCGGGTGAGTGAGAATCGGATTGGGGAAAGAGGGGGGAGGGAGAGGAGGAGAGGGTGGAGTATAGGGAGGTCCTCCTGTCCCAAACCAGACACTGGGGAGCTCAGGATGTCACCCGCCTCGCCTTCTGCCAGGCTTTGAGTGACATTGATGGGAGCCAGGGGCTGAGGAATCCGCCACTTCCGCTCCCTCCTCCCCAATTCCCTGAGTCTCTTAGAGACTGTGACATGAGCAGGAGCTGTCTCTCTGTCTCTGTACAAGGCATCTCTCTCTACTCTTTCTCTCTCTATGGCACTGGAAGATGATGTGTCGTTATTTCTGTAGTGTTGTTACTGATATGTCAAGGAGCAATTGAAATGACTGACATGACAAGCTAGAGCTGTACTCTTCACTGGGACTTCACTCCGCTGTCGTAGAATTACAACATTATGTTAAATCTCATTACTTTTATAATAGAATGTAATTCTATATTAGTACTCACACTGTCTGTTTTTCTTAGAGGCAACAGACTAGGTTTCTTAGGACTCATGTGTCTGTGTAAAGAGAGAAGCCTCTGAGATTTAACATTGACAGAACTTTATGATGGCTTGGTGATGAGACAACATTCCATGATTAGTGTCTGTGTGCCTGTCTGTTGGTAACAGGGAGAACCAATCTCCAGTTTATTTAAGGAAAGGATTTAGTATTCTAGGTTGCATTAGGATTTTTGTATAAGCATGCAGTAAATGATCTAGAGACAGATATTTGGCGCCATATAAATCTTGATGTCTGTTGGGTGAGAGCACAATGTACCTTTGGTATAATTTCAACGTTTCTGTTCTTTGTCGCAAGGACTCAGGAAGACTATAAAGAGTTGTAACCGAATCCTGTTTATTTGGGCTTTAACTCTACACCATTGGGTGATTGTTAACATTCCATTACTGCAGTAGTTACTAATAAAGTTTAATTGTTTTGAAGAAATCTAAAAGTCTCTCCTTTGATTAGAATAATTCCACGACACTGCTTAACAGCCATAGAATGGGAATATACAGTATCATGCAATGGATATTTATCCACTGCTTAAGAAAATATAGTAGACATTTCCATACATTTCCATGCTTAAGTAGTACTAGAAAATTATATTTCCTAAAAGAAAATGTGTGTGCTGCGTCAGCTGTACCCTCTGGGACAATTGAAAAAGTTGCTTGTAATCTTCCTTGTCTGCAGGATAAACCAACCCTGAGTGTGCTGTCCTTCCTACATGCCTTGATGGGATCTCCACTCCCATTCGAGGTTGATGGAAACCTCACATCTCCCCAGCTTATAAGGTAAGGAAAACAACATAATAACTCCATATTTCTACAAACAAATCAAACATCATTTTTAATGTTTCCTTAGGTATTCTTTTATGTATATTTACTATAATATTTCGACCGGATTGTAGCCTGAACGATAAGAAAGGAAAACAGTGGAGCGCCTTTTCGACTTCTTGGCGCCTGCAAAAGCTTGTTGACATCTGAGCTCCCTTTACCATATTCTCTCCCTATCCGTTCTGGTCAGGGCTAACGTTTCCTGGTTTTGTATAGAGACTGTTGACATCTAGTGGAAGCCATAGGTACTGAAATCTCGGAGCTGCTTGCCTTTGAAATAAATAGGGAGACTGTCAAACAGAGCCAATGTGACAAAAAACAGTAATTGCGGATGGATTTTTCTCTGGTTTTCGCCTCCTACAGTGGGGCAAAAAAGTATTTAGTCAGCCACAAATTGTGCAAGTTCTCTCACTTAAAAAGATGAGAGAGGCCTGTAATTTTCATCATAGGTACACTTCAACTATGACAGACAAAATGAGGAAAGAAAATCCAGAAAATCACATTGTAGGATTTTTAATGAATTTATTTGCAAATTATGGTGGAAAATAAGTATTTGGTCACATACAAACAAGCAAGATTTCTGTCTCTCACAGACCTGTAACTTCTTCTTTAAGAGGCTCCTCTGTCCTCCACTCGTTACCTGTATTAATGGCACCTGTTTGAACTTGTTATCAGTATAAAAGACACCTGTCCACAACCTCAAACAGTCACACTCCAAACTCCACTATGGCCAAGACCAAAGAGCTGTCAAAGGACACCAGAAACAAAATTGTAGACCTGCACCAGGTTGGGAAGACTGAATCTGCAATAGGTAAGCAGCTTGGTTTGAAGAAATCAACTGTGGGAGCAATTATTAGGAAATGGAAGACATACAAGACCACTGATAATCTTCCTCGATCTGGGGCTCCACGCAAGATCTCACCCCGTGGGGTCAAAATGATCACAAGAACGGTGAGCAAAAATCCCAGAACCACACGGGGACCTAGTGAATGACCTGCAGAGAGCTGGGACCAAAGTAACAAAGCCTACCATCAGTAACACACTACGCCGCCAGGGACTCAAATCCTGCAGTGCCAGACGTGTCCCCCTGCTTAAGCCAGTACATGTTCAGGCCCGTCTGAAGTTTGCTAGAGAGCATTTGGATGATCCAGATGAGGATTGGGAGAATGTCATATGGTCAGATGAAACCAAAATAGAACTTTTTGGTAAAAACTCAACTCGTCGTGTTTGGAGGACAAAGAATGCTGAGTTGCATCCAAAGAACACCATACCTACTGTGAAGCATGGGGGTGGAAACATCATGCTTTGGGGCTGTTTTTTTGCAAAGGGACCAGGACGACTGATCCGTGTAAAGGAAAGAATGAATGGGGCCATGTATCGTGAGATTTTGAGTGAAAACCTCCATCAGCAAGGGCATTGAAGATGAAACGTGGCTGGGTCTTTCAGCATGACAATAATCCCAAACACACCGCCTGGGCAATCTAAGGAGTGGCTTCAGAAGAAGCATTTCAAGGTCCTGGAGTGGCCTAGCCAGTCTCCAGATCTCAACCCCATAGAAAATCTTTGGAGGGAGTTGAAAGTCCGTGTTGCCCAGCGACAGCCCCAAAACATCACTGCTCTAGAGGAGATCTGCATGGAGGAATGGGCCAAAATACCAGCAACAGTGTGTGAAAACCTTGTGAAGACTTACAGAAAACGTTTGACCTCTGTCATTGCCAACAAAGGGTATATAACAAAGTATTGAGATAAACTTTTGTTATTGACCAAATACTTATTTTCCACCATAATTTGCAAATAAATAAATTAAAAATCCTACAATGTGATTTTCTGGATTTCTTTTTCTCATTTCGTCTGTCATAGTTGAAGTGTACCTATGATGAAAATTACAGGCCTCTCTCATCTTTTTAAGTTGGAGAACTTGCACAATTTATGGCTGACTAAATACTTTTTTGCCCCACTGTATATAATGTCACTCACAGACATTATGTTAACACTTTTAGAAACTTCAGAGTGTTTCCCATCCAATAGTACTAATTATGTGCATATCCTATTTTCTGGGCCTGAGTGGGAGGCATTTTACTTTGGGCACGCCATACTCTCCAAAACCGTCACCTCGGGAGCCGCTCCCTAAGAAGTTAACCTGTTTGAGCGCTCGGGGGCAGTATTTTGAAGTTCGGATGAAAAACGTGCCCAAAGTAAACTGCCTGTTACTCAGGCCCTCCGTAAGAGGTTAAACAGGTCAACATTCACAAAGCCACTGGGCCAGACAGATTACCAGGACGTGTACTCAAAGCATGGGTGGACCAACTGTCAAGTGCCTTCACTGACATTTTCAACCTCTCCCTGACCGAGTCTGCAATACCTACATGTTTCAAGCAGACCACTATAGTCCCTATGTCCAAGGAAGCGAAGGTAACCTACCTCAATGATTACCACCCCATGTCACTTCACGTCGGTATCCATGAAGCGCTTTGAAATGGTCATGGCTCACATCAACAGCATCGTCCCGGACACCCTAGACCCAATTTAATTTGCATACCGCCCCAACAGATCCACAGATGATGCAATCTCAATCATACTCCACACTGCCCTTTCTCACCTGGACAAAAATAACACCCATGTGAGAATGCTGTTCATTGACTACAGCTCAGTGTTCAACACCATATTGCCCACGAAGCTCATCACTAAGCTAAGGACTCTGGGACTAAACACCTCCCTCTGCAACTGGATCCTGGACTTCCTGACGGGCAGCCTCCAAGTGGTAAGAGTAGGCAACAACACGTCTGCCACACTGATCCTTAACAATTGGGTCCCTCAGGGGTGTGTATTTAGTCCCCTCCTGTATTCCCTGTTCACCCACGACTGCATGGCCGAACGCGACTCCAACACCATCATTAAGTTTGCTGGCGACAAAACAGTGGTAGGCCTGATCACTGACAGCGATGAGATGGCCTATAGGGAGGAGGTCAGAGAATTGGCACTGTGGTGCCAGGACAACAACCTCTCCCTCAACGTGAGTAAGACAAAGCAGCTAATCGTGGACTACAGGAAAAGCCGGCCGAACAGGCCCCCATTAACATCGACGGGGCTGTAGTGGAGCGGGTGAAGAGTTTCAAGTTCCCCAGATCCTCAAAAGGTTCTACAGCTGCACCATCGAGAGCATCCTGACCGGTTGCATCACCGCCTGGTATGGCAACTGCTTGGCATCTGACCGTAAGGCACTACAGAGGGTAGTGCGTACGGCCCAGTACATCACTGGGGCCAAGCTCCCTGCTATCCAGGACCTATACAATAGGCTGTGTCAGAAGAAAGCCCATAGAATTGTCAGAGACTCCAGTCACCCAAGTTATAGACTGTTTTCTCTTCTACCGCACGGCAAGCGGTACTGGAGTGCCAAGTCTACGACTAAAAGGCTCCTCAACAGCTTCTACCTCTAAGCCATAAGACTGCTGAACAATTAATAAAATTGCCACCAGACAATTTACATTGACCACCCCCGCCCCTTTGCACACTGACTTGGTACCGGTGCCCCCTGTCTGTAGCCTCGTTATTGTTATTATGTTACTTTGTATTATTACTTTTTATTTTAGTCCACTTATTTTTTCTTAACTCTTCTTGAACTGCACTGTTGGTTAATGGGCTTGTAAGTAAGCATTTCACGGTAAAGTCTACACTTGTTGTATACAGCGCATGTGACAAATAAAGTTGATTTGATTTGAACTTTAAGAGGGTGTGAACAATGCTGAATGGATGTAGACAAAGGAGAGCTCTCCAGCAGGTACCAAAACATTCAAAGGCTCATTTCTCAAAAGTGAGTTTACAAGTTTATCAACTTTCAAAGCATTATTACTTTCCCATTGTTCCTCAAAAACTGCAGTGTATTATATACCATTTTGTAGCTCTGAGTCTCTACTTTTATCCAATGTAAAAAAACAATTTCAAATTTTGCTACATAAGACCGATTTGAGCTGGTCAGTCACATTTTCGTGCGTGTGCTGTCTTTTCAGAAATGGCGCACACAAATATTTAGTGTTAAATTGACGCAACGGTCATAAATTAGGTCCCTGAAGTCTTTGTAAATGCTTAGATAAAGCATGTGACAATAACGACTTGTGAATAATATTGTAACATCCTTAATAACCCAACACTGAGCGACCTCTGGGCATAATGGTTAAAAAATACTGTATTGGTGCAAACTATAATACACTTCCTAGTGTTTACCAAAGGGTAACACTTTACTTGACACCCAGGGTCCTTACCTGTCATAATATGGTCATAACACTGCCATGACCCATATAGTTACACCTGTTGTGACATTATATTGCGTTATTTTCTGGCTGGTTATGAAACGTACATAAGTGTCAAAACCCACAGGTTTTCCCTGCCAAGAAGTTTCCTTTCGTTTAAAAGTTAGTTTTTTAAATCCGTTGTTGTTGTTGTTGTAATGGATTCTTTACAGTCATGTTTTTCATCAGATTTTAAATACACTTTACGACACCATCCTGTGTCATTTTAATTGGACTAAGAATATACACTTTATGACACTGTCAAGACACATTATGACCATCATAATCGTAATAGCCAGATAGGCCTATCACGTACATGCCCTTATTTCAGTCATCTGTCAAAAATATTGAAATCTGCTATTGAAATTTCCAAGATGGCGTAGCAGTTAGACGTGTATTTGTCTTGTCCTGTGTAAATATCGTCTTTATAATATTTTTATATATTTTCTTCACATATCTTTTTATATGTGCTCTCTAAAATCCAACTTCAAAACACTCTCCTGCAACCTGCCTCACCCAATGTGGTGCGGATCTGTGGTTTTTTGTTGTTGTTTTTTTCCGAATCTGGTCAAATAACAACTAGCTAACGTTAGTATTTAGCTTACTATTGCTAGCGGGCATCAGCTAACCTTCAGCTCGGAAAAGCTCTCGCCCCTCGTATAACACGACTAAACCTGAGCTTACCGGACCTATTTTTATTTATTTTTTCCCTCCATATCCCCGGATCCCTACCGCAAGTTGGACATTTTTCAACTGGATCTTGCAGCTAGCTAGCAGCTACCTGAGTGCCATCGGCTAACGTCGGTCTCATAGCAATACACCAATTAGCCTGAAGCTAGCCCTTGCCCGACTCATCTCCCGGCTGACTGAGGAGTCTCAGCACGCTGCTGGGCTACAACTCCTATCCGACCCGCTTCTACTGCCGGTGTGGAGACCTACCGGCCTTCTCAAGTGGACTGCCGACGTTATCTGCCCGAGGAGATATTTCAACCGGCCCTCCGACGCGACGTCACCTGAACGCCCATCAGCTAACTGCGGCCTGCTAACGCCTCGCTGTCCAGAGCATATCGGCTGCTAGCTAATTCAGGTCCATCGGACAATTTCTTGTGCCACTATACCTAGTTGTGCCAACTGGCCTGGTCCCCTTCACCACACGAAACCCCATCACAACTGGTCTACTGACGGAAACGCGTGAGGAGGCTATAAACAGACTTCCTCCGTCTTTGTTAGCCGGCCTGCTAGACGTTGCTAGCTTGTTACCCCGGCTAGCTGTCTGAATCGCCTTGTCCCCAACCAGCCTCACTACTAACTTGACCCTTATGTTCACTAGGCTAAGCATGCCTCTCCTCATTGTCAATATGCCTTGTCCATTGCTGTTCTGGTTAGTGTTTATTGCCTTATTTCACAGTAGAGCCTCTAGCCCTGCTCAATATGCCTTATCCAACCCTTTAGTTCCACCTCCCACACATGCGATGACATCACCTGGTTTAAATCTTTCTAGAGACATTATCTCTTTCATCACCACTCAATGCCTAGGTTTACCTCCACTGTATTCACGTCCTACCATACCATTGTCTGTACATTATGCCTTTAATCTATTTTATCACCCCCTGAAACCTGTTATTTTTACTCTCTGTTCCGAACGTCCTAGACGACCAGTCATTATAGCCTTTAGCCGTATCCTTATCTTACTCCTCCTCTGTTCCTCTGGTGATATAGAGGTTAATCCAGGCCCTGCAGTGCCTAGCTCCACTCCTATTCCACAGGCCCTCTCATTTGTTGACTTCTGCAACCGTAAAGCCTTGGTTTCATGCATGTCAACATTAGAAGCCTCCTCCCTAAGTTTGTTTTATTCACTGCCCTAGCACACTCTGCCAACCCGGATGTCCTAGCCGTGTCTGAATCCTGGCTTAGGAAGACCACCAGTAACACTGAAATTTCCATCCCTAACTATAACATCTTCAGACAAGATAGAACGGCCAAAGGGGCGGCGTTGCTATCTATTGCAGAGATAGCCTGCAGAGTTCTGTCTTGCTTTCCAGGTCTGTACCCAAACAATTTGAACTTTTACTTTTAAAAATCTGCCTTTCTAGAAACAAGTCTCTCATTGTTGCCGCTTGCTATAGACCACCCTCTGCCCCCAGCTGTGCTCTGGACACCATATGTGAACTGATTGCCCCCCATCTATCTTCAGAGTTCGTGCTGCTAGGTGACCTAAATTGGGACATGCTTAACACCCGGCCATCCTACAATCTAAGCTTGATGCCCTCAACCTCACACAAATCATATTTGAACCTACTAGGTACAATCCCAAAGCCGTAAACACGGGAACCCTCATAGATGTAATCCTAACTAACTTGCCCTCCAAATACACCCCTGCTGTTTTCAACCAAGATCTCAGTGATCACTGCCTCATTGCCTGCATCCGTAATGGGTTTGCAGTCAAACGATCTCCTCTCATTACTGTTAAACGTTCCCTAAAACACTTCAGCGAGCAGGCCTTTCTAATTGACCTGGCCAGGGTATCCTGGAAGGATATTGACCTCATCCCGTCAGTAGAGGATGCCTGGTTATTCTTTAAAAGTGCCTTCCTCACCATCTTAAATAAGCATGCCCCATTCAAGAAATTTAGAACCAGGAATAGATATAGCCCTTGGTTCTCTCCAGACCTGACTGCCCTTGACCAGCGCAAAAACATCCTGTGGCGTTCTGCATTAGCATCGAACAGCCCCGTGATATGCAACTTTTCAGGAAGTCAGGAACCAATACGCTGGCAGTTAGGAAAGCCAAGGCTAGCTTTTTCAAGCAGAAATTTGCCTCCTGTAACACAAACTCCAAAAAGTTCTGGGACACTGTTAAGTCCATGGAGAATAAGAGCACCTCCTCCCAACTGCCCACTGCACTGAGGATAGGAAATACTGTCACCACCGATAAACCCACAATAATTGAGAATTTCAATAAGCATTTTTCTATGGCTGGCCATGCTTTCCACCTGGCTACCCCTACCCCGGTCAACAGCCCTGCACCCCCTCAGCAACTCGCCAAAGCCTCCCCACTTCTCCTTCTCCCAAATCCAGTCAGCTGATGTTCTAAAAGAGCTGCGAAAGCTGGACCCTTACAAATCAGCCGGGCTAGACAATCTGGACCCTTTCTTTTTAAAATTATCTGCGAAATTGTTGCAACCCCTATTACTAGCCTGTTTAACCTCTCTTTCGTGACGTCTGAGATTCCCAAAGACTGGAAAGCAGCTGCGGTCATCCCCCTCTTCAAAGGGGAGACACTCTTGACCCAAACTGTTATAGGCCTATATCCATCCTTCCCTGCCTTTCTAAGGTCTTTGAAAGCCAAGTTAACAAACAAATTACCGACCATTTCAATCCCACCGTACCTTCTCCGCTATGCAATCTGGTTTCAGGGCTGGTCATGGGTGCACCTCAGCCACGCTCAAGGTCCTAAATGACATCATAACCGCCATCGTCAAGAGACATTATTGTGCAGCTGTTTTCATTGATCTGGCCAAGGCTTTCGACTCTGTCAATCACCGCATCCTTATCGGCAGACTCGACAGCATTGGTTTCTCAAATGACTGCCTCGCCTGGTTCACCACTTCTCCGACAGAGTTCAGTGTGTCAAATCAGAGGGCCTGTTGTCCGGGCCTCTGGCAGTCTCCATGGGGTGCCACAGGGTTCAATTCTTGGGCCGACTCTTTTCTCTGTATACATCAATGATGTCGCTCTTGCTGCAGGTGAGTCTCTGATTCACCTCTATGCAGACGACACCATTCTGTATACTTCTGGCCCTCTTTGGACACTGTGTTAACTACCCTCCAGACGAGCTTCAATGCCATACAACTCTCCTTCCGTGGCCTACAACTGCTCTTAAACGCAAGTAAAACTAAATGCATGCTCTTCAACCGATCGCTACCGCACCTGTCCCCGTCCAGCATCACTACTCTGGACGGTTCTGTCTTAGATTACGTGTGAAAACTACAAATACCTAGGTGTCTGGTTAGACTGTAAACTCTCCTTCCAGACTCACATCAAACATCTCCAATCTAAAATTAAATCTAGAATTGGCTTCCTATTTCGCAACAAAGCTTCCTTCACTCATGCTGCCAAACTTACCCTCAGTGAAACTGACCATCCTACCGATCCTCGACTTCGGTGATGTAATTTACAAAATAGCCTCCAATACTCTACTCAACAAACTGGATGCAGTCTATCACAGTGCCATCCGTTTTGTTACCAAAGCCCCATATACCACCCACCACTGCGACCTGTACACTCTCGTAGGCTGGCCTTCACTTTACACTCGTCGCCATATCCACTGGCTCCTGGTCATTTACAAGTCCCTGCTAGGTAAAGTCCCACCTTATCTCAGCTCGCTGGTCACCTTAGCAGCACCAACCCGTAGCACACGCTCCAGCAGGTATATCTCACTGGTCACCCCCAAAGCCAATTCCTCCTTTGGCCGACTCTCCTTCCAGTTCTCTGCTGCCAATGACTGGAACGAACTTCAAAAATCTCTGAAACTGGAGACACTTATCTCCCTCAACAGCTTTAAGCACCAGCTGTCAGAGCAGTGTACAGACCACTGTACCTGTTTATAGCCCATCTGTAAATAGCCCAACCAACTACCTCATCCCCTACCGTATTTATTTATTTATCTTGTTCCTTTGCACCCCAGTTTTTCTACATTGCACATTCATCTACTGCACAGTTTTCTTTTACCATTCCAGTGTTAAATTGCTATATTGTAATTACTCTGCCACCATGGCCTATTTATTGTCTTACCTTCCTTATCCTACCTCATTTGCACTCTTTGTATATAGATTTCTTTTTTTCCTACTGTATTATTGACTGTATGTCTGTTTTATTCCATGTGTAACTCTGTGTTGTTGTGTGTCGAACTGCTTTGCTTTATCTTGGCCAGGTCGCAGTTGTAAATGAGAACTTGTTCTCAACTTGCCTACCTGGTTAACCTCTTAGCGCGCCGATCCCTTTAGCGGGATCGTTTTCAGAGCAAACATAACGCGCCAAATTCAAAATACATATTCGTAATACATATTCGTAATATTTAACTTCGATATACAAGTGTTGCATAGCCATCAAAAGCTCTGCTTCTTGGCAATATCACTGCGTTGTCAGATTTTAAAAAGGCTTTACGGCGAAAGCACTACATTTGATTGTTTGAGGCTAGTACCTCACATATTTTCCACATTAGCATAAATTCATATCCAGCTCGGTTCTCAAAATATCCATATCACAGCTAATATAAATCGCTTACCTTTCAAATAACTTCTTCTGAGGTCTTCCCAAGTGTCCAAACAAGATAATCCATGGTTCTTTTGTTAGAAAAAGTAAATAATTATATCCATAAATATCCGTTGTTTTTGGCACGTTACGTTCAGCTACTCCACCAAGCATTGTCAGTCTACTCGCCCGCTTTACAGTGAAGGGATCGCGTTCAAATTATACCTCTCATCTTTTTCACAAACAAATCAAATATCATTAATAATGCATCCTTATGTATTCTTTTATGAATAATAGCGATCATATTTTACAAGAACGGTAAGTGAAACGTTAAAAGACGAAAAGAAAGTTGGTCGCTGGTGCCGTTCACGTTCTCGTGAACGCACGCCTGTTTACCTTTTTCCCTACCCGTAGTAATTCTCTCTCTCTAAGGATCTGGTCAGAGCTTTTTCCTCCATACCCTTTCCAGAGACTGTTGACATCTAGTGGAAGCCAAAAGTACTGCAACCTCGGTCCTATTCCCCATAGAAAAATATTACATGGGCTTCAAAATGAGAGGAGAGCAACAAAAAAATAAATTCCGGACAGAAATCTCTCTGGTTTTTGCCTGCTAAATCTGTTCTGGAATAGCCACAGACTATATCTTAATGGTTTTATAAACTTCAGAGTGTTTCCTATCCAATAGTACTAAATATGTAAATATCCTAGTTTCTGGCCATGAGTGGTAGGCATTTAACTTTGGGCACGTCAGACAGGCGAAAATTTGGAAAATGGGACCCTAGCTGGAAGAGGTTAAATAAAGGTGAAAAAATAAAAAAAATAAAAAAAAAAATCTGCTCCTGCATTCATCCCAGTTAGCAACAACAGAGCGTTGGGGTAGGTACATGTCTGACATCAATGTGCATGTAATTACAATGATGATTTATTATGGTAAAAAATAATAAAGTCATCATAGCCTATGTGCCGACAGTATGTTTATGGTGTAATGGAATGTTTTGGTTAGTGTGGTAGGTTTTGTTGGTTTTGACACTCTTTTATAGGTGTCATAAAATAATGTAATATGTGTCATGACAGTGTTATGACCACATTGTAACTGGTTATGACACGTTGTATCAGCTGTTATGACATTATGACATGGTTATGACCACGTCATAATATGTTATGACACTGGGTGTCCACCATTGGTGTAAACTACAGTATATACACTTCCTAGTGTTAAAAATATGATATGAGGTGTTATTGCGTAACAACACTAAGCAAAGTGCTTGAATGAATGAATGCGTTCCACATTGATCCACCTGTAGCTGACATTTTTTCTATATAGACTAATGATATTATCATACAGGTATATTAAAGTAAACTGTTCAACCAATAGAGTTGCCATGGTCATATCATGATATTGTCACGCCCTGATCTGTTTCACCTGTCCTTGAGATTGTCTCCACTCCCTCCAGGTGTCGCTTATTTTCCCTGGTGTATTTATCCATGTGTTTCCTGTCTCTCTGTGCCAGTTTGTCTTGTATGTTCAAGTCAACCAGCATGTTTTTCCCCGTGCTCCTGCTTTTCTATTCTCTTTTACTAGTCCTCCCAGTTTTGACCTTTGCCTGTTTTTCTGGACTCCATTCCCGCCTGCCTGACCATTCTGCCTGCCCTGACCTCGAGCCTGCCTGCCATTCTGTACCTCTGGAACTTTTGCCTGTCCATGACCATTCTCTTGCCTACCCCTTTTGGATTATCAATAAACATCTTGGACTCTAACCATCTGCCTCCTGTGTCTGCATCTGGGTCTCGCCTTGTACCCTTATAGATATAGTTCGCTACTTTTGACCAGGGCCCATAAGGTCAAAAGTAGTGCACTATATAGGTTGCCATTTTGGACGCAGACAGGGAAAGCGGTTCCATGGCGTGTATAGAATAGATGATTGTTGAGGGACTTCTCCGCCACACAAATAATCTGTCCTTCGCCACACAGCGCTTCTCTGCAACAACCAACATCGGATCAAATGCCCCTGAGGAATAGGTCACTGTTACCAATAACATGATGTTTACTCAGGTAGAATATACAGTGGGGCAAAAAAGTATTTAGTCAGCCACCAATTGTGCAAGTTCTCCAACTTAAAAAGATGAGAGAGGCCTGTAATTTTCATCATAGGTACACTTCAACTATGACAGACGAAATGAGAAAAAGAAATCCAGAAAATCACATTTAATTAATTTATTTGCAAATTATGGTGGAAAATAAACTTTTGTTATTGACCAAATACTTATCTCAATACTTTGTTATATACCCTTTGTTGGCAATGACAGAGGTCAAACGTTTTCTGTAAGTCTTCACAAGGTTTTCACACACTGTTGCTGGTATTTTGGCCCATTCCTCCATGCAGATCTCCTCTAGAGCAGTGATGTTTTGGGGCTGTCGCTGGGCAACACGGACTTTCAACTCCCTCCAAAGATTTTCTATGGGGTTGAGATCTGGAGACTGGCTAGGCCACTCCAGGACCTTGAAATTCTTCTTACGAAGCCACTCCTTCGTTGCCCGGGCGGTGTGTTTGGGATCATTGTCATGCTGAAAGACCCAGCCACGTTTCATCTTCAATGCCCTTGCTGATGGTAGGCTTTCTTACTTTGGTCCCAGCTCTCTGCAGGTCATTCACTAGGTCCCCCAGTGTGGTTCTGGGATTTTTGCTCACCGTTCTTGTGATCATTTTGACCCCACGGGGTGAGATCTTGCGTGGAGCCCCAGATCGAGGAAGATTATCAGTGGTCTTGTATGTCTTCCATTTCCTAATAATTGCTCCCACAGTTGATTTCTTCAAACCAAGCTGCTTACCTATTGCAGATTCAGTCTTCCCAACCTGGTGCAGGTCTACAATTTTGTTTCTGGTGTCCTTTGACAGCTCTTTGGTCTTGGCCATAGTGGAGTTTGGAGTGCTAGCTAGGTTCCAAACCATTAATTGGTAAACACGAGACTACTAGTGCATGATCCCCAAACAGTGTCCTCTAGGGTGTGAGAGAGGACAATACAGTGGCACTGCATTACACTAGCAGCAACTCAAGCAGAGCCTTCTCAGAATCCTGCTAGGCTATTTCTCTTTAAAAGCAACTTAAAAGTCAACCTGTTAACTAATGAATTGTTGTTAGTGATGGGACAATAGCGGGATATATAAAACCCTATCTTTATTCATTCAAATAGAGGTCTCTCTCAAACTCTCTCTCTCTAGATGATTATAAATTGCATTTTTTTCTTCTTCTCTCTCGACCCTCATCTCTTTTGAGCGAAATATTCTCTCTCTCTCCGTCTCCCTCTCACAAAGCCCAGGTTCCATCAGAGGAAGGAGACCAAATTTAAATGGAATAAATCATCCATCTGATTAAGAGAATATTCCCTGTGATGTGGAAGAAGAGAGAGTTAATATGGAGGAGATTATGAATTGGAAATGAAGAAGAGATAAATGTGACTCTTTCCTCTCTGTCCAAGCAAGGCCTTAAGTTTAATAATTTACCACCTCGGGATATAATGCTGTGGACTCATTAAACGAAGAGAAAGTTCTCTGGATGTCGATGAAGATGTCTGCTAATAGATGTGTCTTATAGAGCCATTAGACTGTCCTTTCACATTAGTGATGAATAGTGTCTAGCTGCTTCGCTTACTTCCAAGATGGCGTAGCAGTCAGACGTCTTTTGTCCTCGCCTTGTCTTGTCGTGTCCCGTGTATATTTGTATATCCTTTTCTTCGCATATATTTTTTTTACATTTTTCTTAACCTCAACTTCAACATACTCTCCTGCAATCCGCCTCACCCAATGTGGTATGGATTTGCTATTTTCTTTACTTTGAACCGGAACCCCAAACTGAAGCTAGTAGTCAGCTAGCCACTGCTAGCGGTCATCAGCTACCTTTAGCTCAGACAACTCTCGCCAGTCTGCACAGCGCCACTCAAACCCGGACAATTCTCGCCAGTCTGCACAGCGCGACTCAAACCAGAGCAAATCAGACTTATTTTTCTCCATATCTCCGGATTCCTACCGCAAGCTCTGAACCTTTTCACCTGGATCATCGCAGCTAGCTAGCTGCTATCCGAGTGGCCACTCCTGGCTAACGTCTCTGTCCCGAAGCAAGAACCAATTAGCCTGGAGCTAACCTTTGCTAGGTCTATCTCCCGGCTAGCCGAAGAGGTCCATCAGCCACTCCCTGGGCTACAATACCTATTTTGCCAATTTGCCTGGACCCCCGCCAACCCATCACGACTGGACCACCGACGTAATTCGCCCAAGGGTTTTTTTCAACTGGCTCCTCCGACGCGACGTCCCCCTAATGCCCATCTGCTAGCCTGCTAGCCGCGGCCCGCTAGCTTTCTAGAGCATATCGGACTGTTAGCTTAAGAGGCCTATCGGACAAATTCAATGGCCACTATACCTATTTTGCCAATTGGCCTGGACCTTTTTACCACATGGAGCTCTGCTGATCCACGACGACTGGTCTGACGTCGAAACAGCACGAGGGAGATACAACAGACTTCTTCCGTCGCAAAGTCCCTCTAAGGCCCTTCTGCTAGCTTGCTAGCCCTGGCCCGCTAGCTGCCTGAATCGCTGTGTCTCCGGACCGCTGAGCCACTCACAGGACCCCTATGATCACTCGGCTACGCATGCCTCTCTCTATTGTCAATATGCCTTGTCCATTGATGTTTTAGTTAGTAATTATTGCCTTTTTCACTGTAGAGCCTCTACCCCTGCTCAATATGCCTTAGTTAACTTCTTAGGGAGCGGCAGCATAGGTGACGGTTTTGGAGAGTCTGGCATGCCCAAAGTAAAATGCCTGCCACTCAGGCCCAGACAATAGGATATGCACATAATTAGTACTATTGGATAGGAAACACTCTGAGGTTTCTAAGAGTGTTAAAATAATGTATGTGAGTATAACAGAACTGATATAGCAGGCGAAAACCAGAAGAACATCCATCCGGGATTACTGTTTTTTTGTGACCTTTGCTCTGCTCTTTTTTTTGTAAATGACCTTCTCCAGTGTGCCTATTCATTTGTATTTTACCTAGGACTGAGACTGCAGTACCTATGGCTTCCACTAGATGTCAAGTCTCTATACAAAGCCTGGAAGCTGTAGCAGTGAGCAGAACGGATAGGAAGAGGAAGTAGTCAGGGGACCACTTTTGTCAACAACATTTGACGCGCGCTAGATTGTGAGCGCGCCCCAGTTTATTTTCCTTTCCTATTGTTCACGTTATCGTCCGGTTTAAATATTACAGTAAATATACATAAAATGATACCTAAGGATACATTAAAAATGATGTTTGATTTGTTTGTAGAAAGTGTATAATTTGAACGTGTTCTCTTCACGGTTCAATGGGCGACTCAACGGTGGATTTTCTGATCATAACGCGCCAACCAAACGGATATAATAAATGACTTTTTCTAACAAAAGAACCATTGGATATCTTCGTTAGACAGTTGGGAAGCCCTCAGCAGAAGTTCTTTGAAAGGTAAGTGATATTTTTTAGCTCTTATATGGGTTTTGTGTGACCCGCGATGGATATGAATTTATGCTAATGCATAAATATTAGAGGTGCTATCCTCAAACAATCAAATGTTTTGCTTTCGCAACACTTGTATATTGATGAATTTTTTATAATTCAACTTTGGGATTTTGAATTTGCCGCCTTACATTTCACCGGGTACTGTCGGGATTGGCCTGCTAGCGCGCCGGTGCTCCCGAAGTAGTTAACAAAAAGCTGCAGTCAGTTTAAGAATGGTTGGCAAGAAATAAATTAGTTGTAAGTATTGCTTAAACTAAAAACAATTGTAATTGGGACAAATCATTCACCTAACCCTAAACCTCAAATAATTATTGTAATGAATAACGTGGAAATTGAGAAAGTTTAGGAGACTAAACTGCTTAGAGTAACCCTGAATTGTAAACTGTCATGGTCAAAACATGTTGATGCAACAGTAGTTAAAATGGGGAGAAGTCTGTCCATAATAAAGTGCTACTCTGCCTTCTTAAAAGTTGCGGATTACTCCGGCACACCTTGCGTGCTGCAGCAGCATTTTGTGGCACATCATTTACTGCAAGTTATTGCTAGTTTGACCACCAGAGGGCGTCTTTGAGAAGCATTTGAATGTATTCCAAATTGGCATTACCAGACATTTTTTGAAATTTGGCTTAATTCATTTGATTAATATTATGGTGTTTCTATTCAGAGAAAAATGAAAAACGAAACCCTCAGGGTTTCCGTCAGGATGGGATGGAAAATATGGTGCTGTACAACATGACGGTCGGGAGTAGGCTACAGGATTGGAGGATTCTAAAGTGTTTGCCTTCATTAGAAAACTTTGTTCCAATATTTCTGTAAATCAGTGATATTTTTTCCCATAGTAATTTGTTATGGATCCATAACTAAATCAACATCTGCATTTTCAAAGAGTATTTTTTTATCATTACTTCATTAAAACTTCTTAGGGATCAGTGGTGCGCTAGCTCCCCACTCCCGACACTACCAGGTGAAATGCAAGGCGCCAAATTCAAAATACAAAAGTTGAATTATTAAACATCCACCAATATACAAGTGTTTCATACTCATCAAAAGCTCTGTTTCTTGGCAATATCACAGCGTTGTCAGATTTCAAAAAGGCTTTACGGCGAAAGCAGCACAAATTAATGAGCATTTGACGTCAGGCGATAACCAGCTCCGATTTCCGGTCACAACTAGTAGACTTGTTTACGTGCTGCTGTGCGTTTTGTTGCTAACCTAACTTTGCTACCTGCCAGCTTTACGGATTTTACCGTAATTACGCTTTATCTGGACGTGTTTCGTCAGGACCTCCACCAACCGAAGCTAAGTAGTAACATTAACATGATGCCTTCTAATTGTAGTCGCTGTACAGGAGAACGGTCGCCTTAAGGCAAGGATAGCTGTGCTGCAAGCCCAGCTTCAGACGCAATCGTTAGGCAAGGGAAATGTAAGTGTAGGAAAGGATGAAACAGCGTCTGTGCCACCAGTAAGTACAGATAGTAGTATAAATCCCCTCGCACAGTCCCCGCAGCCGGACAATTTTCTCACAGCTTCTGGAAGGAAATGCTGTAGCAATGCTCAACCGGTGTCGCTCATTCAGCCGACAGAAACTTTCAACCGGTTTTCCCCATTAAGCGGCGGGTCGGAGTCAGAGGACGAGCTTTCTCTGGTCTCTACTCCTCCCGTTACGAGGTCTGAGACGCCGAGACCTCCCACCATTAGCTCTGACAAATTGAAAACTCGAGTCATTGGCGACTCCATTACTCGCAGTATTAGACTTGAAACGAATCATCCAGCGATCATACACTGTTTACCAGGGGGCAGGGCTACCGATGTTAAGGCTAATCTGAAGATGGTGCTGGCTAAAGCTAAATCTGGCGAGTGTAGAGAGTATTGAGATATTGTTATCCATGTCGGCACCAACGATGTTAGGATGAAACAGTCAGAGGTCACCAAGCGCAACATAGCTTCAGTGTGTAAATCAGCTAGAAAGATGTGTCGGCATCGAGTAATTGTCTCTGGCCCCCTCCCAGTTAGGGGGAGTGATGAGCTCTACAGCAGAGTCTCACAACTCAATCGCTGGTTGAAAACTGTTTTCTGCCCCACACAAAAGATAGAATTTGTAGATAATTGGCCCTCTTTCTGGGACTCACCCACAAACAGGACCAAGCCTGGCCTGTTGAGGAGTGACGGACTCCATCCTAGCTGGAGGGGTGCTCTCATCTTATCTATGGACATAGACAGGGCTCTAATTCCTCTAGCTTCACAATGAGATAGGGTGCAGGCCAGGCAGCAGGCTGTTAGCCAGCCTGCCAGCTTAGTGGAGTCTGCCACTAAGCACAGTCAGTGTGGTCAGCTCAGCTATCTCTATTGAGACTGTGTCTGTGCCTCGACCTAGGTTGGGCAAAACTAAACATGGCGATGTTCGCCTTAGCAATCTCACTAGAATAAAGACCTCCTCCATTGCTGCCATTATTGAAAGAGATTGTGATACCTCACATCTCAAAATGGGGCTACTTAATGTTAGATCCCTCACTTCCAGGGCAGTTCTAGTCAATGAACTAATCACTGATCATAATCTTGATGTGATTGGCCTGACTGAAACATGGCTTAAGCCTGATGAATTTATTGTGTTAAATGAGGCCTCACCTCCTGGTTACACTAGTGACCATATCCCCCGCGCATCCCGCAAAGGCAGAGGTGTTGCTAACATTTACAAAAAACAAAACGATGTTTTCGTCTTTTGAGCTTCTAGTCATGAAATCTATGCAGCCTACTCAATCACTTTTTATAGCTACTGTTTACGGGCCTCCTGGGCCATATACAACGTTCCTCACTGAGTTCCCTTGTAGTCATGGCAGACAATATTCTAATTTTTGGTGACTTTAATATTCACATGGAAAAGTCCACAGACCCACTCCAAAAGGCTTTTGGAGCCATTATCGACTCTGTCGGTTTTGTACAACATGTCTCCGGACCTACTCACTGCCACAGTCAGTCCCGTGGAATAAATGTTGTGGATCTTAATGTTTTTCCTCATAATCCTGGACTATCGGACCACCATTTTATTACGTTTGAAATCGCAACAGATAATCTGCTCAGACCCCAATCAAGGATCATCAAAAGTCGTGCTATAAATTCTCAGACATCCCAAAGATTCCTAGATGCCCTTCCAGAATCCTTCCACCTACCCAAGGATGTCAGAGTACAAAAATCAGTTAACCACCTAACTGAGGAACTCAATGTAACCTTGCGCAATACCCTAGATGCAGTCGCACCCCTAAAAACAAAAAACATTTGCCATAAAAAACGACCTCCCTGGTATTTAGAAAATACCCGAGCTCTGAAGCAAGCTTCCAGAAAATTGGAACGTAAATGGCGCCACACCAAACTGGAAGTCTTCCGACTAGCTTGGAAAGACAGTGCCGTGCCGTATCGAAGAGCCCTCACTGCTGCTCGATCATCCTATTTTTCCAAGTTAATTGAGGAAAATAAGAATAATCCAAAATTTATTTTTGATACTGTCGCAAAGCTAACTAAAAAGCAGCATTCCCCAAGAGAGGATGGCTTTCACTTTAGCAGTGATTCATTCATGAACTTCTTTGAGGAAAAGATCATGATCATTAGAAAGCAAATTACGGACTCCTCTTTAAATCTGTGTATTCCTCCAAAGCTCAGTTGTCCTGAGTCCACACAACTTTGCCAGGACATAAAATCAAGAGAGACACTCAAGTTTTTTAGTACCATATCTCTTGACACATTGATGAAAATAATCATGGCCTCTAAACCTTCAAGCTGCATACTGGACCCTATTCCAATTAAACTACTGAAAGAGCTGCTTCCTGTGCTTGGCCCTCCTATGTTGAACATAATAAACAGCTCTCTATCCACCCGATGTGTACCAAACTCACTAATAGTGGCAGTAATAAAGCCTCTCTTAAAAAAGCCAAACCTTGACCCAGAAAATATAAAAAACTATTGGCCTATATTGAATCTTCCATTCCTCTCAAAACTTTTGAAAAAGCTCTTGCACAGCAACTCACTGCCTTCCTGAAGACAAACAATGTATATGAAACGCTTCAGTCTGGTTTTAGACCCCATCATAGCACTGAGACTGCACTTGTGATGGTGGTAAATGACCTTTTAATGGCGTCAGACCGAGGCTCTGCAACTGTCCTCGTGCTCCTAGACCTTAGTGCTGCTTTTGATACCATCGATCACCACATTCTTTTGGAGAGATTGGAAACCCAAATTGGTCTACATGGACAAGTTCTGGCCTGGTTTAGATCTTATCTGTCGGAAAGATATCAGTTTGTCTCTCTGGATGGTTTGTCCTCTGACAAATCAACTGTACATTTCGGTGTTCCTCAAGGCTCTGTTTTGGGACCACTATTGTTTTCACTATATATTTTACCACTTGGTGATGTCATTCGGAAACATAATGTTAACTTTTACTGCTATGCGGATGACACACAGCTGTACATTTCGATGAAACATGGTGAAGCCCCAAAATTGCCCTCCCTGGAAGCCTGTGTTTCAGACATAAGGAAGTGGATGGCGGAAAATTTTCTACTTTTAAACTCTGACAAAACAGAGATGCTAGTTCTAGGTCCCAAGAAACAAAGAGATCTTCTGTTGAATCTGACAATTATTCTTGATGGTTGTACAGTCATCTCAAATAAAACTGTGAAGGACCTCGGCGTTACTCTGGACCCTGATCTCTCTTTTGACGAACATATCAAGACTGTTTCAAGGACAGCTTTTTTCCATTTACGTAACATTGTAAAAATCAGAAACTTTCTGTCCAAAAATGATGCAGAAAAGTTAATCCATGCGTTTGTAACTTCTAGGTTAGACTACTGGAATGCTTTACTGTCACGTGAAAATAACGGAGGATTCAGTAGCGAGTCAAGTTCAACATTTATTGTAGTAATCCAGGAGAGAATGTAACAGGTTCAGGTGAAGTCCAAGTACAAAGAAGGGTCCGGGCTTTAGTAGCGCAGAGACTGCCGGGGAGACCCAATCCTCTGTATAGGTCAGAGAGCGAAGAGGAATTCCCAGACTGTCTATCCTGAATGTGCCCAGCATAGAATCCTCCACCGGAGAGAGAGCGAACGTAGAGTCCAACAGAGAACAGAACCATAAGAGACACAGAACTCGGCCTGGAGAGAAACACACGCACAGTTTCTAAGAGTGTTAACATAATGTATGTGAGTATAACAGAACTGATATAGCAGGCGAAAACCCGAGGAAAATCCATCCGGAATTGCAGGTTTTTGTGACCTTTGCTCTGTTTGAGACTCTCCCCATTGACTTCAAGGTAATCCAGCTCCGAGATTGCAGTACCTATGGCTTCCACTACATGTCAGCAGTCTATATACAAAGACTGAGTGACTGGAGTAAGCAAAACGGATAGAAACAGGAAATGGTCAGGGGAGCTCAGATGTCAACAAGATTTCTCGTTGGATGTCTTCGTTGGACACTTGGGAAGCCCTCAGCAGAAGTTCTTCGAAAGGTAAGGGATTTGTTTTCGCTGTGAAATGGGTTTTGTGTGAACGCTGGTTTATGAATTTATGCTAAAGCAGAAATATTAGAGGTGCTCAAACAATCAAATGTTGTGCTTTCGCCGTGAAGCTAGTGCCCCACTGCTCCCTAAGTAGTTTTAAAACTACCCAATCCCAGAGGCCCTTTCCAGTAATCCTAATTCAAACTTTTCTAAATCATAATTCCTACTATTTTTCCCACACGGTGGTCAAACACCTTAGCTAATCGTGGCTAACTCATTTAGCAAATGTTATTTCCAGATACAAGAAAATACATCTTCAACCTACTCACCTCGCAAAGCTAGTTAGGCTCCTCACTTATTCGCGACGAATTGGTAGAATTTACGTGCACTTCTTTTAGCAACTCCATGGTTTTACAATAACTATTTCCAAACCACATCATTATACTGTGATATTCATAATAATTCCCTGCTTCTCTTTCTGGGCTGTGTTGGTCATTCTTTCCCTTTTCCTTTCTTTCTACAGTACCGTGATGTATGCCCTGTCCTCCCACATACCTCGCAGGGTTTCTCACAGTCCTTAGCAAAATGTCCTTTCTTCCGGCAATTGTGACATTTAAATTCTCCTTTTCTTCCTTTCTCACCTACACCGGTGGAACCTTTGTTCCTGGCAATCTGATCTGTACTATCCATATCTGACTTGGTTCTACCTTTTCTCCTACATCTGACGTTCTCCTGGCTAGCCCTGATCGGTTCTGTCTTTCAGAATGTGTAAACTCAATTCTAAATGTTTCTTTTATCTTTTAACTCCATATAGCGCTCATCTCCCGTAAATTCGGGAACGTCTTTTGAAGATTTACTGCTCATTGTTAAAATTACAAATATATTTTGATAGTCTCCTTACAGACGCCTAGGTAGGGTTTATACACACTTAAATACTCGCTTAATTATTCTATAACCCCCATCCTATGTGGATCTTATTGTTAGGTGTGCTTCTTGAGCAAACTTAGGACGAAATATAAATCATCCAACCAGTAACCCAGAGGCTTATGAAGACTAGTTTCATGAAACCAGTTAAACGACCGTTATTTCTCACACTACCTATTTTAAATCCCATGTTGTTTCTTCACATTGTTTCCACATCTACTTATTTTATATCCCCTCTTAGTAATCGACCTTATCCCTATGTGTTTCACACGTAATGTGTATGTCACTACCCACTATGTGTGTGTGCTAGGCTGACCCTCTATGTTCCCAATATATGTGTATTAGGTCTCCATGATCTATGTGTGTGGTTCCTAACGTTATCAAATTACTCTAATTATGGTCTAATGTATATTCCCACAGCCTGTGGGATTCTCTGGTCTGGAAAGTTTATCTATAGAGGTGACTTTCAATCGGACATTAGGACTCACCCGTTTACAACCATAAGCTATTTTCCAGGGGTCGTAAAGCCCTAGTTGACCGCCGATTTTTCTGTTGAAGTTAATATCTCCCACCGCTATATTAGGTGTTCCGGAAACTTTATCTATAGAGGTGACTGTCGATTGGACATTAGATCTCACCCGTATACAACTATAAGCTATTTTCCAGGGGTCGTAAAGCCCTAGTTAATCGCCTATTTTTCTGTTGTTTCTTGGGACTGTTGAAGTTAATATCTCATCTCCGCTATATTAGGTTTCCCTCTCCTCCTGTTTTGGACTTTATTTCAGTGACCGGTCTGTAGCATTGATGGGGTTATCGTGTTCGCATAGAATTACCGTCTATCTCACCAAACCTAGTTTATATCCTCACATAAGGACTTTATTTAGGTATGTTTTTTGAATTATCGACCGAGGCTAATTTACCATTTAGGTTATCCTATTCACAAAACCACTACTACTACTTCAGCTACTCCACCAAGCATTGTCAGTCTACTCGCCCGTTTTACAGTGAAGGGATCGCGTTCAAATTATACCTCTCATCTTTTCACAAACAAATCAAATATCATTAATAATGCATCCTTATGTATTCTTTTATGAATAATAGCGATCATATTTTACAAGAACGGTAAGTGAAACGTTAAAAGACGAAAAGAAAGTTGGTCGCGCTGGCGCGTTCACGTTCGTGAACGCACGTTTGTTTACCTTTTTCCCTACCGTAGTAATTCTCTCTCTCTAAGGATCTGGTCAGAGCTTTTTCCTCCAGACCCTTTCCAGAGACTGTTGACATCTAGTGGAAGCCATAAGTACTGCAACTTCGGTCCTATTCCCCATAGAAAAATATTACATGGGCTTCAAAATGAGAGGAGAGCAACAGAAAAATAAATTCCGGACAGAAATTTCTCTGGTTTTTGCCTGCTAAATCTGTTCTGGAATAGCCACAGACTATATCTTAATGGTTTTATAAACTTCAGTGTTTCCTATCCAATAGTACTAAATATGTAAATATCCTAGTTTCTGGCCATGAGTGGTAGGCATTTAACTTTGGGCACGTCAGACAGGCGAAAATTCGGAAAATGGGACCCTAGCTGGAAGAGGTTAATATCCCGGCTTAATAATCCGTGTGTGCAAAGTCCGGATCTATTAAGATAGCTTTATTTATGGCAGCGCCTTACCTCAGGTCATTTCGGACCTGTCGCATCGCTCGTTTAAAGTTAACTTTCAGCTACTTTCAAAGTAGAAACTAGTACATTTGTTAAGAATGATTCAGCTTCTATTTTTGCTAAATTCGAAACATGCTAGAACCAAAACAAACTCTTATTTTGCTAAATTCTAAACATTTTAGAACCACAATTAAGATATCTCAAATCATTCCCTTCAAAATCCGTGAATAAAAACTCTACTGACCTGTCTTGCAGACTGGGAAAAGCAATGTCGGTTGGATCTCGTCACCGTCTCTGTCGTTCTTAGATATACACCGGCCTGCAATAGTTCCCCAATGTCAGGGGGCAGGTCTTTGATCTTACGGATGCGATCATCCGCCCGTGCGCACGGTATTCGGCGTGTTATCTTTGGACGACAGACAGATATTGAGATCCGACTCGAAGGACCAAATTATAGAAATGTTGTGCTCAATGTTCACAAACTGAACTTCAATTAACTTCTCAGGGATCACTGGGGCGCTAGCGGGCTGCTCCCGACACTACCAGGTAAAATGTAAGGCGCCAAATTCAAAATCCAAAAGTTGAATTATTAAACATCCACCAATATACAAGTGTTCCATACTCATCAAAAGCTCTGTTTCTTGGCAATATCACAGCGTTGTCAGATTTCAAAAAGGCTTTACGGCGAAAGCAGCACATTTGATTGTTTTAGGATAGCACCTACAATATTTAACCATTAGCATAAATTCATAACCCAACTCGGGTCTCAAAAAACGCATAAAATCGCTAATATAAAATCCCTTACCTTTCGAAGAACTTCTGCTGAGGGATTCCCAAGTGTCCAAGAAGACAATCCATGCTTCTTTTGTTAGAAAAAGTTATTTATTATATCCATAAATCTCTGTTTGGTTGGCGCGTTATGATCATAAAATCCACCGTTGAGTTGCCCATTGAACTGTGAAGAGAACGCGTTCACATTATACCTATCATATTTCTCCAAACAAATCAAACATCATTTTTAATGTTTCCTTAGGTATCATTTTATGTATATTTACTATAATATTGCAGCCTGAACGATAAGAAATGAAAAAACAGTGGAGCGTGCACTCGGTTGTGCGCCCGCAAAAGCTTGTTGACATCTGAGCTCACTTGGCCATATTGTCTTCCTATCCGTTCTGGTCAGGGCTACCGCTTCCTGGTTTTGTATAGAGACTGTTGACATCTAGTGAAAGCCATTGGTACTGAAATCTCGGAGCTGCTTGCCTTTGAAATCAATAGGGAGACTGTCAAACAGAGCAAAGGTCACAAAAAAACAGTAATTCCAGATGGATATTCCTCGGGTTTTCGCCTGCTATATCTGTTCTGTTACACTCACAGACAATATTTTAACACTCTTAGAAACTTCAGAGTGGTTCCTATCCAATAGTACTGATTATGTGCATATCCTATTTTCTGGGCCTAGGAGGCATTTTACTTTGGGCACGCCAGACTCTCCAAAACCGTCACCTCTGGAGCCGCGCCCTAAGAAGTTAACTGCCGAAAATGCTGTTATCTTACAAAAATAATTTAATTCCTGAATCAACACTAGAAATGTTATGGAGAAAAATATGAACTAGGTTATACTGGCCAATTTGCTGTGTATCTGCTCGCTTGATTTAAAAAATAATTGTTGTAGTAATTGATGTTGAAAGAGAAAAGTTTGAAAAGAAAAAGGGTTTATTTTAATTTATCACAGCATCATAAACAGGTATACATTGATCTAGTTTTTTTGTTAGAAATGTACAGTGGGGAAAAAAAGTATTTAGTCAGCCACCAATTGTGCAAGTTCTCTCACTTAAAAAGATGAGAGAGGCCTGTAATTTTCATCATAGGTACACTTCAACTATGACAGACAAAATGGGGGAAAAAAATCCAGAAAATCACATTGTAGGATTTTTTATGAATTTATTTGCAAATTATGGTGGAAAATAAGTATTCGGTCAATTACAAAAGTTTATCTCAATACTTTGTTATATACCCTTTGTTGGCAATGACAGAGGTCAAACGTTTTCTGTAAGTCTTCACAAGGTTTTCACACACTGTTGCTGGTATTTTGGCCCATTCCTCCATGCAGATCTCCTCTAGAGCAGTGATGTTTTGGGGCTGTCGCTGGGCAACACGGACTTTCAACTCCCTCCAAAGATTTTCTATGGGGTTGAGATCTGGAGACTGGCTAGGCCACTCCAGGACCTTGAAATGCTTCTTCACGAAGCCACTCCTTCGTTGCGGGCGGTGTGTTTGGGATCATTGTCATGCTGAAAGACCCAGCCACGTTTCATCTTCAATGCCCTTGCTGATGGATGGAGGTTTTCACTCAAAATCTCACGATACATGGCCCCATTCATTCTTTCCTTTACACGGATCAGTCAGTCCTGGTCCCTTTGCAGAAAAACAGCCCCAAAGCATGATGTTTCCACCCCCATGCTTCACAGTAGGTATGGTGTTCTTTGGATGCAACTCAGCATTCTTTGTCCTCCAAACACGACGAGTTGAGTTTTTACCAAAAAGTTATATTTTGGTTTCATCTGACCATATGACATTCTCCCAATCCTCATCTGGATCATCCAAATGCTCTCTAGCAAACGTCAGACGGGCCTGAACATCTACTGGCTTAAGCAGGGGGACACGTCTGGCACTGCAGGATTTGAGTCCTGGCGGCGTAGTGTGTTACTGATGGTAGGCTTTGTTACTTTGGTCCCAGCTCTCTGCAGGTCATTCACTAGGTCCCCGTGTGGTTCTGGGATTTTTGCTCACCGTTCTTGTGATCATTTTGACCCCACGGGTGAGATCTTGCGTGGAGCCCCAGATCGAGGAAGATTATCAGTGGTCTTGTATGTCTTCCATTTCCTAATAATTGCTCCCACAGTTGATTTCTTCAAACCAAGCTGCTTACCTATTGCAGATTCAGTCTTCCCAACCTGGTGCAGGCTCTACAATTTTGTTTCTGGTGTCCTTTGACAGCTCTTTGGTCTTGGCCATAGTGGAGTTTGGAGTGTGACTGTTTGAGGTTGTGGACAGGTGTCTTTTATACTGATAACAAGTTCAAACAGGTGCCATTAATACAGGTAACAAGTGGAGGACAGAGGAGCCTCTTAACCTCTTAGCGCGCCGATCCCTTTAGCGGGATCGTTTTCAGAGCAAACATAACGCGCCAAATTCAAAATACATATTCGTAATACATATTCGTAATATTTAACTTCGATATACAAGTGTTGCATAGTGTTGCATAGCCATCAAAAGCTCTGCTTCTTGGCAATATCACTGCGTTGTCAGATTTTAAAAGGCTTTACGGCGAAAGCACTACATTTGATTGTTTGAGGCTAGTACCTCACATATTTTCCACATTAGCATAAATTCATATCCAGCTCGGTTCTCAAAATATCCATATCACAGCTAATATAAATCGCTTACCTTTCAAATAACTTCTTCTGAGGTCTTCCCAAGTGTCCAAACAAGATAATCCATGGTTCTTTTGTTAGAAAAAGTAAATAATTATATCCATAAATATCCGTTGTTTTTGGCACGTTACGTTCAGCTACTCCACCAAGCATTGTCAGTCTACTCGCCCGTTTTACAGTGAAGGGATCGCGTTCAAATTATACCTCTCATCTTTTTCACAAACAAATCAAATATCATTAATAATGCATCCTTATGTATTCTTTTATGAATAATAGCGATCATATTTTACAAGAACGGTAAGTGAAACGTTAAAAGACAAAAAGAAAGTTGGTCGCTGCTGGCGCGTTCACGCTCGTGAACGTGCACGCCTGTTTACCTTTTTCCCTACCCGTAGTAATTCTCTCTCTCTAAGGATCTGGTCAGAGCTTTTTCCTCCATACCCTTTCCAGAGACTGTTGACATCTAGTGGAAGCCATAAGTACTGCAACCTCGGTCCTATTCCCCATAGAAAAATATTACATGGGCTTCAAAATGAGAGGAGAGCAACAGAAAAATAAATTCCGGACAGAAATCTCTCTGGTTTTTGCCTGCTAAATCTGTTCTGGAATAGCCACAGACTATATCTTAATGGTTTTATAAACTTCAGAGTGTTTCCTATCCAATAGTACTAAATATGTAAATATCCTAGTTTCTGGCCATGAGTGGTAGGCATTTAACTTTGGGCACGTCAGACAGGCGAAAATTTGGAAAATGGGACCCTAGCTGGAAGAGGTTAAAGAAGAAGTTACAGGTCTGTGAGAGCCAGAAATCTTGCTTGTTTGTATGTGACCAAATACTTATTTTCCACCATAATTTGCAAATAAATTCATTAAAAATCCTACAATGTGATTTTCTGGATTTTCTTTCCTCATTTTGTCTGTCATAGTTGAAGTGTACCTATGATGAAAATTACAGGCCTCTCATCTTTTTAAGTGAGAGAACTTGCACAATTGGTGGCTGACTAAATACTTTTTTTCCCCACTGTATATACCAAAGCTAAATTACCTCCATATTCTTCCATTTAAAAATCGACCCAGAATTTGCATTTTGTTCTGCTGAAAAGGTAAGACATAGCTATCTAGATTATATATCTTGTTAGAGATAAAGTGAAATCTTACTATTTTATGGAATGTCGTTTGGGCCTTTGCTTGTCAAAAAAGATGCACTTGAAATAACACTATTTGACGCGTCAAATAACACAATTCTAATAAATTATGTTGTGTTTGGTTATTTTGCACCTGCAAGCCAAGCGCCACCACTACAATCAGTAGCACTGTCAAAGCTGTACAAAAAAAAGTCTGCAAACAACCACACACACCGGCCACGATGTGTTTACAATATCGCGTTGGTAATAAGGCATTATTTGTTCGAAAATGTCTGTGTGAGCATTTTAAGTAAGAGCAGGAGCAAACAAGCAGGATTGCAAATATCTTTGATACCTTTGTTTTTAGAAACTACTGACGTAACTAACTAGCTTTAGCGTGGTACCCACCAATGCAAGCAGCCTGAAAACAATTACCAGTAGAAACTGAAGTAATTTTCAATATTTTTAGCAATGAGTAAGTATTAGCTAGGTAGCCACTTGTTGTTCTCCTATTGAAGTAAAATGTCATTTCATGAAAATAATTAGCTAGCCATCTACTTAACCCTGTTGCCCAAAGCTAATGTTATAAGCAGCCAGCTAGCTTCAGTGTGGCTTGACCGGACCGGGTTATGTGTTGTGAAGGCAGCCACAATAAGGATTTTGCTGTTTGCCTTCAAAATAAAAGTCCCTATTTGTGGAATCATGCCATATTAGGACTAGATAATGTTAAACAAGGTTGGAGTGTTGGAATGTGGAGCATTAAAATGGGATATAAGTCTTCTTGGTGACACCCATAGGACACAACCGTGAAGAGTTTACGCAAATATTAACATCGTAGCTCTTATTGCACGAATTTGGCTGTGGGAAATCACCTCCCCAGTCAGCCTATTGTGCGTATTGACATTCAAATTGCACTGTAAAGCCTTACCTAAGGATTTGGGGTCAATGAAATGAGGTACCAGTCTACTCAGTTCCCAAGTCCTCCTTAGAGTTATCTCAGACTCCAAAACATCCACGTTGTATTGTTTTTCCTCTGGAATAGTGTTCAATACACATAGTAGGTTGACTAGTACAATACATGTGGCTCATTTCATAGTGGTTTCAGAGTCCCGCAATAAGAGCTACGACGCTAATGTTCTGTGGGTGTCACTGAGTAGACTGATACCCCATGTCATTGATCCACAATCCATAGGCAAGGCTGTACAGTGAAATAAGCATGCCCTCAATGCAATTCTAAAGTGTAATACACCCTCAGTGTGATTTAAACAGATTTTTGTCAAATTAACAAATTGTCTTTTGTTGAATTTATATAACAACATTCCAACCTCAATTAGCATGATCTATTCCATTATGGCACTCTTTGTGGATCACTTTCAATGAGAGACTTGTATTTTGAAGGCGAACCGCAAATTCCACTTTTGTGGCTAATCCTTATTGTGTCTAACTGGGTAGATGGTTCTGACCATCATTAATCAAATAAATTAGGGGTATTTTAGATTATGACACCTAGCTAGATAGTTAGCTAGCAAACTATAGCTACTGAAACAGATTGTCGTTTTGCTAGGTTTTTGGGGAAGAACATTGTTTTCATCCATCAGCTAGCTAGCTTTTTTATGACCTCCACTTTCCCAGAGCTTTGAGAAGTGTGTCTGCGCTCAAGTGAGGCAGAGGCTGGTGCGCGAGACAAAACTTTACCAGCATCAGAGCATACGTATCGGTGAATCGCTGTGACATATGAAATACGAGTGATTAGTGTAGTCTATGTGTAATAACTACGTAAAAAATGTATGAACGTGTTAAATTATGTGACGTGCAGTCATATTCAAGTCCTGATTGGTCAACAAGCTTATTTGACGTGTCAAATAGCGTTATTTGACAGATCAAATTGCGTTATTTGATATGCATCTTTTTTGACACACAAAGACCCAAATGGAACTCCATACTATTAAGTTGTAAATATGTATGCCAGCAATATTTTGTACAACTTGTTTTGATTGTTTTCAAGTCGCGTCCAATAGTTTGTGTTAGCTAGTACCTTGATAGCAGACTGCGACGTTGGTTTGTTTCATTTGAATACAAAATGTTGCTTCACTAGTTAGTCAAAGCTAGCTAACGTATGTGTATAATGTTACTTGACCTTGTGTTACATATCTGATGTCTGTGGTCTAAAAACCATGCTGATATTGGCTAGATTGCTACTTCAGTTCAAACAAGTGTACTGGCACGGATTAGCCACAAAGCCCAGTTCTGATACATAAAATGAGAGACATGATGCAAAGGTTTGTTTGATCTGAACGGTTTAGTTTTAGAACGCCTCATGTCGTTGGCTGGAGTATTCAAGATTTAACTTTTCAACTAATCATGGTCTTCAGTTTAGAATGCAATTAGTTTAATCAGGTGTGATACTTAATTCTATAGACAAAATACTCAACAAATAGTATTCAATCTTTCAGCTAAATGAGAATACAATAGCAAGTCTCGAAGATGAAGTATCTATGCATTGAAAACTGCAAAGGATTACATCGACATCCCAGAACAGAGAGCAGTGTTGAGAAGACTGAGCTCTCAATTGGGGCTACCAGGGAGAATGATCCTGAGATCAGATGACACAGGACTCCCTGAAGTGCCACCACCAACAACGGCTGAGCTTCTACAACTTTGAGGAGACGTCACCATTCAATACAGGGTGCCGTAGGCACACCTTTGACTTGAGCTTTCCCTTTTGTCAGACTTGGTGGTTCACATGAAGTGTAAAAACCTACTTAGAATTGTTGTTGAAAGAGGTGGGCCTACAACCAAACATATAAATCATATACAGTGCCTTCAAAAAGTATTCATAACCCTTGACTTACTCCACACTTGTCACGCTCTGATCTGTTTCACCTGTCTTTGTGATTGTCTCCACCCACCTCCAGGTGTCACCCGTTTTCCCCATTATTCCTAGGGTATTTATTCCTGCGTTCTCTGTTTGTCTGTTGCCAGTTTGTCTCGTCTTGTCAAGTCAACCAGCGTGTTTTTCCATGCTCCTGCTTTTTCCAAGTCTCTGTTTTTCTAGTCCTCCCGGTTCTGACCTTTGCCTGCCTGCCTGACCATTCAGCCTGCCTTGACCTCGAGCCTGCCAGCCACTCTGTACCTCCGGGACTCTGACCTGGTTTATGATCTTTTGCCTGTCCACAACCTGTCTCTTGCCTGTCCCTTGTTTTATAATATCTGCCTCCCGTGTCTGCATCTGGGTCTCGCCCTGTATCGTTATAACATTTTGTTGTGTTACAGTCTGAATTCAACATTGATTAAATACAATTGTTTCTCACACATCTACACACAATACCCCATAATGACAAAGTGAAAACATGTTTTAGAAAACTTTGCAAATGTATTGAAAATGAAATACAAACATATCTAATATACATAAGGATTCACACACGAGTCAATACATGTTAGAATCACCTTTGGCAGTGATTACAGCTTAGTCTTTCTAGGTAGGTCTTGGGGAAATGGATTGTACAATATTTGCCCATTATTCTTTTCAAATTTCTTCACAATCTGTCAAATTGATTTTTGATAATTTCTAGACAACCATTTTCAAGTCTTGCCATAGATTTTCAAGTAGATTTAAGTTTAAACTAATAATCTCCAGTGTAGATTTGGCATGCTGTAAAGTGAAAAATCTCCCAGTGTCTGGTGGAAAGCAGACTGTACCAGGTTTTCCTCTAGGATTTCACCTTTGCTTAGCTCCATTTAGTAAATGTTTTTATCCTGAAATGCCCAAGTCCTAACCAATTAAAATGTTTACACATCTACCAATAGGTGCCCTTCTTTGCGAGGCATTGGAAAACCTCCCTGGTCTTTGTGGTTTAATCTGTGTTTGAAATCTACTGCTCGCCTGAGGGACCTTACAGATAATTGTATGTGTGGAGTACAGAGATTAAGTACAATGTTAAACACTATTATTGCACCATGCGTTCTTATTTGGGGCGGCAGGTAGCCTAGTGGTTAGAGTGTTGGGCCAGTAACTGAAAAGTTTCTGGATTGAATCCCTGAGCTGACAAGGTAAAAATCTGTTGTTCTGCCCCTGAACAAGGCAGTTAACCCACTGTTCACTGGTAGGCCGTCATTGTAAAGAAGAATTTGTTCTTTACTGACTTGCCTAGTTAAATAAAAGTAAAATAAAAAAATGATGTGACTTGTTAAGCACATTTTTACTACTGAACTTATTTAGGCTAGCCATAACAAAGGGGTTGAATACTTCTTGACTCAAGACATTTCATCTTTTCATTTGTTATACATTTTTAAACGTTTCAAATTAATTCCACTTTGAAATTATGGGGCCAGTGTAGGCCAGTTACAAAAAAATCTGAATTTAATGAATTTTCATTTCAGGCTATAACACAACAACATTTTAAAAAAGTCAAGGGGTGTGAATACTTTCTTGTACACAACACTTGTTAGGATTGTATTGTAATGTTCACATTGCATTGCTAATGTTAGCTACCTTTCTGGCTGACAACGTCAATGTTATAACGTGTCATTTTTAGTACCTGTTCTGAAGAGATCTTCAATTGTGCCCGTAACTGTTATCGCATCGGCATCCACAGTCTCAAATTTCCAGATTCTGTCCACAGCCACAAAGTCCATATTAGCTACACTGTGTTTCCACTACATAAACACAGCCACAAAGTCTAAGAGCTACGTGATCCCAGCGGCGACTACCACTGAAAACTGAAAACAATTTCAACTGTTCTGCCTGCGGCTATGGAACCCTGACCTGTTGTTTTTTACTTTCTCTCTCTACCGCACCTGCTGTCTCAAACTCTGAATGCTCGGCTATGAAAAGCCAAATGACATTTACTCCTGAGCTGCTGACCTGTTGCACCCTCTACAACCACTGTGATTATTATTATTTGACCCTGCTGGTCATCAATGAATGTTTGAACATGTTGGGCATGTACTGTTATAATCTCCACCCGGCACAGCCAGAAGAAGACTGTCCACCCCTCAGAGCCTGGTTCTTCTCTAGGTTTCTTCCTAGGTTTCTGCCTTTCTAGGGAGTTTTTCCTAGCCACCGTACTTCTACATCTGCATTGATTGCTGTTTGGGGTTTTAGGCTGGGTTTCTGTATAGCACTTTGTGACATCGGCTGATGTAAAAAAGGCTTCATAAATACATTTGATTGATTGAGTTAACTATAATTTGTGTTTAATTGTTTTTCCTTTTGAATGCTAGAATGTGACAAAGAACAGTGGGATGGAGGATTAAAGGCCTGCAAATTGGTCTTAAAGTGTTGGATTGCTATGAACTCTTAATGACTTCAAACATTACCTCTGTAATGGGTGGTTATTAAATTAAGACCCAAGTGATTGTGAAAAATAGATCAATGTTTGTGAGGTGGAAAACTATTAAGTGCCTAGCAGTTAAGAGCGTTGGGCCAGTAACCAAAATGACTAGTTTGAATCCCTGAGCCCACTAAGTGAATAATCTGTTGATGTGCCCTTGAGCAAGGCAGGGAGGCCCTGTGTGTAATTCATTAACAACTTAGCTTTTGAAATACAAGCAACAGGTGATGAGACCAGTTACTTAAAATATTACAATACAAAAACATAATAATTCACTCAAGTCAAACTTACCAACACGATTGTAATAAAGTCATCAGTACAATTCATATTAACCTACTGGACCTCCTTAGCACAAACAAGAATATGAAAAAAAGATGATTCACTTTATTTTAAATGATGTTGTAATGGTAAATGAATCACACATTGTTAAATGTGGCAGCTGCAATCTGTCTGTTTACAGTGCATTCAGAACCCTTGACTTTCCACATTTTGTTACTTAACAGCTTTATTCTAAAATTGAATAAATCATTTGTTTTCCTCATCAATCTACACACAATACCCATAAAGACAAAGTGAAAACAGGTTTTTAAACATTTTAAATGTATAAAATATAAAAAACAGAAATACCTTATTTACATAAATAGTCAGACCCTTTGCTATGAGACTCGAAATTGAGCTCAGGTGCATCCTGTTTCCATTGATCATCCTTGAGATGTTTATACAACTTGATTGGAGTCCACCTGTGGTAAATTTGATTGATTGTACATGGTTTGGAAAGGTACACACTAAATAAATAAATAAAGTCAGACCAAAAACCAGCAAATCCCTTACCTTTTGAAGAACTTCTGCTGAGGGCTTCCCAAGTGTCCAACGAAGACATCCAATGGTTCTTTTGTTAGAAAAAGTAATTTGTTATATCCATAAATCTCTGTTTGGTTGGCGCATTATGTTCATAAAATACAGCGTCCACTCGCCCATTGAACCGTGAAGAGAACTCGTTCAACCTATACCTATACACTTGTCCAAGAACAATCAAACATCATTGATAATGTATCCTTAGGAACACTTTTATGTATATTTACTATAATATTTGAACCGGATTATAAACTGGACGATAGGAAAGGAAAAAAACCACAGCGTGCGCGAGCCTGTGAACACGCATCCTCTTCTGTTTACATCCGATGACCACTTCGAAATGTTTCTTCTATTACCATCCAGAGCAACTAAACATCATCAAACACTGTCTAGAGACTGTTGACATCCAGTGGAAGCAATAGGTACTGCAATCTTACTCCTATTTATGTCTGTTTTCAATAGGGAGGGGTTCAAAATGAGGCAATGTGTCAAAAATACTTTTTCCAGGACAGAAATTCCTCGGGTTTTTGCCTGTTATATCAGTTCTGTTATACTCACAGACAATATTTTAACACTCTTAGAAACTTCAGAGTGTTTCCTATCCAATAGTACTAATTATGTGCATATCCTATTTTCTGGGCCTGAGTGGGAGGCATTTTACTTTGGGCATGCCAGACTCTCCAAAACCGTCACCTCGGGAGCCGCTCCCTAAGAAGTTAAATGGAATAAGTTTGGAACCACCAATATTCTTCATAGAGCTGGCCGCCCGGCCAAACTGAGCAATCGGGGAAGAATGTCCTTGGTCAGGGAGGCGTCATACCCAAGAAGACTCGAGGCTACAATCGCTGCCAAAGGTGCTTCAACAAATAAAGGCTCTGAACACTTATGTAAATGTGATATTTCAGTTTTTCATGGTTTTATTTATTAGCAAACATTTCTAAAAAACTTTTTTCTTTGTCATCATAGGGTAATGTGTGTAGATTGATGCGGGAAAAAAACGGTTTAATCAATTTTAGAATAAGACTTGTGAGAAAAAATTACGTATTTACATGATTTGTTTAATATTAATAGTTAACAAATATATTCTTAACAATAGTAAGACATTTCTGTTCTATTAATGCTGTGTTTCTGTAAAGGGATTGTTCCATTCTAGCTCCTTGCAGCTGGTTTAGACGTATAGTCAAGGACATGGGGCGGCTTGGGATAGAGAGCCTTGAAGAACAAAATAGACCTGTATTGTTACAAAATCATCTTCTGTCTCTGAGTAACTTGGTCAAGCTGCACATAAGACAAAGAGCCCCTGGGAGTGACCACAGATTTTTGGTCCATCCTGTTCTTTTCATAATCTTTGAAGGGCACAGCTGTGGAGATATGAGGTGAACAGAGGGTGGCTTGAGCGCTGTTAACAATTTCTATTCGATTAGAAAGATTGAAATTGTATGTTAAACATCACAGCATAGTTGAAAGATATGTAATGTGTAGAAACCCGAAGAGGGTGGCCACAGCGATAGATGGAATGTGCTGAGGGAAGCTGAGGGTTGGGATGTGAATTGGAGACGGGAGGGGAGTTGCTGTGCAGGAGATAGAATGATGGTCAAAGATGATGCATTTTTATTGTACTTGACACACCAAAAGCATACGAAAAGCACTAACATGCATTTCGTAAGTTTTCACATAATAGTTTTAAAATAACCAATCTCAGTCACCTTTAAAGTGAACTGTGGGGTAATGAAAGCAAAATAACTCAGTTATCTTTGTATTCACACTGCCTTTGACTTTGAATGAGGACATACCTTTGCATTCACAAGGCTATGTTTAGAAAGGAACCAAGATCGTTTTCCAACATCCATTTGTAGGGCAAGCCATACGTTATCGGACAGATATACCTACTTACATTTTGGAAGCTAATAGACTGCATTTAGTTAAAAGATGAGATGTAATCATTGTAATCAGAAGATACTATTAACAGAATAAATAGCAGAATAATAACTGCAGATTAAGATGCTGTTCTGCCCCTGGACAAGGCAGTTAACCCACTGTTCCTAGGCCGTCATTGAAAATAAGAATTTGTTCTTAACTGACTTTCCTAGTTAAATGAAGGTAAAATTTAAATTGCCCTAAAAAAGGGAACCATACCGCAGATTTCAAGTGAACTGAACTGAATTTTTACCTGTTTGGTTTGCTTCAGGAGCTCTTTTGAGGGGTCTGAGTTCCTTTGCAGTGTTCACACTGCACAAAAAATGTAGCAAACTGCACTGATTTCACAGAAATTGTCTGAACGGGACCAAGTGTGAAAACACCCTAAATGACAAAAACAATGAGTAAAAACATATGTTATCAATCATGTAGTGACTCTATGTATTTCATTTGCACATGACAAATAAACAAACAAAGTTGATGAGAGCATTGCAACTAACGTCCAATGGGGAGAACTTCAACCTCAGGAGGCTGAAGAGATTTGGCTTGTAACCTAAAACCCTCACAAACTTTTACAGATGCACAATTGAGATCATCCTGTCGGGCTGTATCACCGCCTGGTCCGGCAACTGCACTGCCCACAACTGCACGGTTCTCCAGAGGGTACAACGCATCACCGGGGACAAAATACCTGCCCTCCAGGACACCTACAGCACACGATGTAACAGGAAGGCCAGAAAGATTATCACGGACAACAACCATCCGAGCAACTGCCTGTTCACCCCGTTACCATCCAGATGGCGAGGTCAGTACAGGTGCATCAAAGCTGGGACCGAGAGACTGAAAAATAGCTTCTATCTCAAGGCCATCAGTAACACAGAGAGGCTGCAGCCTACATACAGACTTGAAATCATTGGCCACTGTAACAAATGGATCACTTTATTAATGCCACTTTAACTTCTTAGGGATAGGGTCTAGTTTCCTAAATTTACGCCTGACTGACGTGCCCAAAGTAAACTGCCTGTTACTCAGGCCCACAAGCTAGGATATGCATATAATTGGTTCTACTCTTTTTTACAATTAACTGGTGTTTTTTGGTGAAAATCTGAGCGGGTCGTGGATTACACGTCAACCCTGTTACCCATAGATAGGCAGGCTAGAAATATTTTGACAATATAAAATAAGAATCTTGCATTCAATTGCCCCTCCCTGTTTCATACAACAAGCTTCCATTCCCCGTCACAAGGGGATTCATGGCTGATTTAACTAGATTTTTCCTAGATGTGGTAAATTCCCACTTGGTTACGAATGCACCATAGCACCTCTAACCATCCACTGCACATATAATACCACTCTTTGGAAGCACAAGACCTAGACCTACACTTTGACATATTGTGGATTTATAGTTTTTGTTTAAATCAATAAAAATAATATTGAAAAAAGATATATATTTAATTACGCTGAAGATAGGCATTTCCTATAGTCTTTTTTTTCCTTTTTGAGATGGGAAATGTGTTTATTGAACCTGTGCTCTATATGAGAGAATGTTTAACGACTTAGGGAGCAGTGGGTGCTAGTTGGGCGCTAGCGCCCCACTCCCGACACTACCCGGTGAAATGTGAGGCGCCAAATTCAAAATGCAAAAGTTGAATTATTAAACATTCATAAATATACAATTGTTGCATAGTCATCAACAGCTCTGATTCTTGGCAATATCACAGCGTTGTCAGATTTCAAAAAGGCTTTACGGCGAAAGCACAACATTTGATTGTTTGTGGGTAGCACCTCTAATATTTACACATTAGCATGAATCCATAACTTAACACGGGTCTCACAAAACGCATAAAATCGTTAATATAAAATCGCTTACCTTTGATGAACTTCTGCTGAGGGCTTCCCAAGTGTCCACGAAGACAATCCATGCTTCTTTGGTTAGAAAAAGTAATTTATTATATCCATAAATCTCCGTTTGGTTGGCACGTTATGATCATAAAATCCACCGTTGAGTCGCCCATTGAACCGTGAAGAGAACACGTTCAAATTATTCCTATACACTTTCTACAAACAAATCATTTTTAATGTATCCTTAGGTATCCTTTTGGGTATCTTTGCTGTAATATTTCAACCGGACGATAACGTGAACGATAGGAAAGGAAAATAAAGTGGTGCGCGTTCACAATCTCGCGTGCGTCAAACCTTGTTTACAAAAGTGGTCGCCTGACAATTTCCTCTCCCTATCCGTTCTGGTCACTGCTAGAATTGCCAGTCTTTGACTGTTGACATCTAGTGGAAACCATAGGTACTGCAGTCTCAGTCCTACATAAAGTTGTATGCAATAGGCACAATGGAGAAGATGCTCATTTAAAAAAAAAAAAACTGCAAATCCGGATGGATTTTCCTTGGGTTTTCGCCTGCTATATCAGTTCTGTTATACTCACATACACTATTTTAACACTCTTAGAAACTTCAGTGTGTTTCCTATCCAATAGTACTTATTATGTGCATATCCTAGTTTCTGGGCCTGAGTGGCAGGCCTTTTACTTTGGGCACGCCGGACTTTCCAAAACCGACAGCTCAGCTGCCGCTCCCTAAGAAGTTAAGTTAAAACTGTAACTTGGCCATTAAGGAACATTCACTGTCTTCTTGGTAAGCAACTCCAGTGTACATTTGACCTTGTGTTTTAGATTATTGTCCTGCTGAAGGTGAATTAATCTCCAAGTGTCTGGGGGGGAAAGCATACTGAACCAGGTTTTCCTCAAGGATTTTGCCTGTGCTTAGCGGCATTCTGTTTCTTTTTTATCCTGAAAAACTCTCCAGCCCTTAACAATTACAAGCAAACAATAACATGATGCAGCCACCACTGTGCTTGAAAATATGGACAGTAATGTGTTGTATTGGATTTAACCTAAAACACTTTGTATTCAGGACATAAAGTGAATTGCTTTGCCACATTTTTTGCAGTATTACTTTAGTGCCTTGTTGCAAACAGGATGCATGTTTTGGAATATTTTTATTCTGTACATGCTTCTGTCATGACCCTCTCTCCTTGGTGAGGATCGAAGGTGTCTGATCAGCTAGGCCAATGGCTGACAGATAGCCAAACTCCCCCATAGTTGGCCCGGTTTCATGGCTTAACAACTGGATCGTAAATACCTTGCAGAAACTCTTCCTTTGGCTCTGCAGTATTGGGAAAGAAATCCTTTCTTACAACATAGAGACTTTTGCAAAACTTCAAACATCAAACAACAAACATTGGGAATGTATATTTCAATATACAAATGTTGGGAATTATGACAGATGGAGTATGGAAGATTGATGTCTATTTTGTGATGTCATTAAAATGATCAGAAAGACTGTATAACAAGATAACTGTAACTCTGAAAGTATACACGTCCAAGTTATCGGTTTGCATCTAAATGTTGTATAAAATAAATTATTAGGTATAGGAATACTTCTAAAAAGATAGAAATGTGATATTAGCCTTCTAAATGAGATATAAACCTGGACCAAGTCACTAGCCACGCTCACGTGGGCACAGACATTGTGTCGGCGGGATGGAACCGCCTTTCAGACCAGAGTGCTTAAAAGGACGAAATGTACATTTGATCAGACAGCGTGGAGCGGTGGCTACACGGATGGAAATGGTTAAAACTCCAAGACCAGAAAAGACCCTATGAAACTCTCGACGAGTGACGAAGGTGAAGACTAAAACTTGCACCGAATGCAGCTCTGCATGTAACGTAGTCTAGGAAAATCGACCCAAGACAAGAGAGAGAAGGACAAATCCCTCTCACCATCATAGGTACCTCTGAGGTATCTATGATAACGAACAGAGGGAAGGACAGATCTCTCTGACCACAGCGTGGTACACCTCAAGGTTATCCATTTTAAGGACACTCTAAGACAAAGAAGCCTACTACAACCAAGAAGGACATTGTGACCTCTGGTGGACAACCAGAGACTTACACAACCAGAGACTTACATCGAACCACTTCCCATAGACGGATCGAGTTCAACAGAGACAACAAAGACATCCACGTATAAATTAATACTTTGCAATTATTTTCGAATGAGCGGTCGTTCATGTGCAAAGTATTCATATTCCAATGAGCATAGCTTCCACATGTATGTATGATAAGTCCACTCTCTTTGTCTCGCCCACCCCCTTTCCATTGTGTAACAAGCCGTCATATCGGGTTAGTCCACTAGGGACTTTCATTGCATTATGTCAGTGATCAATATAACCTATACCGTGTGTGTGCTTATGTAATTCTGTATGATTATTTAGTTAGTTAGTAAATAAATGATTAAGCCAATTTGTGTATCACTGATTCATCACTTAGGCTAGGGTTCATGCAGATATCCAAGGATTATGCGACGTTCAGAATGAGACTGATATGAGGAAATAATTAATTGATGACTGGTATGATATTGATATATTCTTAAGTTAATTCGGGAAATGGTAACTCATAATATTTTCCTGTGGTGCCCCAAATGACTAATAATGAATTGTTACATGATTGATTTAATTGAGTAATAATTAAACGTAGGAGGTAATTATTCGATTAATAGCAGTCATCACATAAATGATAGTCATGTCACGACACTTCCTTCTTTTCACTCTGTAATTTAGGCTAGTGTTGTGCAGTAACTACAATGTTGTTGATCCGTCCTCAGTTTTCTCATATCACAGCGATTAAACTCTGTAACTGTTTTAAATTCACCATTGGCCTCATGGTGAAATCCCTGAGTTGTTTCCTTCCACTCCGACAACTGATTTAGGAAGGACACCCGTATCTTTGTAGTGACTTAGTGTATTGATACACCATTGGGAAGTGTAATTAATAACTTCACCATGTTCAAAGAGATATTCAATATCTGTTTATGTGTTTTATCCATCTACCAACAGGCGCCTCTTCTTTGTGAGGCATTGGAAAACCTCCCTGGTCTTTGTGGTTGAGTCTGTGTTAAAAATTCACTGCTCGACTGAGGGACATTTTTGTTATTGTTGACTTTTTACCCCTTTTTCGTGATATCCAATTGGAAGTTACAGTCTTGTCCCATCACTCTAACTCCCGTATGAACTCGGGACATGCGATGGTCGAGATCCTTGCGTTCACCGAAACACGACCCTGCCAAGCCGCACTGCTTCTTGACACACTGCTCACTTAACCCGGAAGTCAGCTGCACCAATGTTTCTGAGGAAACACCGTACAACTGACGAATGTGTCAGCGTATATGCGTCCGGCCCACCACAGGAGTCGCTAGAGCGCGATGGGACAAGGTCATCCCAGCTGGCCAAACCCTTCCCTAACCTGTGTGAAGCTGGGCCAATTGTGCGTCGCCTCATGGGTCTCTCGATCGCGGCCAGCTGCGACACAGCCGGGGATCAAACCCAGATCTGTAGTGACGCCTCAAGCACTGATCAGTGCCTTAGACCGCTGCGCCACTCGGGAGGCCCCGACTGAGGGACCTTACAGATAATTGTAGGTGTGGGATACAGAGATGAGGTAGTCATTACAATATCATGTTAACTTATTATGTGACTTGTTAAGCAAATTTGTACTCCTGAGCTTATTTAGACATGCCATAACATAGGGGTTGAATACTCAGCTTTTATTTATTTATTCATTAGTAAACATTTCGAAAAACATAATTCCACCTTTACATTATGGATTATTGTGTGTAGGCCAGTAACACAACAAAATGTATAAAAAGTCAAGGGGTGTGAATACTTTCTAAGGGGACTGTAGCTCAGTATTTGAATAATTTATTTTATAAGTCATTATTGCTCATCTTTATCAAGGGGGGAATTGATCATGTTAAACATAGACAATCAAAGGGCAACAATTCACAAAATGAAACCACGAATTCGCACAAATTGGCATGAAACAGACAGCGCATTCTGGAGTGAGACGTTCTTAGTGCATCTTCGCCACACACTTCTCCCCTTCTTTTCGTGACATTTAAAATTATACTCAAGATACATTATCTTCACACCTAAGGAATACTCTCACAAACATAGTCAGGTCCGAAGCAGTACCCATTTATAGAAAACAATTTCGAAACAAATGCAATTTCACTTTTTTTTTACCATTTTATTTAATAGCTTGGTGTGCCAAGGCAAATACCCTCGCATGCCAGCCTTGGCACGCGAGACATACGTTGCCAATGCATGTTCTATACTATACTGATCCAAATCCCTAATTTATACACACACACACAGTACATTACACAACCTACCCCCTCCCACACATGCACACACACATACCCCTCCTCTCTCACACACACCACAGCTCTAAATATGAGGTTTACACGGTACACAAACTAATCAGGGCCAGTGGAGTTTTCGTTTAAAACTGGATGGTAGCATTTAATTGACAGCCTGTCACCCAGCCAGCAGGGATAGGTACAATATTCCTGAAGTGAGCCTCTGCCACATTATGTTCTCTAAGCATCACACATACACACAAACTCTATATTGTCCTCTCTTTGCCTCCCTCCCTCCTCTCTCTGTGTCTCTCTGACACCATGCTGTCAGTCCTACTATATTACCCTGGATGGAAATCACCAGAGTAGCATGAAAACAATACAATGAACTTCACGCCGCAGAGGTTACCTCTGTCAAATGACAATAACCGCTGCTCCGCGCCTCTGTATACGTCATGCCAATAAACCAAATTGAATTGAGAGAGAGAGAGAGTGTCGATGTTAGAGAAAGGCAAAAAACAAGAACGACAAGGCAGTATAAATAATATGACTGCAATCAGCTAGTCTGTTTAGGTGAAGGAGGTTGAAGTGGAAAGTGTTCCTGATTGTGATGTCATGACAGTGGTGCTCTCTGTCCCTGTGGCGGAGTGTCATTTAGTGAATCCAAGCATGCTAAAGACTCTTTAGAGTCATGGGCGGTCCTTGAAAACCAACCGTACATGCTCTTGAACTATTGAATAAAAATATAGAATTTTCTGGTTCATCGCGCGTCGTTTTGTTGAGATAGAGAGCAAGGTGAGACGTTATTTGAATCTCTTAACCTTTTCATTAGCGTTAAGGTATGCCAGTGTCGTCCTGGGGACAAGATTGGATGCTGACATGTTTGTCAAGCTATGACAAATTAGCTGTCCACCCATGTGTCTGATTGTTTGACCTTTATTCAGGCAAAGGTAAAGGGGTCTGAAGGGGGCCTGACAGTGCTAAATGGTGCCATGCTCCAATAAGACCAGTGCTGTGTCCCAAATAGCACACTATCCCTATGGGCCCCGGTCAAAAGTATTGCACAATATAGGGAGCATTTGGGACACAGGCCAGTACGAGAAATGCACATTTGTGCAGTGACCATTATCATTCAGCTCAAGATCCAGCTGAATAGCCTCCAACTAAACCAATAGGCTTTTATATTACCTTTTGTATGCCTATATAACCCCCCAACAAATTTCTTTCTCCCAAGACATGTAAAACCAGAGAAAGGCACACGTTCCCATTTGGTGGCAGAACAAGTGTAATCAGTATTTCACATTGCTTTCTCCCCTTAATTTAATGTTCTTATTTGGGATCATTACACATGTGAGCACGGGAAGTAGGAGAGGCACACAACTGATATTCTCCTGAGCTTGGCTGTAGTCATTGTTCCTCCCTCCATCTAATTTTCAATGCTCGCTCTGACACTAGAGAAAAGAGCTTCAATCACATTAGAAACTAGATATCTCTGGCAAACTGACTGTTGAAAACATGTTAAGTGACATTACAAAGAGAATGGATCTTAATGCAGACAGACACGTGTAATGTCAGGGGTATAGCCATAACGGTAATAACATATTGTTAGAAGGTGTAAATCGCTCAAGAGTCCACACAAACAGATTGTGTGTGTGTGTGCATGCCTGGTGTGCGTGCATGTGTGTGTGGGTGTGTTTGTATGGCACACAAATCACCCTTTATCTGCATCATTGTACAATTGTCCAGAGAATGTGTTCAGTCAGCCAACATGTTGATGTGATCTCCCCTGTCTGACAGACATGACGGATGTGCATTCTCTAAAGCACAGCACAACGCCAAACATGCACCAAGAAACCTGATGGTAAAAACATTCTTTCTCATTTTCTTCAATGACCAATTATATAATACTGAGGGGAAATTGTAAAATGTTGCCATTCCCTCAACGTCATCTGGTTTCACAAAATCCCGAAATGTTATATATTATATTACATACTGCCATTCAAGTCTCCTAATTGAGTTTGTGGATTCTCTCTTTCCCTCTTCCTCCATTCCCCTCTCTCTCCCTCTCCCTCCCTCTCCCTCTCTCTTCCTCTCTGTGGGTATGTGTTTGTGTGTGTGAGTGAGTGTGTGTACATGAATGTGCACATGCGTGCATGCTTATATCAATATGTTTGTGTGTGCGCATGTGTGTCGATGCCAGAGGAAGCAGAACACATATCTCACTCAGACAGAGAGAGACAGGTCCAAATCCATTTCTTTCATCCGTCTCCCTCTCCACTGGCCCTGCAGAAGGATCAATGTATGCTGAGGTGGTCAAATGAGCCCAACAAGCTGCTATCTGCATCTACATTAGTATTCCTCTGTGGTGGGCCCAGAGAATCGGCCTCCCAGGCTCCGGACAGCGTGGGCAATGCAGGTGCCACGTCAATAGATTGATAAGACAAGAGAGACGTGGACAGAGTGATTTAACCAACTGCCGGTTGTCCACCTTTCTTCTGACACACACACACAGACAAGAAAAGAAACGATACAGACACGTTACAAGAATGAAGGGGTATCATCAATCTCGGGCCAGTGAAGGACACAGTGACAAAGGCATATGAGGTATACATCATAGTTGCGTGTTGTTGTATAGTTGATGTTTTGCTGCATTATGGCAGCTTGGTTGCATTTTTCAACATAATGTATACGGCTCTGTTAGAGTGCCTTGTAGATGCGGTCACTGTTGAGTGTGCTGGTAAATCATGATTATGCTTTCTTATCTGTCCTTTCATCATTATTATTCTTATTATTTTGATTAAATGTGTTTTAAGTGGGCTTATTTAGTTTAGGTCCTTATTCATTTCTGATGCTATGATGATATGGAGGGTGATGATGATGATGATGATGATGATGATGATGATGATGATGATGATAGTGCGGTTATGCCCTGAGATTCAACTACTCCGACTCTTATATAATACGTCTTGGAAACATACCAACTGTAATAGCTAATTTGTCCCAACAACAAAAGCAAATAATATCTCACTGAAATGTGAATACTGCAGTTATAGGTAAAAGCTACAGGGAAAAACTCCAGCAATAAAAATCTTTATGACACTTAACAAGAGCCAGGGTCTGGGAGGCCCTTCTGACCATACGTTTGTTTTCTGGGGCAAACTCACTACTTACCCTTTTAGTATTACAGAAACAACAGCATAGCACAGCAGCACACACTCCATCTTATGACAAGAGGTACCTTAGAACTGCCTGGGACAAAAGCAGGGAGGTACTCAAGGGATTTCCGATGACCAATTAGCCCTGTCTATTCTGGAGGAAGGAACCCCAGGTCCTAGAGCCTGGTTGGTGCCATCTTCTTATCCTAGCTCTAGTCTATCGCCAACATCAGCAGCCTCAACATTGGCAGAAATTGTGGCAGCAACACACTCCACACCTCCACTTTGTTAAAGACAAACTTTGTTAATAACATAGGTGCTGTTAAATCCTTAACCTGCCTTTTCAACCACCAAAAAGGGTCTTGAAAATGGCCATTAGATATAAGGTGTGATACTTAGTGTTAACAGTAACTTAAACAAGTTTATATAAAAAGAGATTAACCAATACAAAATAGTTTCTATTGAAGGAGACTACATTGTGGATGAGTCACAAATGAGAAGTGCACAACTATAAACCAGAACCTTTTTACCACATGCACTATAGAGAAAAGACTGCCATTCTAGTCACAGCCTGTGTGTCTAATCTCGACAAGATAGTGAAGAGGAAATTATTTGAAATTAATTTCTAAACCCGTTATCAATATTCCTGAAGTGCAGCACTGAGCACAGAGATCTGCATTAAGCTTTCATGAAAATGAAAGGAAGTGTCCCAATTGGCACCCCTATTCCTTATGTAGTGCATTACTTCTGACAAGAGACCTATGGCCCTGGTCAAAAATAGTGCACTACATAAGGAATAGGGCGTCATTTGGGACGCAGACAAAGTTAATTAGATATGATGACTAAACTCAGGGGGATGGTAATTAGCCGAACTGCCTGACTTCTCAGCAGTAATTAAATGTCATATTCTCTCAGTTCAATGAGCCTGAAAAACCACAGCGAAAAATGTAAAATGCAACAAATTCACTGGCCAACGCTGGACACTGATGGAAGAGAAAAAGGAGATGTGTGTAGAAAACTGTGTTAAGTAATCTCTTAAATCTAGAATCCTTAATTGAAACAATAACAAAGTGGGCACCTGCCCCTGTTTTGGTGTAAAGCTGAGGGATGGGCCTGGAGACAGATTCATACACAGAGCTATGGATGCAAGGACTGACCATCCATGATATCAACATTTGTTTTAACCATGTTTTGAGGATTTGTTTACATTTACATTGTTTACAAACATTGGAGTAACACAAGCTTATAGTTTGGGTTCTCATGGGGTATGACAGTTGAACTAAGCTCATGAGGCATTTATAAGTTGTATTCTTCAAGAAGCAATGGGTTTGTATATAATTAATTTATATGTCCAAAAATTATAATTACAAATGTTCAGTGCTTTCTTGTGGTTTGGCGTTTGCCATATGCTGAGAGAGAAGAAGTCGAAGCAGAAAGTGAGAGAGTGAGAGTAGAGGTTGTTTCAGAAGGTGAGAATGAAATGTCACTCTCCTCCTCCTCCTCTTTGTCCTTCTTATCTGTCGAACATCACATGTTGCTGACCCCAGAATAAGAGAAGCAGGGAGCTGGTTCCAGCTGAGATCTTCTGTCGTCAGGCCATCACTGTAAATTAGAATTTGTTCTGAATTGACTCGCTTAGATAAATAAAAACATATTTTTTATCTGAAGAGCAGAGGAAGATAACTCAGTTATACCTGTGTGGTATGACGCAGTGACTGAAATCAGAGGCCAACTCAAGGGCAACAAGATGACAAGTGACAATGTTCCAGGCCAGTCACACTGTGCCGTAAGTGCCATGCACTGACACATGCTGATCCAGTTGAAAGGTGTTAATGACAGTGAATGGTGAAAAGGTCATGCAGCTAATCATCATGTTATATTTTTACCAAGAGATGACATAAAGATGTGTGTGTGTGTCACCCGCTGGCATTTCCACTCAATAATATTCACTCTTCTTACCCTCTTTGCAGAACCCTCCCTTTGAAGATGTATAATTGACTTTGTTAGCAAGTGTGTGTGTGCATGTGTGTGTATGTGAGAAGCCAGCTTAATTGCGTATCCAGTACGGACAGAAATTGATCACTAGAATGTAATAAGACTTAAACATGTTTACTGGAGAAACGACTGCAGAGCTCCTGTGGTGTTTGGAATTAGAAAAGCTACAGGTAAAAAACCCTCCTGCGTCCATCCACTTTTGTTTTCTCCAATGGATGGAAGAAATCACACTTTCCATTTTTTTCATTGTAACCATATTTTTCAATCGTATATCAAATTGTATTGGTCACATACACATGGTTAGCAGATGTTATTGTGAGTGTAGCGGAATGCTTTTATTAGTACAAAGGCAGGTTTTTATGATAGCAACTGACTTTTGAAGGTGACAATTGACAAGAAACAGATCTTGAGAAATGTCATTATGTGTTTGGGAGTATACTTATGCTATGCTAAAATAAATAATAGACTTAGAATGACCACAATGGACTTTGCCATTCAAGTAATTCTAATTAAACATTCCAGAATTCTAAAAGATCTAATGTGTCCTTTGTGTCAGCCTCAATCCTTCTCTTCAGGATACAACCTGATTATAATATCGTAATAAGATTAGGGTAATGCACTGTACTGTTGTTTCACGCAACCAGCTACCTCCGCCTCTACACAACCAGCTACCTCAGCCTACGGGCAGGAGAGGTGTCAACCTCTAATTCCACCCAATACTTTAATTGCCTCATTAATTTAGCCTGATAGAGTAGGTTAAACCAGCTCTCTGATCTCAGCAATCACACACAGACACTAAGAGCAATACCTGACTGCAGCTCTGTAGGCCTTATAAGGCCCCTGGTGGGTAACGTGTTTAAACTAATTATAAAAGAAGACTTCTACATTAGTGCAAAATGCTGTCATATCTTTGGTTGGATCAGGGTGTTTGGTTAGACATTGAAATGTAGAATCTGGGAGCTATTCCCCAATATAACCAATAGTCACCTCAAAAAAATCCCACTTCCTGGATGGATTTTGCATCAGTTCTGTTATACTCAGACATTATTTGAACAGTTTTCAAACTTCAGAGTGTTTTCTATCCAAAGCTAATTATATACATATCCTAGCTTCTGGGCCTGAGTAACAGGCAGTTTACTTTGGGAAAGTTTTTCATCCAAACTTCAAAATACTGCCCCCTAGCTCAAACAGGTTAATTCTCCAATTTGGGGATGTAGGAGTTTTGGCAGGAGAGATCCTTTGTCTCACAGTGAAATCCTCCCCATACTGCATGTCCAAAGGGGAAGAGGGTCTCTGCAAGTAATGTACGACCTGTCGTTAAGTCATAAAACTGTGGAGAGAGAGAGAAAGAGCGAGGGTAGTCATGACAACATTTTTATTTATTTATTTATTTTATTTCACCTTTATTTAACCAGGTAGGCCAGTTGAGAACAAGTTCTCATTTACAACTGCGACCTGGCCAAGATAAAGCAAAGCAGTGCGACAAAAACAACAACACAGTCAACAAACAAACGTACGGTCAATAACACAATAGAAAAATCTATGTACAGTGTGTGCAAATGTAGAAGAGTAGGGAAGTAGACAATAAATAGGCCACAGGCGAAATATTACAATTAAGCATTAACACTTGAGTGATAGATGTGCAGATGATGATGTGCAAGTAGAGATACTGGGGTGCGAAAGAGCAAGAGGGTAAGTAATATATGGGGATGAGGTAGTTGGGTGTGCTATTTACAGATTGGCTGTGTACAGGTACAGTGATCGGTAAGCTGCTCTGACAGCTGATGCTTCAAATTAGAGAGGGAGATATTAGACTCCAGCTTCAGTGATTTTTGCAATTCGTTCCAGTCATTGGCAGCAGAGAACTGGAAGGAAAGGTGGCCAAAGAAAGTGCTGGCTTTGGGGATGACCAGTGAAATATACCTGCTGGAGCGCGTGCTACGGGTGGGTGTTGCTATGGTGACCAGAGAGCTGAGATAAGAAGGGGCTTTACCTAGCAGAGACTTATAGATGACCTGGAGCCAGTAGGTTTGGCGACAAATATGTAGTGAGGGCCAGTCAACGAGAGCATACAGGTCGCAGTGGTGGGTAGTATATGGGGCTTTGGTGACAAAACGGATGGCACTGTGATAGACTACATCCAGTTTGCTGAGTAGAGTGTCGGAGGCTATTTTGTAAATGATATTGCCAAAGTCACGGACAGTTAGGATAGTCAGTTTTACTAGGGTATGTTTGGCAGCATGAGTGAAGGAGGCTTTGTTGTGAAATATTAAGCTGATTCTAGATTTAATTTTGGTTTGGAGATGTTTGTGCTGAGTCTGGAAGGAGAGTTTACAGTCTAACCAGACACCTAGGTATTTGTAGTTGTCCACATATTCTAGGTCCGGAGTAGTGAGGCTAGTCTGGCGGGAGGGTGCAGGCAGCAATCGGTTGAAGAGCATGCATTTAGTTTTACTAGCATTTAAAAGCAGTTGGAGGCCACGGAAGGAGTGTTGTATGGCGTTGAAGCCTCATTTGGAGGTTTGTTAGCACAGTGTCCAAAGAAGGGCCAGATGTATACAGAATGGTGTCGTCTGCGTATGTGTGGATCAGAGAATCACCAGCAGCAAGAGCGACATCCATTGATATATATAGAGAAAAGAGTCGGCCCCCATAGAGAGTTGGCCCTCATAGAGAATGCCAGAGGTCCGGACAACAGGCCCTCCGATTTGACACACTGAACTCTATCTGAGAAGTAGTTGGTGAACCAGGGGAGGCAGTCATTTGAGAAGCCAAGGCTATTGAGTCTGCCGATAAGAATATGGTGATTGACAGAGCCTAAAGCCTTGGCCAGGTCGATGTAGACGGCTGCACAGTACTGTCTTTTATCGATGGCGGTCATGATATTGTTTAGAACCTTTGAGCGTGGCTGAGGTGCACCCATGACCAGCTCGGAAACCAGATTGCATAGCGGAGAAGGTACGGTAGGATTCTAAATGGTCGGTGATGTATTTGTTAAGAAACGTTTCAACTATGTACAGACTCAGTGAGCATGTCCTTGCTATCGAGAGAGGCCGCCTTAGGCAGACCTGGCTCTCAAGGTAAGATAGGGTATGTGCCCTCCTGCCAAATGTATGAGCATATTAGAGACACATATTTTCCTCAGATTACACAAACCCTCAAATAATTTGAAAACAAATCCAATATCTATTAGGTGAAATACCACAGTGTTCCACCACAGCAGCGAGATATGTGACCTGTTGCCACAAGAAAAGGGCAAGCAGTGGAGCACAAACCTCTATTTACCTGTTTATTTTTTTAAACTATTTACTTCAACTATTTGCACATTGTTACAACACTGTACATAGCCAATAATATAACATTTGAAATGTCTATACTTTTAACCTATGCACACGTACCATCACATGGGTGAGATTGTTCTACAGTGGTCCCTGAAGCGTACGATCACATCCTTGTGATTAGAATGCTCGTTTAGAACGCCAGTTTTGAATGACAACAATCAACAATTGAGCTGGCCACACTTTTTTCAGAAACTATTTACACAAACACAGTCCTTACAAAGTTATGTCCAGAATGTGAGCCGTTTATTTTTGGTTGCAATGTTTAGACATTCACAGAAGTAGCATAACACAATCACCCTAACCGGAAAAATGTAGGCTACATTTGTCCTAGCGCTAACTGAGGAAAGATTGACGCAACACAAGTGGTCAAATTTTCTAACTCTTGGCTGACATAAACTGCAATATAAATTAGTTAATAGCAATTACTATGTATAATTAATCACATCACGGGTGAGCTCACCATTGATCTAAATAATTAGTAAAACACTTTTGAGAAATCGAAAGTAAACAACGATTAGTTTCAGCGCGCAGCCATGCTTTTTTTCCTCACAGAAACCAAAGATAATAAGAGAAGACAAGATGAGTTTTGTCTGTTTATAGTATGCACGTTGAAGGGATGTGTCGTCTACCATCGTTCACATCCCACCATTCATTTCCCGGAAGTCCTCAAAAAATGAATGAACCCTTACTCACCTCATTTTGTTATAACATCTTTGGTCAAACAGACGATTATGTGAAACCTAGAATGCATTGTATGTCAACAAACATGGCTACACAGCTGGAATATTTTACACACAGCATATGTGCCCATTACAATCTATGCAAGAATCGGAATGCATGATTTGTCACCTGTAATTGAAAACACGTGTGCAGATCCTGTTCCGACGCGAGATGAGCAAATATCTGCAGACTTGAACTGCACAAACAATTAGGAAGTGCTTGGGGAATTTTGTCCGGGTCAGAAATGTCCCAAAAAAGTAATTGTCCGCAAAAGTAAAAATGACTATTTTTATGTTAATGAATGAGGAGGCGGAACACACCTCAATTCAAACTGTTCTTAGAAAATAAAAACTTGTTAGAAAATAATTTGAAGTTGAAACAGCCTATAAATAAAAACAGGCTAAATTCCTTGGTTTGAGGGCAGCGCGGATTAAATGTACTGTTGAATAACAATCACATTCTGGAATGGAAAGAACGTTCTAATATCATCACGTACATAAAAAAACGCTGGGGTGACCGTTAGAGATATTTGGAACTCACGCATGAAAGGATTAAAACTTGTGTTTATTTCCCTTTTATTTATTGTCTATGTCACTTGCTTTGGCAATGTAAAGCTTTTTGAATTGAATTGTTAGAGAGAAAGTGAGACGCAGAGAACAAGAGAGATTAACAGAGACAGAAAGGAGAGAGAGTGGAGAGATAGAGATAGAGAGCAGCATGGCATAAGATTGATCACTGGCACATCTTCATTCTGTGATTTCCCATCTCTCCAGAGCCCCAGCCCAGGAGTCGCTCACCACCAGGCTCCCGCCCGCCGATGCCGCCACACCACAGATAAATCGACAGATGGTGGTGGAGGAGAGAAAGCTTAACAAAATCACAAGGTTGTTGAAAGAAAAAAAGAAATAAAGAGAGAGAGAGATATAAGAGAAATACACAGAGAGTTACATAGAGAACAATATACGGATAAAAAGATGAATGGGGTGGTCATGGAGGTGAATGGATTAAATGAAAAGAGACTGAATGATATTAGATAACAGGCATATTAAATAAAAAAGTGTGAGCACCAGCTGAATGTGGGCATGGACTAAGTAGGGGCAGATCTAAACAAGTGGCTGGTATGGAATCAGGTTCTCAAGCCATAGTTGTAGTCTAGGTTTGTGTCCCAAATGGCACCCATAGGTAATATGGTGCCATTTGGGATGCATCCTTATCAAGGCACAAGGCAAGACCCAAATGCAGACACAAGAGGCAGATGGTTGGAGTCTTACAATGTTAATATTTCAAAGGGGTAGGCAAGAGAATGGTCGTGGACAGGCAAAAAGATCAAAACCAGATCAGAGTCCAGGAGGTACAGAGTGGCAGACAGGCTCGTGGTCAAGGCAGGCAGAATGATCAGGCAGGCAGGTACAAAGTCTAGAAACAGGCAAGGGTCAAAACCAGGAGGACTAGAAAAAGGATAATGCAAAAAGCAGGAGAAAGGGAAAACCACTGGTTGACTTGGAAACATACAAGACGAACTGGCACAGAGAGACAGGAAACACAGGGATAAATACACTGGGGAAAATAAGCAACACCTGGAGGGGGTGGAGACATTCACAAGGACAGGTGAAACAGATCAGGGCGTGACAATCCTAGATAGGCACTTCTACTGTACGAGGGAATCAGTCTTCTTTACAAATCGAGATGAATTGCAACAGGTTGTCATTCTAAAGGCCTTGAGCTATGTGAGGAGCAAATAAACAAACACTCATGAGAGAAATTAAAGTACTGTATGAAGATGAAGCCAATATAGAAATTAGAACTGCCATACATTGCATATTGACATCTGTCACCTTGGACCATATTGCATTAGTGTTTCTCACCGCTATAATTGTTAAAGTGTTAGTTTTGATTCGTTAGTTCACAAGTAACTAATAGGGTGAACAGATCAGGAGAAAGGAGAGTGTGGGTGGAGAGGCAATATATAAAAGCCAATACATAGGCTTTAGACAAAAGCCAATATAGCTAATATATATACAGTTGAAGTTGGAAGTTTACATAGAACCTTAGCCAAATACATTTATACTCAGTTTTTCACAATTCCTGACATTTAATCCTAGTAAAAATTCCCTGTCTTAGGTCAGTTAGGATCACAACTTTATTTTAAGAATGTGAAATGTCAGAATAATAGCAGAGAGAATAATTTCTTTCAGCTTTTATTTCTTTCATCACATTCCCAGTGGGTCAGAAGATCACATACACTCAATTAGTATTTGGTAACATTGCCTTTAAATTTTTTAACTGGGGTCAAATGTTTCGGGTAGCCTTACACAAGCTTCCCACAATAAGTTGGGTGAAATTTGGCCCATTCCTCCTGACAGAGCTGGTGTAATGGAGTCAGGTTTGTAGGCCTCCTTGCTCGCACACAATTTTTCAGTTCTGCCTACAAATCTTCTATAGGATTGAGTTCAGGGCTTTGTGATGGCCACTCCAATACCTTGACTTTGTTGTCCCTAAGCCATTTTGCCACAACTTTGGAAGTATGCTTGGGGTTATTGTCCATTTGGAAGACCCATTTGCGACCAAGCTTTAACTTCCTGACTGATGTCTTGAGATGTTGCTTAAATATATATCCACATACTTTTCCTGACTCATGATGCCATCTATTTTGTGAAGTGCACCAGTCCCTCCTGCAGCAAAGCACCACAACATGATGCTGCCACCCCCGTGCTTCACATTTGGGATGGTGTTCTTCGGCTTGAAAGCTTCCCCCTTTTTCCTCCAAACTTAACAGTAGTCATTATGGCTAAACAGTTCTATTTTTGTTTCATCCAACCAGAAGACATTTCTCCAAAAAGTACAATCTTTGTCCCCATGTGCAGTTGCAAACCGTAGTCTGGCTTTTTTATGGCGGTTTTGGAGCAGTGGCTTCTTCCTTGCTCACAGACAATATTTTAACACTCTTAGAAACTTCAGTGTTTCCTATCCAATAGTACTAATTATGTGCATATCCTAGTTTCTGGGCCTGAGTGGCAGGCCTTTTACTTTGGGCACGCCAGACTCTCCAAAACCGACACCTCAGCTGCCGCTCCCTAAGAAGTTAACATATGTAGCTTCAGAAACAAGGTTCATGAAATCAATAATTTGCTAGTAACAGATGACATTCATATTCTGGCAATCTTGGAAACTCACTTAAATAATACCTTTGATGATACAGTGGTAGCAATACATGGTTATAACATCTATAGAAAAGCCAGAAATGCCAATGGTGGAGGTGTTGCCATTTATATCCATAACCACATTCCTGTAAAGCTTGGAGATTATCTCATGTTAAATACTATTGAAGTAACATACAGCCCTCACATACAGCCCATTCTTGTGGGAAGCTGCTATAGACCACCAAACTAACTAGTGCATGCAACCTGGTTCAGGTCATCAGTCAACCTACCAGTTACAAACAGCACAGGAATGATATCATCAACATGTATTGATCACATCTTTACTAATGCAGAAACTTGCTTTAAAACAGTATCCACATCCATTGGATGTAGTTATCACAATATAATAGCCATATCTAGGAAAACCAAAGTTCCAAAGGCTGGGCCTAAAATACTGTATAAAAGGTCATACAATGTGTTTTTTAGTGATTCCTATGTTGTTGATGTAAATAATAGTTGTTGGTCTGTGGTGTGTAATGAGGAGCAACCAGACACTGCACTTGACACATTTATGATATTGCTTATTCCAGTTAATAATAAGCATGCACCCATTAAGAAAATGACTGTAAAACCTTAAATCTTGATGAGTAATTGAAAAATGTTATGGTTGAGAGGGATGAGGTAAAAGGAATGGCAAATAAGTCTGGCTGCACAACCGATTGGCAAATGTACTGCAAATTGAGAAATCATGTCACTAAACTGAATAAAAATGAGAAACTATACTATGAAACAAAGATAAATGATTTAAAGAATAATAGTAAAGAGCTTTGGAGCACCTTAACAAGAATTTAAGTTTTCTGCCCATATAAGACACGTCTATGTCCTGGAAAGTTTGCTGATCCTTGAAGTACAGATTGAACTTGTATTTATAATATTACGGTTTTAATATTTATAATGCATGTATTATGTATTTATAACATTTGGATAATTAACTTTTTTCAATAAAGCATTTCACATTCTCTACTGGTCGAAATTAAGTGGAGTGGTTTGATGAAATACTACACCTACCCTGTGTTTATCAGATCAATGCAGATGAAGGAAATTAGATATTGAGATGAATCGGTTTTAGAGTATTTACATGATGCATAGGAAGTGTAGTGTACTGTTTTTTAAATTATATTTCTGTATATATGAATTAGTCTTTAACTAGTTAAATCATGTTTCTAGTCTATTGCATAGTTACAATTTGTACCATGGATGTCCCAGGACCAGGATCGGTAAACACCGTTGAAGTGTATAATTGTAATATATACATGCAGACACAGCATTATTCAAACCATGGAGTTTGATACACCTGGTTTTGGATATGACTGAAACATTATCTCACAGACATTCATACCTGAACTGCACCTTTATTTGCCAAGGTAGAGTACATGATCAGTGAATATATTAAATGTACAGGCTACAATGTGGGGATCTCATGCATGGTAATAACTACATGTATGTAGGACTTGCATCCTTGGCAAAGTTATATTATATTCTACTCAATCCATAAGCTTCATTAATGTCATTCAGACTGTTTTTAAGTTGATAGCTAGGTTCTGAACTAATATGTATACCAAAGGTTTCAAGGTCCATACACAGCTCGGCTACATAGATATCTAGCTACACATCCATAGGCATACAGGGATTTTTATCCTCCACCTCACAATAAGCAAGAAACTAGTTAGCAAGCTACGTTACTTCAGTTGCATTGCATGACAAATATGAACAAGGCAAGGTTACAAAATTGTACATTCAATTTGCAGTAAATGCTTTAGCTAGCTAGAATCTTTACATCCACTGTTTCACAAGACAACAGTCTGGGTTGCTGGTATTTCTCAGTGTTTTAGAATTAGCTATGGCTCTGATAGAGATGGCAGCTTCGCTTCTAGTCCTTAGGAAACTGTGCAGTATTTAGTTTTTTTATGTATTATTTCTTACATTGTAAGCCCAGAAAACATTAAGTGATATTACATACAGCCGGGAAGACCTATTGGATATCAGAGGGACGTCAACTTACCAGCACAACCAGCCTCTGCACCTCCTAGGGCATTCGAACTGATTCCAGGCAGACCCAAAACAACGGCGCCAGATGAGAGTGTGCCGGAGCGGTCTTCTAGTGAGGCTTCGGATGCGTGCACACCCCCCACCGCTTACGAGTATATTACTCTCTAATGTCCAGTCCCTAGTTAACAAAGTTGACAAAATTAGGTCAAGAGTTGCTTTCCAAAGAGATATCCGGGATTGTAACATACTCTGTTTCACGGAAACATGGCTAGCTTGGGACATACTGTCGGAGTCAATAAAGCCAACGGGATTTTCAGTGCATCGCGCCAACAGGAATAAACATCTCTCCAGTAAGAAGAAGAGCGGGGGTGTATGTTTCATGATTAATGACTCATGGTGCAATTGTAACAACATGCAGGAACTCAAGTCCTTTTGTTCACATGACCTAAAATTCCTCACAATGTGACCGTATTCTCTCCCAAGAGAACTCTCCTCCGTTATTGTCAAAGCCGTGTATATCCCCCCGCAAGCGGATACCAAGACGGCCATCAAGGAACTTCACTGGACTTTATGCAAAGTGGAAACAATATATCCTGAGGATGCATTTATTGTAGCTGGGGATTTTAACAAAGCTAATTTGAGAACAAGGCTACCTAAATTCTGTCAGCATATCGATTACAGTACACGTGCGAGTAACACGCTCGACCACTGCTACTCTAACTTCCGCGATGCATACAAGGCCCTCCCCCGATTGGCAAATCTGACCATGACTCCATCTTGTTTCTCCCCTCCTATAGGCAGAAACTAAAACAGGAAGCGCCCGTACTTAGGTTGTTCCAACGCTGGTCTGACCAATCATATTCCACGCTTCAAGATTGCTTCGATCACGTGGACTGGGATATGTTCCGGGTAGCCTCAGATTACAACATTGACGTGTACGCTGACTCATGAGTGAGTTTATAAGGAAGTGTATAAGAGATATTGTACCCACTGTGAGTATTAAAACCTTCCCTAACCAGAATCTGTAGATTGATGGCAGAACTCGCAAAACTGAAAGCACGTACCACCGCATTTAATCATGGCAAGGCAACTGGGAATATGGCCGAATACAAACAGCGTAGTTATTCCCTCCGTAAGGCAATCAAACAAGCAAAGTGTCAGTATAGAGACAAAGTGGAGTCACAATTCAATGGCTCAAACATGAGACGTATGTGGCAGGGTCTACAGACAAACAGACAGACATCAACGACTTGCTTCCAGACAAATTAAACAACTTCTTTGTGCGCTTTGAGGACAATACAGTGCCAATGACGCAAACCACTACCAAAGACTGTGGTCTTTCCTTCTCCGTGAGTAAAACATTTAAACGTGTTAACCTTCGCAAGGCTGCCGGCCCAGACGGCATCCCTAGCCGCGTCCTCAGAGCATGCACAGACCAGCTGGCTACTGTGTTTACGGACATATTCAATCAGTCCCTGTTCCCACATGCTTCAAGAGGGCCACCATTTTCCCTGTTCGCAAGAAAGCCAAGGTAACTGAAATAAAGGATTACCGCCCCGTAGCACTCACTTCTGTCATCATGAAGTGCTTTGAGAGACTAGTCAAGGATCATATCACCTCCACCCTACCTGTCACCCTAGACCCACTTCAATTTGCTTACTACCCCAATAGGTCCACAGACAATGCCATCGCCATCACACTGCACACTGCCCTATCCCATCTGGACAAGAGGAATACCTATGTAAGAATGCTGTTCATTAACTACAGCTCAGCATTCAACACCATAGTACCCTTAAAACCCGCCCTGTGCAACTGGGTCCTGGACTTCCTGACGGGCCACCCCCAGGTGGTGAATGTAGGAAACAGCATCTCCACTCCGCTGATCCTCAACACTGGGGCCCCACAAGGGTGCGTTCTCAGCCCCCTCCTGTACTCCCTGTTCACCAATGACTGCGTGGCCATGCCTCCAACTCAATCATTAAGTTTGCAGACGACACTACAGTGGTAGGCTTGACTACCAACAACGCCGAGACAGCCTACAGGGAGGAGGTGAGGGCCCTCGGAGTGTGGTGTCAGGAAAATAACCTCTCACTCAATGTCAGCAAAACAAAAGAGATGATAGTGAACTTCAGGAAACAGCAAAGGAAGAACCCCCCTATCCACATTGACGGGACAGCAGTGGAAAAGGTGGAAAGTTTTAAGTTCCTCGGTGAACATATCACCGACAACCTGAAATGGTCCACGCACACAGACAGTGTGGTGAAGAAGGCGCAACAGTGCCTCTTCAACCCCAGGAGGCTGAAAAAATGTAGCTTGTCACCGAAAACCCTCATTAACATTTACTGGTGCACAATCGAGAGCATCCTGTTGGGCTGTATCCGTGCAGGGCTGTCCAGAGGGTGGTGCGGTCTGCACAACGCATCACCAGGGGCAAACTACCTTCCCTCCAGGACACCTACAACACCTGACGTCACAGGAAGGCAAAAAAGGACAATAAACACCCGAGCCACTGCCTGTTCGCCCTGCTTCCATCCTAAAGGTGAGGTCAGTACAGGTGCATCAAACTGTGACAGAGAGATTGAAAAACAGTTTCTGTCCCAAGGCCATCAGATTGTTAAACAGTCATCACTAGCAGAGAGGTGGCTGCCTACTTACAGACTTGATATCATTGGCTACTTTAATAAATGGAACACTAGTCACTTTAATAATGCCACTTTAAGAGTATTTACATATCTCACATTACTTATCTCATATGTATATACTGTATATTGTATACTACACTATCTATTGCATCTTAGCCTCTCTGTCACTGCTCATTCATATATTTTATATTGATATATTCTTATCCCATTCCTTTAGTAGATTGTGTGTATTAGGTTTTGATGTGAAATTGTTAGATATTACCTGTCAGATACTGCTGCACTGTCGGATCTAGAAGCATAAGCATTTCGCTACACTCGAAATAACATCTGCTAACCATGTGTATGTGACCAATAACATTTGAATTGATTTGATTGTTTCAGGAGTACCTAAAACAAAAACAAAACAGAATTACAAGTTCATACTCACGTCACAACACCAATAAAGCTAGCCAGCTAGCTGACTAATGTTAGCTTGTCAGGTAGCTCGCTAAATAGAGATTTTCGTAAATTGTCTTACTGACAAAAAAAATGCATAATCGTTTGTCTCCAAATTAACTAACAAATACCTTTCAACAGTAATTTTTTTGCATGATTCGTTATGACGTTATAATAACTTACATTTGCTTCCATCTTAGCATTTTTGTCAGCCATCTTTGCTGAAGAAAGTCTCCAGCCTTGGGTCGCATTGCGTCAAATCCGTCATGGAAACCACTCGAAATGATTGGTCAATGCTCAGCGGTCGCCGCTGGTGATTTGCATAAAGTTGGGAAATGTTTAACTTTTTCACTGCCTCCCACGCCAACGGACCCCCACCCTCTCCGCTTTTCGCCACTTTCCTTCCATTGAAAGTGAATGGGAAGTGGTGTTTCACCGAGCGGTACCGCACGCTAGTGTACACGAGGAAGCATTTAGTCTGGTAACTCTAATGAACTTATCCTCTGCAGCAGAGGTAACTCTGGGTCTTCCTTTCCTATGGCGGTCCTCATCAGAGCCAGTTTCATCATAGCGTTTGATGATATTTGCGATTGCACTTGAACGTTTCGTTCAACGTTCTTGAAATTTTCCGAATAGACTGACCTTCATGTCTTAAAGTAATGATGGACTTTCGTTTCTCTTTGCTTATTTGTGACCCGATTCAGGAAACTAGGCGTATGTCGCAAGTCACGACTTCACGGGAGAGCTGTTTGAATGTAAAAAAATATTTATTTTATAAAAATGTGTTTTTGGCAGAAATGCCTTCTCGAACGTCAATCAATCAATCTTTCTCGAACATGTGAACTTTCATGTGCCTTAATATCAAACTTTTATGCCATCTGTAAATACGAAAAAAATTGTTAAATTCCGAGCCTAAGTTGGTTTAGCCACAGAAAAAGTGAGCAACCTTCCCGCTAGCTATGATAGTCTGAGATAATGAGTTGGCTGGACATGCCGAGAGATGAGTTTGTCTTGGTCTGCCATATAGTACGCGTCTGTCTATTGGAGCTGGTCTGTACGTCTAGGTAATCGTGTCAAACGCATCTTTAAAATATATTGTGTAGTAAAACTGCATAAACCTAATGTCAAGTTAAAGTGTACTGTTAGCTAGCTAACGTTAGCTGGCTGGCTCGCTAGCTAACATTATTTGTATGCTCTCCACATTCTGGAGGACCGTGTTTTTAAATCAGTGGAAATCGAGTATGATAGCTAAGGAGATGGAGAAAACACCAGTCTGGATTACATCGTGCATGGCATCAGACAGTCAGGAGACGCATCCAACCATGATGTGTACTGGTAAGATAGTCTAGCTAGCTGCATTTTCTAATTTTGACAGAAAGTGGTTTCATTTCAAGTGTACTGTTAGCTAGCTGTGTATGATCTTATTCTTTGTATCTCAGACACATTTGCTTGACTTGTTATAGCCATTGAACCTTGTTGGTTAGCTACCTGCAGATTCATGCAGGGTAGTAACGTCATGAGTTGTGATTATGGTCCATTTTTTAGCTAGCTAGCTAGCTACATGTCTTAACAAAAGACTCCACTCTAATTTTGACAAAGTATTTTCATTTCAAGTTAGTGTACTGTTAACTAGCGAGCTAACATTAGCTGGCTGGCTCTCTAACTAACGTTACGTCATGCGTTGGGATTCATATTTTACCTAGCTAGCTATCTATCTAGCTACATTTCTTAAGAAAATACTCTTATTTTAGTGTGCCAGAGCACAGAATAACGTATTACTTTTTAAATGCTCAACACCCTTTGAATATGTCCGGTGTCAGTAAACATAGGGAACAAAGTGTAATTAAATTATTGTCAGCAGCACCAATGCTCTGGATACCATGAAAACTGCCTAACCAGTCCTGCTAGGGGGAGTAAAATGGTCAGAGTGGGGTGTTATCTCATTGTGTGTCTGTAAGTAGCTAGCCAATGTTAGCCAGTTAGCTTGGGTGCTTGACTGTCATTGTATGATCAGAGCTTTCGGAACAACCCTACTTATTGGCCAGAGCGTCCAGTGTGCGCTCTGAACACGAAATGCTCTGAATTTACAATCTGACAGCACAGTTGCAGTCACCAACGCTCTGGATAACATACTGTAACAGCCTAACCAACTCTGCAAGGGCGAGTAATAGGGTGAGCTGTTCTCTCGTTCTTAGATGTCTGGAAGTAGCTGGCAAGTTAGTACAGAACTCACGGACCAACCCTTAAAGACAAGGGTAGGGCTAAGGCTTAAGATGGTGTGAACAATGCTGAATGGGTGTAGACAAAGAAGGACTCTCCGATAGTAGTACCAAAACATTGAAAGACGGTTTTCTCAAAAGTGAGTTTACAAGTTGATCAACTTTCAAAGCAGAATAACTTTCCCATTGTTTCCTAAAATGCAGTGTGTGATATACCATTTTGTAGGTCTGAGTCTCTACTTTTATCCAATGTAAAAAACAGAACTTAAAATGTTGCAACATAAGACCAAATCCAGGTGGTGAGTCACATTTGAGCTGTTCTTGCCATAATATGGATTTGGTATTATACCAAATGGTGCTATCTTCTGTTTACCACCCCTACCGTGTCACAACACAAAGGATTGTCTCAAACTCATTAAGTGTTAAAATATTGTCTGTGAGTATACCAGAACTGATATAGCAGGCGAAAACCCGAGGAATTTCTGTCCTGGAAAAAGTGTTTTTGACACATTGCCTCATTTTGAACCCCTCCCTATTGAAAACAGACATATATGGGAGTAAGATTGCAGTACCTATTGCTTCCAGTGGATGTCAACAGTCTCTAGACAGTGTTTGGTGATGTTAAGTTGCTCTGGATGGTAATAGAAGAAGAATTTCGAACTAGTCACAGGATGTAAACAGAAGAGGAGGCGCGTTCACGGGCTCAAGGCTGTGGCTGTGGTTTTTTTCCTTTCCTATCGTCCAGTTTATAATCCGGTTCAAATATTATAGTAAATATACATAAAAGTGTTCCTAAGGATACATTATCAATGATGTTTGATTGTTCTTGAACAAGTGTATAGGTATAGGTTGAACGTGTTCTCTTCACGGTTCAATGGGCGAGTGGACGCTGTATTTTATGAACATAACGCGCCAACCAAACAGAGATTTATGGATATAATAAATGACTTTTTCTAACAAAAGAACCATTGGATGTCTTCGTTGGACACTTGGGAAGCCCTCAGCAGAAGTTCTTCGAAAGGTAAGGGATTTTATATTAGCGATTTTATGCGTTTTATGAGACTTGCTTTGGTTATGGATTTATGCTAATGCATAAAATATGAGAGGGGCTATCCTCAAACAATCAAATGTTGTGCTTTTGCCGTGAAGCCTTTTTGAAATCTGACAACGCTGTGATATTGCGCTAGCGCCCCACTGCTCCCTAAGTAGTTAACATGGGCTATTTTTAGCGCTTTTCTGGAATGCTTGATTGTTGTCATTGCTTTACTGGGAAGCTTAGCGGAAGTAGACATGCTCATCTTATTTATGTTGTGCAGGTTGAGCTGCCCACAGTGGACTTCCTACTAGGGCACACCGCCTCAGTGATAACAGTATAACTCTAGGCACATTATTACTGCATACAATACCTGTACGATTATCAGAGGCATTCAGGGCAGTTAGAGGGACATACATTAGGTTACTTACATTGTCTTCCAATGCCCCTGGGATAATGTACATTTGCTGAAGCATTATGACAACTCAGCAACACAATGGTAGGGATTAACTGAGCTTGGCTTGGGTCATTGATAAGTAATTGTCTCAACAGTCTTATAACGCTGTGAAAGGCTCCAGGAACCCAAATGATTTGGGTGGATCCCATCCTCCTTATAAAACTAGCTTTGTTTCCAGAAGGTATCAAAATTGTCAATAAATGTTACACTCATAGAGCTAGCCAGTTATGGAGGGCTAAAAGTCTGCTGAAACATTCAATGCCATGATTTAGAGAGGGCAGAGGGCCAGATATTATGGGGCGTTCATTGGTGTCAAGCAGAGACCCAATCAGTTCTTTAAAATCCATCTTCAGCTGTTCTGAGCTGCCCTTCATAATGTCATTGAATTCCACATGAACTATGGTAGACTCAATTTCCTGATGCAGGTTTAAAATGTTTGGGAGCAGCTTATTGATATCCTGTACTCATGCTCCTGGATAGCACGTTTTTGCTCCAGGGACTGAGACATTTCTCCCCATTAAACTGCCCAATACAAGGGGATGGAGAAATCTGCTCATTCCTACCCCTCACACAATTTGTGGAACCTTTTACGGGCCCACAAGAAGCAGGACAGCATACGCCCGCAGCTCCCAGCGATATGTCCAGACCTCCCACAGCAGACAGTGCCCCGTCAGATCCAGAGGGAGGGAAAGGAGCCGAACTCGACGACAACACCGCTGCTGGAGTCAGTGAATAATAATCTCCCCATAACATCCTCATACCCTTCTCAAAATATACTAAGAACGTTGGCTGTGATTATCCAAGTTAAATAGTGTCCATGAAACTTTTAGACAGTACATCTTAACCTTAGAATACTTAGATACTACATCCATTTTTGGATTTATGAATTAATGATGTATACCCATTGAGTCTTGAAGAATATACCTTATAAATGCCTCCTGAGCTTAGTTCAACTGTTGTACCCCATCAGAATCCAAAATATAAGCTTATTTTACTCAAAGTAAGGTTAAACAATGTTGATATTATGGATGGTCAGTCCTTGCATCCATAGCTCTGTCTATGAAGTTGAGTGGTTACATTTCTCCCGGCCCATCCCTCAGCTTTTTACCAAAACGGGGGCGGGTGACCACTTTTGTTATTGTTTCTATTAAGGATTCTAGCTTTAATCTAACAAGGAACATGTGTATGCATATGTATGCTTCAGTTTATTTACTTTCACAGAGGACATGTCCCCCTCTTCCAGGTGGAGAGACTTTTGGACTGTGTTGTGGTACGGTTGGGTGGAGAGTCTCTGAGATAAAATGAACATTAACAGTTCAGGCTCCAAAGTATGACGCTACAAAATAGGGTCCGCTGTGAATGCTTCAATGTTTTAAAATAATATCAAGTGGGGTTGTCTAAACAGATGTCGAATGTATACCGCACTTCCCTTCAAATGTCCTAATTTAGCACCACTAAAATGTGTACAACCAGGGCATAACAATTAAAAATCTACCAGCCATTCAGGTTTTTACCAATTTATTTAGTTTTTTTCTAAAACAAATGTAATGTGGTAGATTATTCAATTACATTTCGTGTTTTGTGACCTGAGTCTTAACCAAAATCTCACAGATGAGACAAAATGTTCACCTGCCCCTTTAAAGGCGGGAGGTTACCATGGTAACGCAACTTGAGTCATGTTTGTGCCTGTGAGATTGACTAGTATCTCTGTTGCTTCTCTTCCCTAGCAGTTTAAACTCAAACTAAATTAGAGATATAAAAACTCACCTACTTTTCAAGATCTTCTGATGTTTTCAACCAGGAGGGTCCCAGCTACAAAACCGCTATTTGTTTTGTTCGATAAAGTACATATTTATATCCGAAAAACGCAGTTTAGACGGCGCCATTGAATTCAGAAATCCACAGGAAACACCTCCGTCAAAACGACGACAGAAAAGTCCAATTGCTCCCGGTAAACTGTCTATGTTTTTGTCAAACAAAGACTCTATATAATCCTTAGGTTGTCTAAAATGTTATAAAATGATAAAACAACTACGTTCAATAGACAAGGCAAATTCCCTCGCGAGTGTTCTCCCCAGAACTCGCCCAAACACTATTTTTCTTCCGGTGCACACTTTCCTTCACGTGAAAAAACATATTCATTTTTCAAAATACAAGCCAAAGCCATCAATAGTAGACTGTTACCATATAGGGGAAGCCATAGGAATAGGAAAACGGTGGATGGATTCAATGCTTTTCAATAGCTTTTCAAAATAAGAGCATTTTTTTCTGGTCGGATTTCCTTCGGGTTTTCACCTGCCAAATCAGTTCTGTTATAGCCACAGACATCATTTTAACGGCTTTGGAAAATGCACAGTCTTTTCTATCCAAAGCTACTAAATAATATGCATATCCTAGCTTCTGGGCCTGAGTGACAGCCCGTTTACTTTGGGCACGTCAGACAGGCGGAAACTAGGAATTCTGCCCCCTAGCTGTAAGAGGTTAATGACAACAAAGCCACGTTATAGGAGTGGCCATCACAAAGCCCTGACCTCAATCCTATAGACATTTTGTGGGCAGAACTGAAAAAGCGTGTAGGAGGCCTACAAACCTGACTCAGTTTCACCAGCTTTGTCAGGAGGAATGGGCCAAAATTCGTAGGGTGACCGGGCAAAGGGAGGAGACTGCAGAACTTAGAAAACCGATCCACAATGACCAGGATCGTGGTGTTGCCCTATGAGGGAGGAAGATCAGTCAGGAAGTCCACTGACAGGTGCGACCATGGCCGCTGTGGAACGGGTAGGGATTGTAACTTCCCTCTGGGCAGGTGTCTAGGATCCTTGCACTGGGCGCACACCGAGCAGGAGGAAAAATAGCTAAAGTGGGCCACCAGTACTTCCCACTAAGACAGCGCACTCTCCGACCGATGCCAGGATGACCAGAGGAGGGTGACGTGTGGGCCCAATAGATCAACCGGTCATGGACAGCAGACGGAATGTACAGACGCCCAGCTGGACATTGAGAGGGAGTGGGCTCTGTACGTAATGTCCGCTCGATGTCCGCGTCCAGCTCCCACACTACCGGTGCCACCAGGCAAGAGGCCGGGAGTATGGGAGTGTGATCCATGGACCGCTCCTCTGTGTCATACATCCGGGACAGCGCGTCTGCCTTAGTGTTCTGGGAACCTGGTCGGTAGGAAAGGGTGAAAACAAAACGGGTAAAGAACATGGCCCACCTTGCCTGGCGAGGGTTCAGTCTCCTTTCCGCCCTGATGAACTCCAGATTGCGGTGGTCAGTCCAGATTAGAAAAGGGTGTTTCGCCCCCTCAAGCCGATGTCTCCACGTCTTCAGAGCCTTGACGACAGCCAACAGCTCCCGGTCCCCTACATCATAGTTTCGCTCCGCCGGGCTGAGCTTCTTTCGAAAAGAAGGCACAGGGGCGGAGCTGAGAGAGCACGGCTCCTATCCCAGCCTCGGACGCGTCCACCTCCACTATGAACGCCAAAGAGGGATCCGGATGAGACAGCACGGGAGCCGAGGTAAACAAAGCCTTCGGGTGACCAAAAGCCCTGTCCTCCCCAGCCGACCACTGCAGTCGTAGCGGTCCCCCTTCAGCAGTGAGGTAATTGGAGCCGCTACCTGACCAAAGCCCCGGATAAACCTCTGGTAGTAGTTGGCAAACCCTAAGAACCGCTGCACTTCCTTTACCGTGGTTGGAGTCGGCCAATTACGCACAGCTGAAATGCGGTCACTCTCCATCTCCACCCCTGACGTGAAAATGCGGTACCCTAGGAAGGAGACGGACTGTTGGAAGAACAGACATTTCTCAGCCTTGACGTACAGGTCATGTTCTAACAGTTGACCAAGTACCCTGCGCACCAGGGACACATGCTCGGCGCGTGTAGCGGACTATATCAGAATGTCATCCATATACACCACTATTGTAGGGGCGGCAGGGTAGCCTAGTGGTTAGAGCGTTGGACTAGTAACCGGACCGAAAGGTTGCAAGTTCAATTCACTGAGCTGACAACAAATCTGTCGTTCTGCCCCTGAATAGGCAGTTAACCCACTGCTCCTAGGCCATCATTGAAAATAAGAATTTGTTCTTAACTGACTTGCCTTGTAAAATAAAGGTCAAATAAAAAAAAACTCCCTAATCAGCCCTGACCCTAATTGTCGACTATGTAGGGCGTGCACAGGGAAGGGAATCTCAACAGGAACAATGGGAATCCCTAAACTATGGGCAAAAGAACGGTCAATAAAATTCCAAGCTGCGCCTGAATCTACAAGTGCCTTATGCTAAGAATGCGGGTAAAAATCAGTAAATTCAGTGAACACATACATGTGAGCAACAGGGGGCTCTGGGTGAGCCTGGTGCCTACTCACCTGGGGTGACATGACTCCCTGAGGAACCCCCCCAGCACCGACCAGCAGTGTGCCCTCTGTGGCCACAGATGGTGCAGGGAATGGCCCCTCCTCCGGTCACCCTTAGCGCAGCACCTCCCAGCTCCATGGGTGTCGTTTAGGAGGTGCTGGGGGATGGAACTGACAGGCCCCGATCCGGACGTCCGCGGGTAGCCAGCAGGTTGTTCAACCGGATGGACAGGTCCACCAGCTGGTCCAACGTGAGGGTGGTGTCTCGGCAGGCCAACTCCCAACGGACGTCCTCGCGCAGACTGCAATGGTAGTGATCGTTCAGGGCCCTGTCATTCCATCCTGCGCTGGCGGCCAGGGTCCGGAAGCTCAAAGCGTCTACCCGAAGGAGCCGGGTGGCTCTTACAGTGGCTCTTACACTTACAGTGTTATGCAAGTATATTCAGGTTATACTATTGTAGAGAACAATCTAGCTAATAGGGGGGAAAAACTATGCTTTGACATAAATTAACCCTCTTCAATTGCCCAGTTTCTCTCTACATTGTTGTACAGCAGTGAGTGAATGCCCTGTAAAATGCAAATAATGTTAGCTAGCTATACTTTTCTACAACTCCACCAACGAAAGGCCATTAACGTTAACATTAAAACAACCCGATAGCAACAATTATGATCATTTTTGTCTATGCCGATACTAGTTTGTTAGCCAACATTAATGCTTGCTTAATTTGTTGCCAAATGGTTAGCTAACTAAAGTTAACTAAACTCAGCAAAAACAGAAACGTCCTCTCACTGTCAACTGTGTTTATTTTCAGCAAACTTAACAGGTGTAAATATTTGTATGAACATAAGATTCAAAAACATAAACTGAACAAGTTCCACAGACATGTGACTAACAGATATGGAACAATGTGTCCCTGAACAAAGGAGGGGTAAAAATCAAAAGTAATAGTCAGTATCTGGTGTAGCCACCAGCTGTATTAAGTACTGCAGTGCATCTCCTCCTCATAGACTGCACCATATTTGCCAGTTCTTGCTGAGAGATGTTACCCCACTCTTCCACCAAGGCACCTGCAAGTTCCCAAACATTTCTGGGTGGAATGGCCCTAGCCCTCACCCTCCGATCCAACAGGTCCCAGACGTGCTCAATGGGATTGAGATCCAGGCTCTTCGCTGGCCATGGCAGAACGCTGACATTCCTGTCTTGCAGGAAATCACGCACAGAACGAGCAGTATGGCTGGTGGCATTGACATGCTGGAGGGTCATGTTAGGATGAGCCTGCAGGAAGGCTACCACATGAGGGAGGAGGATGTCTTCCCTGTAACGCACAGCGTTGAGATTGCCTGCAATGACAACAAGCTCAGTCCGATGATGCTGTGACACACCGCCCCAGACCATGACGGACCCTCCACCTCCAAATCGATCCCGCTCCAGAGTACAGGCCTCGGTGTAACGCTCATTCTTTCGACGATAAACTCGAATCTGACCATCACCCATGGTGAGACAAAACCGTGACTGGTCAGTGAAGAGCACTTTTTACCAGTCCTGTCTGGTCCAGCGACGGTGGGTTTGTGCCCATAGGCGACATTGTTGCCGGGATGTTTGGTGAGGACCTGCCTTACAACAGGCCTAAAAGCCCTCAGTCCAGCCTCTCTCAGCTTATTGAGGACAGGCTGAGCACTGATGGAGGGATTGTGCGTTCCTGGGCAGATGTTGCCATGCTGTACCTGTCCCGCAGGTGTGATGTTCGGATGTACCGATCCTGTGCAGGTGTTGTAACACGTGGTCTGCCACTGCGAGGACGATCAGCTGTCCGTCCTCTCTCCCTGTAGCGCTGTCTTAGCCATCCCACAGTACGGACATTGCAATTTATTGCCCTGGCCACATCTGCAGTCCGCATGCCTAAGCAGTGGAGGTTCTAGACCCTTTCAACTGGGGGGGCCAAGCTGGGGCCAGTTGTACTGTTAGAGGGGCCAGTTACATTAGACGTTATTGTTGTCATATCGTTTTCTTCACTTCATTGCAGGCATTAGTAGGCAAAAGACCATGTCCCTCTAGTAAATGTGTGGGTTTAATTAGTGTTCCGCATTGCCACTGTCTAATAACGGATGTAAAAAAAGAACGATAGCAAAAATTAGTTATGCAAAAATTATTTCATACTCCACATTTAGGGGGGCCACAAGGGGGTCCAAAATTGTTGTCACAGGGGCACTGGCCCCCCTGCCCCCCCAGAACCGCCAGTGTGCCTAAGGCACGTTCACACAGATGAGCAGGGACCCTGGGCATCTTTCTTTTGGTGTTTTTCAGAGTCAGTAGAAAGGCATTTTTAGTGTCCTAAGTTTTCATAACTGTGACCTTAATTGCCTACTGTCTGTAAGCTGTTAGTGTCTTAACGACCGTTTCACAGGTGCATGTTCATTAATTGTTTATGGTTCATTGAACAAGCATGGGAAACAGTGTTTACAAAAAGGGGAAGTTCCTGAACAGCGTTCCTGAAAAGGGGAAGTTTAGTTTGTTTTTATTTCTTTATTTAACAAATTCCTATTTTCAATGACGGCCTACCAAAAGGCAAAAGGACTCCTGCAGGGACAGGGGGCTGGGATTTAAAAAATACATTTATTAACCTGTTACGGATCCAATCCCATGAATGGGATCGATTTTGACAACATCCTGTGAAATGCAGAGCGCCAAATTCATATTACAAAAATACTAATTTCAAACATTCATGAAAATACAAATGCTGCACACCCTTCAAAAGCTTAGACTTTTGTTAATCTAACAGCATTGTCAGATTTCAAAAAGGCTTTATGGTGAAAGCAGAACATTTGGTTGTCTGAGGACAGCACCCCCACTCAAAAACTCAATTAGCATAATAACATAACCAGCAGAGGTGTCACAAAAATCAAAAATAGCATAAAATAAATCGCTTACCTTTGATGATCTTCCACTGATGGCATATCAAAGTGTCCAGGTTACACAATAAAAGGTCCTTTTGTTCGATAAAGTTCCTCTTTATATTCATATAGCTCCGTTTTGTTCAGTAATCCACATGCCCAAAGGCTTTCATCCATGCAGACAAACGATATCCCAAAAGTACCCGTAAAGTTTGTTGAAAAAAGTCAAACAGCATTTGTAGTCAATACTCAGATACCCTAAAATGAATATACACTATAATATTTCAGACGGAATATAACCTGCTGAATAGAAGAGAAAAAGAACTGAGCGCGCATTCCCTGTTACGCGCAAAATTTAAAACAGTACACTTGACATGAACTCAGAAACAAGTGGTCTTACTCCCTTGACAAACTTTTTCTAAAGACTGTTGACATCTAGTGGAAGCCATAGGAACTGCAATCTGGGAGCTAAAATACCCTGCATTGAATAGCATGCCAATTGAAAACAGTGTGACATGACTGATTCAGACATCCCAGATGGATTTTGCTCCGGTTATTGCCTGCCATATCAGTTCTGTTATACTCACAGACATTATTTTAACATTCAGAGTGTGTTCTATCCAAAGCTACTAATTCTATGCATATCCTAGCTTCTGGGCCTGAGTAACAGGCAGTTTACTTTGGGCACGTTTTTCATCCGAACTTCAAAATACTGTCCCCTAGCCTTAAGAAGTTAAATCAAAATATAGGACAAACACACAACACAACGAGCGACAACACTACGAAGAGACCTAAGACAAAAACATAGCATTGCAGCAACACATGACAACACAACATGACAACAACATGGTAGTAACACAACATGGCAGCAGAAAAACATGGCAGCAGCACAAAACATTGTACAAACATTATTGGTCACAGACAACAGCGTAAAGGGCAATAAAGTAGAGACAATAACACATCACGTGAAGCAGCCACAACTGTCATTAAAAGTGTGCATGATAGAGTCTTTCAATGAAGAGATAAAACTGTCCATTTTGAGGTGTTTTTCAACTCGTTCCAGTAGCTAGCTACAGCGAACTAAAAAAAGGAGCGACCCGGGAATGTGAATGGCAGAACAGGTGTTGTATGTGGAGGATGAGGGCTGGAGTAGGTATCTCAGATAGGGGGGAGTGAGGCCTAAGAGGGTTTTATACATAAGCATCAACCAGTGGGTTTTGCGAAGGGTATACAGAGATGACCAGTTAACAGATGAGTAGAGTGCAGTGATGTGTCCTATAAGGAGCATTGATGGCAAATCTGATGTCCGAATGTTTTCTGTAGGATCCGCAGACCGTCCAGAAGCACAGAAAGGGCTGCAGAAAGAATTGGACAGGAACACCTTGAAACGGCTATCCGACTGCAAGAAAAATGGCTGGCTGAGGCGAAGGTTAGTAAAAATCTTTCACCTGTTGTACTGTTTACCTGTTTCACAACATTATAATCACATCACAGGTAGCCTAGTGGTTAGAGTGTTGGACTTGTAACCGGAGGGTTGCAAGTTCGAATCCCCAAGGAAAAAAACTGGTGTTCTGCCCCTGAACAAGGCAGTTAACCCACTGTTCCCTGGGCGCCGAAGACGTGGATGTCGAGGCAGCCCCCCGCACCTCTCTGATTCAGAGGGGTTGGGTTAAATGCGGAAGACACATTTCGGTTGAAGGCATTCGGTTGTACAACTGACTAATAATGGTGACTTTGACACCACATTTGGCTGCATTCTGTAATTTCATGTTGCTTTTTTTCTTATCATTACAGATCGTCAGAGCTGTTCTTTGAAGAAAGGGGAGAGGTACTGGAGCTGGCCACTTCCCGTCTACCTGGAGTTATTTTAGACATTATGGAGTACCGGAGAGCTACTGTATTTCAGGGACTAAGGACAACCTCGCTGGTGCACCTGCATGAATTGCAGGGAGACTCCTGCACCTTACAACTACTGCTACTTCACCACTGCAATATTTCATGTATTTTTTACCAAGTATGTTTACATAACAGATTAACGCTTGTTATGTAAGCTGGCATTGGTGGTGGCACTTCAGGGAGTCTTGGGTCATCTGATCTCAGGATCATTCTCCTTGGTAGCCCCAATTGAGAGCCCAGTCTTCTCAACACTGCTCTCTGAAGTTCTGGGATGCTGGTGTAGTCCTTTGCACTTTTCAATGCATAGATACTTCACCTTCAAAACGTGTTATTCTAGAGCCTCCTTTAGCTGAAACATAGAATTATATCACACTTGATTAAATGGAATACCATGAGATGTGCAGTTGAGAACGTTTCCACGGTAAACAGTGCCGCTTTATATTTCCAACATTTCACTTAATATCTAGCTAGCTATGCCTTTCCTTTTCAGCAGAAAAATAAATAATTCTGTGTCAGTTTTAAATCCATTCAACTCCCTTAGTTCTCTCGATTGTGTGAACACAAATCATATGTTTACTCTCGTCTTGGGCCAGGCTCTATCGCTTTCCCTTTTTGCCTGTCTGCTCTCCAAATGTTTCTGTTTATTTGACTTAGATGGATGAGTAGTTGCTGCTGGGTGATGTTTTTTTTCCTCGTGTCTGCCATGTCTGTAAGCTAGCTATCTCCTCTAGCCATTAGCCAAGTCTAAATTGTAGGCCACCTGCATTTAGCTATGCAAACCATGGCAATGTTGAATTACAATCATAAACCCAGAATTTTGTCAGTAGTATATTCCTATTGAAATTACAAGACAAACTCGCAAAAATGCCATTTACAACTGTTTGTAGCCTTAACATTTGGCACATAATAAAAGGCACAATTGTCTGAAAATAGCCCCAAAAATATATAAAATTGTCCAAGTGTTTTATGCGCAGAGATTTTGAGATCATTTGTCTAACTTTCATCACTCAAACTCTGTTGTCGGACTTATCTATAGTTATGCACATGTGCAAAAGGGATTATTTATTTACAATCATAGCAGTCAAACGAGTTAAATCAACATCCTTTGATGGAAAATGATCTGGCAAATTTAATAAAGGCTAATTCTTTTTTCTCATGCTACACATTCAAATTCCTTTATTACATCATGTTAGCTCGGAATGATAATTAAATGAAATCCCAATTTAGCTTCTTTCTACGTTATAAGTTATGTCGATATCCCCTAATTTGCTCAATAACGTTATGGAAAAAGGGTTTATTGTATTAATATGTCAACTCCTTTTTTGCTGTAGAAAAAAACATTTGGGATAGTTTTCAAGCCTTGTGGGCAGGTTTTGAGTGGTCTTTAGCCCTATTCGTAGGGGATTAGCTTTACTGGGGAAAATAGGGTTATGTCCCAGATAACACATTTTGGTTTTGGGAATGTTCCCTGAAGGTTTTGGGAACGTTCCCTGAACATTGCATAAACGTTCCTCAAAGGTTCAAACGGATGGTTTTAGGTAGTAGGGAAGGTACTTCTCTGAAGGTATATTTCAAGACATGGCATATGAGTGAGCAGTGATGGGTTGGATGCAACTTTTCATCAATCATCTTGAAAAAAATGCATACAACTGGAAATCAACTAATCCTCCATCGCTAACACAATGGAAAGGTCAAATACTTTATTATCTAAATGTTGAAAGTGCGTGGGCAACAGAGAGAAACAAAATGCAGTAGTTTGAGGCCATGTGGAGGAGAGTGATGCGGACGCAGGAGATCGATGGAGGAGTGAGCAGGTGAGTCTGGCCAGGTGTATTGTTTGAATTATAATAATCTTACAAAAAAATATATATTAACAGTTAACACATTTATAATTTTAGTTAACAATCTGGAATCTGATTGGCACACAAACACACACAGGATTACACAATTGTCTTGTCTGAACACTGTCTATGGTACAGGGCTCACTCCTCCACAACCTCCTCAGCAACCCTATTTGCAACCTCTAAAGCAAGTTATTAATTAGTTAAATCTTATTATCAGGGTTCTTAAGGATATTGTGTCCTTCTCCAAAGTTTAGCATTGTATATTGGCAGTTCATTGGTATTTAACTTATATTTAAAAAAAATCTTTGCTATGACCAGAAAAAACACAAATCATATGAATTTGCTGGGTTTTAAATCCAAACCAGAATGGAAAAATAGAACATGACTCAATCCAATACTTTAATAAGGGGTGCCATTGCTGCACACTTAGGGAGGTAGAGCAGGGTTTGTTAAACTATGGGTCAGGACCCAAAGTGGGCCCTGGGTATGTGAGAGGTGGGTCACAAGTTAATACATTTATAATAACATAAAACACAATTTCTTCTTAATTTGGGTTGTTGGAGGACAATTAAGTCCTAATTTGGATCTTGAGCTGAACCCCTGAGGTAGAGAGTCGGAACATAACACAAATCATGTCACATACACACAAAGGTGATGAGAGATAATGCTGTATTGGTCAGAAAGCAGACTGGGAGCAGGACCTCAGCAGAACCCTGACCAGGCAAGACGGTCATTACCTGGGCCAAATTATTGTCACTGACTATTGATATACTTTGTAAGATCCATTTGCCAGTCGGTGGTCAGGATTCAAGAAAACTGCACAGCGCAGAAAGCGCACTGAGGATGATTACTTTCTGTGTAGCAGTGACATTGGTTGTGATGGCAGTGCGTCAAATTCTGCAATCAAAGGACCCAGGAGGGGAAGCCTTTATCCTGCATCATCAAAAGTCTCTGCACTCAAAATGACTAAGGCAGGGATGGCAACTCTTGTTGTACATGCTCCTGCTCTTGAAGAGAACTTGTGTTGAAGGAATAAGAGGGAGAAAACTTGAACTGGACATCAAATATCTAGCAATACTAGTGCCCTCAATATATAAAAGCAGTGAGGAGAGGAGCGACATGAGGGGCGACATGAAAGCTCCCACTAGGATGGGCTCACAACAAAGAACCTCATTGCACAGTGGCTAACACTTTATCAAAACCCAAACTCTTGTTCCAGCGGAAGGATAGGATATACACACAGCAGGACCAAGGACAATATTAATCCTCCTCCAGACCCCTGGCTCTCTTAGGCCTCCGGACAATGTCTCAATCAGTCTCAGACCCATGCCACAATCAGACCCCCAGAAATGTTTGGGCTCAACCATGTATCTGTCAAAGCCCTTGAGTCCATCAGTAGACTCAGGCCTCTCGTAGAACCCATAAGTCAAACTCAAATAATGCTAACTGAAAATACACCCCACGAATCTAGTTTGATCTGTGAGCAGTGTACAAAAGAAAGGAAATGCACAAGAAGATCACCTGTCTACAGGAAGAGGGATATATTCTGGCTGCTCATAGGACCATGTTGCCATCATCTCAACCAAACCAATAGACAATAGCCCTTGCTAACCATCAAACATCTGGTCAAATTGGGGCCAGGAAGCAAGTGTAAGAACTGGACACATGCACTGAGGAAGGCACAAGCTGAAACATTTCTGTGTACTGTATCAAGACATTTTTCTTCTATGAATTTAAGAAAATAAACAAAGCTTTTACTGCAAATCACATCAAGTGAGTGCTGGTCCTTTCTTAATTTATTATCTGAACAAGTTAAACCCTTTGCTAACCCCCTAGAGTCGATTGACGCACTGGTGCGTCAAGCTAATTAACATAACAAACATTCCCATCAAAATCGGTCAGTTGAATTTGCATTGGATGCATCTCACAAACGTGATGGTTTTGCTCTACCACCCCAACAACTGTCAGGAGACTTGTCTGAAGTCGGTACAGTCGATATGCCAACTTAAGTTTGGTAGGGTCCGAACCGTTTGGGCTACAAACTAATTGGAACGAACTGTGGAAAGGGGGATATTCTCACCAACACGATGTTCTCAGTTTTGCTCCACGACCCCCACAAGTGTCACAGGACTCGTCTGAATGTAACCGGACCGGTTTAAAAAAACGAATAGTTCCTTTTTTTTTACAGATGTAGAACAGACACTTCAAAACCTTATTTCTTATGATTTATTTTTTGACTGTCCTTTTTGCCATTTATGATTGTGTTATTTAATGCGTTTCTATGGGCTCTGGTAGTAAAGGCAAAAAGCTATATTTGATCAAATATATATATATTATTTTGGTGGGGATACCTCAAGGGGTCCTACAATTCCAAATCAAATAGCTAAATTATCCATATTATTACCATTTTAAAACAATTCCATATCAGCTTAGCATCCCCCTCCCCAAATGTCTTAGGCTCTAAAGAAATTAGGAGGAAAAGCTAATCTCATTTGATGCATGGAGGAGACATGGAGATGGAGAGGTGTGTCAAAAACAGTCTATCAGTAACCCATTTATCAAGTGGCTATTAGAAACCTAGGACTGATGTTGCAACGGTGTTCAATGTGCAACTACGCCAGCCCAGTACAGTTTATCTTGGCTCAGTTTTTGTTCTGTAGTGTGAAACCAAACCGGTTTATTTCCTCCATTTCGGTGGGGCGCCATCTTCAGTAGGCCTCCAATGACCTCCACTTCAGAATTCTTAACTTTTCAAAGTTAAGTTGGCACGCTCTTATAGTAACTACAGTGAGGGAAAAAAGTATTTGATCCCCTGCTGATTTTGTACGTTTGCCCACTGACAAAGAAATGATCAGTCTATAATTTTAATGGTAGGTTTATTTGAACAGTGAGAGACAGAATAACAACCAAAAAATCCAGAAAAAAGCATGTGAAAAATGTTATAAATTGATATGCATTTTAATGAGGTCAAGATAACGTTGGTTATGCGGATTTCAGCATGGCTATGATGTGGTCAAAGTTACAAAAACGCATAAAGTTTCAGAGAGACATGGTTTCGCAAAAAACTTCAATTGGTTTCCTAGAAATCCTGGTTGGAGGTTCTGGATTTCCTGCTTATTCCTTTCTGATTCCGAGGATCCTCTAACTGAGATTTCAGGATAACCAGGGAATTTATTGAAAGCTCCTGGAATTTTGTAACGCTAGACAGACATATACACTGAGTGTACAAAACATAATGAACACCTGCTCTTTCCAAGGTATGATCGCTTATTGATGTCGCTTGTTAAGAAAATTAACAATAGATAAAAACAGTAACAATAACATAACAATAACCAGGTATATACAAGGAGTATCGGTACCGAGTTAGTCTACTGGGGTACAAAGTAGTTGGGTTGATTGATTGAGGTAATTTATGTATATGTAGGTTTGGTTAGGTGATTGAAGTACCATACACATGTAGGTAGGGGTGAAAAAAAGAAAGTCCGGGTAGCAGTTTGATTAACAGTTCAGCAGTCTTATGTCTTTGGGGTAGAAGCTGTTCAGGAGCCTTTTGGTCCCAGACTTGGCGCTCCGGTACCGCTTGCCATGCAGTAGCAGAGAGAACAGACTGTGACTTAGTTGGCTGGAGTCTTTAAACATTTTTAGGGACTTCATCTGACACTGCCTGGTATAGAGGTCCTGGATGACAGGGAGCTCGGCCCTAGTGATGTACTGTGCCGTACACACTGCCTTCTGTAGCGCCTTGTGGTCGGATGTGAGTAGTTGCCACACCAAGCGGTGATGCAGTCAGTCAAGATGCTCTCAATGGTGCCGACAAGGCACAAGATGCTGTGAGGATACAGTTGAAGTCAGGTCACAGAATGGGAGGGCATTGGTGAATCAGGGTGGTCTCGAGCACATCTCTGTCCCTTATGGAATAGTTACAAGAGAGATAAATAATTAGTGGCAGCATATCCAAGATCACAAAGTACACCAGCTAGAGGATTCTAACCCTGGCACTTTTTAAAAAACCTTTCATGAAATTTGATAGTCCTGAGAACGGGTCGACTCCAAAATGCCTCTGCCTTTTGTCCCATTGGTCTGTCCTTTCTCCTGAAGCGTGCATTTGGTCCCTTCCCTTCATGGATTTGTAACAAAGTCATTGAATACGGTGGAAAACACCCTCAAGCTTATGCCTATAATTGTGCAATGTTTTGGTTCATCCATCCACATGGCTTCTCGTAAAAATTCCACATACAATCTTTGGATAAGTGGGAAACCACTGTTCACATGCCACCAGTTGCACATTTCGCTCGCTCATCTACACTTTTTTAAATTAACATGCAAATCTCAATCACAAAATTCTGAAACATATGCCAATTGCATAAAATAAATCAAACGTATCAATAAAACAGTACATTAGGACAGTCTGATGTAAATTATTTTGGTTGATAGAGGGAGAAAAGTCTATAAAAACAATGGGGAGACTGGACTAGGGTCAAGCGCACAAAACTACCTGAATCAAAGCAAGCACACAAACACTGACAAAGCCCAGAACTATTCCACTGTCAGTTTTTATTTGACCTGTATTTAACTAGGCAAGTCAGTTAAGAACAAATTCTTATTTTCAATGATGGCCTAGGAACAGTGGGCTAACTGCCTTGTTCAGGGGCAGAACAACAGATTTTTACCTTGTCAGCTCAGGGATTTGACCTTGCAAACTTCCAGTTACAAGTCAACCACTCTAACCACTAGGCTACCTGCTGGTTTACTAGCTTGTTAAATGTTTCCTCTAACTATTTCTGCAAATTTGCCAAAATAATCTCTCAAAAACCTATTATAATGGTAAAATCTTATGTTGTATATATTTGATTGTGTGTATTGTGTATTTCAAAAATAATATGTTTGTTTGAGTTTCGTTTTAGTCAGTCATCTAGCCCCTTAAGGATCAGACCCTTCTTTTCAATTTCCGCCTAAAATGACATACCCAAATGTAAATCCCTCTAGCTCAGGACCTGAAGCAAGGAGATGCATATTCTTGATACTATTTGAAAGGAAACACTGAAGTTTGTGGAAATGTGAAATTAATGTAGGAGAATATAACACAATAGATCTGGTAAAACATATAACAAACAGAAAAACACAAGTTTTCTATTTTTATTTGTGTTGCGTCATCTTTGAAAAGAAAAGCCATACATTCAGATAGGAAGCTGGATGTAATTTAGATGTTGTCCACAAGAGAGCAACACTGTGTGCAAAGTTTCTGACTGACACCTTCAAGAATGCGAGAGCTACATAACATTTAGTATGAAGTCACCCAGGTGTCCCTCACGAGTTTGCCCAAATGTACCCAAGTGGCCGAATTGGTAAATTGACATATTTTCAAGTACATAACTATAGAGAACACACAAAAATGTTATGGTAATAAAAAAATACACGTTTACACACTCCCAGGAATGTCATACATGATGGATCATTAGCTTCCCTACATAAAAGGTACTAACGGGAGACTCAACGAGAATGCTGATCCATTGCCTCACAACACAGAAATTAAATATTTAAGATAAGGGTCAAGTTAGCAGCCAACACTGATCTAATGTCATAATTCAACACACCACACACAAAGTGAAAAATATATTAAAAAAATAACAATTAGAGTACTTAGAACACCCTCAATCCTCTACAGACGATTGTGCTGTTGATGCCAAGTTCCAATGCAGTCTCTTTCTGCTGTAAAGCAGAAGGTAACAGAACAAGTAGTGCAGGTGATGGGAGATTTCTTGTGACACAGAGTACAACAATGCCTCCCTGCTGTTCAGTCACCCTCTGGGGTGAAGATGAAGGGGGCTGTACTTTCCAGTCATGTCTAGTTGAGGACCTGGCAGCCTTTTCGGTCAAAATGTTGGTGGAAGTGGCTCCACATCATCTTCTGCCAACCGTCCTCTGCCTCTGTCGTTGCCACTGGTGCACTGCCCCTGCGCTTCTGGGCTGGCCTCTTCACACCTCTAGATGGCCGGGCAGGGGTGGGTGTGGAGCCAGAGACAGCAGCAGGGTTCGGACTGAATGAACCAGTTTCTACATTTGAATGAGTGGGAGATGGACATCTTGACTGTGGTGGTTCCGGAAGGTCATTTGAGTCATCGGCACATGGAAGATAAAAATATATATATTTTTTAAATCAGTAAAAATACTTTTACGGATGAGCACTGCATCGATACATCAAATAAACACCACATATCTATAAACATATATATTATTTAGAGTAGGGGGAACACAATCACTGTGGTGAAGTGTGTGTACCAATGGTATATAAAGCTGGTATGGGGAGGAAGGCTTGTAGTGGTGACCAGGTTGGGGTGAGTGGAATGGTATCAAGCATATGGTTTTCGTCTGTTTGGTGCTGTTCCATTCCACTCCATTCCGGCCATTGTTGTGGGACGTCCTCCCCTAACCAGCCTCCAGTGGCTTGTGTATTTTATGGTGACTTTGACAAAATGTGGCTGTGGTTCTCGAGTGCCTTGTTTGCTTTTTATACAAATCTTTCATTACAGTGATTTAGCTTATCCAGTGTTAGTAGCCATATGGTACTTTCTAAATTTGCAGAAAACTTAGTTTACTAAATCGAGCTGTGCTTAAGCAGTGGGGCGCTAGCGCGACACTACCCGGTGAAATGTAAGGCGCCAAATTCAAAATCCAAAAGTTTAATTATTAAACATTCATCAATATACAAGTGTTGCATAGTCATCAAAAGCTCTGCTTCTTGGCAATATCACAGTTTTGTCAGATTTCAAAAAGGCTTTACAGCGAAAGCACAACATTTGATTGTTTGAGGATAGCACCTACAATATTTAACCATTAGCATAAATTCATAAACCAGCGCGGTTCACACAAAACCCATTTCACAGCGAAAACAAATCCCTTACCTTTTGACGAACTTCTGCTGAGGGCTTCCCAAGTGTCCAACGAAGACATCCAATGGTTATTTTGTTAGAAAAAGTCATTTATTATATCCATAAATCTCTGTTTGGCTGGTGCGTTATGTTCAGAAAATCCAACTTCGAAACGCCCATTGAAATGTGAAGAGAACACGTTCAACCTATACCTATAAACTTTTCCTAAACAAATCAAATACCAGTTATAATGCATCCTAGCTATACTTTTATGAATATTAGCGATAATATTTCACTCGGATGGTCACCTAAACGTTATATAAGTAAAATAAAGTGGGGTGCGCACCCAGACTCGCACCCGAGAAAACTTGTTGACATTTTAGGTCCCCTTACCATTTCCTGTTCTTATCCGTTTTGCTTACTCCAATCATTCCCAGTCTTTGTATATAGACTGTTGACATCTAGTGGAAGCCATAGGTACTGCAATCCAGGAGCTGGTCACCAAAAACTGCATTTCCGGATGGATTTTCCTCAGGCTTTTGCCTGCTATATCAGTTCTGTTATACTCACAGACACTATGTTAACACTTTTAGAAACTTCAGATTGTTTCCTATCCAATAGTACTAATTATGTGCATATCCTATTTTCTGAGCCTGAGTGGCAGGCATTTTACCTTGGGCATGCCAGACTCTCCAAAACCGTCACCTCTGCTGCCGCTCCCTAAGAAGTTAATATCCCCGTATGGAGATACCACTGACAGAGTAGATTAGTTCTCATTCATCAGCATCCAGAGTAGTGTTCTCTCTCTCTCTCTCTCTCTCTCTCTCTCTCTCTCTCTCTCTCTCATATATATGATGGATTGAAGTTAAAACCTCTACACTCCACTGACAGAGTAGATTTGTTCTCATTCATCAGGTTCCAGAGTAGTGTGTTTTCTCTCTCGGGTAGTGCATCATGATGGATTGAAGTTAAACCTCTACACTCTTAAAAATAATGTTGCAAGTTGGAAACAATTAAAGGTTAATCTGAGCGATGACATAGGAGAACCATTGTGGGGTCTTTGAAGAACCATACAAAAAAGCAAAAATGTTTTAGCCTTCCAGGACAAGAATTTACTAGACCTGTGGCGTTTTAACCCTGATTCACCCACAAACTGAATTCAGAATGACTACCAGGGTTGGGAAGATTAAGTTATGAGACTACCTTAAACATCTAAAGTGGAACAACCATTTCAGTAATGGGTGCAATAATTCTAAGTAACAGATTGAAATCGATTTTTCTAAACTATGTTATTTATATTTGAGTAGCATAAGATTAATTAATGATGCAAAAACATAGATTAATGAATCATGCAATAGAGCATGCTGGGAAATACTGTATCATAATGATGGGTGTGATTTTGGTTCAACTGGTTATTAACATCAACACTGGGGTTCTTTTACACTGCTTACTGTTAGTTCTTCTCTTTACAGTGTTAAATTTAACTCTTGAATCAACACTAGTTAACACTGGCCAATTTGCTGTGTGCTATGAAAGAGACACATCTGCAGGCTTCCATACATTTCAAAAACCTTTCAGAATTCTGAAGATGCCACATCAAGAACCCCACACTTAACTCAAAGGTTATTGATCAGGCAACGGTTCTCCATAGAACCTTAAAAGCTGAGGAAGAACCATTTAAGAACCTTATTTTAATTTGGTTTACCTGACAGCATTTAAAAACGGATAAAAATACGTCAGGAAAATTAGCGGAGAAGGGATTTGAAGAGTTACGTTGGGGAGAGGGAAAATAGGTGGAAGGAGGGAACAGAGGGAGGGTTAAGGGAGGTTACGGTATTGAACCACAGAGGCTGAATCCACAATCGACCCCTTTTGTTCCTCACTCCTTCGCCGCAGGCTCTTCTGTCGATCTGAGAAGATTGGACAGATGTATCCAGATGTGGCTCACAAGATGACAGGGTGGAGCCATTACCAAATTGCTTCTACCAATCCGATCCATTCAGATCTGGATGAAATGCCTATGGGGGTATTAGGTTTGGGTATTCAGCAAGAGAAAGAGGAAGAGGTAGAGGAGATGAGGTAACAGTTGGTGTTTGCCTCCTGAGCCGTAGAGGAGCAGGGCCATTTCATAACCAAACACTCAGCCATGTTCCTTCACAGCATGATACTCAGCAGATTTGATTGATCACCACTGTTTGATTTGAGCCTTGTGCGTTTCCTCACATTACGAAATGGAGGCACTGCACACACTCTTGTTACAATTTCTCTCTGTAAGTATCTGTCTCTACCACTGACAGAGTAGACTAGGTCTTATTCATCAGGGTCCAGAGCAGTCATGCTATTAGAAAACGCTCCCAGGCAACAAAATATATGAGATAGAATGCTGAAATGCAGAATCCCCCTTATACTGTATATTTTTCTAATAGATCTTTCTGTACTAAATGCATTCTCTCTCTCTCTCTCTCCCCTGCGCGCTCTCTCTCTGTCTCAGATGGTAGGACTGCCTGCTGTGCTGCATATCTGAATGACTAAAGAATACAAGACTCCATCATCAAACACTTGGTTTAGAGGAAGCTGGTTATTTGATTAACATAAAGAAGCATCTTACCAACACACTGCTGTTGTAATCTTTGTCAAAAATGTAGGACAAACACTGTAGACTCTCAGCTACTCGTAGGACGCCCACTAGGCTATATTAACATCTTAAACTGATATAAGTATTATTCTATGTGGGTGCTGCAGTAACAAATGTGAACACACCAGCTATCAAACAAGAAACTTGTAATGAACGAACATCACACACTGCAGTACTGCTTAGGCAGTACATAAAACTAAAAACACACCTGACCCTAGTAATGCACTGCAAAACATTTCCTGTAAATGTACAGTGACTTACTGGCAGAAAATGGCCAGTTACTGTATTTTCCCACAAAGTCCTGCAATAAGAGCTACCATGCTAATATGTGTGTAAATTCTTCAAACTTGTGTTCTCTGGGTGTAACTGAATAGGCTGATATGCCATTTCATTGATCCACAATCCATAGGTAAGGCTGTACAGTGAAATATACACTGAGTATACAAAACATGAAGTATACACAACATGACATAGACTGAACAAATGAATCCAGTTGAAAGCTATGATCCCTTATTGATGTCACTTGTTAAATCCACTTGAATCAGTGTAGATGAAGGGGTGGAGACAGGTTAATTTCTTAGGGAGCAGCTCCCGAGGTGACGGTTTTGGAGAGTCTGGCGTGCCCAAAGTAAAATGCATGCCACTCAGGCCCAGAAAATAGGATATGTACTTAGTACTATTGGATAGGAAACACTCTGAAGTTTCTAGGAGTGTTAAAATAATGTATGTGAGTATAACAGAAGTGATATAGCAGGTTGAAAACCCAAGGAAAATTCATCTAAATTTGCAGTTTTTTTTTGTAAATGAGCATCTTCTCCATTGTGCCTATTGCATGCCAACAGTCAAGAGTCAAAGACTGGGAATTCTAGCAGTGACCAGAATGGATGGGGACAGGAAAATGTCAGGCGTCCACTTTTATAAACAAGGTTTGACGCGCGCGAGATTGTGAACGCACACCACTTTATTTTTCTTTCCTATCGTTCACGTTATCGTCCGGTTGAAATATTACAGCAAATATACCCAAAAGGATACCTAAGGATACATTAAAAATTATGTTTGATTTGTTATAATTTGGTATAATTTGAACGTGTTCTCTTCACGGTTCAATGGACGACTCAACGGTGGATTTTATGATCATAACGCGCCAACCAAACGGAGATTTATGGATATAATAAATGACTTTTTCTAACCAAAGAAGCATGGATTGTCTTCGTTGGACACTTGGGAAGCCCTCAGCAGAAGTTCATCAAAGGTAAGCGATTTTATATTAGCGATTTTATGCGTTTTGTGAGACCTGTGTTGGGTTATGGATTTATGCTAATGCATAAATATTAGAGGTGCTACCCTCAAACAATCAAATGTTGTGCTTTTGCCGTAAAGCCTTTTTGAAATCTGACAACGCTGTGATATTGCCAAGAATCAGAGCTTTTGATGACTATGCAACAATTGTATATTTATGAATGTTTAATAATTCAACTTTTGGATTTTGAATTTGGCGCCTCACATTTCACCGGGTAGTGCCCCACTGCTCCCTAAGAAGTTAAAGAATGATTTTTAAGCCTTGAGACAATTGAGACATAGATTGTGTATGTGTGCCATTCAGAGGGTGAATGGGCAAGACATAAGATGTAAGTGCCTTTGAACAAGGTATGGTAGTTTGTGTCAAGAACAACAATGCTGCTGGGTTTTCAGGCTCAACAGTTTCCTGTGTGTATCAAGAATGGTCCACCCCCAAAGGACACCCAGCCAACTTAACAAAACTGTGGGAAGCATTGGAGTCAACATGGGCCAGCATCCCTGTGGAATACTTTTGACACCTTGAGGAGTCCATGCTCTGACGAACTGAAGCTGTTCTGAGGGAAAGGGGAGGGTATACCCAGTGTAAGTAAACCCCTAATGCAGTTATGATGTCTAATACATCCACAGTGCAATTTCAGCTGATTTGTTAGTTTCTGTCAAATTTACTAATTTAATTGCATTGAGTAAGTCACCGCTCTCGCCTTGATGTTGTTATGCTGGTGGGTTTTATGCCTTGGTTGTGTTTATTGTGGGTCCTAGCGCTGGCCGGTTTCTAGACTGTGGTTGGGTTCTGGCTTGCTGCCTATTATTGTGATGATCATGACAAACTTTTTGATTCAATCTAACTAACTATCACTAATTAACAGCTTCCATCCCCAAGCCATAAGACTGCTGAACAATTAACTTCTTAGGGAGTGGTGGTACGCTAGCGCCCCACTCCCGACACTACCAGGTGAAATGCAAGGCGCCAAATTCAAAATCCAAAAGTTGTTTCATAGTCATCAAAAGCTCTGCTTCTTGGCAATATCACAGCGATGTCAGATTTCAAAAAGGCTTTACGGCTAAAGCACCACATTTGATTGTTAGAGGATAGCACCCCACATATTTTTCCCATTACCATAAATTGATAAGCCTTCACGGTTCACAGAAAACACATTTCACAGCAAAAACAAATCAATTACCTTTTGAAGAACTTCTGCTGAGGGCTTCCCAAGTGTCCAATGAAGACAATCCATGGTTCTTTTGTTAGAAAAAGTAATTATATTATAATTAATTATAGTATTATATCCATAAATCTCCGTTTGGTTGGCGCATTATAATGAGAAAATACAGCGTCGACTCGTCCATTGAAACGTGAAGAGAACTCGTTCAACTTATACCTATAAACTAGTCCAAGAACAATCAAACATAATTGTAAATGTATCTTTAGGAACACTTTTATGTATATATAGTATAATATTTCAACCGGAATATAAACTGGGCGATAAGAAAGGAAAAAAACACAGAGCGGGCCAGCCGGGAACACGCATTTTCTTCTATTGACATCTGTGTGGCCACTTCCTTATTCGTCTTCTTCTACAATCTAATAGCAGCTAAAAAGAATCAAAACACTTTCTCGAGACTGTTGACATCCAGAGGAAGCAATAGGTACTGCATTCATATGCCCTTATATGGGCATTTTCAATAGGGAGGGGTTAACTGTTTTAGAAACTTCATAGTGTTTCCTATCCAATAGTACTAATTATGTGCATATCCAATTTTCTGAGCCTGAGTGGCAGGCATTTTGCTTTGGGCACGCCAGACTCTCCAAAACCGACACCTTAGCTGCCGCTCCCTAAGAAGTTAAGGAACGACTGTACATACAGTGTGCTACAGTAGAAACTACAAAACACGATATACAGAAACTATTATGATAACGTAATAAGGCATTTACTTTGATAGAAACACACACATGTTCAAAATCATTATTAGTAAGGGAAACAGCAATGAAGGCAATGTGGGCACTAGACAGAAAATGCGCCAGGTGGAAAAAGTTAGTACAAGTTCTGTTCTGACTGGAGATGCGCAAATGTCTGCATACCTGACTTTGGGAAGCACTGCCTTAGAGAGCTATTTATAACTTGTCAGAAATGTCCTGATTAACTAGCTCAAGTCAGCTAACGTTTTTTAGCTAGGTTTTTTATCCCATAGATTTTGTTGTAATGTTTGAGTACCTTTGAGTTATTTGGTAACCCCAAGCTGGGTAAATATTGGACAGAACAGACGCAAGGTTATTTTGACCCAGACAGTTGGGTTGTGTGAATAAACCAACATGTTGGGTTGTTTGGATTACCCAAACACAGGTACATTTAACCATCTTTTTTTTTTTTTTACCAAACCATCAGTTGGGTCTTTCTTAATGTAATCCATAGGCTATTGTCTGGAGGCGTGGCCTTCAGATTATTATTTTATATAATGCCTGCAACCCAGCAGTTGGGTCAACTAAACAACCCATAATTTTTTTGAGTGTAATCAATCCATCCAATTTGAGTAAATCTGTTGTTGAAGTACAGTAGGTCAATACTGCTACAGTACTCTAGCAGGTTGTCAAGCTGCATATGCTGAAAAGCCTTGTTAGTGCATAGGTCAAATTAGATTTTGAATTTCCTGTCTTTTTTGGTTTCAGACAAAAGCTAATATTTCACTTAAAACATTGTTTTTAGTATTAATATGAATATGAATATGCATTTTGTTTTACACCAGACTTCAGTGTCACTACTTGTATTAGATTGAAAGTACCTAGTTTAATGGCAGTATTACAAGTCGTTACACAGAAATCCATAAAGAAATATATATCTACAGTATCTCAATACATACCTGGTGGTCTGAGACAATCTCAGCAAAAGGATCTGGACGTGATCCAAAGCATACAACAACGAGACAAAGAAATCTACTACTATATCCCAACGTCCTCTGTCTGTGTTAGCTTTAAAAATACACTGTCTGTACTGTACCAGCGAGCAAATATCCTCCCCTTTAATCAATTAGTCTCTGCTTGTTCAGTGTTACTAATAGGCCTGCTGGATTCCAGATTAAATATGTTTGATACAAGTTGGGCATGACACAGGACAGTTAAGATCATTAAGGCAGATAAATAATTGAGAGATGAGGGGAAGAGGCAGTAAAGTGAGAGAGGGAGGGGAAAGAGATAGAGGGAGAGAGAGAGCAAGAAAGAGAGTGATAGCGGAGCACACACACACATACACACACACACACACACACACACACACGCTCAACGGCCTCACTTGCACTTTCATGAATACCACATTAGTGTAAGCCCATACACTAGAGTTTGGTGAGCCCAAACTCTAGTACAGAACGTTCTGTCAACCCGTTTTTGGATTACGTAAGCCATTCTATTTCCATGGCTATTTGCAACCGTCCACCAGGGGCAACGCGAGTGCCTGTTACCATCTAGTAGGCTCACGATGAGCTAGGGTAGGGGTGTCAAACTCCTTTCAATTAAGCCCTAGACAACCAGGTGTGGGAAGTTCAAAAACAAAACTGCCACTTGGCCCTTCATGGACTGAGTTTGATACCTGTGAGCTAGGATATTGTAGATGTGGGTGAAGATGGGTTAAACTTGCAGGTTCAATCCCAGTGCTAGGAACTCATTTTGTAATTAAAATGTTTCTGTTAGAAACATGGCCCAAACCTGAACCCTAACCTTAAACACTCTGAATGAATGCCTATACTTCACCCAAACCTTAATACTTAATGGCTAAACTTAACCTTTTCACACGTACCAACACACAGGTGTGATCAGATCATTCTACATTGGTCACTGTAGCGTGCGATCAAACCGGTGTGATTAGAACGCTTTTTTAGAACGGCCAGTTTAGAATGACGCAACGATCAGCATTTGAGCTGGCCACACTTTTTTCAGAAACATTTTGCACAAACACAGTCCTTACAAAGTTATGTCCAGAATGTGAATAAAACATAATTACCACATAATAATTACCACATAAAACATTTTCTGATAGTGATTTATTGATACAAGTGGCGTGTGCCGGCAGGCAATCACGTAACCTCTCACTCTGAGCCATTCAGTGTTGTTGTTTATGTATGTTTATGTATGTAGCTAGTGAGATCAGCTGTAGCATTAGTAATGTCTTTCAAAAGGAGACAACTCACAAATGTGGAAATTCTGGAGATTTTTTAAATTCTGACAATGGGTCTGAGTATGAAAGTCAGGAATCAGATTTTGACAGTGAGGAGCTGCCCCCCAACCTTGTAGCCATTGAGAACCTTGAATCTGAGGACTCCTTGAGGACTCCTTGTCCACTGACGAAGTCCCAATAAATTCCGGCATAAATTCCGGCTAACAAGCTAGGCCGGCTAACAAGCTAGCAGAAGACGGAGGAAGTCTGTTTATAGCCTCCTCGTGCGTTTCCGTCGGTAGACCAGTCGTGATGGATTAGTGGGGTTCAGTGTGGTAAAGTGGACCAGTTCAATTGGCAAAATAGGTATAGTGGCACAAGAAATTGTCCGATGGACCTATTTAACTAGCAGCCGATATGGTCTAGACAGCTAAACGTTAGCAGGCCGCAGTTAGCTGATGGGCGTTCAGGTGACGTTGCGACGGAGGTCGGTTGAATAACCCCCTCGGGCAGATAACGTCGGTAGTCCAGACGTGAAGGCCCGGAGGGGCTCCGCACCGGCAGTAAAAACGGGTCCTGATAGGTATTGTAGCCCAGGAGTGGCTGATGGAACTCTTCAGCTAGCCAGAGCATGGGCTAGCTTCAGGCTAATTGGTGCTTGCTCCGGGACCGACTTTAGCCAATAGTCATTCGGATAGCAGCTAGCAAGCTGCAAGATCCAGGTGTAAACCACATTGGGTGAGGCGGGTTGCAGGAAAGTGTTTAGAAGTTGAGTTTATAAAAATCTATATAAAATGATATGCGAAGAAAATATATAAAAATATATATACACTGGACACGACAGGACGAGGACAAAAGACGTCTGACTGCTATGCCATCTTGGATAACTTGCTTCAAGTTGTTTCTGACAGAGGAGCTGGTGGGAAACATAATAGAGGAGACCAATCGCTACGCCTTGGAGATACAGGAGAAGAGAGAGCCAGGAGTGAGGGGGAAACTCGCTAAATGGGTTACAACCACAACTAGTGAAATGTATACCTTCCTGGTGACAGTCCTCCTCATGGGGATAATAAAGAAGAACTCCCTAAGAGAATACTGGAGCACAGATCCTATGTTTGGAACTCCCTTCTTTGCCACCCTCTTTTCCCAAGACCGCTTCCTAGTTCTGCTGCAATGCCTGCATTTCATCGGCAATGCTACTGCCATCCTAAATGACCCGTTATACTAAATAAGTAATGTTCTTACCAGCCTGAGATCAGCATTTGGTCAGGTCTTTGTGCCATACAAGGACCTATGCATTGATGAGTCCCTGATGTTATGGAAATGTAGACTGGCATTCCATCAATATATTCCCTCCAAAAGGCACAGGTTTGGGGTCAAGTTCTTTGTCATGTGTGACGTGAAGACAAGATTTGTCCAGGACATTATAGTTTACACAGGGTCCACCACTGACATCCAACATTATTATTATATATTTTTTTTATTTCACCTTTATTTAACCAGGTATGCTAGTTGAGAACAAGTTCTCATTTACTACTGCGACCTGGCCAAGATAAAGCAAAGCAGTGCGGCACAAACATCAACACAGAGTTGCACATGGAATAAACAAGTGTACAGTCAATAACACAATAGAAAAAATGAAAGTCTATATACAGTGTGTGCAAATGGCGTGAGGAGGTAAGGTAATAAATAGGCCATAGTAGCGAAGTAATTACAATTTAGCAAATTAACACTGGAGTGATAGATGTGCAGATGATGATGTGCAAGTAGAAATACTGGTGTGCAAAAGAGCAGAAAAGTAAATAAAAACAATATGGGGATGAGGTAGGTAGATTGGATGGGCTATTTACAGATGGGCTATGTACAGCTACAGCGATCGGTTAGCTGCTGAGATAGCTGATGTTTAAAGTTAGAGAGGGAAATAGAAGTCTCCAGCTTCAGCGAGTTTTGCAATTCGTTCCAGTCATCGGAGGCAGAGAACTGGAAGGAAAGGTGACCAATGTAGGTCTTGGCTTTGGGGACGACCAGTGAGATATACCTGCTGGAGCGCGTGCTACGGGTGGGTGTTGTTATCGTGACCAGTGAGCTGAGATAAGGTGGAGCTTTACCTATCATAGACTTATAGATGACCTGGAGCCAGTGGGTCTGGCGACGAATATGTAGCGAGGGCCAGCCGACTAGAGCATACAGGTCGCAGTGGTGGGTGGTATATGGGGCTTTGGTGACAAAACAGATGGCACTGTGATAGACTGCATCCAGTTTGCTGAGTAGAGTGTTGGAGGCTATTTTGTAAATGACATTGCCGAAGTCGACGATCGGTAGGATAGTCAGTTTTACGAGGGTATGTTAGGCGGCGTGAGTGAAGGAGACTTTGTTGCAAAATAGGAAGCCGATTCTAGATTTAATTTTGGATTGGAGATGTTTAATATGAGTCTGAAAGGAGAGATAACAGTCTAGCCAGACACCTAGGTTTTGTAGTTGTCCACATATTCTAAGTCAGAACCTTCCAGAGTAGTGATGCTAGTCGGGCGGGCGGGTGCAGGCAGCGAACGGTTGAAAAGCATGCATTTGGTTTTACTAGCGTTTAAGAGCAATTGGAGGCCACGTAAGGAGTGTTGTATGGCATGGAAGCTCGTTTGGAGGTTTGTTAACACAGTGTCCAAAGAAGGGCCAGATGTATACAGAATCGTGTCGTCTGCGTAGAGGTGGATCAGGGAATCACCCGCAGCAAGAGTGACATCGTTGATATATACAGAGAAAAGAGTCGGCCCGAGAATTGAACCCTGTGGTAGCCCCATAGAGACTGCCAGTCCGGACAACTGGCCCTCCGATTTGACACACTGAACTCTGTCTGAGAATTAGTTGGTGAACCAGGCGAGGCAGTCATTTGAGAAATCAAGGCTGTTGAGTCTGCTGATAAGAATACGATGAATGACAGAGTCGAAAGCCTTGGCCAGGTTGATGAAGACGGCTGCACAGTACAATCTTTTATCGATGGCGGTTATGATATCGTTTAGTACCTTGAGCGTGGCTGAGGTGCACCCGGGACCAGCTCGGAAACCAGATTGCACAGCGGAGAAGGTACGATGGGATTCAAAATGGTCAGTGATCTGTTTATTAACCTCACCGGCTCCAGCAGCAGAGGTGACTGTTTTGGAGAGCCTGGCGTGCCCAAAGTAAAATGCCTCCCATTTAGGCCCAGAAAATGGGATATGCATATATTTAGTACCATAGGAAACACTCTGAATTTTCCAAAACTGTTAACCATTTGTCTGTGGGTCAATCAGAACGCATTTGGCAGGCAAAACCCTGAGGAATCTCTGTCCTGAAAAAAGTCATTTTGACACATTGCTCATTTTTGAGCCCCTCCCTATCCAAAATGACCATATATAGGCATGTGAACGCAGTGCACGTCGCTTCCTTATGATGTCATCAACCACGAGACGGTGTTTTACTCCATCTTGAAGGAATTTCAGCCATTGAAAAACAGCATGGCAACGAGAGACCACGTTATGAAAACTCTTCAGAGTGCGCGTGCATGAGAAGGCGCGCTGTGCCTTATTTATCGTTTTTAGCGTTCAGTTTAAATTCCGGCTGATTTATAATAGTACATATACGTAAAAGGGTTCCTAAGGATACATTTAAAACTATGTTTGATTGTTTTTGGACAAGTTTATAGGTATAATTTTAACGAGTCGGCGCCGAGTTTCAAAGGAGTAATGGAGGCTGTCGTTTCTGATTATAACGCATGAACCAAATGGAGGATTTATGGATAAAAGACGTTACTTTTTCTAACAAAAGAACCATGGATTGCAGCTTTCCAATCTTTAGGGATCTCGGACGATATGAAAGAGAGGCTGAACAGACTGGTAATAGGAGTTGCAACAATGGCGCAGATTATTTTAGAAAGAGAGGGTTTTGGGGTGTCCGGGTCCGTGGTGATGACCATGCTGGCTCCTCATCTCAGCAAAGGACACACTTTGTATGTGGACAATTGTTACAGCAGTCCCCCACTCTTCCAGCATCTGCTGGAAGCACAGGGCACTGGGGCCTGAGGCACAGTCAGGTCGAACAGGAAGGGGATGCCGGCATTTGGATGCAGGAAGATGCATCCCCTTCCTGTTCGACCTGACTGTGCAGAGTTCAAGGAGAGGGGTGAACAGCTGGCAGTAAAGTGGCATGACAAACGAGACGTCCATGTCCTCTCCACTGTCCATACAGCAACCATGTCGGCCACAAGGAAGGTGGACCACCTGACGGGAGAGAGAAAAATCTAACCAGACTGTGTGCTTGACTATAACCTCAAAATGGGGGCAGTGGATAAGGCGGACATGATAAAAAGCTTTGTGGAATGCAGTCGAAAAACAAAGATATTTGATCGACACTGCTGGTGTTATTGGAAAAAATAATTCACAGAACAAGTTATTTTTTGTAATTGGACATACAGTTCACATAAAAATACTATTATAACGTAATAAGGCTCTTACTTTGATAGAAACACAGCCTGGATTTGAACCAGGGCATCTGTAGTTACGCCTCTAGCACTGAGATGCTGTTTCTTAGACCGCTGAGCCAGTTGGGAGTCATAAGGCCAGGGTAGCTTCAAAATACAACACAAGCTAATACTTCTCTGACGCAATTAGCATTGTTTTACAGAGCTAATAGAAGAATGTAGCTAGCTATAGAAGCACAATTGAATGTAACAGCATAAAGGTTTTGCAATGAGGAACGTTTACCTCGCGTATAAGCGGTTATAAGGAATATACACAAATATATTATGCTCCATACATACATTGAATAATAAAGCACTTACTTTGATAGAAACGCACACATTTCCAAAGTTTTTATTGGTAACGAAAACAATAATGACTGTGATGCGGGCAACAGACAGAAAATGTGAACATGTGTGTGCAGATCCTGTTCTGATGGGAGATGCTCAAATGTTTGCAGACTTGAACTGCACAAACTATTGGGAAGTGCTTGGGGAATTTTGTCCTGGTCAGAAATGTCCAATAAATGTATTGTCCGCAAAAGTGAAAAGGACTACTTGTATGTGAATGAATGAGGAGGCGGAAAACACCTCAATTCAAACTGTTCTTAGAAAATAAAAACTTGTTAGAAATTAATTTGACAAGTTGAAAACAGCCTATAAATAAAAACAGGCTTGGTTTGAGGGGAGCGCGGATTAAATGTACTGTTGCGTGACAACCACATTCTGGAATGGAGAGAACATTCTAACATCACGTGCATAAAAAAAACTCACACTGGGGCAACCTTTAGAGATATTTGGAACTCACGCATGAAAAGGTTAAAGAGCAAATGCCCAAACAAATTTCTCATTTAGAACAGCCTATGTGGCAACGATATGAGTCAGAAACATTTATTCTACTGTCGAAATTGAAGTGTTAATAGGATAATTCTGGTCATAAAGTCAGTCTCGTCCAAAACAGAGTTTTGTGAGACTTGTGGTTGTGACTGCAGCACAACGTAAATGAATGGTTTGTTTCAATCCTGCCCACATGTCCACACAAGACAGCACATCAATTCGGAGTGCAGCTGCACGTGACCCAATCGTAATGCCCATGGTAAATTTTGGTTGACTTTGGATATCCCTATGGGGCTAGTTTACCGTCAGTAAAATTCCACAATGTACATAGGACAATATGTTAAAATTCCAATAGCTCCAAATTTCAAAGACTTAAAGACCTAAAACCAACTATAAATTGAAGAAATTCATATACAAATATTGAAAGCATTTAATGAGGAAACTAAAAGGTGTACATCAATTATATATTGTCTTATTTACATTATGTAATTTATTGACGGTCCCTAACTAGCCCCGGAGAGAAGCTATCCAAAGTATACCAATTTTGCCACAGTCACACAACAGCTGGCTGAAACGAATTGGAAAATAATTTGTCTAACTCTTCCTACCTACAAACACACATAAGAGATACCCACATCAAACCCCATCCCAAAACCAACTCACGTTTGAATTCAATCATTTCTTAATGAACCAAATCTAAAACAAGGCCAAATTAGGAAGTGCAGTCGCCCTTTAAGCTTTGGCTTCACTTCTGCACAGTTTGACTGACAGCTAACAGATGTATGCAAATTAATCCAACCTGCCTTGGAACACCCCTTATGCAGAAACGCACTGGGACAAAAAAACAGCCCTGGACATTGACGCCAACCTCCCACCACAACCGGCCCACGGATATTCCACTGCCCCCACCCCGCCGACGTACACACGCACGCGCACGCACCCACACCAGCCCCTAATACCGCTGGTACCAGCCCCTAATAGCACTACCTAGCTGCATCACAGCTATTGTACACTAATGCAGGACTATTTTATGAGTGCTAGAGAACTAAATTGTCATGATTAAACAACATCCTATCATCTGAAGCCTAGAATAAAACAGAGAAAGTATAATAGCTAGAATACTAACTGAGACAGAAGCAGACATCATATTTTCCAAGTAGTATTATTATCTACAAAAAAATACAGTGATCAACACTGGTGTCCTCTGCTGTCAGTGGGCTTGGCAAATGCCATACAAATTGAACAGTATAAAGCATGGCTTTCTTCACTGGATGATAGCAACTTCAGAATGGTGCCCTCTTTAAAACGGTGAGGGTGAAAACCAAAAAAACATGTTTAGGTCGTCTTACTTGTGTCTCTTGAAATAATCAAAAGTCGGGGTGGCATCCTGGCTCTCCCTGACTCTCTCTTCCACTGCAGCTGAACTGGGCATACTTCAAGAAATAAAATCTCACCTTTCTGGTGAAAATAGTTCTAAATTGCCGAGGTGTAGTCAAATACATTGTAAAAATATGATGAAAATATGAAACTATGAAATATCATATATGATGAGGTTCCTATTCAACAAAAGTTGAGGAATGGCTGGCATTATGTTACTGGTACAGTTAGTTTAATGTTGTGTTATCTATGTCTTGTTTCCTGACCTGGTTCCCCATTGCCTATTGTTTAAATTTTGTATAGAGCCGGCACGGGTTGACCAGCCTACCAGGAAATCTCCCGGTGCTACAGAAGTCCACTACTGCCCTTATAACATAAACTGTATAAATCCACAGAAAACAGCACACTTTTATAGTCAATAGTTGTATACTCTCATCATTACAGCCCACTTTTCGTATCCATAGATTTAAGACTGGGTCCCGATAACATAAACCTGTCCACAGCCGTACAAATAAGTATTCAGAGAATCTCTCCCAACCCTACAAAAGTCACCACAAAAACGAGCTGAATGAAGGAAGGAGGGGTGTGTCTATTTTTGTTAACAACAGCTAGTTCGCGATCTCTAATATTTAGGAGTTTTTGCTCACCTGAGTTAGAATAACCTCATGATGAGCTGCAGACCATACTATTTACCAAGATAGTTATCGTCTATATTTTCCACGGCTGTCTATATACCACCACAAACCGATTCTGGCACTAAGACTGCACAAAACGAGCTGTATGGGGCCATAAGCAAATAAGAAAATGCACATTCAGAGGCAGCGTTTCTCGTGGCCGGTGATTTTAATGCAGGTGACCAGTGCCGCGCTGAATACGGAAGTGGTCTGATGAAGTGGATGCTAAGCTACAGGACTGTTTTGCTAGCACAGACTGGAATATGTTCCGGGATTCAACCGATAACATTTATGATTTTACTACATCACTCACCGGCTTCATTAATAAGGGCATCGACGACGTCGTCCCCACAGTGATCGTACATAACCCAATCAGAATCCATGGATTACTGATAACATCTGCACTGAGCTAATGGCTAGAGCTGCTGCTTTCAAGGTAGGACACATTTATAAGAAATCCCACTACGCACTCCGACGACCAATTAAATAGGCAACGCGTAAATATAGGACTAGGTTTAAGTCCTACCATGCTCCTCTGATGCTCGACGGATGTGGCAGGGCTTGCAAACTGTCATGGGTTATAAAGGGAAACCCAGCCGCGAGCTGCCCAGTGACATAAGCCTACCAATCAAGCTAAATGCCTTCTATGCTAACTTTAAGGCAAGTAACACCGAACCATGCATGAGAGCACCAGCTGTTCCAGACGACTGTGTGAGCTCGTTCTCTGTAGTTGATGTGAGTAAGAGCTTTAACTTCTTAAGTAAAAAATATATTTTTTTTATTTTATTTATACATTTGCAAAAAAAATGTAAAAACCTGTTCTCACTTTGTCATTATGGGGTATGGTGTGTAGATTGATTTTTTTAATCAATTTTAGAATAAGGCTGTAGCGTAACAAAATGTGGAAAAAGGGAAGGGGTCTGAAGACTTTCCAAATTCACTATACAAATATAGTTAGGATATTGTACAAGTTTCACCTGACTGATTATAAGGGCACAAGGCGAGACCCAGATGCAGACACTGGAGGCAGATGGTTTGAGTTTTTGATATTTATTACATCCAAAAGGGGTAGGCAAGAGAATGATCGTGGACAGGCAAATGTCAAAACCAGTTAAGAGTCCAGGAGGTACAGTGTGGCAGGAAGGCTCGAGGTCAGGGCAGGCAGAATGGTCAGGCAGGTGGGTACAGAGTCCAGAAAACAGGCAAGGGTCAAAACCGGGAGGACTAGAAAAAGAGAATAGAAAAAGGCAGGAGCACGGGAAAACCACGCTGGTTGACTTGGAACATACAAGACAAACTGTCACAGAGAGACAGGAAACACAGGGATGTATACACCAGGAATAACAAGCGACACCTGGGGGGGTGGAGACAACAAGTCCAGGTGAAACAAATCAGGATGTGACACTGATAGCTTAGCAGGTAGAGTTGGGAACTCCACAATATTCAGGGACAGGAGGGTATGAGATGGAATCCCATTGAAGGCACACGATTTAGATTTTTCAAATGTGAAACCACACTTGTTTAAATTTTTTGTTTTATTTTGTATAGTAAAAGCTTGCCTTAAGCATCCTAAATAATGCCATAGATTCAGTTAAAAAAAGAGTATACTTGAAGGCAATAAAAAGGAAACATGATGTAAGATGCGAACCTGGTATTCCAACTGATTATAGGCTACGAAAGCCAACAACCACTGCGATACAGAGTTTTAATAAAATACATTTATTTTCTCAAATGTTATCTGATAATCACACTCTGGCATTAGTTGCTGACCAGAATATGTCACTAATGTTCATTTTGAACAGATAATGAAGCTCAGAGTAATGAAACAATGAAACATCTGGACACTAGGCGTATGTCGCTAGTCACGACTTCACAGGACAGCCATTTGAACGTTAAAAAAAAGTTTTACCAAAATTCCTTTTTTGGCAGAAATTCCTTCTTGAACATGTGAACTTTGATGTGCCTTAATAACAAACTTGTATGCCATCTTTAAATACGAATAAAATTGTGAAATCACGAGTCTTGTTGGTTAAGCCACATAAAAAGAGAGTAACCTTCCCACTAGCCACGATTGGCTGAGATAATGAGTGGGCTGGACATGCCGAGAGATGAGTTCAGATTGGTCTGCCATATAGAAGGCTTCAGTCTATATGGCTTGTCAGTTTGTATTGGTAATACATTTTTTAAATGTATTGTGCAGTGGAGCTGCATAAGTGTTGCTCTCCACAAAAATCTAGTTTAAAAGCAGAATTACTTTCCCATTGTTCCTCAAATGCAGTCTATGATTATACCATTTTGTAGCTCTGAGTCTCTACTTTTATCCAACTTAAAAAACACAATTTCAAGACCGAATCCAGGTGGTGAGACACATTTTTCGGCACAATTTGCTAAAAGCATTGAAGCCTTCAGAAAGACTTGTTTTCCCCTCACTACCAAATTCATCACAAAGCTCAGGACCCTGGGCCTGAACACCTCCCTCTACAACATCTGAGAATGTAATACAGCGGCCTGAAACCCGTGGTTTAGGCACATCAGGCTAACAAATTTGGTGATGCGTAATTCCTATTGGAATTTTTATTCACAGTTGAAACTGGAGCAGCAGCATGACCAGGTGGACTGGGGACAGCAAGGAGTCATCAGGCCAGGTAGTCCTGAGGCATGGTCCTAGGGCTCAGGTCCCCAGAGAGAGAAAGAAAGAAAGAAAGAGAGAATTAGAGAGAGCATAGTTAAATTCACACAGGACACCGGATGAGACAGGAGAAATATTACAGATATAACAGACTGACCCTAGCCCCCCGACACAAACTATTGCAGCATAAATACTGGAGGCTGAGACAGGAGGGGTCGGGAGACACTGTGGCCCCGTCCAACGATACCCCCGGACAGGGCCAAACAGGCAGGATATAACCCCACCCACTTTGCCAAAGCACAGCCCCCACACAACTAGGGGGATATCATCAACCACTAACTTACCTTCCTGAGACAAGGCCGAGCATAGCCCACGAAGATCTCCCCCACGGCACAACCCAAGGGGGGGCAGGAAGAGCACCAGTAAGCCAGTGAGCCCTTGTAATAGGGTTAGAAGCAGAGAATCCCAGTGGAGAGAGGGGAACCGGCCAGGCAGAGACAGCAAGGGCGGTTCGTTGCTCCAGTGCCTTTCTGTTCACCTTCACACTCCTGGGCCAGACTACACTCAATCATAGGACCTACTGAAGAGATGAGTCTTCATTAAAGACTTAAAGGTTGAGACCGAGTCTGCGTCTCTCACATGGATAGGCAGACCATTCCATAAAAATTGAGCTCTATAAGAGAAAGCCCTGCCTCCAGCTGTTTGCTTAGAAATTCTAGGGACAGTAAGGAGGCCTGCGTCTTGTGACCATAGCGTACGTGTAGGTATGTACGGCAGGACCAAATCAGAAAGATAGGTAGGAGCAAGCCCATGTAATGCTTTGTAGGTTAGCAGTAAAACCTTGAAATCAGCCCTTGCCTAAACAGGAAGCCAGTGTAGAGAGGCTAGCACTGGAGTAATATGATAAATATTTTTCATTCTAGTCAAGATTCTAGCAGCCGTGTTTAGCACTAACTGAAGTTTATTTAGTGCTTTATCCAGGTAGCCGAAAAGTAGAGCATTGCAGTAATCTAAACTAGAAGTGACTAAAGCATGGATACATTTTTCTGCCACATTTTTTAACAGAAGGTTTCTGATTTTTGCAATGTTACATAGATGGAAAAAAGCTGTCCTTGAAACAGTCTTGATATTTTTGTCAAAAGAGAGATCAGGGTGCAGAGTAACGCCAAGGTTCTTCACAGTTTTATTTGAGACGACTGTACAACATCAAGATTAATTGTCAGATTCAACAGAAGATCTTTGTTTCTTGGGACCTAGAACTAGCATCTATGTTTTGTCCGAGTTTAAAAGTAGAACATTTGCCGCCATCCACTTCCTTATGTCTGCAACACAGGCTTCCAGGAAGGGCAATTTTGGGTCTTCACCATGTTTCATCGAAATGTACAGCTGTGTGTCATCCACATAGCAGTGAAAGTTAACATTATGTTTCCGAATGACATCACCAAGAGGTAAAATATTTAGTGAAAACAATAGGGGTCCTAAAACAGAGCCTTGAGGAACACTGAAATTTACAGTTTTTTGTCAGAGAACAAACTAATATCTTTCCGACAGATAAGATCTAAACCAGGCCAGAACTTGTCCGAGTAGACCGATTTGGGTTTCCAATCTCTCCAAAAGAATGTGGTGATCGATGGAATCAAAAGCAGCGCTCAGTGCTATGATGGGGTCTAAAACCAGACTGAAGCGTTTCGTATACATTGTTCGTCTTGGGGAGGCAGTGAGTTGCTGCACAACAGCTTTTTCAAAGAATTTTGAGAGGAATGGGAGATTCGATATAGGCCAATGTTTTTTTAATATTTTCTGGGTCAAGGTTTGGCTTTTTCAAGAGGCTTTATTACTGCCACTTTTAGTGAGTTTGGTACACATCGGGTGGATAGAGAGCTGTTTATTATGTTCAACATAGGAGGGCCAAGCACAGGAAGAAGCTATTTCAGTAGTTTAGTTGGAATAGGGTCCAGTATGCAGCTTGAAGGTTTAGAGGCCATTATTATTTTCATCAATGTGTCAAGAGATATAGAAATAAAAAACTTGAGTTTGTCCCTTGATCCTATGTCCTGGCAGAGTTGTGCAGACTCAGGACAACTGAGGAATACGCAGATTTAAAGAAGAGTCCGTAATTTGCTTTCTAATGATCTTGATCTTTTCCTCGAAGAAGTTAAACTTAGGGAGTGGTGGGGCGCTAGGTTAATCCAGGCCCTGCAGTGCCTAGCTCCACTCCTATTCCCCAGGCGCTCTCATTTGTTGACTTCTGTAACCATAAAAGCCTTGGTTTCATGCATGTTAACTACTTACGGAGTGGTGGGGCGCTACCCGGTGAAATGCAAGGCGCCAAATTCAAAATCCAAAAGTTGAATTATTAAACATTCATCAATATACAAGTATTGCATAGTCATCAAAACCTCTGTTTCTTGGCAATATCACAGCATTGTCAGATTTCAAAAAGGCTTTACGGCGAAAGCACAACATTTGATTGTTTGAGGGTAGCACCTCCAATATTTTTACCATTAGCATAAATTCATAAACCATAGCAGTTCACACAAAACACATTTCACAGCGAAAACAAATCCCTTACCTTTTGAAGAACTTCTGATGAGGGCTTCCCAATTGTCCAACGAAGACATCCAATGGTTCTTTTGTTAGAAAAAGTCATTTATTATATCCATAAATCTCCGTTTGGTTGGCGCATTATGTTCATAAAATACAGCGTCTACTCGCCCATTGAACCGTGAAGAGAACACGTTCAACCTATACACTTGTACAAGAACAATCAAACATCATTGATAATGTATCCTTAGGAACACTTTTATGTATATTTACTATAATATTTCAACCGGATTATAAACTGAGCGATAGGAAAGGAAAAAACCACAGCGCGCACGAGCCCGTGAACGCACATTCTCTTCTGTTTACATCCGGTGACTAGTTCGAAATTCTTCTTCTATTACCATCCAGAGCAACCTAACATCACCAAACACTGTCTAGAGACTGTTGACATCCAGTGGAAGCAATAGGTACTGCAGTCTTACTCCCAGATATGGCTGTTTTCAAAAGGGAGGAGTTCAAAATGAGGCAATGTGTCAAAAACACTTTTTCCAGGACAGAAATTCCTCGGGTTTTCGCCTGCTATATCAGTTATGTTATACTCACAGACAATATTCTAACACTCTTGGAAACTTCAGTGTTTCCTATCCAATAGTACTAATTAATTGCATATCCTAGTTTCTGGGCCTGAGTGGCAAGCCTTTTACTTTGGGCACGCCAGACTCTCCAAAACCGACACCTCAGCTGCCGCTCCCTAAGAATTTAACTGATTTTTGTACTCTGACGTCCTTGGGTAGGTGGAGGGAGTCTGGAAGGGCATCTAGGAATCTTTGGGTTGTCCAAGAATTTATAGCACGGCTTTTGATGATCCTTGGTTGGGGTCTGAGAAGATTATTTGTTGCGATTGCAAATTTAATACAATGGTGGTCCGATAGTAGGCACCGAAAGATTATCAGACCATGAGATGAATGGAACAAAGTACATAGAGATCCTCAATGAAAACCTTCTCCAGGGCGCTCAGGACCTCAGACTGGGGTGAAGGTTTACCTTCCAACAGGACAACGACCCTAAGCACACAGCCAAGACAATGCAGGAGTGGCTTTCAGTCTCTGAATGTCCTTGAGTGGCCCAGCCAGAGGCCACACATCAAACATCTCTTGACAGACCTGAAAATAGCTGTGCAGCAATGCTCCCCATCCAACTTGACAGAGCATGAGAGGATCTGCGGAGAAGAATGGGAGAAACTCCCCAAATACAGGTGTGCCAAGCTTGTAGCGTCATACCCAAGAAGACTTGAGGCTGTAATCGCTGCCAAAGGTGCTTCAACAGAGTACTAAGTAAAGGGTCCGAATACTTCTGTAAATTTGATATTTCAGTTTATTTGTAATAAATTAGGAAAAACAAACCTGTTTTTGCTTTGTATTGTGTGTAGATTGATGAGGGAATTTCTTTAAATCAATTTTAGAGTAAGGCAGTAACCTAACAAAATGTGGAAAAAGTCAAGAGGTCTGAATACTTTCCGAAGGAACTGTATGTCCTTCTAACTCCCCTGAATGCCTCGGTCAATCCCACAGCTATATTGTATGCAATAATCATGTACCTATGAACCTGAGTGATACTGTTAGAACTGAGGCTGTTTGCTCGTAGGAAGTACACTGTGTGCAGCTCACCCTGCACTATCAGCACAAACATAAATATCACTCGATAATAACACATGAGAGTTATATACTGTACTGACTGTCTCTGAAACTCAATTAGATTATACATTTGATGATACGGTGGTAGCAATACATAGTTTCAACATCTTCAGAACAGACAGGAATGCCACTGGTGGAAGCGTTGCCTTTTACGTTCAGAGTCATATTCCTGTAAAGCTTAGAGAGGATATCTTGTCAAATGCTGTTGAAGTAATATGGCTACAGGTTCACCTGCCTCACCTAAAGCCCATTCTTTTGGGAAGTTGGTATAGACCACCAAGCGCTAACAGTCAGTATCTGGATAATGTGTGAAATGCTTGATAATGTATGTAATATCAACAGAGAGTTATATTTTCTGGGTGACCTAAATATTGACTGGCTTTCATTAAGCTGCCCACTCAAGAAAATGCTTCAAACTGTAACCAGTGCCTGCAACCTGGTTCAGGTTTGCAGTCAGGGTATTTACAAGCAGCACAGGAATTAAATCATACACATGTATTGATCACATCTTTCAAAATGCTGCAGAAATCTGCTCTAAAGCGGCATCCAAGTCCATCGGATGTAGTGGTCATACTATAGTAGCCATATCTAGGCTGGGCCTAATATAGTGATTTAGAGGTCATACAATACATTTTGTAGTGATTCATATGTTGAAGATAATATGAAGAATAATATTTGGTGGGCTGTGGTGAAGAAGACATGACTCTCTTTGTTTTATAGCTTACAGTTTATTCACCGTTAGTCACTAACTCTACATTAAATAATTTTCGCTGGGTGTGTGCCAGCTCATGCTTTTTATTCGTGTAATGAGGAGCAACCAAACGTTACACTTGACACATTTATGACATTTCTTATTTCAGTTACTAATAGGCATGCACCGATTTAGAAAATGACTAAAAAGGATGTGGGATTGATGAAGAATGGAAACATTTTATGGTTGAGAGGGACGGAAAAGCGAATGGCAAATCAGTCTGACTGCACACTGGCAAATTTAATGGAAATTTGTGAAATCATGTGACTGAACTGAACAAAAAGAACTGAACAAAAAAAAAACTGAACAAAAAGAACCAAAAAGGTTTGATAAACCTTAAAGCTTGAGCAAAAAGGCAAGCTTGGCTCCATCATTCACTGAATCAGATGGCTCATTCATCACAAATCACACTGATATTACCAACTACCTTAATATTTTTTTCATTGGCAAGATTAGCAAACTTATAGTACATTACATGCCAACAACAAATTCTGAACCTAGACAGCCATGCATACAAATCTGACCAAAATTATGAAAGATAAGTGTGTGGAAGAGGTGAAAAAGTTGCTGTTGTCTATCAACAATTACAAGCCACCTAGGTTTGACACCTAGGTCTGACAACTTGGATGGAAAATTACTGAGGATGATAGCGGACGATATCAAAACAAGTTAATACAATAGGTGTAGACCTTAGAGTGAAATGCTTACTTACAGGCCCTAACCAACAGTGCAATTTTTAAGTAAACAATAGGTGTTAAGTGAACAATAGATAGGGAAATAAAAAACAACAGTAAAAAGATAGTGAATAATAACAGTAGCAAGGTTTATATACAGGCACCGGTTAGTCAGGCTAATTGAGATAGTATGTACATGTAGGTATGGTTAAGGTGACTATACATATATGACAAACAGAGAGTAGCAGTAACGTAAAAGAGGGATTGGCGTGTGGTTGGAGACAATGCAGATAGTCCGGGTAGCCAATGTGCGGGTGCACTGGTTAGTCGGGCTAATTGAGGTAGTATGTACATGAATGTATAGTTAAAGTGACTATGCATATATGATAAACAGAGAGTAGCAGCAGCGTAAAAGAGGGGTTGGGGGGGACACAATGCAAATAGTCCGGGTAGCCATTTGATTACCTGTTCAGGAGTCTTATGGCTTGGGGGTAAAAACTGTTGAGAAGCATTTTGGTCCTAGACTTGGCGCTCCGGTACCTCTTGCCATGTGGTAGTAGAGAGAACAGTCTATGACTGGCGTGGGTGGGGTCTTTGACAATTTTTAGGGCCTTCCTCTAACAGCGCCTGGTGTAGAGGTCCTCGATGGCAGGCAGCTTAGCCCCAGTGATGTACTGGGCCGGACGCACTACCTTCTGTAGTGCCTTGCGGTCGGAGGCCGAGCAGTTGCCGTACCAGGCAGTGATGCAACCAGTCAGGATGCTCTCGATGTTGCAGCTGTAGAATCTTTTGAGGATCTGAGGACCCATGCCAAATCTTTTTAGTTTGCTAAGGGGGAATAGGCTTTGTCGTGCCCTCTTTACGACTGTCTTGGTCTGTTTGGACCATTCTAGTTTGAAACTTGAAGCTCTCAATCTGCTCCACTACAGCCCCGTCGATGAGAATGGGGGCATTCTCGGTCCTCCTTTTCCTGTAGTCTAGTGTTGAGGATCAGCGTGGCAGATGTTGCTACCCACCCTCACCACCTGGGGGCGGCCCGTCAGGAAGTCCAGGATCCAGTTGCAGAAGGAGGTGTTTAGTCCCAGGATCCTTAGCTTAGTGATGAGCTTTGAGGGTACTATGGTTTTGAACGCTGAGCTGTAGTCAATTAATAGCATTCTCACATAGGTGTTCCTTTTGTTCAGGTGGGAAAGGGCAGTGTGGAGTGCAATAGAGATTGCATCATCTGTGGATCTGTTTGGGCGGTATGAAAATTGGAGTGGGTCTAGGGTTTCTGGGATAATGGTGTTAATGTGAGCTATTACCAGCCTTTCAAAGCACTTCATAGCTACGGACGTGAGTGCTACGGGTCTTGGGCACAGGGACTATGGTGGTCTGCTTGAAACATGTTGGTATTACAGACTCAATCAGGGACATGTTGAAAATGTCAGTGAAGACACCTGCCAGTTGGTCAGTACATGCCCGGAGCACACGTTCTGGTAATCCGTCTGGCCCCGCGGCCTTGTGAATGTTGACCTGTTTAAAGGTCTTACTCACGTCGGCTCCAAAGAGCGTAATCACACAGTCGTCCGGAACAGCTGATGCTCTCATGCATGCCTCAGTGTTGCTTGCTAGAAGTGATTTAGCTCGTCTGGTATGCTAGTGTCACTTGGCAGCTCGTAGCTGTGCTTCCCTTTGTAGTCTGTAATAGTTTGCAAGCCCTACCACATAAGACGAGCGTCGGAGCCGGTGTAGTACGATTCCATCTTAGCCCTGTATTGGTGCTTTGCCTGTTTGATGGTTCGTCGGAGGGCATAGCAGGATTTCTTATAAGCTTCCGGGTTAGAGTCACGCTCCTTGAAAGCGGAAGCTCTACCCTTTAGCTCAGTGCGAATGATGCCTGTAATCCATGGCTCCTGGTTGGTGTATGTACGTACAGTCACTGTGGGGACGACATCCTCAATGCACTTATTGATAAAGCCAGTGACTGATGTGGTGTACTCCTCAATGCAATCGGAAGAATCCCAGAACATATTCCAGTCTGTGCTAGCAAAACAGTCCTGTAGCTTAGCATCTGCTTCATCTGACCACTTTTTTATAAACCGAGTTACTGGTGCTTCCTGCTTTAATTTGTGCTTGTAATCAGGAGGATATAATTGTGGTCAGATTTACCAAATGGAGGGCGAGGGAGAGCTTTGTACGCATCTCTATGTGTGGAGTACAGGTGATCCAAATTTTTCCCCTCTGGTTGCGCATTTAACATGTTGATAGAAATGAGGTATAACTGATTTAAGTTTCCCTGCATTAAAGTCTCCAGCCACTAGGAGCGCCGCCTCTGGGTGAGCAGTTTCCTGTTTGCTTATTTCCTTATACAGCTGACTGAGTGTGGTCTTAGTGCCAACGTCCGTCTGTGGTGGTAAATAAAAGCCACTAAAAGTATAGATGGAAACTCTCTTGGCAAATAGTGTGGTCTGCAATTTATCATAAGATACTCTACTTCAGGCAAGCAAAATATTTCCACTCCTATTTGCCATCTCTTCAATCCAAGCTTGCAGGAAAGTGTGTGCCCTCAGGCCTGGAGGGAAGCAAAAGTCATTCAGCTACCCAAGAATAGCAAAGCACTTTACTCTCTCAATCAGCCTGTTACCAACCCTTATAAAAATATTGTGGGATCTGTTTTGTTAGACTTTAGTGTCGCTTTTGACATGATCAATTATAATCTGCTGCTGGAAAAACGTGTGTTATGCCTTTACATCCCCTGCTGTAAGGATCGTCGCTGGTAGACCGAGAAGCAGGTATAGGGAGTGAACCTTTAGTTACCAACGGACATGGAACCGTACAGGACAGCATCTGGACATGAACACATAATGACATTACGGGGGAGCAGACAGTTATAGATGGGGCAATCAACAAAGGGAAGGAGTCCAGGTGAATCCAATGAGCGCTGCTGCGTGTAATGATGGTGTCCCTCGAGCGCCAGAGAGGGTAAGCAGGAGCAGGCGTGACAGTACCCCCCCTCCCCTCTAGGGGTGCCACCTGGCGTCCCACCTGGGCGAGCCTGACGGGCCGGCCGAGGCATGGACACTGGACAAGCCGGCTGGGGGGCGTAGAAGCCGGACGAACCAGCAGAGGAGTGGCAGCCCGACGATCCCGCTGAGGCGTGGCAGCCCGACGATCCCGCTGAGGCGTGGCAGCCTGACAAACCGGCTGAAGCATGACATGGGGTGGGCGCCTGCCCACCGAGGCAAGAAGACCTCTCGAGCCAGCTAAGGCGTGGAAGTCCGACGAGCTAGCTGAGGCACCCCCGGTTCCCTCGGCGACAACACCCGGACCAGACGTCACCAACTAAAACAAAAAAATAAAATCCCTGATGCTTCTTTCATGGGTGTCAGCGTTCTGTAAGGATCAGCGCTGGTAGACGAGAAGCAGGTACAGCGAGTGACCATGTAATTTTCAATGGACATGGAACAGGACAGAACAGAGTCTGGACATGAACACATAACGACTTTAATGCTGACACAGGGAACAAACGGGGGAGCAGGAAATTATAGATGGGGATATCAACAAAGGGAAGGAGTCCAGGTGAGTCCAATGAGCGGGCAGCCTGGCACCCTTGAGTGCCAGAGAGGGAGCAGGCGTGACACTGCTATATTGTGGATCAAGAGTTACCTGTCTAACAGAACACAGAGGGTGTTATTTAACTTCTTAGGGAGCGGCTCCCGAGGTGATGGTTTTGGAGAGTCTGGCGTGCCCAAAGTAAAATGCCTCCCTCTCAGGCCCAGAAAATAGGATATGCACATAATTAGTACTATTGGATAGGAAACACTCTGAAGTTTCTAAAAGTGTTAACATAATGTCTGTGAGTATAACAGAACTGATATAGCAGGCGAAAACCCGAGGAATTTCTGTCCTGGAAAAAGGGTTTTTGACGCATTGCCTCATTTTGAACCCCTCCCCTATTGAAAACAGACATATATGGGAGTAAGATTGCAGTACCTATTGCTTCCACTGGATGTCAACAGTCTCTAGACAGTGTTTGATGATGTTTAGTTGCTCTGGATGGTAATAGAAGAAGAATTTCGAACTGGTCATCGGATATAAACAGAAGAGGATGCGCGTTCACGGGCTCGCGCGTGCTGTGGTTTTTTTCCTTTCCTATTGTCCTGTTTGTAATCCGGTTGAAATATTATAGTAAATATACATAAAAGTGTTCCTAAGGATACATTATCAATGATGTTTGATTGTTCTTGGACAAGTGTATAGGTATAGGTTGAATGCGTTCTCTTCACAGTTCAATGGGCGAGTGGACGCTGTATTTTATTAACATTATTATGAATGCGCCAACCAAACGGAGATTTATGGATATAATAAATGACTTTTTCCAACAAAAGAACTATTGTATGTCTTCGTTGGACACTTGGGAAGCCCTCAGCAGAAGTTCTTCAAAAGGTAAGGGATTTGTTTTCGCTGTGAAATGTGTTTTGTGTGAACCGCGATGGTTTATGAATTTATGCTAATGGTAAAATATTGGAGGTGCTACCCTCAAACAATCAAATGTTGTGCTTTCACCGTAAAGCCTTTTTGAAATCTGACAACGCTGTGATATTGCCAAGAAGCAGAGCTTTTGATGACTATGCAACAATTGTATATTGATGAATGTTTAATAATTCAACTTTTGGATTTTGAATTTGGCGCCTTGCATTTCACCGGGTTGCGCCCCACCACTCCCTAAGTAGTTAATAGAAGCCTCCATTATAATCCAGGTTGAGTCAGGCATTCCCCAGGGCAGCTGTCTAGGCCCCTTATTTATTTTGTTCTTTTACACAATTTTCTCCCCAATTTCATGATATCAAATTGCAATCTTGTCTCATCACTGCAACTCCTCAATGGGCTAGGAAGAGGTGAAGGTCGAGTCATGCGTCCTCTGAAACATGACCCGCCAAACCACGCTCCTTAACACCTGCCCGCTTAACCTGGAAGCCAGTTGCACCAATGTGTATTCTATTAATTGTAAAATAATAGTGAAGACATCACAACTATGAAATAACATACATGGAATCATGTAGTAACCAAAAAAGTGTTACACATTCATATTGGCATTCTCTCAAAGGTAGTAATGAGGTAGTAATATGGAATGCATTTCAATTAACATGGAACTCTATTCCACATCAAGTAACTCATGCAAGCAGTAAAATCAGATTTAAAAATCTGATAAAAATACACCTTATGGAACAGCGGGAACTGAACAGACACACACAGGCAGACACTTGCATACACAAACACGATAACATACACACTATACAGGCGTACACATGGATTTTGTGTTGTAGATATGTAGTAGCAGAGTAGTGGCCAGAGGGCACACACGTTGTGAAATGTAATGTAATGTTTTTAATCTTTATACACTGAACAAAAGTATAAAACGCAACAGGTTTTATGAGCAGAAATAAAAATAAAATGTCTATACACACAAAAAAGGTAATTTGTTTATATCACTGTTAGTGAGCATTTCTCCTTTGCCAAGATAATCTATCCACCTGACAGGTATGGCATATGAAGAAGCTGATTAAACAGCATGGTCATTACACAGGTGCACCTTGTGCTGGGGACCATAAAAATGCACTTTAAAATATGCAGTTGTGTCACACAACACAATGCCACAGATGTCTCAAATTTTGAGGGAGCGTGCAATTGGCATGCTGACTGCAGAAATGTCCACCAAAGCTGTTGTCAGATAATTTCATGTTAATTTCTCTACTGTGATCTGCCTCCAACGTTGTTTTAGAGAATTTGGCAGTACGTCCAACTGGTCTCACAACCGCAGACCAGGTGTAACCATACCAGCCCAGGACCTCCACATCCGGCTTCTTCACCTGGAGGATCGTCTGAGGGGGGAAGGGTGCTGAGGAGTATTTATTTTTGTAAAAAGCCCTTTTGTGGGGGAAAACTAATTCTGATAGGCTGGGCCTGACTCCCCAGTGGGTGGGCCTGGCTGCCAAGTGGGTGGGTTTATGCCCTCCCAGGCCCACTTATGGCTGCACCCCTGCCCAGTCATGTGAAATCTGTAGAATGGGCCTAATTTATTTATTTCAATTGACTGATTTCCTGAAATTAACTGTACCTTAGTAAAATCTTTGAAATTGTTGCATGTACATTTTTGTTCAGTATAAGTGCCCCAGGGAAGATTAGCTGCTGCCTTGGCTAATGCGGATCCATAATAAATACAAATACCTCCCTATTCAGCTGCATGTGGACACACATACACACGCACACAACCCCTCCACCACCCTGCCTACTCCCCACATACCATCCCTCCCCTCCTCCGTCCATCCTGAGCAGTCTGTAGTCTAAGCAGGTTGTCATGCATTGTAGAGATCATTCTTATTGATATGTTTAGCTGGCTGATTTCCTGTCTTCTGGGCCAGCCAATAAAGGCCAGTGCATTTATATTCACTCAGTTTCACAATCAAAATGACCCTAAGGGTGACAACAAGGACGACAGCCATGGATGTCAATTTGCCTGCATAACTGAATCATGTCGTTTGAAGATGAATTACTTTGCAAAGCGGCCGAGACAAGCCGTGTGTGTATTAGTTTAAAGTTAGATTTATGTATTTAACAGCCCCGATGCTAGGCCTACGTGCCAGATTGCACAAAGTGCCTAATTCAGACATATTACAACTAAAGTAGAGCAAATCTGACACTCATCACATAGAAAATGATTAATGGATTCAATGTACCCACTCAGAGTTGGGGTATAAAATGGCTTTCAAAGATGTTTACACCTCAACACTTGTGTCAAACTGTCTGCTGGTCAACAATGAGAACGTCAGGTTAAAGTTAGTAAATTCTGATTCAATTTAAACATGGTTTTTGCTCAGTCGTGATAAACTCTGAGTTGAGTTGACAATCTGAAAGGACCATGTGTGTGTGGTGTGTGTGTGTGCACGTCTATGCCCTCTGAGTGTGTATCCTCTGATTGAACAACACCCCTCATGTCTGTTTGCATGGCCACTTATCAGCCTAATGTCCCTGCCTTCACGTCTGTCTCCACACACTCCGAATCTAACCGAGAACTGAGGGGTGTCATGTTTCTTCCAGATGGCTGGAACATGGAGCATCTAACTCTAACTACCGTACGCCACGGTGTTGTGCGCCCATTAGGCCACAGCATCTCTTCCACAGGCTAATGTGATGTCAGCTTTTGTTATCTCTGTCACTGCCTCTTCTGCCTGCCTGCCTACTCTCCTGGAACTCTTCTTTGAGCTCAGAAAAACATCATTAAGACCAAAGATGAGCACTTCATTTTGGGCTGGCTGCACATCAAACCCATTTAGAGTAGAAAAATTGACTCAATTCTCTCCATGTTTGTATCATACCTTAATTCTGCCTTGCCCCCTCAGTTGGGCTATGTGTGAGAGGAAACACAACATTGTTGTCGGTTTGTCTTTTTTGCTGGTTCGTGATGGGAACATCCAGGGACGATGATCGCCTTCTCTTTCTCAATTTAATTTAAATGTAAGCAGGGAGATAAAGGCATTGAAAGAGTGTGATTAATGTAAGTACAATACTGTGGCTACATCCCAAATGGCATCCCGTTCCCTATATAGTGCATTACTTTTGACCAGAGACCTACGGGACTATGTAGCTAGCCAATTTGGGATGTACCCTGTGAGATTAGGACTAAGGGCCTGTCATGACTCTCTCTCCTTGGTGAGGATCAAAAGGACCCATCAGCTAGGCAAAGGTTTGAAGATAGCCGGACACCCCTCTCCTGGGGGAGTTTGGAAGGTTTTATGACTTAACGACCGGTCGTAAAGTTTCTCTCTCTTGCCCCTGCAGTACGGAGAAGTTAAAAATCCATTTGTTACAACAGAGAGAGACTTGACCAAAACTTCAAACGAATGAACATAGGGACAATATATTTCAATATCCAAATGTTGGGAATGATGACAGATGGAATATGGAAAATTAATGTATATTTTGTGATGTCATTAAAATTATCAGAAAGACTGTATAACAAGATTTTATTTAACCTTTATTTAACCTGTTACGGATCCAATCCCGTGAACGGGATCGATTTTGACATCATCCGGTGAAATGCAGAGCGCCAAATTCAAATTACAAAAATACTAATTTCAAACATTCATGAAAATACAAATGCTGCACACCATTCATAAGCTTAGACTCTTGTTAATCTAACAGCATTGTCAGATTTCAAAAAGGCTTTACGGCGAAAGCAGAACATTTGATTGTCTGAGGACAGCACCCCCACTCAAAAACTAAATTAGCATAATAACATAACCAGCAGAGGTGTCATAAAAATCAAAAATAGCATAAAATAAATCGCTTACCTTTTGATGATCTTCCTCTGATGGCATACCCAAGCGTCCAGGTTACACAATAAAAGGTCATTTTGTTTGATAGAGTTCCTCTTTATATCCATATAGCTCCGTTTAGTTAGCGCGTTTTGTTCAGTAATCCACCAGCCCAAAGGCTTTCATCCATGCAGACAAACGATATCCCAAAAGTACCCGTAAGGTTTGTCGAAAAAAGTCAAACAGCATTTGTAATCAATACTCAGATACCCTAAAATGAATATAAATTATAATATTTCAGACGGAATATAACCTGCTGAATAGAAGAGAAAAAGAACTGAGCGCGCATTCCCTGTTACGCGCAAAATCCAAAACAGTACACTTGACGTGGACTCAGGAACATGTGGTCTTACTCCCTTGATTTTCATGATTGAAGCTTCAAACCTTTTTCTAAAGACTGTTGACATTAGTGGAAGCCATAGGAAAAAAATCAGTTAACTTCTTAGGGAGCGGCTGCATAGGTGACGGTTTTGGAGAGTCTGGCGTGCCCAAAGTAAAATGCCTGCCACTCAGGCCCAGAAAATAGGATATGCACATAATTAGTACTATTGGATAGGAAACACTCTAAAGTTTCTAAGAGTGTTAAAATAATGTATATGAGTATAACAGAACTGATATAACAGGCGAAAACCCGAGGTAAATCCATCCGGATTTGCAGTTTTTTTTGTAAATGACCATCTTCTCCATTGTGCCTATTGCATACAATGTTATGTAGGACTGAGACTGCAGTACCTATGGCTTCCACTAGATGTCAACAGTCAAAAGTCAAAGACTGGGAATTCTAGGAGTAACCAGAACGGATAGGAAGAGGAAGAAGTCAGAGGACCACTTTTGTAAACGAGGTTTGACGCGCGCGAGACTACTTTATTTTTCTTTCCTATCGTTCACGTTATCGTCCGGTTGAAATATTACAGCAAAAATACACAAAAGGATACTTAAGGATACATTAAAAATGATGTTTGATTTGTTTGTAGAAAGTGTATAGGTATAATTTGAACGTGTTCTCTTCACGGTTCAATGGGCGACTCAACGGTGGATTTTATGATCATAATGCGCCAACCAAACTGAGATTTATGGATATAATAAATGACTTTTTCTAACAAAAGAACCATTGGATGTCTTTGTTGGACACTTGGCAACTGCTTGTCCTCTGACCACAAGGTACTACAGAGGGTAGTAAGTACAGCCCAGTACATCACTGGGGCCAAGCTTCCCACCACCAGGACCTCTCTTTTTACCTTTATTTTACTAGGCAAGTCAGTTAAGAACAAATTCTTATTTTCAATGGCAGCCTAGGAACAGTGGGTTAACTGCCTGTTCAGGGGCAGATGACAGATTTGTACCTTGTCAGCTTGGGGATTTGAACTTGCAACCTTTCGGTTACTAGTCCAACGAATATGTAGCGAGCCCCATATACTACCCACCACTGCAACCTGTATGCTCTCATTGGCTGGTCCTTGCTACATATTCGCCGCCAAACCCACTGGCTCCAGGTCATCTATAAGTCTTTGCTAGGTAAAGCTCCGCCTTATCTCAACTCACTGGTCACTGTAGCAACACCCAGCCGTAGCACGCGCTCCAGCAGGTATATTTCACTGGTCATCCCCAAAGCCAACACCTCTTTGCCCGCCTTTCCTTCCAGTTCTCTGCTGCCAATGACTGGAATTTTTTTTTTAAATCATTGAAGTTGGAGACTTATATCTCCCTCACTAACTTTAAGCGTCAGCTGTCTGAGCAGCTTACTAATCGCTGCAGCTGTACACAGCCCATCTGTAAATAGCCCATCCAACCAACTACCTACCTCATCCCCATATTTGTTTTAGTTTTTCTGCTCTTTTGCACACCAGTATCTCTACTTGCACATCCTCATCTGCACATATATCACTCCAGTGTAAATTGTAATTACTTCGCTGCTATTGGCCTATTTATTGCCTTACCTCCTTACTTCATTTTGCACACACTGTATACAGATTTTTCTGTTGTGTTATTGACTGTACGTTTGTTTATCCAATGTGTAACTCTGTGTTGTTTTTGTCGCACTGCTTTGCTTTATCTTGGCCAGGTCGCAGTTGTAAATGAAAACTTGTTCTCAGCTGGCCTACCTGGTTAAATACAGATTAAGTTTTTTTTTAAATAGAGATTGCATCATCTGTGGATCTGTTGGGGCGGTATGCATGGCTACAGACGTGAGTGCTACAGGTTGGTAGTCATTTAGGCAGGTTACCTTGGTATTCTTGAAGAAAGGGACTATGGTGTTCTGCTTGAAACATGTTGGTATTACAGACTCAGACAGGGAGAGGTTGAACATGTCAGTGAAGACACTTCCCAGTTGGTCAGTGCATGCTCAGAGTACACGTCCTGGTAATCTTGTGAATGTTGACCTGTTTACAGGTCTTACTCACATCGGCTGCGGAGAGCGTGATCACACAGTCATCCGGAATGGTCTACTCCTCAATGCCATCAGAAGAATCCCAGAAAATATTCCAGTCTGTGCTAGCAAAACTGTTCTGTAGCTTAGCATCTGCTTTATCTGACCACTTTTTTATTGACCGAGTCACTGGTGCTTCCTGCTTTAATTTTAGCTTGTAAGCAGGAATCAGGAGGATAGAATTATGGTTAGATTTGCCAAACGGAGGGCGAGGTAGAGGTTTGTACACGTCTCTGTGTGTGGAGTAAAGGTGGTCTAGAGTTTTTTTCCCTCTGGTTGCACATTTAATTAACATGCTGGTAGAAATGAGTTAAAACGGATTTACGTTTCCCTGCATTAAAGTCCCCAGCCACTAGGAGCGCTGCCTCTGGATGAGCGTTTCCGGTTTGCTTATGGCCATATACAGCTCATTGAGTGCAGTCTTAGTGCCAGCATCAGTTTGTGGTCGTAAATAGACAGCTACAAAGAATATAGATGAAAAATCTGTAGGTAGAGAGTGTGGTCTACAGCTTTTCACGAGATACTCTACCTCAGGCGAGCAAAACCTAGAGACTTCCTTAGATATCGTGCACCAGCTGTTGTTTACAAATATATATAGACCGCCACCCCTTGTCTTACCAGAGGCTGCTGTATGTTATTCATGTCGTCGTTCAGCCACGACTCAGTGAAACTTAAGATATTACAGTTTTTAATGTCCTGTTGGTAGGATATACATGCTTGTAGTTCGTCCACTTTATTATCGAGCGATTGTACGTTGGCCAATAGTACCGATGGTAAAGGCAGATTAGCCACTCGTCGCCGGATCCTCACAAGGCACTCCGATCTCCTTCCGCGATACCTTTCACGTCTCTTTCTTCTGCGAATGATGGGGATGAGGGCCTGTTCGGGTGTCTGGAATAAATCCCTCTCGTCCGACTCATTAAAGAAAAATTATTCATCCAGTTCAAGGTGAATAATCGCTGTTCTGATGTCCAGAAGCTATTTTCAGTCATAAGAGGAGAAAGCAGCAATATTATGTACAAAGTAAGTTACAAACAATGCGAAAAAACAAACAAAATAGCACGGTTGTATAAGAGCCCATAAATCGGCAGCCATCCCCCCCGGCACCATCATACAACAATACACACATGTTCTGAGTGTTTGCATTGCTAGTGTTTTTTAATATGTATGTCACACATATTACGTGCCCAGTATGATAGAGCAATAAATATTTCTTAGCAGATAATGAAAACATAACAATAGCTGTAAATTATGTAATGAAAATTTGCAAGTCAGTTAAGAACAAATTCTTATTTACAATGACAGCCTACGTTGGCCAAACCCGGACGATGCTGGGCCAATTGTGCACCGCTCTATGGGACTCCCAATCACAGCTGGTTGCAATACAGCCTGGATTTGAACCAGGGTGTCTGTAGTGACACCTCTAGCACTCAAGGTGCAGTGCCTCAGACAGCTGCGCCACTCAGGAACCCCTTAGTGTCGTGGAAATTCTAATCAATAATGAAGAGAGACAAGGTCAATCACCAATCAGGATATTACTTTATTCAAAACGAATTAAAAACATTGATTAATTAATGCAATAATGAAGCTTGTCAACGACCCACCCATAGGTGATTAGTTGACAGCCCAACGAGCGGATTTGTGCCACAGCATTTTATAACAAAGTACATCCTCCTGAATGTTCATGACAAACAACAGATGTATTGAATGGGTCACAAGGTTAAGATTTGTATGAAAATACAAATAATTCACAGAAGACAGTATCTGCTGTAAAGACTGTCCTCATTGTGTGGGAAGCAGGGTCTGGACCCAAAATTCCTCTCATTATTATCCATTCTGGAGCCATCTCCAGCTCATTCTATGGAATGCGGGCTCCGAGAGAAGACAAGACCATCATAAATCAGTTGCTAGAGTTAAATCTCAGAAGCTTCTCTTAGTTCACACAGACACAATAGAGTTCTAAGAACCTTATTTCGTTGCATAAAACAACGATTATTAAATAATCTTGTATTATTAAATAATCTTGTAATTTCACTCTCAGGAGACAGAGACGTAAACAAGCAAACACACCTTTTAAATTTTACTGTGAGAACATTTCTTGGATTAGTGCAGTGTTATAAATGGGAGACACAGAGCATTCAGAAAGTATTCAGAGCCCTTGACTTTTTCCACATTTTGTTACGTTACATCCTTATTCTAAAATGGATTAAATTGTTTTTCCCCTTATCAATCTACACACAATTCCCCATAATGACAAAGCAAAAAAACGGAAATATCCCGTTTACATAAGTATTCAGACCCTTTACTCAGTACTTTTTTGAGGCAGCTTTGGCAGCGATTACAGGCTCGAGTCTTCTTGGGTATGACGCTACAAGCTTGGCACACCTGTATTTGGGGAGTTTCTCCCATTCTTCCTCTCAAGCTATGTCAGATTGGTGTGTAGCCTAGTGTAGCCTAGTGGTTAGAGTGTTGGACTAGTAACTGAAAAGTTGCAAGTTCAATTCCCTGAGCTGACAAGGTACAAATCTGTTGTTCTGTCCCTGAACAGGCAGTTAACCCACTGTTCCCAGGCTGTCATTGAAAATAAGAATTTGTTCTTAACTGACTTGCCTAGTAAAATAAAGGTACATATAAAAGTCTGGGCTCTGGCTGGGCCACTCAAGGATATTCAGAGACTTGTTGCAAAGCCAGTCTTGCATTGTCTTGGCTGTGTGCTTAGGGTCGTTATCCGGTTGGAAGGTTAACCTTTGCCTGAGTCTGAGGTCCTGTGTGCTCTGGAGCAGGTTTTCATTGAGGATCTCTGTACTTTTCTCTGTTCATCTTTCACTTGATCCTGACTAGTCGCCCAGTCCCTGCCACTGAAAAACATCCCCACAGCATGATGCTGCCACCACCATACTTCACTGTAATGATGGTGCCGACAGAGATGGCAGCCTCGCTTCACGTTCTCAGGAAACTATGCAGTATTTAGTTTTTTTATGTATTACTTCTTACATTGTTACCCAGGGAAATATTAAGTTTTATTACATACAATCGGGAGGAACTATTGGATATAAGAGCAACGTCAACTTATGAACATTACGACCAGGAATATGACTTTCCCGAAGCGGATTCTCTGTTTGGTCCCCCAAATAGGACAATAGACTGGATCCCAGCCGGCGACTCAAAACAACGGCGGCGCAGGAGAAGAGGGAAACGCGGTGGTCTTCTGGTCAAGCTACGTTGACGGTCGCATCGTGCACCTCTCTGAGTTTTTTAATCTCCAATGTCCAGTCTCTGGACAACAAAGTGGACAAAATCAGAGCGAGGGTTGCCTTCCAGAGAGACATCCGAGACTGCAACGTTCTTTGCTTCACGGAAACATGGCTTACTCAGGACACGTTATCTGAGTCGGTACAGCCACCTGGTTTCTCCACGCATCGCGCCGACAGAAACAAACATCTATCTGGTAAGAAGAATGGTGGGGGTGTGTGTTTTATGATTAACGAGACATGGTGTGATCATAACAACATACAGGAACTCAAGTCCTTTTGTTCAACCGGCATAGCATTCCTTACAATCAAATGCCGACCGCATTATCTACCAAGAGAATTCTCCTCGATTATAATCACAGCCGTGTACATCCCCCCTCAAGCTGACTTTACATACTCGTATTCATTCCTTTACTCTTGTGTGTATAAGGTAGTTGATGTGAATTTGTTAGATTACTTGTTAGATACTACTGCATGGTCGGAACTAGAAGCACAAGCATTTCGCTACACTCGCATTAACATCTGCTAACCATGTGTATGTGACAAATAAAATTTGATTTGATTTGAGGTTTACGCTTGGCATTCAGGCCAAAGAGTTTAATCTTGGTTTCATCAAACCAGAGAATCTTGTTTCTAATGGTCTGAGAGTCCTTTAGATGCCTTTTGGCAAACTCCATGTGCCTTTTACTGAGGAGTGCTTCTTTCTGGCCACTGTACCATATGCCTGATTGGATCCTGGATGCTGGCCTTCTAGGCAGAGTTCCTCTGTCCAGTGTCTGTGTTCTTTTGCCCATCTTAATATTTTATTTTTATTGGCCAGTTTGAGATATGGCTTTTTCTTTGCAACTCTGCCTAGAAGGCCAGCATCCCGGAGTCGCCTCTTCACTTTTGAGACTGGTGTTTTGCGGGTACTATTTAGTGAAGCTGCCAGTTGAGGACTTGTGAGGCATCTGTTTCTCAAACTAGACACTGTCCTCTTACTCAATTTGTGCACTGGGGCCTCCCACTCCTCTTTCTATTCTGGTTAGAGACAGTTTGCACTGTTCTGTGAAGGGAGTACTACGCAGCGTTGTATGAGATCATCAGTTTCTTGGTAATTTCTCGCGTGGAATAGCCTTCATTTCTCAGAACAAGAATAGACTGACGAGTTTCAGAAGAAGAGTTTCTGGCCATTTTGAACCTGTAATCGAACTCACAAATGCTGATGCTCCAGAATATAACCTATAACATCATTACAGCGTTCATGACTTAGGTCACTCAAGATGACCTCAGGAGAACCGTGGGTGTTGAAGATGTCCATCATCACCTTGGAGGTGGCCTCGCCAGTCTCGTCCTTGATCGGTATCATACCAAATGAAAATAATGTTTGGTTCCAAATACCCTTTTAATGGGTTACAGAAGGGAATATAGAGTTAAGCACATTCTCTCCCTTTACTGACCTTAATGGGTATTGCCTCCACCCAGTTGGTAAAGTGTTTGGTCACCCCCAGACACCAGCTGTTGCCATTCCTGGATTTTGTGAATGGTCCGATGATGTCCACCCCTAACATTTAAAGTGTTTTTTGAGAAGATTAGTTTTTTCTTGCCCGTATCTGTATCAAACAGTATGCAGATTTTCATATTTGTAAGGATACTGACACACACACACCACACACACACACACACACACACACATTCTATAATATTGAATATTGAACTGATCAAATAAAGCAATCATTACAAAACAAATTATCAGGGCAAAATTTGAATTGGTACACTTACCGACTCCTGCGACAGTCTTCACCCTCTCAAAGTTCTGGCAGGCTAGATAGTGTACTGACCTTTTAAGCACAAAGTGACACATTTATTACTTTTTATTTTATTTATTTCACCTTTATTTAACCAGGTAGGCCAGTTGAGAACAAGTTCTCATTTACAACTGCAACCTGGCCAAGATAAAGCAAGGCAGTACGACACAAACAACACAGAGTTACACATGGAATAAACAAACGTACAGTCAATAACACAAAAGAAAAGTCTATATGCAGTGTTTGCAAATGAAGTAAGATTAGGGAGGTAAGGCAATAAATAGGCCATAGTGGCGAAATAATTACAATTTAGAAATTAAATACTGGAGTGATAGATGAGCAGAAGATGAACGTGCAAGTAGACATATTGGGGTGCAAAGGAGCAAAAAAAATTATACCAATATGGGGACGAGGTGGTTGGGTGGGCTATTTACCGATGGGCTATGTACAGGTGCAATGATCTGTAAGCTGCTCTGACAGCTGATGCTTAAAGTTAGTGAGGGAGATATGAGTCTCCAGCTTCAAGGATTTTTGCAATTCGTTCCAGTCATTGGCAGCAGAGAACTGGAAGGAAAGGCGGCCAAAGCAGGAGTTGGCTTTGGGGATGACCAGTGAAATATACCTGCTGGAGTGCGTGCTACGGGTGGGTGATGCTATGGTGACCAGTGAGCTGAGATAAGGCGGGGCTTTACCTAGCAAAGACTTATAGATGGAGGCTGTTGTAGGCTATTTTGTAAATGACATCGCCGAAGTCAAGGATTGGTAGGATAGTCAGTTTTATGAGGGTATGTTTGGCGGCATGAGTGAAGGAGGCTTTGTTGCAAAATAAGAAGCCGATTCTAGATTTAATTTTGGATTGGAGATGCTTGATGTGAGTCTGGAAGGAGAGTTTACAGTCTAACCAGACACCTAGGTATTTGTAGTTGTTCACATATTCTAAGTCAGAACCGTCCAGAGTAGTGATGCTAGTTGGGCGGGCAGATGTGGGCAGCGATCTGTTGAAGAGCATGCATTTCGTTTACTTGCATTTAAGAGCAGTTGGAGGCCACGGAAGGAGAGTTGTATGTCATTGAAGCTCGTCTGGAGGTTTGTTAGCACAGTGTCCAAAGAAGATGTATACAGAATGGTGTCGTCTGCGTAGAGGTGAGTCAGAGAAATACCCACAGCAAGAGCGACATCATTGATGTATACAGAGAAAAGAGTCGGCCCGAGAATTGAACCCTGTGGCACCCCCATAGAGACTGCCAGAGGTGCAGACAACAGGCCCTCTGATTTGACACACTGAACTCTGTCTGAGAAACCAAGGCTATTGAGTCAGCCGATAAAAATGTGGTGATTGACACATTGAAACGTTGTGTGCAGAAAATCACATTGTAGGATTTTTTATGAATTTATTTGCAAATTATGGTGGAAAATAAGTATTTGGTCAATAACAAAAGTTTATCTCAATACTTTGTTATATACCCTTTGTTGGCAATGACAGAGGTCAAACGTTTTCTGTAAGTCTTCACAAGGTTTTCACACACTGTTGCTGGTATTTTGGCCCATTCCTCCATGCAGATCTCCTCTAGAGCAGTGATGTTTTGGGGCTGTCGCTGGGCAACACAGACTTTCAAAGATTTTCTATGGGGTTGAGATCTGGAGACTGGCTAGGCCACTCCAGGACCTTGAAATGCTTCTACGGCCACTCCTACATTGCCCGGGCGGTGTGTTTGGGATCATTGTCATGCTGAAAGACCCAGCCACGTTTCATCTTCAATGCCCTTGCTGATGGAAGGAGGTTTTCACTCAAAATCTCACGATACATGGCCCCATTCATTCTTTCCTTTACACGGATCAGTCGTCCTGGTCCCTTTGCAGAAAAACAGCCCCAAAGCATGATGTTTCCACCCCCATGCTTCACAGTAGGTATGGTGTTCTTTGGATGCAACTCAGCATTCTTTGTCCTCCAAACACGACGAGTTGAGTTTTTACCAAAAAGTTCTATTTTGGTTTCATCTGACATTCTCCCAATCCTCATCTGGATCATCCAAATGCTCTCTAGCAAACTTTAGACGGGCCTGAACATGTACTGGCTTAAGCAGGGGGACACGTCTGGCAATGCAGGATTTGAGTCCCTGGCGGCGTAGTGTGTTACTGATGGTAGGCTTTGTTACTTTGGTCCCAGCTCTCTGCAGGTCATTCACTAGGTCCCCGTGTGGTTCTGGGATTTTTGCTCACCGTTCTTGTGATCATTTTGACCCCACGGGGTGAGATCCCCAGATCGAGGAAGATTATCAGTGGTCTTGTATGTCTTCCATTTCCTAATAATTGCTCCCACAGTTGATTTCTTCAAACCAAGCTGCTTACCTATTGCAGATTCAGTCTTCCCAACCTGGTGCAGGCCTACAATTTTGTTTCTGGTGTCCTTTGACAGCTCTTTGGTCTTGGCCATAGTGGAGTTTGGAGTGTGACTGTTTGAGGTTGTGGACAGGTGTCTTTTATACTGATAACAAGTTCAAACAGGTGCCATTAATACAGGTAACGAAAAAAGAAGAAGTTACAGGTCTGTGAGAGCCAGAAATCTTGCTTGTTTGTATGTGACCAAATACTTATTTTCCACCATAATTTGCAAATAAATTCATAAAAAATCCTACAATGTGATTTTCTGGATTTTCTTTCCTCATTTTGTCTGTCATAGTTGAAGTGTACCTATGATGAAAATTACAGGCCTCTCTCATCTTTTTAAGTGAGAGAACTTGCACAATTGGTGGCTGACTAAATACTTTTTTGCCCCACTGTATAATAGAATGTGATTGATAAACAAAAGGTTATTTCACTTGCCCAGCTTTCCACCTCCTTGACAATTCCACGCCAGAAGAAGCTTCACATCTCACTTAGCACGGCCTCCTTCTCCTCCTTAGTAAAAATCACCCTCCTGTGTGGCTGGCCATCCTACCCCCGTATGTACATGTGATTGCCTAACAAGTTGGAAGAGAAGAGTTGTTGAAATACTCAAGTCTAAGTAAATTTGCACTGCTGTCTTCCACTCTCTTCCCACCTCTCTCTTTTATCCTTTCTTTCTCAATTTCTTCCTCTCTCTACCCCCTCTCTGTCTGTTTGTGTCTGTCTTCCAAAGACACCTAGGGCAGTTGGAATTACCATAATTGCTTACACCTATCCATTTGATTGATCAGATTTAACTTATAGCTAGATACCTGAATATGACAGACATATGTATAGCTAGCAACATGTAGATGACCAACTAGCTAGATGGAAAATGGTTGTTGAAAAATGGTTGTATATAGCTAAATCCGTCCAGTTACCTAATAGAAATTAACTGCTTATACTCACAGACATTATTTTAACGGTTTTAGAAACTTCAGAGTGTTTCCTATCCAATAGTACTAATTATGTGCATATCCTAGTTTCTGGGCCTGAGTGGCAGGTATTTTACTTTGGGTACGCCAGACTCTCCAAAACCGACACCTCGGCTGATGATGCCTAAAGAGTTAACCCTGAATTGTGAAATGCTCTGCCCTCTATGAATGTTGCGCCTCTTGTCAAGATCAGTGGTGCTTTCATAGTACTTCACCTGGTTGGAAAGATAAAATAACATCTCCTTGAGGGATGCCATTGAAGTGCAAGCTACATACAAACAGAAAGCTACAATAACAGTTAGCAAGCTAGCTAATGTTAGCTAAATAAAACTGGCTAGCTGACTAGGCAGGCTGAGGTAAGTAAGTACAGTAGTTAGCAACGTCCATCTAAAAACAGTTTAAGGGTCATTCTTAGGCTGCGGTAATATTTTTAAAAACATACAGTTCTTATTTTTACTAGAATAAATGCATTTTCTGAACACCCCACAACATTAAGTACATATTAAACTTTCAAGAAAACATATTTTCCCACCTCAGGCATTAAAGCCATTTTATTATTGTCAATTTTGTCTGATATGGACACCATTTATCTCCAACCCCTTCACAGGAAGTTGTCTGAATATGATAAAAAAATATATAAAATGAACATTTACCTAATGCTCATGTGTCCCCCAAACCAGTTCAATTATTATAAATATAAAATGTATTAAACATTTCTGAATTTTGCTATATTACATCCTGAAATAGACACACTATGTGTCAGCGGGCTCATCATTTAAATAAAAAAAGGCTTTCAATTCAAAATTTTAACAAAAATCTAATCTTCTTGGGATTGTTCTTAACATTTCAGACTGAGCTCAGAAAACGTATTAAGTTTTATTAAACAAATATTGTCATGTGATGGGGTTGAGACTAGGGTGACAGTGTTTAATACTGTAACGGGGTTGAAGAGACACATCGGTTTCCATATAAACTAGTTTAGTTTACTATCAAAATCCCTCCAAGATTTAGCCCAAAACATTGCATTTCATTGTATGCAACCATGTAATAAGGACAATAGATATATTTAGAATAATCTGGGTTTTATTAACCAAACTGCAGTAAATATCGAACCTATAAAAACACATCAGGCATTAGGGTAATTAATAACATTCAACAGGTTTCATCAGAAAAGTTCAATGTGTCATCAAACTGTAGGAACAATTTCCAAGGGCGTTTAGAATGCTAGAACAGCTGTAACTACAGCACTAGTGTCAGCATGACTATCCTTCTTCTCAGGAGCACCATATTTATTAATTCATGGTTTCCTTCCTGAGAGTCTGGCCCACACATCTCTCTAAACCTCGACGTGGCGGGATGTCACACGCTGTGGCATGTGGAATCATCTCAAGGACTTCATCAAACTGATACCAGTGGATGTCGTCTCGAGAAGGCCGGAAAAATCTGTTTAGTCCTACACGATGCAATCATTTCACTTGTACACTAATTTAATCCGTGCCGAGGATGATGCCTGGATAAAGGTCATCATCATATTCCACTACACACCACTGCCCAAGAAGATCTGCAATTCCCCACTGGATGTTGTACACAGGTTGTGGATTTTCCTCATTGGCTGGCTGTTCTGGAGCAGCCAGTACCTTCTGGCTGAAACTGAAGTGCTGTGTGTTAAAGCATGTACAGTTTGGGTCATTCTTTGTTGAACAAAGGCAGCTGACATCACGAGACATCAGCTCATCAGGAGCAAGGGTGATGACCTGGTGTATTCTCACTGCTTTTATCGGGCTTGGCATCATCTCCATAGCATCTCAACATCTGGACTTTGTGGAGGAGTGGTCAAGTTCCTCAGTGCTCCTTTCCTCTCCTTTCTTATTTTCTTCTTTTGTATGCTCTTCTCCACTGTTTACACTTCTGACGCTGAACTCTCTCACTCAATCACTCAACATTTATTTTCCATCTCTGACGCTCTCTCAAGATATTGTTCCCGTTTTTTACACTGTTTGACCCTTAAATTATTTCTTCCTATTTAGCAATATTTTCTTATATAAAGACAAATATGTGGTAAAGAAAGAGTGTTCTCTTTCCAGTCTTTTCGGTCCACTGAAGCAGTAGGTAGTCAGCAGGTAGTCACCGTCAAAAACACCATCCTTGGAAAGCAATTCTGAGGTAATAATTTTGCGTGGACTGAGCGAGCGCTTATAAGATGAAATAGAACTGCCCGTGTCCTATGTGTTGTTTACAAAACATTTCTGGGGACAAATTATATACTTTACTAGACTTTCCTTGTCAATGGACAATACTCACCATCATGTTTACAAAGTCAAAATCCCCATGAACATAATTTCCATTATCTATATGTTGTTTCTCAATCTTTATGCTGCAAAAATCCCTCAACCTAAGTCTCTTGTTTCTTCTCTCCTACCCCTCACGCCCCTAGCTAGCCGGCCCAGACATCCTCGAACATTTAGAAGGGTGTGGAGGACACTAAATCAATAGACTCCAGTGTGAATGGAAACGGTGCTGTACTGAACAAACAGTTGCAAACCGGGGAGGGGTTAGATTGTGAGTTGGGGGAACATTGTCAGCAAGGCCACTGCCCTTTAAAAACATTACTCATTGCTCAAGCCACACTTCGCCACACCCACCAAACGGGAGCAAACGTACATCAAAGTCTGTTCAAGAATGTACAAGAACGTTTTGGGGAAATGTGTCGTTCAGTACAAACCGTTCCGCAACGTAGCAAACATCCCAGCTAGCACAGTGGATCTTGGCCAATTCCGGCTGAGAGCCGGGGCACTCGGCTGAGAGTCAGACTCAGCCGAAGCCTTCGGCAGTATTACTTATGGCTAGGATTCCGGTGTGAGTTATCTGGCCCAAATGTATTACTTGGGGCTCGGTCCGATTGTGGCTACTCTGTGGCAGATGATTACAAGGGTTGTGATTAAAAAACTGTTTAAATAGTATTTGAGTATTTGATAAGCAATTGATAAGCATTAAAGACTTTGTGGATGGGGCCTCCTGAGTGGCGCAGCAGTCTAAGACACTGCATCGCAGTGCAAACCCATGAGGGGATGCACAATTGGCTCAGCGTCGTCCCGGCCGAGATGTCCTTGTCCCATCGCGCTGTAGCGACTCCTGTAGCGAGCCAGGCGCATGAACGCTGACACTGTCACCAGGTGTACAGTGTTTCCTCAGGCACATTGGCGGGGTTGTGTTTCGGAGGACGCACGGCTCTCGACCTTCGCTTCTCCCGAGGCCGTCCTGGAGAAGCAGCGATGGGACAAGACAATTGGATATGACGAAAAGGGGCAAAACAAAAAGAATAAGAATAAATAAATACAATTATTTAAAAAACTTGTGAATGGATATCATTTGTATGTATAAAATGTATAATAGTACTATTCAAAATGACTAAATCAGGTAATTTTGTATACATTTATTTAAATTTGCATCGGGACGCTTCTAGGGGGATTCTGGTAAGAAGTCGCCTGAATTCCGGTAGACGGAAACGGCCCGATGTACTTGGGCCGATTCTGGGCAGTCATTCATTTTGATTCAGTTTTGGCCCTACTGAAGAGGGCCGCTTCTGGGCCGATTCCTCATTGCTAGCTGGGATTCAAGGGTACTGAACGCACCTCAGGTTAATATCGCTGGTGTTTTTGTAATCAAGATCATCAACTATTAATAAGCTAGTGATTAGAGTCAGCTGCTGACAATTAACGGCAGCCCGGGGAAAGTATTGTCCTTGTCTCCACAATGACACAGCCTGGCCTAGGGTGAGATGGGAGGGATGAAAGAGAGTGAGCAAGAGAAAGAAAGAAATAAAAAGGGAGAAAAAGAGGAGGGAGGAAGAGAGCCAGAAAGAGGGAAGTGAAAGAGGAAAGGAGAGGGAGATAGGAAGAGGATTGGGAAGAGAAAGAGGGAAGGAGGGAGAGAGACAGGGATAGAGAGAGACAGAGAAAGGCCTGCTGTTTTGGGTTACAGTATTGGATTGGAATTCAAATGAATCGTATTCTTCTGTCTCTTTGTGGCTAAATGTTTGGCATTCAAATGGTCCTCAAAGTTGAATAATCACTTCACATACAGGAATTGATTATTGGGTTTCCATTTGTTTTGGACTCCTTTTCCCTTTTCAAGGTTGAACAATTTTCTAAAGTTCTTTTTAAAATAAAAAAACTGATTTCTCCTCCCAAATCTTTGAAGTAATGTATTGAATGCAGATGAGACAAAGTAGTGTTGATAAGTAAAGCTTCAGATACAAATCCCTTAATTCTGCTATGCCCCAGAGGAACGCAACTCAAAAGCACAATCTAGCCCAAATAAACATAATTATCACAGAACTCAGTCAGCACTGACATGAAAACGCTGAAAAGGGGAAACGTGAAAAACAAAACATTTCTCAGCTTTGAAAAACAGTACATACAGGCTCTGAGACCTCTCAAACACAATTACACCTATAAGGCCAAAGATATCAGAGGAAAGGCAAACCTCAATGGTAATCCCTTATTACTTCTCCTGCCCTTGTGGATTGTATGTAGGCCTAACTGCAGCCAAGAGTATACATTTTATCATGCTCTAAATCTCAAGAACCATAAAAGAACATGCCAATCATTATCATATTGTATGAGGAATATGAGGTATACGTTTGATTGCTTATAGCAAATCTAAATCATATGCCTGTGTCACGACTTCCGCCGAGGTCGGTCCCTCTCCTTGTTCGGGCGGCGTTCGGCGGTCAACGTCACCGGTCTTCTAGCTACCGCCGATCTACTTTTCATTTTCTATGTTTTTTTTGTCTTCATTATACACACCTGGTTCCTATCCCATAATTACATGTTCCTTATTTAAACCCTCTGTTTCCCCCCATGGTTTTGTCCATTATTCTATGTTAGAGGTTCTTGGTTATATGAGCTTGATTTTGTACTACCAATTTTGGTAGTTTTGATTTTTGAGTAAAATATTATGTGAATACTCATCTCTGTTGTTCTGCACCTGACTCTGCCTACCTGCTCACTGAGTTCCTTGACAGCCTGTGTACATTTCAAATGAATCAATAACTTTTCTCACCAACGAAATGCATACCGGCGTATTATTTGTTAGCTTTATTCACAGCTAAGATGAACCCAGCCAGACAGACGAGTCCAACGCCTATCGAGAAGGTGGAAGGTTTTAAGTTCCTCGGCGTACACATCACAGACAAACTGAAATTGTCCACCCACACAGACCGTGTGGTGAAGAAGGCGCAACAGCGTCTCTTCAACCTCAGGAGGCTGAAGAAATTCGGCTTGTCACCAAAAACACTCACAAACTTCTACAGATGCACAATCGAGAGAATCCTGTCGGGCTGTATCACCGCCTGGTACGGCAACTGCTCCGCCCACAACCGTAAGGCTCTCCAGAGGGTAGTGAGGTCCACACAACGCATCACCGGGGATAAACTACCTGCCCTCCAGGACACCTACAGCACCCAATGTCACAGGAAGGCCAAAAAGATCATCAAGGACAACAACCACCTGAGCCACTGCCTGTTCACCCCGCTATCATCCAGAAGGCTAGGTCAGTACAGGTGCATCAAAGCTGGGACCGAGAGACTGAAAAACAAGGCCATCAGACTGTTAAACAGCCATCACTAACATTGAGTGGCTGCTGCCAACATACTGACTCAAATAAAAAATTGGATGTTGTTCGGCCACGACTCAAATCTCTAGCCACTTTAATAATTGAAAATTGGATGTAATAAATGTATCACTAGCTACTTTAAACGATGCCACTTTATATAATGTTTACATATCCTACATTACTCATCTCATATGTATATACTGTACTCTATACCATCTACTGCATCTTGCCTATGCCGTTCGGCCATCGCTCATCCATATATTTACATGTACATACTCGTATTAATTCCTTTACACTTGTGTATAAGGTAGTTGTTGTGAAATTGTTAGATTACTTGTTAGATAGTACTGCATGGTCTGAACTATAAGCACAAGCATTTCGCTACACTCACATTAATTATCTGCTAACCATGTGTATGTGACAAATAAAATTAGATTTGATATACAACCCCACTATTCCCCCATTACACGCTGGAAAAATATTAGTTTTAGTTAATGGAGCTGTCAACAATACCTTTGGTGGAGGATGTCAGATTGACTATGACTCTTCAGAGAGAGAGAGAGACACATCTTTCTACATCATTACCGTCAACATTACTGGGAGCCCATACAGGTGTGGATGGAGTACAGCTGGACACCCAGGCCATCAAAGATGATCATGCTATAAATTCCCCACACTGTATAATAGGCCTGTCACTCTGAAAGCTGGGGCTGTGGGACAAGAGAAATAATGCCCTGCAGATTTTACCTCCCATAGGGATCCTTCCACCTCAAAAAGCACAAGAAAGAGGATTTTGACAACCACCATCTCAGATTGTTCTGAAATCTTTTCTGTTTTTAACATATAATATTAGCATTACTGCAACATTATTTGTTTAAAAATAATTTGATCTCTGAACAAATTAAGCTAATTGATTACACCTACATTAGCATTTTCACGCTTCATGCCCAAATCATCCTAAAGTATCTAAAAATGGATTGTGTAGCTCAATGATGTTACCTATAGATTATTTGGATATGAAGCGAGAAAAAGCTAATAAAGGTAACATTGACTTGCAGTGTATTTGTGACACATATTTGAAAAAGGTAGCATTTGAAACAGTGGCCAGGTAAACAAAACCGAAGGATGGGTTGCTGTCCGAGCCGCAGCTCTATACTACTTGTCAAACATGGAGAACTGATACTACAGTATGTACTCGTTGTTGTGGTGGGATTGGAGTGGGGTGATCTGTGGATGTCTTTTGACCACTTATTTGGATTCCTCATGTCTTAGCCATTGTTAGAAAAAGTTTGGTGCAAATCAGATGTTAGGTACTATCATTATATTGGATATTATAGGAATCCTATACATATAAAATGCCAATTTGGGTGCAATCAATTAACTTAATTTCTCAGAGATCAAGTTACATTTCAACAAAATAATGTTTCCGGAATGCTTATGTGATCGTTTCTGAGTACGGTGGGTCTCATGGCTTGCTGAAATGATATGGAACGACCTGCAGTGCTTCTGCTGATTACTGTTAAATATGAGCTCCTTCACTTGTTTATTTAACGAGCTCGTCGTAAATATGTCCAGTCTGTAGCTTTTTATTGTGATCGTCACCGTCCAATAGCCATATGTCCCCTTTAATCACCACGTTATTGTTAAATCTAGATGGATGTTATGAGCAATTGTAATTGTGCTACTTTAAACAATCACTTGGCTCTGGCTAGAACATAAGTTTCTGAAGCTATTGTATGAGAGAGAGAGACAGAGAGAGAGTGCTGTCTAACTAAACTGGAGCTTGAATGTCAGTTGTATCTAACAGACTATAAACAGCTACTGTATTTAATCAGTTTTCTCTTCTTCAGCCATCTCCAAACACACAATAATGACTTTGACACAAGCGCGCATGTACGCTCATATGCTCACAGATGCAGGCAGACGCACACACGGACACCCACACACACAACATTGAATGAATAACAATACGTCGTTATAAGTAATTAATTCAAAATTAAGTGTGGCTAAATGACTTCTAGGTTTGATAACCACTCTCTCCCTGTTTAAAGATCACATCTGGTGTCTCGCCCAAAACAACATGGTGTCTAGTGTGTGTGTGGAGGGGGGGGGGGTTCAGTCAGCCCCTCTCTTTGTGCTAATTGGCTGATTAGTCTTGTTAAGTTTAACTGTTCAAAACAACACCCCACTAATGAGGGGAAATGAATTATGATGTCGGCCATGTCCTGTCTTCATCTGTCCTTAATTCGTAAGGAGGTAAGCCAAGACAAGGCTATCACGCCCTGGTTATTACAGTCATTACACATCTCAATTTCATTGCCAAAGTTTCACTATCCAATTGTACAGTAAGGTAATGTGTCCTACCAGCATTTGAACCCCAGTTCCCCTGCATGCCAGAAGACAGCTTTAGCCCACTGAGCTAAAGCCAATGCGTTTTTCAGGGTGCTAACATAAGTCTTCTCACAGCAAATTCCCCAGTGTTAAATCAACACAGACAGCATTACATTTAACACTGGTTCAGTGTTAATACCGGTCCACACTTTTCAATGTCGAAATTAACAAACTGCTTAGTGTAAAGCCTTATTTGCATATTTCCAGGAGTGCCTTGCCTTTCGAGTAAATTGTGAAGTTACCACCCATGACTGTATTTGTTAGTGACAGAGACATGCTTGTTGCATTCATCCCTTTTCAGTCTTATAGCCTCCACCAAGTGAAATACTAAGTAAATAACCTCAGCAAAAACAGAAACGTCCTCTCACAGTCTACTGTGTTTGTTTTTAGCAAACTTATCATGTGTAAATATTTGTATGAACATAACAAGATTCAACAACAGCAATAAACTGAACAAGTTCCACAGATATGTGACTCACAGAAATTGAATTTTGTGTCCCTGAACAAAGGGGGGGTCAAAATCAAAAGTAACAGTCAGTATCTGGTGTGGCCATCAGCTGCATTAGGTACTGCAGTGCATCTCCTCCTCATGGACTGCACCAGATTTGCCAGTTCTTGCTGTGAGATGTTACCCCACTCATCCACCAAGGCACCTGCAAGTTCCCGAACATTTCTGGGGGGAATGGCTCTATCCCTCACCCTCCGATCCAACAGATCCCAGACGTGCTCAATGGGATTGAGATCCGGGCTCTTCGCTGGCCATGGCAGAACACTGACATTCCTGTCTTGCAGGAAATCACGCACAGAACGAGCAGTATGGCTGGTGGCATTGTCATGCTGGAGGGTCATGTCAGGAAGGGTACCACATGAGGGAGGAGGATGTCTTCCCTGTAACGCACAGCGTTGAGATTGCCTGCAATGACAACAAGCTCAGTCCGATGATGCTGTGACACACCGCCCCAGACCATGACGAACCCTCCACCTCCAAATCGATCCCGCTCCAGAGTACAGGCCTCGGTGTAACGCTCATTCCTTCGACTATAAACGCGAATCTGATCATCACCCCTGGAGACACAAAATTGCGACACGTCAGTGAAGAGCACTTTTTGCCAGTCCTGTCTGGTTCAGCGATGGTGGGTTTGTGCCCATAGACGACGTTGTTGCCGGTGATGTCTGGTGAGGATCTGCCTTACAACAGGCCTACAAGCCCTCAGTCCAGCCTCTCTCAGCCTATTGCGGACAATCTTAGCACTGATGGAGGGATTGTGCGTTCCTGGTGTAACTCGGACAGTTGTTGTTGCTATCCTGTACCTGTCCCACAGTTGTGATGATCAGATGTACCGATTCTGTGCAGGTGCTGTTACACGTGGTCTGCCACTGCGAGGAAGATCAGCTGTCCATCCTGTCTCCCTGTAGCGCTGTCTTAGGCGTCCCACAGTACGGACATTGAAATGTATTGCCCTGGCCACATCTACAGTCCTCATGTCTCCTTGCAGCATGCCTAAGGCACGTTCATGCAGATGAGCAGGGACCCTGGGCATCTGTCTTTTGGTGTTTTTCAGAGTCAGTAGAAAGGCCTCTTTAGTGTCCTAAGTTTTCATAACTGTGACCTTAATTGCCTACCGTCTGTAAGCTGTTAGTGTCTTAAGTTCCACAGGTGCATGTTCATTAATTATTTGTGGTTCATTGAACAAGCATGGAAAGAGTGTTTCGATGAAAAAAGGGGCGTTTCTTTTTTTGCTGAGTTTGTGAGATTCTAAGCAAATACGTTATCATTCTAATTAAATTTTTTAACACAATTCAAGTATTTAATAAAACTTAATTTTGAGGGGCTTGTTTGACCCTAATACAGTGGTCTGAAACTGATGGTTTTCAGGCCTGCAAGTCAATGATTGCTTGTATAGTAATGTGTAATTCCTATTGGAATCGAGCCAGAGTGGGGAAAACCAGCATTTAGTTTTTTTTTTCTCCCCACAACCAGGAATGTAAGGCCGCCGGAGTTTGGAGAAGCGGCGCTCCATCACTTCAATTTGAGCTGGTAAAACTATTTTTGAATAAATTATATTTCATTATTACAAAAATTCCATGAAAGACGATAGAATGACAAACCAAATTGTCACGACTTCCGCACTATTTTATCCGCACCTTTGTATCGATTGTGTACTGGTGCTGGTTGCATTAAATTACCTTGTCCACACATCTCTGCTCTCCTGCGACTGACTCACTGAACCAGTTACACACAGCCTGACAGAAACACACACCTCAAATGGAGTCAGCAGGAGCAGGTACCCTGGTACTAGGGGTTGAGGAGCGCGCGTCCATCAGCATGAGGCGATGCTACAACATCTCGGCACCGCCATGGATCGCGTCCTACAGACTATGGAGCACTGGGAGAGAAGAGGAGTTCCTCCAGCGCCTCCATCAACATCACCAAGGGCACCACTGATCACCCCTCCATCACCCGGTCCGCGACCGTTTGATCTATTGGGCCCACACGTCACCCTCCTCTGGTCATCCGGGCATCGTTCGGACAGTGCGCTGTCTTAGTGGGAGGTACTGGTGGTCCACCTGGCTAAGGTTGTGAGGGTTTATGTTTCCTCCTGCTCAGTGTGCGCCCAGTGCAAGGCCCCTAGGCACCTGCCCAGAGGGAAGTTACAACCCTTACCCGTTCCACAACGGCCGTGGTCGCACCTGTCGGTGGACTTCTTAACTTCTTAGGAAGCGTCAGCAGAGGTGACGGTTTTGGAGAGTCTGGCGTGCCCAAAGTAAAATGCCTGCCACTCAGGCCCAGAAAATAGGATATGCCCATAATTAGTACTATTGGATAGGAAACACTCTGAAGTTTCTAAAACTGTGAGTATAACAGAACTGATATAGCAGGAAACCCGAGGAATTTCTGTCCAGATTTTTTTCCCTCACTTTGAATGGCTCCCTATGGGATTTTCAGTAAAATAGCTCCCAGGTTGCCGTACCTATGGCTTCCACTAGATGTCAACAGTCTTTAGACAGTGTTTCATGTGTTTATCATGGAACAGAGCCGAATAGAAGAAGAATTGGTAAGAGAACCCAGGAAGACAGTTCAGTTTTCACTGCGCGAGACCGTGCGCGTTCCACTTTATTTACCTTTTATATCGTTTAGGATACTATCCGTGTGAAATATAATCGTTAATATACATAAAAGGATACATTATAAATTATGTTTGATTTGTTTGGGCAAAGTTGATAGGTATAATTTGAACGTTTTCTCTTTACTGTACAATGGGCGAGTAGACTGTGGATTTTCTGAACATAACACGCCAACCAAACTGAGATTTATGGATATAAACAATGACTTTTTCTAACAAAAGAAACATAGATTGTCTTGCTTGGACACTTCGGGTTGCCCTCAGCAGAAGATCCTCAAAGGTATCCGATTTATTTTAGCTCTTATATGTGTTTTGTGAGACCCGCGCTGGTTATGGATTTATGCTAATGCATAAAATATGCTATCCTCAAAAAATCAAATGTTGTGCTATCGCCGTAAAGTCTTTTTGAAATCTGACATCGCTGTGATATTGCCAAGACTAAGCTTTTGATGACTATGCAAAACTTGTATATTGATGAATGTTTTATAATTACATTTTTGGATTTGGCGCCTTACATATCTCCCCGGGTAGTGTCGGGAATGGCGGCAGGTATCCTAGAATGGCGGCAGGTAGCCTAGTGGTTAGAGCGTTGGACTTGTAACCGGAGGGTTGCAAGTTCGAATCCCTGAGCTGACAAGGGGAAAAAAATCTGTCGTTCTGCCCCTGAACAAGGCAGTTAACCCAATGTTCCCTGGGTGCCGAAGACGTGGATGTTGATTAAGGCAGCCCCCTGCACCTCTCTGATTCAGAGGAGTTGGGTTAAATGCGGAAGACACATTTCGGTTGAAGGCATTCAGTTGTACAACTGACTAATAATGGTGACTTTGGCTAGCGCCCCAATGATCCTTAAGTAGTTTAATGTATCGATTTAGGTTTTAAGTATCAAGGCAAGGTGCCTCTTTTGGTTGAAAGCATTCCATTTTGCATTGCAAACATTATTTTGGAAATAAGGAGCATATAATTATGGGATGAAAACCAGGTGTGTATAACGAAGACAAAAACATATAAAATGAAAAGTAGATCGGCGGTAGCTAGAAAACTGGTGACGTCGACCGCCGAAAGCCACCCGAACAAGGAGAGGGACCAACTTCGGCTGAAGTTGTGACACCAGGATTCTTATAGGGTTCAAGTTCAATGTCTAATTGAACTACTTAGACAGTGGTGGGGCGCCCCACTCCCGACACTACCCGGTGAAATGCAAGGCGCCAAATTCAAAATCCCAAAGTTGAATTAAACATTCATCAATATGCAAGTGTTGCATAGTCATCAAAAGCTCTGCTTCTTGGCAATATCACAGCGTTGTCAGATTTCAAAAAGGCTTCATGGCGAAAGCACAACATTTGATTGTTTGAGGGTAGCACTTCCAATATTTCTGCATTAGCATAAATTCATAAACCATCACGGTTCACACAAAACACATTTCACAGCGAAAACAAATCCCTTACCTTTTGAAGAACTTCTGCTGAGGGCTTCCCAAGTGTCCAACGAAGACATCCAATGGTTCTTTTGTTAGAAAAAGTCATTTATTATATCCATAAATCTCTGTTTGGTTGGTGCATTATGTTCAGAAAATCCAACGTCGAATCGCCCATTGAAACGTGAAGAGAACGCGTTCAAATATACCTATTAACTTTTCCTAAACAAATCAAATACCTGTTAAAATTCCTCCTTAGCTATCCTTTTATGAACATTAGCGATAATATTTCACTCGGATGGTCACCTATACCTTATATAAGTAAAATAAAGTGGGGCGCTCCAGCCAGACTCGCGCCAGAGAAAACTTGTTGCCATTTCCTGTACCTATTCGCAATGCTTACTCCAATCTCTCTGAGTCTTTGAATATAGACTGCTGACATCTAGTGGAAGCCATAGGTACTGCAGTCTCAGTCCTGGTAACAAATGGATTCAATAGGGAGTGTATCTAACAGAGCCAAAGGTCACCAGAAACTGATTTCCGGCTGGTTTTTCTCGGGTTTTTGCCTGCTAAATGAGTTCTGTTATACTCACAGACATTATGTTAACACTTTTAGAAACTTCAGAGTGTTTCCTATCCAATAGTACTAATTATGTGCATATCCTATTTTCTGAGCCTGAGTGGCAGGCATTTTGCTTTGGGCACGCCAGACTCTCCAAAACCGTCACAAAACCTTTTACAGTGCAGTTACCTGTACATTATCGTAAAACGGTACCAAAGATTACAGTAAGAGTATTTGTTACTGTAAAATGACTACAGTAGCATTATTGGTACCATAAAATAGTTTTACGGTAACATACTGTAACTTTTTTTACGGTATCTTTTTTTCTTACAGGTAACTGGCTGACAGTAAGTTACAGTAAAAACAACAGGACATGTTTACAGTGTGGTTATTAACATCAACACTGGGGTTATTTCTTGCCAATGAGTGTTAAACACCTGAATAAACACTAAAAATTGTTAATTGAAAAATCAACACTAGGTAACACTGGCCAATTTACTTTGCAGGCATCAGACAAGGTTACTCATAATGCTAGCATGGTTCATCAAACCTTCATCAAACCTGTTAGACACACCTGTTGATCCATGAGGCTTACATTAAATCAGCAGGTTGAGTGAATACCAACAGTCATCACAACACAATGTATCCAGAGCTAAGTGCTTTACCCCGTTTACAATGTACCATCAAACCATCAAACAGAATTTAAACACTACTCTTATTAACCATACACGTACAGTACATTACACACCTTTAACATCCTTAACATCTGCCTTCCTTGTCTGTCTGCCATCTCTCCACTATATATTTTTTGATCCAAAATGTGATCTTGTGTAGCCAAGTGATCCAATGTCTCCTCCCGGCAAGGAATGAATGGCTGTGGTGGTGGTAGTGGGGGTAGAACTGAGAGAAGAACAGAAAACCATAGAACCGCATTGGCTGGGTATACTCTCTCGGGACACTGTAATAAGACACCATGAAAGGGCCAGCTAGCAGCCACAGAGACAGAACCAAAGAGTACAGAGCCAGGGCTGGACTTGTGTCGTCTTACTGCAGCTGTAGTTGGTTAGTTATCCGCACGAGACCAAGAGCAGAGCAGTACGGCATTACAAAGCTCTCTGGTGCTGGGTGTTCATTATTTGGAATAAAAAATTCAGGGTAATGAAAAGCAAATGGCTTTGTTGCGCAAGTTGCTTTCGCTTGAGTTAACTTCCTAGACCGAGGGAAGAGTAAAGAATAAACTTAGCTCATGTAAATGAACAGAAAAGTATTGAAGAACGAACATGAAGATTAATAGGGCATAAACTTCCACTGTTTTAGTTAGCTTCATTCTTTATACTGTATGGATGAACCCTCTCTCCTCTTACAGCACCCAATGTAACAGAGATAGGAGATGGTGGTGTTTTTGTTTCGAATGGTAATTTGTACTATTTGTTTCATTCAGGATTCTGCTCACAGACAGTGGATATAGCAACACAGCATACAACGTTGCCTAAGGCTTCGGACAATTCATAACCAGCGCACAGCACAGGCAGCCGATAACTCAAAGGAAGTAGGAACTCTTTCAGTTCCTCCTAAAGGTCCCACACAGTCATCCATATTCCCATTTTAAAATAGCCTTTTGAGTGTCCAAAACATCACTAATATTTGGCAGCTTCATTAAATAGTACCCACAAAACACCAGTCTCAACGTCAACAGTAATGAGGCAACTCCGGGATGCTGGTCTTCTAGGCAGAGTTGCAAAGAAAAAGCCATATCTCAGACTGGCCAATAAAAAGAAAAGATTAACATGGGCAAAAGAACACAGACACTGGACAGAGGAACTCTGCCTAGAAGGCCAGCGGAGTCTCCTTTTCACTTCTGACGTTGAGACTGGTGTTTTGCGGGTACTATTTAATGAAGCTGCCAGTTGAGGACTTGTGAAGTGTCTGTTTCTCAAACTAGACACTCTAATGTACTTGTCCTCTTGCTCAGTTGTGCACCGGGGCCTCCCACTCCTCTTTCTATTCTGGTTAGGGTCAGTTTGCTCTGTTCTGTGAAGGGAGTAGTACAGAGCGCTGTACGAGATCTTCAGTTTCTAGGCAATTTCTCGCATGGAATAGCCTTCATTTCTCAGAACAAGAATAACGAGTTTTTCATAAGAAAGTTAATTGTTTCTGGCCATTTTGAGACAGTAATCGACCCCACAAATGCTGATGCTCCAGATACTCAACTAGTCTAAAGGACAGTTATATTGCTTCTTTAATCAGACAACAGTTTTCAGCTGTCCTAACATAATTGCAAAAGAGTTTTCTAAATATCAATTAGCCTTTTAAATTATAAACTTGGATTAGCTAACACAACGTGCCATTGGAACACAGGAGTGATGGTTGCTGATAAATGGCCTCTGTACACCTATGTAGATATTCCATAAAAAATCTGCTATAAAAAATCTGTTTTCAGCTACAATAGCAATTTACAACATTTACAATGTCTACACTATATTTCTGATCAATTTGATGTATTTTTTTTTAAACAAGGACATTTCTAAGTGACCCCAAACTTTTGAACGATAGTGTATATACATATATATAGTACCAGTCAAAGGTTTGGACACACCTACTCATTCAAGGGTTTTTCTTTATTTTTACTATTTTCTACATTGTAGAATAATAGTGAGAGCATCAAAACTATGAAATAACACATATGGAATCATGTAGTAAACAAAAAAGTGTTAAACAAATCAAAATATATTTTATATTTCAGATTCTTCAAAGTAGCCACCCTTTGCCTTGAAGACAGCTTTACACACTTTGCATTCTCTTAACCAGATTCATGAGGAATGCTTTTCCAACAGTCTTGAAGGTGTTCCCACATATGCTGAGCACTTGTTGGCTGAGATCATCCCTTCACCTACTCTGCGTCTCACAAAGTCACGGCGGTTGGAACCAAAAATCTCAAATTTGGACTCATCAGACCAAAGGACACATTTCCACCAGTCTAATGTCTATTGCTCGTGTAGCAAGACCATTTCCCAGGACAGAGTGTCAAGAACTGGGTGTAGGTGGTGTGAGTGAGTCAGGAGAGCAGAGATGAGGGAACTAATCACTTTAATAAGGCCAGTCAAAATTACATAACGCAACCGCGTCACAAACAAATGCCCAAAACAAGTAAGGCAGCACAAAGTCCAAATCACCTGCAAAATACCAGCTGTCACGACGCACGGGTGAAACCAACAACCCAGCGTCAACCGGCATGCCAACAAACAATTCCCCACACAGACATGGGGGAAACAGAGGGTTAAATAAACAACAGTAATGAGGGCAAATTAAAACCAGGTGTGTGGGAAAACAAGACAAAACAAATGGAAAATTAAAAGTGGATCGGCGATGGCTAGAAGACCGGGTGACGTCGACCACTGAACGCTGCCCGAACAAGGAGAGGGACCGACTTTAAAGAAGAAGAAGAAGACTTTAGCGGAAGTCGTGACATAGAGACATATCTGATATTGGCAGAAAGCTTAAATTCTTGTTAATCTCACTGCACTGTTCAATTTACAGTAGCTATTACAGTGAAATAATACCATGCTATTGTTTGATGAGAGTGCACAGTTTCAAACTTTAAAAGATATTAATAAACAAATTAGGCACATTTGTGCAGTCTTGATACAAAATTGGCCCGCGTCGAAAGTCTTCCACAGGGATGCCGGCCCATGTTGACTCCTATGCTTCTCACAGTTGTGTCAAGTTGGCTGGTAATGGATCTCTACTCCAAATAGCTCGTTCCATCTCATCCCAAAGATGCTCAAATGGATAGAGATCTGGTGACTGGGCAGGCCACTGCAGTAAGCTAAATTCATTGTCATGTTCATTTAACCATTCCTGGACAATCCTAGCCTTTTGGCATGGGGCATTACCCTGCTGAAAACATGTATTTGCAGATGAATAAACTCCTGCTATTAAGGGATGTGCCTGATTGGCAATGATGTTCAGATATCCTGTGGCATTTAAATATTGCTCCACTTCTATCAAGGGGCCGAATCTGTGCCATGAAAACAGCCTGCAATGTTGATACGCGGCATGATAGATGCATGTACACATTTTCTTTAAGACCCCTCTAGCAAGAATTCTTTCTAGATTTGAACACGATATCCTAGAAACCCCAGCTCTCATTGTTAGTTGCCGCTAGGATGCTTAGCATCAATATCTGCTCAAAGACTTTGTGGCTGTGTTATCTAGTGACAACCTAAAGGAGTCGGGACATTTGAGACTGGATGTCGATGCCATTACAGTTATGGACAAGATTGAAGATTAAACTCATTCCATTTGAGAAACAATGTCTTCAGAACTGGTGCTACAATGTTTATATACGTTATAATATTCATGTTGTCAGCCAGAAAGTTTGATAACTTTAGCAATGTCAAGGTAGCTAGCTACATGGTTAATAATAGCTACCGTGAATTTCTCTGCCTGGTTAAAGATAGCAATATGACTGTAGCTTTAGTACACGAAAAAAAACGGTAAAATAATGAATTTTGACCATCATAGCTCTGCATTCATGGAAAATCACCTTAGCGAAGTCCTTTGCCCTTCTTTGACTACTAACTATTAACATTACTGGGATGGCCCCTTCACTCTCGAGAGCTATGGCTTTGAAGATGTTGTGTATGGATTGTAGAAGTGTCAGTGGTGGAAAAAGTACTCAGTAAAGTTACCTTAGAAAATTACTGAAGTAAAAGTCTAAAAGTATTTGGTTTTAAATACACTTAAGTATCAAAAGTAAATGGAATTCTTAAAATGTACTTAAGTATCAAAAGTAAAAGTATAAACCATTAACCTTATATTAAGCAAACCATTTATTTCATTTTTTATTGACGGATAGACAGGCACACTCCAACACTCAGACATAATTTACAAACAAAGCATTTGTGTTTAGTCCGCCAGATCAGAGGCAGTAGGAATGACCAGGGATGTTCTCTTGATAAGTGTGTGAATTGGACCATTTTCCTGTCAAAATGTAACGAGTACTTTTGGCTGTCAAGGAAAATTTATGTAGTAAAAAGTACATAATTGTCTTTAGGAATGTAGTGAAGTAAAAGTAGTCAAAAGTATAAATAGTAAAGTACAGATACCCAAAGAAACGACTGAAGTAGTACTTGAAAGCATTTTTACTTAAGTAATTTACTTAACAGAAGAGTTATACTTGACTCTTCTGCATGAACATCCTTATTGGTTATATATAAAAAAACATGAAGTCAACATTACAATACAATCCTAATAAATTGTTATTATTTTTTGAACCCTTATTTTACCAGGTAAATTGACTGAGAACACATTCTCATTTACAGCAACGACCTGGGGAATAGTTACAGGGGAGAGGAGGGGGATGAATGAGCCAATTGTAAACTGGGGATGATTAGGTGACTGTGATGGTGTGAGGGTCAGATTAGGAATTAGGAATAAGTGTGGCGTACATAAACTCAGCAAAAAAAGAAACGTCCTCTCACTGTCAACTGCGTTTATTTTCAGCAAACTGTAAATATTTGTATGAACATAACAAGATTCAACAACTGAGACATAAACTGAACAAGTTCCACAGACGTGTGATTAACAGAAATTGAATAATGTGTCCCTGAACAAAGGGGGGGTCAAAATCAAAAAATCAAAAGTAACAGCCAGTATCTGGTGTGGCCACCAGCTGCATTAAGTACTGCAGTGCATCTCCTCCTCATGGACTGCACCAGATTTGCCAGTTCTTGCTGTGAGATGTTACCCCACTCTTCCACCAAGGCACATTTATGGGGGGAATGGCCCTATCCCTGACCCTCCGATCCAACAGGTCTCAGATGTGCTCAATGGGATTGAGATCCGGGCTCTTCGCTGGCAATGGCAGAACACTGACATTCCTGTCTTGCAGGAAATCATGCCCAGAACGAGCAGTATGGCTTGTGGCATTGTCATGCTGGAAGGTCATGTCAAGATGAGGGAGGAGGGTACCACATGAGGGAGGTCTTCCCTGCAACCCACAGCGTTGAGATTGCCTGCAATGACAACAAGCTTAGTCCGATGATGCTGTGACACACCGCCCCAGACCATGACGGACCCTCCACCTCCAAATCGATCCCGCTCCAGAGTACAGGCCTCGGTGTAACGCTCATTCCTTCAACGATAAACGAGAATCCGATCATCACACCTGGTGAGACAAAACCACGAATCGTCAGTAAAGACCACTTTTTGCCAGGCCTGTCTGGTCCAGCGGCGGTGGGCTTGTGCCCATAGGCAACGTTGTTGCCGGTGATGTCTGGTTTAGGACCTGCCTTACAACAGGCCTACAAGCCCTCAGTCTTGCCTCTCTCAGCCTATTGAGGACAGTCTGAGCAGTTGTTGTTGCCATCCTGTACCTGTCCCGCAGGTGTGATGTTCGGATGTACCGATCCTGTGCAGGTGTTGTTACACGTGGTCTGCCACTGCGAGAACGATCAGCTGTCCTTCCTGTCTCCCTGTAGTGCTGTCTAAGGCGTCTCGCAGTACGGCCATTGAAATGTATTGCCTTGGCCACATCTGCAGTCCTCATGCCTCTTACAGCATGCCACGTTCACACAGATTAGCAGGGACCCCGGGCATCTTTTTTTGTGTTTTTCAGAGTCAGTAGAAAGGTCTCTTTAGTGTCCTAAGTTTTCATAACTGTGACCTTAATTGCCTACCGTCTGTAAGCTGTTAGTGTCTTAATGACCGTTCCACAGGTGCATGTTCATTAATTGTTTATGGTTCATTGAACAAGCATGGGAAACAGTGTTTAAACCCTTTACAATGAAGATCTGGAAGTTATTTGGATTTTTACGAATTATCTTTGAAAGACAGGGTCCTGAAATGGACATTTCTTTTTTTGTTTAGTTTGTTTTTATTTATTTAACCTTTATTTAACTAGGCAAGCCAGTTAAGAACAAATTCTTATTTACAATGACGGCCTACCAACAGGCAAAAGGACTCCTGCAGGGACGGGAGCTGGGATTAAAACATTTTTTTAATAAAAATATAGGACAAAACACACATCACGACGAGCGACAACACTATATAGAGACCTAAGACGACAACATAGCATGGCAGCAGCACATGACAACACAGCATGGTAGCAACACAACATGACAACAATATGGTAGTAACACAACATGGTACAAACATTATTCGTCACAGAGCAAAGGGCAATAAGGTAGAGACAACAATACATCACGTGAAGCAGCCACATCTGTCATTAAGAGTGTGCATGATTGAGTCTTTGAATGAAGAGATAAAACTGTCCAGTTTGAGAGTTTTTTCATCTCGTTCCAGTCGCTAGCTGCAGCGAACTGAAAAGAGGAGCGACCCAGGGATGTGTGTGCTTTGGGGACCTCTAACAGAATGTGAATGGCAGAACGGGTGTTGTATGTGGAGGATGAGGGCTGCAGTAGGTATCTCAGATAGGGGGGTGTGAGGCCTAGTAGAGGGTTTCATACATGAGCATCAACCAGTGGGTCTTGCGAAGGGTATACAGAGATGACCGGTTAACAGATGAGTATAGAGTGCAGTGATGTGTACTATGAGGGGAATTGATGGCAAATCTGATGTCAGAATGGTAAAGAACATCTAGCCGCTCGAGAGCACACTTACCTGCCGATCTATAAATTACATCTCCGCAATCTAGCATGGGTAGGATGGTCATCTGAATCACTGTTAGTTTCCTCTATCGTAATTGCTCCTCTTTCACCCCAGCTGCCAAACTAAGTCTAGATTTGACCTTAGCCTGCAGCATTCATATGTGCTGAGAGATGGACAGTGTACCGTCTATCCATAATCCCAAGTACTTGTATGAGGTGACTACCTCAGGCTCTAAACCCTCAGGTAGGAATCACATCGGTGGGGAGACGGTCATTCTTCTTACCAAACCACATTATGTTTGTTTTGAAGGTGTTCAGAACAAGATTAAGGGCACAGAAAATTAGTTGGACACTAGAAAGCTTTGTTGTAGACCGTTTAACACAAAATCCGGGGATGTGCCAGCTGAGCATAAAACTGTATCATCCGCATATAAATGGATGAGAATTAGCTTCCTACTGCCTGAGCTAGGTTTTTGATGTAAAGTGAGAAGAGCGGGGGCATAGGATCGAGCTGGTGTACTCCCTTGGTGACAGGCAGTGGCTAAGTTAGCAGATGTTCTGACTTTACACACTGCACTGTTTGAGAGAGGTAGTTAGCAAACTAGTCCAAAGACACCTCAGAGACACCAATACTCCTTAGCCGGCCCACAAGAATGGAATGGTGTACCGTGTAAAGCTTTGGCCGAGTCAATCAAAATAGTTGCACAACATTGCTTAGAATCAAGGGCAATGGTGACATCTTTAGGACCTTTAAGGTGACCGTGGCACATCCATAACCTGAGTGGAAACCAGATTGCATACCAGAGAGAATACTATAGACATCAAGAAAAGTTAGCTAGAACATTAGCTACCTAGCTAGCTAGCCAGGACTTTCCAAACTAATGTTATCTAGCTTCTAATGGATTGGTGTCCCAAAATCGGGACAGTGTTGACTAGAACGACATTGTAAACAGCCAATTTTCCGGAACATATACGTGTCTTATATGGGCAGAAAGCTTAAATCACTGTTAATATAACTGCAGTGTCCAATTTACAGTAGCTATTACAGCGAAGAAATACCATGCACTTGTTTGAGGATAGTACACACCAACAAAACACGGCGACTGGTTTGATACTTTCACATCTGAAGGTGTATAATGTACTTACATTCCGTAATCTTGCTCTGATTTGTCACCCTGAGGGTCCCAGAGATAAAATAAATGTAGTGTAGTTTTTGTGTTGTTGATTAAATTTATTTTTATATCTTAACATGATCCATGTTGTATACAGCTCGTCATGAATTACGACTCTTTCAACTTTCAACAAAACAATCGATGTAATAAGAAATGTTAAACCTTCTTTCACCCAGTTAAGTACGGTTTGTATGCAATCCTCAGACACTCTAGAAGACAACCAAACTTGCTTCATCATTCTACATTAGGTATATCCAATAAAATACATATTTTAGCATACGAAGCACTGATACCATTACGCATCAATGAGACGGGCAGTGTTCACTTGATTTGACTATCTTGGTCCAATGACCACATATCGTTTTGAAACAGCCAATGAGCTGGGCTTTAAATTAGTATGTGGTGGTCTTTTGTGCGATGAAAAGCCTTCGTGCTAAGCCCGTGCGTAACGCAATTCAGTCTCCATTGGAAATCTAAACAAGGAAGTGGTGGATCGCATTAATTAAAACTTCTTAAGGAGCGGTGGTGCGCTAGCGCCCCACTCCCGATACTACCCGGTGAAATGCAAGGGGCCAAATTCCATATCCAAAAGTTGAATTATTAAACATTCATCAATATACAAGTGTTTCATAGTCATCAAAAGCTCTGCTTCTTGGCAATATCACAGCGTTGTCAGGCTTTACGGCGAAAGCACCACAGTTGATTGTTTGAGGATAGCACCTCACATATTTTTTCCATGACCATGAATTCATAAGCCTTCATGGTTCACAGAAAACACATTTCACAGCGAAAACAAATCAATTACCTTTTGAAGAACTTCTGCTGAGGGCTTCCCAAGTGTCCAACGAAGACAATCCATGGTTCTTTTGTTAGAAAAAGTAATGTATTATATCCATAAATCTCCGTTTGGTTGGCGCGTTATAATGAGAAAATAAAGCGTCGACTCGTCCATTGAAACGTGAAGAGAACTCGTTCAACTTATACCTATAAACTTGTCCAAGAACAATCAAACATAATTGTAAATGTATCCTTAGGAACACTTTTATGTATATATAGTATAATATTTCAACCGGAATATAAACTGGGCGATAAGAAAGGAAAAAACCACAGAGCGCGCCAGCCGGGAACACGCATTCTCTACTGTTTACATCTGTGTGGCCACTTCCTAAATCTTCTTCTATCCTGTAAAGCAGCTAAAAAGATTCAAAACACTGTCTCGAGACAGTTGACATCCAGAGGAAGCAATAGGTACTGCATTCATATGCCCTTATATGGGCATTTTCATAAGGGAGGGGTTCCAAATGAGACAATGTGTCAAAACCACTTTTTCCAGGACAGAAATTCCTCGGGTTTTCGCCTGCCATATGCGTTCTGTTATACTCACAGACATTTTACTTTGGGCACGCCAGGCTCTCCAAAACCGTCACCTCGTGCGCTGCTCCCAAAGAAGTTAAACAAATCAAAATATATATTGTATTTTTGGGTGGATTCTTCAAAGTAGCCACCCTTTGCATTGATGACAGCTTTGAACACTCTTGGCATTCTCTCAACCAGCTTCACCATCTCAATTGGGTTGAGGTCGGGTGACTGTGGATGCCAGGTCATCTGATGCAGCACTCCATCACTCTCCTTCTTGGTCAAATAGCCCTTACATAGTCTGGAGGTGTGTTAGTTCATTGTCCTGTTGAAAAACAAATGATAGTCCCACTAAGCGCAAACCAGATGGGATGGCGTATCGCTGCTGAACGCTGTGGTAGCCATGCTGGTTAAGTGTGCCTTGAATTCTAAATACATCACAGACAGTGTCACCAGCAAAGCACCATCACACCTCCTCCTCCATGCTTCACGGCGGGAACCACACGTGGAGATCATCCGTTCGCCTACTCTGCGTCTCACATAGACACACCGGTTGTAACCAAAAATCTCAAATTTAGATCAGATTTCCACCAGTCTAATGTCCATTGCTCATGTTTCTTTGCCCAAGCAAGTATCTTCTTCTTATTGGTGTCCTTTAGTAGTGGTTTCTTTGCAGCAATTCAACCATGAAGGCCTGATTCACGCAGTCTCCTCTGAACAGTTGAGATGTGTCTGCTACTTGAACTTTGTGAAGCATTTATTTGGGCTGCAATTTCTGAGGCTGTTAACTCTAATGAACTTATCCTCTGCAGCAGAGATAACTCTTGGTCTGCCTTTCCTGTGGCGATCCTCATGAGAGCCAGTTTCATCACAGCGCTTGATGGTTTTTGAGACTGCACTTGAAATTTTCCGCATTGCCTGACCTTCATGTTTTAAAGTAATGATGGTCTGTTGTTTCTCTTTGCTTATTTGAGCTGTTCCTGCCATAATATGGACTTGGTATTTTACCACCCATACCTTGTCACAACACAATGGATTGGCTCAAATGCATTAAGAACAAAATAAATTCCACACAATAGCTTTTAACAAGGCACACCTGTTAATTGGAAAGCACCCGGTTGTTTAGGTCTTACTTGGGCATGAATTAAAAGGAAATAACAAAAAAACAACAGACTGTCGGGCGTCCATGGAATGAGTTGAACACCCCTGGTTTAGGTACATTGTTTGCCGTTTTTTGTAATTATATCAGTAACTCACTGTATTAATCAACAGTATTATACTATATAATCTAAATACACAGTAAACTATTGTGCATTTGTTTTACAGCAGAGTAAGAGCTTTTTGTAATTTCAACAGTAATACACTATCGAATGCACAGTAAAATACTGTAAACATGTTTTACAGTATTAATTATGGTTTGTTATGGGCAAATGTTGTAGACGGGGAATGAGTGTCTGCCTCATTAAAATATTTTAAAGCGTATGCGGATATATTTGTTGCACCTGTTAGTAAGACTGCTGCACCACAACAGAGTACAGTAATATACGTTTTTTGGGGGGGAATTCGACAAATAATTTACTGTAATTCAGAATACAGTACCACACTGCATTTGTGGAGCGCCAAAAACCTTTTGAATACTGCTGTGTGTAAGGTATTGGCTCCGTCATTAACATATTTTGAGGCGTGTCTTGAAAGTGGCTATATTTGTTGTACCCATTAATGAGAGTGCTGTACCAATTTAATTGATATGTGGTAGTGGTTACCTGAAAATTATGAAGTGTTACATAGGAGACAAATCAGAGTGGTAGCAAGTTCTAAACCTTTTTTGGTCTGTTTGCCCTACAGTCACTGTCAGTTTAGAAGCCTTTGATAAGGCCCAAAGTGCAAGTGATAGAAAACACAAAATGTCAGTAATAATTAAATATTCACTATTTGCAATTGCTGATTATATTTTCTATATAAATCAACAATAAAGTACTGATTGTGGTTTGCTGTAAATTGTGGTGCATTGTGGATAAATATTGACGGAGGAGAAATGTCACTATTTTAAGGCATGCCTTGTAAGAAGCTGTAATTGCTGCACCCGTTAGTGAGAGTCCTGAAAATTAATTAATATGTGGTAGTAGTTCACTAACAATTAAATGTATACACTGTAGGTATTGGATCAGAGTGGCAGTGGGTCTTAAAAATTGTAATATATAAGCATGTCAATTTGCTTGGTTTTGCCCTGTAATCATGGCTGGTTTAGAATGCAAGTGATATGAACACCCAATATTCATAAATATGAAGTAATATGCAAATCTCTACAGCCAACCAAGCTCGAATCCCTTGCAATTACAGTAAAATACTGCATAAATAATTTCACGGTAACTTGATTGCTCTGGCATCAAGTTACCGTGAATATCTCAGTAATGTACACTGAACAAAAATACAACATGCAACAATTACAAAGATTTTACGGATTTACAGTTCATATAAGGAAATCATTTGAAAGGAATTGATTAGGCCATAATCTATATATTTCACATGATTGAAAATACAGATATGCATCTGTTAGTCACAGATACCTTAAAAGAAATGTAGGAGCGTGGATCAGAAAACCAGTCAGTATATTGTGTGACCACCATTTGCCTCAGGCAGCGAGACACTTCTTCACATATATTTGATCAAGCTGTTGATTGTGGCCTGTGGAATGTTGTCCCACTCCTCTTCAATGGCTGTATGAAGTTGCTGGATATTGGAAGGAACTGGAACACGCTGTCGTATACATCAATCCAGAGCATCCCAAACTTGCTCAATGGGTGACATGCCTCGTGTATGCAGGCCATGGAGAAACTGGGACATTTTCAGCTTCCAGGAATGGTGTACAGATCCTTGCGACATGAGGCCATGATTATCATGCTGAAACATGAGGTGATGGCCGGCGATGAATGGCACGACAATGGGCCTCAAGATCTCGTCACGGTATCTCTGTGCATTCAAATTGCCATCGATAAAATACAAATGTGTTCTTTCTCTGTAGTTTATGTCTGCCCATACTATAATCCCACCCCCACCATGAAGGCACTCTGTTCACAACATTAACATCAGCAAACTCTCGCCCACACAACACCATACACGTTGTCTACCATCTGCCCGGTACAGTTGAAACCGGAATTCCTCAGTGAAGAGCACACATCTCCAGTGTGCCAGTGGCCTTCAAAGGTGAGCATTTGCCCACTGTGAAGTTTGTTACGACACCGAACCGCAGTCAGGTCAAGGCCCCGGTGAGGACGACGAGCAAGCCGATGAGATTCGCTGAGATGGTTTCTGACAGTTTATGCAGAAATTATTTGGCTATGCAAATCCATAGTTTCATTAGCTGTCCAGGTGGCTGGTCTCAGATGATCTGGCAGGTGAAGAAGCCAGATGTGGAGGTCCTGGGCTGGGATGGTTACACGTGGTCTGCGGTTGTGAGGCCGGTTGAAAGTACTGCCAAATTCTCTAAAAAAATTGTACCATAAAATTGATTAATGTAAAATGGATTACAGTAGCTGTACTGTAAATACATTACAGTAAGTTACTATACATTTTACAGGAAATCTTTTACAGCGTAGTCTCATACTCAGTCTTTTTAACCTGGCAGTCATTCTGAATGCAGGTTTCAGGTGATTTTTTAAATAATTGTTGGATATCCCCACTCTCGCTCGATTCCAATAGGAATTTCACATCACTTTGCAAGCCAGCATAATGTGGCCTACAGGCCTGATGTGGCCCATTGACAATGACTTTCAGGCCAATTCATTAGACTAAAACTAGGCCGCACGAGACATGTAATGTATTGTCTTAAATAATTAAAATTTAAGGATAACATATTGACTTAAGATCTCACATGGGGAAGGCCACAGTACTGAAAGTGAAGGAATGTTGCTTGTTGCAAGCATGTCTCTGTCACTAACAAATACATGCATAGGTGGTAACTCCAATTCACTTGAAAGGCACAATGGGAAATATGCAAATAAGACTTTACAATTTTCAATCCGCATCATGGAAGGTCATCTTTACAGGTGATTGAAATTTAAATGCAATGCTCCCACTTTAGAGGAGACTGCATATGTTGGCTCAATCGTAAATTAACCTTTACATTTATATGCTTCAGCTTTACAGATTGAATTCTCCCCCTAAGCAAGGTGTTAATTTAAATTAAGTGTGGACTGTATAGACACTGGAACAGTGTTAAATTCAACCCACTGGAGAATTTGCTGTGTAAGAGTCCAGGGTGTGAATCAAGGTAGATCAAATGTGTTTATGTACTCTCCTCTCCTCTCTCCATCGCTGTACCCAGCATCCCTCTACAGTGACAGGGTGACCCTCTGGCTGTCAATATAAACGGGTCTGAGGGTTGGGCCGAACTGGGCGCACCTGGCCATATGGCACAGTTGGAAAGTAAGAATTCACCTGGCATTGGAATGAAGAGGGAGGGAGGGAGGGAGCTTCACCTGGCAGAAGGCTAGAGATAATATGAGAGAGGGAGAGAGGAATGGAGGGTGAGAGCTCACCTGGCTGTTTTTTTATTTAACTAGGTAAGTCAGTTAATAACAAATTCTTATTTACAATGACGGCCTAGGAACAGTGGGTTAACTGCCTTGTTCAGGGGCAGAGCGACAGATTTTTACTTGTCAGCTCGGGGGATTATGATCTAGCAACCTTTAGGTTACTGGCCCAACACTCTAACCACTAGGCTACCTCCCGCCCCTGATGGCTGGATATAGAGAAAACAAGTGAGACTGAAAAGGATTTGGAGGTTGAGAGCTCACCTGTCTGAGAGAAGTGAGGCAGAAGGATGGATATGGACGGAGCCAGAGCTCACCTGGAAGAAGCCTGGATATAATCGGAACAAGGGGGAGCTCACCTGGCACGAGCTGGTTCTGGAGCTTCTGTGCTGGGCTTGGGTCCCAGTGGGACATGGGTCCGTCGGACACAGAGATCCAAGCAGCCTCTCCTCTCCTGTCCTGTCAGAATTCAACTGGGTCCAGACCCCTGGGGCTAAGGAACTGGGCCGCACTGCCGTCTTCATCGTTAGGAGAGAGAGAGCAACGTGCCCTGCTCTATTTTTAATGCCGCTTTGTTCTGCCCCCACAACACACACAGGTGCAGGTGCGTACACGTGCAGGAAGATACACATGCTTTTACTGACACACACCTGAACTCAGCAAAAAAAGAAATGTCCTCTCACTGTCAACTGTGTTCATTTTCAGCGAACTTAACATGTGTAAATATTTGTATGAACATAACAAGATTCAACAACTGAGACATAAACTAAACAAGTTCCACAGACATGTGACTAACAGAAATGGAATAATATGTCCCTGAACAAAAAGGGTGTCAAAAGTAACAGTCAGTATCTGGTGTGGCCACCAGCTGCATTAACTTCTTTGGGAGCAGCGCACGAGTTGACGGTTTTGGAGAGCCTGGCGTGCCCAAAGTAAAATACCCCCCATTCAGGCCCAGAAAATAGAATATGCACATATTTAGTACCATTGGATAGGAAACACTCTGAAGTTTCTAAAAGTGTTAACATTTTGTCTGTGAGTATAACAGAACGGATATGGCAGGTGAAAACCCAAGGAATTTCTGTCCTGGAAAAAGTGGTTTTGACACATTGCCTCATTTGGAACCCCTCCCTTATGAAAATGTCCATATAAGGGCAAATGAATGATTGTAGAAGAAGACGAATAAGGAAGTGGCCACACGGCTGGCCCGCTCTGTGGTTTTTTTCCTTTCTTATCGCCCAGTTTATATTCCGGTTGAAATATTATACTATATATACATAAAAGTGTTCCTAAGGATACATTTAAAATTATGTTTGATTGTTCTTGGACAAGTTTATAGGTATAAGTTGAACGACTTCTCTTCACGTTTCAATGAACGAGTGGAGGCTGTATTTTGTCATTATAACGCGCCAAACAAACAGAGATTTATGGATATAATACATAACTTTTTCTAACAAAAGAACCATGGATTGTCTTCGTTGGACACTTGGGAAGCCCTCAGCAGAAGTTCTTCAAAAGGTAATTGATTTGTTTTTGCTGTGAAATGTGTTTTCTGTGAACCGTGAAGGCTTATGAATTTATGGTAATAAAAAATATGTGGGGTGCTATCCTCAAACAATCAAATGTGGTGCTTTTGCCATAAAGCATTTTTGAAATCTGACAACGCTGTGATATTGCCAAGAAGCAGAGCTTTTGATGACTATGAAACACTTAAAGTCAAAGTCACTAAAGTCAGTCACCATTATTAGTCAGTTGTACAACCGAATGCCTTCAACTGAAATGTGTCTTCCGCATTTAACCCAACCCCTCTGAATCAGAGGGGTGCGGGGGGCTGCCTTAATCGACATCCACGTCTTCAGCGCCCGGGGAACAGTGGGTTAACAACGTACTGCAGTGCATCTCTTCCTCATGGAATGCACCAGATTTGCCAGTTCTTGCTGTGAGATGTAACCCCACTCTTCCACCAAGGCACCTGCAAGTTCCTGGACATTTCTGGGGGGAATGGCACTAGCCCTCACCTTCCGATCCAGCAGGTCCCAGATGTGCTCAAGGGGATTGAGATCCAGGCTCTTCACTGGCCATGGCAGAACAATGACATTCCTGTCTTGCAGGAAATCACACACAGAACGAGCAGTATGGCTGGTTGCATTGTCATGCTGGAGGGTCATGTCAGGATGAGTCTGCAGGAAGGGTACCACATGAGGGAGGAGGATGTCTTCCCTGTAACGCACAATATTGAGATTGCCTGCAATGACAACAAGCTCAGTCCGATGATGCTGTGACACACCGCCCCAGACAATGACGGACCCTCCACCTCTAAATCGATCCCGCTCCTGAGTACAGGCCTTGGTGTAACGCTCATTCCTTTGACGATAAACACGAATGCGAGCATCACCCCTGGTGAGACAAAACCGCGACTTGTTAGTGAAGAGCACCTTTTGCCAGTCCTGTCTGGTCTAGCGACGGTAGGTTTGTGCCCATAGGCGATGTTGCCGGTGATGTCTGGTGAGGACCTGCCTTACAACAGGCCTACAGGCCCTCCGTCCAGCCTCTCAGCCTATTGAGGACAGTCTGAGCACTGATGGAAGGATTGTGCATTCCTGGTGTAACTCGGGCAGTTGTTGTTGCCATCCTGTACCTGTCCGGCAGGTGTGATGTTCGGATGTACCGATCCTGTGCAGGTGTTGTTACACGTGGCCTGCCACTGCGAGGACGATCAGCTGTCCGTCCTGTCTCCCTGTAGCGCTGTCTTAGACGTCTCACAGTACGGACATTGCAATTTATTTCCCTGGCCACATCTGCAGTCCTCATGCCTCCTTGCAGCATGCCTAAGGCATGTTAACGCAGATGAGCAGGGTCCCTGGGCATCTTTCTTTTTGTATTTTTCAGAGTCAGTAGAAAGGCCTCTTTAGTGTCCTAAGTTTTCATAACTGTGACCTTAATTGCCTACTGTCTGTAAGCTGTTAGTGTCTTAACAACCGTTCCACAAGTGCATGTTCATTAATTGTTTATGGTTCATTGAACAAGCATGGGAAACAGTGTTTAAACGCTTTACAATTAAGATCTCTTTGAAAGAGAGGGTCCTGAAAAAGGCTGAGTTTGTATCTCCCAGCTTCCCCCTCCATATCACGTTGCCAAACTTAAACATGGGAAGACAAATCCCAGGGATTTTTAATCAGTTACCGCCCTCGGTGAAGAAGTTTGACCTTTCAAACAATGAGGCAATGAAAAGCACCAGGACAGAGCGTGGGACCGAACTGAACTTTGATGTGGTGGGGTTTTTCCGCTTCAGAGACACAAAGGTGAAGTAATTTGTTGAGCTGAAGGGAAGGGAAAACTCACTCCCTGTTTAAACCCTTTAAAATGAAGATCTGTGAAGTTATTTTGATTTTTAATAATTATCTTTGAAAGACAGGGTCCTGAAAAAGGGATGTTTTATATTTGAATGGCTACTTAGTTGGAGATCTTCACCAAGCAGGTAGCAGGTTTGTATGTTCCAATCCTTCTCAGCCTGCTAACCTAAGATAGAGGTCCCAACCATCCAGGGGAATCATCCACCCCCAAAATCAGAGGGGGAACAAGGTACATGAGGATGGCTGGCTTGGAGAATTTCGAATTTTTGAAACATCTGAAACACATTTTTCTTGCAATCTAGAGCCATAACCATTATGCTTAATTTTATGTAAAAATCTATTTATCTGCACATCTAAGAATACCTTTTGAACCGTCTGTATCCTTCTTACTGGTGGTTATTTTTTTTAAATAAATGAAATATGCTTCTCTGCTTCTCTGCTTCTCTGCTAAAATCTGGCTAAAAGATTGAAAGGAATGTGAGTCTTATTCAGTACATTTAGTAATGAATTGCTTTTCTAAAGTCTAGAAGGCCAGCATCCCGGAGTTGCCTCTTCACTGTTGACGCTTAGACTGGTGTTTTGCGGATACTATTTAATGAAGTTGCCAGTTGAGGACTTGTGAGGCGTCTGTTTCTCAAACTAGACTGATGTACTTGTCCTCTTGCTCAGTTGTGCACTGGGGCCTCCCACTCCTCTTTCTATTCTGGTTATAGCCCGTTTGCGCTGTTCTGTGAAAGGAGTCTTACACAGCATTGTACGAGATCTTCAGTTTCTTGTCAATTTCTCACATGGAATAGCCTTCATTTCTCAGAAAAAGAATAGACTGACGAGTTTCAGAAGAAAGTCATTTGTTTCTAGCCATTTTGAGCCTGTAATAGATCCCACAAATGCTGATGCTCCAGATACTCAACTAGTATAAAGAAGGCCAGTTCTTTATGATGCTTCCTCAACCATCCATAATCCAGTGACACACCAAGGTAGTGATGCCGACTGGAGAGGTTGGACAGGGAGGTAGGATAGGAAGGGTAAGAACAGACAATCCTTTTGACATTGTGGGAGAGAGAGACAGAAAACAAACGAAAGGGGGAAAAAGAGAGAGAGAGCAACAAAGATCAAGGTAACCCATTCATCCTTGTCCCCACCGCCAAGGGAAATCTCTCTAACTACAAGGTTAATTAAGCACTGAAATGAGATCAAGAAGCTTTATTTTCCAACTCATTAACCAATTACAACGCTCCCCCTCTCTCTCCAAATAGATCAACATTCATATTGGACAGCCTGTAATTGGTTGCCAATGTGAATCAAAAATCTAATCACGTCGGCCAACTGTTAGGATGTCGGAAAGCTTTGAGGTAAAAAATGGTCTCCAGCAGTTATAAATATTTAAACAGTGTAGCAGAATGTAGAATGTTTTTTCATTATTACTGCTCTGTTCTTTGGATTGGGATAGCAGTTGAAACATCTTTACTGCTACCGACCAAATCTTTGTGACCACACAGCACCTTCCCTCTGGGGCTTGTATCAAACATTTGTGAGTCCAAAAGCCTTGAGAGACTGAAGCATGCCATTACACAATCCAGACAGAGTCTCGCCACCATAGGCCAGATAAACAGCTAGGTGTACCAAACAGCATGAGCCACACACAATAAAATCACTCTCCGTTTGACTGTTTTCCAGGTACAGAATAGTCTCAGCACAATCTTTGCATGTGCCAACCCATTAATTACGTAACTGCCAGGTTTCACAATATGAGGACATTGGCAATCTTGCTCCACTAGCATGTACCAACACGTACACAGTTATCATGAAACCATCAAACAGCACCAAGGTGTCTAGGTATGAGAACATCTCCAGTCTTCCCTCCTGTAGAGGTCTATATCCACTCCACAATGGCCAATCAACTTCAAACATTTACGGAGTGGATAGTCATCAAAAGCTCTGATTCTTGGCAATATCACAGCGTTGTCAGATTTCAAAAAGGCTTTACGGCAAAAGCACAACATTTGATTGTTTGAGGGTAGCACCTCTAATATTTATGCATTAGCATAAATCCATAACCCAACACGGGTCTCAAAAAACGCATAAAATCGCTAATATAAAATCACTTACCTTTCGAAGAACTTCTTCTGAGGGCTTCCCAAGTGTCCAACGAAGACAATCCATGCTTCTTTTGTTAGAAAAAGTAATTTATTATATCCATAAATCTCTGTTTGGTTGGCGCGTTATGATCATAAAATCCACCGTTGAGTCGCCCATTGAACCGTGAACCTATACCTATACACTTGTCCAAGAACAATCAAACATCATTGATAATGTATCCTTAGGAACACTTATGTATATTTACTATAATATTTCAACTGGATTATAAAATGGACGATAGAAAAGGAAAAAACCACAGCGCGCGCGAGCCCTGAACGCACATTCTTTTCTGTTTTACATCCGATGACTAGTTCGAAATTCTTCTTCTATTACCATCCAGAGCAACCTAACATCACCAAACACTGTCTAGAGACTGTTGACATCCAGTGGAAGCAATAGGTACTGCAATCTTACTCCCATATATAGCTGTTTTCAATAGGGAGGGGTTCAAAATGAGGCAATGTGTCAAAAACACTTTTTCCAGGACAGAAATTCCTCGGGTTTTTGCCTGCTATATCAGTTCTGTTATACTCACAGACAATATTTTAACACTCTTAGAAACTTCAGCGTGTTTCCTATCCAATAGTACTAATTATGTGCATATCCTAGGTTCTGGGCCTGAGTGGCAGGCCTTTTACTTTGGGCACGCCAGACTCTCAAAAACCGTCACCTCACCTGCCGCTCCCTAAGAAGTTAACCCTGGCTTGGCTGTGCACTGCTACCAGTGTGTGACAGGAGAGTGCATGGACTGTACTGCAGCCTACACACTATTCTCTGCTTTGAATTGTGGGTGGGATCATAAGCGGAGCTAATGGTAAAGGCATCAAACACATAGAAGACATGTGTTTGATGTATGTGATACCATTCCACCTATTTTGCTCCAGCCATTAACACGAGCTGGTTCTCCCCAATGAAGGTAACTTCTGTGGTTTCGGGTCCACTAGAGAAAGAGGCCATCAAAAGTTATGCCACTAAAGGCTGTATGTTATTCATAATGAGGGATACCTGGAGAAAATTTGACATCTCTGAATTGAAAACGGATAGCCCTCCCTTCAGTAAAATATGTCCCTGAACACTTTAAAAAAGTGACCCTCCCCTATACCAAAAATAATAATTAAAACATAAAGTGGATAGCAGAGAACATGCCAACCGTTTACCCTCGCTCCTAGTACAGAATATATACTTACAGTGCATTCAGAAAGTATTCAGACCCCTTGACTTTTTCCACATTTTTTGGAAAATAAATAAACCTCTGGTAGTAATTGGCAAACCCTAGAAACCACTGCACCTCCTTTACCGTGGTGGGAGTCGGCCAATTACGCACGGCTGAAATGCGGTCACTCTCCATCGTCACCCCTGAGGTGGAAATGCAGTACCCTAGGAAGGAGACGGACTGTCTAAAGAACAGGCCTCTCATATGAGAGGTAGCGGGTAACTGTACCTCACAGTGATCTGGTTTAGGCCTCAATAGTCAATACACGGGCGCAGACCTCCCTCCTTCTTCTTCACAAAAAAGAAACTCGAGGAGGCGGGTGAAGTGGAGGGCCGAATGTACCCCTGACGCAGGGATTCGGTGACACATGTTTCCATAGCCTCCGTCCAAAAACAAGGCGACTCAAGTACCAGACAAGGCGAGAGCCAAATCATCATATTCGGGGGGAATGCGGTGGAGACCTGGTCTGAACTTTCCACCATAGTAGCACCAACGGAAACCCCTAAACACCTCCCCGAGCTCTCCCGACATCACCCTGTGAAAGCCCTCCGTTGCCAGGAAACAGTGGGGTCATGACGGGCTAACCAGGGTAGGCCTAGTTGTGTGACCTCTGCGGCCACAGATGGTGCACGAACCGGAACCTCCTCCAGTCTCCCTGAGCGCAGCACCACCCAGCTCCATGGGCATCATAGTGGTGGTGCTGGGGGATGGAACAGACAGACCCCCCTCTGAACGTCCGCGGGTAGCCAGCAGGTTATAAGTTGCGAGCTTGCACCGCGGGACTTAGAGGTACCCAGCGTCACAGCTTCATTGCTCCAGACAACTACAAGGGGGAGTTAGAGCACTCATTATGCATTTGGGTCCCAAGGTTTTTATGTGACCAATCATATCGAGTGGTTCCAATGACAAATTTGATGCGAGCCACCTGTCCCTGGGGCTTTCTTCAACAAAGATGGCTGACAAAACATTACGGTGGAACCAAATGTAAGTAGTTATAACGTCATAACGAGTCAAGCAAAAAATTTACAATTGAGATGACAAACGTTTGTGCATATTTTTTTGTCATGAAGTTAATTCACGAAAATCGCTATTTACTAGCTAGCTAGCTAACTTGTGTTATGACAGGAGTGTTGTTTAATGTTTTAGGGACTCCTGAGAAAGTCAGCAAACCAGGCTGTTGTCTTGTGAAACAGTGGATTTAAATAATTACATTTTAGTGATAACATATTCACTTAGGATTTCGGTGAAGGCCGGTGAATTGAAATTGAATGATTGCAACAACCATGTCTCTGTCACTACAGTCATGGATGGTAACGCTACAATTTACTCGAAAAGCAAGGCACACTGGGAAATATGCAAATAAGACTTAAAGAGTGGCAGCTGAGGTGTCGGTTTTGGAGAGTCTGGTGTGCCCAAAGTAAAAGGCCAGCCACTCAGGCCCAGAAACTAGGATATGCACATAATTAGTACTATTGGATAGGAAACACTCTGAAGTTTCTAAGTTTCAATCATATACATGTACACAAACACACATCCACATTGGTGATGCGTGGGTTGACTCATAACCTGCTGTCTCCGCAGTTACACTACCGTTCAAAATTTAAATGTTTGGGGTCACTTAAAAATGTACTTGTTTTTTTTAAAGACAAGCACATTTTTTCTAAATTAAAATAAAATAAAATTTATCAGAAATATTGTGTAGATATTGTTAATTTGGTAAATTACTATTGTAGCTGGAAACGTCAGATTTTCTATGGAATATCTACATAGGCCCATTATCAGCAAGCATCACTCCTGTTCCAATGGCACGTTGTGTTAGCTATTCCAAGTTTATAATTTTAAAAGGCTAATTGATCATTAGAAAACCCTTTTGCACAGCTGAAAACTGACGTGCTGATTAAACAAGCAATAACATTGGCCTTCTTTAGACTAGTTGAGTATTTGGAGCATCAGAATTTGTGGGTTCGAATAACAGGCTCAAAATGGCCAGAAACAAAGAACTTTCTTCTGAAACTCATCAGTCTATTCTTGTTCTGAGAAATGAAGGCTATTCCATGCGAGAAATTGGCAAGAAACGGAAGATCTCGTACAACGCTGTGAACTACTCCCTTCACAGAACAGCGCAAACTGGCTCTAACCAGAATAGAAAGAGGAGTGGGAGGCCCCAGTACACAACTGAGCAAGAGGACAAGTACATTAGAGTGTCTCGTTTGAGAAACCGACGCCTCACAAGTCCTCAACTGGCAGCTTCATTAAATAGTTCCCGAAAAACACCAGTCTCAATGTCAACAGTGAAGAGGCGACTCTGGGTTGATGGCCTTCTAGGCAGAGAAGAAAAAGAAAAATAAGAAAAATCCATATCTCAGACTGGCGAATAAAAATAAAAGATGGGCAAAAGAACACAGACACTGGACAGAGGACCTCTGCTTACAAGGCCAGCATCCCTGAGTCGCTTCTTTATTGTTGACGTTGAGACTGAAATATCCGTTCTAGTAATTCTATTTCTATGATGGAAACAGCCACTAATTTCTGACAGCCATATTGTCTCTCTTCAGGACGAGGGGGAGATAATTTTGTTTCATCCGTCCTTTTGGGAAATTAATTCATTTTATACTAAAGTGACTTAGTAATTACAGTCACATCAAGGTTAATTGGCAAATCTGTATTGCCACGACGACGTCCTCGTCACAAATCCCCATGCAATCTGTTCCATAAACACCAAGCCAGCAGACCTGGGTTCAGCTAGTAGTTGAAATCTTTTGAATACTTTGAGCGTTTGCTTTAGCCTGCCTGGAGTACTAGATGGGCGGTTGTTTACACTTTTCTATTGATTCCATTTCGCATAGGAAGCTCAATCAAACAGATTACAAAGTTGTTCTGGCTGTGAAGGTAAAGGGAAAAAAAATCCTACCTTCGTTTTCAAAACCTCCCACAATGACTCTCCCCATGTAAAGTCCATTTATCTCCTGAGAGTCAACTTCTTTCTCAAAGCCATGAGCAAGTGCCTGTGATGTTTAGCCTCCATCTAAGGCTGTTCTGAAGACTCTGGCTGTAGTGTCTATTTATTTTTAGATTGTTTTGTGTTAACCTGGGGGTCCTCTTTAGCCTTGTCTACAAGGCTTGCTGCCATTAAATGCGCATTGGTTCAGTCATGTTCAAAAACCTTTAATCTGAGGGCTCTTTGTCGTTGTTTTTTTACATCTGATGCATAAGATGTTATTTTACTGTACATTGCACCCACTCTTTTGCTAGTTTAATCCCTCCAGTCTAGACTCAGGCTCCCTTCCTTTTTGCCTGTTGTACAGCCCAACTTTGAATTCTGCATGACAAGCCAGGGGTTATACATTTGCTTGTTCTTTAAACTGCAAATTGTACCTAGGCTATGTGACGTGATTACGAACAGTGGTTCCTCCTTTAAAAGTTGCGGCATCTTGCGGCATTCCTTGCGTGCTGCCGCAGAATTCTGTGGCACGTCATTAAATTGTCAGCCATTTTTCTGTTACTGCAAGTTATTGCTAGTTTGACCACTAGAGGGCATCTTTGAGAAGCATTTGATAGTATTCCGTATTGGCATTACCAGAGAATTTAAAACCTTTTTTGCAATAACATAGTATATGGGATTGATTTTAAGAAAGTTGGCTTAATTCATTTGATTAATATTATGGTGTTTAGGATATGCACATAATTAGTACTATTGGATAGTAAACACTGAAGTTTCTAAAAGTTTTAAGATATTGTCTGTGAGTATAACAGAACTGATATAGCAGGCGAAAACCCGAGGAATTTCTGTCCTGGAAAAAGTGTTTTTGACACATTGCCTCATTTTGAACCCCTCCCTATTGAAAACAGCCATATCTGGGAGTAAGATTGCAGTTCCTATTGCTTCCACTGGATGTCAACAGTCTCTAGACAGTGTTTGGTGATGTTAGGTTGCTCTGGATGGTTGCTCGGGCTTGCGCGCACTGTGGTTTTATCCTTTCCTATCGTCCAGTTTATAATACGGTTTAAATATTATAGTAAATATACATAAAACTGTTCCTAAGGATACATTATCAATGATGTTTGATTGTTCTTGGACAAGTGTATAGGTATAGGTTGAACATGTTCTCTTCACGGTTCAATGGGCGAGTGGACGCTGTATTTTATGAACATAATGCGCCAACCAAACAGAGATTTATGGACATAAACAATGACTTTTTCTAACAAAAGAAGCATGAATTGTCTTGCCTGGACACTTCGGACTATCCTCAGCAGAAGATCATCAAAGGTAAGCGATTTTATATTAGCGATTCTATGCGTTTTGTGAGACCCGCGTTGGTTATGAATTTATGCTAATGCATAAATATGAGAGGGGCTATCCTCAAACAATCAAATGTTGTGCTTTCGCCGTAAAGCCTTTTTGAAATCTGACAACGCTGTGATATTGCCAAGAATCAGAGCTTTTGATGACTATGCAACACTTGTATATTGATGAATGTTTAATAATTCATCTTTTGGATTTTGAATTTGGCGCTTTACATTTCACCGGGTATTGTCGGGAGTGTGGCGCTAGCACTAGCGCCCCACTGCTCCCTAAGTAGTTTTAAGACAATACAATTATTTTGAGGGCCTAGTTTTACCCTGGCCTAGTAAACTAATGGTTTACAGGCCACATCAAGACTCCAAGTCACATGCTGGCTTGCAAAGGGATGTTTAATTCGTATTGGAATCCAGACAGATATCCAACATTCAGAATTACTGCCAGGGTTGGGAAGGCTAAGATATCAGACTACACAAAGCAAATAAACTGGAACAGTTGGGTAACCCAGAAGTAAAGTCTTGCATAATTAACATCTGGGTCTGTATGTGTTAGAAATTAAGAGTTTGGGTGGTTTGCGAAGTCTCCACCCTCGCGAAAGGAAACTCTCAGCCAAAGCACCCCCCATTTTCTCAAATTCTGAGCATTTTAAATGGAAACAAATATTATTGGTGATGTTTCTGTCACTCAAAAAGCTATTTTACATGGGAATTGGGATGACTGTGCAGGACCTTTTAACACATACACTGTGAGATCTTTTACACATCTGTGTATTAATTTAACTCTTTCAGAGTTAATTGAAATCCTGAATTACACTAGAAATGTTACACTGACAAATCAACTCTAGTTATAACTGGTCAATTTGCTGTGTCGTGTGTCATCACTTCTGTGCATTGCGGTGACAGGCAAGGACCAGGCTATGATTATTATTATTATTTTTAAATGTAACCTTTATTTAATTAGGCAAGTCTTATTTACAATGACAGCCTACCCCGGCCAAACCCAGATGACACTGGGCCAATTGTGCACAGCCCTATGGGACTTCTTGGATTTCCTGCCTGGATTCAAACCAGGGACTGTAGTGACGCCTCATGCACTGAGATGCAGTGCTTTAGACCGCTGCGCAACTCGGGATCCCAGCAATGGTTGCAGGAGAAGAATGGAGGAGCAGTGGTCTCATAAAATGTTGACAAAATGTATCGTCTTTGTCACAAAAGTGTCAATGGATGCGTCCCATAGGGCCCTGGTCAAAAGTAGTGCACTGTACAAAGAATGGGGTGTCATTTGGGACACATATAATGTCTATGACTGTGCATGGCCAAGGGCTCTTGTGGAGGAGAGTGAAGGCTTCCTGTGGCATCATACACATCTTCAATTTAAGCCGACTAGAAAGTGCGTGCCCTCAGGCCTGGAGGGTCCAGAACAGACTATGGGAGGCGCACAGTACAGCATAGAGCCATGAATACATGGAACTCTATTCCACATCAGGTAACTGATATAAGCAGTAGAATCAGCTTTAAAAAAAAATGTAAAAATACACCTTATGGAACAGTGGGAACTGTGATGGTGTGTGTACACAAAAAGGTACAGACACATGCATACGCACACAAGCGCTAGCACATGCACTCTACACACACGTACAGTGTAATATTGTTGTATGGTGGTATTATACATTTTGTATTGTTGATATGTAGTGGTGTAATAATGTTATATGATGTATTGTTTTATCTTTTGTTTTATATTTAGTGTAAGTGCTTAGGAAGAGCTAATGGGGATCCCAGTAAATACAAATACAAAACACAAATACAGTGCATTCTGAAAGTATTCAGACCCCTTCCATTTTTTCACATTATGTTACATTACAGCCTTATTCCAAAATTGATTAAATAAATACAATTCTCAAGCTCTACACAATACCCCATAATGACAAAGTGAAAACAGGTTTTTCATCTCTGGAGAGTGCACCAAGGAAATGGTCTACTCAAGTGTAGTGGTTTAATGTACACAAAAGAGGCAGCATACAGTGGGGAAAAAAAGTATTTAGTCAGCCACCAATTGTGCAAGTTCTCTCACTTAAAAAGATGAGAGAGGCCTGTAATTTTCATCATAGGTACACTTCAACTATGACAGACAAAATGAGGAAAAAAATCCAGAAAATCACATTGTAGGATTTTTTATGAATTTATTTGCAAATTATGGTGGAAAATAAGTATTTGGTCACATACAAACAAGCAAGATTTCTGGCTCTCACAGACCTGTAACTTCTTCTTTAAGAGGCTCCTCTGTCCTCCACTCATTACCTGTATTAATGGCACCTGTTTGAACTTGTTATCAATATAAAAGACACCTGTCCACAACCTCAAACAGTCACACTCCAAACTCCACTATGGCCAAGACAAAAGAGCTGTCAAAGGACACCAGAAACAAAATTGTAGACCTGCACCAGGTTGGGAAGACTGAATCTGCAATAGGTAAGCAGCTTGGTTTGAAGAAATCAACTGTGGGAGCAATTATTAGGAAATGGAAGACATACAAAACCACTGATAATCTTCCTCGATCTGGGGCTCCACGCAAGATCTCACCCCGTGGGGTCAAAATGATCACAAGAACGGTGAGCAAAAATCCCAGAACCACACGGGGGGACCTAGTGAATGACCTGCAGAGAGCTGGGACCAAAGTAACAAAGCCTACCATCAGTAACACACTACGCCGCCAGGGACTGAAATCCTGCAGTGCCAGACGTGTCCCCCTGCTTAAGCCAGTACATGTTCAGGCCCGTCTAAAGTTTGCTAGAGAGCATTTGGATGGGAGAATGTCAGATGAAACCAAAATAGAATTTTTTGGTAAAAATTCAACTCGTCGTGTTTGGAGGACAAAGAATGCTGAGTTGCATCCAAAGAACACCATACCTACTGTGAAGCATGGGGTGGAAACATCATGCTTTGGGGCTGTTTTTCTGCAAAGGGACCAGGACGACTGATCCGTGTAAAGGAAAGAATGAATGGGGCCATGTATCGTGAGATTTTGAGTGAAAACCTCCTTCCATCAGCAAGGGCATTGAAGATGAAACGTGGCTGGGTCTTTCAGCATGACAATGATCCCAAACACACCGCCTCGGCAATCTAAACAGTGGCTTCGTAAGAAGCATTTCAAGGTCCTGGAGTGGCCTAGCCAGTCTCCAGATCTCAACCCCATAGAAAATCTTTGGAGGGAGTTGAATGTCCGTGTTGCCCAGCGACAGCCCCAAAACATCACTGCTCTAGAGGAGATCTGCATGGAGGAATGGGCCAAAATACCAGCAACAGTGTGTGAAAACCTTGTGAAGACTTACAGAAAACATTTGACCTCTGTCATTGCCAACAAAGGGTATATAACAAAGTATTGAAATAAACTTTTGTTATTGACCAAATACTTATTTTCCACCATAATTTGTAAATAAATTCATAACAAATACTACAATGTGATTTTCTGGATTTTTTTTCCTCATTTTGTCTGTCATAGTTGAAGTGTACCTATGATGAAAATTACAGGCCTCTCTCATCTTTTTAAGTGAGAGAACTTGCACAATTGGTGGCTGACTAAATACTTTTTTTCCCCACTGTATATAATTCAAACAACCATTAGCACAATTACTGTATTAGAACTAATGGTGTTTATTTTTTTTTAACTAGGCAAGTCAGTTAAGAACAAATTCTTTATTACAATGACAGCCTAGGAACAGTGGGTTAACTGCCTTGTTCAAGGGCCGAACAACAGATTTTTACCTTCTCAGCTCAGGGATTCAATCTAGCAACCTTCGATCTAGCAACTAGTCCAACACTCTAAACATTAGGCTACCTGCCACCCCTGTCTTCATTTTAGTCATTTAGCAGATGCTCTTATCCAGAGCCACTTACAGGAGCAATTAGAGTTATGTGCCTTGCTCAAGGACACATCGCCAGACCTGCCCTGGTCTTGCTCTTAGTGACTAAAGGTTAGGACGTCACATTTCCTCAGCCTCCACTCTTCTGGGAAGGCTTTCCACTAGATGTTGGAACATTGCTGTGGGGACTTGCTTCCATTCAGCCACAAGAGCATTAGTGAGGTCGGGCATGTGGTGTTGGGTGATTAGGCCTGGCTCGCAGTCACGTTCAAACTCATCCCAAAGGTGTTCGATGGGGTTGAGGTCAGGGCTCTGTGCAGGCCAGTCAAGTTATTCCACACCGATCTAAACAAAACATTCCTGTATGGATCTCGCTTTGTGCACGGAGGCATTGTCATGCTGAAACAGGAAAGGGCCTTCCCCAAACTGTTGCCACAAATTTGGAAGCACAGAATTGTCTAGAATGTCACTGTATGATGTAGTGATAAGATTTCCCTTCCCTGGAACAGAGGGCCCTAGCCCGAACCATGAAAACAGCCCCAGACCATTATTCCTCCTCCACCAAACTTTATAGTTGGCACTATGCATTTGGGCAGGTAGCGTTTTCCTGGCATCCGCCAAACACAGTGTAATGGACATTTTTATGTTTGTGCTTTTCTTATAACTAATTTCTGTGTTCTATTCATGTGCTGTTCTATAAACCAATTTCTGTGTTCATGCAAGTGGCTGACTGAATGACTCCTCACCATCAGTAGCTGCAATTTGGCAGAACACCCAGGCAATTTGGCTGTATGCCCGGACCTTGTTTTTAAGAACGAAAGATATCTCAGTTTCAAGGTCTCAGCTTACAGAGAAGAAGCCTCGTGAAGTATTGGTCTGTCACATGTTATGAACCAGTATTGGTCTGTCACATGAATGAAACAAAATGGTAATGATTAATTAATTATGCTAAATCATGCAAATATAACTTGTCTGTGTAGAGCCGTATTTAAGACAACTTCTGGGACTGGCCAGGCAAAGTTCCTGATTGACATGTGTACTATGGTGTATTGAGTTAGTTGGAACCTCTCCAGCGCGCTGACATTAAAGGATGATTCATTTAAGATTGACTTCGAGTGTCCCTGTGTAAGAAGTTCCACGACAACAGATTCGTCCATCGGACTGTCAGATTGTGAATCGTGGTTCATCACTCCAGAGAAAGCTTTTCCACTGCTCCAGAGTACCATGGCGGTGAGATTTACACCAGTCCAGTCGACACTTGGCATTGCGCATCGTGATCTTAAGCTTGTGTGTGACTGCTCAACCATGGAAACCCATTTCATGAAGCTCCCGACAAACCGTTACTGTGCTGAAGGTGATTTTACAGGCAGTTTGTAACTCTGTAGTGAGTGTTACAACCGAGGACAGACGCGTTATGCACTTCAGCACAATGTTTGTTTATGGAGATTGCATGGCTGTGTGCATGGCTGTGTGTTCAATTTTATACACCTGTTAGCAACGGGTGTGGCTGAAATAGCCAAATCCATGAACGCTAACTTTTGTATATAGTGTTGGGTTCTGAGAATATGAAATATACTTATTCATGTCACTGAGAGAGTGCTTAGGTTTAGAGGGTCAAAACCAGAAGTGTATGTCTATCTGTAGGAGGAAAGTATATGGGGGGGCAATTAAGCTTGGAATGTACTTAGTGTAGGGAAAGTGATCACGTGGCAGGCATTGAGAAGGGGAGAGAGCCATGGATTAGTGATGAAGTGGGGTCGAGATCAGGTCAGGTCATGTTAAGGGAGAAATAAAAGTTTATGGCTCGTATCACGTAACGTCCTGCCTAGCAGTAAAGATACAATGTTTGTACAGATGTGTAGGTGGAGACTCAGCCTAGGAGGAAGGGTTAAAGGGTCTGAATACTGTCTGTCCACTTTTTTTTTATTCATGCATTATAAAAAACTGTTTTTGCTTTGCCATTATGTGGTACTGTGTGTAGATTGATGAGGGTGTCACGACTTCCGCCGAAGTCGGTTCCTCTCCTTGTTCGGGCGGCGTTCGGCGGTCAACGTCACCCGTCTTCTAGCCATCGCCGATACACTTTTCATTTTCCATTTGTTTTGTCTTGTTTTCCATCACACCTGGTTTTAATTTGCCCTCATTACTGTTGTTTATTTAACCCTATGTTTCCCCCCCCATGTCTGTGTGGGGAATTGTTTGTTCGGCATGTCGGGTTTACGCCGGGTTTGTATGTTTTCACCCGTGCTTTGTGCAGCCGGTATTTTGTACTTTGTGCTGCCTTACTTGGTTTTGGGCGTTTGTTTTGTGACGCTCTTTTTGTACATTTGCCTTAGTAAAAGTACTTAGTACACTCATCTCTGCTCTCCTGCCCCTGACTACCTACACCAGCTACACCCACCGCATGGCAGAATTACCCACCCTCTGAATGGAGTCAGCAGGAGCAGATGCCCCGGGTATAGGGGTCGAGGAGCTCATCCAGGAGCACGCGGCGATGATCCACCATCTCGGCGCCGCCATGGACTGCGTCGTCCTGACAATGGACCACTGGGAGAGACAGGGAGTTCCTCCAGCGCCTCTGCCAGCACAACCACAGTCTCCACTACTCGTTCCTCCTTCCTCCGGTCCCAGTGGGATTCGTCTCGCCCTTCCCCTGGAGTACGATGGAACGGTTGCACGCTGCCAGGGTTCCTGTTGCAGCTGGAGCTCTACCTGACAACCTTCCACCCGGCTCCTTCGGGCAACGAGAAGGTGTCCGCCCTCGTCTCATGCCTCTCGGGGAAACCCCTGGAGTGGGCCAACGGCGTGTGGGAGGAAGGAGATGCGGCGTTGGACCATTTCGACCACTGGCCCGAGGGTAGAGCGGCGGGTGAACGTCTCTTCCATTTGAGGCAGGGGATGAGGAGCGCCCAGGAATTTGCGATGGACTTTCAGACCCTGGCCTCCGCCGCGGGATGTAACGATAGGGCCCTGATCGATCACTATCGCTGCAGTTTGCGCAAGGACGTACGTCAGGAGTTGGCCTGCAGGGACACCACCCTTACCTTCGACCAGCTGGTGGACCTGTCCATTCGGTTGGATAACTTGTTAGGGAGCGGTGGAGCGCTAACATATTTTTACCATTACCATGAATTCATAAGCTATCACGGTTCACACATAACACATTTCACAGCAAAAACAAATCAATTACCTGTTGAAGAACTTCTGCTGAGGGCTTCCCAAGTGTCCAATGAAGACAATCCATGGTTCTTTTGTTAGAAAAAGTAATGTACTATATCCATAAATCTCCATTTGGTTGGCGCGTTATAATCAGAAAAAAGAGCGTCGACTCCTCCATTGAAACGTGAAGAGAACTCGTTCAACTTATACCTATAAACTTGTCCAAGAACAATCAAACATCATTGTAAATGTATCCTTAGGAACACTTTTATGTATAAATAGCATAATATTTCAACCGGAATATAAACTTGGCGAAAAAACCACAGAGCGTGCCTGCCGGGAGCGCGCATTCACTTGTAAGGACATCTACGGGGACACTTTCTGATTCCTCTTCTTCTCTGCTCTAAAAGCATCTAAAAAGAATCAGAACACTTTCTCGAGACTGTTGACATCCAGAGGAAGCGATAGGTACTGCAATCATATGCCCTTATAAGGGCATTTTCATAAGGGAGGGGCTCTAAATGAGGCAATGTGTCAAAACCACTTTTTCCAGGACAGAAATTCCTCGGGGTTTCACCTGCCATGTCTGTTGTTTTACTCACAGACAAAATGTTAACACTTTCAGAAAAGTCATAGTGTTTCCTATCCAATGGTTCTTTTGTTAGAAATAGTAATGTATTATATCCATAAATCTCTGTTTGGTTGGCGCTTTATAATCAGAAAATAGAGCGTCGACTCCTCCATTGAAACGTGAAGAGAACTCGTTCAACTTATACCTATAAACTTGTCCAAGAACAATCAAACATCATTGTAAATGTATCCTTAGGAACACTTTTATGTATAAACAGCATAATATTTCAACCAGAATATAAACTGGGCGATAAGAAAGGAAAAAACCACAGAGTGTGCCTGCCGGGAGCGCGCATTCACTTGTAAGACATCTATGGGGACACTTCCTGATTCCTCTTCTTCTCTGCTCTAAAAGCATCTAAAATGAATCAGAACACTTTCTCGAGACTGTTGACATCCAGAGGAAGCGATAGGTACTGCATTCATATGCCCTTATAAGGGCATTTTCATAAGGGAGGGGCTCTAAATGAGGCAATGTGTCAAAACCACTTTTTCCAGGACAGAAATTCCTCTGGGTTTCGCCTGCCATATCCATTCTGTTTTACTCACAGACAAAATGTTAACACTTTTAGAAAATTCAGTGTTTCCTATCAAATGGTACTAAATATGTGCATATCCTATTTTCTGGGCCTGAATGGGAGGCATTTTACTTTGGGCACACCAGGGTCTCCAAAACGGTCACTTCGTGCGCTGCTCCCTAAGAAGTTAACACAGTGTCCAAAGAAGGGCCAGATGTATACAAAATGATGTCGTCTGAGAAAAGTTGGATCAGAGAATCACCAGCAGCAAGAGCGACATCATTGATATATACAGAGAAAATGTCAGCCCGAGAATTGAACCCTGTGGCACCCCCATAGAGACTGCCAGAGGTCCGGACAACAGGCCCTCCGATTTGACACACTGAACTCTATCAGAGAAGTCGTTGGTGAACCAGGCGAGGCAGTCATTTGATAAAACAAGGCTATTGAGTCTGCCATTAAGAATGTGATGATCGACAGAGTCAAAAGCCTTGGCCAGGTCGATGGCGGTTATGATATTGTTTAGGACCTTGAGCGTGGCTGAGGTGCACCCATGCCCAGCTCGGAAACCAGATTGCATTGTAGAGAAGGTACGGTGGGATTCGAAATGGTCGGTGAACGGTTTGTTAACTTGGCTTTCAAAGATTTTAGAAAAGCAAGGCAGGATGGATATAGGCCTATAACAGTTTGGGTCTAGAGTGTCTCCCCTTTTGAAGAGGGGGATGACAGCGGCAGCTTTCCAATCTTTGGGAATCTCAGACGATACAAAAGAGAGGTTGAACAGGCGAGTAATAGGGGTTGCAACAATTTCAGTGGATATTTTTAGAAAGAGAGGGTCCAGATTTTGTAGCCCACTTTGCAGCTCTTTCAGAACATCAGCTGTCTGGATTTGGGTGAAGGAGAAGCAGGGGGGGCTTGGGCAAGTTGCTGCAAGGGGTGCAGAGCTGTTGGCTGGGGTAGGGGTAGCCAGGTGGAAAGCATGGCCAGCCATAGAATAATGCTTATTGAAATTGTCGTACATTTATCAGTGGGGTTTCCTAGCCTCAGTGCAGTGGGCAGCTGGGAGGAGGTGCTCTTATTCTCCATGGACTTTACAGTGTCCCAAAACGTTTTAGAATTAGTGCTATAGGATGCAAATTTCTGTTTGAAGAAGCTACCCTTAACTTCCCTAACTGACTTTGTATATTGGCTCCTGACTTCCCTGAAAAGTTGCATATCACGGGGCTATTCGATGCGAATCCAGAACGCCACAGGATGTTTTTGTGCTGGTCAAGTGCAGTCAAGTCTGGGGTGAACCAAGGGCTATATCTGTTCTTAGTTCTACATTTTTTTGAATGGGGCATGCTTATTTAAGATGGTGAGGAAAGCACTTTTAAAGAGCAACCAGGCGTCCTCGACTGACGGGATGAGGTCAATATCCTTCCAGGATACCCGGGCCAGGTTGATTAGAAAGGCCTGCTCGCTGAAGTGTTTTAGGGAGCATTTGACAGTGATGAGGGGTGGTCGTTTGACCGTGGACCCATTACGGACGCAGGCAATGAGGCAGTGATCGCTGGGATCCTGGTTGAAGACAGCAGAGGTGTATTTAGAGGGCAAGTTGGTCAGTATGATATCTTAGAGGGTGCCCATGGTTATGAATTTAGGGTTGTACCTGGTAGGTTCCTTGACAATTTGTGTGAGATTCAGAGTATCTAGCTTAAATTGTAGGACGGCCGGGGTGTTAAGCATATCCCAGTTTAGATCACCTAACAGTACAAACTCTGAAGATAGATGGGGGGAAATCAATTCACATATGGGTTCCAGGGCACAACTGTGGGCTGAGGGGGGTCTATAATAAGCGGCAACGGTGAGAGACTTGTTTCTGGAAAGGTGGATTTTGAAAAGTAGAAGCTCGAATTGTTTGGGCACAGACCTGGAAAGTGTGACAGAACTCTGCAGTAAATTGCAACTCCGCCCCCTTTGGCAGTTCTATGTTATTGGAAAATGTTGTAGTTGGGGATGTAAATTTCAGGATTTTTGGTGGCCTCCCTATACTAGGTTTAAGACACAGCTAGGACATCTAGGGTTGGCAGAGTGTGCTAAAGCAGTGGATAAAACAAACTTAGGGAGGAGGCTTCTGATGTTAAAACCTCTTAGTGTCGCTGCACAGCTATTTTCAGGTCTCGCCAGAGATGTTCGATCGGGTTCAAGTCTGGGCTCTGGCTGGGCCACTCAAGGACATTCAGAGACTTGTCCAGAAGCCACTCTTACGTTGTCTTGGCTGTGTGCTTAGGGTCGTTGTACTGTTGTGAAGGTGAACCTTCGCCCCAGTCTGAGGTCCTGAGCGCTCTGGAGCAGGTTTTCATCAAGTATCTCTCTGTACTATGCTCTGTTCATCTTTGCCTCGATCCTGACTAGTCTCCCAGTCCCTGCCGCTGAAAAACATCCCCACAGCATGGTGCTGCCACCACCATGCTTCACTGTAGAGATGGTGCCAGTTTTCTTCCTGACGTGATGCTTGGCATTCAGGCCAAAGAGTTAAATCTTGGTTTTATCAGACCAGAGAATCATGTTTCTCATGGTCTGAGAGGCTTCAAGTGCCCTTCGGCAAACTCCAAGGGGGCTTTCATGTGCCTTTTACTGAGAAGTGGCTTACGTCTGGCCAATCTACCATAAAGGCCTGATTGGTGGAGTGCTGCAGAGATGGTTGTCTTTCTGGAAGGTTCTCCCATCTCCACAGTGGAACTCTAGAGCTCTGTCAGAGTGACCAACGGGTTCTTGGTCACCTCCCTGACCAAGGCCCTTCTCCCCTGATTGCTATTTTAACCCTACCACCCCTCCCCTAATTGGAGTAAACTGATGAACAACAACACTTAGTGTCACGGATCCTTCCGGAACTGTCATTGCGCACACCTGGCCCCAATTACCAATCATTAGTGTTTGTATATATGTGCCCTTTGGTTCTCCATTGGGCTGTCGGTTGTTGTAATATGTCTGTTGGTGCATGTGAGTACCTGTGCTGTGTGTTTGGGCTTTTGTGCCATTGTGGATTGCACAGATGATTCCGGGCCTAGTCCTGTGTATTAATCATAATCATTGTATTTATTCCAGGTACTCCTTGCTCTTTTGCTTTGGGTTTCAACCCTGTGTTTTTGTTACGTGTTGGTTTCGTCTACGTCCCCGTGCCTATACACGGCACGCCGTAATAAAAACACATATTACTCATTCCTGCGCCTGTCTCCCGACCCTTTATACCATCGTGACACTAAGGCTTCTACTTCCAGCTTATACATACTGTATACATTTTACACAGTCTATTTTACAATAGTTATATTTTGTTTGTTTTTAGTCCTGTCCCTCCTCTTGCCTCAACTTCTCCCATCTATTTCTAATGTTCATCCAGTTCGATTTATATTTGGCATATATTTTTAACTGTGCTGTTTCACAAAAGTTCTGAACCTATATACATTTTACGGACACAGCATATTTTACATTAGTTATCTTGTTATTTTCAACAAAAAAATTCTCACAAAAAAAAAATCATGAAATCAGTTTTATCAGGCGAGAATCGCACCTTATCTGATCAGGGAAATAGTAAGACAGAGAGAGACCATAGCCTACTGTGCTCCAGGTTTACAGCTGAATCTGAGGACTACTGTATTCCCCAGCCTGATTTGTGGGTCTCACTGAGAAGGCTGGGAGAGCTCCTATAGGTTAAAATCTGCAAACAATGAGTCTTGTGTCCAAAGATGGATGAGCTACATCCTTCCCCATTTGTCTGTGCTTTATCCTTTTCTCTGTATCAATTGTTAAACCAAAGTTTTCTTAACATGCACTCCCTGACTGTAGCTCTAGCTGGGCCGAAGGGAACAGAGGAGACACACACGCACACAGAGACAAAAGACAGAGCGAGAGAGAAAATAAGGAGTTGTGGGTGACTTTCAGGTCTTAATTAGGAACAGGGGCATATGCTACCTTTTTGTGTGACATTTAACCGGACATTCTTGATAAATGTCAGAGCAGGGATACGTGGACAGCAAACGGATGCGTCACCAACTGCTTAATAACCTTTATAAATAGTCCTGCCAGGAATTCAAATTCTCTGTGCTCTTCCCTGCAGCCGTAAAACACAAGCCCCTAGTCAACCAGGTCTGTGTGTGTGTTGTGTGTGGTGGGGGGGGACTTTATGTTCTGGTATAAGCAACCTCACGACCATTTACATAATTTTGTTAACTTCTTAGGGAGCGGCAGGTGAGGTGACGGTTTTGGAGAGTCTGGCGTGCCCAAAGCAAAATGCCTGCCACTCAGGCTCCGAAAATAGGATATGCACATAATTAGTACTATTGGATAGGAAACACTCCGAGGTTTCTGAAAGTGTTAACATAATGTCTGTGAGTATAACAGAACTCTTTTAGCAGGCGAAAACCCGAGAAACATCTATCCGGAAATCAGTTTCTGGTGACCGATTGCTCTGTTTGACACACTCCCCATTGAATCCATTTGTAACCAGGACTGAGACTGCAGTACCTATGGCTTCCACTAGATCTCAACAGTCTATATACAAAGACTCAGAGAGATTGGAGTAAACAGAACGAATAGGTACAGGAAATAGTCAAGGTAGCTCAGATGTCAACAAGTTTTCTCGTGCGCGAGTCTGGCTGCACGCCCCACTTTATTTTACTTATATAAGGTATAAGTGACCATCCGAGTGAAATATTATCGCTAATATTCATAAAAGGATAGCTAAGGATGCATTTTAACTACTTAGGGAGTGGTGGCGCTCTAGGTATATTTGAACGCGTTCTCTTCACGTTTCAATGGGCGATTCGACGTTGGATTTTCTGAACATAACGCGCCAACCAAACGGAGATTTATGGAAATAATAAATGACTTTTTCTAACAAAAGAACCATTGAATGTCTTCGTTGGACACTTGGGAAGCCCTCAGCAGAAGTTCTTCAAATGGTAAGGGATTTGTTTTTGCTGTGAAATGTGTTTTGTGTGAACCGCGATGGTTTATGAATTTATGCTATTGGTAAAATATTGGAGGTGCTACCCTCAAACAATCAAATGTTGTGCTTTCGCCGTAAAGCCTTTTTGAAATCTGACAATGCTGTGATATTGCCAAGAAGCATAGCTTTTGATGACTATGCAACACTTGTATATTGATGAATGTTTAATAATTCAACTTTTGGATTTTGAATATGGCTAGCGCCCTACCACTCCGTAAGTAGTTAACAAACCTCCAAACGAGCTTCAATGCCATGCAACACTCCTTCCGTGTCCTCCAAATGCTTTTAAATGCTAGTAAAACTAAATGCATGCTCTTCAACCGATTTCTGCCCACACCCGCCCGCCCGACTAGCATCACTACTCTGGACGGTTCTGACTTAGAATATGTGGACAACTCCAAATACCTCGTTGTCTGGTTAGACTGTAAACTCTCCTTCCAGACTCACATTAAGCATCTCAAATCAAAAATCTAATCTAGAATCGGTTTACTATTTTGCAACAAAGCCTCTTTAACTCATACTGCCAAACATATCCTCGTAAAACTGACTATCCTACCGATCCTTGACTTTGGCGATGTCATTTACAAATTAGTCTACAACACTCTACTCAGCAAATTGGATGTAGTCTATCACAGTGCCATTCGTTTTGCCACCAAAGCCCCATATACTACCCACCACTGCGACCTGTAGGCTCTTGTTGGCTGGCCCTCGCTTCGTATTCGTCGCCAAACCCACTGGATCCAGGTCATCTATAAGTCTTTGCTAGGTAAAGCTCAGCCATATCTCAGCTCACTGGTCACCATAGCAACACCCACCCGTAGCACAAGCTCCAGCAGGTATATTTCATTGGTCAACCCCAAAGCCAACACCTCATTTGTCCGCCTTTCCTTCCAGTTCTCTGCTGCCTATGACTGGAACGAATTGCAAAAATAACTGAAGCTGGAGACTTTTATCTCCCTCTCTAACTTTAAGCATCAGCGGTCAGAGCAGCTTACCGATCACTGTACACAGCCAAGCTGTAAATAGCATACCCAAATACCTCATCCCCATATTGTTATTTATCTTTTTGCTCTTTAGCACCGCAGTATCTCTACTTGCACATCATCATCTGCACATCTATCACTCGTGTTAATGCTAAATTGTAATTATTTCACCTCTATGGCCTATTTATTGCCTTACCTCTAATCTTCTACATTTGCACACACTGTACATATATTCTTCTATTGTGTTATTGACTGTACATTTGTTTATGTGTAACTCTGTGCTGTTGATTTTGTTGCACTGCTTTGCTTTATCGTGCCCAGGTCGCAGTTGTAAATGAGAACTTGTTCTCAACCAGCCTACCTGGTTAAATAAAATATATAAATAAAATAGGGGGAAAGAAAGAACTAGGGGGCTTAACTTCCTATGGAACAGTGTCCCGCTAGTGTGCCACCTCGACAACATCCGGTGAAATTGCAGAGCGCCAAATTCAAAATACAAAAATCGTAATATTAAACATTCATGAAAATACAAGTGTCGTACACCATTCATTATCTTAGAATCTTGGTAGTCGAACCGCTTTGTCCGATTTACAATAGGCTTTACGGCAAAAGCATAGCATTTGATTATCTAAGGACAGCGCCCCGTATACTTCCTGCAAATACATAAATATATTTCAAACCAGCACAGGCATCAAAAAATCTAAAATAGCAATAAAATAAATCACTTACTTTTGAAGATTTTCCACTGTTTGCAATCCCAAGGGTCCCAGCTACACAATAAATGGTTGTTTTGTTCGATAAAGTCCCTCTTTGTATCCCAAAAACTCTGTTTGGTTGGCCTGTTTTGTTCAGCAATCCACTCATTCAACATACAGACAAAAGAATCCAAAAAGTTACCGATAAACTTTGTCCAAACAAGTCAAACAATGTTTCTAATCATCCTCAGGTACCGTAATATGTAAATGAATGATATAATTTAAGACGGAATGTAGTATGTTCAATCCTGGAGATAAATAACAAAGAGCATGCCCTCAGTCACGCACGCCACAGGACTACAGATCCAAGGAGGAACCCAATGATAAACTACAGATACTTGTTCATTTTTCAAAGAACAAGCCTGAAACCATGTCTAAAGACTGTTGACATCCAGTGGAAGCCATAGGTACTGCAATCTGGGAGCTATTCTTTTCATTGTGCAATAGGAAACCATACCAATTGCATGGGAGCTCAAAAAAGCTATTTTTCCAGATGGATTTTCCTCTGGTTTTTGCTTGCCATATCAGTTCTGTTATACTCACAGACACCTATTTTAAAAGTTTTAGAAACTATCAAATACAGCTAATTATATGCATATCCTAGCTTCTGGGCCTGAGTAACATACATTTTACTTTGGGCACGCAAGACTCTCCGAACTTCCGAACACTGCCCCCTAGCCCGGAGAGGTTAACAACTCATTCCTTGTTGTAAATCAAGGGGGAAGATTCTGGTCTGTGCTCTCAAGATTCACCAAAGGAATGTACTTTGTTTCAACAGACTTTTTCCCACTGAAACTCTAACAATTTCTAAAGTGAATGCTTGAACAATTTTTATTTATTTAACCTTTATTTAACTAGGCAAGCCAGTTAAGAACAAATTCATATTTACAATGACGGCCTACCGGGGAACAGTGGGTTAACTGCCTTGTTCAGGGGCAGAACCACAGATTATGTATTGTGCATGTAATATGAACAATGATGAAAGTGTTTTTGTTTAGAGAAGGATGTGATTTCAGAAGCTATAAGAGATAATTGTAGTCACCGCCCCTGAGAATTGCCAGAGAACGGGTCAGCCTGCCGGAACCGTCCCTTTCCTGCAAACTGTATAAATTATGGGTTAAGAAATTAACATGTCAGACCAGAAAGCCTTGAAGCTCCAGCTGCACGTTTGGTTTGAACTTTGAAATGGTTTGAACTTTGAAATGGTTTGAACTTTGAAATGGTTTGAACTTTGAAATGGTTTGAACTTTGAAATGGTTTGAACTTCGAAATGGTTTGAACTTTGAATCTCAACATGAGACGATAAACTCATCTCCCGGACAATCACTGGTACAGCTGATTAGCTGTCCTAAGTAAAGTATCTTCGAAAGCGAATTGAAGTAGGACCATCCTGTTACCCTGCTCAAAACTTCAAGAGTGAATGGAAGGAAAATAAACAATGTACTTTTGTTCAGGACTACACAAGTCACCGGACACCGGGCAACTACAGAAAAGGACAACAGTAGAAGACTTGTTGGAACCATTTCGGACAATCAGTGCCTAACAAGCATGCCACGAAAAGGCCCAACTCCATTTCCAAAGCTGCCCTGTTCACCAAGGAATTTCAAGTAAATACATTCATGATTTCTTACTCAAAGTGGGCAGCGGTTTGTGTGCAAAGTATATAGTTACTGTAGGTGAGAGTTGTTTCTGAATGTACCAACGTTAAGTGTCTCAGTCCCTCTCTCTCTCCCTCTCCAAGCCTAGGCGTCCCGCTAGCGGGACAATATCCGGTGAAACTGGAGGGTGCGCAACTCAAATAAATAATCATTAAAATTATGGATATATTAAACATTTAGGTACATAAGTGTCTTATATCGGTTGAAAGCTTAAATTCTTCTTAATCTAACTGCACTGTCCGATTTACAGTAGCTATTACTGCAAAAACATGCCATGCGATTGTTTGAGGACGGCACAGATTTCAAAAATTCACAAATAGCGATTAATTATGCACTTACTTTTTTGAAAATCTTCCTCTGATTTGTCATCCAAAGGGTCCCAGCTATAACATGTATTGTTGTTTTGTTAGATAAATCCTTCTTTATATCCCAAAAATATGTTTAGTTGGCGCCATCGATTTGAGTAATCCACTTGTTCAACATGCAGAGACAGGAATCCGAAAATCTAATCCTAAACTTTATTTCAACAAGTCAAAATATATTTCTATTGACTCCTCAGATACCCTAAAATATAATCAAACTATAATATTTCTTACAGAAAGAAGAATGTTTAATAGGAAACCGATATTAGCAAGTGCGTCCTGTCTTCGTGGCTCACGCAAACACAAATTTCCAAGACTGTGTCCTTGTACTAAAACTGATATTTCTTATTTGTTTTTGAAGTTACAAGCCTGAAACCTTGAAGGCAGACTCCTGTGGAAGCCATGGGAATTACACTTCATAAGGTGGGTGTAGCTGGTGTAAAGAGTCAGGCGCAGGAGAGCAGAGATGAGTGGACTAAGCACTTTACTAGGCAATGTCAAAATACAGAACGCAACCGCGTCATAAAACAAATGTCCAAAAACCCAAGTAAGGCAGAACAAAGTACAAAATAACCTTACAATACAGGCTGCACAAAGCACGGGTGAAAACATACAACCCGGCGTACCAACATGCCAAAACAAACAATTCCCCACACAGACATGGGGGGAACAAAGGGTTAAATGGACAACAGTAATGAATGAAAATGAAAACCAGGTGTGTGTGAAAACAAGACAAAACAAATGGAAAATGAAAAGTGGATCGGCGATGGCTAGAAGACCGGTGACGTCGACCGCCGAACACTGCCCGAACAAGGAGAGAAACCGACTTCGGCGGAAGTCGTGACAGTTAACCCCCCTTGACGCAGGGTTTCAGCAGCGGCCCCTGCGACGACCCGGAGAGCGAGGTACAGGGCGATCCGGACGGAGACGGTGGAACACCCGCAGCATTGATGGGTCCAGCACGTCCTCCACCGGAACCCAGCATCTCTCCTCTGTACAGTACCGCTCCCAGTCCGCGAGGTACTGAAGGCCCCTCGCCCGACCCTCGAGTCCAGTATGGAGCAAACGGAACACGCCGCGGCCCCCTCGCTATCCAGAGGCGGCGGAGGAACCTCCCGCACCTCAGACACGTGGAGCGGACCAGCCACCACCTGCCTGAGGAGAGACACATGGAACGAGGGGTTAATACGGTAATAGGGGGGAAGCTGTAACCTGTAACTAACCTCGTTCAGTCTCCTCAGGATTTTAAATACAATTTTCTGAAATTGACCAAATAAAATGATAATTGTAATTGCATGCAAATTGATGTCAGACGTCTACATACCCCAATGCTCTGTTGCTGGTGACTGGGATGAACACAGGAGCAGATTTCAGGAGCAGGACCAGACGCCCTCTTTGTGACTGATGACTGGAATAAGAGCATGTACGTGACAGGCCTATCTGGTTTATAAATGATGATGGTCATAATGCATCTTGACAGTGTCATAAAGTGAATTTTCTTACTCCAAGTAATGTGACACAGGATGGTCATAATGCTTCATGACAGTAACCAGGTTTCCAACCAACAATTTTATGTGGATGAATTACCTGACACATTATAAAAGTCACGACCGGGCTGGTGGAAACAGGAAATGCCGGTACAATTTTATAAATGCCGACAGACAATGTTTTTTCGACATGGTGGGATCTTTTTGTGTCTGTAAAATGAATGATCGAGAAATGGCTGGAGAAATGCCTTTATGCGCAAATATTAATATAACAACCATCATATCAAAGTAAACCTGCTGTCAAACGATGATATGTTGTGTGGTCCTCCCACTACGACTTGGGAAACCATGCAGTTTATTAGGCTACAAATGAAGTAAGTTATGATGAACTTCACAGGGTGGTAAATGTGCAAGGTGATGAGCTTGATGCTCCGTTCCAATAAATATTGAGAGTCTTAATCTTGTGACATGGCCGTTCAAGACGTGATTTGCATCGCTGGCTGGTAGCCCCCACTCAGAGTACAACTACAAGCCCCAGGCAAGCCATTTTGCCATAAGTTCAGTTGACAGACAATAGCAAGGAATTTCTCTAATCTCAAATTCGGCCTGCCACCTTCCAGCTAACCACAGCTAGCCAAAGGCTGCATGCTGTTTTTGTTGTTTCTATAAATACCTTATAAGATATCCCGGTATGACCTCTGACGAGTCATCAAACAGTCAAAGCGTCAATACAGGACTACAGACGAATTACCAGGGCACGTACTCAGAGCATGCGCTGTCATCACTGACATTTTCAACCTCTCTCTGATGTTTCAAGCAGACCACCATAGTCCCTGTGCCCAAGAAAAGCCAAAGTAACCTTTCTAAATGACTACCAACCTGTAGCACTCACATGTGTAGGCATGAAATGCTTTGAAAGGCTAGTCATGGTTCACACCAGCACCATCATCTCAGACACCCAGGACCCACTCCAAAATCGCATACCGACCCAACAGATCCACAGATGATGCAATCTCTTTTGAACTCCATACTGCCCTCTCCCACCTGGACAAGAGGAACACATACGTGAGAATTCTGTGCCTTGACTATAGCTCAGCGCTCATCACTAAACTCAGGACCCTAGGACTGAACACCTCTCTCTGCAACTGGATTCTGCACTTCCTGACGGGCCGCCCCCAAGTGGTGAGGGTAGGCAACAACACATCCGCCATGCTGACCCACAACACGGGGGCCCCACAGGGGTGGGAGCTTATGTAGCAGTGTGATGTTGTTCCCCTAGATTATGCACCAAGTTGCACACAAGGACCAGTTCAAATAGGCCAAATCAAGAGGGAAGGTTAATAATTTTAAAATTAAAATAATGCAGTTTGCTTTTTATTTCATTCCAGCTGCATAGCTGTTTATTTTTTGTGTGCAAAAACCTTTTCATATCTATATTGTAAATACACTTGATTGTAAAAGTTTTGTATATTTTGGTTTGGTCCATCATGGGGTATCTGTGTTACCGTATCCTCCTATTGTTCTCTCTTGCCTGGCCTTTAGTTAGTGAAGTATGTTGTCCTTGGCTCCTCTATTTTTAAATTGAAAACCGTGGTAATGTTACACGATGTGCTGTTATGGTTGCATACGTTTTGTTAAAGTTTTGTTGAGCTCACTAGCTAGGGTACCTATTGTAACTTGTGGGTACTTGGGACAGTGTTTGAGCTCGTGCAGGTGCCTGAGAGCTGTGACTGCGCCAAGGGCTAACATAGTGCGTTATCTCTTCGTGCGCAGTTATGTATTTTATTTTGTCCAAATTGTGTTGTATATCATTTTACTTGTATGGTATTGTTGTGTGCTGTTGTGCACCGAATGTGTGCACGCAGCACGTTATTTATTTTTGGTTGCTGTCTCTTGGAGCTATGGGAGGATGGGCTCATTGTAATGGCAGGAATGGAATAAATGTAACCGATTCAAACATGTGGTTTCCGTATGTTTGATGTGTTTGATACCATTCCATTAATTCCATTCCAGCCATTACAATGAGCCTGTCCTCCTATAGCTCCTCCCACCAGCCTCCTCTACCCAGACAATCTGCATTGCACACTTTTGACTGATCACATATGCTGATTCTACTGTATATTATCTATCCTGTTGCCTAGTCACTTTATCCTTACCTATATGTACATACTCTACATGAACAAAACTATGTTGACACCTGCTCGTTGAACATCTAATTCCAAAATCATGGGCATTAGTTGGTCCCCCCTTTGCTACTATAACAGCCTCCACTCTTCTGGGAAGGCTTTCCAATATGCGTTAGAACATTGCTGCAACAAGAGCATTAGCGATTAGGCCTGGCTCGCAGTCACGTTCCAATTCATCCCAAAGGTATTCAATGGGGTTGAGGTCAGGGCTCTGTGCAGACCAGTCAATTTCTTCCACACTGATCTCGAACAAACCCTTTCTGGATGGACCTCGCTTTGTGCACGGGGGCATTGTCTTGCTGAAGCAGGAAAGGGCCTTCCCCAAACTGTTGCCACAAAGTTGGAAGCACAAAGTTGTAAGAATCGTCTAGAATGTCACTGTATGCTGTACTGTTAAGATTTCCCTTCACTGGAACTAAGGGGCCTAGCCCGAACCATGAAAAAAATCCCCAGACAATTATTCTTTATAGTTGGCAGTATGCATTGGGGCTGGTAGCGTACTCCTGGCAGGTGTGAGGCTGAAATAGCCTAATCCACTCATTTGAAGGGGTGTCCACATACATTTGTATATGTAGTGCAGATAGATAGATAGATAGTCATGATCTTCAGTTTATAACGCAGTTATTTTCAACAGCTGTGTTTGCTAGGGATAGGGAAAAAGTGTGACACCACTCCAGCACAGAGGGCTGGAGTTGACCACCCCTGGCCTACATTTTGCCATTGGTTTAATATACAATTAATTTTTTGACAATAGAAATGGATCCTTTCTAGCAATAAATGCCACTCCCTAAACCCCCTCACTCACCTGAAGAAGTGTTGATCACTATGTACAGTAGGTGACGGCACATCTTGAACCCCACAGAAAAAGCCTTCAACATGAAGTTATCTTTATTACCATCCTCCATTGAGTTTACTTTGATACTTGATAATTGCCAGTAGCTTTTGGAAAATACAATTCCACAGGCTTTTGGAACTAAAAGTTTAATTGTTTTTGATTTACCGAACAATAATACACTTGCGGCACCCATTCAGTCGATATGGATAGATGGAGCATTGGAATGCAAAGTTTGTTTGCTCAAGTAAGTAACATTATTGCTTTACTTTATCTGTGTGTAGTTTTACTTGTGTAACGTTAATGTCAATGAGAACAATAACATTAACTAGCTAGCCTAGCTATTTAAAATTACTTGGCTAGCTTGCCAGCATTAATGTGTTTCTAACGTAAGCTAGCTAGCTAGAAACATGAACTTGGCCGTTGCTAGTTAGCTGGCTAAATTATGGTATATGCTGTTAAAGGAAAGGTTTGCCCATTTTGAATGTTAGATTTTTTGCACATCTCTGAGTGATGTTCTATCGATTCCCTGGGTCATTTCATGTTTTCATGTGTATCTGAGATATTAGTGTTCAAACCGGCAGTCCGGGCAGTATGACGCTGTGATAAAGTCAGATCGAAAATGTGGCTATTTGCCTCGATAGTACATAATGTCACAATTCCAAAGCTATACGATATTAAAGATAGCAAGATTAATTATCTCAATATTTGTAATGTTCTTGTTGACGAAATCCGTCCTAATGTTGGGTTTTGAGCTAGTGCCCAATAGAGTCCCATTCACTCTTTGGAGACTGCTTCTTGTCTCAGAATAAACCGCATCGCCCTTTGATGTAGCATTGGCAACATTTCCCATCTCCGCAAAAGTATGTCTGCTGTTGCGAATGTTAGACTCCTCTCTGTGAGGCAACTGTAGGTTGAACATGGTGAGATTGTAGACTCCTAAATTGATAAAGCAGTTTGTTTAGGCGATTTTACAGCTAACTAGGTACTTTACATGCTGATATTGTCCATGGTATTATTGTGTGTAGCTACGTTTGCTAGCTAGCTAGCTAATCAAACAGCCTATAGAGAGAGCATTGCATTTTGGATTTTGTAGTCGACTTGAGCTGCAGCAGATTTCTACAATGATTTTCCATTTTGCTTTCAACCTTATTATAACACCAAAATGAAACATTTGTTCAAACATATTGGTGTTATTTAACACCAACATTAGGACCTTTTAGAACCTATAGTGGTTGTCGACGGCCTTTCTTTAACTTCTTAGGGAGCAGCGCATGAGGTGACGGTTTGGGAGACCCTTGCGTGCCCAAAGTAAAATGCCTCCCATTCAGGCCCAGAAAATAGGATATGCACTCATCAATATACAAGTGTTGCAGAGTCATCAAAAGCTCTGATTCTTGGCAATATCACAGCATTGTCAGATTTCAAAAAGGCTTTACGGCGAAAGCACAACATTTGATTGTTTGAGGATAGCACCTCTAACATTTATGCATTAGCATAAATTCATAACCAGCGCGGGTCACACAAAACCCATATAAGAGCTAAAATAAATCACTTACCTTTTGAAGAACTTCTGCTGAGGGCTTCCCAAGTGTCCAACGAAGACATCCAATGGTTATTTTGTTAGAAAAAGTCATTTATTATATCCTTAAATCTCTGTTTGGTTGGCGCGTTATGTTCAGAAAATCCACCGTTGAGTCGCCAATTGAACCGTGAAGAGAACGCGTTCAAATTATACTTATCAACTTTGTCCAAACAAATAATTTTTTTTTTATGTATCCTTAGGTATCCTTTTATGTATATTTACTATAATATTTCAACCAGATTATAGCCTGAATGATAGGAAAGGAAAAAACCATAGAGCGTGCGTGACCGTGAACGGTCATTCTATTGAGTTCCGGGGTCCACGTCTAAATTCTTCTTCTATTGGCTTCTAATTCCACCTAAGGTCATGAAACCTTGTCTAAAGACTGTTGACATCCAGTGGAAGCCATAGGTACTGCAGTCTAGATCCTAGATAATTTTGAATACAATAGGCAGCCAGGAGAAAAGGTAATCTACAAAAAAAACTGCAAATCCGGATTGATTTTCCTCGGGTTTTCGCCTGCTATATCAGTTCTGTTATACTCACAGACACGGTTTTAGAAACTTCAGAGTGTTTCCTATCCAATAGTACTAATTATGTGCATATCCTAGTTTCTGGGCCTGAGTGGCAGGTATTTTTTTATATTAATAATATCTGTGTCAATATTGCCTAATTAACTTTCTAACATCCTGTCGTATTTCTGTGGCTGTTATCAACCAGAAACAGGGTATGCTGTCATTTTACTTTTCAACGTCTATGTTTAGCTGTATATAGTCAGCTAACTAGTTGGTTGTTTTGTACAGCTTCTATCGATGCAATTCAATTGGAAACTGTCCCAGCTTCGAGAGAGAGAGAACACACTACTCTGGACCCTGATGAATGAGAACTAATCTACTCTGTCAGTGGTATCTCCATACGGGGATATTAACAGGCACATTGGCATAGCTAAAGTCTATATATATATAGAGAGAGAGCACAATTGACCACAATATATGTTGCTCCTCTTCTGTTCCTCTAGGTCAGTGAAGGCTCCTCAGAGGAGGAAGGGGAGGACCATCCCCCTCAGTGAATTTCATAAATTTAAATTGTAAAAAATCTCAACAGCACTCTGTAGGGTAGCACCATGGTGTAGCTGGAGGACAGCTAGCTTCCATCCTCCTCTGGGTGGAGTGACTTCTTTTTCCCAGGAGGCTAATTAGCTATAGCAAGCTAGTGCTGCTAAAATGTGGTGAGTAGTTAATTCAAAGAGAGAGAAAGGCAATAGTTTAACAGTTTTGAACACATTAATTGATTCTAAAATGAAGGAGAAGAGAGAGAGAGAGAAATAATCTTTATTGGGTTTGGGAGCCCACACTCATACAAAACCATAGTTACACATCAATAAAAAAAACTCCAAATCCTCCTCCACAGTAACTGAACACAACAGCCTCTGAATACCCCATATACTCATAAACAGATCAATATTATTGACTAGTTTATAATAGGCAAACTCTACCCTCAGTCTCGCTGCCAACATTCCCTCCAGCATTCCCACCACATCCACAGACCCCTGTCCCCGAATACTGTTCTTTTGGGTCTTCCATACTGCTAATGTAGCTACCCCTAACACAAAATTAAGCAAAATTACTACACCCCTTTGACTTAACCTGCACTTTAGCCCAAATATAAACAGTTGAGTAGTGTGTGTGTGAGACTGCAGTACCTATGGCTTCCACTAGATGTCAGCAGTCTATATACAAAGACTCAGAGAGATTGGAGTAAACACAACAAATAGGTACAGGAAATGGCATGGGGACCTGAAATGTCAACAAGTTTTCTCGGGCGCGAGTCTGGCTGGAGCGCCCCACTTTATTTTACTTATATAGGTGACCATCCGAGTGAAATATTATCGCTAATATTCATAAAAGGATAGCTAAGGAGGCATTTTAATGACTCCAACCTAAGTGCATGTAAACTTCCGACAACTGAATATGTGTGTGCGTGTGTGTGTGTGTGTGTGTGCGCCTGTTGACCTGTGTTCCCACCTCTGTCTAATGAGGGCCTGCCATTGGACCAGGCTCAGACCCACTCTGGATGGATGGGAGTTCAGTAGTGCGGTATGCTAAAGTCTTTCTGATTTAACAGAGTAATAGCACAATTGGAGACATCAAAGATAAGTCTGTTGTCCTTATGCATGTAAAGTGTTGTTTTACCCAAATTATTTATTTACAGTTCTTGGATAAACTTTTCTCCAACAAGCAAAACCAGATAATAACCCCCACAAAAATGACATCAAAGTGTCTAGTGATTAAGGAGAAACACACATCATCACAAGGGCCATCTGCACACATGATGAACACAAGTTTATTCGGATTATTCAAGGCTAAAAGGGAAAGAGGCTGCAGGTAGCCTAGCGATTAAGAGCATTGAGCTAGTTACCGAAAGGTCGCTGGGAGGATTCCCCAAGCTGACTATGTGAAAAATCTGTCGATGTGCCCTTGAGCAAAAATATTAATCTGCTTTTATATTGGTGGAGCCAGTGCTTAACACAGATCCAGAGTGGGGTATATTAACCATTAAAGACATTGGATGTACAGTACATAAAAAAAGTGGCAGTTTTTGTTTTACCATAGCCTATACCATAGAATTGTCATAAAACTATACTGTAATGTCCCTGAACTTTCTTATTGGGATTTTTGCAAACAAGTTTGACTGGGGAATAGGAGACCCGGGTTGCTCAATGTTTCATTTTTAATGAAGAATGCTGTCACAGTACTGAAACTCAAGGATGTTTTCAGAGAGTTGATTTGTGTGTGTGTGTGTGTGTGTGTAAGAGAGAGTTTGAAACACCCAGACTTGTAACAGTGAGATTTGATATTGTGTGTTTGTGGAAGGACAGGCCATCCGCCAGTCTGCATTCAAACCGAAGCTGCATGGATTACAATATCTAGGGCAGGATTAAATGCACAAAAACAGTCTGATTAAGTGCAAGGCTTATAAACAATACAACTCTGCTTCTTCTTAGTTTTCTTTCGTAGCACATTTGCTTATATTGCTTAGCCCAGTAGTGGTATTTTAAAACATCAAACCCCAAATAGACATTGGATTGTTAAATCCTTCATTTGATGTAATTATTTGATAAGAGTAGATACATTTAATTTTCTTCTCCTTAAAATAAGAACATTTATGTGATTAATTTAAAGTGTCTAAATATACACTTGGAGTGTTTGGTCATTATTTTATCTGCATGGACCTAGGCTCCTGAGTGATTATGGTGTGTGCGCGCACACATGCAAGTGTGTACAGTGGGGAAAAAAAGTATTTAGTCAGCCACCAATTGTGCAAGTTCTCTCACTTAAAAAGATGAGAGAGGCCTGTAATTTTCATCATAGGTACACTTCAACTATGACAGACAAAATGAGGAAAAAAAAATCCAGAAAATCACATTGTAGGATTTTGTATGAATTTATTTGCAAATTATGGTGGAAAATAAGTATTTGGTCACATACAAACAAGCAAGACTTCTGGCTCTCACAGACCTGTAACTTCTTCTTTAAGAGGCTCCTCTGTCCTCCACTCATTACCTGTATTAATGGCACCTGTTTGAACTTGTTATCAGTATAAAGACACCTGTCCACAACCTCAAACAGTCACACTCCAAACTCCACTATGGCCAAGACCAAAGAGCTGTCAAAGGACACCAGAAACAAAATTGTAGACCTGCACCAGGTTGGGAAGACTGAATCTGCAATAGGTAAGCAGCTTGGTTTGAAGAAATCAACTGTGGGAGCAATTATTAGGAAATGGAAGACATACAAGACCACTGATAATCTTCGTTGATCTGGGGCTCCACGCAAGATCTCACCCGTGGGGTCAAAATGATCACAAGAACGGTGAGCAAAATCCCAGAACCACACGGGGACCTAGTGAATGACCTGCAGAGAGCTGGGACCAAAGTAACAAAGCCTACCATCAGTAACACACTACGCCGCCAGGGACTCAAATCCTGCAGTGCCAGACGTGTCCCCTGCTTAAGCCAGTACATGTTCAGGCCCGTCTGAAGTTTGCTAGAGAGCATTTGGATGATCCAGATGAGGATTGGAAGAATGTCAGATGAAACGAAAATAGAACTTTTTGGTAAAAACTCAACTCGTCGTGTTTGGAGGACAAAGAATGCTGAGTTGCATCCAAAGAACACCATACCTACTGTGAAGCATGGGGGTGGAAACATCATGCTTTGGGGCTGTTTTTCTGCAAAGGGACCAGGACGACTGATCCGTGTAAAGGAAAGAATGAATGGGGCCATGTATCGTGAGATTTTGAGTGAAAACCTCCTTCCATCAGCAAGGGCACTGAAGATGAAACGTGGCTGGGTCTTTCAGCATGACAATGATCCCAAACACACCGCCCGAAACGAAGGAGTGGCTTCAGTAGAAGCATTTCAAGGTCCTGGAGTGGCCTAGCCAGTCTCCAGATCTCAACCCCATAGAAAAACTTTGGAGGGAGTTGAAAGTCCGTGTTGCCCAGCGACAGCCCCAAAACATCACTGCTCTAGAGGAGATCTGCATGGAGGAATGGGCCAAAATACCAGCAACAGTGTGTGAAAACCTTGTGAAGACTTACAGAAAACATTTGACCTCTGTCATTGCCAACAAAGGGTATATAACAAAGTATTGAGATAAGTATTTGGTCAATAACAAAAGTTTATTTTCCACCATAATTTGCAAATAAATTCATAAAAAATCCTACAATGTGATTTTCTGGATTTTTTTTCCTCATTTTGTCTGTCACAGTTGAAGTGTACCTATGATGAAAATTACAGGCCTCTCTCATCTTTTTAAGTGAGAGAACTTGCACAATTGGTGGCTGACTAAATACTTTTTTTCCCCACTGTATTTGTATGCATGCACGCCAGAGCGTAGGTATTTGTGCGCATCTATGTGTGTGTGTGTGCACGTACGCATCTGTGTGTGTGTATGGTTGTTTTATAGTCACACTGCCCAGGCTGCACCGCTGCGTGGTTGGCTAATTGCCTCTCCAAAGGAATAATTAGGTGGCAAAAGGATACACACTAAGATGTATGTCATGTCTTCTGTGTGGTGTATGGTGAAAAGCCATTTGTTTGAAATCTGCCCGTAGTAACAAGCGAGTGAGAGAGAGGACACAAATAGTACACAGCAGCCTATACATTTTGATATGGGTTTGCAAAAAAAATTGTATTCCCTCTGTGATATAATCAATTATAGTTAATTAAACATATATTTACTGGGATATCTCTAGACCCCGTGGTCAAGTCAAACTATTTCAGTGCTTGAAAGGGCTAGCACACACACACATTCTCCGACTAATAACGAATAACCAGGCTTTCTACCTTAAAATGGTATTTACTTTTACTCTTTGTTTCCAAGTGTTTGGGTAGGCAACCAGCCAGGTCACTAATGAGCCACAGCGAAATTAGACGGATGAGCGTATACCACGAGCCAAACGATAACCCTTAATTTAATCCCTAAACTTAACAAAATTAAATCGAATTGGACGTGTAAACATATTTTTCAGATCCGCACTTGCAGCAAAATGTTTATGTTTCTAGCTCCAACACAATAAACACAAAAAAAAATTATAAACCAGAAATATCAGAACCAACAATGTCAGAATTGTGAATATACATACAGTTGAAGTCAGAAGTTTACATACACCTTAGCCAAATACATTTAAACTCAGTTTTTCACAAATCCTGACATTTAATCCTAGTAAAAATTCCCTGTCTTAGGTCATTTAGGATCACCACTTTATTTTAAGAATGTGAAATGTCACAATAATAGTAGAGAGTGATATATTTCAGCTTTTATTTCTTTCATCACATTCCCAGTGGGTCAGAAGTTTACAAACACTCAATTAGTATTTGGTAGCATTGCCTTTCAATTGTTTTAACTTGGGTCAAACGTTTAGCGTAGCCTTCCACAAGCTTCCCACAATAAGTTGGGTGATTTTTGGCCCATTCCTCCTGTCAGAGCTGGTGTAACTGAGTCAGGTTTGTAGGCCTCCTTGCTCGCACATGCTTTTTAAGTTCTGCCCATGAATTTTCTATGGGAGTGTGGTCAGGGCTTTGTGATGGTCACTCCAATACCTTGACTTTGTTGTCCTTTAGCCATTTTGCCACAACTTTGGAAGTATGCTTGTGGTCATTGTCCATTTGGAAGACCCATTTGCGACCCAGCTTTAACTTCCTGACTGATGTCTTGAGATGTTGCTTCAATATATCCACATAATTTTCCTTCCTCATGATGTCACCTATTTTGTGACGAGCACCAGTCCCTCCTGCAGCAAAGCACCCCCACAACATGATGCTGCTACCCCCGTGCTTCACGGTTGGGATGGTGTTCTTCGGCTTGCAAGCCTACACCTTTTTCCTCCAAACATAACAATGGTCATTATGGCCAAACAGTTTTATATTTGTTTCATCAGACCAGAGGACATTTCTCCAAAAAGTACAATCTTTGTCCCCATGTGCAGTTGCAAACCGTAGTCTGGCTTTTTTTATGGTGGTTTTGGAGCAGTGGCTTCTTCCTTGCTGAGCAGACTTTCAGGTTATGCCGATATAGGACTCATTTTACTGTGGATATAGATACTTGTGTACCTGTTTCCTAAGCATCTTCACAAGGTCCTTTGTTGTTGTTCTGGGATTGATTTGCACTTTTCGCACCAAGGTACGTTCATCTCTAGGAGACAGAATGCGTCTCCTTCCTGAGCGGTATGTCAGCTGTGTGGTCCCATGGTGTTTATACTTGTGTACTATTGTTTGTACAGATGAACATGGTACCTTCAGGCGTTTGGAAATTGCTCCCAAGGATGAACCAGACTTGTGGAGGTCTCCAATTTTTTTCGGAGGTCTTGGCTGATTTCTTTTGATTTTCCCATGGTGTCAAGCAAAGAGGCCCTGAGTTTGAAGGTAGGCCTTGAAATACATCCACAAGTACACCTCCAATTGACTCAAATGATGTCAATTAGCCTATCAGAAGCTTCTAAAGCCATGACATCAGTTTCTGGAATTTTCCAAGCTGTTTAACTACTCCCGACAGTATCCGGTGAAATGTTCAAAAAGGCTTTACGGCAAAAGCACAACATTTGATTGTTTGAGGGTAGCACCTCTAATATTTATGCATTAGCATAAATCCATAACCCAACACGGGTCTCACAAAACGCATAAAATTGCTAATATAAAATCGCTTACCTTTGATTAACTTCTGCTGAGGGCTTCCCAAGTGTCCAACGAAGACAATCCATGCTTCTTTGGTTAGAAAAAGTCATTTATTATATCCATAAATCTCTGTTTGGTTGGCGCGTTATGATCATAAAATCCACCGTTGAGTCGCCCATTGAACCGTGAAGAGAACATGTTCAAATTATACCTATACACTTTCTACAAACAAATCAAACATCATTTTTAATGTATCCTTAGGTATCCTTTTGGGTATATTTGCTGTAATATTTCAACCGGACGATAACGTGAACGATAGGAAAGAAAAATAAAGTATAAATCTTGCGTGCGTCAAACCTTGTTTACAAAAGTGGTCGCCTGACAATTTCCTCTCCCTATCCGTTCTGGTCACTGCTAGAATTCCCAGACTTTGACTGTTGACTGTTGACATCTAGTGGAAGCCATAGGTTCTGCAGTCTCAGTCCTACACAAAGTTGTATGCAATAGGCACAATGGAGAAGATGCTCATTTACAAAAAAAACTGCAAATCCAGATGGATTTTCCTCTGGATTTTGCCTGCTATATCACTTCTGTTATACTCACATACATTATTTTAAAACTCTTAGAAACTTCAGAGTGTTTCCTATCCAATAGTACTAATTATGTGCATATCCTATTTTCTGGGCCTTAGTGGCATGCATTTTACTTTGGGCACGCCAGACTCTCCAAAACCGTCACCTCGGGAGCCACTCCCTAAGAAGTTAACCTCTTACTGAACAGTGTCCCGCTAGCGTGCCACCTCGACAACATCCGGTGAAATTGCAGAGGGCAAAATACAAAAATCGTAATATTAAACATTCATGAAAATACAAGTCTCATACATCATTCTTTAGCTTAGAATCTTGGTAATTGAACCGCTTTGTCTGATTTACATTAGGCTTTACAGCGAAAGCATAGCATTTGATTATCTGAGGACAGCGCCCCGCATACTTCCTGCATGTAAATATATTTCAAACGAGCACAGGTCTCACAAAAATCAAAAATAGCAATAAAATAAATCACTTACCTTTTGAAGATCTTCCTCTGTTTGCAATCCCAAGGGTCCCAGTTACACAATAAATGGTTGTTTTGTTCGATAAAGTCCCTCTTTAAATCCCTAAAACTCTGTTTGGTTAGCGCGTTTTCAGTTATCCACCCGTTCCACTCGTTCAACATACAGACAAAATGTTACCAATAAACTTTGTCCAAACAAGTCAAACAACGTTTCTAATCAATCCTCAGGTACCCTAACAAATAAATAAAAGATACAATTTAAGACGGAATGTAGTATGTTCAATACCGGAGATAAATAACAAATATCGCACCCTCATTCACGCACGCCACAGGACTACAGACCCAAGGAGGAACCCAATGATAAACGACAGATACTTGTTCATTTTTCAAAGAACAAGCCTGAAACCATGTCTAAAGACTGTTGACATCCAGTGGAAGCCATAGATACTGCAATCTGGGAGCTATTCTTTTCATTGTGCAATAGGAAACCATACCAACTGCATGGGAGCTCAAAAAAGCAATTGTTCCGGATGGATTTTCCTCTGCCATATCAGTTCTGTTATACTCAAAAACATTATTTTAAGTTTTAGAAACTTCAAAGTGTACAACTAACTACATGCATATTCTAGCTTCTGGGCCTGAGTAACAGGCATTTTACTTTAGGCATGCCAGACTCTCCGAACTTCCGAACACTGCCCCCTAGCCCGGAGAGGTTATAAAGGTCAACATTCACAAGGCCGCAGGGCCAGATGGATTACCAGGACGTGTACTCTGAGCATGCGCTGACCAACTGGCAAGTGTCTTCCATGACATTTCCAACCTGTCCCTGACTGAGTCTGTAATACCAACATGTTTCAAACAGACCACCATAGTCCCTGTACCCAAGAACACTAAGGTAACCTGCCTAAATGACTACCGAACCGTAGCATTCACGATTGTAGCCATGAAGTGCATTGAAAGGCTGGTCATGGCTCACATCAACACCATTATCTCAGAAACCCTCGACCCACTCCAATTTGCATACCGCCCCAACAGATCCACAGATGATGCAATTCATTGACTACAGCTCAGCGTTCAACAGCATAGTGCCCTCAAAGCTCATCACTAAGCTAAGGATCCTGGGACTGAACACCTCCCTCTGCAACTGGATCCTGGACTTCCTGACAGGCCACCCCCAGGTGGAAAGGGTAGGTAAACAACACATCTGCCACACTGATCCCCAACACGGGAGCCCCTCAGGGGTGCGTGCTCAGTCTCCTCCTGTACTCCCTGTTCACTCATAACTGCATGCCAGGCATGACTCCAACACCATCATTAAGTTTGCCGATGACACAGTGGTAGGCTTGATCACCGACAACGATGAGATAGCTTATAGGGAGGAGGTCAGAGACCTGACCGTGTGGTGCAAGGACAGCAACCTCCCCCTCAACGTGATCAAGACAAAGGAGATGATTGTGGACTACAGGAAAAGGAGGACTGAGCACTCCCCCATTCTCACCGACGGGGCTGTAGTAGAGCAGGTTGAGAGCTTAAAGTTCCTTGGCGTCCACATCACCAACAAACTAACATGGTCCAAACATACCAAGACAGTGGTGAAGAGGGCACGACAAAATCTTTTCCCCTCAGGAGACTGAAAAGATTTGGCATGGGTCCCCAGATCCTCAAAAGGTTCTACAGCTGCACCATCGAGAGCATCCTGACCGGTTGCATCATCGCCTGGTATGGCAACTGCTTGGCATCTGACCGTAAGGTGCTACAGAGGGTAGTGCGTTCGTTCCAGTACATCACTGGGGCCAAGCTTCCTGCCATCCAGGACCTATGCAATAGACGGTGTCAGAGGAAAGCCCATAAAATTGTCAGAGACACCAGTCACCCAAGTTATAGACTGTTTTCTTTGCTACCGCAAGCGGTACCGGAGCACCAAAAGGCTCCTTAACAGCTTCTACCCCCAAGCCATATGACTGCTGGACAATTAATAAAATCGCCACAGGAGAATTTACATTGACCCCCCTCCCTTTTGTACATTGCTGCTAGTCCCTGTTTTTTATCTATGCATAGTCACTTCACCCCCACCTACATGTACAAATTACCTCAACTAACCAGTACCCCTGCACACTGACTCGGTACCGGTGCCCCCTGTATATAGCCACGTTATTCTTATTGTTACTTTTTATTATTACTTTTTATTTTAGTCTACTTGTTAAATATTTTTTCAACTCTTCTTGAGACTTCTTAACTGTTGGTTAAGGGCTTGTAAGTAAGCATTTCACTGTAAAGTCTACACTTGTTGTATTTGGCGCATGTGACAAATAAAGTTTGATTTGATTTGACTAAGATAGACTCTCTGTGGCATGTTTCTCAGAGATAAGGCTTTTCCCAGGGCCCTAACGTCCACTCGCTGTTGGCTAGGGGTGATCAGAGTGTTGAGTTTACCGTCCTGTGGCGGACTCCCACAGTCACCTCCAGCAGACCAGTCACAGGAAGTACATAGAAGTTCACACAGGGTGGGGGATAGTAAGGAAGCTAATTTGACCTCAGTTATATTGAAGTTGTCAGTCATTCCCTTGCCTTTGAAAGTGTGACCAACATAATTTTCGGTGGATAACAGCATAGCCGCAGGAAGTAGGGGTGAAGCACCCTCTGAAAAATCTGAATTAAAAATAATTCACAAAAGTAGTGCAATGGGCCTACTAGTTCCATATTAGTGGATACGGGGCTATGGATAATAGTTTTTAAGACCTAAGTACCTCATATCAATTCCATATCAGGTATATTTCTTCTTCTTCTCATCCATCTCTTCCTCCCCCTTTTCTCTTTTGTCTGTCTGTTACTCTTACAAAGTGCTGGAATAAAAAGTCCACTTTGCTGGAATTGGCCAGGTAAGAGAGGGAGGCTTAATGGAATGCTAATACAGGCCACAGAAGTCAGGGGTTTATAATTGGAGCACAGCTGCTGCTGGGACCAGCCAACAACATCCTGTGGGTTGAGAGATGCCAGGCAGAGAGGACGTACAGGCTTGCTAGAGGAGGAGGTGGTGGAAGTCACAGTGTCACGTGATCAGGTCAGCTTTGTCTCAGAATAGAGATACCTATGGTAATTTATTATATGATATTTTATCATACTACAATATAGCTTTAGAATGTTAGAGTTGAAGAACTCAGTAAGAACTCACTTTCTTTGAGAACAAACTTGTGAGATGTTGCCTTATCTTAGACACAGTATGTTGGCATATTGTTGGTAAATTAGCATATTGTTATTCCAGGCCAGACTCTAGTAGATTACGGCGTAATTAAGCATTTTTTAAACGTTGAAATTATGGCCTTGGGTGTCATTTTATTTCCATAGCAATTTCTTACCATTCACTATGGCAATGTAATCACCTATTACCATCTAGTACGCTTGCGATGGTCTAGGGTGTTGTGGATGTGGTTAAAGATGGCCTTAAACTACAGTAAACGGCTCCAAGGATCACCGGTTCAATTACAGTGCAAGGCACTTCATCTGTAATTTTTGTTTTTCTGTTATAACCCTATCCAAACCTTAACCCTTACCTTATTAATTTTGAACTAATACCTAACCATAACTGTTTTCACCCTACACAAAAAAGGTGCTGGTTGGTAGCCAAAAAGTTTTTTTAATTTTGTCCCTTAAGGCAAACAATTTTTGGGGCTGTGGAAAACATTTTTATATCTGTTCTTTTGATAACACTTTGTATAACCATTTGTATGGTTCTTCATTATGTTGATAGAACCAGAGGGTTCTTAATTACACTAACGACATTTCCATCCAGAGTTTTTATGGGAGTAAAGTCATAGACTTTGATCTTTTTAAGTCTTGAAAATTTATTAATCTAGGAATGGCAGTCATGCACAAATATTATGCACAAATATTGATATAATAACCATCACATTGAAGAAAACTTGGGAGTCACGCGATGATATGGTTTCAGATTCTCCCACAATGACTCTGGAAACCATGCAGTTTATTAGGTTATGATGAACTCCACAGGTTGGTGAAAGTGCACGGTGATGAGCCCGAAGCAGTAAACATTTTTGCTAAAAGTAATATTATATTATTGATCGATTGACTTTGACTTTTCAAATCACCCAGCAGTGCTATTTTCAGACTTAGCTCCAGGTAAATGTTGCAATTCTTCAGCCATTCTTGGACCTGTGACCAAAAACAAGCTACATATGGACAGCATCAAAGCAAATTATCTAATGAATCTCTCTTCGCAGCAAAATCTGCAGAGCTGGTATGGTTGTATCCCCCATATATATAACATTGTATCCAGCGTCTTTTTTGCACATCAGTTCATATAACATGTGCCACAGAATCGATATGTGCCATGGAATCTCTTCCCAACTATTTAGCAAATTATATGGCACAGCTGTCCATTTTTTGGTCCTGTAATGAAACTGGTATACTTTTTTACTTGTCATAATTTTCTTTAACCAATTTTGGTCTTTAATGCAGGGCCGAAAGACAAGTTTCTTACTTTTTCACACTTCCACTTGCCTCTTCCATTTTTGCGGTAATGCTTCAATTAGTTGGTTGTGACCCGAATTTGGAAACTAGGCGTATGTCGCAAGTCACAACGTTTTTTGGGGCAGAAATAACTTCTTGAACATTAATCTTTAACAATGTTATTTGTATTTACAGATGGCATACACATTTGTTATTAAGGCACATTAACTACTTAGGGAGCAGTGGGGTGCTCCTTGAAAGCGGCTGCTCTACCCTTAACTACTTACGGAGTGGTGGGGCGCCCGACACTACCCGGTGAAATGTGAGGTGCCAAATTCAAAATCCAAAAGTTGAATTATTAAACATTCCTCAATATACAAGTGTTGCATAGTCATCAAAAGCTCTGATTCTTGGCAATATCACAGCGTTGTCAGATTTCAAAAAGGCTTCACGGTGAAAGCACAACATTTGATAGTTTGAGGATAGCCCCTCTCATATTTTATGCATTAGCATAAATCCATAACCAAAGCGGGTCTCATAAAACGCATAGAATCGCTAATATAAAATCCCTTACCTTTCGAAGATCTTCTGCTGAGGGCTTCCCAAGTGTCCAACGAAGACATCCAATGGTTCTTTTGTTAGAAAAAGTAATTTATTATATCTATAAATCTCTGTTTGGTTGGCGCGTTATGTTCATAAAATACAGCATCCACTCGCCCATTGAACCCTGAAGAGAACGCATTCAACCTATACCTATACACTTGTCCAAGAACAATCAAACATCATTGATAATGTATCCTTAGGAACACTTTCATGTATATTTACTATAATATTTCAACCGGATTATAAACTGGGCTGATAGGAAAGGAAAAAAACCACATCGCCTTGAGCCGTGAACAACGCCTCCTCTTCTGTTTACATCCGGTGACTAGTTCGAAATTCTTCTTCTATTACCATCCAGAGCAACCTAACATCACCAAACACTGTCTAGAGACTGTGGACATCCAGTGGAAGCAATAGGTACTGCAATCTTACTCCCAGATATGGCTGTTTTCAATAAGGAGGGGTTCAAAATGAGGCAATGTGTCAAAACACTTTTTCCAGGACAGAAATTCCTCGGGTTTTCGCCTGCTATATCAGTTCTGTTATACTCACAGACATTATTTTAACACTCTTAGAAACACTCTCAGAGTGTTTCCTATCCAATAGTACTAATTATGTGCATATCCTAGTTTCTGGGCCTGAGTGGCAGGCCTTTTACTTTGGGCACGCCAGACTCTCCAAAACCGACACCTCAGCTGCCACTCCCTAACAAGTTAACTTCTTAAAGCCTTGTTGGTTAAGGGCTTGTAAGTAAGCATTTCACTGGAAGGTCTACACCTGTTGTATTCGGTGCATGTGACAAATACAATCTGATTTGAGTCTGTATTTCACAAGGCCTTTTCTGAAGCCACTCTTTGAGCCAAGAGAAGATGATTGACATGAACTGCCCATCATGGACCTTTGGTGGTGAGGGTTAGGAAGGGACTGAAAGGGTTCCACCTATATAATGAGCTCATCCTCGACAGTGGAGATTACATACTATAGGCTCTTCATGGATGGACTGGCAGAGATGCTGGGAGGGGATCAGTCTTCATTCTTGATTTGATAAAAATAATTGAGAATTGTGAGAATTGTACTGTCTTTATTATTTAAATTTTACCTCAGCCGTGCATGACAAAACATTGAGCGAGGAAAACATTGGAGACCACAGAATAAATACATTTAAAAAATCTTTACCATTTATATTCAGTGAACCTCCAGATACCTCCAGTATGATCAAACCTCAAACATAATGTAGGCAATGGCCTCTATATGATAAAACCATCCTAAAACAATCAGTTATTGGTTTACCCTGTAATTCTGTTTTATGTAGCTAAAATGAATAAACATTTTGATGTGTTTCTATATTGGTGAATATTTTCCATAGAGTGGTGATGTGCACAGTTTGTCCTGCTGCTGTGTGTCTGTATCTTCTTAGTGACAAGGCACATTAGAAAAGGCCTGGGGCTGGAAGCATAGCAGCAGACAGTGGCACAACAATATCATCCTAGACTCAAATCTTCACCAGGAACTGATGACTGGGGGAGACAAACATACATTTATTATTTGGGCTATTTCATTGTGATTTAACTCAGAGCTATTTTTCTTTCTCGTAGGCATAACATATTCATTTCACAGTTACAGCAAATTGGTCAATGTTATCTAGTGTAGATTCTTGAGTGTGCCATTTCTAGTTTTTCTCAGGAGTAAGTGTTAAGTTATCACTCAGTGGTGTAAAATAACCCGTGTTGATGGTAATAACGAGAGTTGAATCAAAAATATGCCCATCATCATCATATTTCGCAGTATGCTCTATTGCAGGATACTTTTTAAAATTGTTTGCTTCAATATCTATGTTTTTGCATGCACATTGATTGATTAATTAATCTAATGCCACACAAATATAAATAACATACATTTTTCTAAACTAATCCAATAGATTTATTGCACCTGTTACTGAAATTGTTGTTCCAGGTTAGATGTTTTACGAAGTCTCAGTTATCAGTCTACCTTACCCTGATAGTCATTCTTAATGCAGGTTGCAAAATTCAAATTGTTGGATATTCCTATCGTGACTGGAATCCGATAGGAATTACACATCACTTTGAAAGCCAGCATAATGTGACTTGCAGGTCTGATATGGCCTGTTAGCCATGAGTTTTCAGCCACTGTGTAAGGGTAAACCTAAGGCTTTATGAAATATGAATTGTCTTTTAAGATGACTTTATAACATTTTCACTTAGGATCTCACTAGGTGTAGGCAACAGGACTGAAAATGAATGAATGCAACAACCATGTCTCTCACTATCAAATACAGTCATGGCAGGTAATTCAACAATTCACTCTAAAGGCAAGGCATACTGGGAAATACACTAAGCAAATAAGTCATTTAATTCTCAGGGCTAGTGGGGACAGTAGCGTCCCACCTGCGACAACATCCGGTAAAATGCAGAGCGCCAAATTCAAATTACAAAAGTGTTGCACACTATTCAAAAGCTTAGAATCTTGGTCATCTCACAGCGGTGTCAGATTTCAAAAAGGCTTTACGGCGAAAGCATTGCATTTGATTGTCTGAGGACAGCGCCCCGCACACATATTCAATTAGCATAATAACATAAACAGCACGGGGTGTCACAAAACTAACAAATAGCGATAAAATAAATTGCTTACCTTCTGAAGATCTTCCTCTGATGGCAATCCCAAGGGTCCCAGCTACACAATAAATGGTCCTTTTGTTCGGTAAAGTCCCTCTTTATATCCATAAAGCTCTGCAGACAAACAATATCCCAAAAGTACCGGTAAGGTTCGTCGAAACAAGTCAAACAGTGTTTCTAATCAATACTCAGATACCCTAATATGAATATGAACGATAATATTTCAGACGGAATATAGCCTGTTGAATAGAAAAGAAAAATAGCTAAGAGCGCACTCACTGTCACGCGCGCAAACCAGAAAAGGACACTTCACGAGGACCCAGGAAGAACAGCTCTTACTCGAGGCCCCAGGAAGAACAGCTCTTGAAACCTTGTCTAAAGACTGTTGACATCTAGTGGAAGCCATAGGAACTGCAATCTGGGAGCTAAATCACCCTGCTTTGAATAGCATGCCAATTGAAAAAGTGTGACATCACAAAATCACATTTTCCGGATGGATTTTCCTCAGGTTTTGAAAAGTGTGGAATGTATAGACACTGGAAGAGTGTTAAATATAACACTCTCAGTGTTCATTTAACACAGGAAAATTTGCTGTGTATATTTGTTTCGTTCTATCAAATATATTATAGTTCTGTTATGTTTCTGGATATGATTATTTTCCAGCTCAATTACCCCACTAGAGTATCATACACTCAGAAAATTGTCTTGAAGTGTTGACAATCATCTCCCTCAAATGTTGTCCACTGACTCCCTCTCTACTACTCTATCTTCTGTTCATTCCTCCCTATCTCACTCTTTCTCTCCCATTCTCTCTCCTCTCCTTCACCCTCTCTCTACCTCAAAGGACAGTGTGTTCCGCCAGCCCTCTCTTTGTTGGGGGAAATTGCTGTCGTTTCCCATTTGCACTTTGTTTACAGTGGTTTGATGTTTTACTACCTGCAGAGCATGTCCGTCTTTTTCCACCGGTGGTAGCCTGTACACGGAATGAAGTGTAGAACTCAAATGAAATCTCACAATGATTGTGTTTGGTTGTTTGCGTTGTGTTTGGTTGTTCGCTAAACTCCTTTGTCATTGGTGAATATCAATTAATTCATATGTCAGATTCATCATCCGACAAGCATCACTTCTCCTAAAAAATATGTTCCTCAGTTTCATGGTCACTTCTGAACTCAATCATTTCTATGGCTTTTCATCCTGTCAGCATCATCCATGGAAGCTCTGGAATTTACTGAATATAATTGCCCGTCTTCAGAAACTGACCCCAACCCCCGCTGGACAGTGCCCTAGACTTGGACACCTCAGGACATTGTTCATACCCAGACCGCGCGTGGATGGGGCTGACAGTGGGGATATGAGGTCAGAGTAGTATAGGTAAAGTGTTTAGCGAAGTATATTAATATCTTCTTAGGGAGCGGTGGGGCGCTAGCGACACTACCTGGTGAAACGCAAGGCGCCAAATTCAAAATCCAAAAGTTGAATTATTAAACATGCATCAATATACAAGTGTTTCATAGTCATCAAAAGCTCTGCTTCTTGCCAATATCACAGCGTTGTCAGATTTCAAAAAGGCATTTGATTGTTTGAGGATAGCACCCCCACATATTTTTCCCATTACCATAAATTCATAAGCTATCACGGTTCACAGAAAACACATTTCACAGCGAAAACAAATCAATTACCTTTTGAAGAACTTGTGCTGAGGGCTTCCCAAGTGTCCAACGAAGACAATGCATGGTTCTTTTGTTAGAAAAAGTAATGTATTATATCCATAAATCTCCGTTTGGTTGGCGCGTTATGATAAGAAAATACAGCCTCCAATCATCCATTGAAACGTGAAGAGAACTCGTTCAACTTATACCTATAAACTTGTCCAAGAACAATCAAACATAATTTTAAATGTATCCTTAGGAACACTTCTATGTATAAATAGTATAATATTTCAACTGGAATATAAACTGGGAGATAAGAAAGGAAAAAAAACACAGAGCGTGCCAGCCTTGAACGCGCGTTTTACTCTATTGACATCTGTGTGGACACTTCCTTATTCGTCTTCTTCTCTGCTCTAAAAGCATCTAAAAAGAATCAGAACACTTTCTCGAGACTGTTGACATCCAGAGGAAGCAATAGGTACTGCATTCATATGCCCTTATATGGGCATTTTCATAAGGGAGGGGTTCTAAATGAGGCAATCTGTCAAAATCACTTTTTCCAGGACAGAAATTCCTCGGATTTTCGCCTGCCATATCCGTTCTGTTATACTCACAGACAAAATGTTACCACTTTTAGAAAAGTCTGAGTGTCTCCTATCAAATGGTACTAAATATGTGCATATCCTATTTTCTGGGCCTGAATCGGAGGCATTTTACTTTGGGCACGCCAGGCTCTCCAAAACCGTCACCTCGTGCGCTGCTCCCAAAGAAGATATCTCCATGCTGAGTAGAGAAAGACGCTGTTCACTGTGAGCAGTGATACACATCCGCCTCACTCCACTGAACAGTGGAGACAAATCCACGGAGCTGTGAGGAAGGAGAAGAGAGGGAGGGAGAAGAAAGAGAGATGAACTCAGAAGGGGCTCCATGGTCTAGATCAGTGGTTCTCAAACTTTTTATAGTCCCGTACCCCTTCAAACATTCAACCTCCAGCTGTGTACCAGCACCAGGGTCAGCGCACTCTCAAATGTTGTTTTTTGACATCATTGTAAGCCTGCCACACACACACTATACGATACATTTATTAAACATAAGAATGAGTGTGAGTTTTTGTCACAACCCGGCTCGTGGGAAGTGGCAAAGAGCTCTTATAGGACCAGGGCACAAATAATAATATAATAATCGGCCTTGTCTCAGGATGGTAGATATCCCTCTAGTGGTGCGGGGGCTGTGCTTCGGCAGAGTGGGTGGGGTTATATCCTGCCTGTTTGGCCCTGTCCGGGGGTATCGTCGGACGGGGCCACAATGTCTCCCGACCCCTCCTGTCTCAGCCTCCAGTATTTATGCTGCAGTAGTTTATGTGTCGGAGGGCTAGGGTCCGTCTGTTATATCTGGAGAATTTCTCCTTTCTTATCCGATGTCCTGTGTGAATTTAAGTATGCTCTCTCTAATTATCTCTCTTTTTCTTTCTTTCTTTCTCTCTCTCTCGGAGGACCTGAACATTCCTCAAGGCCTACCTGGCCTGATGACTCCTTGATGTCCCCAGTCCACCTGGCCGTGCTGCTTCTCCAGTTTCAACTGTTCTGCCTGTTAAAATCTTGTCCGTGTTCTGTTATAATCTGCACCCGGCACAGCCAGAAGAGGACTGGCCACCCCTCACAGCCTGGTTCCTCTCTAGGTTTCTTCCTAGGTTTTTCCTAGGTTTCTAGGGAGTTTTTCCTAACCACCGTGCTTTTACACCTGCATTGCTTGCTGTTTGGGGTTTTAGGCTGGGTTTCTGTACAGCACTCTGTGACATCAGCTGATGTAAGAAGGGCTTTATAAATACATTTGATAATAATCAATAATTTAGCTCTTTATTTAACCATATAAAACCTTATTTGTTCACTGAAAATTGTGAATAACTCACCACAGGATAAGTAGAAGGGTGGGCTGTATTGGAGACAATCTCAGTCTTAAGTAATGCTAGCGAGAGCCGAGAATCCACTCTCACATAGGTACGTGGTTGCAAAGGGCATCAGTGTCTTAACAGCATGATGTTCCAAGGCAGGATACTCTGAGCGCAGCCCAATCCAGAAATCTGGAGGTGGCTTCTGATTAAATTACATTTTCACAGAACAGCATGTTGCATTTTTGATGAGGCTCTCTTGTTCAGATATCGGTAAGTGGACTGGAGGCAAGGCATGAAAGGGATAACGAATCCAGTTGTTTGTGTCATCTGTTTCTGGAAAGTACTTGCGTAATTGTGCACTCAACTCACTCAGATGCTTCGTTATATCACATTTGACATTGTCCGTAAGCTTGAGTTCATTTGCACACAAAAAATTATACAATGATAGAAAGACCTTTGTGTTGTCCTTATTAATGCAGACAAAGAAGAGCTCCAACTTCTTAATCATAGCCTCAATTTTGTCCCACACATTGAATATAGTTGTGGAGAGTCCCTGTAATCCTAGATTCAGATCATTCAGGCGAGAAAAAACATCACCCAGATAGGCCAGTCGTGTGAGAAACTTCACTTGGTCAGACAAGTGAAAATTATGGTCAGTAAAGAAAACTTAAGCTCGTCTCTCAATAAAAAAAAATGTGTCAATACTTTGCCCCTTGATAACCAGCACACATCTATATATTGTAAAAGCGTTACATGGTAGCTGTTCATATCATTGCACAGTGCAGAAAATACACGAGAGTTCAGGGGCCTTGCTTTCACAAAGTTAAACATTTTCACTGTAGTGTCCAAAACGTCTTTCAAGCTGTCAGGCATTCACTTGGCAGCAAGAGCCTCTTGGTGGATGCTGCAGTGTACCCAAGTGGCGTCAGGAGCAACTGCTTGCACACGCGTTACCACACCACTATGTCTCCCTGTCATGGCTTTTGCGCCATCAGTACAGATACCAACATGAGCAGCAGCTATGTTTGGCTACATACGGATCGTTAGTGGAATTCCCGCGAGAGAGTAACGGTTAATGTGATTGGATGGTAATTATTTGACTAGGCTACCTGTATTTGACATTTTGCTGCTATTTCGCTGAACACTACAGTAGATTGTTGAATTTTATTTTTGGCAGTGAAACTGTAGGGGTTGCGTAACTGGTTGCAGAGAAGTCAGGCGCAGGAGAGCAAAACTGGGTAATAAACTTAGTCGTTTAATAACAACCCAAAATGGCCACAAAACAGCCCGTAACGCACCAGTACATGAAGTGCACAAGCACTACAATGAACAATCCCACAGAAAGACATGGGGGGGAACAGAGGGTTTAAATATAACACATGTAATGAGGGAATTGAAACCAACAGACAAAACAAATGGAAAATGTAAAGAGGATCGATGATGGCTAGAAGACCGGTGACGTCGACCGCCGAACACCACCCGAACAAGGAGAGGCACCGACTTCGGCGGAAGTCGTGACAGAAACGAGGCTACTCAGGCTAGAAAAAAAACTCACCCAAAAGTTTAGCCCCGTTGGAAAATATAAATGCACTGTATGAAAATATGAAGAATAAAAAAAATATATATATAAATTAATATATTTTTTTAATGTGAACCACATTTTTATTTGGCGTACCCCCGACAGCAGTACGCTTACCCCAGTTTGGGAATACCTGGTCTAGATCAATGAGTAACCCAGACAATGTCTGAGACACATAACTAAGTGGAGCCTCAAAGTTTGGCCTTAAAGCCTCCTACTGCATTATCACCTGTCAATTGCCATTCACCTGACACCGTACGGGTCTCCTGGGGATAAAAGCCACCACCAACAAACCCTTCTACTCCTCCTCATCCCTAATCATCCTGTTTTGGGTTAATCACCCCAAATCATCATTTTTTTAAGACACTTACCGACCTTGCTGAGCTGATAACTTAAATGCATTGGGGCAATGTCACCGTCTAGGATGATATGCACTTTTTCACTACATATTGATATCCAATCAATGGTGTCTTTGATGGGCTGCTACATTACCTGATTTAGATATAACTCTGTTGCAGATTCTGAAGGAGTTTTTCGTTCGACTTTGTACTACACTAAACAAAAATATAAACTCAACACGTAAAGTGTTGGTCCCATGTTTCATGAGCTGAAATAAAAGATTCCAGAAATTTTACATATACACAACTTTTTCAAATGTTGTGCATACATTTGTTTACAACCCTGTTAGTGAACATTTCTACTTTGCCAAGATAATCCATCCACCTGACAGGTGTGGCATATCAACAAGCTGATTAAACATCATGATCATTACACAGGTGCACCTTGTGCTGGGGACAATAAAAGGCCACTCAAAAATGTGCAGTTTTGTCACAGAACAGAATGCCACAGATGTCTCAAGTTCTGAGGGAACGTGCAGTTGGCATTCTGACTGCAGGAATGTGCACCATAGCTGTTTCCAGAGTATTAAATATTAATTTCTCCGTCATAAGCCTCCTCCAACGTCGTTTTAGAGAATTTGGCAGTACATCTAATCGGCCTAACAACCACAGACCACGTGTAACCACGCCAGCCCAAGACCTCCACATCCGGCTTCTTCACCTGTGGGATCATCTGAGACTAGCCACCCGGACAGCTGATGAAACTGTGGGTTTGCACAACCAAAGAATTCTACAAAAATTGTCAGAATCCGTCTCAGGGAAGCTCATCTGCGTGTTCGTAATGCTCACCAGGGTCTTGACCTGACTGCAGTTTGGTGTCGTAACCGACTTCAGTGGGAAAATGCTCACCTTTGATGGCCACTGACATACTGGAAAAGTGTGTTCTTCACAGATTAATCCCGGTTTCAACTGTACCAGGCAGATGGTAAGGCGTTGTGTGGGCAAGCGGTTTGCTGATGTCAACGTTGTGAACAGAGTGCCCCATGTTGGCGGTGAGGTTATGGAATGGGTAGGCATCGGACAATGAACACAATTGCTTTTTATCGGTGGCAATTTGAATGCACAGAGATACCATGACGAGATCCTGAGGCCCATTGTGGTGCCATTCATCCGCCACTATCACTTCATGTTTCAGCATGATAATGAAAAGCCCCATGTCGCAGGGATCTGTACACAATTCCTGGAAGCTGAAAATGTCCCAGTTCCTCAATGGCCTTCATACTCACAAAACATGTCATCCATTGATGTTTGAGATGCTCTAGATCGACTTGTACGACAGCATTTCCCGCCAATATCCAGCAACCTTCGCACAGCCATTGAAGAGGAGTGGGACAACATTCCACAGGCCACATCAACAGCCTGATCAACTCTATGCGAAGGAGATGTGTCCGGCTGCATGAAGCATGTGGTGCTCACATCAGATACTGAATCGTTTTCTGATCCACCCCCTACTTTATTTTAAAGGTATCTGTGGCTAACAGATGCATATCTGTATTCCCAGTCATGACATCCATAGATTAGGGGCTAATTCTTTATATGAACTGTAACTTTTTTTTGTAAATGTTCTAATGGCGCCAGAGGAGATGGCTGCTGTTTTATGGGCTCCTAACCAATTGTGCTATGTTTGTGTTTTATTGCATTATTTGTAACTTATTTTGTACATAATGTTTCTGCCACCGTCTCTTATGACCAAAAATAGCTTCTGGATATCAGAACAGTAACTCACCTCGTACTGGACAAAGAGTGTTTCTTTAACGAGTCGGACACGAGAGTTCAGGGGATTTACTTCAGACACCTGACAAGGCCCAAATCCCCATCATTTGCATGAAGAAGAGACAGAGATATAGGGGACGTAGGACGTGGTGCCTTGTAAGAATCCGACGGTGAGTGGGCAACCCACCTCTACCTTCTGTACTATTAGCCAACGTGCAATCATTGTATTTTTAACTGGATGAGGTCCGATCAAGACTATCCTACCAACGAGACACTAAAAACAGTAATATCTTATGTTTCACCGAGTTGTGGCTGAATGACGACATGGATAACATACAGCTGGCTGGGTTTTCCATGCATTGACAAGATAGAACAGCTGCCTCTGGAAAGACAAGGGATGCCGTCTGTGTCTATTTGTCAATAACAGCTGGTGCACAAAATGTAATATTAAGGAAGTCTCAAGGTTTTGCTCGCCTGAGGTAGAGTATCTCATGATAAGCTTTAGACCACACTATTTACCAAGAGAGATTTCATATATATTTTTTCATAGCTGTCTATTTACCGCCACAAACCGATGCTGGCACTAAGACCACACTCAACGAGCTCTATAAGGCCATAAGCAAACAAGAAAATGCTCATTCAGAGGCGGCGCTCCTAGTGGCTGGGGACTTTAATGCAGGGGAAAGTGAAATTTGTTTTACCTAATTTATACCACCATGTTACATGTGCAACCGGAGGAAAAATAGACCCCCTTTACTACACACACAGAGAAGCGTGCAACGCTCTCCCTCGCCCTCCATTGGGCAAATCTGACCAAACTGTGTCCTCCTGATTCCTTCTTACAAAAAAAACTAAAGTAGGAAGTACCAGTGACTCGCTCAACACAGATGTGGTCAGATGACGCAGATGCTAAGCTACTAGACTGTTTTAATAGCACAGACTGGAATATGTTTCAGGGTTCTTCCGATGGCATTGAGGAGTACACCACATAAGTCACTGGCTTCATCAATAAGTACATCGATGGCGTCGTCCCCACAGTGAGTGTAGGTACATACCCCAACCAGAAGCCATGGATTACAGGCAACATCCGCACAGAGAGAAAGCTTAGAGCTGCCGCTTTCAAGGAGCGGACGCTTATAAGAAATCCCAATATGCCCTCCAACGAACCATCAAACAGGAGCGTCAATACAGGACTAAGATTGAATCCCACTACATTGACTCTGATGCTTGTCGGATGTGGCAGGGCTTGCAAACTATTACGGACTACAAAGGGAAGCACAGCCGCGAGCTGCCCAGTGACACAAGCCTACCAGACGAGCTAAATGACTTCTATGCAAGGTTTGAGGCAAGCAACACTGAAGCATACATGAGAGCACCAGCAGTTCCGGACAACTGTGTGATCACACTCTCCTTAGCTCTTGTGAGTAACACCTTTAACTTCTTACAGAGCGGCAGCAGAGGTGACGGTTTTGGAGAGTCTGGGCGTGCCCAAAGTAAAATGCCTGCCACTCAGGCCCAGAAAATAGGATATGCACATAATTAGTACCATTAGATAGGAAACACTCTAAAGTTTCTAAAAGTGTTAACATAATGTCTGTGAGTATAACAGAACTGATATAGCAGGCGAAAACCATCTGGAATTGCAGTTTTTTGTGACCTTTGCTCTGTTTGAGACTCTCCCCATTGACTTCAATGCAATCCAGCTCCGAGATTGCAGTACCTTTGCATAGATTTGCAGTACCTTTGCAAGATTTCTCGGGCGCGAGACTGGGTGCGCACCCCCACTTTATTTTACTTATATAACGTTTAGGTGACCATCTGTGTGACATATTATGACCAATATTCATAAAAGGATAGCTAAGGATGCATTATAACTGGTCTTTGATTTGTTTAGGAAAAGTTTATAGGTATATTTGAATGCGTTCTCTTCACGTTTCAATGGGCGATTCGACGTTGGATTTTCTGAACATAACGCGCCAACCAAACTGAGATTTATGGATATAATAAATGACTTTTTCTAACAAAAGAACCATTGGATGTCTTCGTTGGACACTTGGGAAGCCCTCAGCAGAAGTTCTTCGAAAGGTAAGGGATTTGTTTTAGCTGTGATATGTGTTTTGTGTGACCCGAGCTGGTTTATGAATTTATGCTAATGCATAAATATTAGAGATGCTATCCTCAAACAATCAAATGTTGAGCTTTCGCCGTGAAGCCTTTTTGAAATCTGACAACGCTGTGATATTGCCAAGAAGCAGAGCTTTTGATGGCTATGCAACAGCTGTATATTGATGAATGTTTAATAATTAAACTTTTGGATTTTGAATTTGGCGCCTTACATTTCACCGGGTAGTGTCGGGAGTGGCCCACTAGCACGCCGGTGCTCCCTAAGTAGTTATTAAACAGGTGAACATTCACAAGGCCGCAGGGCCAGATGGATTACCAGGACGTGTACTGTGAGCATGCGCTGACCAACTGGCAAGTGTCTTCACTGACATTTTCCACCTCTCCTTGCTCGAGTCTTTAATACCAACAAATTTCATGCAGACCACCATAGTCCCTGTGCCCAAGAACACCAAGGTAACCGGCCTAAATGACTACCGACCTGTAGCACTCATGTCTGTAGCCATGAAGTGCTTTGAAAGGCTGGTCATGGCTCACATCAACACCATTACCCCAGAAACCCTAGACCCACTCCAATTTGCATACCGCCCCAACAGATCCACAGATGACGCAATCTCTATTGCACTCCACACTGACCTTTCCAACCTGGACAAAAGGAACACCTTTGTGAGAATGCTATTCATTGACTACAGCTCAGTGTTCAACACCACAGGGCTCTCAAAGCTATTCACTAAGCTAAGGACCCTAGGACTAAACACCTCTTTCTGCAACTGGATCCTGGACTTCCTGACGGGCCGCCCCCATGTGGTAAGGGTAGGTAACAACACATCTGCCACGCTGATCCTCAACACGGGGACCCCTCAGGGGTGTGTGCTCAGTCACCTCCTGTACTCCCTGTGCACGCATGACTGCAAGGCCAAGCAAGACTCCAATACCATCATCAAGTTTGCAGATGACGCAACAGTGGTAGGCATGATCACCGAAAACGATGAGACAGCATATAGGGAGGAGGTCAGAGACCTGGCAGTGTGGTGCCAGGATAACAACCTGTCCCTCAACATGATCAAAACAAAGGAGATGATCATGGACTACTGGAAAAGGAGGGCCAATCCCCATTCTCATTAATGGGGCGGCAGGTAGCCTAGTGGTTAGAGCGTTGGACTTATAACCGGAGGGTTGGAAGTTCGAATCCCCGAGCTGACAAGGAAAAAAATCTGTCGTTCTGCCCCTGAACAAGGCAGTTAACCCACTGTTCCCCGGGCGCCGGAGACGTGGATGTCGATTAAGGCAGCCCCCCGCACCTCTCTGATTCAGAGGGTTGGGTTAAATGCGGAAGACACATTTTGGTTGAAGGCATTCGGTTGTACAACTGACTAATAATGGTGACTTTGACTAATGGGGCTGTAGTGGAGCAGGTTGAGAGCTATTTGAGAGCTTTTATGGTCCAAAGACAGTCATGAAGAGAGCACTACACCACCTATTCCCCATTCAGGAGACTGAAAAGATATGTCATGGGTCCTCAGATCCTCAAAAAGTTCTACAGCTGCACCATCGAGAGCATCCTGAATGGTTGCATCACCGTCTGGTTTGGCAACTGCTCTGTCTCTGACCGTAAGGCACTACAGAGGGTAGTGCGTTTGGCCCAGTACATCACTGGGGTCAAGCTTCCTGCCATCCAGGACCTCTATACCAGGCAGTGTCAGAGAAAGACCCTAAAAATTGACAAATACTCCAGCCACCCTAGTCATAGACTTTTCTCTCTGCTACCGCACGGCAAGCGGTAGCGGAGTGCCAAGTCTAGGTCCTAAAGGCTTCTTTGCAGCTTCTACCTCCAAGCCATAAGACTCCTGAACATTTTTACTCTGCTGCTGATACATGGTCACTTTACCTCTACCTACATGTACATATTACCTCAATCACCTCGATTACTTCAGTTTATTTTAGTAAATACTTTTTTAACACTTATTTTTCTTAAACTGCATTGTTGGTTTAGGTCTTGTAAGTAAGAATTTCACGGTAAGGTCTTCACCTGTTGTATTCGACACATTTGACAAATAAAAATTCGATTTGATTTGATGTTGAATTTATGTTTGTTCAGTGTACATTTGATGACCTCCTACACTATAGCTGTCTCTCACTTTCTCTCTGCAGTACCTGCGAGGAGGGAAATGGATACCATGCCAGGAGAAATGAACCCTGCTCAGTCTGATGTTATTTCAGTTCCTAGTGCATCATCCACTTAGATTGATTTATATGCTGGAAAAAGCACCCTGGCTTTCATTAGTTCATAAATCACACACACACACACACACACACACACACACACACACACACACACTTCGCACTACTTTATTAGTTCATAGACCCAGAGATTATGGCTCAATGCAGTATGATGCATTATGCATGGCTATGCACTGCCGTGGTAGCACCCTGTTGAACCCTTATTTCCCTGTTCATTCTACAAATAAAACGTGATGACTTCAGAAAAGTACAATCAAAGCGATGCCTGCATGTTCACAGTCATGCTCTGCTCTCAACTGAAATGGTAAAACCACATTTTTACCTCACTTCTTCCAACCCTTTTTATAAAGGAAAAGCAATGGAGGTTGCTGTGTGTGTGTGTGTGTGTGTGTGTGTGTGTGTGTGTGTGTGTGTGTGTGTGTGTGTGTGTGTGTGTGTGTGTGTGTGTGTGTGTGTGTGTGTGTGTGTGTGTGTGTGTGTGTGTGGAGGGGTGGAGATGTCTGTTGGCTGGGTAGGCGGTGTTGTGTTGGGGCCCGGCTTGAGAAGAGAGATCCTTGCTATTGTTAGTGTCGCCAGTCACCTGTCACATCACGGTGGGCTTAGCGAGAGGAGAGGAGACGGGAGTGGGGGGAGAGAGAGGGGCAGAGGATAAAGAGAATGAGAGAGAGAATAAGAGAGAGGAGGAGAGAGAGAGAGAGAGAGCAAGAAAGGAAGGAAGGAAGGAAGGAAGGAAGGAAGGAAGGAAGGAAGGAAGGAAGGAAGGAAGGAAGGAAGGAAGGAAGGAAGGAAGGAGAGATCGAAGGGCTCTGGGCGGTTAGAAACAAACAAGAAGACAGCAGAGGTAAGTGTCAGAGCTACACTGTGCCTGCTGTATTATAACCTGCCTGCTCAATGGACAGGGACCACACACAGTTCAGTTGCATTCAAGAGTCAAACCATACATATTGTATGGGGGATATACTGTCTGACACAGGTAGCTAATGGACTGTGAATGCCTTGCATTGTGACATGTTTGGAGACCAGTGGGGTGTGTGGAGCTGCTAACAGGTGGGCAGATGGTAATGACTCAGCCCATGTGGGGAATGACAGGGAATGGCATAGAGCATCAGCTCCCCACTGAAGGCCCTCTGCATATTCAGTGAATATTTAGCCATCATCATCACAAACATTATGGCCAAATTAACCCCAGAAGAATAGTATCGCACAGAAATATAGATATTGCACTTAGGGGCTATTGGGAACATCTAACTGTATGTAGCATGCCCTTTAATATACTACTGACTCTCAGCAATAGCATTTGATAAAATTCCAGAGGGATATATTTTTTATTTTGCCCAATTAGCTGCCTAAACAACGTATTGGTTGTGAACTTGTCTCTACAGGCACATTATCAGGGTTCGCTCCATTAAATCAGCTACTGGTCTGTAGCTGTAGGAAATAAACACTATCACAATCCTCGCAGGGCAGTACCCAGCCAAATGCCAAAAGCATAGAAAGTCATGATTCCCATTTGTTGTTGTTGTTGCTCTTTTTCATTCAGAGATCATTGATGTGTTTGTTTATGTGTTTTTCCTCTTTCTTGTTGATCTGGAGGTGGTGGAGTGATCATCATTATGCTTGAGGGGAAAGTTGGCTTAATATTTATCTCTGGATTTCACACACTCCGCTGGGCAAAAACTGGTTGAATCAACATTGAAAACTGATTGGATTTGCAGAAAGTCATCAACGTAAGGGAATTTCACACAACTTTTAACCTAAGTCCAATGACATGGAGAATTATTTTGTTGATTTCACATTGTATTCACGTTAGTTGACAACTCAACCAAATGTAAATCAAATCTAGACGTTGAATTGACGTCAGTGCCCAGTGGGACAGTTTTCACCATAGCTTGACAACGCAAGGAAGTACTAAAACAGAAAAGCAGAGATGAGGTGTGGCTTTCGATATGGTATGACATTGAGAGGAAGCTCTTGCATTAAATGTTTTTTGCTGTCTCACATTACAAAAACTCAGCTTAAAATGTTCTCTTAATTGGCAATTACACCACTTTTCAACCTCATGTTCATTGTCTCCAACACCAAACCAGTGTCTACATGACAACAGCGCATTTCTATGATCTGTGGTTAAAAAGATAAGAAGAAAGGTCCTAAAAAAGGCTTCTCTTTCACATCACAGGGTAGGATTAACTGATAAAAAAAGTGATTTCCAAAACATGCAACGAGTTTCTAACAAGATGGAGGATTTTTTTTATTGTTCCTTACGTCACCTCGAATCTCATAGTGTTTGAAAATAACTGTTTTTAAAATGTTTTACATTTTGATGATGTCATTGGGTAGATCTTTTTTACTTTATATATTTTCAGACAAACCGTAGAAATGCACCGTTTTCACATATGTAGACACTGGTATTGTGCTGGAGATAATGAAAATGAGGTTGAATAGTGGTGGAATTGCCCTATAACCCCTTACACTCGTGGGAATTGGCCTATATAATAGGGTTAAATTGAAACGTTTCTTACAGAAGGAATATGGAAGGCATATGCATAACCATTGTAGCAATCAAAAGGGAACAGTTTGGACATTTTGGGGAAGTCATTAGACCTAAGGTGAGGCCAAAACAGTTATTTGGGCAGAAGGCTGAATTACACTGTTGATTTGATGTGCATTTACTGTACTTTTAGCCCCATTTGTTGATAACAAAATCTGAAAATACTCTGGATATATTCAGTTACATGATAAAAATATTCTGGAAAATTTGGGGAGAGGTCTAACTGGTGTCTCTAAGTGGCCACACCTCTCCAAAGTGTGCTAAGGTCCTTCATAATCCCAATGCACATTTATGACTTAAAGAAGAGATTTCAACTATAAGGTGATACTTTGAGCTCTCATAAATCTCAATCTGGTCAGGTGGGCAAAATTTAAAAGCGTGTTCTATTGCCAACATTGATAATCAAAGTAAAAATCCACTCATTCCTTTAATTTACAGTGTTAAATAACACTCATATGTAAGAACAATATTTTTTGAGAACAAGTGTTTTATTTTAGCGTTATAATAAGGTTGGTAGCAACATGAAAATTGTGGAAATCTGTTGCAGCTCAAGTCGACTACAAAATCCACAACGCAATGCTCTCTCTATGGGCTGGCTAGCTAGTTAACTATCTAGCTAGCAAGAAAATGTAGCTACACACAATAATACCAAAGACAATATCCGCATGTAAAATGGGTGAACTTTCCTTTAAGCTACAAAGTACGATCTTACAGTGTTATGATATCACAAGGCAATTCAGAGAAGCAAATCAGAATTATGGCGCGCATAGAATAGAGTCATCAGAGAGCATTCAGTTGCGTGTTCCCTGCCAAATGTCTCCACAATATGACAAACATAGTCTCATTCTGTTCAGAACAACCCAGGGTATGACACCATGTCACCTTGTAACTGTACATCAAGCATAGTGATCATGATAGTGATCATGAGTGTTATGATATGGAAATGTGAAGTGTATATTTGGACAAACGGTTGTTTGGCTTGCTTGCATGGCATCAAAGCGATATTTATTATAATCCTTATCGTCTTATCTTTCAAAATACATTAAGTTCTCTTTAATTACAGCATCTCCCTCACTCAGACAACAAAAAATATGCAAAAGTTGCCCAATTAGCAGGAGGGATAGGGGCAACTTCTTGCCGCGCGCAGTGTTCAAGTTCAGAACCGCTGTCAGTCAAAACCAATACTGCACTGTGAAGAGGAGACTTTGAGCTCTGATGTCAGGCATAGCACAAAAATCTGCTATTTTTAACCCATATACGCATACGCTCTCTACTCCTAATCTAAACCCGGACAATTCCGTCAGTCAGGACAGTCAGTTACCCTTGATCCTTCAATAACAAACACACCCAGGGACTCATGGTGAACAGGCGAAAGCACTGACCTGGAAAGACATAGTGGGTTGGGAGTTCGAGGAAAAATGCAGTAACACCAACTCCCAATCCTCATACCCAGTACAGAAGGCTTGTCCCTGGCCTGCATCCAATCCTAATACACAATACAGAATGCCCCTGCCTACTTTCTCATCCTCATTAGTTGAGCTGTACTGGTGATGCCAGTACTGCATCTGTGTGCTAAGGTACTGCGTGTGTGTGTGTGCGTGCGTGCATGCCTATGTCATTGTGTCTACTGCATTGTGTCTACTGCACTGCATTGGGCAACCACTCCAAACTGCTATCATCATTGTGCCTCTGGCAAGCTCTCCCTTTCTCTCCCTGATCCCCTGTGAGCGGATGATAAAATCTGTCACACAGCCATGCGTCCGTCGAGGAGCCCATTGTTTTGGGGATTAGGGGTATTACGGGGCGGATGCCACACGGTGCTAAATACAGAGGGGCTTGAGCCCTGTGACCCCTTCTAATCATTATGTGTCAGATATGGAGCGTTCATCTTCTAAAGCCAAGATCTTATTGAGAGAGAGGGAGAGAGAGAGAGGACTTTTTGAAATAAGTAATTACAGATTACACTGATTTAGTTATATTATAACTGCTACAGGCTGAGGCCCGGGGGTTAAGGGGTTTTTAATGCTTCTTTCATATCTTACAGGGTCTCTTGTGTTATTCAACGGCTTCATCAGATTAGATTCAATTAAGATTATACCACAGCCCTACATCTTAAGGTCCCACCTGTTACACCAATTACCCTAATCAGCCTATCCGATTGGCACAGACATCCATCTACGATATGTGAAAGCCATATATATGACATGTAAAAAACCATAACGATGACATTCATTTGAAGCATTTATGAAACTTCAAAACATCACACCCCTTCCTTCGTTTTAATTCCAAAGGAACCCTTTTTAGTTGATGACTGCTTTGTTGTCTTTGGCCTATGAGGCCATCATCTTCTATCTTGTCAATATCATATGTCAGCTCGTTCTAACAGAAAAGACATGACTGCCTGGTTGGTACTTCGACCCGGCGGCTCTATGGGGACCTCCATCAAGATGTTAGGAGACTTGGAGCTCTCTGATTTTGTTGTGCTCAGCAGGGCCCCATGGGATGGAGGAACATGTTGGATCAAAGCTGCCACCACCAACTTTAATTAGGGAGATTGGGAACTCTTCTCCATCACTACTGACACAGAGTCCAACTGCTGGTCCCTAGCGCTCGTGCTCTCGCTCGCTCGCGCGCACTCTCTCTCTCTCGCTCGCGCGCTCTCTCTCTCTCTCTCTCTCAAGCTTTGGTGTAGCTGGTGTGAGGAAGTCAGGCGCAGGAGAGCAGATATGAGTGGACTATGCACTTTACTAGGCTATTACTGAAATGGAACCGCTTTCATAAAACATAAAAGCACGGCTTCTATCCCAGCCTCGGACGCGTCCACCTCCACTATGAACGCCAAAGAGGGATCCGGATGGGCCAGCACGGGAGCCGAGGTAACCGTGGTGGGAGTCGGCCAATTACGCACGGCTGATATGCGGTCACTCTCCATCTCCACCCCTGAGGTGGAAATGCAGGTACCCTAGGAAGGAGACGGACTGTTGGAAGAACAGGCATTTCTCAGCCTTGACGTACAGGTCATGCTCCAACAGTCGACCAAGCACCCTGCGCACCAGGGACACATGCTCGGCGCTTGCAGCGGAGTATATCAGAATGTACACACCACTACACCCTGCCCGTGCTTGTCCCTGAAGATCTCGTCTACAAAGGCCTGGAAGACTGATGGAGCATTCATCAACCCGTACAGCATGACGAGGTACTCATAATGTCCTGAGGTGGTACTGAAAGCCGTCTTCCACTCGTCTCCAGGTTGTTTGTGCTCCTGAGATCTAATTTAGTGAAGAAGCGCTATGAGAGGTAGTGGGTAACTGTACCTCACAGTGATCTGGTTTAGACCTCGATAGTCAATACACGGGCGCAGACCTCCCTCCTACTTCTTCACAAAAAATAAGGAGGCGGGGGAAGTGGAGAACCGAATGTACCCCTGACGCAGGGATTCGGTGACATATGTATCCATAGCCGCCGTCTCCGCCTGCGACAGGGGATACACGTGACTCCTGGGAAGTGCGGCGTCTACCAGGAGATGTATCGCACAATCCCCCCGTCGATGGGGTGGTAATTGAGTCACCTTCTTTTTGGAGAAGGCGAGAGCCAAATCAGCATGTTCGGGGGGATAGCGCACGGTGGAGACCTGGTCTGAACTTTCCACCATAGTAGCACCAATGGAAACCCCTAAACACCTCCCCGAGCACTCTCGTGACCACCCCGTGAGAGCCCTCCATTGCCATGGAACAGTAGGGTCATGACAAGCTAACCAGGGTAGGCCTTGCACCATGGGAAATGCAGGAGAGTCAATAAGAAAGAGACTGATTTGTTCCTTGTGACCCCCCTGTGTCACCATGCCCAGTGGAGCAGTGGCCTCCCTAATTAGCCCTGACCCTAATGGTCGACTATCTAGGGCGTGAACTGGAAAGGGCATAGCCACGGGAATATTGGGGATCCCTAAACTATGGGTGAAGGATCTATCTATAAAATTCCCAGCCACACCTGAATCGACGAGCGCCTTAAGCTGGGAATGTGGGGAAAACTCAGGAAAAGTAACATGCAACCACATGTGTGAAACAGAGGGCTCTGGATGAGCATGGTGCCGGCTCACCTGGGGTTACGTGAGAGTGCCCTGCCTGCTGCCTCGACTCCCAGAGGAACCCACCCGGCACCGACCGGCAGTGTGACCTCTGCGGTCACAAATGGTGCACGAGCCGGAACCTCCTCCAGTCTCCCTAAGCGCAACACCTCCCAGCTCCATGGGCATCGGCTCAGTGGTGCTGGGGGATGGAACAGACTCTGGATGTCCGCGGGTAGCCAGCAGGTTATCCAACCGAATGGACAGGTCCACCAGCTGGTTGAAGGTGAGGGTGGTGTCCCTGCAGGCCAACTCCCGATGAAAGTCCTCGCGCAAACTGCATCGATAGTGGTCAATCAGGACCCTATCGTTCCATCCCGCGCCGGGCTCCGCACGGAGCCGGGTGAACGGTTGCCAGGTAGAGCTCCAACTGTAGTAGGAATCCCTGGCAGCGTGCAGCCGTCCCGTCGTACTAACGGGGAAGGGCGAGCCGAATCCCACTGGGACCAGGTGAAGGGGGGGGCGAGTATGGTAGAACCTGGTTGTGCTGGTGGAGGCGCTGGAGGAACTCCATGTCTCTCCCAGCGGTCCATGGCAGAAACAACGCGTGCTTCCAGACGCGCTCCTCAACCCCAATACCAGGGGCACCTGCTCCTGCTGACTCCATGTTCAAGGTGGGGAATTCTGTCAAGCTTTGGATGTAGCTGGTGTGAGGAAGTAAGGTGCAGGAGAGCAGAGATGAGTGGACTAAGCACTTTACTAGGCAAATACTGAAACGCAACCGCGTTCATAAAACAAATGCCCAAAACAAGCAAGGCAGCAAACAGTACAATTAACCGCACAATAACAGCTATACAAAAGGCACGGGTGGAAACATACAACCCGGCGTAACCGACATACAGCAAACAATTCCCCACACAGACTTGGGGGAAACAGAGGGTTAAATACCCACCAGTAATTTGTAAAATTAAAACCAGGTGTGTGTGAAAACAAGACAAAACAAATGGAAAATGAAAAGTGGATCGACGATGGCTAGTAAACCGGTGACGTCGACCGCCGAACGCTGCCCGAACAGGGAGAGGAACCGACTTCTCTGTCTCTCTCTCTCTTTCTCTCTCTCTCGCTGTCTCTCTGTGGTTGCAATGCTATCAGGGAATCCATCTCTGTTGTTTGACACTAAGCCACTAAAACACAAATGTTTCACCTGTGCAATCTATTAAAATCAGACTCATGTATCCTGGAGGCCTTATGCACAATGGCAAAATGTTCATGTGAACCCATGCTTCCTACAAGAAAATACTTCTGCCTACAAGAGATCTGTCTAGTGTCCCAGAGTTCCCTCTCTCGCTATAGCAGCGCCACTCTTTGAGGGTGCCCTGCCCTTCAGGGGTGTTAGGTGGGGTAGCACTGCACACGACATACCAGCGGTCTGAATGTTGATGGCTGTGCACTTCTCTCCCATCTCTGTCTTGGCAGCTTTGCCTCCTCTCTCCACCTTCCTCCTCTGAGAATCCCCCCTTTCTCTCCCTCCCTCTAAGTGAGAAGCTGTTAGCGTGTCAATTGCTTCAGCTTCCCTCCATAATCAAGGAGCTGGGAGCCAGTGGGGCCTGGGGAGCCCAGGGAAGCCAGGGAAGGTGATATTCTTCACTCTGCTTTAGAGGGGCTTTAAATTAGCCAGAGAAGAAACCCAGACAGGCCTTCTGTCCTGAAAAACTGCTGTGTCATCCATCTATTGGCCATTTTCTGGTATTCATCTGCTAGTTAACCTTTGAGATGTCCATGGAGCTAAAGAACCAATCTTTGACATCTTTGTCAAACAAGTTGTAGTGTAGGAGACAGAAAAATTGTCCTGTCCTCTTTTCTCTCCTTAGATTAATTGCTAAACTGTTGTGTAAGATACACCTACGTATATCAGGTAGTTGGTATTTAAACGCACACATAAAGGCCTTGCCGTCTCTATAATGGCCTGAGTGCTTTCTGGATGAAATCAGATCTGCTATATTCCGTGAAATTTGAGATTCATGGTCGTGGGTGGGAAGTTCCCAATGCGAGTGTGCAGACTCCTGAACACACCTGAAAACGTGCGTCACACAGGAATTTCAATAGAAAATTCCAAATTATGCGTTAGTACGTTTCTGGAAATGTCCTTTGTAAAATATCAACTGTCACAGGCGTGTGCCTCTCTACCGCATGTATTGAAAGAGAAGCCCAGAGAAAATGAGGCAACTCTCTGTGTTTCCGTATTTTCAAATTTGTAACTCTTACGCATGGTTTCCTTTTCAAAATCTAGAGATAACATGTTTATCTAAATTGTGATGAGTTTTCTGGTCATTTTGTATGTACAATTTAAGTGTTTTGACAGAGTTAGCTAACTTTGTATGAAAGTTAACATATATGTTAGCCAAATACATTTAAAATCACCTTTGGCAGCGATTACAGCTGTGTCTTTCTGGGTAAGTCTCTTAATACTTAGGGAGAAGCGGCGCGCTAGCGACACTACCCGGTGAAATGTAAGGCGCCAAATTCTAAATCCAAAAGTTGAATTATTAAACATTCATCAATATACAAGTGTTGCATAGTCATCAAAAGCTCTGCTTCTTGGCAATATCACAGCATTGTCAGATTTCAAAAAGGCTTCACGGCGAAAGCACAACATTTGATTGTTTGAGGGTAGCACCTCCAATATTTATGCATTAACAGAAATTCATATCCAGCATGGGTCACACAAAACCCATATAAGAGCTAAAATAAATCACTTACCTTTTGAAGAACTTCTGCTGAGGGCTTCCCAAGTGTCCAACTAAGACATCCAATGGTTCTTTTGTTAGAAAAAGTCATTTATTATATCCATAAATCTCAGTTTTGTTGGCGCGTCATGATCAGAAAATCCACCGTCGAGTCGCCCATTGAACCGTGAAGAGAACACGTTCAAATTATACCTATAAACTTTCTCCAAACAAATCAAACATCATTTTTAATGTATCCTTACGTATCCTTACTGTAATATTTCAACCGGACGATAACGTGAATGATAGGAAAGGAAAATAAAGTGGGGCGCGCTCACAATCTCGCGCCCGTGAAACGTTGTTGACAAATGTGGTCCCTTCACTATTTCCTCTTCCTATCTGTTCTGCTTAATGCTAAAGCCTCCAAACACTGTATAAAGGCCGTTGACATCTAGTGGAAGCCATAGGTACTGCAGTCTCAGTCCTACGTAAGATTGAATGCAATAGGCAGCTTGGAGAAAAAGGTAATCTACAAAAAAAACTGCAAATCCGGATGGATTTTCCTCTGGTTTTCGCCTGCCATATCAGTTGTGTTATACTCACAGACATTATTTTAACGGTTTTAGAAACTTCAGAGTGTTCACTATACTATTCACTAATAGTACTAATTATGTTCATATCCTATTTTCTGGGCCTGAGTGGCAGGCATTTTACTTTGGGCACGCCAGACTCTCCAAAACCGTCACCTCTGCTGCCGCTCCCTAAGAAGTTAAGAGCTTTGCACACCTGTATAGTATAATATTATTCTTTAAAACATTAGCTGCTATAAAACAATACATACTACAACATATTATTACACACTACTCTACCATAGCATATCTACAATACAAAATTAATACTACAGCAAAATACCTGTGTGTGTGTGTGTGTGTGTGTCTCTTCACAGTCCACGCACAGTCCGGTGTAGTTTTATCTGTTTTTTTTTTTTAGCTGATTTTACTGCTTGATTGAATTACATGATGTAGTCATGGCTCTATGTAGTACTTTGTGTTTCCGGTAGTTTGTTCTGGACTTGGGGACTGTGAAGAAACTTCTGGTGGCATGCCTTGTGGGGTATTTGTGGGTGACTGAGCTGTGAGCTAGTCGCTTAAACAGACAGCTCGGTGATTTCAACATGTCAATACCTCTCACAAAGACAAGCAGTCAATCTCTCCTCCACCCTGAGCCAGGAGAGATTGACATGCATATGATCAATGCTGGCTATCCGTGCTGCCAGCCGTGCTGCCATAGATTTCCAGGACAATTTAAATCAAAACTGTAACTAGGCCATTTAGGAACATTTAATGTAATCTTGGTAAGCAACTTTTGTACGTTTGCCCACTGACAAAGAAATTATCAGTCTATAACTTTAATGGTAGGTTTATTTGAACAGTGAGAGACAGAATAACAACAACAAAAATCCAGAAAAACGCATGTGAAAAATCTTATGAATGGAATTGCATTTTAATGAGGGAAATAAGTATTTGACCCCTCTGCAAAACATGACTCAGTACTTGGAGGCAAAACCCTTGTTGGCAATCACAGAGGTCAGATGTTTCTTGCAGTTGGCCACCAGGTTAGCACACATCTCAGGAGGGATTTTGTCCCACTCCTCTTTGCAGATCTTTTCCAAGTCATTAAGGTTTCGAGGCTGACGTTTGGCAACTCGAACCTTCAGCTCCCTCCACAGATTTTCTATGGGATTAAGGTCTGGAGACTGGCTAGGCCACTCCAGGACCTTAATGTGCTTCTTCTTGAGCCACTCCTTTGTTACCTTGGCTGTGTGTTTTGGGTTATTGTCATGCTGGAATACCCATCCACAACCAATTTTCAATGCCCTGGCTGAGGTTCTCACCCAAGATTTGACAGTACATGGCCCCGTCCATCGTCCCTTTGATGCAGTGTAGTTGTCCAGTCCCCTTAGCAGAAAAACACCCCCAAAGCATAACGTTTCCACCTCCAGGTTTGACGGTGGGGATGGTTTTTTTGGGGATATAGGCAGCATTCCTCCTCCTCCAAACCCGGCGAGTTGAGTTGATGCCAAAGAGCTCCATTTTGACCACAACACTTTCACTCAGTTGCCCTGTTCATTGGCAAACTGCAGACAGGCATGTATATGTGCTTTCTTGAGCAGGGGGACCTTGCGGGAGCTGCAGGATTTCAGTCCTTCACGGCATGATGTGTTACCAATTGTTTTCTTGGTGACTATGGTCCCAGCTGCATTGAGATCATTGATAAGATCCTCCCGTGTAGTTCTGGGATGATTCCTCACCGTTCTCATGATCATTGCAACTCCACGAGGTGAGATCTTGCATGGAGCCCCAGGCCAAGGGAGATTGACAGTTATTTTTTGTTTCTTCCATTTGCGAATAATCGCACCAACTGTTGTCACCTTCTCACCAAGCTGCTTGGCGATGGTTTTGTAGCCCATTCCAGCCTTGTGTAGGTCTACAATCTTGTCCCTGACATCCTTGGAGAGCTCTTTGGTCTTGGCCATGGTGGAGAGTTTGGAATCTGATTGATTGATTGCTTCTGTGGACAGGTGTCTTTTATACAGGTAACAAGCTGAGATTAGGAGCACTCCCTTTAAGAGTGTGCTCCTAATCTCAACTCATTACCTGTATAAAAGACACCTGAGCCAGAAATCTTTCTGATTGAGAGGGGTCAAATACTTATTTCCCTCATTAAAATGCAAATCAATTTATAACATTTTTCACATGCGTTTTTCTGGATTTTTGTTGTTGTTATTCTGTCTCTCACTGTTCAAATAAACCTACCATTAAAATTATAGTCTGATAATTTCTTTGTCAGTGTGCAAACTTACAAAATCAGCAGGGGATCAAATACTTTTTTCCCTCACTGTATATTTGGCCTTGTGTTTTAAGTAATTGTCCTTCTGAAAGGTGAATATGTCTCCCAGTGTCTGTTGGAAAGCAGACCAAACCAAGTTTTCCTTTAGGAATTGCCTGTGCATTTATTCCATTTATTTTTTATCCTAAAACATTGACATTTTTGTCATTTAGCAGACACTCTTATCCAGAGCAACTTACAGGAGCAATAAACTCCCATAGTCCTTGCCGATGACAAGCATACCCATAACCTGACGAGGGAGAGGGAACATTGTCTTCATATGTGGATATGTATATTTACCTATTACAAACCATGTGAAGGGATAACGTGATTAATTGGGAACCAATATCTTGTCTCCACAATGTCTTCTGCCAGTCACTCCCTCCTTCGGCTTTGGGGGGATAAGGTCTGAGACAGGATGTGTGGAGTAGTGTCTGGAAACATTGTACATCATCTCTGATGTTGCACCTATCCTGGGATAATGTATGACCAAGAGGCTCTCTCCCCTCAGTGAGCTCGTCGAGGCGTGTGGTCAAGGACATGGGTTTTTCTTAGGGGTATCTGGAGATGACAATTGATTTCAGAGCCTTGTCTTAGGGGCCAAACTCTGTACAATAAGAACAGTCTTCATGGCAAATGCTATCTGGCTGGGGGATACTCCTTTCTCATATATCAAGTCTAACATTGTGACCTAACCTTGTTGTTTGTCATGTAGACTAAGGGGCTGGATCTTTGCTATGAAAGTTGTTTGTATCTTTTTGTGTCGTGGCTCTCAACTAATCATCTAAGAGTGGTTCGTTGCTCAGACACTGTTATCGCAGAGCACTCAATCGATTCACTGTGTATGTGTGTGTTGTATTGACCTGCTCCCTTATTAATAAGTGAATAAAGATTTAGTTTAAGTATAACTGACTTGTGTGATAATTTTGTCTCTCCTCATTTGATAATACAGAAATTAACCATGACATTTGGCGACAGGGATGGGACGTGAATCTTCACATGGTGACCGCTCCAGAAGATCTGTGTAAACTGTGCACAGGGGATCAGAAATTGTGATCCCAGGGAAAACCACTCTCATTATTGAACAGCTGGACCCACCTAAGATCTGAGAGGAAGCGAGCCTATTGGATACCACATTCTGAACATAATTACAAATATATAACATTTAAAGAGAGGTGAACAAACCACACGAAGTCGAGTTTTTAAGAAAAGCCTCTGTTACATAGGCTCTGAGAGTGGTCCTGTGTGAGGGGACACCATAGAGACGTTAACAGGGCCGAGACAGTGGAGGATAATCTGAGAGTTAGTTGAATCAAAGACACCTATCAAAGACACCTGACACTGAATTTTCACAGTGGGGATTGGTGCGGTCTGTAGGGGCTATGGGCTAGGGTGACAGTGGGTTCTTAGTGAAGCACGGTACCTGGTGAAGCCCTATTGGAAGAAAAACCTTGTTCTGAAAAGTGTTCAATGATTTTAAATGTGCTAGCCAGGTATGCCCTGGGTGACTCTATGGTGAGTGTTTTTGTTTTGGGACCACTAATTAGGCAATAGTTTGATAATGGTATGGGTTTCCCTGTTCATATAGAAGGGGTTTGAAATCCAAAAACAGCGCTAACCGGTTTTCCTCGTCTGTCTCATTCCCCTCTGTGTCTTCTGCTTCTGTTTTCTGTGAAAGTGATACGAGAGTGTGTGAGGGTAGAAACAAGTGTTCAGCTTAAATGTGGATAATAAGATAAAGACATTTGCTAAATAAGATTGAAATTTGGATAATATGTTTTGATATGACTTTGTCTTGGGGTTCCGTACATCACTGCCCATCGTATAATATCACAGGTGGTATTGAGAGCGGGATGTTATTTTAGATAGTAGCAGCAAGTCTATAGTTTCTGGGAGGCTAGAGAACCATCTAGGATCCTATGACCGGGCGAGGCAGTGTCAGGGAAACTTCAAATTCTTTTCAGCTGGGAGAATGTTTGCTGAGCCAATGGATTGGTTGATGTGAATACCTAAGAATTTCTAACGTTCTATATGGATTCTGTGAATATATGAAAACATGATGAATTTTACGTGTGTGTAATCGATTACTAGAGATTTGATAAAATAATAATTGGACTAATATTAATATACTAACTTGTGCACCCAGACGTACGTGTTAACGTCGTGGTTCCGTATGGAAAAAGGAATCAGGCGCAGGAGGAATTTCCCGTGTGAGGATCTTTTAATAGTATCACCAGTCCAAACAATAACACTCTAGCGAATAAAAGTACTCACACGAAAATACAAAACAAACCGGGCGCAACAAGCAAACCGGTACATACAGGAACCAAAATAACATATCCCTCAGTGAACGAAACAAGGAACGTAACACAGAGAACAAACGGTAACATCAAACAATCACGCACAATGGGAAGAAGGGAAGGAAGGAATATATACAGGTGCGTGATTGGGAGAAATAAACAACAGGTGCGACAATTAGACAAAACCTAAACAACTAAGGGGAGCGATGATGGTCAGAAAACCGGTGACGTCCACCGCCGAACAACGCCCGAACAAGAAGAGGGACCGACTTCGGTGGAAGTCGTGACAGTACCCCCCCCTTGACGCGCGGCTCCAGCGGCGCGCCGACACCGGCCTCGGGGACGACCCGGAGGGCGAGGCGCAGGACTATCCGGCCGGGGACGATGAAACTCCTGCAGCATTTCAGGGTCCAAGATATCGCGTAGCGGAACCCAGCACCTCTCCTCCGGACCGTACCCCTCCCACTCCACAAGATACTGAAGGCCCCTCGCCCGACGTCTCGAATCCAGAATGCAGTGGACGGAGTACGCCGGGCCCCCCCTCGATGTCCAGAGGGGGCGGAGGAACCTTCCTCACCTCAGAATCATGGAGCGGTCCAACCACCACCGGCCTGAGGAGAGACACATGGAACGAGGGGTTAATTTTATAATCAGGAGGAAGCTGTAACCTGTAACACACCTCGTTCAATCTCCTCAGGACTTTAAATGGCCCCACAAACCGCGGACCCATCTTCCGGCATGGCAGGCGGAGGGGCAGGTTTTGGGTCTAGCCTTCTGGCGCAGCGCGGCCTGTTGGAGGTGCCCATGGGTGGCCTCCCAGGTCTCCCTCTCACGCTTAAACCAATCGTCCACCGCAGGAGCCTCGGTCTGACTCTGAGGCCATGGTGCCAGAACCGGCTGGTACCCCAACACCACCTGGAAGGGGGGAGAGGTTAGTGGAGGAGTGGTGAAGCGAGTTCTGTGCCATCTCTGCCCAGGGTAAGAACGACGCCCACTCCTCCGGCCGATCCTGGCAATAAGACCACAGAAACCTGCCCACATCCTGATTCACTCTCTCCACCTGGCCGTTACTCTCCGGGTGATAACCCGAGGTAAGGCTGACCGAGACCCCCAAATGCTCCATGAACGATTTCCAGACCCTGGATGTGAACTGGGGACCTCGATCAGACACTATATCCTCGGGTACCCCGTAGTTCCGGAAAACGTGGTTAAAGAGAGCCTCCGCAGTCTGTAGGGCCGTAGGGAGTCCGGGAAGGGGAATGAGATGACAGGCGTTAAAAAAACGATCCACAACGACCATGGTCGGGGTGTTCCCCTGAGAAGGAGGAAAATCAGTTAGAAAATCCACTGATAAATGTGACCACGGCCGTTGTGGAATGGGTAAGGGATTTAGCTTACCTCTGGGTAGGTGTCAAGGGGCCTTACACTGTGCGCACACCGAGCAGGAGGAAACGTAAACCCTCACGTCCTTTGCCAAGGTAGGCCACCAATACTTCTCAGTCAGGCAGCGCACTGTCCGACCGATCCCAGGATGACCAGAGGAAGGTGACGTGTGGACCCAATAGAGCAGCTGGTCACGGACATCAGCTGGAACGTACAGACGCCCGGCGGGACACTGGGGAAGAGTGGGCTCTGTACGTGACGCCCGCCAGCTCCCACAAAACCGGTGCCACCAGGCAGGAAGCCGGAAGTATGGGAGTCTGCTCCATGGGCCGCTCCTCTGGGTCATAAAGCCGGGACAGCGCGTCTGCCTTCTGGTTCTGAGAACCTGGTCTGTAAGACATAGTGAGCATAAAGCGAGTAAAGAACATGGCCCACCTTGCCTGGCCGGATTCAATCTCCTCGCTGCCCGGATGTACTCCAGGTTCACGATGGTCAGTCCAGATGAGAAAAGGGTGTTTAGCCCCCTCAAGCCAATGTCTCCACGCCTTCAGGGCCCCGACCACAGCCAACAACTCCCGGTCCCCCCACATCATAGTTCCGCTCCGCCTGACTGAGCTTCTTAGAAAAAAAAGCACAGGGGCGAAGCTTTGGTGGGTTGCCCGAGCGCTGGGAGAGCACGGCTCCTATCCCAGCCTCGGACGCGTCCACCTCTACTATGAATGCCAATGAAGGATCCGGATGAGCCAGCACGGGAGCCGAAGTAAACAACGCCTTTAGTTGCTCAAACGGCCTGTCCGCCTCAACTGACCACTGCACCGGACCCCCCTTCAGCAGTGACGTAATGGGAGCTGCCACCTGGCCAAAGCCCCGGATAAATCTCCGGTAATAATTGGCAAACCCTAAAAATCGCTGAACCTCTTTTACCGTAGTGGGGAGTCGGCCAATTACGCAAGGCAGAAATGCGGTCACTCTCCATCTCCACCCCAGACGTGGAAATGCGATACCCTAGAAAAGAGACGGTCTGCTGGAAAAACAAGCATTTCTCAGCCTTTGTGTACAAATCATGCACCAACAATCTTTCAAGTACCTTGCGCACCAAAGACACATGCTCGGCCCGTGTAGCAGAGTATATCAGAATGTCATCGATATACACCCCTACACCCTGCCCATGCAGGTCCCGGAAAATCTCATCAACAAAGGATTGGAACACTGCGGGAGCATTCATCAGCCCGTACGGCATGACCAGGTATTCATAATGGCCTGACGTAGTGCTAAACGCTGTCTTCCACTCGTCTCCCTCACGGATATGCACCAGATAGTATGCGCTCCTGAGATTCAGTTTTGTGAAGAAGCGCGCCCCGTGCATTAATTCAACAGCCGTAGCGATAAGCGGCAGTGGGTAACTGTACCTTACCGTGATCTTATTTAGACCTCAATAATCAATGCACGGGCGCAAACCTCCATCCTTTTTCTTCACAAAAAAGAAGCTCACGGAGGCGGGGGAAATGGAAGGCCGAATGTACCCCTGACCCAGGGATTCAGAGATATATGTCTCCATAGCCTCCTTCTCCGCTTGAGACAGGGGATACACGTGACTCCTAGGAGGTACAGCGTCTACCAAGAGATTTATGGCACAATCCCCCCGTCGATGGGGTGGTAACTGAGTCGCCTTCTTTTTACAGAAGGCGAGAGCCAAATCGGCATATTCAGAGGGGATGTGCACGGTGGGGACCTGGTCTGGACTTCGGCGGAAGTCGTGACAGTACGTCAGGGTTGGGGAAAATAATAAATAAACGTTTTCTGAGTTTATCCTTTTTATGGATCATATGTGATGTTCCTTTCCGGCCTTCAGTATGAGGTACCATGGACCTGAATTTACAGCAGAGTAGGAACACGAAGAGCTGGTTAAGGTAATTTTATTTCCAGGTACCCGTTCTAATGATCTCACGTTTTGACCTTGACACCATTGCAGCTACTTATACCCTCTTAAGGAAAATAACTTCAGGTATACTAGAAATGTACATTGGTTTGTGAGAATCTGCATGTCGTTTCTGCCATGGATTCCCTTTCTAGCTAATTGATGGGATCTAGCGTGCCACCCAGCTTCGGTGTTTATTTCTAATATATTCTCTGTCCACATTTTTTACAAAGCTCAGCTGACCCAGACACTTTATTTACTAGGGAGTAAAAGGGACATTTGAGGTAAAAAAAAATACATTTTTAAATGACCCTTGTAAATAATTGAAAAATCAGTGGCTGTTATTTTGAGTTATGTTCAAGGATGCAGCTCAGATATGACTCAAAGGCTTACATCATTGCCCGGCCGGCTGGGCCGGTGGCGTCAATCTATGGGTCGTAGAAATTCTAGGCCAGCATGTCTTTGTTTTTCTATTGGAGATTGGAATTGCGTTTTGCTAGACAGATAGATATGAAGCTCTTAGTCATGAATCTTAAAAAATAATATTTGGACAGGTAGAAAAACACTACAAAGTATATTTACAATCCTTAGGAACGGGCAATCTATGAAAGGCTCAAAAGGTGTCGTGGAAATTCATGTATACTGAGAGAGACTTGGACAATAATTCAAACAATCAATTTTCATTTGACATCGATTAATTATTGCAATAATGAAGCTGGTCGACCGCACACTCTGAAGTGTGTGCTGCCGAGACCTTAACCTTACAGAATAATCCTGGTTCTTATATAGCTGACACAAAAAATGCTTAGTCATGGCTGGTTCTACCCCTCCCATGCAGATTGGGGGACATCATAAGCCACCTCGAGTTCATCTTGTGGTTATTAAAAAAATATATATATATTTTACTAGGCAAGTCAGTTAAGAACAAATTCTTATTTTCAATGATGGCCTAGGAACAGTGGGTTAACTGCCTGTTCAGGAGCAGAACGACAGATTTGTACCTTGTCAGCTCAGGGATTTGAACTTGCAACTCTTCGGTTACTAGTCCAACACTCTAACCACTAGGCTACCCTGCACCCCCACACCTGATGTTATTTTAACCCCCAACCTGGCTTAGTTTCCCAAATACAAGGATGATTAGAAACAATGAGGGATTTTGTTCTACCCCTATCTCTATCTCGGGTCACACCCACCACATCTTGTCTATGCAGGCTGTAAATCAATTGTCAGCTCAAGCTATCTCTAGTGACCATACGCTCAGATTAGCTGCAGGGAGCTAGAGTACAGACCATAAAAACATGGGATTAGTAGAACAGAAATGTCTTACTATTTAATTGTTAGTTATTAATATCAAACAAATCAGGTAAATACGTAAGGCAGGGAGGCTCAGACTCCAGAGAAAATGGAATCTTCAGTGGAGAGAAGAAACAAATGTAATTTCTTATTGAATATCTTCATGTTTATGACTCACATTCATTGTATTTGTACAGCATGTACATATATTTACATAAATTAGCTGTTTGATTGAATAATAAAGTAACGAGGACATTGTATTTCTAAAACAATGTGTTTGTTTGTTTTGGTTCAGTTATTTTCCTCTATCATGTTTGCAGCCATATTCTAAGGCATAGATGTGACACAAAATCACATAGATGATCTGATGTATGTAGTAGTCACTCATTTCCATGGTCATGTCAATGCCACACATTTGGCACGTCAAGACCCGTAACATACTACAACCATAGACTAACGCAAATGCCTTTCATCGACATGTCAGAATATGCAAACCACTACCGTTTGAAAGCGCTCTGAAATACAACCTCTGATATCAGCCAATTTAAATGTATAGAGCGCAGCGCCTCCATCTCGCTCCACATGAGCTTTCATAGCGAAATCATCAGAAGAGTTCCCTCATGTGCCATCATAAGATGCCCATGCCGACCGCTGAGCGTGGCGTTCCACGACTCCACATTGGTAGACTAATGAAGGAAAGGATTTGATTCAAACATTTGGACCCTGATGCGGCACAAAGAGGGTCCCCCATTCAGCGCACTTAACACCCACGGGTCGCTAAGCTGAATGAAGTGGGCGTCCCGGTGCTATCCCCGTTCACAAAGGTGAGTTAAATAAATCACTGTCTGAGTCCCAAATGGCACCCTATTCCTTACACAGTGCACTACTTTTGACCAGATCTAGTCAGCCCTGCTCAAAAGGAGTGTATTATATAGGGAATAGGGTGCCATTCGGGACGCAGACATAGTAATGCATTCACCAGGGCGCTTCCTTCCCCTATTCCCTCGGTCCCCTCCTCTCTCCACACTCGCAATGACGCCAGTCGTTAAAAATTCATTTGACGGTGTTTGTGTGTCAGCACCTCGCAGATGTCTCCCCTGATAGCTGGCTGTGCAGTGGGGGTAAGGTTTACCTTGGCCTGGGGGGAATGTAGAGATCAGTGTGTGTAGTAGTCTAGCAGGGCGACTCTGTGGCATTGCTACAAAATGGGGTTAAGGAGATATAAAATGTCATAGAATATGGCTAGTACCCAAACAATATCAGACACCGCCTTATGCTCCACAGGAAGTGAATGTGAGCAAAGGAAGAAAGTTATGTAAGTTATGCAAGGTATATATTGTATTATTACTGTGATCTGTTTCACGAAGATTATAGTGCAATAAAGAGGAATACATGATATTGACCCATCTAAGGATCTACGATAATCATTATCATATTTCCCAGCATGCTCTACTGCATGTAGATATGTGTGAATTGTTTTTAATAGCTGTGTTTCTGTATGTATGTACATTAATTGATTAATCTGGTAAAAGATAATACAAAGAAAAAATCAACTGTTATTTTGTATTTTTTTTGTACTATCGTCTTTGAAATGCAAGAGAAAGGCCATATTGTATTACTATAGCCCAGGTACAATTTAGATTTTGGCCACTAGATGGCAGCAGTGTATGTGCAAAGTTTTACACTGATCCAATGAACCATTACATTTCTGTTCAAAATGTTGTATCAAGACTGCCCAAATATGCCTAATTTGTTTATTAATAACTTTCCATGTTCAAAATTGTGCACTCTCCTCAAACAATAGCATGGTATTCTTTCACTGTAATTACTACTGTAAATTGGACAGTGCAGTGAGATTAACAAGAATTTAAGCTTTCTGCCAATATCAGATATGTCTATGTCCTGGGAAATGTTCTTGTTACTTACAACCTCATGCTAATCGCATTAGCCTATGTTAGCTCAACCGTCCTGTGGAAGGGACACCGATCCCGAATAAGTTATTAAAGTAACCAGGGATTTCATGTGTACAGTGGCAAGTAAAAGTATTTGAACCCTTTTGAATTACCTGGACTTCTGCATAAATTGGTCATAAAATGTTATCTGATCTTCATCTAAGTCACAACAATAGACAAACACAGTCTGCTTAAACTAATAACACACAAACAATTATGTTTTCACGTCTTTATTGAACACACCGTGTAAACATTCACAGGGTGGAAAAACTATGTGAACCCTTGGTTTTAATAACTGGTTGACCCTACTTTGGCAGCAATAATCTCAACCAAACGTTTTCTGGAGTTGTGGCTCAGACCTGGTCTACGGTCAGGAGGAACTTTGGACGATTCCTCTTTACAAAATTGTTTCAGTTCAGCAATATTCTTGGGAAGTCTGGTGTGAACCGCTCTCTTGAGGTTAATTCACAGCATCTCAATCGGGTTGAGGTCAGGACACTCCAGAAGGCGTATTTTCTTCTGTTGAAGCAATTCTGTTGTTGATTTACTTCTGGGTTTTGGGTCGTTGTCCTGTTGCATCACCCAACGTCTGTTGAGCTTCAATTGTCGGACAAATGGCCCTACATTGTCCTGCAAAATGTCTTGATAAACTTGGGAATTCATTTTTCCGTCGATGATAGCAAGCTGTCCAGGCCCTGAGGCAGCAAAGCAGCTCCAAACCATGATGCTCCCTTTACCATACTTTACAGTTGGGATGAGGTTTGGATGGTGCTGTGCCTTTTTATCTCCACACATAGTGGTGTGTGTTCCTTCCAAACCACTCAACTTTACTTTCATCTGTCCACAAAATATTTTGCTAGTAGCGCTGTGGAACATCCAGATGCTCTTTTGCTAACTTCAAACATTCAGCAATGTTTTTTTTTGGACAGCAGTGGCCTCTTCCGTGGTGTCCTCCGAGGAACACCATTCTTGTTTAGTGTTTTACGTATCGTAGACTCGTCAACAGAGATGTTAGCATGTTCCAGAGATTTCTTTGTCTTTAGCTGACACTCTAAGATTCTTCTTAACCTCATTAAGCATTCTGCACTGTGATCTTGCAGTCATCTTTGCAGTACGGCCACTCCTAGGGAGAGTAGCAACAGTGCTGAACTTTCTCCATTTAAAGACAATTTGTCTTACCGTGGACTGATGAACATCAAGACCTTTAGAGAAACTTTTGTAACTCTTTCCAGCTTTATGCAGGTCAACAATTCTTAATCTTGGGTCTTCTGAGATCTCTTTTGTTTGAGGCATGGTTCACATCAGGCAATGCTTCTTGTGAATAGAAAACTAACATTTTATGTGTGTTTTTTATAGGGCAGGACAGCAATTAGCTTTTGGAGAAGTCATTAGCCTAGGGGTTCAAATACTTTTTCCAACCTACACTGTGAATGTTTAAGTGATGTATTCAATATAGACAAGAAAAGTACAATAATGTCTGTTATTCGTTTAAGCAGACTATGTTTGTCTGTTGTTGTGACTTAGATGAAGATCAGATCAAATTTTATGACCAATTTATCAAGAAATCCAGTTCATTCCAAAGGGTTCACATACTTTTTCTTGTCATTGTATGTACAATCGTGGACAAAAGTTTTGAATGACACAAATATAAATTTCCACAAAGTTTGCTGCTTCAGTGTCTTTAGATATTTTTGTCAGATGTTACTATGGAATACAGAAGTATAATTACAAGCGTTACATAACTGTCAAAGGCTTATATTGACAATTACATGAAGTTGATGCAAAGAGTCAATATTTGCAGTGTTGACCCTTCTTTTTCAAGACCTCTGCAATCTGCCCTGGCATACTGTCAATAAACTTCTGGGCCACACCCTGACTGATGGCAGCCCATTCTTGCATAATCAATGCTTGGAGTTTGTCAGAATTTGTGGGTTTTTGTTTGTCCACCTGCCTTTTGAGGATTGACCACAAGTTCTCAATGGGATTAAGGTCTGTGGAGTTTCCTGGCCATGGACCCAAAATATCAATGTTTTGTTACCTGAGCCACTTAGTTATCACTTTTGCCATATGGCAAGGTGCTCCATCATGCTGGAAATGGCATTGTTTGTCACCAAACTGTTCCTGGATGGTTGGGAGAAGTTGCTCTTGGAGGATGTGTTGGCACCATTTTTTATTCATTGCTGTGTTCTTAGGAAAAATTGTGAGTGGAGACGGTCCTGGCGCTTGCTGGACTTTCTTGGGTGCCCTGAAGCCTTCTTCACAACAATTGAACCGCTCTCCTTGAAGTTCTTGATAATCCGATAAATGGTTGATTTAGGTGCAATCTTACTGGCAGCAATATCCTTGCCTGTGAAGCCCTTTTTGTGCAAAGAAATGATGACGGCACGTGTTTCCTTGCAGGTAACCATGGCTGACAGAGGAAGAACAATGATTCCAAGCACCACCCTCCTTTTGAAGCTTCCAGTCTGTTATTTGAACTCAATCAGCAAGACAGAGTGATCTCCAGCCTTGTCCTCATCAACACTCACACCTGTGATAACGAGAGAATCACTGACATGATGTCAGCTGGTCTTTTTGTGGCAGGGCTGAAATGCAGTGGAAATGTTTTTGGGGGATTCAGTTCATTTGCATGGCAAAGAGGGAGTTTGCAATTAATTGCAATTCATCTGATCACTCTTCATGACATTCTGGAGTATATGCAAATTGCCATCATACAAACTGAGGCAGCAGACTTTGTGACAATTAATATTTGTGTAATTCTCAAAACCTTTGGCCACGACTGTATATAGGGCAGCAGCCTCTAAGGTGCAGGGTTGAGTAACCGGGTGGTTGCCAGCTACTGCTATTTAACTACTCCCGACACTACCCGGTGAAATGCAAAATCCAAAAGTTGAATTATTAAACATTCATCAATATACAAGTGTTGCATAGTCATCAAAAGCTCTGCTTCTTGGCAATATCACAGCGTTGTCAGGTTTCAAAAAGGCTTTTTGGCGAAAGCACAACATTTGATTGTTTTAGGGTAGCACCTCCAATTTTTTTTCATTAGCATTAATCCATAAACCATCGCGGTTCACACAAAACACATTTCACAGCAAAAACAAATCCCTTACCTTTTGAAGAACTTCTGCTGAGGGCTTCCCAAGTGTCCAACGAAGACATCCAATGGTTCTTTTGTTAGAAAAAGTCATTTATTATATCCATAAATCTCAGTTTGGTTGGCGCATTATGTTCATAAAATACAGCGTCCACTCGCCCATTGAACCGTGAAGAGAACGCGTTCAACCTATACCTATACACTTGTCCAAGAACAATCAAACATCATTGATAATTTATCCTTAGGAACACTTATGTATACTTACTATAATATTTAAGCTTTGATGCACTTGTACTGACCTTGCCTTCTGGATGGTTGCGGGGTGAACAGGCCGTGGCTCGGGTGGTTGATGTCCTTGATGATCTTTTTGGCCTTTCTGTGGCATCGGGTGCTATAGGTGTCCTGGTGGGCAGACAGTGTGCCCCTGGTGATGCGTTGGGCAGACCGTACAACCCTCTGTAGAGCCCTGCGGTCACGTAAACAGAGTTCACTCTCATAACAGCCACGTTGTAGTAATTCTCTTCCCTTCGCTTGTGGACTTGAATGCACATCAAATCAGCTGTTTGTGACCAAGTTATGCAGTAATGTTTGTGTACAGTCAGTAAGCAGTTACACTGGCCAGTTACACTGGCTTTCATTAGGCTTAGCTAGCTAGTTGCATTTGCTAGCTAAGTAAGTGAAACTGAAAGTATTTTATGAAATCTCTCTCTTTACGCATAGGAATATTCCTCTAATTTTTAGCACTAATTAGTTGATTTTAAAATACTCTTTAATATTATTTAGGGCTATTTTGTCGGTCGAGCAAGCAGGCAGGCGAGAGAAGCAAGACCCAAAAGCCCCTGTGGGCTTTGTCCCAAGCAGAACGTCAGGTTGATAAATTGAGATTTTAAACTTGCCCACCAACTTACAGTTGCAATATGCAGAAATCTCTCCACCATTTCATGCTTGCTAAAATTCGAGTAGATCGTCTAATTTCAGTTTCTGTGACAAAACAAACAGTCATTGTGTTGAGAATCATTGTGACAACGAAACCACTGTGAAATATATTTTCCATAACCAAACATATTGTATTTTCAGATTTTTTAAGCTGGTGTACAAAAACGAGTAGTAAAAGTAAAAGAAGCAAAAACAAAAGTTAAGAACATTGACCAGATCGAACACTTCTTAGACTTCCTTTCAATGAGAATGAGAGATCTATAACTCACATTTCTATGTGAATTTGGTTGTGTCGACCAAAAGTTGCAGCTTTGTCTGGTAATATCGAATGGAGACACGTTATGCTTGCGAGCCGGCTCTCGGCCGACAAACAGCAGCTCGGGTCAGAGCAGCCGACGCAGCAGAGCGGAGGTGGTGGTGGCGGAGAGAGCTGGGACACTGCCGACAAGAGAGAGTGAGTAATCGGCTTAGCGGTGTGGTAGAATTTCTATAGGAAGAGAGACTGCAGAACCTTTGAAACAACTTGATTATAAGATTTGCAAAAATGAAGCAATGAACCATCACCAAGAATAGTTCAGAATTGAAAGCTCAATGAACAGAGCTATCTCTCTCCTTTTATAGAAAGCACATCCTTTTATCTTTTTGACAGTTAGCAGATGTGCAGAAAACAAAATCTGGTTGGATTTGAGTTCTGAGTTCTGTTATACTCACATACATTATTTTAACAGTTTTAGAAACTTCAGAGTGTTTTCTATCCAATTCTACCAATCATATGCATATCCTGGGCCTGAGTAACAGGCAGTTTAATTTGGGCACATCAGCCAGCCAAAATTCAGGATACTGCCCCCAATCCCTAAGAAGTTAAGTAAAAAAGAGCATAGTATGACTAATTAAACAGTATAGTATGTAATGAATATCAATTTCCTCCACATCTCCCTTTTGAGACTAGTCTCAACCTAATAGGAAATTACTTACAAGTATTTTCATCAAACAAGCATTAACATGAGGAAAAAGAGGGAAAGGGAAAGACTTTCTTACACTTACTACATTACAATTGTAAACGACCTACGTTGTCATTGAGTTTCAAACCTTCACATGGTGCAGTTCATTCTCAGAAGGGGGAAAGGAACATATGAATTTAAACATCAGTACATACTTCATCACCACACACAAGGCAATCGCTTCGTTGAGACTGTCCATATTGCCACAGGGTCACCATGATGGTAGGCCCTTAACTCTACCTTGAGAGCACCATTTACAGTACTCATGCCGTGAGCATGGCCTATGGCCATGCTGCACCATTAACTCAATGTTTTTACCTTGGTGTTTATAGATTATCATCTTCTTCATCAGACATGTAATCAGGCACAGGAAATAAATCAGGTAAATAGGGGTTTGAGGCGTCTCCATCAGGGGTCAGTAAAGGCATGGCAATAATAGTCTCAACGGCTTTGCTGCACAATTTCTTAACACAAGTTACAATAAGCATTATTGTAAAAACATAACTAAGCCATAAATCAACCAATTAAATATTGTAGCTCCCATAAGACCAAAAAATTACTGAACCCATCCAAACAGATTCCAATCGTTGTTTGGTTGGTGATCGTTTGCGAGATCACCGCAAAGCTTTTTTAGATGTTCCACTACAATAGTCAAGTTACACTCACCCCGGGGTATGAACGTACAGCAATGGTCACCTAGAATTTGGCACACTCTTATGCGAACATTCTGTCTCTAATACATGCCGCGTATGTACTCATCCCCCGGCTACAAAAAGAATACAGTACCAGTCAAACGTTTGGACACACATATTCATTCCAGGGTTTATCTTTATTTTCACTATTTTCTACATTGCAGAGTAATAGCAAAGACATCAAAACTATGAAATAACACATATGGAATCATGTAATAACCAAAAAAGTGTTAAACAATGTCACAATCTCCGTGAGGGACAGACCAAGGCGCAGCGATGTATACATCCTTTATTGAACGAACGTAACTGGGTCAAAACAACAAAACGTATGAAGATCGTAACAATGAACATAACACGTAACAACGAAGCTATGTACAAACAATAACCCACCAACCCCTCTGAAAACTACAAACATATATATGGTTCCCAATTAGAGGTAACGACACACAGCTGCCTCTAATTGGGAACCATTACCCCAACATAGAAATGCAACACTTAGAACAAAAAAACCCTACACCAAAAAGAAACTAAACACGCCAGCCTATAAATATCAGGCCTGAACGTGACAGTGCCCCCCAAAGGCGCTGACTCCGACCGTGCCAAAGGTCCATTGGGGGGGTCTTCGGGTGGGCCTCCTTGTCCCAGGTGGCGGCTCCGGTGCCGGCCGTGCTGGCTCGAGGTCCCACACCGGAGGCCCTGGGCTATTTGCCGGAACAGTTTGTTTAGGACTGGGGACCTTCTCTTGAGGTTCTGGACTGGGGACCTTCTCTGGAGGTTCCGGACTGTCGGCGTGCACTGGGACTCTGGTGCGGGGAGCAGGAACGGGCCATACTGGGCTCATGACGCGCACTGGGACTCTGGTGCGGGGAGCAGGAACGGGCCGTGCTGGGTTCACGGCGCGCACAGGGATCCTGGAGAGCGTGGAACAGGGACAGGACGTGCTGGGTCCATGACGGGCACAGGGATCCTGGAGCGTGGAGCAGGGACAGGACATGCTGGGTCCACGACGGGCACAGGGATCCTGGAGCGTGGAGCAGGGACAGGACGTGCAGGACTCTCTAAGCGCACAGGGGGCCTGGTGCGTGGAACCGGAACAGGACGTGCTGGACTCTCTAAGTGCACAGGGGGCCTGGTGAGCGGGGCCGGAACAGGACGTGCTGGACTCTCTAAGCACACAGGGGGCCTGGTGCGCGGAGCCAGAACAGGACGTGCTGGACTCTCTAAGCGCACAGGGGGCCTGGTGCGCGGAGCCAGAACAGGACGTGCTGGATTCTCTAAGCGCACAGGGGGCCTGGTGAGCGGGGCCGAACAGGGCGTGCTGGACTCTCTAAGCACACAGGGGGCCTGGTGCGCGAGCCAGAACAGGACGTGCTGGACTCTCTAAGCGCACAGGGGGCCTGGTGCGCGGAGCCAGAACAGGACGTGCTGGACTCTCTAAGCGCACAGGAGACCTGGTGCGTGGAGCCGGTATTTCTCTCCCCGGCTGTTCACTCACTCTTGCCTCATGGATGATGGGAATGTCACGCACTGGGCTGTGGATGCGAACCGGAGACCCCACACGCAGAACCGGTGCAGGATATCTCGGTCCCAGAAGGTGTACTGGAGACCTCGCTCGCAGAGCCGGCACCACTCCTCCAGGTTGCACACTCACCCTAGCCCGACAGATGAGTGGAGATGGAATTTCACGCACTGGAGACACCGTGCGCAAAACTGTATAGCACGGTGTCTTAACAGTGCGACACTCCCTCCGACGCTCCCTCCAGAGAGCACGAGGAGTTAGCTCAGGAGTCCATCCTGAACCAGCCAAACTCCCCGTGTGCCCCCCCAAAAAAAGTTTTTTGGGGCTGCCTTTCGGGCTTCCTAGCCAGGCGAGTCCCAACATACTTTTCTCTCTCCGGGTTCCATACTCCGTACAAATCCTCGTAACTGCTCTGCTCAGCCCCCGCTACTTTTTTCTCCATGGGGTGACGATGCTCCGCCGTCTTCTCCCAAGGTCCCTTAACAGCCAAAATCTCATCCCATGTCCAGGACCCCTTTCCATCCAAAATCTCCTCCCAAGTCCAGAACTCCCAAGTCCGAATTGCTGCAAAGAAACCACTACTAAAGGACACAGAGACTTGCTTGGGCCAAGAAACACGAGCAATGGACATAAGCCTGATGGAAATCTATCCTTTGGTCTGATGAGTCCAAATTTGAGATGTTTGGTTCCAACCGCCATGTCTTTGTGAGATGCAGAGTAGGTGATCTCCGCATGTGTGGTTCCCACCGTGAAGCATGGATGAGGAGGTGTGATGGTGTGGGGTTCCTTTGCTGGTGACACTGTCTGTGACTTATTTAGAATTCAAGGCACACTTAACCAGCATGGCTACCACAGCATTCTGCAGCTATACGCCATCCCATGTGGTTTACTCTTAGTGGGACTATATTTTGTTTTTCAACAGGACAATGATCCAACACACTTCCAGGCTGTCAAAAAGAAAGGAGGACCAAGGCACTACATATAATTAATTAAAATGCCTCATTTGTATGGCATGTTCAATGAAAACAAAGTTTAAAAACTCTGACGCGTTTCGGCTGCATGGCCTTCGTCAGGGAGTACAAAAAAATGATAGTACAATGTCCTCTTTTGAATAGCTTTTTCCAATCAGTGGTTACAGCATTCATTGGACAACACCTAGTAGCAATACTATACACATTAAAAAGTGAAATACTGCAAATATGTTATCAAAATGCAACTCCAAGCTAGAAGCCTCAGAACCCCTAGAAAGGTAGTTCCAACCTTGAATAGGACTGGGCAAAGTGCCAAGAATAGGAGAGCCATCTATTCCATTGTACCGTAAAACACAGCAAACATGGACAACAACAGTCTAAACATAGCTGAGGGCAGTAGAGCACAAATGTCCACTAGATGACAGCAAATAGACCTATCACAACCCTACAGAAAGGTGAGAAATCCATAACTTAAATTAAACCAGGGTACTTGGTGGCCTGTAGTTTGTAATTCCAAAAACTTTCCCTTTGGTTTAGCTGTTTAAGATGGTCCCCTTTTCTAATTGAGGCCGGAGTATGATCAATGCCCATAGCTTGTAGGGAGGCAGGGTTACCAATGTGTGAAAACTTGTAGTGCCTTTCCATGAGGTAGTCTTCATTGCCTACCCATATGGTGTACTTGTGTTCCGCTAAGCGGTCTTGAGGGCGTCTCTTTGTCCGTACAATGTAGAACACCTTGCACTGTGGACATTCCAATCTGTAGATGACATGAGGGGTTTTGCAGTTAATGAAATGCTTGATACTCCTTTTTAGAAGCTGTGTCAACAAACACAGTTTTCTCCAGGCCTTGCCATCTGTGTAGTCTATTTAATCTCTTCTATATTTTATTAGCTTGTCTTGCATCAATATCAGAGTGAATGTGTCTATTTTCTCTTTCAAAATCTCATCAAATTGTGCTTTGTTAGAATTGTCACTGTGTTCTGTGATTTTTCTTTTTACTTCTTCAATTTTGGTTTGGAATTCTTGTCTCTCCTTTTTAGCTTCCTCTATTAGAAGCAGCATTAAGTCAAAATAACACTTGTTCAGAATAGCCTCCCATCTCTAAATTCAGTTTTACCTTGCGCTCCATTAGCTGAAAACTTAATAATGCAGAGTCCTCTGGGGATTAGGCATTTCCTCCAATAGTCAGACAAGGTGATAGAATTGAAGTCAAGTTTGGTGCCTTTCTCCATAACCTTTCTCCAAGGTGTTGCAAGTCTCTGTAAGCCTTGTTCAAGTTCGTTCCAGTATTCTCTGTGGCTGTCATCTCATCTAGCAATGAGGTAGTGGTAATAATCCTTTAACCCTCTTCATGGGAATAGGAAAATTGTGTAGCCTCCAAGCTGTGTAAAGGCTATTTGACCAAGAAGGAGAGTGATGGAGTGCTGAATCAGATGACCTGGCCTCCAAAATCACCCGACCTCAACCCAATTGAGATGGTTTGGGATTAGTTGGACCGCAGTGAAGAAAAAGAAGATAGTGCTCAGCATATGTGGGAACTCTTTCAAGACTGTTGGAAAAGCATTCCAGGTGAAGCTGGTTGAGAGAATGCCAAGAGTGTGCAAAGATGTCATCAAGGCAAAGGGTGGCTACTTTGAAGAATCTAAAATCTAAAATGTATTTTGTTTAACAGTTTTTTGGTTACTACATTTGTGTTATTTCATAGTTTAATAGTTTAATGTTAATTATAGAATGTAGAAAATAGTAAAAATAAACCCTGGAATAAATAGGTGTGTTCAAACTTTTGACTGGTACAGTATATAATGACGAAGCTGAAGTTAAACGCATGTGAGCAACAGTGGGTCTCTAAACTGGCCCCCTTAGACTTTGACTTGAAGTACATCCCCAGGCCCCAGAATGTCCCAGCAGACCTGCTTAGTCGACAGCCATTCGCCAGGGTAGGAAGGCAAGTGAGTTCCAAAGTATGGAGCAGAGCATATGACTTCAGAGCATCCAGAAAGCATTAAAACTGTCAGTCAACATCCAAAGAGACGAGATCCTGGCTCAAGTCTCTCCTGAAGGAGTGAAAGCAGATTTGGAATCCTGTCTTGGGTGGGATGTGAGTGTGCCAGTGCGTAGCTAACAATTAGCCCCGTATTCTGCCAGCATTCTTCAGAATGAAGGGATCTTCCAGTAATTATTCTGACACGATACGAAGAAAACAGAAGGCGGACCAGGTGCTGGCCTGGGTGGCATACTTCGTTGAGAGGAGAAAGAGACCTTCGTGGAGAGAGAGAGCTCATGAGACTGCCCAAGTGTTGAGAACACTGAAGCATTGGGAGGAAATCGAAATCAAGGACTGGATTCTCTACCGAAGATCTAAGGACAGAGTTGGCAAGAAGAGGCACCAGCTGGTAGTGCCAGACTCCCTTAAAGCCATTGTTCTGAGGGGAAACCACGATGGCGCCGGCCACGCCTCACAAGTCCTCAACTGGCAGCTTCATTAAATAGTATCCGCAAAACACCAGTCTCAACGTCAACAGTGAAGAGGCGATTCCGGGATGCTGGCCGGAGTCGCTTCTTCACTGTTGACTTTGAGACTGGTGTTGTGCGGATACTATGTAATGAAGCTGCCAGTTGAGGACTTGTGAGGCATCTGTTTCTCAAACTAGACACTCTAATGTACTTATTCTCTTGCTCAGTTGTGCACTGGGGCCTCCCACTCCTCATTCTATTCTGGTTAGAGCCAGTTTGCGCTGTTCTGTGAAGGGAGTAGTACACAGCATTGTACGACATCTTCAGTTTCTTGGCAATTTCTCGCAAAGAATAGCCTTCATTTCTCAGAACAAGAATAGACTGACGAGTTTCAGAAGAAAGGGCTTTGTTTCTGGCCATTTCGAGCCTGTAATCAAACCCACAAATGCTGATGCTCCAGATACTCAACTAGTCTAAAGAAGGCCAGTTTTATTGCTTCTTTAATCAGCATGACAGTTTTCAGCTGTGCTAACATAATTGCAAAAGGGTTTTCTAATGATCAATTATCCTTTTAAAATGATAAACTTGGTTAGCTAACACAACGTGCCATTGGAACACAGGAGTGATGGTTGCTGATAATGGGCCTCTGTATGCCTATGTAGATATTCCATAAAACATGTGCCGTTTCCAGCTACAATAGTCATTTACAACATTAACAATGTCTACACTGTATTTCTGATCGATTTGATGTTATTTTAATGGACAAAACATTTGCTTTTCTTTCACAAACAAGGACATTTCGAAGTGACCCCAAACTTTTGAACGGTAGTGTACATAAAAGCCCAAAAAGACAGCTGTGGTGTCACTCTTAATTTCTTGGTTCTTCTGTGGTACATATAAAGACCGCTACAATAACGAAGAGATTAAATCCAGTTTCATTTGATATTTATTGGACATGAAAATATGGCATATTAATTGTTATGCATTTGAGTGTCGTATAATTAATTGTATACCATTTGAATTTCAGATCACCCCAAAGCTTCAGGGATCTGTCATAGACATATGACAGCAATCATGTTACCTCTATAAAATTAAAAACAGCAAGCACTGTGTATTTAAATGTCCACTTTTACACTATTATGATAGCTATCACTGCACTGTGAGTATAATTGAAATTGGATTATCAGAAACTATTAACCATATATTATTTATAAGGCCTTGCTATTTAATTCTATTCAAAAATACATGAAAAAATACACAATCACTCAGGCAGAGAAAGAGAAAACATTTGCTGATTAATTGCTGCCTTAATATTATCTACCATAACACCTTTCTCGCTCTCTCTTGGCTCTCTTTCTCTTGTCTCTCTCTCTCGCTCTACCTCTCAGCTCACCCAGCTCTATCTCTATCTCTCTGTACTCCTTACTCTAAGCCCTCCCTCTCTCAGCTCTCTACCCCTCCATCCCACTCTTTTCTCTCTATACCTCTCAACTATACCTCCCTCTCTCATACCTCTGTCTCTCTCTCCCTGTCTCTCTAGCTCTCTTTGTCCAAGTCCACTTAAATTCAATTCAATTAATTTCAATTCAAGGGCTTTATTGGTATTGGGAAACATATGTTAACATTGCCAAAGCAAGTGAAGTAGATAATAAACAAAAGTGAAATAAACAATCAAAATGAATAGTAAACATTACACTCACAGAAGTTCCAAAAGAATAAAGACATTTCAAATGTCATATTATGTATATATACAGTGTTGTAACGATGTGCAAATAGTGAAAGTGTCACATCCAGGCCTGAGAAGACAGGCTGGAGTGTTTAGTTTTGTTTTTGGTGTAGGGTTTTTTCTGTTCTAGGTTATATATTTCTATGTTGGGGTAATGGTTCCCAATTAGAGGCAGCTGAGTGTCGTTACCTCTAATTGGGAATCATATATATGTTTGTAGTTTTCATTAGGGGTTTGTGGGTTATTGTTTGAGCATAGCTTTGTTTGTGCCATTAGTTATGGGTCAATGTTACGATCTTCGTTTTGTTGTTTTTGTCCCAGTTACGTTAGTTAATAAAGAATGTATACTGGATTCCTCGCTGCGCCTTGGTCTGTCCGTTCCGAAGATCGTGACAGAATAACCCACCATGAAAAGACCAAGCAGCGAGAGAACCGGGAGTACTGGACCTGGGAGGAGGAATTATTTAGAGACGGACACTGGCCTGGAGAGTATCGCCGGCCAAGAGAGGACCTGGAATCAGCGGCGGCGGAGCGGCGCATGTGTGAGGCATTATACGGAGCATGGAACCCGGATAAAGAAAAGTATGTTGGGACTCGCCTGGCTAGGAAGCCCGAAAGGCAGCCCCAAAACTTTTTTGGGGGGGCACACGAGGAGGTTGGCCGGTTCAGGAGGGAATCCTGAGCCAACTCCTCGTGCTCTTTGGATGGAGCGTTGGAGGGTGCGTCGTACTGAGCAGACACCGTGCTATGCTGTTGTGCACACGGTATCTCCACTGCGCATGCATAGGCCGGTGCGCGAAATTCCAGCGCCACTCATCTGTCGGGCTAGGGTGAGTGTGCAGCCTGGAGGAGTGGTGCAGGCTCTGCGCACCAGGTCTCCAGCGCGCCGGTTGGGACCAAAATATCCTGCGCCGGCTCTGCGTGTGGTGTCTCCTGTTCACGCGCACAGCCCGGTGCACGACATTCCAGCTCCTCATCGGTGAAGCCAGGATGAGTAAACAACCTGGGAGAGGGGTGTCGGCTATACGCATCAGGTCTCCTGTGCGTGTTGTGGATCCAGTACGTCCTTTCCCTGTTCCACGCTCCAGGATCCCTGTTCGTGTAGTGGATCCAGCACGACCAGTTCCTGTTCCGCACTCCAGGATTCCTGTTCGTGTTGTGGATCCAGCACGACCAGTTCCTGTTCCACGCTCCAGGATCCCTGTTCGTGTAGTGGATCCAGCACGACCAGTTCCTGTTCCGCACTCCAGGATTCCTGTTCGTGTTGTGGATCCAGCACGACCAGTTCCTGTTCCACGCTCCAGGATCCCTGTTCGAGTAGTGGATCCAGCACGACCAGTTCCTGCTCCATGCTCCAGGATTCCTGCTCCCCGCACCAGAGGTCCAGTGCGCGTCATGAGCCCAGTTCGGCCGGTTCCTGCTCCCCGCACCAGAGTTCCAGTGCTCATCATGAGCCCATCACGGCCGGTTCCTGCACCTCGCACCAGAGTTCCGGCTAATAGCCCAGGGCCTCCGGTGCGGGACATCAAGTCAGCACGGCCGGCACCGGAGCCGCCACCTGGGACAAAAAGACCCACTTGGTGTAGGGTTTTTTCTGTTCTAAGTTATATATTTCTATTTTGGGGTAATGGTTCCCAATTAGAGGCAGCTGAGTGTCGTTACCTCTAATTGGGAACCATATATATGTTTGTAGTTTTCATTAGGGGTTTGTGGGTTATTGTTTGAGCATAGCTTTGTTTGTGTCATTAGTTATGTTTCAATGTTACGATCTTCGTTTTCGTTCGTTTTGTTGTTTTTGTCCCAAATAAAAAATAAATAAACATAAAAATTGGTTGTATTTACAATGGTGTTTGTTCTTCACTGGTTGCCCTTTTCTTGTGGCAACAGGTCACAAATCTTGCTGCTGTGATGGCACACTGTGGTATTTCACTGGGTTTGTTTTCAAAATCTTTTCAAATATTTGGCACGAGGTTAGGAAGTGCAGCTCAGTTTCCAACTCATTTTGTGGGCAGTGTGCACATAGCCCGTCTTCTCTTGAGAGCCAGGTCTGCCTACAGCGACCTTTCTCAATAGCAAGGCTATTCTCACTGAGACTGTACATAGTCAAAGCTTTCCTTAAGTTTGGGTCAGTCAGTCAGGTATTCTGCAAATGTGTACTCTCTGTTTAGGGCCAAGTAGCATTCTAGTTTACTATTTTTTTGTAAATTTTTTCCAATGTGTCAAGTAATACTTTTTGATTTTCTCATGATTTGGTTGGGTCTAATTGTGTTGCTGTCCTGGGGCTCTGTGTGGTCTGTGTTTGTGAACAGAGCCCCAGGACCAGATTGCTTAAAGGACTTCTCCAGGTTCATCTCTCTGTAGTTGATGGCTTTGTTATGGAAGGTTTGGGAATCGCTTCATTTTAGGTGGTTGTAGAATTTAACCTCTTACGGAGCAGTGGGGCGTCCCGACACTACCCGGTGAAATGTAAAGCGCCAACATCAAAATCCAAAAGTTGAATTATTAAAAATTCATCAATATAAGTGTTTCATAGCCATCAAAAGCTCTGACTCTTGGCAATCTCACAGCGTTGTCAGATTTCAAAAAGGCTTTACCGCGAAAGCACAACATTTGATTGAGGGTAGCACCTCTAATATTTACACATTAGTATAAATCCATAACCCAACCCGGGTCTCACAAAACGCATAAAATCGATAATATAAAATCGATTACCTTTGAACTTCTGCTGAGGGCTTCCCAAGTGTCCAACGAAGACAATCCATGCTTCTTTGGTTAGAAAAAGTATTTTATCATATCCATAAATCTCAGTTTGGTTGGTGCGTTATGTTCATAAAATCCACCGTCGAGTCGCCCATAGAACCGTGAAGAGAACACGTTCAAATTATACCTATCATATTTCTACAAACCAATCAAACAATTTTTAATGTTTCCTTAGGTATTCTTTTATGTATTTTTACTAGAATATTTCAATCGGATTGTAGCCTGAACGATAAGAAAGGGAAAAAACAGTGGAGCGCGCACTCGGTTGCACGCCTGCAAAAGCTTGTTGACATCTGAGCTCCCTGGACCATATTCTCTCCCTATCCGTTCTGGTCAGGGCTAACGTTTCCTGGTTTTGTATAGAGACTGTTGACATCTAGTGGAAGCCATAGGCACTGAAATCTCGGAGCTGCTTGCCTTTGAAATAAATAGGGGAGACTCAAACAGAGCCAATGTGACAAAAAGCAGTAATTCCCGGATGGATTTTTCTCGGGTTTCGCCTGCTATATCTGTTCTGTTACACTCACAGACATTATGTTAATACTTTTAGAAACTTCAGTGTTTCCTATCCAATAGTACTAATTATGTGCATATCCTATTTTCTGGGCCTGAGTGGGAGGCATTTTACCTTGGGCACGCCAGACTCTCCAAAACCGTCCCCTAGAGAGCCGCTCCCGACACTACCCGGTGAAATATAAGGCGCCAAATTCAAAATCCAAAAGTTGAATTATTAAACATTCATCAATATACTAGTGTTGCATAGTCATCAAAAGCTCGGATTCTTGAGGATAGCACCTACAATATTTTACCATTAGCATCATTTCATAAACCATCTCGGTTCACACAAAACCCATTTCACAGCAAAAAAAAATCCCTTACCTTTTGAAGAACCTCTGCTGAGAGCTTCCCAAGTGTCCACACCGCCGCGCGCGAGCCTGTGAACGCGCATGTTTACATCCTGTGACTAGTTTGAAATTCTTCTTCTATTACCATCCAGAGCAACCTAACATCACCAAACACTGTCTAGAGACTGTTGACATCCAGTGGAAGCAATAGGTACTGCAATCTTACTCCAATATATGGACGTTTTCAATAGGGAGGGGTTCAAAATAAGGCAATGTGTCAAAAAACCTTTTCCAGGACAGAAATTCCTCTGTTTTTTTGCCTGCTATTTCAGTTCTGTTATACTCACAGACAACATTTTAACTGTTCTAGAAACTTCAGAGTGTTTCCTATCCAATAGTACTAATTATGTGCATATCCTAGTTTCTGGGCCTGAGTGGCAGGCCTTTTACTGAATGATCTGAATATAGGATTTACAGGGACTCTCCACAACTATATTCAATGTGCGGGGCAAAATTGAGGCTATGATTAAGAAGTTGGAGCTGTTCTCTGTCTGCATTAACAAGGACAACACACAGGTCTTTCCATCATTGTATGATTTTTTTTTGTGTGCAAATGAACTCAAGCTTACGGACAATGTCAAATGTGATATAGCGAAGCACCTGAGTGAGTTGGGTGCGCAATTACGCAGGTACTGTTGCTAGAGGGGGTATGCAGTTGAAGGTTGAAAGTTTGAAGAGGTACGGGAATATAAAAAGTTTGGGAACCACTGCTCTAGGGCAACGATGTCTAGATGGAATTTGTATTTGTGGTCCTGGCGACAGGACCTTTTTTGGAAGATGTTTTTTTAATTTTTGTCTTACTGAGATTTACTGTCAGGGCCCAGGTCTGGCAGAATCTGTGCAGAAGATCTAGGTGCTGCTGTAGGCCCTCCTTAGTTGGGGACAGAAACACCAGGTCATCAGCAAACAGTAGACATTTGACTTCAGATTCTAGTAGGGTGAGGCAGACTTTTCTAGTGCCCTCGCCAATTTGTTTATATATATGTTGAAGAGGGTGGAGCTTAAGCTGCATCCCTGTCTCACCCCACGGCCCTGTGGAAAGTAATGTGTGTGTTTTTTGCCAATTTTAATGTTTGTGCACATGGATTTTATAATGTTGAATGTTTTTCCCCCAACATCACTTTCCATCAATTTGTATAGTAGACCCTCATGCCAAATTGAGTCAAAGGCTTTTTTGAAACCAACAAAGCATGAGAAGGCTTTGCCTTTGTTTTGGTTTGTTTGTTTGTCAATTAGGGTGTGCAGGGTGAATATCTGGTCTGTTGTATGGTAATTTGGTAAAAAGCCAATTTGACATTTGCTCAGTACATTGTTTTTTATTGTCTGTATATTTTATAATTTCATTGAGGATACCATCAACACCACAGGCCTTTTTGGGTTGGAGGGTTTGTATTTTGTCCTGTAGTTCATTGAATGTAATTGTAGAATCCAGTGGGTTCTGGAAGTCTTTAATAGTTGATTCTGTTTGTTCTTTGTTATAGGGCCAAAAAGATTGGAGAAGTGGTTTACCCATATCCATTTTGGATAGATAACTCTTCGTGATGTTTTTTTTTTGTGTGTTTTCCAATTTTCCCAGAAGTGGTTAGAGTCTATGGATTCTTCAATTACATTGTGTATGTCTGTATTGTTTAAGTGATTCACCATAGTGAAGGCGTAGACTCAGGTTTTCTGGGTCTCTATGTTTTTGGTTGGATATGTTTCTCAATTTCTTTCTTAGGCTTTTGTGGGCAGAATTCTTCATCAAACCATTTATCTTTGGTTTTCTGTTTGACATTTTTAGATTTGGTAGGGAAGCTGAGGTCAAATATACTGTTGAGAATTTATACTGCCAAGTTTACACCTTTGCTATTAACGTTTTGTCTATGAAGTTGTCTAAAAGGGATTGAATTTGTTGTTGCCTAATTGTTTTTTGGTAGGTTTCTACACTACATTCCTTCCATCTATAGCATTTCTTAATATTATTCAGTTCCTTTGGCTTTGACGACTCGTGATTGGGTATTTCTCTGTTCAAGTAGGCAGTGATTTTTCTGTGATCTGATAGGGGTGTCAGTGGGCTGACTGTGAACACTCTGAGACTCTGGGCTGAGGTCAGTGACAAAGTAGTCTACAGTACTAATGCCAATAGATGAGCTATAGGTGTACCTACCATAGGAGTCCCCTCGAAACCTACCATTGACTATGTACATACCCAGCGTGCGACAGAGCTGAAGGAGTTGTGACCCGTTTTTTATGGTTATGTTGTAGTTGTGCCTTGGGGGGAATATGGGGGAGGGAATGCTGTCACCTCTAGGAAGGTGTTCGTCCCCCTGTGTACTGAGGGTGTCAGGTTCTTTTCTGGTTCTGGGATTTAGGTCGCCACAGACTAATACATGTCCCTGGGCCTGGAAATTATTGATTTACCCCTCCAGGATGGAGAATCTGTCTTCATTAACTTCTCTGGGAGCAGTGCATGAGGTGACCGTTTTGGAGAGCCTGGCGTGCCCAAAGTAAAATGCCTCCCATTTAGGCCCAGAAAATAGGATATGCATATATTTAGTACCATTGGATAGGAAACACTCTGACTTTTCCGAAACTGTTAACCATTTGTCTGTGAGTGAATCAGAACGCATATAGCAGGCAAAATTTCTGTCCTGGGAAAAGTGATTTTGACACATTGCTCATTTGGGAACCCCTCCCTATTGAAAATGACCATATATAGGCATATGAATGCAGTACAGGTCGCTTCCTTGTGATGTCACCAGCCTCGAGATGGTGTTTTCTTCCATTTTGGGTGAGTTATCCCAGAGAAAGCAGCGAAACCATGAGGTCCCCTCTTCATGAAAACTGTTCACATTCTTGTGCGCCTTGCGAGAAGTCACGCCGTGTCTTATTTATCGTCTTTAGCGTTCAGTTTATATTCGGCTGATTTATAATAGTAAATATACGTAAAAGGGTTCCTAAGGATACATTTAAAACTATGTTTGATTGTTTTTGGGTATAATGTTTATAGGTATAATTTGTTTATAGGTATAATTTGAACGAGTTCGCGCCGCGTTTCAATGGAGTAGTGGAAGCTGTCGTTTCTGATTATAACGCGCGAACCAAATGGAGGATTTATGGATAAAAAGGCGTTACTTTTTCTAACAAAGAACCATGGATTGTCTTCGTTGGACACTTAGGATGACCTCAGCAGAAGTTCTTCAACAGGTAATTGATTTGTTTTCGCTGTGAAATGTGTTATGTGTGTGCCATGATGGCTAATCGATACATGGCTATTGGAAAATATGTGAGGTGCTAGCCTCAAACAAATGAATGTGCTGCTTTCGGCGTAAAGCCTTTTTGAAATCTGACAACGCTGTGATATTGCCAAGAAACAGAGCTTTTGATGAGTATGGAACACTTGTATATTGGTGGATGTTTAATAATTCAACTTTCGGATTTTGAATTTGGCGCTTTACATTGTCGCTGGTAGTGTCGGGATGAGCCCGCTAGCGACCCACTGCTCCTTGACTCGTTAAAGTATGGGGATTCTAGTGGGGGGATATAGGTAGCACACAGGAGGACATTTTTCTCTGTTAAGATTATTTACTTTTGAATTTCTAGCCAAAAGTAAAATTCCTGTTTTGATTAATAGCGTGAGTTAGGTCTGCTATATACCAAATTAGCATACCCCCTGCGTTTCTTCCCTGTTTCACACCTGGTATGTCACACCCTGATCTGTTTTACCTGTCTTTGTGCTTGTCTCCACCCCCACCAGGTGTCTCCCATCTCCCCTCATTATCCACTGTGTATTTATACCTGTGTTCTCTGTTTGTCTGTTGACAGTTTTTGTCCGTCAAGCCTACCAGTGGTTTTTCCCTTGCTCCTGTCTTTTCTATAGTTCCTGTTTTCTAGTTTTCCCGATTTTGACCATTCTGCCTGCCCTGACCCTGAGACTGCCTGCCGTTCTGTACCTTTTGGACTTTGATCTGGATTACTGACATCTGCCTGCCATTGACCTGTCATTTTGCCTGCCTCCTGTTCTAGTAATAAACTTTTGTTACTTCGACACTGTCTGCATCTGGGTCTTCCCTAAAACGTGATATGGTAGTTTGGTGGATGGCACTACCGGCTCTTTGTAACCCAAAATAAAATGTTATTGGTCACATGCACATGGTTAGCAGATGTTATTGCGAGTGTAGCGAAATATACCATGTTTCTTGTAGGATGACAATGTCTGTATTTCTTTGGTGAAGTCCAGGTTCCTGCTCTTTAGGCCAAAGGCAGATGACCTCAGGCCTTGGATATTTCAGGATGAGATGGTGAAGGCTTTGTGGTCCATAAAGTGTCCAATGTTGTTGGTCGTGTGGTTTGGCCTCAGGCCAGTAAGTGTGAGCAGAGCCTGCTGAGCATCTGGTACATGCCATTGGCTTGGGCTAGTGTAAGAGTGGGGGTTGGGCCTGTTTGCCTAATCACGACCTGGGTGCATGTGTGACTTCCATGTTGAGGCCCTCTTTGCGGGAGTGGGGAGCATGGGGTGGGCAGGAGGGGCATAGGTCTGATCTGAGGGGGCCTAAATGGGGTGTGGGCATGGTTGACTTGAGGGGGTGTTGATTGGTTGGGGTGGGGAAGTGGCTGGTGTTTCTGTGGTCTCGATGTAGGTCCTCTCGGCGTGGGTCCTCTATGTGTAGGTCCGGGAGAGTTCTTGCTGATCTGTTGCTCCTTTGTGAAGTGTTGGGGATGCGTTTGAGGGCGATGTCCTTTAGGGTCCGGGCGAAGGTGGGCACTGCTGCCTTATATAGGTGGCCTTGTTCGTAAAGGTTGTTCAAGTCCAGGGTGGAGTGGTGGGCCAGGTAAACATTTGGTTTTGAGGCACAGTAACAGGAAAGGCTTGCATTTACCCGCTGTATGGTAGCAGAGGTGGAAGTCTATGAGTCCAGACTGAAATTCCTCCCATGTCTCTGACCCATTGATATTACAGAAAAACCACAATTTCCATTTAAGTTAGTACTCGATTGACCTCTCATCCTCTGCATTGTTTATTTATCTTACACTCCCCCCTAGATCATCTTTTTAGAAAACATGAAAAAACATGAACAAATAGACAGTATAAAAAACATTAACAGTAAGCATAAAATCATTCACATTAAACACATTGCAATTCTATAAAACTCAAAGGGCATATTGTACTTGCTGTTACAATAAGAAATAGATTCCAAACAAAGTTATAGAAAATAAGTATTAACAGGTGTAATGATGATGTCCCTACCACATCCTGTATTAGGAGGAAACTCACAAAAAATTATTTTCTACAAAACAATAATATTAGAAATGGTGTTCTGACAGTCTGCCGGTAGTGAGGAATTCTTCTTCTGTTCCACTGGTTGATAAGGACTTTTCTAGTGAACACTTCACCGGTGATCTTGTATCATTTCAAGTACAGGCCTTGGGTCAAGGGTTATTGCTTCAGCTTCAGACGATAAATTATTATAAACTGTAACGAAAGAAACAAAAAAGTTAAAGTCACATGTCCTGGTTTTAAGAGAAATTGATATTTCACAAAGTAAGCATGTCCTGATTTTCAGGAAAAAGTTTGACATTTCACCTAGATATCCCTAATATGATGACTGCGGTGACTGCATCTTACTATGCTTCTTTACCATCACCCACTGTTCTGGTACTACGTCATGCCCCCCCTCGGGAGGTATTCCCCCATGTCTCTTTTACTTGTCTGTCTATAATTCCCCATGTGCTTTAATTTTCTAAATTGCAACTTGTCCAGGTAACTGGAGATAATTCAGTATTCACCTCTGGTCCATTCTTCACAGTAACTCCCAGTGATGTCATGAATCCTCTGTTTTTCCATATTTTTCCAAAATCATGGGTAACGCTGAAAGCATACCTTGAGTCTGTCTAAATATTAGCTGTTTTTCCTTCAGCCTATTTACACGCTTCTGTTAAAGCCACCAATTCTGCCACCTGTGCTGATGATCCTGCAGGTATTGTGCCTGTCACTATCACATTGTCCATTGTAGTAACTGCCCAGCCTGCCTTCCTCACGCCCCCCTTTGTTCTCTGTCACACGCCATCCACCTCACCCTCTCCTCCAGCACTCTGATCCTCCGTTTTTCTCCTGCTCCTGCTCTTTCTCCTGTTGATGTTGTCTCACCACAGTCCACAGTGCAGATATGTCTCTCTCCACCTCCAGCTCTCTGGGTCTGGATGAGGGGGTGTGTTGAGCTGGACGATTTTTTGTGCTGACTGGAGTGTGTTCACCTCCTGTTCCAGCTCCACCAACTGCCTTATCTCCAGCTGGGTGAATTTTTCCTTCATTTCAATGAGAGAATAGTACTCTGTGCTGGGAGGTTGGGTTTGCTCGTCTGTGGGGTTGTTCAATGAAGAGGTCTGGTCTGCTGAGCTATCTCTTTGATAATGTGAAAGTCCAGCTGAAACTGTTTGGGGTTTCCCTGTACCCTTACTGTTCTCAATTTGTACATGTTCACATTTGCTGACTCCTCCTCATTGTCTAATATCCTGAGTTTCCACCCATCGGTAACACCCCCTTAACAGAAGGGTAGTGTGTTAATATAGGACTGTGCCATGCCAGGGGATGGTCTGTGTGGAAGATAAAGTTGCTTATGTTCTCATTTTTATAACAGTCCGCAAAAAGTGTTTCTTGATTTTCCATAAGGAGCTTCATTTTGTACTCTTTTCAGACCTCTGCATGTGATTCTCCTGCCATTGTTGGGCTCAAGGGCTTTGAAACCTTTCACTTCACACATTAGTGCTAATTGAAGCTTGGGAATAATGATCTTTGGTAGTAGTAAGCCTTCCAGATAATATCTGTCCAAAATCCAGTGTGGGTTTGGAGTTTTGATTTGGAGTGAAGGTGGAGGGTAGCATCCTGTATATGTACCTGCCAAAAAATCCAAGTTTGTCTAACTCTAAATCTATTTTTTTAAAACATGCTGAAAAATGTGGGAGCCAATCTGCTCATGACCTCTCTGTGTCTCTCTCTCACTCATTTCTCTCTCTCATCTCGCTTATGCAAAAACCCTGCAGATAATTTATTCAAGGCTCAGCATTTAGCAGTCTTAATGCTGGGCTGATGCTCTTAGGTGAGCCATAATTGTATGAAACTGTAAAAGTGGGTTTTCAGGCATGCAGATAATCACCCACTGTTAGTTAATGCCTGAGAAGGCAGGGATGGATATTGGCAGTATTGGAGGGATGGAGTGAATGGATAAAAAAAGAGGCAAAAAAAAAGCCAAAGCCTTGACTTGCAAGATTCAGCTGTCAACTCGCTCGGTGAGCCAGGTCAGAATTATCGCTTGACCGGTGCAGGGGGATACGGTAACACTCACCACTCATGCCCAATTCTGTCCTCCCTCCTTCCTACCTCACAAAAATCTTACACCCCAGCAGTCCTGGCCTAATGGAAGCTGACAGGATATAAATTAGTTTTTAAAAGAGTTGCCTGGCGGATGGTCATTTTTCTCATTTAGTGGTAAGACGAGCTGACCGAGCCCCCAGCTGTCGGTCTTCCTTCCTGTGGATTAACAGGACGAGAGGCTCAATTCAACACATCAGGCCTTGATTACCATCTTGACGAGGATGCTCCTCTCTCCATTTCCTTACCTCGCTGTGTCTCTCTTTTTTCTCTCCTTCCCTCTCTTTATCTGAAGCAGAGAGAGAAAAAGAGAGAAAGTGAGAGAAAACATGAAACCTAGGGAGGGAGGATTTTGTCAAGGCTTAAAAGTATTGTGTTGCAGGTCTGTTCAGCAACAAATAAAAGCAGCAGCAGCGTGTAGCTACCGTAGCGATGTGCTCTGCTTCGTCCGGGTGCCCCGGTCTGTCTCTCCAACCTGGCTCTCTCTCTCTCTCTCTCTCTCTCTCTCTCGCCTGTCTTTCTCCAGGCTCCAGCTCGGCTGGCTGTGTCAGAAGCTCTCTCCCTCCTCAATACACAGAGCCTATAGGAACAGCCAAACCAGCCTTAATGGACCGGCCTTATCCATATTGCATGTGTTTATGCTAAATACCTGATTAAGGGCTTGATAAGGACACAGGGTTTTTAAGGATAAGGATTATACATAACACAAAAATGTACAATAGCCTTTGGGGTTGATATTAATTCTACCAAGTGATACCAGGTGTTTTTGTGTGCTTCTTTATAATTGCTTTGGTAACTGCAAGCTTGTGATTTATTGTTGTCCAATCTGTCCCTATTTTTGCTGGGTTGAAGGGATGGCCTTAGTTATCCTGAACATGTGAAATTATTTCATACAGGTCATGGCTCCATATACTCCATTTTTTCTGGTTCACAACTACATTTGACCTTCCAATAAAGTCTCCAAGCCAATGTTATTTACCTTCAATCAAGATGACCTTTTCCTCCTTTGAGTTATGAGCATTTCTGAGAACACACACATTTACAATGTTATTGCAGTTAGTGCAGTAACAAACATTCAAAGCCAGCATCATGTCCACGTGCACCAGATGTTTCCAGATGTTTCCTGGGTTCCTGTGAGCTGCATGTATAATGAGAGAAATAGAGAGATTGGTCATTAATGCAGGCTGTTAATTAGTTAGTGGATTTTAATGGAGCCTGAAAGCCCAGCTGACACCAGCATGTCTTCTTCTTCCTTGGGTTGGAGAGGAGAGCCAGAGAGCCTTGATCAAGAGTCAAGAGGATAGCATTGGCCTGGAGCACCAAGCACAGATATGGAGGGATACTGTACAAGACCAGGCAAAGGGTACGATGATAAGAGGTGTTTGTTTAGACAGAGACTGGGTTTTAATCTGAAATTAACAGTTTAGTTGAACAGCTCTATTGCAAAATGTTTAGATTTGTCACAAATTCCAATCTGGTTAAGGAAAACAGACATTCTGATTCAAAGTCCAAGTCTCAGCTATCTTCGCAAAGATCAAAACTGTGAAAGGTAGTCAATAGAATCACATCATACAACACAAAGGATGCCACAACTGTTTAGCACAGCTCTCCTCCTACAATACATCCCTGGTGTATCAGTCAGGAGCTGAGGTAATGTTTAGTCTCTCACTGTCCTAACCTTGACAGATCATTGGACCCAGTGCTCAGAAAACCCAACATTTTAATGGCTAGAAAATATTGCGCAAGCCATATTGCTTATTGATCCCCTTTCGACAAGCGCTGGTTGCACTTTATTAGATTTATATTGTAAACACAGACTTATAATATCATATGTGAATTAGCACTTAAATGTTATCCATCACAGCATCACACAGTTCATATTTTGTGCCATTGGTGCAGTATTGGTACTGCAGCAGACTGCAGAGATTTATGTGAAGGGAGAAGGAGTCTTCCCTGCGAGTTTAGTGTTGGTTATTAAAGCAGAGGCAGGCTGTCTGCTCTGTCTCTCTCCTCTGTAGATGCAGCTTACTGACAGAAACACATCACTGTGCCTCAGGACGGTAACTGGTAAGTCGAAGGCATAACATTACCGTCAACACTGACACACGCAAGGAAACACATACACACATGTACAGTGCCCTTGGCTTTTTCCACATTTCGTTACGTTAGTGTTATTCTAATAATGATTAAATTGTTTTTTTTACACTCATCAATCTACACACAATACCCCATAATGACAAAGCAAAAACAGTTGTATTTTTTTGGGCCAAAGAAAACAAATTTCCTTAAGTTATCAGACCATTTACTCAGCACTTTGTTGAAGCACCATTGGCAGCGATTACTGCCTCGAGTCTTCTTGGGTATGACGCTACAAGCTTAGCATACGTGTATTTGTGGAGTTTCTTCCATTCTTCTCTGTAGATTCTCTCAAGCTCTTTCAGGTTGGATGGAGAACGTTGCTGCACAGCTATTTTCAGGTCTCTCCAGAGATGTTCGATTGGGATCAAGTCCGGGCTCTGCCTGGGCCACTCAAGGACATTCAGAGACTTGTCCCGAAGCCACTTCTGAATTGTCTTGGCTGTGTGCTTAGAGTCGTTGTCCTGTTGAAAGGGTGAACCTTTGCCCCCAGTCTGAGGTCCTGAGCGCTCTGGAGCAGGTGTTTATCAAGGATCTCTTTGTACTTTGCTCCGTTCATCTTTTCCTTGATCCAGACTAGTCTCCCAGTCCCTGCCACTGAAAAACATCCCCACAGCATGATGCTGCCACCACCATGCTTCACCGAGTCTTTAGGTGCCTTTTGGCAAACTCCAAGTGAGCCGTCATGTGCCTTTTACTGAGGAGTGGCTTCTGTCTGGCCAGAGATGGTTGTCCTTCTGGAAGGATCTTCCATCTCCACTGAGGAACTCTAGAGCTCTGTCAGAGTGACCATCAGGTTCATGGTCACCTCCCTGACCAAGGCCCTTCTCCCCTGATTGCTCAGTTTAGCTGGACGGCCAGCTCTAGGAAGAGTCTTGGTGATTCCAAACATCTTCCATACAAGAATGATGGAGGCCACCATATCCTTGGGGAACTTCAATGCTGCAGAAATGTTTTGGTACCCTTCCCCAGATCTGTGCCTCGACACAATCATATCTCGGAGCTCAACAGACAATTCTTTTGACCTCATTGCTTGGTTTTCGCTCTGACATGCACCGTCAACTGTGGGACCATATATAGAGAGGTGTGTGCCTTTCCAAATCATGTCCAATCAATTGAATTTACCACAGGTGGACTCCAATCAAGTTGTAGAAACATCTCAAGGATTAGTGATGGAAATAGGATAAACCTGAGCACAATTTCGAATCTCATAGCAAAGGGGCTGAATACTTATGTACAGTTTAAGTCTGAAGTTTACATACACCTTAGCCAACTACATTTAAACTCAGTTTTTCTCAAATCCTGACATTTAGTCCTAGTAAATATCCCGTCTTAGGTCAGTTAGGATCACCACTTTATTTTAAGAATGTGAAATGTCAGAAAAATAGTAAAGAGAATGATTTATATCAGCTTTTATTTCTTTCATCACATTCCCAGTGGGTCAGATGTTTACATAGACTCCAATTGGTATTTTGTAGCATTGCCTTTCAATTGTTTAACTTGGGTCAAACGTTTCGGGTAGCCTTCCACAAGCTTCCCACAATAAGTTGGGTGAATTTTGGCCCATTCCTCCTGACAGAGCTGGTGTAACTGAGTCAGATTTGTAGGCCTCCTTGCTCTCGCACACTTTTTCAGTTCTGCCCACAAATTTTCTATGGGATTGAGGTCAGGGCTTTGTGATGGCCACTCCAATACCTTGACTTTGTTGTCCTTTAGCCATTTTGCCACAACTTTGGAAGTATGCTTGGGGTCATTTTCCATTTGGAAGACCCATTTGCAACCAAGCTGTAACTTCCTGACTGATGTCTTGAGATGTTGCTTCAATATATCCACATAATTTTCCTTTTTCATGATGCCATCTATTTTGTGAAGTGCACCAGACTATTTTGTGAAGTGCACCAGACCCTCCTGCAGCAAAGCACCCCCACAACATGATGCTGCCACCCCCGTGCTTCACAGTTGGGATGGTGTTCTTTGGCTTGCAAGCGTCTCCCTTTTTCCTCCAAACATAACAATGGTCATTATGGCCAAACAGTTCAATTTTGTTTAATCAGACCAGAGGAAAAAAAAAAAAAAAGCGCAATCTTTCTCCACATGTGCAGTTGCAAACTGTAATCTGGCTCTTTTATGGTGGTTTTGGAGCAGTGGCTTCTTCCTTGCTGAGCGGCCTTTCAGGTTATGTCGATATAGGACTCGTTTTACTGTGGATATAGATACTTTTGTACCTGTTTCCTCCAGCATCTTCACAAGGTCCGTTGCTGTTGTTCTGGGATTGATTTGCACTTTTCGCGACAAAGTACATAATCTCTAGGAGACAGAGTGGTATGACAGCTGTGTGGTCCCATGGTGTTTATACTTGCGTACTATTGTTTGTACAGATGATCGTGGTACCTTCAGGCGTTTGGAAATTGCTCCCAAGCATGAACCAGACTTGTGGAGACCTTGGCTGATTTATTTTGATTTTCCCATGATGTCAAGCAAGAGGCACTGAGTTTGAAGGTAGGCCTTGAAATACATCCACAGGTACGCCTCCAATTGACTCAAATTATGTCAGTTAGCTTCTAAAGCCATGACATAGTTTTCTGGAATTTTCCAAGCTGTTTAAAGGCACAGTCAACTTAGTGTATGTAAACTTCTGACCCACTGGAATTGTGATACAGTGAATTATAAGTGAAATAATCTGTCTGTAAACAATTGTTGAAAAAATACTTGTGTCATGCACAAAGTAGATGTCCTAACCGACTTGCCAAAACTTTAGTTTGTTAACAAGAAATTTGTGGTGTGGTTGAAAACTAGTTTTAATGACTCTAACCTAAGTGTATGTAAACTTCTGACCTGTTTTAGCTTTGTCATTATGGGGCAGTGTGTGTAGAATGTTGAGGATTTTTATTTAATTAATCAATTTTAGAATAAGGCTGTAATGTAACAAAATGTGAAAAAGTCAAGGGGTCTAAATATTTTCCGAAGGCACTGTACAAATACGAACGGATCAACAGCACAGGATTGGGAAATGCAGATATGATACACATATCACTGTAGAGCTACAGTGCCTTGCAAAAGTATTCATCCCCCAATGGCATTTTTCCTATTTTGTTGCATTACAACCTGTAATTTAAATGGATTTGTATTTGTATTTCATGTAATGGACATACACAAAATAGTCAAAATTGGTGAAGTGGTGCGTGCATATGTATTCACCCCCTTTGCTGTGAAGCCCCTAAATAAGATATTGTGTAACCAAATACCTTCAGAAGTCACATAATTAATTAGTTAAATAAAGTCCACCTGTGTACAATCTAAGTGTCACATGATCTATCACATGATCTCAGTATATATATATACACCTGTTCTGAAAGGCCCCAGAGTCTACAAGACCACTAAGGAAAGGGCACCACCAAGCAAGTGGCACCATGAAGAGCAAGGAGCTCTCCAAACAGGTCAGGGACAAAGTGGAGAAGTGGAGAGAACAGATCAGGGTTGGGTTATAAAAAAACATCCAAAATGTTGAACATCCCACGGAGCACCACTAAATCCATTATAAAAAAATTTAAAGAATATGGCACCACAACAAACCTGCCAAGAGAGGGCTGCCCACCAAAACTCATGGACCAGGCAAGGAGGGCATTAATCAGAGAGGAAACAAAGAGACCAAAGATAACCCTGAAGGTGCTGCTAATCTTCACAGCGGAGATTGGCATATCTGTCCATAGGACCACTTTAAGCCGTATACTCCACAGAGCTGGGCTTTACGGAAAAGTGGCCAGAAAAAAAGCCATTGCTTAAAGAAAAAATAAGCAAACACGTTTGGTGTTCGCCAAAAGGCATGTGGGAGACTCTCCAAACATATGGAAGAAGGTACTCTGGTCAGATGAGACTAACATTTAGCTTTTTGGCCATCAAGGAAAACACTGTCTGGCGCAAACCCAACACCTCTCATCACCCCGAGAATACCATCCCTACAGTGAAGCATGGTGGTGGCAGCATCATGCTGTAGGGATGTTGTTCATCGGCAGGGACTGGGAAACTGGTCAGAATTGAAGGAATTATGGATGGAAATAAATACAGGGAAATTATTGAGGGAAACCTGTTTCAGTCTTCCAGAGATTTGAGACTGGGATGGAGGTCCACCTTCCAGCAGGACAATGACCCTAAGCAGACTTCTACAGCAACACTCGAGTGGTTCAAGGGGAAACATTTAAATATATTGGAATGGCCTGCTCAATCCAATTGAGAATCTATGGTATGACTTAAAGATTATTATCGCAAGCTCTCTTTTGTACCTACATGTTCCTTATAGCTCTAGGAGAAACTCCTCATTGTACTTTGCTCTAATGAAATTAAAACTTTTGAGACACGACTCCTCCGAACATCACACCGAACCTCAAGGATACGGGAGAGATTATTGAAATTCAATCAGATGTAATTAAATATTTATAAGTCTTGACAATTGCAGGCTACACGGGCACATCACGCAAACACGCACACAAACAAATGAAAAACACACAGATCCTTTCAGGAAAGTCACTTCTCATTTGCATCTTTACAAAAGTTCTCTGTCAACAACAGCTGTATTAATCTCTAGCTGGTGTTGGTGGAACAGGCTGATCCAGTCAGTCAGGATTAGGAAGGAACGTCAGTCAGCCAGTCAGCCAGCCAGCCAGCCAGCCAGCTAGTCGGACTGGTCCCTGTCAGTCAGTTAATGAAAGTCAGTCAGTTGGACTGAACAGCAGAGAGCCAAGTGTGGATAAGAGAGGTTCAGCATCTGGATCTGAACAGATGTGAATCCGGGCAAGTTGGGGGTTAATCTGGAAGGTGTAGGCCTTCACTTAGAGCCTAACACAAGACCTTTGAAGCCTCTGTGAAGGCTTGGGTTTGTGTCTTTCATGGAATCAGAGCACCTTGGACAGCACCATCTAATGCAGCGGGTGTCTGGTTATGTGGTGCTGTCCAAGTGACTGATATCTCTTTTGATGTGTTTTCACTTGCATTAGATCCGTAGCCCTTTGCAGGGTAACCCTTTGTAAGTTCTTCAACATCATAATCTTGTAGTTCATTACATGTTGACCAGGTGTACTATTCTGCGTATGTACTGTATATTCTTGTATAACTATGGAATCCCTTCCACCATAATACATACACCATAATACATACACACATTGAGTCAGTCAACTTCTACTATTTCGGTCCTTACTGTCACTCTGAGCAAATGCCTTTATCAACTCTGCATCAATACATTCATATTCATATGTTATGTAATCAAATCCCAGCGAGACTGTCTATAAATAATTCGATTTGGTTTACTTATGTATATCAGGTGTTTACCTATTAGATATGTATGAGGAACTTACATGTGGACAATTAGACACTGTAAAGTAGATGGTCTAGAAGAAAATAAAAACAATTTCAGGCTGTCCATTTTTGGCATACAGGACAGAATAATGAAATAAAGGTAATACAAAATAAGATATGATAAATCTTACTTGAATAAATTGGATGACTTTGAATACTAAAGTGTCTATATTAGCAAGGGATGGTTATTTCATGTATTTAATTTATTCTTAAAATATTTAATGATAAAAAAAGTATCTAATGTAAATTATTCTACAACTTTTCCCGCAATGCCTCCCTTCTTCACGTGTCATCATCATTTTCGTCACTCAGGAATGGAGATCAGCATTGTGCGACAAACACAGGCACAAAAATAAAATTAGACATTAGAGAAATTAGTCAGTATTCCACACTTTCACAATGCAATACTGCAGCAAGCAGCAGGTTCCAAAGGCTGCTCATTGACTAAAATGACAAAATCTCTGTCTGTGATGAGTTCAATTCATGTTGTAATGTCATTTTTTCATGTTTGTGATAGATAGTGACTCTCATGTCAGAATTCAATCAATTGCAGATAAAGGGAAACAGCATTGAGGGTTCAGTCAGATTATTTATGCTGTGTCAGAGTTGTTAACCACATTAAAACCATACACTGCAAGACACTCTCACAGACATCTGTAAAATATTACCATTAAATATTTAAAACATATTCTGAGTGAACACAAGTGCATTTTTTCCCTTTATCTGTGATTAGAGGTATGAGGAGAGAAGCTACTTGTCATGAGAACAGAAAGAGAGCAGGACAAACCAGCATTAGAGAGCTTTTTTTTCACGTTCTATGGCTGCCATTTTGTGACCATGTTATTCATGTCGAATAAGATTCTCTACAAAGGTACAACATATAAAACTGTTAAATATATACGTTTTAGGCCTTTCAAAATACATTTAATGAAATATGCCCGCCAGCCACAATTGGAAATTACAGTTTCAATATTCTCTTTTTTGACTCAATGATGATCAGAAGTTTTACTCTTTTACCGTTTTACCAACCATGCTTATTGCAATGTGTCCCAATTTGTAGCTAATGAAAAATGCAAATCAGATTTTTTTTATACACAGATATATGTTTACCTATTTCTCCAGTTTCAAAATACAGTGGTGGGTTTAGTCAGAGAAAAAAATGTTTTAAAGGTAACTCCTTTGATTGTATACGTGTCCCACTAGACTATAGTCTATGTTCGAAATGACATAAAGCCCAACATCTACAGCTATGAGGGCAGTCATTGTGGTGTAGCGAGAAAAACAAGTATCCATTTCTCTTTCCCAATCTGGTCCATCTAGTCTTACAATAAACTGTTATTTTTTCCTCTTTGGTCTATAAAAATATGGAGAGTGCCAAAGGTGTACTACTCCAGCAGAAGTTCTATTCACAGCAGAGCACAAGGCGAGCAGTAGGATCTGGTCCAGTCTGGTCCATCGTCTGGATGGATCCAGTCCAATGTTTGGTCCAGTCCATAGTCTGCTGCTAGGTCAGACACATCAGAGAGCCTCGGGCCTGGTTCACAATAATCCTGTTCTTTGGGACATGTAACTTTGTCCCATTACAGTCTAACAGAAGCAGGTGAGGTTGAAGTAGTGGGAGTCCTCTGTCCACTGAAAATGAATGTAATGGACAGTACAGTAGTCAATCCAAAATGGCTCCATAGTTACCACTCTCTCCCTCTCTGGACAAGGCGCAGCTGGACACCTGACCTCCATGGCACTAGAAGGTTCTGCTCATTTACAAAGCAGACGGACAAAAATAGGAGCAGGCAGAAGGGACATGTTGATCCAATGACAGACAGTTGGTTATCTACAGCGGATGGTCATTGGTTGGTCGGAGCCGCAGACGGGTAGAGCCAGGAGTCAGGGCACAGGAAACTTCTCCAGAGTCAAAGATGAGACCTCGCTCTCGACTTCCCCGAAGTTCCCTCAAACCCTCCAGTATTGGCCGTCGTTGACTGTGTTTAAGAGACCTGTGGATCAATGAGAACACAAGTTCTGTCAGAGTACAGGATAATCAATGCTAGCTAATGACAGAAAATCCTTAAACAATGCCAAGTTGCTAACATTTCAAAACATGCTAAAGAAATCAATGCTTGAGGTAGAAGTTGCCCAGGCCATAACCACAGACAGATCTAGGATTAATCCCAAATCTCAATGTTGACATTGGAGGGGGCGAAGAATACCTTGGACTAGTTGTTAGGGTCAACATCTACCTACTCCGCAATGATTGTCCCTAGAACGTTGTATATTTTACTCCATTGACTTTCACTCCCATTATTCCCCTAATAGATACTGTATACTGTAACTTCTTAAAATGTCTACAACTCTGATAGGAAGTTATGAAGAAATTAGACATTCCCATACTAATTACTGTCAACAACAGTTTGCTCTGGCATCCAAATGTTGTGAATTCTGCTGGAGCATTAAACCCCAAAACATAACAAGTCTTGCAGTGCAGAACTGTAAAACAATTAATCAGCCTCACAGAAGAAATCTGGAGAGAGAAAAGAAATGTGTAGTTCGACGTCACGCCATCTGGCCTATGTGTGGTCTCCAGCCAACTTGATAAAGGCATTGATGCCTTCCAAGATTGCCGGGGCTGCTTAATTTATAATAATGAACTCTTGACAATTACACAGAGTGCAAATTGCCAAGAAAGGGGGCAGGTGTTAGATTAAAACTGGGAAAATCTGGGGATAAAAACACCAGGAACAGAGCAATTAGCAGCTAAATGAACCTGCATCATTTAATAGGATAATGTCACAGTGTAGTTTAGTAAGTGGCTGCAGGGGAGACGGTATGGAGGGAATGACCCAAGATTATCCGGGCTAAGAAGAGGGGCATGTCTCCCACTAATATGGCCAGTGCAGCACCAGCCAACATGGCAATTAGCACCAATAGAAATTCTGAACTGCTGTGTCATTATAGCAGTGACAGTCACGCTGCCCTCCAGTGGTAGAGATTACACTGAGTCTGCATTACATTAACACAGTGAATGGAAAAGGCAACAAAAGTGGTGGTATGTCATGGAAATGAAGCATTCATTTGTTTGTTTGTTAATTTGTTTGTTAGTTCAATTGATGGCTCGTTAATTAATTAATCAATCCATCCACTCATTCAACACAGGCTAATGGAGAAAACATGGCAGCTAGGGGTCGACCGATTAATCGGCTTAATTAGGGCCGATTACAAGTTTTCATAACAATCGGTAATCTGCTTTTTGGACGCCGATTATGGCCGATTACATTGCAATCCACGAGGAGACTGCGTGGCAGGCTGACCACCTGTTACGCGAGTGCAGCATCAAAAGGACCTTGTGGCTGCAAGGAGCCAAGGTAAGTTGCTAGCTAGCATTAAACTTATAAAAAACAATCAAACTACACATGGTTGATGATATTACTAGGTTAACTAGCTTGTCCTGCGTTGCATATAATCAAAGCGGTGCCTGTTAATTTATCATCGAATCACAGCCTGCTTCAACTTCGCCAAACGGGTGATAATTTAACAAAAGCACATTCGTGAAAAAAGTTGCACAAATGTACCTAACCACAAACATCAATGCCTTTCTTAAAATCAATAGACAGAAGTATATATTTTTAAACCTGCATATTTAGTTAATATTGCCTGCTAACATGCATTTCTTTTAACTAGGGAAATTGTGTCACTTCTCTTGTGATCAGTGCAAGCAGTGTCAGGGTATATGCAGCAGTTTGGGCCACCTGGCTCGTTGCAAACTGTTTGAAGACCATTTCTTCCTAACAAAGAACATAATTAATTTGCCAGAATTTTACATAATTATGACATACCATTGAAGGTTGTGCAATGTAACAGCAATATTTAGACTTAGGGTTGCCACCCATTCGATACAATACGTAACGGTTCCGTATTTCACTGAAATAATAAACGTTTTGTTTTAGAAATTATAGTTTAGGGATTTGACCATATTAATTACCAAACGCTCATTTTTTCTGTGTGTTTATTATAATTAAGTCTATGATTTAATATTTGATAGAGCAGTCTGACTGAGTGGTGGTAGTGAGCAGCAGGCTCATAAGCATTCATTCAAACAGCACTTTACTGCGTTTGAAAGCAGACTCACAGCGCTGTTTATGACTTCAAGCCTATCAACTCCCGAGATTAGGCTGGCAATACTAACGTGCCTATTAGAACATCCAATAGTCAAAGGTATATGAAATACAAATGGTATAAAGAGAAATGGTCGACAAGTCATAATTCCTATAATAACTACAACCTAAAACTTCTTAACTGGGAATATTGAAGACTCATGTTAAAAGGAACCACCAGCTTTCATATGCTCTCATGTTCTGAGCAAGGAACTTAAACGTTAGCTTTTTTACATGGCACATATTGCACTTTAACTTTCTTCTCCAACACTGTGTTTTTGCATTATTTAAACCAATTTGGACAGGTTTTATTATTTATTTGAGACTAAATAGATTTTATTTACGTATTATATTACGTTAAAATAAAAGTGTTCATTGTTCAATCAGTATTGTTGTAATTGTCATTATTACAAAAAACAAAAATAATAATAAATAAATAAATAAAAAATAGATATAATTTACACATATATATATATACACACACAGTGGGGGAAAAAAGTATTTAGTCAGCCACCAATTGTGCAAGTTCTCTCACTTAAAAAGATGAGTGAGGCCTGTAATTTTCATCATAGGTACACTTCAACTATGACAGACAAAATGAGGAAAAAAAATCCAGAAAATCACATTGTAGGATTTTTTATGAATTTATTTGCAAATTATGGTGGAAAATAAGTATTTGGTCAATAACAAAAGTTTATCTCAATACTTTGTTATATACCCTTTGTTGGCAATGACAGAGGTCAAACGTTTTCTGTAAGTCTTCACAAGGTTTTCACACACTGTTGCTGGTATTTTGGCCCATTCCTCCATGCAGATCTCCTCTAGAGCAGTAATGTTTTGGGGCTGTCGCTGGGCAACAAGGACTTTCAAAGATTTTCTATGGGGTTGAGATCTGGAGACTGGCTAGGCCACTCCAGGACCTTGAAATGCTTCTTCTGAAGCCACTCCTTCGTTGCCCGAGGCGGTGTGTTTGGGATCATTGTCATGCTGAAAGACCCAGCCACATTTCATCTTCAATGCCCTTGCTGATGGAAGGAGGTTTTCACTCAAAATCTCACGATACATGGCCCCATTCATTCTTTCCTTTACACGGATCAGTCGTCCTGGTCCCTTTGCAGAAAAACAGCCCCAAAGCATGATGTTTCCACCCCCATGCTTCACAGTAGGTATGGTGTTCTTTGGATGCAACTCAGCATTCTTTGTCCTCCAAACACGACGAGTTGAGTTTTTACCAAAAAGTTATATTTTGGTTTCATCTGACATTCTCCCAATCCTCATCTGGATCATCCAAATGCTCTCTAGCAAACTTTAGACGGGCCTGAACATGTACTGGCTTAAGCAGGGGACACGTCTGGCACTGCAGGATTTGAGTCCCTGGCGGCGTAGTGTGTTACTGATGGTAGGCTTTGTTACTTTGGTCCCAGCTCTCTGCAGGTCATTCACTAGGTCCCCCGTGTGGTTCTGGGATTTTTGCTCACCGTTCATGTGATCATTTTGACCCCACGGGGTGAGATCTTGCGTGGAGCCCCAGATCGAGGAAGATTATCAGTGGTCTTGTATGTCTTCCATTTCCTAATAATTGCTCCCACAGTTGATTTCTTCAAACCAAGCTGCTTACCTATTGCAGATTCAGTCTTTCCCAACCTGGTGCAGGTCTACAATTTTGTTTCTGGTGTCCTTTGACAGCTCTTTGGTCTTGGCCATAGTGGAGTTTGGAGTGTGACTGTTTGAGGTTGTGGACAGGTGTCTTTTATACTGATAACAAGTTCAAACAGGTGCCATTAATACAGGTAATGAGTGGAGGATAGAGGAACCTCTTAAAGAAGAAGTTACAGGTCTGTGAGAGCCAGAAATCTTGCTTGTTTGTATGTGACTAAATACTTATTTTCCACCATAATTTGCAAATAAATTCATTAAAAATCCTACAATGTGATTTTCTGGATTTTTTTTCCTTATTTTGTCTGTCATAGTTGAAGTGTACCTATGATGCAAATTACAGGCCTCTCTCATCTTTTTAAGTGAGAGAACTTGCACAATTGGTGGCTGACTAAATACTTTTTTCCCCCACTGTATATATATTTTTTTTTAAATCGTCCGATTAATCGGTATCGGCTCATAATCGGTCATGGCAGCCTAATACAGTAGTGGCAAGGTGTGTCTGTGATATCTCCGGAGAATTTGAATGCAAATTACTTTAAATAGACTGCAGGCAGTGAGTCTGTCTGTGTTGGCTTCCCTTTCTCTTCCACTACAACATCTCTCTCACACTGGCAGTGGTAAAATATAATACTGTAAATCTTGCACACAAATCTGATCTCTATAAAAATGGAAACTGACTATTAATGTGGCAATGTAATATGGGAAATTCTGACCTGTAAATAATATGTATAAGCACAGCATGATTATTGAATAGGTTTACATAGAAAATGTTGTTTCTTAATCTTATAGTGTATCTCCAGGAACAGATTTCTGATGCTTAGGAGAGTACTAAAAGCAATCCTGTTGGCTAAAGAGATATATTCTGCTTTAGCTGCCCAACTTTCAGGGTCACCCAAAACAAGAGCATCAATTTAAAATAACATCAAATCGATCAGAAATACAATGTAGACATTGTTAATGTTGTAAATGACTATTGTAGCTGGAAACGGCAGATTTTTTATGGAATATATACATAGGCATACAGAGGCCCATTATCAGCAACCATCACTCCTGTGTTCCAATGGCACGTTGTGTTAGCTAATCCAAGTTTATCATTTTAAAGGCTAATTGATCGTTAGAAAACCCTTTTGCAATTATGTTAGCACAGCTGAAAACCGTTGTGTTGATATAAGAAGCAGTACCACTGGCCTTCTTTAGACTATTTGAGTATCTGGAGGATCAGAATTTGTGGGTTTGATTACAGCCTCAAAATGTCCAGAAACAAAGAACTTTCTTCTAAAACTCATCAGTCTATTCTTGTTCTGAGAAATGAAGGCTATTCCATGTGAGAAATTGCATGGAATAGATCCCGTACAATGCTGTGTACTACTCCCTTCATAGAACAGCGCAAACTGGCTCTAACCAGAATAGAATGAGGAGTGGGAGGCCCCGGTGCACAACTGAGCGAGAGGACAAGTACACTGGAGTGTCTAGTTTGAGAAACAGACCCCTCACAAGACCTCAACTGGCAGCTTCATTACATAGTACCTGCAAAACACCAGTCTCAACGTCAACAGTGAAGAGGCGACTCCAAGATGCTGGCCTAGGCAGAGGTCCTTTGTCCAGTGTATGGCTTTTTCTATGCAACTCTGCCTCGAAGGACCACATCCCGGAGTTGCCTCTTCACTGTTGACGTTGAGACAAGTGTTTTGTGGTTACTATGTAATGAAGCTGCCGTGTGTGCACTAGTGTGTGGTGTATTGTTCTATCCTCTGTGTGGATACAAGGCTCTCTAATGGGTGTAATACTTTAAAAACAACATATAAGGCATGTCAATATAATGGTACAAAACTCAATGGCTCTTCCTAATGCTATAAACATGGATTATTTGTTGTTGCAAAACTGACTCTGGGGGCCTTTGAGCTCAAGACGTGGAGTTTCTACACTTCCATAGAAATAGAATTGCAACACTGATATACAATATCATATTATTCCAGGGTATCTTAGTGCACACTTGTCAACATCATGCTGCAATACTATTACTCTGCCAGAATCAAAAAAACAACACTGGTTAGGTTAGATGTTTGTTTTCCCATTATGTTTTGATGCCGATTCCTAGGTTGATGGATTCATTCTGTACCTTGCTTTGTGGATAATGCCCAGCATGGTTTAGAGTTGTTCATGTTCATGGACCGGTGGTGGTGGTTGGTGGTGTGGCTGTCTGTCAGGGTCATCAATGCTCTCCTCCGCCATGGTACTGTCAGAGGAATGGAGGATCCACAGGGACTCCAGTCATGTCATAGAGCCTGGAGGGGAAATCACAGAGAGGTTACCACAATTGACCAATAGAATTAGAGCAACACGCCCTAAAGGTCAAACGCCTACTGTGCAGCTACCGTCAAGAATAATACAGTAACACAAAAATTTATGTGAGATCTCTCTACAAGTTTCCCAAACCATAAAATACTTTTCAAAATGGAGGTGATGTGTGTGTGTGTGTGTGTGTGTGTGAGAGTAAGTGTGTGTGTGTGTGTGTGTGTGTGAGAGAGAGTGTTGGTGTCTCCTTCTAGTTAATGGTTTGTAAGTGTGCATGGCTTCTCCATGCAGTCTCAGACTAGGCAGGGAGCTTGGCAGTGGTGGCTAATGGTTTGCAGCGGCTGAGTCTGTTTGCATGGCAGTCGGAGCATCTGTCCTCTCCGCTGTGATTCTGTTAAAGCCTCAACTGGATGTGTTCTGCACGGCATGCCAGCCATGTGTGTGTGTTCTGTCGTAACAGCTGGGCCCAAAGGGATCAATTACACAGCAAGGCAAGGCAGGCTGTATCGTATCAAACCCTGCACTACCAGCACCCCCCCGCAGGGAATCCCTCCAGTACCCACAGCCTACATACAGCCTCTCTAATGAGTTAGCTAGGACTGGGACTATGGATGATCCAAATCCAAGGGATTTGTTACACACTGTTCAACACAGTCATACAGTACAAATACACTCTTAGAAAAAAGAGATAACATTTCTAAGAAGGTAGTGTGTGCAAATAAACAAAAAAATTCAAATCCCATTCAAAGTCATATTTTCCCTAACCTAACTCTAAACCCAAAACGCTAACCATAAAACTAAACCTAACTCCTAAATCTAACCCTTAACCCTAATTCTAACCCTCATTGTAACCCTAAAAAATGATTTTCCCTTGTGAGGTCCAGCGAAATGTCAAATTTTTTCCTTGTTTTACTTTCCTTGTGAGGAACACACACACACACACACACACACATACACGAGGTAACACTCCCATACTCCATTAAGACTGTGGGATCAGGCCTCCCGAGAGGCATCACTACAGACCCGGATTCAATCCCCGGCCGTGTAGAGACTGGGAGAAAAAAAAGACTGTGGGATCACCCTTTCCTCACAATCTCCTCAGTCCTAACACACGGAGTCCTTCACTTCCTTGATTAGCAACTCCTCCACACTACGTCTGCTGCTGTGAAACAGTCCTGATTACAGTGTGGTGTATAATCACAGGCTTTCTCTCAGTGGATGCCTCCGACACCACTCTATTCTGTAGTTAAATACCCCAATCAGGAGCGAACTAATGGATTCACTGATTAAATTCATAATCCGCCACTTAAGAGGCTACCCCTCTATGTATGATATAATCAGTTTGTGTGTATGTGTGCGTTTTAGTTTATTAGGATCTGCATTAGCTACTGCAGCAGCTACTCTTCCTGAGGTCCACATAAAACGTATAAATACATGACAGTTATAGACATAGGTATAGTGTGTGTGTGCGTGTGTGTGGCTACCCCTCCACACATTGTGTGAAGACGAGAAGTAGAAAGTGCCGTTGAGGCCGACAAAGGAAAGTGTGTGTGTCCATTTGTTGTGTTAAAAGTTGTTTTCACTGAGTCAGATGGTTCAATTGACACAAGCCTCACAATTTTTTGGGGAGTCAATGTTTAGTTCTAAATGGAACTTAAATTAGAGAAATTAGTTCTATCACAGGCGATTGTTTTGGTAGAGCTTTGAGGGATAGCTTTTAGCTGAGGAAGTGTAAACATTAATGTGTAGGGCTTGGATATACTGTATACTGCGCTGTTATATTCACCTCAAGAACCTCTGCATGGAGTTCCGAATATGAGAATTCTCTTGAGAAGGCGGTTTTCCGCCAGGAGAATGCAAGATCATGGATTCATCACTTCCTGCCAAGATGAAATGTTCTCCTGAAAACCTCATAATCTAGAGGCGAAAGAAACGCACACCTATTTAGGCAAGGTGCTGGCTAGCGGAGTGGAACACTTAAAATAAAGGAGAGCCGCACACTCTAGGAGCTCAGATGCAAAAATGTTATGTCCAACGTTTCAACAGACAAGCTGTCTTCATCAGGGTATAATGACAAACACTGCGGGGTGACTCATTTATATAGTGTCAAAAGACACACACAGGTGTCTGTAATCATGGCTGGGTGTGGCCTGATATCATTGGTTAATTCTCGTATAATAAAATAGCATACAAAATAAACGGATAGCGTACGATCATATACACAATTTGGCTACATAAGCCTACAAACATTTATAGCAAAATCACAATAATCACAAGAATGGCTTCAGATCAAAGTCTACGTTGAGACCAAAGGGAGCAAGGGTCTTTAAATTAAAGTTCCAGGCAGCTTCTCGTTTTGACAATAAATTGTCGAGGTAGGGAGGGTGACATGTTCGATGCCAATATAACGTAGAGACCCAATCGAGTGGTTTGCTTCCAAAAAGTGGGCCGCAACTGGGTAAGTTGAGTTTTTGCACCAATGGTGCTACGATGCTCCGAGATACGTACTTTTAATTCACGCTTTGTTTTACCCACATCATTTTTACCACAAGGACAAGTTATAAGATAAATAACTGCCTGTGGAGCACATGATAACACCTTTGACTGGGATCTGTTTCCCTGTTTGGGGGTGTTTGAACGATCTACATTTATAAGTGCCATTGCATTGAGCACAGCCATTACACTTGTAGTTTCCATCCAGTAGGGGCGCAAATACACGTTGTGCAGGGATATATTGGGGTGGTAAATCAGAGTTTACCAATTGATCTCTCAGGTTTCTGCCCCGCGAGAATACGACCAAGGGAACGTCTGAAAACACATTACCGATACTATCATCAGATCTTAAAATGTGCCAATATTTGTGAATGATTCCCTTAATTTGTTCACAGCACTTTGAATAGCAGGTAGTTCTTTTTGTGAGACCGACCTTGAAATGGTAATGTCTCATTTTGTTTTGAATTTTCTCAATGGCAATATTAATCTGACCATTTTGTACCCCCTCTCCTTGAATTTTCTTTGCGTCTCAGCCATATTTCTGTTGAAATCTGATTATTTTTTACAAATTCTTTTGATTCGACATAATTGGCTGTAGGGCAAACTGTTTTTCAAGGGAAGTGGGTGACAACTATCAGCCCTCAACAAACTGTTAAGATCAGTAGGTTTCCTGCAAAGATCAGTGTATAGAACATTATCTTCACACAAGATCAGAAGATCAAGAAAACTGATTTGACATGTATCAGATTGCATAGTAAATCTCAGATGCTCGGAATAGGAGTTAAGAAAAGCATGGAACGCCTGGAGCTGTTTTGCATCACTCCTCCATAGAACAAAAATCTCTTGAAAACCTCAGCCTTCTCACAAATGTAAACAGGGGTCCAGAACCATGAAAGACAATGGCCACTACTTGATGTGGTCCAATTTGAAAAATGACTTGAATGTACACTACCATTCAAAAGTTTGGGGTCACTTACAAATGTCCTCGTTTTACATGAAAACATACAGTTGAAGTCAGAAGTTTACATACACCTTAGCCAAATACATTTAAACTCCGTTTTTCACAACTACTGACATTTAATCTTAGTAAACATTCCCTGTCTTAGGTCAGTTAGGATCACCACTGACCTATTCACCACAATGTCATAATAATAGTAATGTCATAATAAATGTCATAATAATAGTAGAAATAATTATTTCTTTCAGCTTGAATTTCTTTCATCTCTTTCCCAGTGGGTCAGAAGTTTACATACACTCAATTAGTACTTGGTAGCATTGCCTTTCAATTGTTTAACTTGGGTTAAACGTTCCGGGTAGCCTTCCACAAGCTTCCCACAATAAGTTGGGTGAATTATGGCCCATTCCTCCTGACAGAGCTGGTGTAACTGAGACAGGTTTGTAGGCCTCCTTGCTCGTACACTCTTTTTCAGTTCTGCCCACACATTTTCTATGGGATTGAGGTCAGGGCTTTGTGATGGCCACTCCTCCAACACCTTGAATTTGTTGTCCTGAAGCCATTTTGCCTCAACTTCGGAAGTTTGCTTGGGGTCATTGTCCATTTGGAAGACTCATTTGCGATCAAGATTTAACTTCCTGACTGATGTCTTGAGATGTTGCTTCAATATATCCACATAATTTTCCTTTTTCATGATGCCATCTATTTTGTGAAGTGCACTAGTCCCTCCTGCAGCAAAGCAGGTGATGCATGATGCTGCCACCCCCGTGCTTCATGGTTGGGATGGTGTTTTTCGGCTTGCAAGCCTACACCTTTTTCCTCCAAACATAACAATGGTCGTTATGGCCAAACAGTTCTATTTTTGTTTCATCAGACCAGAGGACATTTCTCCAAAAAGCACGATCTTTGTCCCCATGTGCAGTTGCAAACCGTAGTCTGGCTTTTTTATGCCGGTTTTGGAGCAGTGGCTTCTTCCTTGCTGACCGGCCTTTCAGGTTATGTCAATGTAGGACTCATTTTTTACTGTGGATATAGATACTTTTGTACTTGTTTCCTCCAGCATCTTCACATGGTCCTTGCTGTTATTCTGGGATTGATTTGCACTTTTCGCACCAAAGTACGTTCATCTCTAGGAGACAGAACGCGTCTCCTTCCTGAGCGGTATGACAGCTGCGTGTTCTCATGGTGTTTATACTTGTGTACTATTGTTTGTATAGATGATCGTGGTACCTTCAGGTGTTTGGAAATTGCTCCCAAGGACGAGCCTGACCTGTGGAGGTCTACAATTTTTTTCTGAGGTCTTGGCTGATTTCTTTTGATTTTCCCATGATGTCAAGCAAAGAGGCACTGACTTTGAAGGTAGGCCTTGAAATACATCCACAGGTACGCCTCCAATTGACTCAAATTATGTAAATTAGCCAATCAGAAGCTTCTAAAGCCATGACATCATTTTCTGGAATTTTCTAAGCTGTTTAAATGCACAGTCAACTTAGTGTATGTAAACTTCTGACTCACTGGAATTGTGATACAGTGAATTATAAGTGAAATAATCTGTCTGTAAACAATTGTTGCAAAAATTACTTGTGTCATGCACAAAGTAGATGTCCTAACCGACTTGCCAAAACTGTTGTTTGTCAACAAGAAATTTGTGGAGTAGTTGAAAAACAAGTTTTAATGACTCTAACCTACATAAGGGACGCGGATGGCATTTGCTGTATGTTTGATGAGAAACTGCATATTGCAAATGTACGCTCCCTTACTAGACGTCCGAAATTGTTTCTAAAATAAGCCCGGCCTTGCCGTCGAGCAGTGCCAAATCTTCCAGGAAGTCATCAAAGCGAACTTTCTCGGACTTTCGATGTCCGTTTAATAAAATAAATTCATTTTTTCATTTTCCGCCCTTCATGTTAATCCCACCAGATGGCGAATGCCTTCATATTGCAAATGTACAAAACATACACCTAATTGACCTGGCTTTTTCTCCTAAACCGAAAACACTTTGAAGACGAAACTTGGTGGGCATGGGTTTGGCCATATGGGCAGTTGGCCCCGAAACAGAATGGTGTCAGGGACTCACGGTTTTTGAGATAAGGCCCATTTTCTGGGATTAAAGGTGAAAAATGGAAATAGAGCACTAATTTGACAGCTTTACGTCAAAGTACATGAACCTACTGTGTAAGGAAAAAAAGAACCAGACATTTATCTCTTTTAATTTTCGATTAATTGTCAAATGTCCAATTCGTAATGTTGAGAAAAATATTTTTTCTAAAAAGTTATAGATCCAGATGCTGCTTGTTCAGACGGATCCGTTAAAGTGGGTTTCGGAGCTCTACGTGATTTCTGTGATTTTCTGTGATTTTCTGAAATCACACACATGCACAGTCAATGGGGAATGACACAGTGAGGGGCTTACAGACACACACTGCCTGCAATAGTTACTTTTGTTCGAACTATTAAAGAACTGTCAGACCTAGAGCTCTGAAACTTTAGAAACCCATTCTAGACCTTTAGTCGATCGTGCACGGTGAGCTACGGGGCTCTAGAAGGTTTTCAGGCCGAGAAACAGCCTCGTACATTTGCAATATTTTCAATTCATTTTTACATCACGAAAATGACAAAATTTCTAAAAGTCCCAGAGTCACAAGGCTAGGTGCATTAGAACCGCCTCGGCCCATAGAGACGGACCCTAACGGTTCTGTCCGATAGCTCATTCAAGGACCCCGTAGCAACGCCCGGAAAACGTGGATTTTCAGCACCAATTAAGGTCGCTGTTCGACTCCAAATGACCTATCGAGCCGAAACTTGAGATTGAGGTCGCCTCAGCTAGGCCGACACATAATGTCGGAACTGGACCCGCAGCTAGAAACGTAACTAGGTGTTTTACATTTTTACTATGATTTAAACAGAATTTTGAGCCTGCCCTGATATATGTGATTGTTGGCTTCTAAATGAGATGGCAAAAGTGGGTTTGGTGTCAGTTTTTATCAGTTTGGTGTCAGAATGATATCTAATTGATTGATTGACGCTGACTTGCTCGTTGACTTTTGTACATTTGCAATATGTTTCAATAGGGCTGAAACATCACCAAAATGACAGACTGAAATCAACACTAAAAAGGGCATCACCATAGTCTCTAGGCCGTGCCGAGTTCAGCGAGGCGCCCCACTTGACTGTAGCTCGCTCTGACCTCATAGACCGTGCAAAAAGTAGGCGCAAAATGAAGCCTGGCCCTAAATGTCAGCTGATTTTTGGGTGACAGCGGCAGACCCGTTTGGGTTAGAAGCACAATTCAACTTCAGGAATGTTCCTAAGGTCCTCCCGATCTGAGCAAGCCTAACCGTGACTGTGTGGCATTAACCTTTAACAGTGAAAACAGGGTATTTACATCAAACCGTTTGCTATGAAATCTCTCCCCATAGGAATACATTGCCTGCTCCCCTAAATTCAACCTGGTGCCTATGTGGGTTATGAATGTCTTACGAACCTGTCTTCGATAGCAATCCATCAGACCACTATGAGGTCTACCTGTGTTGATTCTAAGCTTCCTGGAGCAACCGGAAGTGGTAAAAATCACCCAAAAGGTGTTTTGATATACCCAACCTGCTGTTTGTGAAAAACAGACAATTCAACCCTGTGTAAATCAGTCAGTTCTTAACCTAAAGACTTAAAACTCAGGATTCTGTTAAAGCATACCCCAATGAGGATATGTGTCTACCTACAGCTTCCTGTGACAACCGGAAGTGCTTTAAATAGGGGTCATAGGTGCTGTTTCGAAGGGTTAAAAAGGTCACATCTTTACAAAACTTCATATGTGTGATTAGGCAACCCCAATGAACTGTAAATGAGTCATTTCTCCCATCAGATTGACAAGAAAACCCTCAAACACACACACAAACACAGATATGGGATGGAGTGACACAGTGTGGGGCTTAAAGACACACAGAGCCTGCAATGGCATCACCATAGTCTCTAGGCCTTCCTGAGTTCAACGAGATGCCCCGCTTGACCGTAGCTCACTCGGTCTGACCGCAGCAACCATGCCAAAAAGTAGGCCGAAAATGAAGCCTGGCCCTAAATTTCCAGCTGCTTTTGGGTGACAGCGGCAGAATCGTTTGGGTTAGAAGCACGATTCGACTTCAGGAGGCGTTCCTTAGGACCTCCCGATCTGTGCAAGCCTAACCGTGGCCCTGTGGCATTAACCCTTAACAGTGAAAACAGGGTATTTACATCAAACCGTTTGCTATGACATCTCTCCCCATAGGAATACATTGCCTGCTCGCCTAAATTCAACCTGGTGCCTATGTGGGTTATGAATGTCTTATGAACCTGTCTTTGATGGCAATCCATCAGGCCACTATGAGGTCTACCTGTGTTGATTCTAAGCTTCCTGGAGCAACCGGAAGTGGTTAAATTCACCTAAAGGTGTTTTACAGTACCCAACCTGCTGTTGGTGAAAAACAGACTTTCAAACCTGTGTAAATCAGTCAGTTCTTAACTTACAGACTTAAAACTCAGGATTCTGTAAAAGCCTACCCAAATGAGTATATGTGTGTACCTACAGCTTCCTGTGACAACCGGAAGTGCTTTAAATAGGGGTCATAGGTGCTGTTTCGAAGGGTTAAAAAGGTCACATCTTTCCAAAACTTCACATGTGTGATTAGGCAACCCCAATGAACTGTAAATCAGTCATTTCTCCCATCAGAATCCCTTGAAAAACTCACACATGCCCACAGTCCATGGGGAGTGACATAGTGTGGGGCTTACAGACACACACTGCCTGCAATAGTTACTTTCGTTCGAACTATTAAAGAACCGTGAGACCTAGAGCTCTGAAACTTTAGAACCCTTTTCTAGAGCTTATGTCGATAGTGCACGGTGAGTTATGGAGCTCTAGAAGGTTCACAGGCCGAGAAACAGCCTTGTACATTTGCAATATTTTCAATTAATTTATTATCACGAAAATGACAAAATTTCTAAAAGTCCCAGAGACACAAGGCTAGGTGCATTAGAACCGCCTCGGCCCATAGAGACGGACCCTAACGTTTCTGTCCGATAGCTCATTCAAGGACCCCATAGCAACGCCGGAAGCGTGGATTTTCAGCACCAATTAAGGTCGCTGCTCGGGCTCCGAATTACCTATCGAGCCGAAACTCGGGATTTGGGGTCGCCTCAGATAGGCCGACACATAACGTCGGAACTGGACCCGCAACTAGAACGTAACTAGATGTTTTACGTTTTCAATATAGTGACTTTATGGCAGACCTTTGTCCATTTGCAATAAGTTAAAACCGTCAAGCCCGGCCATCCTGAGATCAACGGGCAGTCAATTGGGCTTTCCTGCAGTATTTTAGAGCTTGTCATATTCGTGATGTTAACAGCCCATTGAAACATATTGCAAATGTACTGTACATTTGCAATATGTTTCACTGTACATTTGCAATATGTTTCAATGGGCTTTTTTTTTACATGTTGAAATCAACACCAACGAGCTATGGACAGGTAGCACTATCAATCCTGGCCATCCTGAGATCAATGGGCAGTCAATTGGGCATTCCTGAAGTATTTTAGAGCTTGTCATATTCGTGATGTTAAAAGCCCATTGAAACATATTGCAAATGTACTGTACATTTTGCAATATGTTTCACTGTACATTGCAATATGTTTCAATGGGCTTTTTGACATGTTGAAATCAACACCAACGAGCTATGGACAGGTACCGCTATCAATCCTGGCCATCCTGAGATCAATGGGCAGTCAATTGGGCATTCCTGAAGTATTTTAGAGCTTGTCATATTCGTGATGTTAAAGCCCATTGAAACATATTGCAAATGTACTGCACATTTTGCAATATGTTTCACTGTACATTTGCAATATGTTTCAATGGGCTTTTTTTTGACATGTTGAAATCAACACCAATGAGCTATGGACAGGTACCGCTATCAATCCTGGCCATCCTGAGATCAATGGGCAGTCAATTGGGCATTCCTGAAGTATTTTAGAGCTTGTCATATTCGTGATGTTAACAGCCCATTGAAACATATTGCAAATGTACAGTGAAACATATTGCAAATGTACTGTACAAAGCAATGGAAGAGAGTGTGGACACTTTTTTTGAAAACCTCCATAAATGAGCAGGGGCTTCTCCCACTGACTTAGGGCCATAGTGGGATACTCCCATAAAGATCCTGGACCAGGAGCAGCCCCCTAAAGTCATTTAACTTCACCGGCTCCAGCAGAAAAACTGACTGTTTTGGAGAGCCTGGCGTGCCCAAAGTAAAATGCCTCCCATTTAGGCCCAGAAAATGGGATATGCATATATTTAGTACCATTGGATAGGAAACACTCTGAATTTTCCAAAACTGTTAACCATTTGTCTGTGCGTCAATCACAACGCATTTGGCAGGCAAAACCCTGAGGAATCTCTGTCCTGAAAAAAGTCATTTTTGACACATTGCTCATTTTTGAGCCCCTCCTATCCAAAATGACCATATATAGGCATGTGAACTTTGTGCACGTCGCTTCCTTATGATGTCATCAACCACGAGACGGTGTTTTACTCCATCTTGGGGAATTTGACCATTGATAAACAGCTTGGAGCGAGAGACCACGTTATGAAAACTCTTCAGAGTCTTGGCGTGCATGAGAAGGAGCGCTGTGCCTTATTTATCGTTTTTAGCGTTCAGTTTATATTCGGCTGATTTATAATAGTACATATACGTAAAAGGGTTCCTAAGGATACATTTAAAACTATGTTTGATTGTTTTTGGACAAGTTTATAGGTAACATTTGAGCGAGTTGGCGCCAGCGTTTCAAAAGAGTAATGGAGGCTGTCGTTTGCATAGAACCAAATGGAGGATTTATGGATAAAAAGCGTTACTTTTTCTAACAAAAGAACCATGGATTGTCTTCAGTGGACACTTAGGAAGACCTCAGCAGAAGTTCTTCAACAGGTAATTACTTTGTTTTCGCTGTGAAATGTGTTATGTGTGTGCCATGATTGCTAATCGATACATGGCTATTGGAAAATATGTGAGGTGCTACCCTCAAACAAATGAATGTGCTGCTTTCGCCGTAAAGCCTTTTTGAAATCTGACAACGCTGTGATATTGCCTAGAAACAGAGCTTTTGATGAGTATGGAACACTTGTATATACCTGGATGTTTAATAATTCAATTTTCGGATTTTAAATCTGGCGCTACAGGTTTTAGCTGGTAGTGTCGGGATGATCCCGCTAGCGACCCACTGGTATTTGAGTCGTTAAAACCCTTTTGAAAAATATGGACCTGGTAAATGTACTGTACATTTGCAATATGTTTCACTGTACATTTGCAATATGTTTCAATGGGCACGAATTTGACATGTTGAAATCAACACCAACGAGCGATGGAGAGGAACCATGATCACTTCCCCGGCCATCCCGAGTTCAATGGGCCTGTCAATTTGGCATTTCTGCAGTATTTCGCGGAGCCTGTCAAATTTGTGAGGGTAAATGCCCATTGTACGACATTGCAATTTGACAACCGTGTACCTGGTAATTGAAACGGGTAACCATGAGCATATTTTAAATAGTAATGTCTTTAGGAGGGTGCAAGGTATCCCTGGCTGGTTAGGGAGCACCTCCACCTGTGGCCATCCCAATGTAGGCACCCTGGTCATTTTGGACGTTTTTCAAAAAATAGACCCTATAGGATGATTGAGGGCTTAACATAGTGATATATATCATTTTGTCAGTTTAAATGCCATTTGGACATTGCTCACTGACTTTTGGGTTCGAAGCCGACTTCCTATGACGATATATGTAAATGGACATAACATCATGACTTTTGACTTCCTATGGTAACATATTGCAAATGGACAAAACATATTGCAAATGGACATTGACTTTTGACTTCCTATGGTAACATATTGCAAATGGACAAAACATAGGCCTTATGGACAATAAAAAAGTTAATAAAAATTAACTTTATTAAAATTAGACAAGGATATGTTTATACACATCTTCTATACGTGAGATTATAACAAAAAATTGTTAGAATCGCGAAAAAAGGCCCAGAAAGCACTTTTTTAGGGGGTGTAGGTATTTTGATATTTTTTTTTGAAATGTCAAAATTTGACCCTTGGGTCTTGTCTTCATGTACATTTGCCGTGTGCCGTTTGCCATAAGAAATACACGAAATGGCGTCCATTTGGGCACTCTTTTCCATCGTGTGTATGTTTGTTCCAATGGCAATATGTTGCCATTCATTTTTGTCCATTTCATGGGGGTATTCCCTTCCCTAAGTGTAGGTAAACTTCCGACTTCAACTGTATATGAAATTATTGCAAAATTAATATGAAATATAGTCAAGACGTTGACAAGGTTAGAAATAATGATTTTTAATTGATATAGTAATTGCGTCCTTCAAACTTTGCTTTCGTCAAAGAATCCTCCATTTGCAGCAATTACAGCCTTGTAGACCTTTGGCATTCTAGTTGTCAATTTGTTGAGGTAATCTGAAGAGATCTCACCCCATGCTTCCTGAAACACCTCCCACAAGTTGGATTGGCTTGATGTGCACTTCTTACCGTACCATACGGTCAAGCTGCTCACACAACAGCTCAATAGGGTTGAGATCCGGTGACTGTGCTGGCCACTCCATTATAGACAGACCAGCTGACTGCTTTTTCCCTAAATAGTTCTTACATAGTTTGGAGCTGTGCTTTGGGTCAATGTCTTGTTGAAATTGGCAATTAAGCGCCGTCCACAGGGTATGGCATTACAAAATGGAGTGATAGCCTTCCTTCTTCAAGATCCCTTTTACCCTGTACAAATCTCCCACTTTACCACCACCAAAGCACGCCCAGACCATCACATTGCCTCCACCATGCTTGACAGATGGCGTCAAGCACTCCTCCAGCATCTTTTAATTTTTTCGGAGTCTCACGAATGTTCTTCTTTGTGATCCGAACACCTCAAACGTCGATTTGTTTGTCCATTACACTTTTTTCCAATCTTCCTCTGTCCAGTGTCTGTGTTGTTTTGCCCATCTTAATCTTTTCTTTTTATTGGCCAGTCTGAGATATGGCTTTGTCCTTGCAACTCTGCCTAGAAGGCCAGCATCCTGGAGTCGCCTCTTCACTGTTGACGTTGAGACTGGTGTTTTGCGGGTACTATTTAATAAAGCTGCCAGTTGAGGACTTGTGAGGCGTCTGTTTCTCAAACTTGACACTCTAATGTACTTGTCCTCTTGCTCAGTTGTGCACCGGGGCCTCCCACACTTCTTTCTATTCTGGTTAGAGCCAGTTTGCACTGGGAGTAGTACACAGCATTCTACGAGATCTTCAGTTTCTTGCCATTTCTCACATGGAATAGCCTTCATTTCTCAGAAAAAGAATAGACTGACGAGTTTCAGGAGAAAGTTCTTAGTTTCTGGACATTTTGAGCCTGTAATCGAACCCACAAATTCTGATGCTCCAGAAACTCAACTGGTCTAAAGAAGGCCAGTTTTATTGCTTCTTTAATCAGACAACTGTTTTCAGCTGTGCTAACATCATTGCAAAAGGGTTTTCTAATGATCAATTAGCCTTTTAAAATTATAAACTTGGATTAGCTAATACAACATGCCATTGGAACACAGGAGTGATGGTTGCTGATAATGGGCCTCTGTAGATATTCCATAAAAATATATGCCTTTTCCAACTACAATAGTCATTAACAACATTAACAATGTCTACCCTCTATTTCTGATCAATTTGATGTTATTTGAATGGACAAAAATGTGCTTTCTGTCAAAAACAAGGACATTTCTAAGTGACCCCAAACTTTTGAACAGTAGTGTAAATGAAGAGTGAGGGAGAGTGATTGGCGTAGCCTTTCTTTGTCTTTCTCTGCAGATGACACACTGAACTGCCATTTCTTTATATCTGATTCATAACCATCAAAATCCACATGCACTGTGATCCACAAAAAGCCTCCAGGCCTCAGAAAGGATCATAATAGGTCACCAGTGTCAAGCCCCAAAAAATTATGCATCAATGAGATGGATTTGAAGAAAGTCCGTTTTAACCACATAAAGAAAAGCCTTAAATTGAAAGGGTCTCAATGGAATTGAGTCACTATGTACTGTAAGCTTTGTCAAAAGTCCCAGTGCCTTGTCTGTCCATGTTCACAACCAGCACCTGATAGATTGGCTGTACATGTCACAGAGGCAGGCAAGCAGATAGAGAGAGACAGGCAGGTAGGTAGGCACTAGAAAGGCGGGTAGGCAGGCACATAGGCTGGCAAACACGCACCCACACAAACACACATACACCTAGCCAGTGCGTCACTTCACACAGACAGCTCGTCCCTTGCCAACTAGGGCCTCTGACCGTCCATTTGACGTACAATATGGAGCAGCCAAGAATTCCTGTCATCTCTCAGCCTCTCGGTGCCAACGTCGACACAGGATGACAAACCGCCTTCTAACCCGGGTCGAAATAGACCCACCCAGGGTGTAGTGGTGTATATTGATGACATTCTGATATACTCCGCTACACGCACCGAGCACGTGTCCCTGGTGTGCAGGGTGCTTGGTCGACTGTTGGAGCATGTACGTCAAGGCGGCGAAATGCCTGTTCTTCCAACAGTCCGTCTCCTTCCTAGGGTACCATGGTAAAGGAGGTGCAGCGGTTTCTAGGGTTGCCAATTACTACCGGAGGTTTATCCGGTGTTTTGGTCAGGTAGCAGCTCCCATTACCTCACTGCTGAAGGGGGGACCAGTGTGGTCGGCTGAGGCTGACAGGGTTTTTGGTCACCTGACGGCTCTGTTTACCTCGGCTCTCGTGCTGGCTCATCCGGGTTCCCTCTTTGGTGTTCATAGTGGAGGTGGACGCGTCCGAGGCTGGGATAGGAGCCGTGCTCTCTCAGCGCTTGGGTACGCCACTGAAGCTCCGCCCCTGTGCCTTCTTCTCGAAGAAGCTCAGCCCGGCGGAGCGAAACTATGAGGTGGGGGACCGGGAGCTGTTGGCTGTCGTCAAGGCTTTGAAGGCGTGGAGACATTGGCTTGAGGGGGGGCTAAACACCCTTTTCTCATCTGGACTGACCACCACAATCTGGAGTACATCTGGGCCACGAGGAGACTGAACCCTCTCCAGGCAAGGTGGGCCATGTTTTTCACCCGTTTTGTTTTCACCCTGTCTTACAGACCAGGTTCCCAGAACGCTAAGGCAGATGCACTGTCCCGGATGTATGACACAGAGGAGCGGTCCATGGATCCCACCCCCATACTCATGGCCTCCTGCCTAGTGGCACCGGTAGTGTGGGAGCTGGACGCGGACATTGAGCAGGCGCTACGTGCAGAGCCCACTCCAGTGTCCAGCTGGGCGTCTGTACGTTCCGTTTGCTGTCCGTCACCGGCTGATCTATTGGGCCCACACGTCACCCTCTTCTGGTCATCCAGGTATCGGTCGGAAGGTGCGCTGTCTGAGTGGGAAGTACTGGTGGCCCACTTTGGCTGAGGATGTGAGGGTTTATCTGTCCTCCTGCTCGGTGTGCGCTCAGTGTAAGCCTCATAGGCATCTGCCCAGAGGTAAGCTAAACCCCTTACTTGTTCCACAACGGCCTTGGTCGCACCTGTCGGTGGACTTTCTTACTGATCTTCCTCCCTCACAGGGTAACACCACGATTCTGGTCGTTGTGGATCGCTTCTCGAAGTCCTGCCGTCTCCTCCCTCTGCCCGGTCTCCCTACGGCCCTACAGACTTGTTCACACACATTTTCCGGCACTACGGGGTGCCTGAGGACATAGTGTCTGATCGGGGTCCCCAGTTCACTTCGAGGGTCTGGAAGGCGTTCATTGAACGTCTGGGGTTCTCGATCAGCCTTATCTCGGGTTTTCACCTCGAGAGTAACGGGCAGGTGGAGAGAGTGAACCAGGATGTGGGTAGGTTTCTGAAGTCGTATTGCCAGGACCGGCCTGGGGAGTGGGCTGTGTTCATGCCCTGGGCAGAGATGGCTCAGAACTCGCTTCGCCACTCTTCCACTAACCTCTCCCCCTTCCAGTGTGTATTGGGGTACCAGCCGGTTCTGGCGCCTTGGCATCAGAGTCAGACCAAGGCTCCTGCGGTGGACGACAGGTTCAGGCGCGAGGAGGAGACATGGGACGCCGCTCATGTTCACCTCCAGTGGGCCGTGCTGCGCCAGAAAATCAGCGCAGACTGTCCCCTCCGCCTGCCCTTCCGGAAGCTGGGCCCGCGGTTTGTGGGGCCATTTAAAGTCCTGAGGAGACTGAACGAGGTCAGTTACCGGTTACAGCTTCCCCCTGATTACCGTATTAACCCCTCGTTCCATGTGTCTCTTCTCAGGCCGGTGGTGGCTGGTCCGCTCCAGGACTCTGAGGTGCGGGAGGTCCCTCCGCCCCCTCTGGACATCGAGGGGGCCCCGGCGTATTCAGTCCGCTCCATACTGGATTCGAGGTGTCAGAAGAGGGGCCTTCAGTACCTCGTGGAGTGGGAAGGGTACGGTCCGGAGGAGAGATGCTGGGTTCCGGTGGAGGACGTTTTGGACCCGTCTATGCTGCGGGAGTTCCACCGTCTCCGTCCGGATCGCCCTGCGCCTCGCCCTCCGGGTCGGCCCCCGAGGCCGGTGTCGGCGCGCTGCTGGAGCCGCACGTCAAGGGGGGGTACTGTCACGACTTCCGCCGAAGTGGGTGCCTCTCCTTGTTCGGGTGTTGTTCGACGGTCGACGTCACCGGGCTTCTAGCCATCACCGATCCACTTTTCATTTTCCATTTGTTTTGTCTTGTTCTCCCACACACCTGGTTGTCATTCCCTCATTACGTGTAATGTATTTAACCTTCTGGTTTCCCCATGTCTGTGTGTGTTATTGTTTTGTGACACCTTTTTTTACTGTAGGCATTTGTTTTTGTGACACATTGCAGCGTTCAGTGTTTATACTGTGCCACAGATTTGTAAAGTATTTTCGTTCACTATCTGTGCTCTCCTGCGCCTGACTCACATGCACCAGCTACACACACGTCTTGTGACACTAGGATATGCACACAATTAGTAGTATTGGATAGAAAACACTCTGAAGTTTCTAAAACTGTTAAAATAATGTCTGTGTGTATAACAGAACTGATTTGGTAGGCGAAAACCGACGGAAAATCCATCCGGAAAAATGTGATTCTGTGAGGTGCCTCTTTTCCCATTGACTTGCTATAGGAAATACTGGATTCCAGCTCCCAGGTTGCAGTACCTATGGCTTCCACTAGATGTCAACAGTCTTTAGACAAGGTTTCATGCGTTTTATCTAGAAAAATCGAGGAGTAAGACAAGAATTGGCAGGTGGAGTGAGGAAGTCACTTCTCTCTTTTACGCGCGGGGCCGTGAGCACGGGCCTCGGTTATTTCCTTTTCTATCGCACAGGATATTATCCGTGTGAAATATTATCATTTATATACATATTAGTGTACCTAAGGATCGATTAAAAATGTTGTTTCATTAGTTTGGACAAAGTTTATAGGTATATTTTTAACGCTTTGTATGTCTTGTATAATGGACGAGTTGACGGTGGATATTCTGAACAAAACGCGCCAACCAAATGGAGCTTTATGGATATCTGCTGTTTTATAGCTGTTTTCAATAGGGAAGGGTTCAAAATGAGGCAATGTGTCAAAAACACTTTTGCCAGGACAGAAATTCCTCGGGTTTTCGCCTGCTATATCAGTTCTGTTATACTCACAGACAATATTTTAACACTTAAAAACTTCAGAGTGTTTCCTATCCAATAGTACTAATTATGTGCATATCCTAGTTTCTGGGTGGCAGGCCTTTTACTTTGGGCACGCCAGACTCTCCAAAACCGACACCTCAGCTGCCGCTCCCTAAGAAGTTAATCTAACTGCACTGTCCGATTTACAGTAGCCTTTACAGCGAAAGCATGCCATGCGCACCACATCAAAATATTTTTCCACCGGCACAGGTTTCATAAATTCACAAATAGCAATTAAATATTCATTATCTTTTTGAAAATCTTCCTCTGATCATCCAAAGGGTCCCAGCTACAACATGTAGTGTCGTTTTGTTAGATAAAATCTTTCTTTATATCCCAAAAAGTATGTTTAGTTGGCTCCATCGATTTGAGTAATCCACTCGTTCAACATGCAGAGAAAGGAATCCAAAAAGCTACCCCCTAAACTTTGTTAAAACAAGTCAAAATACGTTTCTATTTAATACTCAGATACCCTAAAATACAATTAAACTATAATATTTCATACAGAAAGAAGTATGTTCAATAGGAAAACGATATTAGCAGGTGCGTGTCCTCTTCGTCACGTGCGCATACACACATTTCCAAGTCCGTATCCCTGTGGTAAAACTCATATTTCTTCCTCGTTTTGGAAGAAACAAGCCTGAAACCTTGAACAAAGACTACTGACACCCAGTGGAAGCCATAGGAATTGCATACTGGGAGCTAGATATAATTTTGTCCTTATACGTTCTATTGGAAGAGCATGGGCTCTCCCCCAAAAAAATTCTGGTTGGTTTTTCTTTGGATTTTCTCCTGCCATATCTATTGTGTTATAGTCTCCTACATTATTTTAACATTTCTACAAACTTCAAAGTTCTTCATTCCAAGGGTACCAATTATATGCAAATCCTAGCTTCAGGGCCTGAGCAACAGGCAGTTTACTTTGGGCACGTCAATCAGGCGGAAATTGAGAAAATTATGAATACAAATTTTAGCTGTCAGATAGCCTTAACACTGGCTAGATTACAATAGAAATTACACATCCCTTTGCAAGCCAGCATAATGTGATTTACAGTTAGTGTTGCAAAAGTCTGGTACATTTTCCAGAAATCCTGGTTGGAAGATTACTGTTTGTGGAATTTTGCAACCCTACTTGCAGGCCTGATGTGACCTGTAAACTATGACTTTTTCAGGCCACTGTATAAGGCCTTATGATATATGTAATTGATCATATTTGCCAAAGAACTCACTTGGCAAAGGCCACAGGAATGAAAATGAACAAATTCAACAACAATGTTGTTAACAAATAATATGTCACTAACAAATAATAAATAAAATATTACAACAAGTATTATATATATATATATATATATATATATATATATATATATATACACATATATATATATATATACACATATATAAATATATATATATACACACACATACTATATTTATCTTTTTTTTTTTTTTACAAAAATAGTCTGAGCTTCATTCGTCTCACCTAACAGCATGAGGTTGGCGCGTGAAACTGAACATTTTAATCTACAGTTGGAAGAGGTAGTACTGTAAAGATATACAGTATGAGTAATTTTTACAGGAGGCTTCCAATAAACGTTAACAACTGTATTTTTCAGCATTTTACCCATAATGCAGTGCAATCTAGAGCGTTAATTCTGTAAAACACATTTAAGGTATTTTACTGTCATTTTGCAGTGTTTTACTGTTGAAATTACATTAGAAAGTCTTACGGTGTGAGTGAAGCAAGGTAGGGAGTCTGCTTTCTCTCCCCAAAAAACCTGCCGTGAAGACTCCATCTGCTCCAGTCATTAGCTTTAAGAGGGAACCTTAACTCAAACTAATTGCGAGCGATGAACAGGTAAACAAACCACTGTGTTGTTGGGCAGAAGTAGGAAGGAGAGGAGAAGCGTTTTAAGTACACTTGCTTAGGTGTACCTGGATGGGGTTGGATTCATTAATATGAGCGTTCTGCTGCCAGCTAGTGTAGCTAACTCTGGGATGGAACTGTGGAACTGTTGGGATCTAAACTGACTTGGGAGCCAAGTCATGGCTTGTGGTGTAGTTAGTGAGTGAGTGAGAAAGGGTTCACACTGGGTTGAGGCTACACATTGGTGGTTGATGGAATTAGAATGACTACAATTTACATTCCTATTCAAGTTAACATTCTGGTCATTCTAATTTCAGAGTTATCCCCACAATGTGCTTTCAAACATAGTGAGAAAGAATATACATTCTGTAAATAAAACTCACTGTAGTGGTTTTGACTCTGCCTCCTGGTTGTGTACAAGTCCATCCAGATTTATTGATTAACAGGTCACAGCCCTCATCTTCCAAACATGGGACCATCTCACACCACTGTTTCATCCGGACGATACTAGCTGTGAAGTGAGGGATGGAGGAGAGAAGAGATTGAGAGAGAGGAGGATTGAAAGGGAGAAATAGAGAGACATGGTTAACCTCCTTCGGAAGGGTCAAAACAGTCTCAGTGTTTAAAACAATAAGCAGGTATTTATATTATTTTCAGATGCACTAAAAATAGTATCCTTCTGGATATATGCCAAGATCATATTAACTACTAAATAGTTAGCACACAGAGCCAGAGTACCATCAAATATTCTGCGTTACTGAAATCCGCCTGACTCGCTCACCCTACAGATGTAGGATCTTAATTGTATCACCCTGTTACAGGAGAACTTTCCTGCAGCGTATTTGAGGTTAAAAAAGGTTTCTGAAGTTTGTAATTTCAACGTTGAAATTTCAGAGCTGATTTTTCACAAAAATCTCCATAAATTATAATCCACATAATAATTAACATTTCCTGTTGCTACAGGATTATTTTCCTGCTTTAGCAAAGTGGCTCAAAAGATCCTACATCTGTATATCCAAAATAGTATCATTGATTAGCCACAGAAAGTGACGCTTTTTCTACACCAGCCTTGTCTGGGGTTGTCAGAGTTTGTTTGTGATGACGCACTTCTGAAACGTTTTCATGGGAAGAATCCTTATCCAGCTTGACTGTGGACTAATCAACGGATAGAGTACAGACTAATAATAAACACTTCTTCTGAAACCATCCAAACTGTCTGTCTAATCACAGAGTGTTGTATTTGAGGTAGGCTCTTTGGCATAGGGACTTATCATATACAAAAGTCTAATTTTAAAAAGAAGGACACACTATTCCCACACCTACACACCTTCAGACAAATGGCACCCTCAACTGGCCTTCAGAAAGAGAGAGTTAGGGAGAGGGAAAGAGGGAGATAGACATCTACAGAGAGAGATATGTTTTCCATTTTAAATGAGATTGTGAAGCAATGGGAGAGGAGCGAAACACAGAGGGTGAATTGTTGCAATGAAATATATTGCCATATTCTGTCATGACACCTATGATATTCAGATCTAATAATAATCCATACGCTACAAAGATACATATGTTCTGATCCATACACAGCAAATTGGCCAGTGTTATCTAGTGTTGATTTATCAGTTGAACATTTCTAGTGTTGATTCAAATGTTAAATTAACACGCAGTGGTATAAAAGAACCCCAGAATTGGCGTTACTAACCTGTTAATAACCAGTGTTGAGTGTGAGAGTCTGATTGTGTCAGGTTTACTCTGTGGAGAGTAAAACATTCCCATTGTTGGATTCTAGCTTGAAATACACTTATTCATGTTGCCATACTATAACGTATTGATTACTTTACATGTATAATGAATGTATATATTGGGATCAATGGAGGGTGATAAATCAATTAGATTTTTTATTGACTGAATCTCTGACTAAAATTACAGTGTAGAAATGTTATGCTCTTAGTGTAACCTTTATTTAACTAGGCAAGTCAGTTAAGAACAAATTCTTATTTACAAGGACAACCTACTCCTTCCTCCTCCGTCGGGGAATTGAACCCCGGTCCCTGCGCACAACACGGGGATTCTTTAGCTAAATAGCCCAGAACTGTGTAGCCTACTCCTGACCGCCACGTTGTACGGCGCCATATTTTCCGTTCCATCCTAACGGAGACCCAGAGGGTTTTTTGTTTTTCTTGGAATATAAACATCATAATATTCATCAAATTAATCCCAAACTCTAAAAGTAATTGGAAAGGTAGATACAAATTATTTGTGACATATTTCTGCATTAGCATGAATTCATAAACCAGCGCGGTTCAAACAAAACCCATTTCACAGCGAAAACAAATCCCTTACCTTTCGAAGAACTGCTGCTGAGGGCTTCCCAAGTGTCCAACGAAAACATCCAATGGTTCTTTTTGTTAGAAAAAGTCATTTATTATATCCATACATCTCTGTTTGTTTGGCTCGTTATGTTCAGAAAATCCAACGTCGAATCGCCCATTGAAACGTGAAGAGAACGCGTTCAAATATACCTATAAACTTTTCCTAAACAAATCAAAGACCAGTTATAATGCATCCTTAGCTATCCTTTTATGAATATTAGCGATAATATTTCACTCGGATGGTCACCTAAACGTTATATAAGTAAAATCATGTGGGGCGCCCGAGAAATCTTGTTGACATCTGAGCTCCCTTGACCACTTCCTCTTCCTATCCGTTTTGCTTACAGTCTTTGTATAGAGACTGCTGACATCTAGTGGAAGCCATAGGTACTGCAGTCTCAGTCCTGGTTAAAATAAAAATGAATAGGCAGCCTGGAGAAGAAGGTCAAGTACAAAAAAAACTGCAAATCCGGATGGATTTTTCTCAGGTTTTTGCCTGCTATATCAGTTCTGTTATACTCACATACATTATTATGTTATACTCACATAAATTTAACACTCTTAGAAACTTTAGAGTGTTTCCTATCCAATAGTATTAATTATGTGCATATCCTATTTCCTGGGCCTGAGTGGCAGGCATTTTATTTTGGGCACGCCAAACTCTCCAAAACCGTCACCTATGCAGCTGCTCCCTAAGAAGTTAATGGTACCAGTGGTTGGCACTTAAATAACGTGCCATAGAATTCTGCGGCACCACGCAAGCTGTGCTGCAGTATGCTGCAACTTTTAAAGGACAAAACCACTGTATGCTCAAAAAGCTTATTTCTCTCAAATTCTGTGCACATATTTGTTTATATCCCTGTTAGTGAGCATTTCTCCTTTGCCAAGATTATCCATCCAACTGACAAGTGTTACATATCAAGAAGCTGATTAAATTGTGCTGGGGACAAAAAGGGGGGTGCTTTTCTATAATAAAGCCCTTTTGTGGGGCCCACCCATGATGCCCACCCATGGCAGCACCTCTGCCAAGTCATGTCATTTCCTTATATGAACTGTAACTCAGTAAAGAAAATGAAATTGTGCATGTTGTGTTTATATTTCAAATTCAGTATATAATTAAAAGATTACCCTATTCATCTATGGCAAAGATATGTCTCCCCTTTCTGTGTCTGGTGTTAGTTAGTTGCTTGCTAGCTAGGTCATCAGCCAGCATAGAACAAAAGGGGGGAGGGTGGTTCAAAACTCTGACGCAGTTGTCAAGTGAACACATCTGTCAGTGCTGCTGTGAAGAGCATCACAAGAGACATGCCAAACGGAGGATATATATATATATATATAAATAAGAGAGAGAATTGATGCAATTTCAATGTTGCTTTGTGTATCACCAAATTAGCTTGAGATGATTTTACTGCAACACTGCATCCAAGTTTCTTGACATAGGCTTTTCAAAAAGCTGTCAGTCAAGGCGAGCTCATAAATATAAGCTCCCTGCACACTCAGCATGTATTTTCAAACATCCTGGTAGTTAGTCATGAGAGAAAAAGTACTTTTCAGAATGACTCAGGACCTTTAACACTGTCAGTGTTGCTTTAACACTGGATAATTTGCTGTGCGCCTATAACTTACAGAGGTCACCTTGAATATATATTATAATCTAGCATAGATCATAGAAGCAGTTCCCTCCTATTCATGAGACTAGATTAAACAAATCTACTCAAAAAATATGTTCTGTGATGCTTTACAATGATGAATGTCATTCTAAGACTAAACATTGCAAAACACTCATGATTCTCATTGCCACATTCTGCAATTGATTTAATTGATTTTTTACTTCTGAAATGTTCCTTTGTAATAAGTTAATTGTATCAACACAAACAACACTTGAACACAACAATCAACTCAGGAGTGTCTGTCAGATTGGTGGGTGTAGCTGGTGTATGAAGTCAGGTGCAGGAGAGCAGAGATGAGTGAACCAAACGCACTTTACTTAGACAGCACAAAGTAAAACCACAATACAACGTGCAAAAGAACGGTTGCCACAGAACACGGGTGAAATAAATGGCACCCAGCACAAACTAGCCGGAACAATACCGACCTGAACAAAAATGAACAATCACACACAAAGACATGGGGGAAACAGAGGGTTAAATACATGACACTTCATTTGGGAATTTAAACCAGGTGTGTGGGAACACAAGACAAAACAAATGGAAAATGAAAAGTGGATCGACGATGGCTAGAAGACCGGTGACGTCGACCGCCGAACGCCGCCCGAACAAGAAGGACCGACTTCGGCGGAAGTCGTGACAGTGTCGTAACATAAAATAAGTCTTTTGGACCTAGACTTAGCTCTCCGGTACCGCTTGCCGTGCAGTAGCAGAGAGAACAATCAATGACTTGGGTGGCTGGAGTCTTACAATTTTTAGGGCCTTTCTCTGACACTGCCTGGTATAGAGGTCCTGAATGGCAGGAAGTTTGTCCCCAGCGATGTACTGGGCCGTACGCACTACCCTCTACATTTAGGGCCCCTGCCAGCCGCTAGCAGTCATAGACAGATAAATAAATCCCATACAAAATGCTGAGGCACAGTTCTTGATGGATACGTTTCAGGAGAAAAAGTAATCGAGCTCAGCCCTTGGAAGAAAGGAGAAAAAGGGAGAAAAAAATAATAATATCAAAAATTGTCCATTCACTGCAGGTGAAAGGGGAAACATGTTGGGAGTCTTTCTGAAGGACTCGCCAAGACAGAGAACCCTCAATTGATAAAGACATATTGTGGATCAGAGCACTATGGAAAAGAGTGCCATTTGTGACACGGACATGGTAATATTGTAGGTCCTTCTGGGTTGTTTGGAAGGCTCACACTGATTGTGATAGCCTGTTAGCCCCAATGAATAATCCAATATAGGATACAATGAGATGAAGGGGCCCTGTTCCCCTAACATTCGACCATGGGATTAAATTACAAGGCACAACTCTTCACACGGTTCATCTCCCATAGCACACCACTAACACACCACCCGCAAGCACGCACGCACACAGGCACACCACACACCACTAGCAGCTCATTGAGCCATCCGACAACATTTGAATCAGATTCACCCTCCATCTGTAACACCCTGATGCCATTCATTCTACTCGCTATCTCCTGGCATTCCTGTTACACTATCTTTCCTTCTTTCTGTCTATAATATCAAATCTAATTTTATTGGTCACATTTACATGGTTAGCAGATGTTAATGCGAGTGTAGCGAAATGCTTGTGCTTCTAGTTCCGACAGTGCAGTAATATCTAACAAGTAATCTAACAATTCCCCCAAAACTACCTAATACACACAAATGTGAAGTGGTGAATGAGAATATGTGCATATCATATATGGATGAGCGATGGACGAGCGGCATAGGCAAGGTGCAATAGATGGTATAAAATACAGTATATACATGTGATATGAGTAATGTACGATATGTAAACATTATTAAAGTGGCATTATTTAAAGTGGCATTGTTTAAAGTGACAAGTGATCAATTTGTTAAAGTGGCCAGTGATTGGGTCTCAATATAGGCAGCAGCCTCTCTGAGTTAGTGATTGCTGTTTAGCAGTCTGATGGCCTTGAGATAGAAGCTGTTTTTCAATCTCTCGGTCACAGCTTTGATGCACCTGTACTGACCTCGCCTTCTGGATGATAGCGGTTTGAACAGGCAGTGGCTCAGGTGGTTGTTGTCCTTGATGATCTCAGGATGCTCTCGATTGAGCATTTGTAAAAGTTTGTCAGGGTTTTGGGTGACAAGCCAAATTTCTTCAGCCTCCTGAGGATGAAGAGGCGCTGCTGCTCCTTCTTCACCACACTGTCTGTGTGGGTGGGTCCTTTCAGTTTGTCTGTGATGTGTACGCCCAGGAACTTAAAACTTACCACCTTCTCCACTGCTGTCCCTTCGATGTGGGCTACCAGCAGTATTGGCCTATACAGTATACCATGTATCCAGTGCAAGCGGTGTTATGAAACAAAAACACTCCTCCCTTCCCAGCCCAGTCCAGTAGATGTAATTTGGTTGAGGGAAGGTATCTGTGGGTGAGTTCATGTGGCGGTGATAAATGGAGGAATATCATCATTACACCCACGGTGGGACACTATCTCAGTGAAATTGTACATCACACTCATGTCAACCAGCCTGAGAGGTCTGAGGTGATAAATCCTGTCTAACATAGAGAGAAGAGGTGATGCTCTGGCTGGCAGGGAGGAGAGAGGTAGGACATGGAAATGCTCATCTAACAAAGCCTGGGATAGGATGGGGATGGATAGAGCAGGAGTCTCTGTACTGATGCTATATCTGCTCATATGATTATAGCTCGGAACCATCTATTATAGCTGATAGGGTCAGAATCAACAGTCTGGAGTGCTGCTGATGGTGTACCATCAAAAGTAATGTTTCAAGATGTCATGGCTCTCTACGTCTTTCTGTTATCTGTGTCTTTCTACATCATACACACACGCTGACTTAAATACACACACATCTCTTAGTTGTCCCCTTTTTTGAATCCATGCCCAAGCCTCCAACCACTCCTCACCATCATTCTCACCCTCAGTCACCCTCAGTCCCCAGTCCTGGCTATCTGCCTACCAGCTGCTCTCCCACGTTAGCATTGTCAGCAGGCCCCTGTTTAGCAATGACAGCTTAAAGACAATTTTAAGTAAATATACTGTGTCTAAATTTCACAGAGTCATTTCCAAACACGTTGGGCCCTATTGTCAGTCCCCACTCCTTTTCTATGGGCTAAACGCCTAAATGGCTAAACTTCAACCCCACAGCAAAACATACACTGAAAAACAAACTGAACACACACGCACACATTAACACTTGGTAATTTGCTTTCATCATCGAAATCCCCTTTCATATTTCTTTAACCTCTTGGGGATAATTAAGGAGCGTTGGGGCGCTAGCGCCCCAGTCATGACAACATCCGGAAAAATGTAGGGCGCCAACTTCAAAATCCCAAAGTAGAATTATAAAACATTCATGAAAATACAAGTGTAGCACACTCTTCAAAAGCTTAGACTCTTGGCAATCTCACAGCGTTGTCAGATTTCAAAAAGGCTTTACGGCAAAAGCACAACATTTGATTGTCTGAGGACAGCACCCCATGTACTTCCTCCATTAGCATAATAATAAAACCAGCGCGGGTGTCACAAAACACATAAAAAGAGCTAAAATAAATTGCTTACCATTGACGATCTTCTGCTGAGGGCATTCCGAAGTGTCCAAGCAAGACATCAAATGTTCCTTTTGTTAGAAAAAGTCCTTGTTTATATCCATAAATCTCAGTTTGGTTGGCGCGTTATGTTCAGAAAATCCCCCGTCCACTCGCCCATTGTACAGGGAAGAGAAAGCGTTCAAAATATACCTATCAACTTTGTCCTAACAAATCAAACATCATTTATAATGTATCCTTAGGTACACTTTTGTGTATATTAACTATAATATTGCACACGGATAATACCCTGAGCGATAGAAAAGTAAAATCCCGAGGCGCGCACTCACGGTCTCGCTCGCAAAACACAAAAGGCACTTCCTCCCTCCACTTACATAATCTTCTTCTATTCGGTTGTTATTCAAGGTAAACTCATCAAACCTTGTCTAAAGACTTGACATCTAGTGGAAGCCAAAGGTACTGCAACCTGGGTTCTGGATTAAAGCAGATCCCATAGACAACCATTGGAAAAGAAAAGAAAACACAAAACTTTTTTCCAGACAGAAATTCCTCAGGTTTTTGCCTGCCATATCAGTTCTGTTATACACACAGACATTATTTTTAGTGTTTTCTATCCAATAGTACTAATTATGTGCATATCCTAGTTTCTGGGCCTGAGTGGCAGGCATTTTACTTTGTGCACGCCAGACTCTACAAAACTCCCACCACTGCTGCCGCTCCCTAAGAAGTTAAACTGTAGTGGGTGTGTCCCAAATGGTACCCTATTACTTATACAGTGCACTAGTTTTCACAGGCTCTGGTCAAGGAATAGAGTGCCATTTGACACGAACCCAGTATCTCACTCATTATCTACTGGCAGCATGTAGCCTAGTGGTTGGAGCGTTGGACGAGTAACCGAAAGGTTGCAAGATTGAATCCCCGAGCTGACAAGGTAAAAATCTGTTGTCATTGTAAATAAGAATTTGTTCTTAACTAACTTGCCTAGTTAAATATATTTAAAAAACTATATAGTGCATGACTTTTGGCCAGGGCCCATAGTGCACTATAGAGGGAGTAGTAGGTGGAACACAGACACTACTAACCCTTATATATTCCAATGTCATGACTGTCCTGTGAGGATCCAAATGGGTCATATCAGGGTTTTTTTTAAAGATAGGAATGTGATTTTAGGAGCCATGTTTTCCTATGCATTTAATGGTGGCCCACGCGTCTCTGGAGAGGTGTGTGTGACAACTTATGATCTTAATGAATATTTTATTATTATTATTGATATCAAAGATGTGAAATACCGTATGGCGATACCGTGTGAGCAGATAAGGGAATACTGTAAAATGCAGGCTATATTATACGATTTTAACTAGATATATTTTTTACAAAGCAACTCCTATTGACCTTGAGTTTATGACATACTGTATGTCTACTCCTACTCACAAGATCATGATTTTCATCCTCTTGTGTCAGCAGATGCCTTCTTTGTGGGCAAAGAAGGATGGAGGGTTACACCCATGTATTGATTACAGGGGACTCAATAAAATCCTCACCAAGTACAGTTACCCTCTCCCGTTGGTGCAAGTAGCCATCGAATAGCTCCACGGGGCCTGGTTCTTTACTTACCAAATTGGACCTGCGGAGTGCATACAATCTCATCCGCTTCCGGGAGGGGGATGAATGGATGACAGCTTTTAGCATGATGTCTGGTTACTACGAGTACTTGGTGATGCCATGTGGGTTAGCCAATGCTTTGTCAACGAGGTGTTCCGGGACATGCTCGGACGCCAGGTGGTCGTGTATATCAACCACATCCTGGTCTACTCGGCTACCTTGGAGGATCACATCGCTCACGTCTGAGTAGTCCTGGCTAACCACCTGTTTGTCAAGGCTGAGAAGTGCCAGTTTCATCAGAAGGCGGTTTCCTTCCTTGGCTACCAAATCAGCCCGCAAAGAGTGAAGATGGACGTCAAGAAGGTAGATGCGGTCAGGTCATGGCCAGTCCCAACCACCATAAAGGGGTTCCAATGGTTTTTGGGGTTTGTCAACTTCTATCTCCGTTTCATCATGAACTTCAGCTCCATCGCAGCTCCTCTCACCTCTCTCCTCAAACGTGGTCCCTGTAGGTTGGAGTGGAGTCCAGCAGCTAACCAGGTCTTCCGCCTACTGAAGGGACGTTTCATCTCCGCCCCATTGCTTAATCAACCAGATCCCACAATATCCTTTGAGGTAGGGGGGGACGCTTCAGAGGTGGGCGTGGGGGCAGTTCTGTCTCAAGAACAAGGTAATCCACAGAAATTGTATCTGTGTGCGTATTACTCTAAGAAACTGTCCCCTGTAGAGAGGAATTACGATGTCGGTGATCGACATCAAGGACCCAGTTGCCATACTCATCGACCATCGGAACCTGGAGTACATACAGACAGTGAGGAGGCTGAATCCGCCCCAAGCAAGGGGAGCCCTGTTCTTTACAAGATTTGACTTCACGCTGACCTATCGCCCAGTTTCAAAGAACACCAAAGCCGATGTCTTGTCCCGTCTCTACTATTCGGTAGAGGGTCCTGTCTTCCTCTCAAGTCGTAGCCCCAGTGGTCTGGGACGTAGATGTGGACATCTGCCAGGCTCTAGAGAGGGAGCCCGCACCCACTACCTGTCCTCCTGAGCGCATCTACGTTCCCACGGGGATAAGGGATTGGCTGCTGACCTGGGCGCACACAGCTGTCATCGCTGGACATCCAGGTATTTCTTGCACTACCCAATCTATGTCCGAGAAGTATTGGTGGCCTACCTTGGTGCAGGACATTAGTCACTACGTCAACTCCTGTTCCATATGTGCTCAGACCAAATCCCCCCGGCATGCTCCAGCAAGGAAAACCTTTCCCATTCCCCTGCCTCATCTATCCATTGACTTTGTCATTGATCTCCCCTCTTCTGACGATAGATTTTCTAAATCTTGTCATTTCATCCCTCTTTCTGGTCTCCTTACTGCTATCCTAATGCACTATTCCATCAGGTCTTCCGGCATAGTGGCCTTCCGGAGGACATTGTCTCCGACCGTGGCCCCCAATTCACATCATGGGTATGGAGAGCCTTTATGGAGAAGCTCAAGGTCACGGTCAGCCTCACTTCAGGGTATAGGCCTCAGTCTAACGGTCAGGTGGAGAGGATGAACCAGGAGCTGGGGAGGTTCCTGAGGAGTCACTGCCAGGACCGGAGGGAGAGTGGGCCCAATTCCTTCAATGGGCGGAGTACGCCCAGAATTCAATAAATCGCTCCTCCACCGGGTTGACTACCTTCTAGTGTGTTCTGGGTTTTCAGCCGGCACTGGCTCCGTGGACCCCAGGCCAGACTGAAGCGCCTGCGGTTGAGTGGTTCAGGTACGCAGAAGAAATGTGGCGCAGGCTCACATGAGACAGCAGCTCGCCGTCCACCATCAGAAGGACTAGGCAGACCGCCACTGCAGTGAGACTCCCGTGTTCCATCCTGGGGATCGTGTTTGGCTCTTTACCTCCCACTCCACCTGCCCTGCAAGAAGCTGAGCCCCCGGTTTGTGGGGCCGTTCAATGTTCTCCGTAGGTTCAACGAGGTGACATATAGGTTACAGCTTCCCAGTGACTACTGTATCTCCCCTTCTTTTCATGTCTCTCTTCTCAGGCCGGTGGTTCCTGGTCCCCTGGCTGATGCTGTCCCCCACGACACACCTCCGCCCCCCTTGAATGTCGAGGGAGCTCCCGCCTATGCAGTCAGATCCCAACTGGACTCCCGACATCGTGGGGGTCAGCTCTAGTACCTGGTGGACTGGGAGGGGTACGGCCCAGAGGAGCGGTGTTGGGTTCAAGTGGAGGACATTCTGGATCCCAACATCATCCGTGATTTCCATCTTCTCCCCTGCTCCTCTTCCTCGGGGCCGTCATCCTGTGGTTGGCGTGGTCCTGCGGCTGGAGCTTACCACCTGCACCTGCTTCTCGACTCCCTGCATCTACTTTACAATGATGTAAATGTACTATAGATGTTAGTGATTCAATATCCAAAGGTTTCATTTCAAGACTTTGGAATATTTTTACAATGTAGCATACCACTGTGTTTTTGTAGGTGCCATATTTGTGCATAATTGCCATTTCTTTTTGCTAAAGTTCATTGTGTCTGGCAGTGCCCATGGCATATGCCTGTGTGTGTGTGTGTGTGTGTGTGTGTGTGTGTGTGTGTGTGTGTGTGTGTGTGTGTGTGTGTGTGTGTGAGCCATCAGGCACACTGGGGGAAGTATGTGGAGCGGGATGGGAGGTCTTCAGTGATATCGTACACTTGCAGATGTGCTCTGACATTTCCACCCTCCAAACACACACGCACAAACATAGCCTGAAGATGCAGTAAGCCAGAGGAGGAAATGTCAACCTGAACAGGAGTCTTCGCCAATGGAGATCATTTCATAATAACTCAGGTCTGCTGGGACCTCCATCAGTACATCTGCACCAGACAGACAGCAAGGCCCCGTCGGCTGCTCTTTCCCAAATATGGAAACATTTAGCTATTCTGCTTTTTTTATTTTCTATATCAAGCCATTATGTGCAATGCGTTGTACATACTTTACATGATCAGAAGGAAATAGAATAATATATACAGTACCGGGCAAAAGTTTGGACACTCAAGGGTTTTTGGATTTGTTTAACACAATTTGGTTACTACATGATTCCATATGTGTTATTTCATAGTGCCGATGTCTTCACTATTATTCTACAATGTAGAAAATAGTACAAATAAAGAAAAACCCTGGAATGAGTAGGTGTGTCTAACTTTTGACTGGTACTGTATATATAGAATGTAAGTTATTGGTAGTCCCCTGAGTTTCCCCTGGTCAGGTTCACACTATGTAGCCATATACTATTGAGAGATTAATATGGCCCTGGAAAAGGTCAGGGAAAACTACTGAACCTAGTCATTAGCTATCCTAGAATTATAATTCCTATGAGAGGACACACAGGCAGAAACAACAAGATAGCATACCAGTACACGTAGCAATAATGAAAAGCACACAGAACACGTAGTGCTACATGATGTTCCGGTTCACACTCAGACTCCCAGATGTGTAACTTGTTAATGAAGAACCTATAAAGCTGGTCTAAACCAATGCCCCCTCAGGACACAACACATAACACTTAATCCCCCATCTCTCTCTCTTGCTCTCTCTTCTATTTCTCTGTGGATGCCTCTCTCTGTCTTTCTATCTCTCTCTGTCACTCCCTCCTTCCCTCCCTTTCTACCCACTCTCTCTCCCTAATCCCTCTCTCTGTCGCTCTCTCCTCTCTCTTGTGTGAATCAGGAAGTCGGAAGTTTACATATACTTAGGTTGGAGTCATTAAAACTCGTTTTTCAACCACAGCACAAATTTCTTGTTAACTTCTTAGGGAGAGGCTGCATAGGTGACGGTTTTGGAGAGTCTGGCGTGCCCAAAGTAAAATGCCTGCCACTCAGGCCCAGAAAATAGGATATGCACATAATTAGTACTATTGGATAGGAAACACTCTGACTGCAGTACCTAGGGCTTCCACAAGATGTCAGCAGTCTTAAAACAAAGACTAGGTTCGATAGGAGTAAGCAAAACAGATAGGAAGAGGAAGTAGTCGGGACCACTTTTGTAAACAAGGTTTCAGGCGCGCAAGATTGTGAACGCGCACCACTTTATTTTTCGTTCACGTTATCGTCCGGTTGAAATATTACAGCAAATATACACAAAAGGATACCTAAGGATACATTAAAAATGATGTTTGATTTGTTTGTGGAAAGTGTATAGGTATAATTTGAACGTGTTCTCTTCACAGTTCAATGGGCGACTCAACAGTGGATTTTATGATCATAACGCGCCAACCAAACTGAGATTTATGGATATAATAAATTACTTTTTCTAACAAAAAAAACATTGGATTTCTTCGTTGGAAACTTGGGAAGCCCTCAGCAGAAGTTCTTCGAAAGGTAAGGGATTTGTTTTCGCTGTGAAATGGGTTTTATGTGACCCGCTCTGGTTTATGAATTTATGCTAATGCAGAAATATTAGAGGTGCTATCCTCAAACAATCAAATGCTGTGCTTTAGCCATAAAGCCCTTTTGAAATCTGACAACGCTGTGATATTGCCAAGAAGCAGAGCTTTTGATGACTATGCAACACTTGTATAATGATGAATGTTTAATAATTCAACTTTTGGATTTTGAATTTGGCGCCTTACATTTTACTGGGTAGTGTTTCACTGCTCCCTAAGTAGTTAACAAACTATAGTTTTGGCAAGTCGGTTAGGATATCTACTTTGTGCATGACAAGTAATTTTTCCAACAATTGTAACTGTATCACAATTCCAGTGGGTCAGAAGTTTACATACACTAAGTTGACTCTGCCTTTAAACAGCTTGGAAAATTCCAGAAAATTATGTCATGGCTTTGAAGCTTCTGATTTCCAAATGCCTGAAGGTACCACGTTCATCTGTACAAACAATAGTACGCAAGAATAAACACCATAGGGCCACGCAGATGTCATACCGCTAAGGAAGGAGAAGCGTTCTGTCTCTTAGAGAAGCGTTCTGTCTCTTACTGTTTGCAACTGCACATGGGGACAAAGATCGTACTTTTTGGAGAAATGTCCTCTGGTCTGATGAAACAAAAATAGAATTGTATGGCCATGATGACCATTGTAATGTTTGGAGGAAAAAGGGAGAGGCTTGCAAGCTGAAGAACACCATCCCAACCGTGAAGAACGGGAGTGACAGCATCATGTTGTGGGGGTGCTTTGCTGCAGGAGGGACTGGTGCACTTCACAAAATAGATGGCATCATGAGGTAGGAAAATTATGTGTATATATTGAAGCAACATCTCAAGACATCAGTCAGGAAGTTAAAGCTTGGTCGCAAATGTGTCTTCCAAATGGACAATGACCCCAAGCATACTTCCGGAGTTATGGCAAAATAGCTTAAGGACAACAAAGTCAAGGTATTGGAGTAGCCATCACAAAGCCCTGACCTCAATCCTACAGAAAATTTGTTGGCAGAACTGAAAAGGCTTGTGCGAGCAAGGAGGCCTACAAATCTGACTCAGTTACACCAGCTCTGTCAGGAGGAATGGGACAAAATTCACCCAACTTATTGTGGGAAGCTTGTGGAAGGCTACCCAAAACGTTTGACCCAAGTTAAACAATTTAAAGGCAATGCTACCAAATACTAATTGAGTGTATGTAAACGTCTGACCCACTGGGAATGTGATGAAAACAATAAAAGCTGAAATAAATCATTCTCTCTACTATTATTCTGACATTTCACATTATTAAAATAAAGTGGTGATCCTAACTGACCTAAGACAGGGACGTTTTAATTGGATTAAATGTCAGGAATTGTGAAAAACTGAGTTTAAATGTATTTGGCTAAGGTGTATGTAAACTTCCGACTTCAACTGTACACATATGAGAAGAGTAATGTGAGATATGTAAACATTCTTAAAGTGGCATTATTACAGTGACTAGTGTTCCATTCATTCAAGTGGCCAATGATATCAAGTCTGTAGGTAGGCAGCCACCTCTCTGTGCTAGTGGTGGCTGTTTAACAATCTGATGGCCTTGAGATAGAAGCTGTTTTTCAATCTCTCTGTCCCAGCTTTGAAGCACCTGTACTGACCTCGCCTTCTGGATGGAAGCGGAGTGCATTTTTCTTGCCTTCCTGTGACATCGGGTGTTGTAGGTGTCCTGGAGGGCAGGTAGTTTGCACCCGGTGATGCGTTGGGCAGACTGCTCAACTCTCTGGAGAGCCTTGCAGTTGCAGTTGCTGTACCAGGCGGTGATACAGCCCGACAGGATGCTCTCGATTGTGCACCTGTAAAAGTTAGTGAGGGTTTTCGGTGACAAGCCAAATGATTTCAGCCTCCTATGGTTGAAGAGGTGCTATTGCGCCTTCTTCAGTACCCTGTCTGTGTGTGTGGACCATTTCAGTTTGTCAGTGATATGAACACAGAGGAACTCAAAACATTCACCCTTCTCCACTGCTGTCCCATCGATGTGGATAGTGGGGTGCTCCCTTTGCTGTTTCACGATCATCTCTTTTGTTTTGTTGACATTGATTGAGAGGTTGTTTTCCTGACACCACACTCTGAGGGCCCTCACGTCCTCCCTGTAGGCTGTCTTGTCGTTGTTGGTAATCAAGCCTACCACTGTTGTGGCCTCTGCAGACTTGATGATTGAGTTGGAGGCGTGCATGGCCACGCAGTCATGGGTGAACAGGGAGTACAGGAGGGAGCTGAGAACGCACCCTTGTGGGGCCCCAGTGTTAAGGATCAGCGAAGTGGAGATGTTGTTTCCTTCACCACCTGGGGGCGGCCCGTCATAATGTCTAGGACCCAGTTGCACAGGGCAGGGTCGAGACCCAGGGTTTCAAGCTTAATGATAAGTTTTGAGGGTACTATGGTGTTGAATGCTGAGCTGTAGTCCATGAACAGCATTCTTACATAGGTATTCCTCTTGTCCAGATGGGATAGGGCAGTGTGCAGTGTGATGGCGATTGCATCGTCTGTGGACCTATTGTGGCGGTAAGCAAATTGAAATGGGGCTAGGGTGACAGGTAGGGTGGAGGTGATATGATCTTTGACTAGTCTCTCAAAGCACAAGTGATGGGTGGAAAAAAATACTACAGCTGCATATCGTAATATTATTTGTGGAAGATATTATATAGAGTAATACTGTATATACCCCGAACAAAAATCTAAATGCAACATGCAACAATTTCAAAGATTTTACTAAGTTGCAGTTCATATAAGGAAATCAGTCAATTGAAATAAATAATAGTCTATGGATTTCACATGACTGGGAATCCAGATATGCATCTGTTGGTCACAGATACCTTGAAAAAAGTAGCGGTGTGGATCAGAAAACCAGCCAGTATCTGGTGTGACCACCATTTGCCTCATCCAGCGTGACACATCTTCTTCGCATAGAGTTAATCAGGCTTTTGATTGTGGCTTAAACGAACGGATTTTGATAATGATTTTTTTATTATGTTACTTAGATTGGGGGTCTACTCTAGGGGGTTAAGGTTAAGTTTAAGGTAAGGATTTAAATTTAGGCATTAACACCTAAATCTTAAGGTTAGGTATTAACTCCGAATGGTTAAGGTAAGGGTTAAGGTTTGGAGTAGGCTTAAAACAAAAATAACTTTCTCTCTGGACATGCTTGTGCCCAGTCACCATCCCTGCCGACAACAATGTATCAAAACCGAAACCTAGTTGAAGGTAACAGTTCTCAGTGTTGCCCCAAGTGGCCAGTTTCCACATCATCTCCTGACCTTGTTAGACATGGATGGATATTGAATACTGACTTGTATCATGGGTGACCTGGCTGCAAAATACAGGCAAATAACTGCTATTAGGTTACTCTGAAATGCACAGTAACCACTTACAGTGCAGTTCTTTATTGTCACAAATGCTCTTACAAAGATTGCAGCACTGACATAGTTAGAAGGGGTGCTCAACCTTTGACAAGATAACCATCAACCACTTAAACTGGTACAACACTGACGGTTGGCAAAATTCTGTAACTTGTTGTTATTTACCATACTTTCACTGGAACCAGTAGCCTGTAGTGTAGCATTGCATGGCACAAAGGAAAACATTGTGGAGGGGGTAAAATCAGGATGGTTCTTAACAACCATCACAGAAGTAAAGAACCCTTCCTAATATTCACAAAAATGTGTTACACATATCACCCTCACCCCTGACAAAGAACCAAATAACCTTTTATTTTAGTGTCGGGTGCCTTTTTTCAGTGACTATTACCTTCTGAAATCTTGAGTTGCTACTAGAGTGAAAACAAAATGAAACAATGTTATAATGTTTGATATTCCACTCATCATTGGATTTTAGCAAGATGGTTACATCTCTAGATCAGAAGATACGCTATTCCTGATGAAGTTTGATATCCAAAATTAAACAAATTTCTAAAATCTCTCCAATCTGTTAGTGAACATGTTCTGCTCTTAATCAAATGCTGTTGATGTTTTTCATGTGCTGTATATTTCTCATATAACATTTGTCTGATTAGTGTTTTCATGTTTAATAAATGCAGTTATATGATCTAAGAATAAAACCCAATCAACCTCTATTTCATTGTATCATTTCAAAGAACTTATTTAACCCCTCATTTTATGTTAAAAACTGATTTTAAAATGATTCCAAGATCTCCATAATGATACAGAGTAGTAATAAACAGAATGATTGACTGTGTTAAAAGCTCACATCAAATCAAATGTTATCTGTCACATGCGACGAATACAACAGTTGTAGACCTTACAGTGAAATGCTTAATTACAAGCCCTTAAACAACAAGGATTTAAGAAGTTAATAAACACAAAAATAGATAAGTACAAATAGGAAATAAAAGTAACAAATAATTAAACAGCAGCAGTAAAATAACAACAGCAAGGCTATATACAGGGGGTACCGGTACAGATTCAATGTGCGGGGTCACCGGTTAGTCGAGGTAATTGAGGTAATATGTACATGCAGGTAGAGTTAAAGTGACTATGCATAGATTATAAACAGAGAGTAGCAGAAGCGTAAAAGAGGGGTCTGGGTAGCCATTTGATTAGCTGTTCAGGAGTCTTACGGCTTGGGGGCAGAAGCTGTTAAGAAGCCGTTGGACTTTGACTTGGCGCTTCGGTACCGCTTGCCGTGCGGTAGCAGAGAGAGCAATCAATGACTAGGGTGGCTGAAACCTTTGACAATTTTTAGGGCCTTCCTCTGACACCGCCTGGTATAGAGGTCCTGGATGGTAGGAAGCTTGGCCCCAAGCAGTTGTCATACCAGGCAGTGATGCAACCAGTCAGGATGCTTTCAATGGTGCAGCTGTAGAACCTTTTGAGGATCTTTTCAGTCTCCTGAGGGGGAATAGGCTCTGTCATGCCCTCTTCACGACTGTCTAAGTGTGTTTGTACCATGATAGTTTGTTGGTGATGTGGACATCAAGGAACTTGAAGCTCTCAACTTGCTCCACTACAGCCCCGTCGATGAGAATGGGGGCGTGCTCGGTCCTCCTTTTCCTGTAGTCCACAATCATGTCCTTTGTCTTGATCATGTTGAGGGAGAGGTTGTTATCCTGGCACCACACAACCAGGTCTCTGACCTCCTCCTTCTAGCCTGTCTCATCGTTGTCGGTGATCAGGCCTACCACTGTTGTGTCATCGGCAAACCTGATGATGGTGTTGGAGTCATGCCTGGCCATGCAGTCATGAGTGAACAGGGAGTTCAGGAGGGGACTGAGCATGCACACCTGAGGGGCCCCTGTGTTGAGGATCAGCATGGCGGATGTGTTGTTCCCTACCCTTACCACCTGGGGGTGGCCCGTTAGGAAGTCCAGGATCCAATTTCAGAGGGAGGTGTTTAGTCCCAAGGTCCTTAGCTTAGTGATGAGCTTTGAGGGCACTATGGTGTTGAACGCTAAGCTGTACTCCATGAATAGCATTCTCACATAGGTGTTCCTTTTGTCCAGGTGGGAAAGGGCAGTGTTGAGTGCAATAGAGATTGAATCATCTGTGGATCTGTTGGGGCGGTATGCAAATTGGAGTGGGGTCTAGGGTTTCTGGGATAATGGTGGTGATGTGAGCTATGACCAGCCTTTCAAAGCACTTCATGGCTACAGACGTGAGTGCTACTGGTCGGTAGTAATTTAGGCAGGTTATCTTAGTGGTCTTGGGCACAGGGACTATGGTGGTCTGCTTGAAACATGTTGGTATTACAGACTCAGTCAGGGACAGGTTTAAATTGTCAGTGAAGACACTTGCCAGTTGGTCAGCGCATGCTCAGAGTACACATTCTGTTAATCTGTCTGAATGTTGACCTGTTTAACTTCTTAGGGAGCGGCAGGTGAGGTGACGGTTTTGGAAAGTCTGGCGTGCCCAAAGCAAAATGAAAAATAGGATATGCATATATAACATAATGTCTGTGAGTATAACAGAACTCATTTAGCTAGCGCCCCACCACTCCGTAAGTAGTTAACGGTCTTACTCACATCGGCTACGGAAAGCGTGATCACACAGTCGTCATGAACAGCTGGTGCTCTCATGCATGTTTCAGTGTTACTTGCCTCGAAGCAAGCATAGAAGTAATTTAGCTTGTCTGGTAGGTTCGTGTCACTGGCAGCTTGTCGCTGCGTTTCCCTTTATAGTCTGTAATAGTTTGCAAGCCCTACCACATTCGACAAGAGTCGGAGCCGGTGTAGTACGATTCAATCTTAGTCCTGTATTGACACTTTGTCTGTTTGATGGTTCGTCGGAGGGTTTAGCGGGATTTCTTATAAGCTTTTGGGTTAGAGTCCCGCTCCTTGAAAGTGGCAGCTCTACCCTTTAGCTCAGTGAGGATGTTGCCTGTAATCCATGGCTTCTGGTTGGGGTTTGTACATACGGTCACTGTAGGGACGATGTCATCAATGTACATATTGATGAAGCCAGTGACTGATGTGATGTACTCCTTGGAAGAATCCCGGAACATATTCCAGTCTGTGCTAGCAAAACAGTCCTGTAGCTTAGCATCTACTTAATCGGACCACTTTCTTATTGACCGAGTCACTGGTGCTTCCTGCTTTGGTTTTTGCTTGTTAGCAGGAATCAGGATGATAGAATTATGGTCAGATTTGCCAAATGGAGGGCAAGGGAGAGCTTGTACGTGTCTCTGTGTGTGGAGTAAAGGTGGTCTAGAGTTTTTTTCCCTCTGGTTGCACATTTAATATGCTGATAGAAATGAGGTAAAACTGCTCCTGTACAGTTGGCTGTAATTCCAGGCAGCACTGCGTATTTCAAAAGAATCAACGGTTAAACTGTTAAACATTCCATGTTCCTCTTCTGCTCTGAATTCCTAGGGTCTCTATTAACTGTGAGTGATGCCCCGGCTTCAGCTGTATTCCAGAGCCGCTGACGGTCCTGTCAGAGTCAGAGAGGATGAGAGAAATGAAGAGGAGGTACTGGTTTCCCGGGCTCCCAGCGGTCTTGACCCAGTTAAGACAGGTTCTGTGACTGATGGCCGACGCAGAGATCAGCAGAGCCTCGATTGAGACAATGAATGAGGAGGGAAGCAGTGTGTGTGTGTGTGTGTGTGTGTGTTTGTGTGTGTGTGTATGTGTGCGTGCGTGTGAGTGGATGTGGTACCGGAGAGCCAAGTCTAGGACCAAAAGGCTCCTCAACAGCTTCTACCCCCAAGCCATAAGACTGCTGAACAATTCATAAAATCGCCACCGGACAATTTACATTGACCCCCCCCTTTTGTACACTCTGTTTGTTTGATACCTATGCATAGTCACTTGGCCCCCACCTACATGTACAGATTACCTCAACTAGCCTGTACCCCCGCACACTGACTCGGTACCGGTGCCCCCTGTATATAGCCTCGTTATTGTTATTCTTATTGTGTTACTTTTATTATTACTTTTTATTTTAGTCTACTTGGTAAATATTTTCTTCTTCTTGAACTGCACTGTTGGTTAAGGGCTTGTAAGTAAGCATTTTACGGTAAAGTCTACACTTGTTGTATTCGGGACATGTGACAAATAACATTTGATTTGATGTGTGTGTTAGGTGTGCAACACCACAGGGAGGGAGAGTATTAGGGTCTGTATGTTTATGTCATGATTGCTTTTGTGTTGTGCATCCCCAGCCAGCACTGATGTCGATGTCGATTTCTGATCTTTTAACTTTGCCCTGATGTTTTTGTTGCCTAAGTCAGAATGGATCAGAATGCATCATTCCCCCCTGCTTGGAAAGTGCTCAATTAAAGATCAAAATCTGATCTGATTCGTGGACACAAACACATACAAACACACACACACACGCATTAAAGAAAACACGCACGCACACACACACACACACAGCCGTAGTGCGTCACAAAGCACAAAGAAAAATCTATAACATGTTTCCTTATTATCCTATTTTTATCTTGACTGTTAACGTTATCTTCAAAAGAACTCAGGAGCTAAAGACACATCTCAAAACTTCCACTCAAGTCCAACTACTTCAATATTCCTTACCTCTGAAGCCCTCTGTCAATGTCTCTGTCTGAATCTCTGAAAGGCCCATTGAGGTTAATGAACAGGAGCAGTAGACGGACACAGAAAAATAAGAACAGACTGATTAAAACTTGGCTAATGTGGCAGAGACCCACAGACACACCATCAATGGTTAATTAGGATAATTGGATATGCCCACCACACAAAGATGACCTCTCGTAATTATCCCAATGGACGCCTAGAAGCACTGAGAGGGTACGTGTGCGTGTGTGTGTCTGCGTATGTGCCCGCGTGCTTTTTAATGCAATGCATGCACAAGTGTGTGTACATGTGTGTGTGCGTGTGTGTGCGTGTGTGTAGCAGACCAGATAATGCCTGTAGCTCTGAGTAAGCCAACCAGTTTTAATGTGACATTTAGAAAGATCAGTTTCGATCAATAGGAAAGGTTAGGGAAACAACGGCCCCCAGGTTTGTTGATGCTAAAAAGAGGAAGAGGAAAACAGTCAGGTTATGACTTTCCCTATCTGCGATCTCTGACCGATTTCTTTCCACATCGATTGAGAACAACACCGCTCAGGTCAGGAAGGGATTGAGGGTGTTTTGATGGTAATTGTGATTGTGATGCAGGCGATTAAGCCCAGGCTGTCTGTTAGAGGAATAAAAAAAGACGGCAAATATTAACTGTGGGGTATAAATCAAATCAAATTTTCTTAGTCACTTACACATATTTTGCCGATGTTGTTGCAGGTGCAGCGAAATGCATGTGTTTCTAGCTCCAACAGTGCAGTGATACTGAACAATACAAAACAATACACACAAATCCCAAGAATAAAAAGAAAGAAATTAAGAAATATCAGAACGAGCAATGTCAGAGTCTGGAATATAAACATATACTGTATATGTATAGTATGGTGTGTTATTCTGTATGGACAATATATGAATAGAAAATGTGTTTACAGCAGTAGTTATATACTGTAGGATGAGCCTTGACTAGAATACAGTATGTACATATGAAGTTGGTGACTATGACTATGTACATAGGGCAGTGACTATGTACATAGGGCAGCAGTCTCTAAGGAGCAGGGTAGTGTACCGCGTGGTAGCCGGCTAGTAACAGTGACTAAGTTCATAGCAGGGTACTGGTGACTATCAGTCTCTAAGTCCCAGCTTTGATGCAATTGCACTGTCTCCATCTTCTAGATGGTAGCGGAGTGAACAGGCCGTGGCTCGGGTGGCTGAGCTCCATGATGATCTTCTTGGCATTCCTAGATGTCCTAGAGGGCAGGCATTGTGCCCCCGGTGATGCGTTGGGCTGACTGCACCATCCTCTGGAAAGCCCTGCCTTTCGGACGGTGCAATTACAGCCCAACAGGATGCTCTCGATGGTGCATCTGTAGAGGTTTGTGAGGGTTTTAGAGACAAAGCCAAATTTATTCAGCCTCCTAAAGTTAAAGAGGCGCTTTTGCGCCTTCTTCACCATACTGTCTGTGTGGATGGACCATTTCAGGTTGTCAGTGATGTTCACGCCGAGGAACTTGAAGCTTTTCACACTCTCCACTGCGGCACCGTTGATGTGGATGGGGGTGTGCTCTCACTCCTGTCACCTGAAGTCCACAATCAGCTTTTTCGTTTAGTAGAAGTTTTGGCGAGAGGTAATATTCCTAGCACTCCTCATCGTTGTTGGTAATCAGGTCTTCCACTGTTGTTTTGTCAGCAAACCTTGATGATTGAGTTGGAAACGTGAGTGGCCACGCAGTCATGGGTGAATAGGGAGTGCAGCAAGGGGCTGAGCACATACTCTTGTGGGGCCCCCATGTTGATGATAAGCATGGTGGAGGAGTTGTTGCCTACCTTCACCACAAGGGTCGGCCTGTCAGGAGGTCCAGGATCCAGTTGTAGAGGGAGGTGTTTAGTCCCAGGGTCCTTAGCTTAGGTTTTCTTCCTCTCCGGTAACTGAGTTGGGAAGGACACCTTTGTAGTGACTGGGTGTACTGATACACCATCAAAAGTGTAATATTCAATGACTGCTCTTTTTTTTACCCATCTACCAATAGGTGCCCTTCTTTGGGAGGCATTGGAAAGCCATCCTGGTCTTTGTGGTTGAATCTACGTTTGAAATGCTCGACTAAGGGACCTCACCGATAATTGCATGTGTGGGGTACAGAGATGTGGTAGTCATTCAAAAATCATGTTAAACACTAGTATTGCACACAGAATGAGTCCATGCAACATATTTTGTGACTTTTAAAGCAAATTTCTACTCCTGAACTTTGTCCCTGTCCTGTCGTTTTGCATGTTTGATTGCCTTACTTAGGGCATAGCTGGTCTGTTTGTACACTTCCACGTTCACAGTCATCTTGCCATGGTTAAATGCAGTGGTTCGTGCTTTCAGTGTACAAACAAAACACATTTCTTCTTCAGAGGTTGAAGAGGCACTTTGCGACTTCTTCACGACACTGTCTGTGTGGGTGGACCAATTCAGTTTGTTGGTGATGTGTACACCGAGGAATTTGAAGCTTTCCACCTTCTCCACTGCGGTTCCGTTGAGGTGGATAGGGGTGTGCTTCCTCTGCTGTTTCCTGAAGTCCACGATCATCTCCTTTGTTGATGTTGAGGTTGTTTTCCTGGCATCACACTCCAAGAGCCCTCACCTCCTCCCTGTAGGCTGTCTCATCATTGTTGGTTATCAAGCCTACTACTGTTGTGTCATCTGCAAACTTGATGATTGAGTTGGAGATGTGCATGGCCATGCAGTCATGGGTGAACAGGGATTACAGGAGGGGGCTGAGCATGCACCGTTGTGGGGCCCCAGTGTTGAGGATCAGCGGAGTGGAGATGTTTTTTACCTTCACCACCTAGGGGCGGCCCGTCAGGAAGTCCCGGACCCAGTTGCACAGGGCAGGGTTCAGGCCAAGGGCCTCAAGCTCAATAATGAGCTTGGAGGGTACTATGGTGTTGAATTCTGAGCTGTAGTCAATGAACAGCACTCTTACAAAAGGTATTCATCTTGTCCAGATGGGATCGGGCAGTGTGCAGTGCGATGGCGACTGCATCATCTGTGGATCTATTGGGGCGGTAAGCAAATTGAAGTGGTTCTAGGGTGTCAGGTAAGGTATGATCCTTGACTAGTCTCTCAAAGCACTTCATGATGATAGAAGTGAGTGCTACGGGGTGATAGTTATTTGGTTCAGTTACCTTTGCTTTCTTGGGAGCAGGAACAATGGTGGCCATCTTGAAGCATGTGGGAACAGCAGACTGGGATAGGGAGAGATTGAATATGTCTGTAAACACCCCAAAAAGCATAGATTTCGATTGGTCAGACCCGCGTTGAACAATCCTTACAATGGGTACTTCCTTTTTAAGTTTCTGCCTATTGGAGGGGAGGAGCAAAATGGAGGCGTGATATGTTTTGCCGAAGGCAGGGTGGGGAGGGTCTTGTAGCCATACTGGAAGGGGGAGTAGCAATGGTCAAGAGTGCTCGATGAGCAAGTAGCACAGGAGATGTGTTGATACAACTTCGGGAGCATTTTCCTCAGATTTTCCTCATATGTCTGGTTCCTACTGCATGAACCCAAACAGTCATACGGTATGGCTTCCTTCCCTACTTCTACAGCTATGTCTGGGCCACTATGGAGCCTCTTAGTGCTTGACACATAACAGCCAATAACAGCTGTCTCGCAGTAGATGTTTAGGCCTTGAGAGGTGCCTGTTATCTGGCCTCGACGCAGTGGAGAACCTCAGAGACCTCCATGATGAAGTCCATCATGCACTGTTCCGACCAGATTGCAAATAACCTAATCGATAAATCATTTGGCTTTTGGCTTCTGAGGGAAACAAGTTTTCGGGATCCACTTTTCCAAACCAAATGATCCAAAGATGTTTTCCCTGAGACCTCCTCAGGGAGAACTACAGAGAGTGGAAGTGATTCTCGATGGCTGCCTCATGATTCTCTTTTCCTATCTCTCTCGTTCGGTCTCACTCTCCATCTCTCTTTTCATCTCTCCTTCCTCTAGCTCGCACTTTCTCTCTTCTCTCTCTCTTACTCTTTCCCTCCATTTCCCTCTCTCCTACCCTATGTGCTGTTGTGCTGTTTGTTGCTACTTGGCTCTATGCCAAACTTTTCCGTTTTTACTTTTAACACATTTACCAGCGTCTTAGTTTTACCTTGCTCAATGTTTTCATTTAACTTTTTCACCCCGGACACTTTATTTGGACATGGTTCTACAGGACCTCCACCAGCCAAAGCTAGGTAGCAACACTAACACTATGCCATCTAATTGCAGTCGCTGTACTCATAATATACAGGATAACTATCACCTTATGGTGAGGATAGCCGTGTAGCAAGCAAAGCTTCAGATGCAATCGTTAGGCAAGGGCAATTTTAAGTGTAGGAAAGGATGAAACAGAGTCTGTGCCACCAGTAAGTACAGATAGTAGTATAAATCCCTCCGCACAGTCCCCGCAGCTGGACAATTTGCTCAAGGGTTCTGGAAAGAAATGCTATCGGCATACGCAACCGGTGTCGCTCATTCAGCCGACAGAATCTTTCAACCGGTTCTCCCCATTAAGAAACAAGTCTGAATCAGAGGACGAGCCTTCTCAGGTCTGTCCTCCATCCGTTATAGGGTCTGAGAAGCCAAAGCCTCCCACCATTAGCTCTGACAAATTGAAAACCCTAGTTCAAAGAATCATCCAGCGATTATACACTGTATACGAGGGGGCAGGGCTACCGACGTAGAGAGTATAGGGATATTGTTATCAACGTCGGCACCAACGATGTTAGGATAAAACAATCACCAAGCGCAACATAGCTTTAGTGTGTAAATCAGCTAGAAAGACGTGTCAGCATTGAGTAATTGTCTCTGGACCCCTCCCAGTTAGGACGTGTGATGAGCTCTACAGCAGTCTCACAACTCAATCGCTGGTTGAAAGCTGTTTTCTGCCCCTCCCAAAAGATAGAATTTGTAGATAAGTGGCCCTCATTCTGGGACTCACCCACAAACAGGACCAAGCTTGGCCTGCTGATGAGTGACGGACTCCATCCTAGCTGGAGGGGTGCTCTCATCTTATCTATGAACATAGACAGGGCTCTAACTCCTCTAGCTCCACAATGAGAAAGGATATGGTGCAGGCCAGGCAGCAGGCAGTTAGCCAGCCTGCCAGTTTAGTGGATTCTGCCACTAGTACAGTTAGTGTAATCTGCTCAGCTATCCCCATTGAGACCGTGTCTGTGCCTTGATCTAGGTTAAGCCAAACAAAACAAGTCGGTGTTCGCCTTAGCAATCTCAGTGGAATAAAGACTTCCTCCATTCCTGTCATTATTGAAAGTAATTGGGATATCTCACATCTCAAAATAGGGTTACTTAATGTTAGATCCCTCACTTCCAAGGCAGTCATAGTCAATGAACTAATCACTGATCATAATCTTGATGTGATTGGCCTGACTGAAACATGGCTCAAGCCTGATGAATTTACTGTGTTAAATGAGGCCTCTCCTCCTGGCTACACTAGTGACCATATCCCCCACGCATCCTGTAAAGGCGTAGGTGTTGCTAACATTTATGACAGCAAATGTAAATTTACCAGCAAAAACTGTATTTTTTTATAATATAATACTCAATCACTTTTTATAGCTACTGTTTACAGCTCTCCTGGGCCGTATACAGCGTTCCTCACAGAGTTCCCTGAATTCCTATTGGACCTTGTAGACATGGCAGATAATATTAATTTTTGGTGACTTTAATATTCACATGGAAAAGTCCACAGACCCACTCCAAAAGGCTTTCGGAGCCATCATCGACTCAGTGGGTTTTGTCCAACATGTCTCCGGACCTACTCATTGCCACAGTCTTAACCTGGATCTAGTTTTGTCCAATGGAATAAATATTGTGGATCTAAATGTTTTTCCTCATTATCCTGGACTATCAGACCACCATTTTATTATGTTTGCAATCATAACAAATAATCTGCTCAGACCCCAACCAAGGACCATCAAAAAAAATTTGAACAACCCAAAGATTCCTAGAAGGACCTTGGCGTTACTCTAGACCCTGATCTCTCTTTTGACAAACATTTCATAAAGCACTAAATAAACTTCAGTTAGTGCTAAACACAGCTGCTAGAATCTTGACTAGAACTAAAGAATTTGATCATATTACTCCAGGCCTAGCCTCTCTACACTGGCTTCCTGTTAAGGCTAGAGCTTATTTCAAGGTTTTACTGCTAAAATACAAAGCATTACATGGGCTTGCTCTTACCTATCTTTCCGATTTGGTCCTGCCGTACATACCTACACGTTCGCTATGGTCACTAGACGCAGGCCTCCTTACTGTCCCTAGAATTTCTAATCAAACAGCTGGAGGCAGGGCTTTCTCCTATAGAGCAAAATTTTTATGGAATGTTCTGCCTATCCATGTGAGAGTCGCAGACTCGGTCTCGACCTTTAAGTCTTTATTGAAGACTCATCTCTTCAGTAGGTCCTATGATTGAGTGTAGTCTGGCCCAGGGGTGTGAAGGTGAACAGCAAGGCACTGAAGCGCCAAACTGCCCTGCTGTCTCTGCCTGGCCGGCTCCCCTCTCTCCACTGGGATTCTCTGTCTCTGACCCTATTACAGGGGCTGAGTCACTGGCTTACTAGTGCTCTTCCATGCCGTCCTTAGGAGCGGTGCGTCACTTGAGTGGGTTGAGTCACAGACGTGATCTTCCTGTCCGGTTTTGCACCCCTCGGGCTTGTGCAGTGGAGCCTTGTCTCAGGGTAGTAAGTTGGTGGTCTGTTGATATCCCTCTAGTGATGTGGGGTCTGTGCTTTGACAAAGTGGGTGGGGTTATATCCTGCCTGGTTTGCCCTGTCCGGGGGTATTGTCGGACGGGGCCACAGTGTCCCCCAACCCACCCCTGTCTCAGTCTCCAGTATCTATGCTGCAATAGTCTATGTGCCGGGGGACTAAGGTTATATCTGGTGTCCTGTGTGAATTAAAGCACACTCCCTCTAATTTTCTCTCTCTCTCTCCCTCCCCTCCTGGAAGACCTGAGACCTAGGATCATGGCCTGATGACTCCTGGCTGTCCACAGTCCACCTGGTCGTGCTGCTGCTCCAGTTTCAACTATTCTGCCTGTGGCTAGGGAACCCTGACCTGTTCACCAGATGTGCTACCTTGTCCCGCACCTGCTGTTTTTGACCTTTGAATGCTCAGCTATGAAAGGTCAACTGACATTTACTCCTGAGGTACTGACCCGTTGCACCGTCTACAACCAATGTGATTATTATTTGACCCTGCTGGTCATCTATGAACATTTGAACATCTTGAAGAACAATCTGGCCTTAAACAGCCATGTACTCGCATTATCTCCAACCGGCACAGCCAGAAAAGGACTGGCCACCCCTCAGAGCCTGGTTCCTCTCTAGGTTTCTTCCTAGGTTCCTTCCTTTCTAGGGAGTTTCTACATCTGTATTGCTTGCTGTTTAAGGTTTTAGGCTGTGTTTCTGTATAGCACTTTGTGACATCTGCTGATGTAAAAAAGGGATTTATAAATACATTTGATTGATTGATTGATTCTCTCTTTTTTTCACTCATCCCATTCCCCCTATCCTTTCCACATCTCTGTGGTTTAGAAACCGGCAGAGTAGGTAGAGGTAAAGAAAGTAAGGAGCATTGCCATCTAGCCAGGCAGTGTTCTGCTCTGATGGCACTTTGTGTTTATGTGGAGGGCAGAATGTTCCTGTCAGGGCCCTGAGGCTGAGCGGGACTGGCAGGTGTATTATTCTCCCTCGCTCCATTGTCCCTGGACAAATTCAAAGGCAATGTTACCCAACCACTCGGCAGGAGCCACTCTCTACTCCCTCCCTGCTACTAACAGACCGAGCCAAGTACCTGTCTCAGGAGTGACTCTGTGTTTGTGTTTCTCCGTCTCTCACAAAACACAAGCAAATACCGCTTCTCTGGGATATATAGTAGCATTGCAGTCATCTGCTCAAAACTGGAAAGTTTGGTGGTATGAAATGTTAAGATGTACTCCCATGACAGTGCTTTTAATACTACGAAAACAAGCTAAAATAACCCAGAGTGGTCAGTATTCGGCAATGGTGAATAAAGTCCTACTCAACCATAAGTGTCCATAAATGTATAGAGTTGTGCGTATTCCAGTGTAGATGTTAAGTAAATGGAATTGCTGTTATTAGTATATAGAGGCGAATCAAGGCTTGCACCCTTTTTGGGGTAAACAAGTTCACGTGGTGTTCAGTGTCAAATAGTAGTTGAAATGCTTGGTAAACAAATACGTACACACACTTGGTGTGGCTCATCAGACCCTAGGCTTTCATAGTAAATCAACCAACACCAACATAACAGACTACAGATCCATTCTAGAATGCTCATTCCTGAGATTCTCGTTTCCCTTTCCAGTTGCCCTGGTAACACATCCACAATCGTCTGTGCATGCCACTGACAGAAACTCATCTCTCGCTGAGGAAAAGGAACTTCAGCCACATTATAGCAAATACTCCCTATCCTGTTGGTTTTTATAATATAATACTAAATGCCGTTTAGCAGACACTTTTATCTAAAGCAACTTACAGTAATGCATGCATACATGTTTACATATGCAGTACCAGTCAAAAGTTTGGACACACCTACTCATTCAAGTCTTTTCTTGATTTTTACTATTTTCTACATTGTAGAATAATAGTGAAGGCTTCAAAACTATGAAATAACACATATGGAATCATGTAGTAACCAAAACAGTGTTAAACAAATCCAAATATATTTTGGCACCATTTGCCTTGATGACAGTGTTTCACACTCATGGCATCCTCTCAACCAGCTTCACCTGGAAATGCTTTTCCAACAGTCTTGAAGGAGTTCCCACATATGCTGAGCATTTGTTGGCTGCTTTTCCTTCACTCTGCGGTCCAACTCATCCCAAACCATCACAATTGGGTTGAGGTCTGTATACATCAATGATGTCGCTCTTGCTGCTGGTGAGTCTCTGATCCACCTCTGATCCACCTTGGCTTCCTATTTTGCAACAAAGCCTCCTTAACTCATGCTGCCAAACATACCCTCGTAAATCTGACCATCCTACCGATCCTCGACTTTGGTGATGTCATTTACAAAATAGCCTCCAACACTCTACTCAGCAAATTGGATGCAGTCTATCACAGTGCCATCCGTTTTGTCACCAAAGCCCCTTATACTACCCACCACTGCGACCTGTAAGCTCTCGTTGGCTGGCCCTCGCTTCACACTCGTTGCCAAACCCACTGGCTCCAGGTCATCTACAAGTCCCTACTAGGTAAAGCCCCGCCTTATCTCAGCTCGCTAGTCACCATAGCAGCTCCCACCCATAGGACGCGCTCCAGCAGGTATAGCTCACTGGTCACCCCTAAAGCCAATTCCTTCTCTGCTGCCAATGACTGGAACGAACTACAAACATCTCTGAAAGTGGAGACACTTATCTCCCTCACCAGCTTTAAGCACCAGCTGTCAGTGTAGCTCACAGACCCCTGCACCTGTATTTAGCCCATCTGTAAATAGCCCAACCAACTACCTCATCCCCTACCGTATTTATTTATTCATTTATCTTGCTCCTTTGCACCAGTCTTTCTACATTGCACATTCATCTACTGCACATCTACCATTCCAGTGTTTAAATGCTATATTGTAATTACTTTGCCACCATGGCCTATTTATTGCCTTACCTTCCTTATCCTACCTCATTTGCACACATTGTATATAGATTTGTTTTTCTACTGTATTATTGACTGTCTGTTTGTTTTACTCCATGTGTAACTCTGTGTTGTTGTTTGTGTCGAACTGCTTTGCTTTATCTTGGCCAGGTCGCAGTTGTAAATGAGAACTTGTTCTCAACTTGCCTACCTGGTTAAAAAAAAAAAAAGTTGAGTGATTGTGGAGGCCAGGTCATCCAATGCAGCATTCCATCACTCTCATTCTTGGTCAAATAGCCCTTAAACAGCCTGAAGGTGTGTTGGGTCATTGTTGTTGGTAGCCATGTTGGTTAAGTATGCCTTGAATTATAAATCACTGACAGTGTCACCAGCAAAGCACCCCCACACCTCCTCCTCCGTGCTTCATGGTGGGAACCACACATGCGGAGATCATCCGTTCACCTACTCTGTGTCTCACAAAGACACGGCGGTTGGATCCAAAAATCTAATGGCAGATTTCCACCGATCTAATTTCCATTGCTCATGTTTCTTGGCCCAAGCCAATATCTTCTTCTTATTGGTGTACTTTACTGTTAGTTTCCCTGCAGCATTTCGACCATGAAGGCCTAATTCACGCAGTTTCCTCTGAATAGTTGATGTTGAGATGTCTCTGTTTCTGAGGCTGGTACCTCTAATGAACTTATCCTCTGCATCAGAGGTAAGTCTGGATCTTCCTTTCCTATGGCGGTCCTCATGAGAGCCAGTTTCATCATAGCGCTTGATGGTTTTTGCGACTGCACTTGAAGAAGCTTTCAAAGTTCTTGAAATGTACCGGATTGCCTGACCTTCATGTCTTGAAGTAATGACAGACTGTCATTTTCTTTTGCTTATTTGAGCTGTTCTTGCCATAACATGGACTTGGTCTTTTACCAAATAGGGCTATCTTCTGTATACCACCCTTACCTTGTCACAACACAACTGATTGGCTCAAACACATTAAGAAGGAAATAAATTCCAAAAATGTACTTTTAACAAGGCACACCTGTTAATTGAAATGCATTCCAGGTGACTACCTCATGAAGCTGGTTCAGAGAATGCCAAGAGTTTGCAAAGCTGTCTTCAAGGCAAAGGGTGGCTATAAGATATATTTTGATTTGTTAAACACTTTTTTGGTTACTACAAGATTCCATATTTGTTATTTCATAGTTTTGATGTCCTCATTATTATTCTACAATGTAGAAAATAGTAAAAATCAAGAAAAACCCTGGAAGTATGCGTGTCCAAACTTTTGACTGGTACTATAGGTGGACCTAGCAGGAATCAAACTCACTAACCTTTGTGATGCAAGCTCTATGCTCTACCAACTGAGCCTCACAGGACCATATCCACTGTCCTCCAAGACTGGCCAAATGCCTCCTGAACAACCAGATTGTTCTTTAATTCTAGCAGCTTGGTTAGACTGCAAGGTTGGGACAGTTTACATTCTCCATTTAACAAGATTTTCAACACAGAACCATAATTTCAGCCAACTCATTCATTGTGACACATTAAAGAAAGAACTACATTTCTGTAAAAGAAAGAAACTACGTTGTTTACAGTAGGTGTAGGTCTCTGGTGGATGGCTGGCTCCCTTAGGCGCCATGTTCCTGGTCATGTTCAGTTTGCTCTGTCTCACAACGACATAACTAGCTTCCTACAGGTACTGTAGTATTCTCCTGCTAAAATAGTCTCTCTGCTCCGTTCTCCTCAGAACTAACACAGTCTCCGGATGTGTCCCAAACGGCACCGTATTCCCTACATAGTGCCCTACTTTTGACCAGAGCCCTATGAGCCCTGGTCAAAAGTAGTGCACTATATAGTGAAAAGGGTGCCATTTGAGACAAAGCCTCACTCTTAGAATCCGTAATGCATTTCCATTATAGTGCAACACCCATTCCACCAAGCATATAATAGATGCAAGAATATCATACCATCTATAAGTAAGAAGGGGTCTGATCTTAAACCAAAGCCTTGGATGACTAGGGCGGAAATCAGATTCACTGTACACAGTACAGGGATGATGTTGGTTTATTTATAAGCCTTGAGGAATATGTTTCACTTATATCATTTTGTAATTGCAAATCTGTTCAGCACACATATCCGGTCGTGATTGGAAGTCCCATAGGGCGACGCACAATTGACCCAACGTTGTCCGGGTTTGGCCGGTAAGGCCGTCATTGTAAATAAGATATATATATTTTTTAACATATATCTTTCCAATATACTCTATGTATAATATACTGTATGTGATAGTGCCATGGAGGATTGAATAGTGACAATCTGTGTGTTTGTGTTTGTGTGTGTGCCTGTGTGCGTGTGTACATGCTTGTGTGTGTAGGATAACCTTCCTCTGTCATTATCTCTGTAATGGGGCTACGTATGGCGGTGAACATGTTGCTCATCAATAGTATTCAAGTCACCATGCAAATGAGATCATAAATATTAATGATGGTTGTAATTACTTCACGGCTACCTCACAGTTGGGCTTCGCACACACTCACTCACACGCACACAAATGCACGAATGCACACACACACACACACACACAGAGAGAAACAAACACACACTCATGCATGAAAGTACACAAGCACGCACACACACACACACACACACACACACACTCACAACATACACACACACTTACGCACACACAGACGCAAAATGACAATGTTTGACAATGTGTGTATTCACAGTGATGCTGTCGTCCCCGCCAGTTGCTGTGGCATTTTAGGATAAGCTAAGCTGTTCTTTTTAGGTGGGAGGCATTTCGGGGATGAGAGGAGATGATAAAGTAATTGAACCAGTGCTAAATGTAGCAGTGATGTTGGTGTTCAGTGAATATGTGATGTGTGCCGGGATGTGTCATTGCTGTTGCTACAGCGCTAAAGCATCATGAGTTACAATATTCACTGACAGTGGTATCAGTTTGACGGCAGAGTGAGACACTTTCTGTTTTGAGAGACCAATTAGGACTGCGGTCCTCTGAAGAGGGGAAAGTAGCGAATGGAAGGAGGGAGAGGGAAAGAGAAATTGAGAGAGGGAAAGAGAACGCGACACAGCAGAGAAGAGATAGAGAGAGGAAGATGTGGAGGGAGAGGGGGGAGAGAGGGATAGGGAGAGGGATAAAGAGAGAGAGAGAGGCCTCTCCTCCATCATTAGTGCCATCAACATCACTCACTGACTATTTGTCGAACACACATGGCTGTAGCTGTATCTAGGGTGACTAACAATGACGTAGGCGGCTCCAATTTGGGTTTGTGACCCATTTTCACGGCTGGGTTTTGAGTGGGCTATATCCAGGTTATATCCAAGTTAAGTGCTCTATACAGGGAGCAAGTCTCTGAGCATTAAACCTATGGCCTCAGCTTCAGACAGCTGCAGAACCCTGAGTTCAATGCCCTACAGGTTCATAGTAGATCACCACTAATGGCAATCCTAAGAAATAACAAATCCCAAATCCCAACCTCTCTGTCTACCTAACACCCTATAACTCCTGCATCCATCTCTCAATCTACACTCTGTATGAGGAATCAATGGTACAGTGTGGTTCATATGCCTACACTTTCCAGAAGTCACTGATCTAATCTAAGATCAGCTTTCCCTCCAACCAAATGCTAACCTAAACCACTGAGGGACACAACGCAACCCTGACCACCTGACCGCATGATCAAGCAACTTCATGCTATTCCAGATGGCAAGGGGACTCACACTCCATGCTGCAAAGGAACCTAAATAAAGAAATACCATAGGAAGTCCCTTCCTCTACATACCCCATGCTGTGAGGTCACTTCCTGTGACACCTACAAGTAATTTGAATTTGATCGCCGTTTTGTTGTAGAATGTTCTCTTTCTCCACAAGAAAATACAAATTACCACAAATGGGCTTTATGATTTACATTAATGCAACTGAAACCCGCGGAAATCCTTACTCTTCATGCGGGGTCAGTCGAGTCATTCATTCAGATTCAAGTGATAGAATTTGCTTTCAAATGGAGGCCATTCGATTCCTGCAGGAACGTGACGGCCGATTCAGATCCTGGTGCTACAGGAATATTTTCCTCCTGTAACAATAGGGGTCACATTAAGATGCCACATATGTAAATTAACACACTGCCACCTCAGCCCAGTCCTGCTGTGCGCTGAGTAAGTTAGTTATTCAAATAGGCTCAGTACTCGGTATACTGTAATTCAATGAGAGAGAAGGAGCCCTTTTCTCAGAACCATAATAAGCCTTAGTGATTTATCCTCCACTCCCGGTGAAGGATAAATCGTTTGCATTAATTTGCCTTATTTTTATCCTACATTTATATTTTTCTTCACGCGGCTTGTCACTACTGTGCTAATATATATATATATACACACACACACACACACACACACACACACACACACACACACACACACACACACACACACACACACACACACACACACACACACACACACACACACACACACAGACATACTGTATATTTATTTTTCCTTCCCCATGCAATGCCCTGGAACAAGCTCTTACAAGTTTTTTTACGGGCGTAAAGGGTACCAAGGACTAGAATTGCATCCCATATGGCACCCTATTCCTATTAAGTAGTGCTCTACTTTGAAACAGGGCCCGGGGCTCTGGTCAAAAGAAGTGCACTGCATAGGAAATAGGGTGCCATTTGTGATGCAGAGCAGATGTGTGAAGGGACGGATAATGATGTATGCCGTCCGGGTGCAATGAGGGACTGAATAGGGTTCAGCAAGTGTTTGTATTACTGACGGAGCTATCAACTAGCAGCTAGCTGTACCATCCCAAGGACATTACTTCCAATTCTCTGCAGTTCTTCACAGAACAATTAGATGAGAAGAGAATACAACAGTGGGTTTGGTTGTTCCTCCAGATACTGCATGACTCGCACTCACACACTGGTACAGACATAAGCACGTACACACTTGTATACCCACACACACACACCTGCACAAACGCATCAGAGGCCCTCTTCAGATTCATCCAACACATCCTTTCCGATGTGTTTCATTGAGGAGACAGGGAAACAAACCTTGCCTTCCTCTCTTCCCATCTCCCTCACGCAAACACACACACACACTTTTCTATCTCTCCCCCTCACCTAGCTCATATCGCTGGTATATCCAGCCCACTGAACACAGCTGCACTCAAACATCTCCTGCAATTACATGTGGGGGGAAATAATAGTACAACGCTACAAACCTCATTCATTATTAAACAAGACATGTTCATGAAATTGCTAACCGATCCAATAAATGTAAATTACACAATACAAAACACAGATAAAGAAAAGATGACTGCATAGCATTAATAGAGGATTATTTCTCTAACACACCAAATATATAAAAAAAAATAACACATTGACTGCCTAATTATGTGTTTTATCATCTCAGTCGCAACAGAGCTCGCTGCTATTCTTGCCTCCTATAAACGCAGCTGTTTCTTTTACAGCTTTAATGAGGGGAAATAAAAAATTATCACATTGGTCTCATTTTCATATCCACACAGCCAACATTATAATTCCAGGCATAACAAAAGGACTACCTTCACATTAGCTGGAGGTTGGGATTTAATTATCATAGATGCTTGCCAAATGAACACATACACTTCTTTACCACATCTGATCACTACCACTGCAGAGACAGACCTCTTATGTATGAAGAACAGAATGATCTGCCCATTTCTGCTTATCACATTTAAGCACACATCCCAGGGTTCCCTAGGAAACACACACACACACACACAGCCTCACACACACACAGCCTCACACACACACACAGCCCCACACACACACACACACACACACACACAGCCCCACGCACTATTCACTTTCTCTGCATGTCCTCAGCAGTCAAACCTCAGCAGCAGACTGCCATGTTGCCAGTCCATCATGGCTGACTAGCCCTGCTGGCCCCACTGCTTTCCTGTTATCAACCACATAATCCAGGAAACAGGACCTGCAATCATATCTCAATAGAAAATGACTGAGAAACGAATGAGTTAAGCTGTGCATACAGAAGAAGACAGTATTGTATGACACAGTAAGCTATACATACACATCAGATGTATGCAATGACATAAAAACTACTGTAAATATGGAGCTGGAAAAGAAAATAAATGTTCTCTTGTTGACAGATGAACAAGAAGATAGAGGAGATGGAGAGAAAGGAAGAGAGTGAAAAGGTAAGGAAAAGAAAGCCAGAAGAAAGATTGTTCTGTAAAATGACAAATTGAGATAAAGCTTTTTAGGGGTTAAAAAAAGACAAGGCATAGGGAGTAATTGTTAATTGTTCACGCCACGTGGGCTTACAAACAGACACACCCTTTAGACGAGATTGTGGAGGATTAACAAAAAAAGCATTGAGGAGCACTGCAGCACGCCACAGAGAGAAAGAAGGAGAGAGAGCGAGAGACACACAGTGGAGGATGTGGAGGAACGCAGCCCCAGAGTGCCACTGGGGGTGCATTACCAACAGAAGAAGTGTCAGAGAGGGAGTGAGAGGAAGGGAGGGAGAAGGAGGGAGGAAAGATGAGAGAGGGCAGAGAGAGTGAGAGAGAAATGAGTGGACAAAGAGAGAGGGAGTGGGAGAGGAGAGAGCTGGGAGGGAAGGGCACAGCCACAGCAGGGTCTGTTAATATTCCCTCCAGAGAGAGAGAGAAATGGAGAGAGAGAAAGAATCTCTGGAGCATATGTGTTGACAGTGATGCTCAGAAATGGTTAACACTTAAATAGCGATAAGGGCTAGGTGTTTACACATGGTGATAAAGTGTGGGCTGCATGGGTTCGCACCAAGGTACTTTTCGCACCAAGGTACTTTCATCTCTAGGAGACAGAACGCGTCTCCTTCCTGAGCGGTATGAGGACTGCGTGGTCCCATGGTGTTTATACTTGCGTACTATTGTTTGTACAGATGAACGTGGTATCTTCAGGCGTTTGGAAATTGCTCCCAAGGATAAACCAGACTTGTGGAGGTCTACAATTTTTTTCTGAGGTCTTGGCTGATTTCTTTTCATTTTACAAAGATGTCAAGCAAAGAGGCACTGAGTTTGAAGGTAAGCATTGAAATACATCCACAGGTACACCTCCAATTGACTCAACTGAGGTCAATTAGCTTATCAGAAGCTTCTAAAGCCATGACATCATTTTCTGGAATTTTCCAAGCTGTTTAAAGGCACAGTCAATTTAGTGTATGTAAACTTCTGACCCACTGGAATAAGTGAAATAATCTGTCTGTAAACAATTGTTGGAAAAATGACTTGTGTCATGCACAAAGTAGATGTCCTAACCGACTTGCCAAAACTATAGTTTGTTAACAAGACATTTGTGGAGTGGTTGAAAAACAAGTTTTAATGAATCCAACCTAAGTGTATGTAAACTTCCGACTTCAACTGTAGCTACAGTATAGATTAAGTAACTTAGAACTGGAAACCTGAAGTAGCAGGAAAGAAGTGTAACAGGAATGAAGGAGTGTTAATTTGCAAGTCAGATGTAGCTACAATAGCTATCTTCATGGAGAGTTACCACTGGGAAGGACATGTGTCTTAGAACTATACATTTGAAGTAGAGGGAATGAAGGGGTGTCAATTTGGCAAGCTAATATGTAGCTAGCTTGATGGAGAGTTACCTAAGCAATGATGATCATTAACAGGATGACTTGTCAAACCATACCTCAGGGGAGAATAACTATTCATTCAAGCTTGCATTGTGAGAGGTGCATAACAGACAGCATTCTCTAATCACAGGAATACGTATATGACGGGATCCATTTAGATTTCCCTAAATGGCAGGTGACTCACACAGTGCTTAGATACCGCCAACATCGAGTAATTATTACAGTGAAAGTGAGAAAATAAATTAAGTTAGTGGCACAGAGGCACTGCATACGAAATACACAGGTAACTGTCAAAATAATGGAAACATAAAGTGTCTTAATAGGGCGTCGGGCCACCACGAGCCACCAAAACAGCTTCAATGTGCCTTGGCATAGATTCTACAAGAGTCTGAATCAAATCAAATTGTATTTGTCACATGCGGCGAATACAACAGATGTAGACCTGTCACGTCCAGGCCAGAGTTTTAGGCTGGCGTGTTTAGGTTTCGTTTTTGGTGTAGGGTTTCTGAGTTCTAGGTGTTCTATTTCTATGTTGGGGTAATGGTTCCCAATTAGAGGCAGCTGTGTGTCGTTGTCTCTAATTGGGAACCATATATATGTTTGGGGTTTTCATTTAGGTTTTGTGGGTTATTGTTTAGACATAGCTTTGTTCGTGGTGTCAGTCTATGTTATATGTTACGATCTTCGTTTCGTCTGTTTTGTAATTTTGCCCAGTTACGTGTGTTTCGTTCGTTTAATAAACATGTATACTGGATGCCTCGCTGCGCCTTGGTCTGTCACTTATGAGGATCGTGACAGAATAACCCACCAAATAAAGACCAAGCAGCGAGAGACCCGGGAGTACTGGACCTGGGAGGAGGAATTATTTAGGTACGGACCCTGGGCCCAACCTGGAGAGTATCGTCGGCCAAGAGAGGAGCTGGAAGCAGCGGCGGAGCGGCGCAGGTGTGAGAAGCTATACGGAGCATGGGATCCGGAGAGAGAAAAGTTTATTAGACCTCGCCTGGCACGGAAGCCTGAAAGGCAGCCCCAAAAAACCTTTTTGGGGGGGCACACGGTGAGTTTGGCCGGTTCAGGAGGGACTCCTGAGCCAACTCCTCGTGCTTTGTGGAGAGAGCGTTGGGGAGAGCGTCGCACTGCTATGCAGTTTTGCGCACGGTGTCTCCAGTGCACGTTCATAGGCCGGTGCTAGAGATTCCAGCTCCACTCATCTGTCAGGGGAGGGTGAGTGTGCAGCCTGGAAGGGTGGTGCCGGCTCAGCGCTCCTGGTCTCCGGTGCACCTCCTTGGACCAGGATATCCTGCACCGGTTCTGCGTGCAGTATCTCCGGTGCGGGTCCAGAGCCCGGTGCGTAAGATCCCAGCGCCACTCATCTGTCAGGGGAGGGTGAGTGTGCTACCTGGGAGAGTGGAGCCGGCTCTGCGCGCTAGGGCTCCAGTACACCATCTGGGACAGAGATATCCTGCACTGGTTCTGCGTGTGGGATCTCCGGTTCCCATCCATAGCCCAGTACGTCCTGTCCCTGCTCCACGCTCCAGGATCCCTGTGCCCGTTGTGGACTCAGCACGTCCTGTCCCTGCTCCACGCTTCAGGATCCCTGTGCCCGGCGTGGACTCAGCACGTTCTGTCCCTGTTTCACGCTCCAGGATTCCTGTGCCTGTCGTGGACTCAGCACGTCCTGTCCCTGTTCCACGCTCCAGGATTCCTGTGCCCGTTGTGAACTCAGCACGTCCTGTCCCTGTTCCACACTCCAGGATCCCTGCACCCGGCGTGGACTCAGCACGTCCTGTCCCTGCTCCACGCTCCAGGATTCCTGTGCCTGTCGTGGACTCAGCACGTCCTGTCCCTGCTCCACGCCTCCAGGATTCCTGTGCCCGTCGGGAACCCAACACGTCCTGTTCCTGCTCCCCGCACCAGAGTGCGCGTTATGAGCCCAGTACGGCCGGTTCCTGCTCTCCGCACCAGAGTGCGCGTTATGAGCCCAGTACGGCCGGTTCCTGCTCCCCGCACCAGTGTGCGCGTTATGAGCCCAGTACGGCTGGTTCCTGCTCCCCGCACCAGAGGGCCAGTGTGCTTCCCCTGTCCAGGTCCGCCAGTGACGGTCCCCAGTCCTGAGCCGCCAGTGAGGGTCCCCAGTCCGGGGCCGCCAGTGAGGGTCCCCAGTCCGGGGCCGCCAGTGAGGGTCCCCAGTCCGGGGCCGCCAGTGAGGGTCCCCAGTCCAGCAAATGGCCCAGGGCCTCCACCTGGGATCAAAAGACCCACCTGAAGTCCGCGCCTTTGGGGGTACTGTCACGCCCAGGCCAGAGTTTTAGGCTGGCGTGTTTAGGTTTCGTTTTTGGTGTAGGGTTTTTGAGTTCTATGTGTTCTATTTCTATGTTGGGGTAATGGTTCCCAATTAGAGGCAGCTGTGTGTCGTTGTCTCTAATTGGGAACCATATATATGTTTGGGGTATTCATTTAGGTTTTGTGGGTTATTGTTTAGACATAGCTTTGTTCGTGGTGTCAGTCTATGTTATATGTTACGATCTTCGTTTCGTCTGTTTTGTAATTTTGCCCAGTTACGTGTGTTTCGTTCGTTTAATAAACATGTATACTGGATGCCTCGCAGCTCCTTGGTCTGTCACTTATGAGGATCGTGACAAGACCTTACAGTGAAATGCTTATTTACAAGCCCTAACCAACAATGCAGTAAAAAAAAAAAAAGTAACAAATAATTAAAGAGCAGTAGTAAAAATAACAATAGCGAGGCTATATACAGGGGGTACCGGTACAGAGTCAATTTGCAAGGGCACCGGTTAGTCGAGGTAATTGAGGTAATATGTGCATGTAGGTAGAGTTATTAAAGTGACTATGCATATATAGATTAGATGTTCAGGAGTCTTATGGCTTGGGGGTAGAAGCTGTTTAGAAGCCTCTTGGACCTAGACTTGGCGTTCCGGGACTGCTTGCCATGCGGTAGCAGAGAGAACAGTCTATGACTAGGGTGGCTGGAGTCTTTGACAATTTTTATGGCCTTCCTCTGACACCGCCTGGAATATAGGTCCTGGATGGCAGGAAGCTTTGTCCCAGTTGTCCCAGGTCTCTGACCTCCTCCCTATAGGCTGTCTCGTCGTTTTCGGTGATCAGGCCTACCACTGTTGTGTCATCGGAAAACCCAATGATGGTGTTGGAGTCGTGCCTGGCCGTGCAGTCATGAGTGAACAGGGAGTACAGGAGGGAACTGAACACGCACCCCTGAAGGGCCCCTGTGTTGAGGATCAGTGTGGCGCATGTGTTGTTACCTACCCTTACCACCTGGGGGTGGCCCGTCAGGAAGTCCAGGATCCAGTTGAAGAGGGAGGTGTTTAGTCCCAGAGTCCTTAGCTTAGTGATGAGCTTTGAGGGCACTATGGTGTTGAATGCTGAGCTGTAGTCAATGAATAGCATTCTCACATAGGTGTTCCTTTTGTCCAGGTGGGAAACAGCAGTGTGGTGTGCAATAGAGATTGCATCATCTGTGGGTCTGTTAGGGCGGTATGCAAATTGGAGTGGGTCTAAGGTTTCTTGGATAATGGTGTTGATGTGAGCCATTACCAGCCTTTCAAAGCACTTCATGGCTACAGACGTGAGTGCTACGGGTAGGTAGTCATTTAGGCAGGTTACCTTAGTGTTCTTGGGCACAGGGACTATGGTGGTCTCCTTGAAACATGTTGGTATTACAGACTCAGAATCTACCATAAGTGTTCATTTGGGTAGAGATATGATGACAGAGATAAAAAAAGAGGAATAACACAAGGAATAAATACACAATGAGTAACGATGGCTATATACACCTTGGCTATATACACTTGGCTATATACACCGGGTACTAGTAACGAGTTGATGTGCAGGGTTACGAGGTAATTGAGGTAGACTAGGCAACAGGATAGATAATAAACAGTAACAGCAGCGTAGGTGATGAGTCAAAAGAGTTAGTTCAAACTCTTTTTTTGATAATTTAACCTTTATTTAACTAGGCAAGTCAGGTAAGAACAACTTCATGTCTAAAATGACTGCCTATACCGGCCAAACCCGGGCGATGCTGGGCCAATTGTGCGCCGCCCTACGGGACTCTCAATCACAGCCGGTTGTGATACAGCCTGGATTCGAACCAGAGTGTCTGTAGTGATACCTCTAGCACTGAGATGCAGTGCTTTAGACCGCAGTGCCACTCAGGAGCCAATTCAGATAGTTAAATAGTTAGCCAATTGCTACTCGGACTAACTATTTAACAGTCTTATTGCTTGGGGGTAGAAGGTTAGCATTTACTGCCGTTTACCTTGCCCTCTATGGGGTTGAGTGGACCAGGAAAATGCACCCCAAACCATAACAGAGCTGCCAGAACCCTCATTTACTCATGTTTCCATTATTTTGACAGTTACCTGTATCACTAAAGAGTAAAATAGCTAGTGGTGGTGTGCCAAAAAAAGTATGGCAGCTGCTATTCCAAACATAGAACTACTCCTAAGCTACTTGTAGCATTCATGACCTGCGTCCCAAATGGTACCCTACTACACATACACTGCTGGCAGGTAGCCCAGTGGTTAGAGCGTTGGTCCAGTAACCGAAAGGTTGCTAGATTGAATCCCCGAGCTGACAAGGTAAAAATCTGTTGTCATTGTAAATAAGAATTTGTTCTTAACTAACTTGCCTAGTTAAATATATTTAAAAAACTATATAGTGCATGACTTTTGGCCAGGGCCCATAGTGCACTATAGAGGGAGTAGTAGGTGGAACACAGACACTACTAACCCTTATATATTCCAATGTCATGACTGTCCTGTGAGGATCCAAATGGGTCATATCAGGGTTTTTTTTAAAGACAGGAATGTGATTTTAGGAGCCATAAGAGAATGTGTCTCCTATAAACTTTACACAGTAAGTAGCCAGTCCCGAGTGAGGTCAGAGAGCGTGTCAGCCTGACAGAACTGTCCCTGACGACCATAGTGCATAAAGGGATTGGTAAAGAAATGAACATTTAGACCAAAAAGCCGTCGAGCTGCAGCTCACATCCAAAGTAGTTTGAACCCTGAATACCAACACGAGGAAGAGGCGAGAAGCTCACCTCTCAGACAATCACTGGTAAAGCTGATTAGCTGTCCTAAGAAAAGTATCTAGAAAAGCTCATTTAAGTGGGGCCACTGTACTACTCTTCTAAAATCATCGTAGTACGCTACTCTCATCACCCAATGGGAACCATAGACACGGCTGGCTAGTCTATCTTCCAAGGACCATATTCCAGAGTGAATAACAGTAGAAGACGGGAAAGGTGGGACCCCTTTTGGACAATCAGAGCGTGCCGCTGAAAGGCCAACCCAACACCCTTCTTAAGGAGGGCTGGTTCCGACAGAGATAAACGGCAAACGAAGGCATTCACACGTAAATACATTCATGATTTCTTACTCCAAACGGGTGGTGGTTCGTGTGCAAAGTATATGATTACTGTGAGAATAGTTTCTAAAATGTATCTCCGATAAGTGTCTCTTTCTCTCTTTCTCTCTTTCCCTCTCCATGTTATTGTGTAACAAGCCACCATATGTGACTCACCATCTGGATTCGGTCTTATGTGGCAACATTGTAAATTGTGTTTTTTAGAAAGGATAAAAGTAGAAACTCAGAGCTACAAAATGGTATATCAAACACTTCATTTGAGGAAAAATGGGAAAGTAATTCTGCTTTGAAAGTTGATTAACCTGTAAACCAACTTTTGAGAAAATGGCCTTTGAATGTTTTGGTATCTAGTGAAGAGCTCTTTGTCTACACTCATTCAGCATCGTTCACACCCTCTTAAGCTTTAGCCCCAGCAATCTCGTTTCGCTCTTGGAGCGCACACTTACGCTCTGGCCGATGATTTGTTTACCTCTGGATAACATGAAAACTGCAAACCAGCTCTGCTGGCAACAATTTCATTACGCTTTTTTGCAAACGTTTACTGACACCGGGCCATGTTCAACGGGTGGGTGTTGTACTCACGTTACGTAACGTTAGCTAGTTAAACAACAATGCCACAGTGCTGGCAGCGAACCAACCTTGTTCAATGTTAGCTAGTTAACCAACAATGAACATGAATACGGCTCTGGGATGCGAATAATAACGTCAGCTAGGGAGGCAGCTAGCTAACAGTACATTTTAGCTTTAAATAAAAGCACTTTCTGTCCAAATTTGAAACGTGTAATATCTGAAAATGTAGCTAGCTAACGCTAGACTATCTTATCTGTCCATCGCGTCTCCCTGTCAGGAATGCCATACCACAGTTGTCCTTAGTTTGAAGACGGAATCCGGAGACAGGTGTTTTCTCCATCTCTTTAGTTATCATACTCTAATTCCACTGATTTCAAAACGTGATTCTCCAGAAAGTGGAGCGCAACACATATGCAGCTCCACTACACAATACATTTAAAATAAAGCAGTGTTCGACAGGATTACTAACACAGACTGACGAGCTCAAATAGACAGAAGCCTTCTATATGGCAGACCAATCCGAACTCATCTCTCGGCATGTCCAGCCCACTCATTATCTCAGCCAATCAGGACTACTGGGAAGGTTACCGACTTTTTCTGTGGCTTAACCAACAAGGCTTATAACACGTTTGTTATTAAGGCACATGAAAGTTCACATGTTTCGAGAGGACATTTCTTCCCAAAAAACACATTTTCATTTAAGTTCAAACGGCTCTCCTGTGAAGTCGTGACATACGCCTAGTTTCCTGAATCGGATCACATATGTTGTGTCAGTCCGCTAGGGACCTTTTCCTAATGTATTAAGTGTGTATGTTATCCTGTCCTCATTTAGTTAGCTAGTAAATACCAATGTGTAGTACTGAATCATAAGTAAGGCTGGGGTTTTTGCAGATGCAGGAAGTTATGACTGTTCAGAATGATGATATGATAAGAGGTTATGATCAATACGTTGACTGAGTTTAATTCGGGATATAGTAACTCTTTAAACATCTGGTCTTGTGGTGCCCCAAATTCATAATGAGTTAATTGTTCCATGATTAATTTAAATCGGGTAACAATTAAACCTAGTTGAGTCGAAAAATAACAGTCATCAGATTCATGAAAGTAAAGTCACGACACCAAGCACACTGCAAAAACCCGACAGCACTTCTTGTGCCCTCTTCACCATGGCATTTTATATTAATCACAATAGAAATGGAAAGAGAATTGGATGAATAGGTAGTGCTGAGCGATATGTGCTTTTTGAGGTCGGTTGCGGTTTCAAATATTTAAATTACAATTATTACAATTGTGATTACAATTATTTCAGCTATTTAATGGAAATTCTGAAGCCAAAAATAGTGACAATTCAATTGCAAAAACAGTGACATTTTTCAATTTTCTCTGTCAGGTCCACATAGAACAATTGTAAATTACTATGAAATAATACAATATTGCAGTTGTGTATATTACTTTGTTTTATTTTATGACTTTAGAATTTTTCATTCTTTAAAGTCAGCATCTCATCTCTGCTCAGACAGTAGCAGCCAGCCAGCCAGCCAGCCAGCCAGACAGACAACCATCTAACGTTATCTCTGATCTCACCATAATGTATTTCATCTTCTTCTTTGGTATTATGGCGGTCCGCAAACAAATATTATAGGTGCATGCCGCCACCTACTGTATTGGCTGTGTAATTGTAGTATGAATTCATTGCACTTTGTGAAAAAATTGCCCTACCAACTAACCCTGCACCCATTCAAATCCTCACTACTATTCCAATACTTCAGACCTATCTGATCCTACTCCAGGCCAGCAGCCTGGGAGGACAGGACACTATCGTTCAAAACATCTTCTAACTCTTCTGCAATAAAATCTCGTAAGCCCAAGTACTTCTTTGCAGCTGCCACCACAACATGTATCCTCTGTGATTTACGTTCCATTCCTGCGCTACAATTCACAACCATGGCCATAAATGCCCCAAAAAAATGCCTTACTGAAGCACATGTTATTCCTATCAATATCTATTGGCCTCGGCCTACTCACAGGGATCCTCTTAAGATCTCTCACTCTGGACCCATCTTCCTCTACTACTCTTAGTACTGCCTCAGCATATGACACCTTCTACACTACTCTGATCCTGGCAACCTCAACTTCCTTTTCTCTTACCAGACACATCTTTTTCCACCGATACTACACAGGAATCTCCTTCCTACATACTGACCATGACCATAAACTTGACAAATAAAACACTGTAATGGTGTCGGAACAAAAGCTCTCACGGTACAACTGACACATCCTAACTTGACTTCATCTGGTAAAGACTGTATCAAAACTCAGTAGTACAGATAGTGTCTTCTCTGTTTCACCACGCTCGCCACCAGGTCTGTGTCAGACCAAACGGCGGGCGTCACAGACACCGGGAATCTTCAACTTCAGTTGATCATCCTCAACACTTTACACCACTCCAGTTATCAGTTATTTCAATGACGCCCTGCTCTGGATAGGAAAGCAAGTCACAGTTCTTGTCCCAAGCCACGAGGTCTTCAGTGCACTGGATGGCAGAAACGATAAAACATCTACACGATTCCACTTCGAGTCACTTTCACCAACCCAACATTCCCCATCCTCTTCTCCACCCAACCTGACACCACATATGGATCTGCCAGAAAGCAAAAATCGGACACTCCCTCACTGGGCCAGAATAATCTTTGTCATCATCAGGACGAGGTTCAAACTCGGCGTTCTTCACCGCACCTGCCAACGCAGTTAATTCATCCTCACTCTCGTCACGTTCAATTTCCTTCTGTAGCTCTTCCAAAAGTTCTGTGTGATCTACCACTCCATCTTCACTCAAAACATGTTCCTCCTTTTTTTCCTGTCCGCCATCTTCTTCTTCATGAGATCTTCCAGAAGGCTTGCGCATTCCCCTGTTCCATATTTACTTATAATATGTTACACTTTCTTCCTTTCTTCCTTACCCCTACCTCATAGCCACCCCCATACTGTACTGTCTTTAGTTATCCTATTTAGCCAGGCTTGCCTGCCTAAGTATGCTGCAGAGCTGACAATAACTTTACTCGTATTTCAAAGCATACTTTCACAAACTGTCTCTATCCCGCTCTTTCGTCATTGTGTTGTGTACATTCCTCTCTCATGCGGCGGCGTATGTGGTCTGTGTGTATCTAACCTAACGTAGCAGGCGTGAAAGTGTATCCATCTCTGTCCGATTGGGAAAATAACAGGCGCAATGGATTTTGGTCATTGTCATTAATTACCACGTTTCTACACTGAACTAGGTTGAATATTTGCTTAATGAAAACTACAACTCCCTTCAGCCCAGCGTCCCATATAGTTCTTGACTTAATTTCTCTCGTGAATGATTTGATTTCTCTTTAGAAAAAATGGTGTGTTGGGCTCACAAAAAAACCCAAAACTAAATGGAATGGATTTCAAGTAATTGAACTGACGTCTGTCAATTAGTTGTTTAATAACCGGAAAAAATGCAATTTCAGTTAATCGCTCAGCATTACTTACAGGACATCAATAACAATTAATGTTACAATAGCTTTGAAACCCTCGAAACCTGTGGAACACCTTGGGACTCTTCATTATGCTGCGTTCTGATTCATGATGAAGTGACAGAAGCAAGGGGTTATGGGTAGGAACAGGAAGTGCGGTTAATGCTGTTTGTTAAAGAGGAGGATAAGGAGGAAGCCATTTTGTCTGGTGCCTTCAAACTGCATCAGTGCTAGATCATCTGATGCATAGACTATTCTTGGATCTAGAGGATATTGCTAACTCTCGTGGAATTTCATGTCAACTCCCCCTGTTAGGAACTTATGTAACTTGATGACGTATCATGTTCATGTTCTGAATGTATAGCTAGTTCCACTAGGATTATTTCATTTTTAACTTTATGAATCTGAGCGATTCAGCATAAACAAATGAAAAGAAAGAGGGGTGTAATGTTAATAGATGGGAACAGAAGTGAGTGGGAATGAGCGATATGGCATACCACACTTATTATTTATATGCTAACATCCGTGTCAAATGTCAGTAGACATCCCTGAAGGGAAAAGCATGCAGGTTTCTTTGTGTATTATATTTCTGCCTGCCATACAGAAAACAACATACACAATATGTTTTTTGTAAACCCACCATAAAGCAACTTTGATATAACTTCCCTAGAGAAATAACATTGCATTAGATTCAGGATACACATTCAGAGTGAGTCAAAGAGTACTCCTTAGAGTTGGATTTTTCTCCTCTGTCTTTGGTAGGAGAGAAAGCAGTGAACGCTCAACACTCGACAGTTCTCCAGTATTTTCACTGACAACGTTCCGGGGAGTAGAAGTGTTGATAGAGATAGTGGAAGTGTTGAGAATATCATTGGAGAATAGGAGAATCTCTGGTACTTGGTTTCTGTTCTTCGAGGAGTCCCTCTCGAGATCATTTTGTGTTCAAAATGGATTTTGCCAACTGCTGTTAATAAGGAACTCTGGGTTTTTAAGGAAAATGCTCAAGTTGTTGTTTTGTAACACTGTTACCTAAAATAAACCACGACGTGCTCTCAAACTGCCAAAATAATCAAATGTTCAACCATTTGTCTGTTTAACTGACATTCAAATTCCTCATTTCCCTCCATCATGTAGCCTTTGTGGGCAGTTATACATCATACATAGCTGCACCTGATCTCTCCTACTCCAACTCCAACCCAACATTATATGCAGTGTTCATACAGAGGTGGCAGATAATGACACCCACCATCTCTAGGGTCTGATTTGTATTCCAGTGGCCTTACCCCTCCCGACCCAGAGGCCAGAGAGCCGGTTTAACATGCCCAGAGAGACTGCTAGGCACACCCCCCATCTGGATGTCTACTACAGGAACCCGTTATGATTCACTTCATCACTATAAACCTCTCTTCCCAACACACAGCACTGGCAGACAGCCCCTTTCCTCCTAGTTACAGGTACTGCAGTTCATACTAATGGAATGTACTGAGTTGACATGATATGGTTCTCAATTCGATAGTAAAATAAATATGTTTTACTTTAAAGTATACCAAACAAAAACTATTTATTAGGAAGTTAAACAAACTGTACAACTCTAAGAACATGACTACTTTTAAAAATTTATACTGAGAATTTTACAAAAGAAAATTACACAAAGAGCAGTGCAGATGTAAAGTTTGGTAACAGAATGACAGTAAAATCTCCCTCAGTTTATGTGAACTAAACTCTTATTAAATATCCACTCTGAATTAAGATTCAAAGATGTCTGCAGAAATAATGGGGTGTCAGCTGTGATATGACACCTTGCGTTTGAAAAAATCTTGGTTATTGAACTACAGTACAGAATGATTATAACAGAAGGACATCATGTGTCCCTGATCTGGAGTATTACAGAAATGCATGATTATGAATGTCATTCTCTTCATGGTGATGTACCTGAATAGGTACACAATGGTAAAAAAAATGTATATGTTGGATACCATTCTACACACTGGCTATTATTCTAATGAGCTCCGTCCCCAAGCAAGGTCAAAATTGGTTGGACCGGACCCAATCTGTACCAATCATAGACGTCTATTTTTCACAAGTTTGGACATCACAGTACAGCACAGTAGAGCACAGCACAGTACAGCAGAGTATAGTTCAGTACAGTAAAGTACAGTAGAGTAGAGTTCAGTACAGCACAGCACAGTAGAGGATAGTTTGGTTCAGTACAGTACAGTACAGTACAGTACAGTAAAGTACAATACAGTAAATTATACTGTACTCTAGTGTGCTCTACTATACTAAACTCTACTGTACAGTACAGTACTGTATTATACTGAACTATTCTGTCCTCTACATTTCTTTACTGTACTGTGCTGTCCAAACTTGTGAAACATTTGTCTAATTTCACACATTTTCAACATATATTTTCCCCATTCTACGCTTGGTAACAGATGTAGGATGAAAGATCTTAATTTGAGCCAGTTTGCTATGGCAGAAAAATAATCCTGCAGTAACAGGAAATGTTCATTCTTATGTGGATTATAATTAATGGACATTTTGTTGTAGGGGTTAATACATTTTTTGTTAGAGCAAATCAAGTCTGCCATTTTAAAGTGGAAATTACAAACTTTAGAAACCTTTTTAAACCTTGAATACACTACAGGTTTGCATTTCTCAGCAAAATTTCAGAAATTTCTCAGAATTTCTCAGAAAATTCTCAGCAATAAAAGTTGCTGTCTCTTCCTGTCTCATGGAATAATACTGCTGCGCAAAATAAAGGGTATACAATACAGAGAGCCAGTGTATACAAATGTACAGTATGCCGTAGCTCCTGCGTGCCGGCGTAGTAACAAATACCTCACGGCTTCCCTGTCCCATATATTGCTGTTCACTGGACCCTATGATCACTCGGCTACATAGCTGATGCCTGCTGGACTATTCATTAATCACGGTACTCCATTTTATTTATTTTTGTTTATCTGTCGTCCCCAGCCGCGTACTCAGGCCCTGTGTGTAGCTAACCAACCCTCTTTGCCCATTCATCGCCAGTTTATCTGTTGATTAGCTGTTGTGGTCTTACCCGTTGTGTCTTAGCTAGCTCTCCCAATCAACACCTGTGTTTGCTTTATGCCTCACTTTATGTCTCTCTCAAATGTCAATATGCCCTGTTTACTGTTGTTTAGGATAGTTATCATTGTTTTAGTTTACAGTGGAGCCCCTAGGCCCACTCTACATGCCTCAGATTCCTCCTTTGTCCCACCTCCTACACATGCGGTGACCTTACCCAGTATTACCAGCACGTCCAGAGATGCAACCACTCTTATCATCACTCGGTACCTGGGCTTACCTCCACTGTACCCTCACTCCACCACACCTCTGTCTGCACACTACGCCCTGAATCTATTCTACCACACCCAGAAATCTGCTCCTTTTATTCTCTGTTCCCAACGCACCAGATGACCTGTTCTGATAGCCTTCAGCCGTACCTTCATCCTACTCCTCCTCTGTTCCTCGGGTGATGTGGAGGTAAACCCAGGCCCTGTGTGTCCCCAGGCACTCTCATTTGTTGACTTCTGTAATTGTAAAAGCCTTGGTTTCATAACATCAGATGCCTCCTCCCTAAGTTTGTTTTACTCACTGCTTTAGCACACTCCGCCAACCCTGATGTCCTTACCGTGTCTGAATCCTGGCTTAGGAAGACCACAATTCTTTTTTAGATTTCCATACCCAACTACAACATTTTCCACCAAGATAGAACTGCCAAAGGGGGACGAGTTGCAATCTATTGCAGAGAGCCTGCAAAGTTCTGTCATACTATCCAGGTCTGTGTCTAAACACTTCTATTTCTAAATATTAATCTCTCCAGAAATAAGTATCTCACAGTTGCCGCCTGCTATAGACGCCCCTCAGCTCCCAGCTGTGCCCTGGACACCATATGTGAATTGACTGCCCCCCATCTATCTTCAGACCTAAACTGGGATATGCTTAACACCCCGGCAGTCCTACAATCTAAGCTAGATGCTCTCAATCTCACACAAATCATCAAGGAACCCACCAGGTACAATCCTAAATCTGTAAACATGGGCACCCTGATAGATATTATCCTCACCAACTTGCCCTCCATATACACCTTTGCTGTTTTCAATCAGGATCGCAGCGACCACTGCCTCATTGCCTGCATCCGCTATGGGCCCGCGGTCAAACGACCACCCCTTATCACTTTCAACCACTCTCTAAAACACTTCTGCGAGCAGGCCTTTCTAATCGACCTGGCCCGGGTATCCTGGCAAGATATTGACTTCATTCCGTCAGTCGAGGATGCCTGGTCGTTCTTTAAAAGCAACTTCCTCACCATCTTAAATAAGCATGTCCCTTTCAAAAAATGTAGAACTAAGAAGCCCTTGGTTCACTCCAGACCTGACTGCCCTTGACCAGCACAAGAACATCCTGTGGCGGACTGCTATAGCATTGAATAGACCCCACGATATGCAACTGTTCAGGGAAGTCAGGAACCAATGCACGCAGTCAGTCAGGAAAGCAAAGGCTAGCTTTTTCAAACAGAAATTTGCATCCTGTAGCTCTGACTCCAAAAAGTTTTGGGATACTGTCAAGTCCATGGAGAACAATAGCACCTCCTCACAGCTGCCCACTGAACTGAGGCTAGGTAACATGGTCACCATCGATAAATCCAGGATAATCGAAAATTTCAACAAGCATTTCTCAACGGCTGGCCATGCTTTCCTCCTGGCTAACCCAACAGCTCCGCAGCTACTTGTCCGAGCCTCCCCAGCTTTTCCTTCACCCAAATCCAGATAGCAGATGTTCTGAAAGAACTGCAAAACCTGGACCCGTACAAATCAGCTGGGCTAGACAATCTGGACCCTCTCTTTCTCTTTCGTGTCGTCCGAGATCCCTAAAGATTGGAAAGCTGCCGAGGTCATTCCCCTCTTCAAAGGGGGTGACACTCTGGACCAAAATTGCTATAGACCTATATCCATCCTGCCCTGCCTCTCTAAAGTCTTCGAAAGCCTAGTTAATAAACAGATCATTGACCACTTCGAATCCCACCGTACCAGACTTTGACTTTTTGACTTTGACCTTCTCCGCTGTGCAATCCGGTTTCCGAGCTGGTCACGGGTGCACCTCAGCCATGCTCAAGGTACTAAACGATGTCACAATCGCCATCGATAAGAGACATTACTGTGCAGCCGTATTCATTGACCTGGCCAAGGCTTTCGACTCTGTCAATCACCACATCCTTATCGGCAGACTCAACAGCCTTGGTTTCTCAAATGATTGCCTCGCCTGGTTCACCAATTACTTTGCAGACAGAGTTCAGTGTGTTACATTGGAGGGCCTGTTGTCCGGGCCTCTGGCAGTCTCTATGGGGGTGCCACAGGGTTCAATTCTTGGGCCGACTCTCTTCTCTGTATACATCAATGTTGTCGCTCTTGCTGCTGGTGAGTCTCTGATCCACCTCTATGCAGACGACACCATTCTGTACACTTCGGGGCCTTCTTTGGACATTGTGATAACTCACCTCCAAACGAGCTTCAATGCCATACAACACTCCTTCCGTGGCCTCCAACTGATCTTAAACGCTAGTAAAACCAAATGTATGCTTTTCAACCGTTCGCTGCCAGCACCCGCCTGCCCGACTAGCATCACTACCCTGGACGGCTCTGACCTATAATATGTGGACAACTACAAATACCTAGGTGTCTGGCTAGACTGTAAACTCTCCTTCCAGACTCACATTAAACATCTCCAATCCAAAATCAAATCTAGAATCGGCTTCCTATTTCGCAACAAAGCCTCCTTCACTCATGCTGCCAAACTTGCACTAGTAAAACTGACTATCCTACCGATCCTTAACTTCGGCAATGTAATCTACAAAACAGCTTCCAATACTCCAATACAGTGCCATCCACTTTGTCACCAAAGCCCCTTATACCACCCACCACTGCGACCTGTATGCTTTAGTCAGCTGGCCCTCGCAACATACTCGTCGCCAGACCCACTGGCTCCAGGTCATCTACAAGTCCCTGCTAGGTAAAGCCCCGCCTTATCTCAGCTCGCTGGTAACCATAGCAGCACCCACCCGTAGCACGCGCTCCAGCAGGTATATCTCACTGGTCACCCCCAAAGCCAATTCCTCCTTTGGCCGCCTTTCCTTCCAGTTCTCTGCTGCCAATGACTGGAATGAACTACAAAAATCACTGAAACTGGAAACACTTATCTCCCTCACTAGCTTTAAGCACCAGCTGTCAGAGCAGCTCACAGATAACTGCACCTGTACATAGCCCATCTGTTAATAGCCCAACCAACTACCTCATCCCCTACCGTATTCATTTATCTTGCTCCTTTGCACCCCAGTATTTTTACTTTGCACATTCATCTACTGCACATCTACCATTCCAGTGTTAAATTGCTATATAGTAATTACTTCGCCACCATGGCCTATTTATTGTCTTACGTTCCTCATCTTACCTCATTTCCACACATTGTATATAGATTTGTTTCTACTGTATTATTATTATTTTTTCTACTGTATTATTGACTGTATGTTTGTTTACTCCAATGTGTAACTCTGTGTTGTTGTATGTGTCGAACTGCTTTGCTTTATCTTGGCCAGGTCGCAGTTGTAAATGAGAACTTGTTCTCAACTTGCCTACCTGGTTAAATAAAGGTGAAATAAATAAAGAATTAAAAAACAGTACATCTAACCTGTGACTTAACACTTATGGGTCGTTCCACCTCAAAAAGCACAATAAAGAGAATGCGACACCCACCATCTCAAGATTAGAATTCCTGAAACATGATTTTGATGAAATACAATTTGATCTCTCGGAAATGTAGCTATTTAGGCTATTTTAATTAATTTTGGGGGGATAATTGTCAATAAATATAGTACCTAACATCCGATTTGGACCCTACTTCTTACTAACAAAGAGTAAGACATGAGGAATCCAATAAAAGTATCAAAAGCCACCCACGGACACCCCACACCCAACGCAAACCCCATCCCAACAACCAGTATACATTATCAGTTCTGACAAGTAGTATGCTGCAGCTTGGAGTATTGCATTTTTTATCCCCTTTTTCTCCCCAATTTCGATCTTGTCTCATTGTTGCAACTCCCAATGGGCTCAGGTGGTGAAGGTCGATTCATTCGTCCTCCGATACATGACCTGCCAAATGGGTCATTTTTATCGTTTCAGCCGTCACTACAAGCCCGGGATTGAATCCGGGTCTGTAGTGACGGATCTAGCACGGCGATGCAGGGAGTATTGCATTTTCATCTTATGTAATGAATTTCCCGTGAATCTGAAATATGTATTTTTCCCTTGTTCAGAGAAATTAGCCATCGAAGTCACTTGCATTATTTACTATAAATGAGTGTGAAAGTACCAGATTCTGCCCAGTAGATGCCACTGTTCCTACCACTGCCACGTCCTTTAATCCATTTTGCTATTCTCCTGTGTTGATTAAATGGATCCTAACAATTTTGCGTAGAAAACCAACAACTTTTGTTAATGATGAAAATAAATAGTGTGGTCATCCTCACAATTCAATACAGTCCTCCATGAAAGCAATTCAGTTTGTCCTTCTCCTCGGCTTAATCTTTGTACAGGAAATGGCCACTCTGTGTGTGTTTATTACCTTCAAAAAGGTCTGGATTAGTTAGACCATTCTTGGTAAACAAGCCCACTACTAGGCTACAGAAGTTCTAATGGCTTCAATGTTATGGTCTCTAATGGTCTTTAAATGGTAAAAGTAAAAAACACATTGTTTTGCAATGGTATTGGATTGGGTTGGTTTTAATGGTAAATGTCAATAATCACACTACATTAAGAGATGTTTCTAATAATTGTATTGTAATACATACGACTGCCATGCTATGGTTTATAATTTAATCATTTTATTAGGGCTGTCTTGTGCTGAACGATTAGCGATTAGGTATTTTTGAGGTCGGTTCGGTTTCGGTTGTATTATGAAAAATTATTATGGTTTCCAATTTTGGTTTCGATAATATACATTTGTTTACATTAAATGCATTATGCATTATGCGGGTTGAACGCTGTAACAACACAGAATAAAACAATGAATAAAAGTCCCATGACGGTAGTGACTGCCTATTACTGCTCCCTTATCAACCATCATTTATTCACGTTACTTGAATAAAATATTTCAGTTGTTGTGATTATTTGATTATTTCATTCCAAGTCATCATTTCATCTCTATAGAGCTGCTGCCTATGCTGTCTGTCAAAAATCACTATTTTAGTAGTTCTTCAAAGTAAATAAGGCATGCTTTTAAGACTGCTGAATACCAACTATCAATCACTTAGATCATGTTTTTTTCTGGTAGCGATATCTCACAATGCAACTGCTCTCTATCCCTCTCAATCGCGCATTCTTCTGGCAGGCGTAGCAGGTGTAAAAGAAACACAAACCGGACAAGTAGGCGTGCAATGGATTATGGTCATTGTAGTTAATTACCACGTTTTCTGTGCTAAACGATGTAGAATATTGGCATGTTGGAAACGCAACTCCCTATTACATCGCACAGTTTGGGCTTGATCTGACGTATCTCTACATAAATGTGTGCATAAATGTGTGCATTGGTCAATTAGTTTTATTTCAAAAAAAATGTAATAACAGATGTTTCTCAGCACTAGGGTTGTCATAACATTTTAGTCACTAGCCCATTTCTCCATCAACGTTTTGGGCTTGTAAGAAAAGTCTTCATGTGAAAATTTAACCATATGGATGACCCTCTCAGAAAGCTGCCATTTGTTAACTATTCAAGGAGAATTGGGTTCAAGAAGTAGGTTGCTAAGAGAAAGACAAACTGAATTGCTTTCATAGAGGACTGGCTTGACACACAATTTATTTTCATCATAAGGGAAATCTATTGGTTTTCTACCAAAAGTTGCAAAAGAAAATGTAGTGATCCATTTAATAAACACAAGACACCATCAAATTTGATAAAAGTCTGTGACAGTAGCAGGAACAGTGGTATTTATCTGGCAAAACCTGGTACTTTCACACTTCAATAGGTTTAGTTTCCATTGGGACACCAGAGGCAAATTGGAGACTGTCTCCGACCCACTTTGTCATGTTAAATGTTTAACCCACACCATTTGGGTGGTGTTGTCTTTAATGTGCAACCAAATATTTCACTGTGAAAACTGGAGTTTTGCACCAGTGCAACCCAAAGAAAATCCCCCCCAAAAAGTATTATTCTTTAAATAATAATTGTTGTAACGTTAAGGCTTCACACTACCGTTGTTTGTGGAGCGCAGAAAACGGCGTGTTTCTAGCACAAACACTTCAAAAGATCTGACCCATTTAACCAGAGCAATGTTATTTTCTTCCTGTGAGAGATTGGGGGGCTGCATTTTACATTCATAAACCATGTCGCAGGCCTTTCTAAAACTACTCGTGGGCCTCATTAGTTTTAAACGTTGTTCAGTCATGTTTGTTAACTCATTAGCTAGCTAGCTAACAACCTGGTAACTTTGCCAGTTTATCCAAACATTTTGGGGCACAGAAAGAAAGGAGTAGGAATAGCTTCTTCAGGAGATCAATGATTATAACAATGAATGTCTTGCATGTCATCATCACAAACTTGACTTAAAGAGCCAGTGTACAATTGTCAATGAAATGTATCTCAATATGAAACTAGCGCTTTTACATCATGCTTAAAACCTCAATCTACAAATCACTTTTTCAAATTTGATGTTGTGCTTCTAACTTTTTAAAGTTAGGAGCACCAGTGCTACCAATGATTATTTTGTAATTTAGAGCCTGGTACACACATACAAACACCCTACTCGGCCTCCTCTTAATCAGTGTAGTGGATCGTCCACTCCAACACCACACTGCTCGGCAAAAGCAGCCTTGCTCTATTTTTCACCTGCCTTGATGGGAATCAATAGATAGATTCTGACATTGTTAGAAGAAAACATAGGGATCAGGAGAGTAAAATGACAAATAAGGGGCGTCTGTATTTATGCAACACAAGAAAAACATCAGCCCCCTGTGGATCGGGTTCAAATGGGCTGAGAGGAATATTTTGGCATGGAATTGAGATTTTGTCTGAAGAGGATATTATTGTCGGTGTTCGTTGTCTCCTTGCGGACCGGGTGGAATGATATGACTTATAAAACGGGGCAGTTGGGAAGATTAAATGTATCCTGTCCTACACAAACTGCTTCCGAGATGTGTAGCACTCAACCAGCAGAATAACTATTTTGTAATGACAATACAGAGAGTAAACAGATAATATATTATTCTCAGGATTCAGTATGTTGCAGCTGACTCATTGGATAGATCATCTTGCATAATTTCTATCAGGATTCAATTCCAGAATTCGGCTGCATTGGTTGTGATGGGTCTCATTTGGATTATCCTTCTCGAGAGGTGACCGTCAGGAGTAGAGATTGAGAATTGACGAATTAAGGACAGGGATTGTGTTGGACGGAAAGACTCAGATTGTATCAATTTAAATGTGGGAAATTACAATACTGGCCCAGACTTTGAGAACTCAATAAGATAAAAAAAAATGACTGAAATCTAATTTGTATATTTTTTTCTCTGTCCTATTCTCTTCCAGTGGACTGGCTACTCCTTGTGTGTGATCCAGTAAGAAATAGAACAAATAACACTGGCTTTAGGGGACAGAGGGGAACCAGACACATAGGCCATGACACAAATATCAAACCCCTGTGTCGACACAGTGCGCTCGGGGTGAGGTGTATGTGGTGGGGGATTACATGTCATGATGTCAGTCCTTCTACTCACTATTAGACACACATATACACACACACACACACACACACACACACACACACACACACATTGAGGGCATCAGAGAAATAGCAATAGCATTGTCTTGGGGGGAATAGGAAAAATGTGTTACATTCATGGCATACTGTCACTGCTGACAAAAGGAACGTCAAAGGTAACTTGACAACGACAAGAACATAAGAGACATTTCACGGACGTATCCATGCCAAAGCATCAGATAATGTGAAGCATAAGGTATAAGAAATGATTCACTGACATGACATCACTGATGTCTTCCAGCAGTCTTTCTGACAAAAACAATGCAATCACAACCCTTACTACATGCTTGGAAAATGCACTGGTTAGTTTGAATGTTTCAATCTGCAATGTATCTTCAGTATCGGTGATAGTATAGGCCTATTTCAGTGGCTAATATGTCCAACTCTGGTCTACACACCACCTGTATATTGTGAGGGAAAAATTACATATTTACCTGATTTATTTGATATTATTCATATTTAACTAATAGTAAGACATTTCTGTCCTACTAGTGTCTGTGTTTTTATGGTCTCCACTCTAGTTCCCTGCAGCTAATCTGGGCCTTGGTCACCAGAGATGGCTTGAGCTGACAAATGAGTTAAAGTCTGCATTACATAGACAATAATGTATTTTACTAGGGATAGCTTAGGAGTAGAACAATCCCTCAGTGTCTCAAAATCATCCTTGCATCTGGGAAACTAAGTCAGGGTGGGGTTAAGACAACAATCCACGTGCAGATAACGACAGGATGAACCCAGAGTGGCTTATGATTCCTCAATCAGCATGGGATTGGTGGAACCAATCATGACTAAGCATTTTTAGTGTTCGCTATATACAGTGCTCTGCATTTCTGTAAACGTTAGGTCACTCGGTCCAACACCCAAGGGTTTGGGGTCGACCAGCCTCATTATTGCAATAATTAATCGATATTAAATAAAGATGATTGTTTGAAGAAATTACCAAGTCTCTCTCAGCACTGAATATTCCACTACATTTTTTAAATACTTGACCACATACTGTAAAGGGATCACTCCAGACTTGTTCTAAACTATGTAAAAAGCTCTTACCGTCCACACAGGCTGGCATGGCTCTTGTCGTCCCAGCGATCTGTCCCTTCTTACAGGCGCACCGTGCAGTCTGTCTGGCGATGGTCCGTCTGGGCTGACTGCTGTCCCTGTCCAGCATCACAATCTCACATGTTCCCGCCGCCAGTTGACCTGGAAGTGGCATCACATAGAAAGGACATTATGTCAGAGTGGCAGAACATACTCTCTTAGGAAAAAAGGTGCTAAGTAGAACCATATAGGGTTCTTCAGTTTGTCCCCTAAGGGGAACCCTTTTTGGTGCTAAGGAGAAACCTTTGCAGAGAGGGTTCAAACTAGAACCTATAGGGTTCTTCACAGAACCCCCTGTAAATGGTTCCCTTCTATGAAGGGTTCTGCCTAGAACCATCTATAAAGGGTTCCACCAAGAACACTTTTATCCTCTAAAGGTTCTTCCTAGAACCCTCTATGAACGGTTCTATTAACATTATTAACAACATTTAACTCTTTATGACAATACATTACATACAGTATATCATAAGGCCTTTCTTTGAGGGGCTAGTTATACCCTGAATGCGACTGCATACTAGGTTTGGTTTGCTCCAAGCAGAACCTGGCTAGGCGAAGCGAACGTCTGTATCTCGCATACTTCTTTAAAGAAGAAAGGGTCTAAACCATCTGACCGAGATGTATTTTGGGGGTCAAGTTTAAGGAGCTCCTTTAGCACCTCGGACTCAGTGACCGCCTGCAGGGAGAAACTTCTAGTGGGGCAGCGGGAAAAGAGGGAGGCGCATCGGGGCTAGTCACATTAGAAGGGGTGGGAGATTAGGAAATGTTGGTTGGGCAAGGAGACATGGCTAAGTCAAATAGGAATCCTGAATTAATTAATGAAGTGGTCTTTACAGTTTTTTACAATTGTTTACACACTAAAGGTGGTACTTGAGGCACACTCAGTGAAAACATTAACTCATGTACCTAATCTTCAGACAAAGTCTGCAAAACTGCAAGCCATTATCTGATTTACACTTAGTTTGCAATTGTAAAACACACTTTTTGCAAAACACGGATGACATTTCGAAATGAGAACAGGTAAGTAAAGCTACCCTCTATACCATGCTACTGTACTTACAGCACAGCAGCATTTACAGCACTACAGTAACATTTCATTTCATCCTGAAAGAAATCTTGCACCCTAACCATTCACATCATGTTTTTGCTGAATTGATAGACAACGCTTCAATGGAGGAAGAAACCGGCTGTTCACAGCAGAGCAGGAACAACACATAGTGAATATGGTCATTTCAAACAACAGCATACGTTTACGACAACTGCAACGCCAAATCATCACTGACAACACAACATTCCGTAACATAAATATGGTGAGTTAATCCGCACTTAGCTGTCCCCTGAAATACCATCAGATTCGTATGAAGCAGCTCTACAGAGTACCATTTGAGCGAAATTCTGACAGAGTGAAACAACTGCGCTATGAATACATACAAATAAGTTATACTATCCTGTCATTGGTACTGTATTCAAGTGAATTGTGCTACATATTGACTGCTCTGTCTATTCATGCTGTCATACAATAATGTTTTGTCTTGTCTGTTTCAGAGAGTTATGGAACTAGACGCTGCTGAAGAGCATCATGATTTCGTCTACGTTGATGAGGTCGGCTTTAACCTAGTCAAAACAAAACGCAGAGGAAGAAACATCATAGGACACAGTGTCAATGTCCCTGGACAGAGTGTGTCACGACTTCCGCCGAAGTCGGTCCCTCTCCTTGCTCGGGCGGCGTTCGTCGGTCGACGTCACCGGTCTTCTCGCCACCGCCGATCCACATTTCATTTTTCCGTTGGTTTTGTCTTCATTACACACACCTGGTTTCCAATCACTAATTACATGTTCCTTATTTAAACTGTCCCCCCCCCATGTCTTTGTGATTGATTGTTTTGTTGTAACTCAGTCCGTCTTTGTGGGCTCGTGTGTTTACCACATTTATTGTGTAATTTTGAGTAAATTACGTTGATTACTCTATTCTGCTGTTCTGCGATTGACTCTCTACACTGCTACACACAGGACCATTACAGCGTTGTGGCAACATCACAATGTGTGCAGCCATTAGACAGAACAGTGTCTTTCATCATCATGCCACTCTTGGTCCTTACATTACTGCCCACATTATCACCTTCCTTGACCCCCTTGATAATATCCTCATTCCTAATGACCAAAGGAATGGGCCAGAGCAGTTGGGGTTTGTTGTCATCTGGGACAACGTAAGTTTCCACCGGGCTGCTCTGGCCCGCAATTGGTTCATTGACCATCTGCAAGTTTTGATGCCCAACCTGCCACCATATTCTCCATTTCCTTCTTAACCCAATAGAAGAGTTATTTTTGGCGTGGCGTTGGAAGGTGTATGATCGCCATGACAGAACATCGCTTGTGACAATGAGGTGCTGTGGCCAGACCCAAATAGGAGACAGGATGCACCCTAATTGTTTTTTTCTTTATAGTAACAAGCCTATTTGTTTATCTTTTACTGTATTTGTTTTGTCTGTTACTGTTCATCCTGAACTCTGGATGAAAATACAATGTTTTGAAAAATAAATACCTTAAATGTTAAATGTTTTCCCCCGTTGCATTTCTGTTTATAGTGTAAATATATACTGAATATGCATAGATACTGTATATATTTGTGCACATACATGTACATGTGAGTGCTACGACAAACTGCAGTGGACTCCACTGAACATGCAAAAGACACAAGATGGTAGTAATTTGTCACATCCGTGTGTAGTTGGAGTGTATAAGAACTAATCATTTGATGGTTTGTGTGTAAAAACCAGTTTTCATGCAGAAACCACAATTTTGAGAAGAGTTAAAAAAGTTTTGAATGAAGTGTTTGGTTTTGCATGCTGTGTGTTTTGCGTGTAGTCTTGAGAAAAGGAGCCATAGTTTCAGAAATCATGTGTAAGCGATTGTCAAAAACTGTAAAGAGTTCAGCCATGTGCTTCTTGTCAGAACAACCACACCATCAACTTTAAGGGACATGGGCAGCTGTGAGGAGGGTTTATTCTCTAGGTCTTTAACCGTTTTCCAGAACTTCTTGGGGTTAGACTCTCAGAGAGAACTGCTCTTTAAAGTAACTAACTTTGGCCTTCCGGATAGCCTGAGTGCACTTATTTCTCATTTGCCTGAACGAGAGCCAGTCAGCCTGAGTATGCGTGTGCCGAGTATTTTGCCAAATGCAATACTTGAGGTGGAGTAACTTTGCAAGATCATGGTCGAACCAGGGGCTGAACCTGTTTTTAATTCTCATTTCCTTTATGGGGGCGTGCAAACAATATCACTGAAGATATCACAAAAGATGGTCCAAGCTTCTTCGGCAGAGGGGATCAAGCTGATTCTATACCAATTTACAGAGGCCAGGTCATGAAGGAAGGCTTGCTCATTCAAGTCTTTTAGCAAGCGTCTATGACAAATCAGGACAGGTCATTTAACTGAGCAGCCATTATGAACACAGGCTGTAAAACATTGATCACTAAGGTCATTACAGAAAACACCAGACTGGTACCTATCAGGACTATTTGTGAGGATAACATCGAGGAGAGTAGCCTTTTCTGGGTGTTTGGAGTCATACCTTGTGGAATGGGTAATAATCTGAGAAAGATTTAGGGAGTCCCATTGTTTTAGGACTTGGCCAGGTGGTTTAAGCATGTCCCAGTTTAGGTCACCTAGCAGGACAAATTCAGGGGGGGCCAGGAGAGGGTTTTGGGCAGGTATGGTACAGGCCGATGCTGATGGAGGACGATAACACCCAGGAACAGTCAATGAAGAGCTATGTGAATGCTTAATGCTTAAAACCAGCAAATCAAATTGTTTAGGGACAGACTTGGTGGAGATAACCGAGCACTGAAGGTGATCCTTGGTAAAGATTGCCACTCCCCCACCTTTGGAAGATCTATCTTGCCAAAAAAGGTTATAGCAAGAAAGGTAAACATCAGTATTCAACACACTCTTTCTTAAAAACCTCACAAGCTCCAGCAGCAGAGGTGACTGTTTTGGAGAGCCTGGCGTGCCCAAAGTAAAATGCCTCCCATTTAGGCCCAGAAAATGGGATATGCATATATTTAGTACCATTGGATAGGAAACACTCTGAATTTTCCAAAACTGTTAACCATTTGTCTGTGGGTCAATCAGAACGCATATAGCAGGCAAAACCCTGAGGAATCTCTGTCCTGGAAAAAGTCATTTTGACACATTGCTCATTTTGGAACCCCTCCTATCGAAAATGACCATATATAGGCATATGAACGCAGTGCACGTCGCTTCCTTATGATGTCATCAACCATGAGACGGTGTTTTACTCCATCTTGGATGAATTTCGACCATTGATAAACAGCATGGCAATGGGACACCACGTTCTGAAAACTCTTCAGATTGGCGCTACGAGAAGCGCGCAGTGCCTTATTTATCGCCTTTAGCGTTCAGTTTATATTCGGCTGATTTATAATAGTAAATATACGTAAAAAGTGTTCCTAAGGATACATTTAAAACTATGTTTGATTGTTTTTGGACAAGTTTATAGGTATAATTTGAACGAGTTGGCGCCGCGTTTCAATAGAGGAGTGGAGGCTGTCGTTTCTGATTATGACGCAGAAGTTCTTCAACAGGTAATTGATTTGTTTTCGCTGTGAAATGTGTTATGTGTGTGCCATGATGGCTAATCGATACATGGCTATTGGAAAATATGTGAGGTGCTAGCCTCAAACAAATGAATGTGCTGCTTTCGCCGTAAAGCCTTTTTGAAATCTGACAACGCTGTGATATTGCCAAGAAACAGAGCTTTGATGAGTATGGAACACTTGTATATTGCTGGATGTTTAATAATTCAACTATCGGATTTAGAATTTGGCGCTTTAGATTTTCGCTGGTAGTGTCGGGATGAGCCCGCTAGCGACCCACTGGTAATTGAGAATGCTTATTAACCACGTTTCAGTAATGACCAACACATCTGGATTGGAGCTATGAACCCACACTTTCAATTTATCCATTTTAGGTAACAAGCTTCTAGTGCAGAAAACCCAGGCATTTATGAGAGCAGATATCAGTGAAGCAGATATCAGAGCACAAGTCAGAATTGGGGCTAGCAACAGTAGATGGGCAAGGGTGTACATGCACATTTCCCAGATGTCATTAACAGTAATACAATCAAGGCACGGCAGAGGACAAGGAGAGCTCTGCAGTGTTGATTTATGCCATTTGAATGTGCATTAGATGGCAACAGGGTCATATTATACAGCAATTTCATCAGGTAACATGAATACAAAGTCGGCTAGAAGTGGTTAGAATAGGATGGGGGGCCACAAGTCAGAGTCAGAGTCCCGAGTGTGGGAACAAACATAGTCTGTCCCACGGTAGGGTAAATAAGAAAGTTCATAGTCAACAAAGCCTGCAGGAGTCATGAGCGAAATAGCAAAATGCACAAGAAACCCCCGACTTACTTCAAGTGAAGTGATGGCTGCCCTTGGGGCCACCTGCATTGATGCTAATGTAGGCCGATGAGCAAAGGCATATTGGCCCAATGTTGGCAGCCTACATGGGTCCAATGTTTTATCCCGCATTGGGCCCACATTGTGCCGTTGAAAAGATGGGCTGCCCTAAGTGAGGGCTGCCCTAACCAGATATGGGCTGCCCACACTGGGACCAATGCGGAGCCGATGAGCAAAGGTGCATCTGCCCACATCGTACTAATGTAGACATGTTTGCTGGGCCTCGTCTTCCAAAAATAATTCTTCAGATGAAAACGATTATTGGTAGAACCCTATTCCTCTGCAAATAATAATTTTGTGTAAGCACAAAAACATCACAGAAGTGTGTGCAGTATTGTTCTATGAGGCAAAGCATGAACCTGCTCAGTGCAGATGTAAAAAAGCTGACTGGAGAGGACACACATTTTGAGTATTGAGATGCACCCAATGTTGAGAAAAGGCTAATTACGGAGTATAGACACTTAAGAGGGCATTTTGGAGGAATATTTTTTATTTTAATACTTATTAGACCCCCACTGGAAACCACCAGACTTTACCCCATGGTATTTGTTATTAATTTCTCATTAATTGTACATTTTTTATCACCCTTCCTCGACAGACGTGTTGCATTCATTAGCCATGAATGAAATATATGAATACTGATTAACCCTCCAATCACAGCACAGCGCCCCCTCACTTCCTGAGTTATTAAATCAGGTGACCTCTGACCTTTAATCAACCTCTTGTTGCTCACCCATCAACCTCACATGCACACACACACATGTATGTATATATACAGTGGAAAGAAAAAGTATGTGAACCCTTTGGAATGAACTGGATTTCTGCATAAATTTGTCATACAATTTGATCTGATCTTCAACTTAGTCACAACAATAGACAAACAGTGTGCTTAAACTAATAACACACAAATTATTGTACTTGTCTTGTATATATTGAATACATCATTTACACATTCACAGTGTAGGTTGGAAAAAGTATGTGAACTCCTAGGCTAATGACTTTTCCAAAAGCTAATTTGAGTCAGGAGTCAGCTAACCTGGAGTCCAATCAATGAGATGCGATTGGAGATGTTGGTTAGAGCTGCCCTGCCCTATAAAAAACACTCACAAAATTTGAATTTGCTATTCAAAAGAAGCACTGCCTGATGTGAACCATGCCTCGAACAAAAGAGATCACAGAAGACTAAGAATTGTTGACTTGCATAAATCTCGAAAGGGTTACAAAAGTATCTCTAAAAGCCTTGATGTTCATCAGTCCACGGTAAGACAAATTGTCTATAAATGGAGAAAGTTCAGCACTGTTGCTACTCTCCCTAGGAGTGGCCATCCAGGATAGATGACTGCAAGAGCACAGCGCAGAATGATCAATGAGGTTAAAAAGAATCCTAGAGTGTCAGCTAAAGACTTAGAGAAATCTCTGGAACATGCTAACATCTCTGTTGACGAGTCTACGATATGTAAAAGACTAAACAAGAATGGTGTTCATGGGAGGACACCACAGAAAAAGCCACTACTGTCCTAAAAAAACATTGCTGCATGTCTGAAGTTCGCAAATGAGCATCTGGATGTTCCATAGCGCTACTGGCTAAATATTCTGTGGACAGATGAAACTACAGTTGAGTTGTTTGGAAGGAACACACAACACTATGTGTGGAGAAAAAAAGGCACAGCACACCAACATCAAAACCTCATCCCAACTGTAAAGTATGGTGAAGGGAGCATCATGGTTTGGGGCAGCATCAGGACCTGGACAGCTTTCTATCATCTACGGAAAAATGAATTCCCAAGTTTATCAAGACATATTGCAGGAGAATGTAAGGCTATCTGTCCGCCAAGTAAAGCTCAAAAGTTGGGTGATGCAACAGGATAACAAACCAAAACACAGAAGTAAATCAACAACAGAATGGCTTCAACAGAAGAAAATACGCCTTCTGGAGAAATCCAGGTAATTTCAAAGGGTTCACATACTTTTTCTTGCCACTGTGTGTGCGGGGAAAAAAAGAAAGGTCCTCTCATTGTCAACTGTGTTTATTTTCAGCAAACTTAACATGTGTAAATATTTGTATGCACATAACAAGACTCAACAACTGAGACATAAACTGAACAAGTTCCACAGACATGTGACTAACAGAAATTGAGTAAGGTGTCCCTGAACAAAGGGGGGAGGGGTTCAAATCAAAAGTAACAGTCAGTATATGGTGTGGTCACCAGCTGCATTAAGTACTGCAGTGCATCTCATCCTCATGGACTGCACCAGATTTGCAAATTCTTGCTGTGAGATGTTACCCCACTCTTCCACCAAGGCACCTGCAAGGTCCCGGACATTTCTGGGGGGAATGGCCCTAGCCCTCACCCTCCGATCCAACAGGTGCTCAATGGGATTGAGATCCAGGCTCTTCGCTGGCCATGGCAGAACACTGACATTCCTGTCTTGCAGGAAATCATGCACAGATCAAGCAGTATGGCTGGTGGCATTGTCATAATGGAGGGTCATGTCAGGATGAGCCTGCAGGATGGGTACCACATGAGGGAGGATGTCTTCCCTGTAACACACAGTGTTGAGATTGCCTGCAATGACAACAAGCTCAGTCCGATGTTGCTGTGACAAACCGCCCCAGACCATGACGGACCCTCCAAATCGATCCCGCTTCAGAGTACAGGCCTTGGTGTAACGCTCATTCCTTCGACGATAAACACAAATCCGACCATCACCCCTGGAGAGACAAAACCACGACTCGTCAGTGAAGAGCACTTTTTGCCAGTCCTGTCTGGTACAGCGACCTAGAAGGCCAGCATCCCGGAGTCGCCTCTTCACTGCTGACGTTAAGACTGGTGTTTTACGGATACTATTTAATGAAGCTGCCAGTTGAAGACTTGCAAACAAGACACTCTAATGTACTTGTCCTCTTGCTCAGTTGTGCACCGCGGCCTCCCACTCCTCTTTCTATTCTGGTTAGAGCCAGTTTGAGCTGTTCTGTGAAGGGAGTAGTACACAGCGTTGTACGAGATCTTCAGTTTCTTGGCAATTTCTCGCATGGAATAGCCTTCATTTCTCAGAACAAGAAAAGACTGAAGAGTTTCAGAAGAAAGTCTTTGTTTCTAGCCATTTTGAGCCTGTACCTGAAGCCACAAATGCTGATGCTCCAGACACTCAACTAGTCTAAAGAAGGCCAGTTGTACTGCTTCCTTAATCAGCACAACAGTTTCCAGCTGTGCTAACATAATTGCAAAAGGGTTTTCTAATGATCACTTAGCCCTTGAAAATGGTAACCTTGGATTAGCTAACACAACGTGCCATTAAAACACAGGATTGGTGGTTGCTGATAATGGGCCTCAGTACGCCTATGTAGATATTCCATAACAAATCAGCTGTTTCCAGCTACAATAGTCATTTACAACATTAACAATGTCTACACTGTATTTCTGATCAATTTGATGACATTTTAACAGACAAAAAAATTGCTTTTCTTTCAAAATCAAAGGAATTTTCAAGTGACCCCAAACTTTTGAACGGTAGTGTATACAGTGGGGAAAAAAAGTATTTAGTCAGCCACCAATTGTGCAGGTTCTCTCACTTAAAAAGATGAGAGAGGCCTGTAATTTTCATCATAGGTACACTTCAACTATGACAGACAAAATGAGGAAAAAAAATCCAGAAAATCACATTGTAGGATTTTTAATGAATTTATTTGCAAATTATGGTGGAAAATAAATATTTGGTCACATACAAACAAGCAACATTTCTGGCTCTCACAGACCTGTAACTTCTTCTTTAAGAGGCTCCTCTGTCCTCCACTCATTACCTGTATTAATGGCACCTGTTTGAACTTGTTATCAGTATAAAAGACACCTGTCCACAACCTCAAACAGTCACACTCCAAACTCCACTATGGCCAAGACCAAAGAGCTGTCAAAGGACACAAGAAACAAAATTGTAGACCTGCACCAGGTTGGGAAGACTGAATCTGCAATAGGTAAGCAGCTTGGTTTGAAGAAATCAACTGTGGGAGCAATTATTAGGAAATGGAAGACATACAAGACCACTGATAATCTTCCTCGATCTGGGGCTCCACGCAAGATCTCACCCGTGGGGTCAAAATGATCACAAGAACGGTGAGCAAAAATCCCAGAACCACACGGGGACCTAGTGAATGACCTGCAGAGAGCTGGGACCAAAGTAACAAAGCCTACCATCAGTAACACACTACGCCGCCAGGGACTCAAATCCTGCAGTGCCAGACGTGTCCCCCTGCTTAAGCCAGTACATGTTCAGGCCCGTCTAAAGTTTGCTAGAGAGCATTTGGATGATCCAGATGAGGATTGGGAGAATGTCAGATAAAACCAAAATAGAACTTTTTGGTAAAAACTCAACTCGTCGTGTTTGGAGGACAAAGAATGCTGAGTTGCATCCAAAGAACACCATACCTACTGTGAAGCATGGGGGTGGAAACATCATGCTTTGGGGCTGTATTTCTGCAAAGAGACCAGGACGACTGATCCGTGTAAAGGAAAGAATGAATGGGGCCATGTATCGTGAGATTTTGAGTGAAAACCTCCTTCCATCAGCAAGGGCATTGAAGATGAAACGTGGCTGGGTCTTTCAGCATGACAATGATCCCAAACACACCGCCCGGGCAACGAAGGAGTGGCTTCAGAAGAAGCATTTCAAGGTCCTGGAGTGGCCTAGCCAGTCTCCAGATCTCAACCCCATAGAAAATCTTTGAAAGTCCGTGTTGCCCAGCGACAGCCCCAAAACATCACTGCTCTAGAGGAGATCTGCATGGAGGAATGGGCCAAAATACCAGCAACAGTGTGTGAAAACCTTGTGAAGACTTACAGAAAACGTTTGACCTCTGTCATTGCCAACAAAGGGTATATAACAAAGTATTGAGATAAACTTTTGTTATTGACCAAATACTTATTTTCCACCATAATTTGCAAATAAATTCATAAAAAATGCTACAATGTGATTTTCTGGATTTTTTTTCCTCATTTTGTCTGTCATAGTTGAAGTGTACCTATGATGAAAATTACAGGCCTCTCTCATCTTTTTAAGTGAGAGAACTTGCACAATTGGTGGCTGACTAAATACTTTTTTTCCCCACTGTATATACACACTCCTGTGCGACTCCCTCCCCTTGCTGCTCACCCATTAACCCCTGTCTGTGTTGGGAGCCCCAGGTCTCATCCAGCGAGGGTTAACAGTGCCAGGAAGGGATAACTGTGATTGGCAACAGGGTCAGAGGTGTGATTTTATCTGTCCCTTAGTCACCAAGAAACATAATTAACTCAACTAACGGGTCATTCTCAGGGTAATAGTGATCCATCAAGACCAGGATGCTAGAATGCTGTGGAGACCAATTTGCAGTGGAATGGTGTGCCGATAGGGGTTGCCCATAACTTTAAATGCAGATAGTGTTTGTGTGTGCGTGTGTGTCTGTGTGTACACTACTTTAGCGCACACTAGGATGTACAATGTGTGTTTTTCACTTCCAAATCTTCAGGATGAACAATAATATATATATACCAGAATGAACACTTTCTACATAATATGGCTCACTTGCGTATGCTTTAGCCTGTGCATCTGGCAATGTAGAGAGGTAAACAAACCCATACTGTGTTACAGCATGTTACAAAGAGGAAACTAGGTAGTTTACATAACCCTATGTTTGAAGTAGCCAATCAATTTATGCATGGATCTGTGCACAGTGTAGAAAGAAGGAAGCCATGCTGTGGCTAAACAGATAGTCAGGGATGGGCAAATATTACAAAACACAATTTCAAAATACCATAAAGATCAATATATCAAAAATAAACTACAAAATAGTGGTATTTTTAAATGTATTTCAGTAAAATACATTAACATTTTGTACAGAAATACAGAAATACATTTGCATGTAGCCGTCCCGAAAAGCAACAACATTCTCAGTAACTGTTACAGAAACGTTTAACTTCCTATGACTGTGATATTTTGTTTCTTAGTTGAATGCACTGACTAAGTCACTCTTGATAAGACTGTCTGCTAAATTACCAACATTTAAATGTATGTATATGTGAAAATGAACATGCCAAAATGAACTGCAAAGTACACTGGTTATTATTATTGGCCTTGTTTTGAGGGTAGATTTCATTGGAATAATACTTTGCCATTGTTAATTTAGCAGAAGCTTTTACTACACCATAGGCCCATCAAACTCCTGATACCAACGCAGGGAACAAAGCCATATTAATACAAATTATTTTGGAATGAGATGTTCAACAAGCAAATATCCACATACTTCTTGCCATGTAGTGTATCACCTAATTTGGTACAGAACTCTCACTAACGGATGCAACAAATATATCTGCTTACAAGGCACGCCTTAAAATATGTTAATGAGACAGTGATTATTTCTCCTCCCACAATATTTCTCCACAATGCGGCATTATTTACAGTTTCCTGCAGTAAATATACACTGCTCAAAAAAATAAAGGGAACACTAAAATAACACATCATAGATCTGAATAAATGAAATAATCTTATTAAATACTTTTTTCTTTACATAGTTGAATGTGCTGACAACAAAATCACACAAAAATTAGCAATGGAAATCAAATTTATCAACCCATGGAGGTCTGGATTTGGAGTCACACTCAAAATTAAAGTGGAAAACCACACTACAGGCTGATCCAACTTTGATGTAATGTCCTTAAAACAAGTCATAATGAGGCTCAGTAGTGTGTGTGGCCTCCACGTGCCTGAATGACCTCCCTACAACGCCTGGGCATGCTCCTGATGAGGTGGCGGATGGTCTCCTGAGGGATCTCCTCCCAGACCTGGACTAAAGCATCCGCCAACTCCTGGACAGTCTGTGGTGCAACGTGGCGTTGGTGGATGGAGCGAGACATGATGTCCCAGATGTGCTCAATTGGATTCAGGTCTGGGGAACGGGCGGGCCAGTCCTTAGCATCAATGCCTCATGTGGCTGGAGTGTGTCAGGAACTGCTGACACACTCCAGCCACATGAGGTCTAGCATTGTCTTGCATTAGGAGGAACCCAGGGCCAACCGCATATGGTCTCACAAGGGGTCTGAGGATCTCATCTCGGTACCTAATGGCAGTCAGGCTACCTCTGGCGAGCACATGGAGGGCTGTAAGGCCCCCCAAAGAAATGCCACCCCACACCCTGACTGACCCACCGCCAAACCGGTCATGCTGGAGGATGTTGCAGGCAGCAGAACGTTCTCCACGGCGTCTCCAGACTCTGTCACGTCTGTCACGTGCTCAGTGTGAACCTGCTTTCATCTGTGAAGAGCACAGGGCGCCAGTGGCGAATTTGCCAATCTTGGTGTTCTCTGGCAAATGCCAAACGTCCTGCACGGTGTTGGGCTGTAAGCACAACCCCCACCTGTGGACGTTGGGCCCTCATACCACCCTCATGGAGTCTGTTTCTGACCGTTTGAGCAGACACATGCACATTTGTGGCCTGCTGGAGGTCATTTTGCAGGGCTCTGGCAGTGCTCCTCCTTGCACAAAGGCGGAGGTAGTGGTCCTGCTGCTGGGTTGTGGCCCTCTTACGGCCTCCTCCACGTCTCCTGATGTACTGGCCTGTCTCCTGGTAGCGCCTCCATGCTCTGGACACTACGCTACAGACACAGCAAACCTTCTTGCCACAGCTCGCATTGATGTGCCATCCTGGATGAGCTGCACTACCCGAGCCACTTGTGTGGGTTGTAGACTCCGTCTCATGCTACCACTAGAGTGAAAGCACCGCCAGCATTCAAAAGTGACCAAAACATCAGCCAGGAAGCATAGGAACTGAGAAGTGGTCTGTGGTCACCACCTTCAGAACCACTCCTTTATTGGGGGTGTCTTGCTAATTGCCTATAATTTCCACCTGTTGTCTATTCCATTTGCACAACAGCATGTGAAATTTATTGTCAATCAGTGTTGCTTCCTATGTGGACAGTTTGATTTCACAGAAGTGTGATTGACTTGGAGTTACATTGTGTTGTTTAAGTGTTCCCTTTATTTTTTTGAGCAGTGTATATAAAAACAGCAATATAGTACTTTATTGTTGAGTGGCAATTGCCACTGTTTGTCACGATCTGGTAATGGAGCGGACCAAGATGCAGCAAGGGTTCCAGTATACATACTTTTTATCTAAGTGCAACTGGCAACAAAACAATAAACAGACCGTAACGCAGGTGTGGCACACACAGGTACACACACATAGATACAAACAATAACCCACAAGGCAAGTGGGGGCAGGGAACCAACTTAAATAGGATTCCCAATTAGAGGGAACGACAACCAGCTGCCTCTAATTGGGAACCTAACCAAAAACCAACATAGAGTTCCCTACATAAAAAAGTCACGCCCTGACCCAACACACCATAGAGAAACCTAGAAAGCTCTCTATGGCCAGGGCGTGACAGTACCCCCCCCCAAAGGTGCGGACTCCGACCGCCACCTAGAGTCAATGGGGTGGATTTCGGGTGGGCCTTTGTCGGTGGCGGCTCCGGTGCGGGCCGTACCGACCCGAGAAGACGCACTGGAGGCCCGGTGTGTGGAGCAGGAACAGTATGTACCAGGCTGGGACGACACCCTAGAGGCCTGGTGCGTGGAGCAGGAACAGGCCGTGCCGGGCTCTCGATGCGCACAGGGGGCCTGATGCGTGGAGCAGGGACAGGACGTGCTGGGCTCTCGATGCGCATAGGGGCTCTGATGCGTGGAGCAGGAACAGGACGTGCTGGGCTCTCGATGCGCACAGGGGGCCTGATGCGTGGAGCAGGAACAGGCCGTGCCGGGCTCTCGATGCGCTCAGGGGGCCTGATGCGTGGAGCAGGAACAGGACGTGTCGGGCTCTGAAGGCGCACAGGGACCCTGGTGCGTAGAGCAGGAACAGGACGTGTCGGGCTCTGAAGGCGCACAGGGGACCTGATGCGTGGAGCAGGGACAGGCCGTGCTGGGCTCTCGATGCGCACAGGGGGCCTGATGCGTGGAGCAGGAACAGGCCGTGCTGGGCTCTCGATGCGCACAGGGGACCTGGTGCGTGGAGCCTGCACCATGTGCCCCCCCAAAAAAAAATCTTGGGGCTGCTGTGGCCGCGAACCCCCCAGGAACTCCCGCCAAGGCAGGGCCTCCCAATCCGCCTTGATCTCTGGTGGGTTATTCTGTCACGATCTGGTAATGGAGCGGACCAAGATGCAGCGAGGGTTCCAGTATACATACTTTTTTTTTTAAGTACAACAAAACAATAAACAGACCATAACGCAGGTGTGGCTGGCTGGCTGGCTGGAACGCACGCACGCACACAATTAGAGGCAACGACAACCAGCTGCCTCTAATTGGGAACCTAACCAAAAACCAACATAGAGTTCCCTACATAACCCTAGTCACGCCCTGACCCAACACACCATAGAGAAACCTAGAGAGCTCTCTATGGCCAGGGCGTGACACTATTAGCAATTGCTAATAGAGAATATTTAATTAGGCCTAAATATTGCAGCATACAAACTGATATTTGGCGTTTATACCACTTGCACTTTAGGCCTTAACAAAGGCTTCTAAACTGACAGTGACCACAGGGCAAAACAGATGTTCCTTATATGAATGTGATTGCTGGAGAACCACTACCACATATCATTTAAATCGGTACAGCACTCTCACTAACAGTTGCGACAAATATAGCCTCTTACAAAACACCCCTCAAAATATGTTATTGAGTGGGAAACAACAGTACCATGCACCCAATAGTGCTCAAAAGGTTTTGGGCAATCCAAAAATGCAGTATGGTACTGTATTTTGAATTACAGTAAATTACTGTCACCAATTATCCAGTAGGATACTGAAGTGTTTAAGGACAAGGTTTTTATACTTCCTAAAATACATTCTCACTCACGGGTGCAACAAATATTGCCTCTTACAATGCATTCCTTAAATTATGTTAATAAGCCAGAGACTCGCCCAAAACATCTTCCCACAATGCACCATAATTAATACTGTAAAACACATTTTTACTGTAAAACTGTAAAACGTATTTTACTGTGCATTCAACAGTGTTTTACTGTTAAAATGACAGAAAGGTCATAGTGGGCTGTAAAACAAATGTACAGTATTTTACTGTGCATTCTACAGTAATCTACTGTATTCAGTTTATACAGTATCATACTGTTGAATATTACAAAAACGTCTAACGGTTTACCAAAATGTACAAATGTAGTTCTCTCTTTGTAAAGACAGGAGGAAAAGACACAGCCAGCACTTATCAGCACCTACCTGTGTCTTTAGTGATAAATGGATACAGATCTGCAGAGACAGAACACAGGGCTGTAATGCCTTGCTATAACTTGTGATGTCTTGTGTGCGTTATGATGGCTTTTGATGGGGTTGTGATGTCGGCTGCCTTTGCACCATGTCATAATGTACGATGACGGGTTTTTAGTCTCTGACTGTGTCCTTCCCAGCAGGGGACTATGACTAAAAGAACAATGTGAGAGCTCACGATTTCCCTTCATCCTCCCCCTTCTCCTCCTCTTCTCTCTTCTGCCTCTCTCACTTGTCTTCCGCTGCTCTTCATCACGTGTTTCACTTAACTTCCTCCTCCTCCCTGTCTCTTTATTCTCCCTCTCTCCCTTGTCTTCCTCTGTTCTTCATCAGACGTTTCACTTAACTTCCTCCTCTTCTCCCCTCGTCTCCCTCTCTCCCTTCTTTTCCTCTGCTCTTCATCCCGGGTTTCTCTTAACTCCCTTCTCTTCCTATTTCTTCTTCCTCTCTCCCTTGACTTCCTATGCTCTTCATCACACGTCTCACTTAACTTCCTCCTCCTCCCTTCATTGTTCTTCTCATTTATCTTCCCCTGCTCTTCATCACCTTTCACTTCAAGCCCTCACCTCCTCCTCAACTCAGACTTTCCCTTTATTCATCTCTTCCTTTCCTCTCTCCCTTATCTTCCCCTGCTCTTCATCACGTTACACTTAATGCCCTCCCTCCTCCTACCCCTCCTCATCTTCCTCTTCTTCCTCCTCCTCCCTGCCTCTCCGGGTGATGCAGAATAATGACTTGTCATGTGTGCGTTGCATCAGGCACAGCACCAGAGTTATTTTTTATTTCTACACTCTTCTACAAAGGAGCCACTCACTGCCTCTCCCTCTGTCAGAGCCCCCTGTGAAATAATAATTTATTTATTCACTGAAGCTGATAACATTTCCGTGCCCACCACTGTCTCATTATATATAACTTGTAGATCACTTTGGAGCTGGAGAACATTGTGTCATAGAGGCACAAAGAGCAAGAGTAACTGTCTCCAGCTGCTTTTAGCTAGGCAGAGTACCTTTCCAGTCTTACTGCACTGTTTTACTGTTAATGACTGGTAATCTACAGTCCAAACAGATTCCTTTGTGTGCTGGTGATGGGTACCTAACACCTAACTATTAAGAACTGAACACTGCAGTTGGTGTGAAGAATATATCTTGTGTTGCATCCACCTTAGGGCTTTGAATTAAAAGAATGGTGTCCATTACACAATCTTCTCTATGAGACTGAATAATCCATCAAAGAATGGATGGACACCGCTAGTCACATATACTGAGACACATTGTTAAAATGGCTTGAAGAAAACTAACGTTAGCCCGATGGATGTATGATTTTTCTGTCCTGTTGTCATCCGTTTGCCATTTGGGCACGCGAGATAGCTAATGTATATGTCCGGCCCTTCAGGGAAATGAAACCTCCATCCACAGTTAAAATTGATTAACTTGGCCAGGCATACAACTTAAAGTACAGCAAGATTATTCACATGTTCCAAACGTCCGACGCAGCAGCGAGTACACAAGGCCGGAATGTGTGATTGATTTTACGTTCATGTCAACACCTTTGGGCCCCTACGGTCTCAGAAGTCTGCTCGTCAGTTTTTCGTCTGGAAGAAATGCTCTTACTTGACTAGTTTTCTGCACTTCAAAAAACATTCACCATGAGCATCTTTAAGTGTGAATCTGATTAATCAATGCTTTGCTATTTACAAGTTGAGTGGTTCATATGTTTATTTATCGGCCAGGAAACTGTAAACATGGTCATAAATAAATAGAAAATTACATGGTTTCAAAAACTGCTGGAAGACATGTAGAGGACTCACTCACTCTGTATGTATTCTGTAATTTTACATTCCCATTTCAGTATTTCCCGTTTCTATTCTATCCAATTCAAATGTAAATTCGGACTCCAGATTCGACTTGGGGAAAAAACAGAAGCGAAGAGAATGAAAAACATTATTTTGCTAATTACCACTTAAAATCTTGGCATCTTGTGCTGCCTGTAGCCCTCGAGGCGGTACTGTAGTAGAGTTCAAACTAGATAACGATGCACTGGAGTACAGTATATTCCCTCCAAAATTACAATGCCTATAAAAAAGCCTCTACTCTGAGCCCCTCAGCAACAAAATAACAGTTTGTTACAGAGCAGATAAGGCCACTCCAGTGACTTTCGTTCACTATCAATCTCTACTGTATGGGAAGAGGACTCAGATTCTGCAAGTACAGGCTCTATATAGCCAGAGAGGAGAGATCACAGAGGGCTAGCAGCACTACTCTGCACCCTCCTCACCCTGACCCAGTCAATGGCAAACAAGACAGGGCAGAACAGAACACATTCATAACACATTTATGCAGAACAGCCAAAGATAAGACATTTCTACAAAGTCTTGGCAATATCTGTGATGAGAAATCCATCACACACGCACTCAACTACATTATGCTGAAATACATCATGTCCTTCAGGGAAGTGTGGCAAGGACTGTAATTAAAGTTGTGCATCACCATCTAGTCTTATAACTTTTTCAGTTTCATTCTAACCATGGAATTAGCTGTTTTACTTACCTCTGTTGCCTTGGACACGACTTCAATTTTTCAAGGAGTTTAGGCACAGGTTGCACTTTGTGGTAAATGCAGGCAATAAATAGAATTTGATTGATGTATCTCCAAACATAAGCATGGTGATGGTGTGTGAATACAGTACACTCTTAGACTCACACTCTTAAAAAGTATTAAGTAGAACCATATAGAGTTTTTCAGTTTGTCCCCATAAGGGAACCATTTTTGGTCCTAGGTGGAACCCTTTGAACCCTCTACGTAGGGTACTTCATAGAACGCACTGTAAAACGATCTACCTAAAACTCTCTACGAAGGGTTCTTGGCAGAAGTCAAGTTTTAAACGTCACATGCACACGTACAAGGAAATGCCTTTCTTGCAAGCTCTAAACCCAACAATGCAGTAATCAATAATAAAAATGACATAAGGTAGAACAAAATTACACAATAAATAAAAATAAGAAGAACACGAGAAAGTATGGAAGCATACTATACATAGGGTCAGACAGTTCTAGTACTATATCTACAATGTGCAGGGATACTGGAGTGATAGAGGTATTTACAGTATGTAGATGGTAAGGTGACTAGGCATCAGGATATTTGATAAAGTGGGTGTGCGTGTCTGTTGTCATGACTCTCTCCTGGGTGAGGATCAAAGGTGCCAGGTCAGCTTGGCAAATGTAGGACAGATAGCCAGACACCCCCTCTCTCCCACAGGAGAGGAGAGGGGAGTCATGCCAGTTTTGACACCTTAACACCTGGTCATAAATTGTGTGCTGCAAAAGGTTTTTTCCTGCCCTGTAGTATTGGGAAAGGAATTCTTTTGTTAAAGAGATATTTTGCTGCTCAAAAACTCTAACGGCCAAATAATTAACTTTTGAACAATATTCATAAGATAGGAATGTTAAGAATCTAAAGAATAATCCTGTCATATTGTTTTTCATTTTGTGATGTCATTAAAAACTGTATAACAAAAATACAGTAACTTAGGTAAGAAAGACATTCTATCTGTCAAGTTTACATCTAGTACCAAGTTTACATGTTGTATAAAATATACGATTCGGTATGAAGTACGCTGCGGGCATGTAAAGTGGTCTGGGAGCTGAACCCTGAATAATCCACCAGAGACCAAGCAGACAGACCGTGTGAGCCGGACGTTCGAATGGTTGAAACTACCAGACCTGACAGCGTGGAGACCAAAAGACATGAGACCGTGGTCCACACGTTGAAATGGTTAGAAACTCTGAAATTCTCAACCTCAACACTAGATGAGAAGATACCCTCACCTACGAGACCAGAAACATTCACAGTCTGCAGCTGTGCATGTAAAAGTGGTCTTAGAACTTTGGCTGAAGACATGAGGTGGGAAGAAAGAATCCCATCTCAGACAACCGTTGGTGCATCTGAAGTATCTGTTCTAACAAACTTCACTACCAGAGAAGATCTACAACTAAGAAGGACATTGTGCCTCTGGTGGACAACCAGAGCCTTACATCAAACCACTTGCCATATACGGATCGATTGGTTTCAACTGAGAGATGACAGAGAAAGACATCTATGAGCAAATATATACATTGCATTTCTTATCCGAATGAGCAGTGGTTCATGTGCAAATTATTACTATTCCTTTGAGCGTAGGTTTCAAATGTATCCAAGTGTTGTCTCTATTTGTCTCTCTCTCTCTTGAACTACACCTCCCTCTCCATATGTGTAACAAGCCGTCATATCTTGTCATTCCACTAGGGACTTTTATCTCATATACGTGTGTATGTGTATTCTGTTTTATTGTTAAGTTAGTAAAATGACAAAATCAATTTGTGCAGTACTGAATATTCCGAAAGGCTGGGGTTCTTGCGGATCCAAATATTATGCGACGTTCAGAATGAGACTGATATGAGGTAATTAATAATTAGTGACTGTTATCAATATTTATATATATATATATATATATATATATATATTTATATATATATATATATATATATATATATATATATATATATATTTATATATATCTTCTAGTTTAATTCAGGAGATGGTAACTTGTTAAACAACTTCTTCCGTGGTGCCCCAAATTCCTAATGAGTTAATTGTTACATTATTAATTAACAATTAACAATTAAACATGGTTAGTTGATTCAATAAATAACAGTCATCAGATTAACTTCTTAGGGAGAGGCTCCCGAGGTGACGGTTTTGGAAAGTCTGGGATGCCCAAAGTAAAATGCCTCCCACTCAGGCCCAGAAAATAGGATATGCACATAATTAGTACTATTGGATAGGAAACACTCTGAAGTTTCCAAGAGTGTTAAAATATTGTCTGTGAGTATAACAGAACGGATATAGCAGGCGAAAACCTGAGGAATTTCTGTCCTGGAAAAAGTGTATTTGACACATTGCCTCATTTTGAACCCCTCCCTATTGAAAATGACCATATAAGGGAGTAATATTGCAGTACCTATTGCAGTACCATCCACTGGATGTCAACAGTCTCTAGACAGTGTTTGATGATGTTTAGTTGCTCTGGATGGTAATAGAAGCAGAATTTCTAAGTGGTCATCGGATGTAAACAGGAGAGGATGCGCGTTCACGGGCTCACGGGTTTTTTCCTTTCCTATCGCCCAGTTCATAATCTGGTTGAAATATTATACTAAATATACATAAGTGTTCCTAAGGATACATTATCAATGATGTTTGATTGTTCTTGGACAAGTGTATAGGTATAGGTTGAACGAGTTCTCTTCACGGTTCAATGGACTAGTGGACGCTGTATTTTATTAACATAATGCGCCAACCAAACGGATATTTATGGATATATGAAATGACTTTTTCTAACAAAACAACCATTGGATGTCTTCGTTGGACACTTGGGAAGCCCTCAGCAGAAGTTCTTCAAAAGGTAAGGGATTTGTTTTCGCTGTGAAATGTGTTTTGTGTGAACCGCGATGGTTTATGAATTTATGATAATGGTAAAAATATTGGAGGTGCTACCCTCAAACAATCAAATGTTGTGCTTTCGCCGTAAAGCCTTTTTGAAATCTGACAACGCTGTGATATTGCCAAGAAGCAGAGCTTTTGATGACTATGCCACACTTGTATAGTGATGAATGTTTAATAATTCAACTTTGGGATTTTGAATTTGGCGCCTTGCATTTCACCGGGTAGCGCCCCACCACTCCCTAAGTAGTTTTAAACGATGCCATTTATATAATGTTTACATATCCTACACTACTCATCTCACATGTATATACCATCTACTAAATCTTGCCTATGCCGGTCAGCCATCGCTCATCCATATATTTATATGTACATACTCGTATTAAATTCTTTACACTTGTGTGTATAAGGTAGTTGTTGTGAAATTGTTAGATTACTTGTTAGATACTACTGCATGGTCGGAACTAGAAGCACAAGCATTTCGCTACACTTGCATTAACATCTGCTAACCATGTGTATGTGACAAATAAACTTTGATTTGATTTTATAAGCTAAATACAAATAACAACCCTGGAAAAGGGGGTATGAGATGGCATCACTGAGTAATTACAATCTAGGCCAGTCAAGTGAACCATCCCTTCACCTTGTTTTGTTATAACATCTTTGGTCTGACAGACATTTACGTGACAACCAGAATGCATGTATGATGTCAACAAACATTGTGCCACACATAGCTGGCATGTAGCTTAGCATTAGCACATTATAATCAGTACAACCTGAAAAGTATTTTACACACATCATATGTGCACATTACAATCTATACAAGAATCGGAATGCATGATTTGTCACCAGAACTTGAAAACGTGAATAAAACAGTAAATACATTATGCTCCATACATACATATAGTGTGCTACAGTAGTAACGACAACACGATTCACAGAAACTATAACAACTTGAAATGCAAGGTGCCAAATTCTAAATCCAAAAGTTGAATTATTAAACATTCATCAATATACAAGTGTTGCATAGTCATTAAAAGCTCTGCTTCTTGGCAATATCACAGCGTTGTCAGATTTCAAAAAGGCTTCACGGCAAAAGCACAACATTTGATTGTTTGAGGGTAGCCCCTCCAATATTTCTGCATTAGCATAAAATCATAAACCATCGCGGTTCACACAAAACCCATTTCACAGCGAAAACAAATCCCTTACCTTTTGAAGAACTTCTGCTTAGGGCTTCCCAAGTGTCCAACGAATACATCCAATGGTTCTTTTGTTAGAAAAAGTCATTTATTATATCCATACATCTCTGTTTGTTTGGCGCGTTATGTTCAGAAAATCCAATGTCGATTTGCCCATTGAAACGTGAAGAGAACGCGTTCAAATATACCTATAAACTTTTCCTAAACAAATCAAATATCAGTTAAAATGCATCCTTAGCTATCCTTTTATGAATATTAGCGATAATATTTCACTCGGATGGTCACCTATATGTTATATAAGTAAAATAAAGTGGGGCGCGCAGCCAGACTCGCGCCCGAGAAAACTTGTTGACATCTGAGCTAAATTGACAATTTCCTGTACCTATTCGTTCTGTTTACTCCAATCTCTCTGAGTCTTTGTATATAGACTGTTGACATCTAGTGGAAGCCATAGGTACTGCAGTCTCAGTCCTGGTTACAAATGGATTCAATAGGGAGTGTGTCAAACAGAGCAATAGGTCACCAGAAACTGATTTCCGGATAGATTTTTCTCGGGTTTTCACCTGCTAAATGAGTTATGTTATACTCACAGACATTATGTTAACACTTTTAGAAACCTCAGAGTGTTTCCTATCCAATAGTACTAATTATGTGCATATCCTATTTTCTGAGCCTGAGTGGCAGGCATTTTGCTTTGGGCACGCCAGACTCTCCAAAACCGTCACCTCACCTGCCGCTCCCTAAGAAGTTAATAAGGCACCTACTTGATAGGAATGCACACATGTCCAAGTTATGTAGGCAATGCAGGAGCAGGCTGGAATATGTGCCAGGGGGAGAAAGTTTGTGCAAGTTCTGTTCTGACTGGAGATGTCTGCATACTTGATCAGGGGAAACACCGGGGAAGTGTTTTGGCTCTAGTCGAAGAGAGACGTCTACCCGACTCATTAAAGCCTCAAACATAAATTGTCCGCAACATTGAAATGGGTGACTTCTATGTGAATTAATGAGGAGGCCGAACACACCTCAATTCAAACTGTTGTTAGAAAACAAAACTTGTTTGAAAATAATTTGAAATTGACAAGTTGAAACATAACCTATAGATAGTGACTGCATTCTGGCATCACGTGCATAAAAAAACTCACACTGGGGTGATCATTAGAGATATTTGGAACTCACATGTGAAAAGGTTAACCCCTGAATCAACACTAGAAATGTTACACTGAAAAATCAACAATAGATAAAACTATCAAATTTACTGTGTACCATACAATACACTGCTGGTTCACGTATACTCACTTCGATTCTCCAACTCTCTACTCAATAAAATCACAGAAAAAAAATTCAATCACAAAAATCATGGCAAAGATACACAGCAAATTCTCCAGTTTTAAATCAACACCGGGAGTGTTACATTTAACACTGGTCCAGTGTCTATACAGGTCCACACTTTTCATTGTTAAATTAACACACTGCTTAGTGTAAAGCCTGGTTTGCTTAAATCCCAGAGTGCCTTATCTTTTGAGTGAATTGTAGAGGTACCACTGATGACCGCATTTGTTAGTGACAGAGACATGGTTGTTGCATTCATCCATTTTCAGTCCTGTGGCCTTCACCAAGTGAGGTCCTAAGCAGATATGTTATCATTAAAATTACATGATTTAACACAATACAACTCTTATTTCATTATGCCTTATTTTGAGGATCTAGTTTTACCTTAATACAGTTACTTGAAACTCACGGTTTACAGGCCACATCAGGCCTTCATGTCACATTATGCTGACATGTGCAAAGTGATGTGTATTGGAATCCAGCCAGAGTGGGGATATCCGACATTTGGAATTTTTGTTCACCTGCAACCTTCATTCAGATTGACTGCCGGTTTGGGAAGACTAAGATATGAGACTACCTAAACCATCTAAACTGGAATAACCATTTCAGTAATGGGTGGAACAAGTCCAAGTCACCGATTGAATTAGTTTAAAAAAACATTTATGTTATTTATATTTAAGGAGCATGAGATTAATTTATCCATCAATATATATGCAAAAACATAGATATTGAAACAAACAATCCTAAAAATCTAAATGTAATAGAGCATGCTGGGAAATATGAATGAAGAGTGTGGTTTTGGTTTAACACTGGTTATTAACACCAACACTATTTTAAACCAATGAGTGTTAATTTGACAATTGCAGAGTTTATTTATTTATTTTATTTCACCTTTATTTAACTAGGTAGGAAAGTTGAGAACAAGTTCTCATTTACAACTGCGACCTGGCCAAGATAAAGCAAAGCAGTTCAACACATACAACAACACATAGTTACACATTGGAGTTAATTGAACACCTAAATGAACACTAGAAATGTTACACAGAAAAACCAACACTAGGTTACACTGGCCAATTTGCTGTACATCTACTATGCCAGTACTGTATATCAAACATATTAAGGCACAGGTGTCAAACTCTTTCCACGGAGGGCCAAATGGCTGCAGGTTTTTGCTCCTCCCTAATTGATTGATGAATTATGGTAACTAATTAGTAAGAAACTCCCCACACCAGGTTGTCTAGGGCTTAATTGAAAGGAAAAACCTGCAGACACCAGGCCTTCCATGGAATGAGTTTGACACCCATAGACAAATGGAACATTCTCACACCTATCTTTTTAAACTTAACAGATTACTCAACATCCTTATATTAAGTTTAAACACTGAAGTAAACAGTAATGCTCGGGCACTGTTGACAAGAAAGAAAAATAAATTACAATAAAAAAAAGCTTATTCAGATTCAAAAGGGTTCTATGCAGAACCCTTCTTGCCATCTAAATATCTACACTCACACACTCATACACATTCCTCCAAAATCACTCTGCAAAACAACACACAGTCCACTATCTCGGCCCACCGTAACACAAGGGGGCATCTCTCTCTCTCTCTCTCTCTCTCTCTCTCTCTCTCTCTCTCTCCATAGCCAACAACAAGCTGAGTTGTCTGAAATCTAATTTGGATACAAACTGTAAATGAGTGAAACCTTGATGATGCTCCCTGCCCTCAGGCCTGGCGTAGTAGATTTAAATGAAGCCTTTTTAACGAGCTTAATAAGGGTCTGTAAGAGCCAGCACAGAGTCAGCATAGCTTCTCTACACAGATGCGCATGTTATGTACACAGACGCATATACACGTGCATGAACGGTTGAGCAAACGCAGGCAGGCAGGCACACAAACACACACACACTACACTTACTGCCACCCAGCATGAAACAGTACATCAGCTGTATACAGTATGGGGCTGACAAAATACAGCCATAGACTCCGCATGCTGTTGGAAAATAGATCTCAGGGAGTGTCAGCTTGGGCTGCTAAAGTGCTGGGCAAAGAGGAGAAATGTTAGCTCTCTGTCAATGCTACCAGAAGTTTGAAAAGTTCTTGAGACAACTCTCGTTACAAGCGTTGTCATCATAAAAAAGGAAAAGTGCTGCCTGTCCAATCTATTTTGGAGAAGTGTGGTTGTTTGGAACGGGAAGCAGTGGAGCACCTCACTGGCTATTGGACTGACTCCACCCAGGTGATTTTATTTTCTCTCTCCTGAAAATACTGGAATGTGTGCGCACAAACAATAATATATGCCCTTTAGCTGAAACTTTTTCCATATGGGTGGCCCCAGTGGACATCAAACCCACGATCCATGCGTTGCAAGCACCATGCTCGACCAACTGAGCCACAGAGGACCACACACACACACAGACACAGAAGCATACACTGGTAAACCTGTAGTCTGAGTAACATCGGCTACATTTACACAGGCAGACCAATCAGATCAGCTCTGAAAAATATCTGATGTGAAAAGATCTGATGTGATTGGTAAAAAGACCAATACATGGAATAAATATCAGAATTGGGCTGCCTGTCTAAACGCAGCCATCTAGAGGTATTGAGTCAGACGACCATCTGCAGTATAAGCTATACGCGTCAAGGAACAGTTCACGCAAATTAAAACACACTGTTTATCACAATGCAAATCTCTGCTCCTATTATTCACTACATACACAGGGTGTATACACATAATTGAAGATATCAGCTCTGTATGAAAATACATCTAAATGAATTAGTATCTACCAAGCAAGTATCTTTTCATAATGATGGTAGCCTTTTTTCCTTGTTTGACCTTGAAGTAGCTTGCATATGGAGAATGCTGGTTTCCCATGAGGGGCAACCTTTTCCTCCATGTTAGTCTTTAAGAATAATGAATTCTTGTAATAGCAGGATTCGTTTTAATTCTGAATGTTAAAACGGTGGATCAAATCAAATCAAATCAAATGTATTTATAAAGCCCCCCTTACATCAGCTGATGTCACAGAGTGCTGTACAGAAACCCAGCCTAAAACCCCAAACAGCAAGCAATGCAGGTGTAAAATCACGGATGAACCCCCCCAACCACACACAAACGTATACACACAAAGCACCACTGCAATTGAGCACATTTTTCAATCCCTGAGGATCTACAAATGCTAGTCCCTTATACATCACTGTGATTTCACAGGTTAAATCTCCATCTGAAACTAAACACCATGTCTCAGCCCTCGGGGCCAGGGGGAAGGATAGAGAGGTCACCCTTAGGTACGCATTTTATCTGTGGCAGCAAAAGCCTATAATCAGGCCTAGTTGGGATGTGATTGCAGTTGGAGTGTATGTCCGTGTCCGAGTGCGCCCGATCGTGCACGTGCATGTGTGTGTGGTTGTGTGTGGGAGTAGTGCAAGTCCATGACTTCTTTCATGGAGGCTTGATCAGCATTCATCAGGAGGACTCAGGGACTGCAGTGATTGAATGCAGACTCCAAACCAGCCTTCTTTTAATCTTTCTCTCATTCAGCTGGCCTCTCACTGCGGCTCAGCTGGATGATAAAGAACACTCACATTCTCCCTCCATCTCTTTCTCTTTGCATTTCTCAAATTTTTGCTGTACTTCTCTCGGTCAGACAGTTGGTTGGTAGGTATCTCTCTTTCGCCGTTGGTCTCTCTCTTTATCTCTCTTTCCATCTCTTTATTCTCTCCCACTCACAAACTCTAACATACCAGTGGCAATATTAGATATCTTTCCAAACAAGTGCACAAACACAAACCCTCATAAACTATTTGCCCAATTATCTACTTGCATCAACACCAATAAAACAGTCCCATCCCATGCCTATAATACTTGTTACTGGTTACCCCAGTTAACAACTGTCACGTGTGCTCTCTCCGGCGTTCTAGGTCGCCATGCTTCCCGCGCCTTAGCTGGATCGACAGGTTCCCGCGCCTTAGCAGAGGTGACTGGTCCGCTCCTGATCCCCGGGATCGTCATCTTAGTCTGTGTCCTGCGGCAGGAAAAAACGCGTCGGGGGAGGGGGTACTGTCACGTGTGCTCACTCTCCGGCTTCTAGGCTCGTTATGGCGCACACCTGTCACCATCGTTACTCGCATTATGACACTCACCTGGACTCCATCACCTCCTTGATTACCTGCCGGTCACTCCTTTTGGTTCCTTCCCCAGTCGTCATTGTTGCTGTTTCATGCTGGTGCGCTGTTCGTGTTTCTTGTTTTGTTCATTTATTTATTAAATGTATTCACTCCCTGAACTTGCTTCCGACTCTCAGCGTACATCGTTACAACGACAGCTCTATTCTAACCTCCAGGCAGTCAGTTCACCACTCAGCCAGCTAATCCTCCCACTCCCTGCCTGCCATTCTCTTCTCCCAGAATAACGATGAGCTTCACTCCACAAAGCCTTTTTCCTAATCATCCCAATGACGAGTCTGACAACTGACTGTATGACAATGAACAACACACACTAAGAGCATGGAACACAGTTCATGTCAACGTCGGAGAGGATTGATTCAATGACTTCAATTCAACAGCACCAAACTCCCTCTGTGTGTCACCAAATGAGACTTTTTGTCTCAGCACTGTCTGCAATATCCTATCTAGGCTCAGAAATTGCATAATTTCAAATACAAGAAGAGAGGAGGATTTTTATTTTCTATTGACTGGGCTTTTATAGATATAGTCGTTATTCTGAGAGATTGATGGCTAGCTGGGGTAATGTGAGGTGAGGTAACATAGAGAGTCATGTTATTCAGACACAGAAATAGGGAGAGAAATTGTGTTGTCACCAGGTGGCAACTACAGTCATTGAAGGAAATAATGAAACAGTGTGACAGAACTTCTATTGAAACCCAATGACAACACACATACACCTGATTCAATTAAATATGGTCTAAACTGAAGACCATGAACTAGACCGACCATGACAATTTAAAGACATGATTAGTGTATTGATGGAATCAGGTGTATTACATAAAGCTGGGCTGGAACAAACACCTGCACACAGTACAGTCCTTTACTCCAGATGTAGTAATTTTGAGACAGTTTGCTACACCAGGAAAATAATCCTGCAGCAACAGACAATGTTCATTATTATGTGGATTATAATTAATGGACAATATTTTGTAGGGGTTGATCCATTTTTTGTTAGGGCAAATCAAGTGAAATTTCAAAGTGGAAATTGAAAATACACTAGAAGTTTGCATTTCCTGCCGTGCAGCAAAATTCTCAGGAACAAAAGAGTGTTCAAAGTAGTTTAGCTGTAACCCAGCTAAACTACTGTTTCTATGGGACATAAATGGGGCATGTTTCTGGGTTGAGCCTGAAGAGCCTCAAGTAACTAGGGATGCCCCCATCTGGTTCGCCCGTGGAGACGGTGTGTGTGATGGTGGTGGTGGTTTGCCACTAGGGGCTGTCAGTCACTCAGTCACCCCACTGACATGTCACCCCACTATCCTGGAGAGACCTACAAGGGGGGCTGAATCTACACATCCGTTTCTGGGACCTCGATATTTTATTCTACCCTAAAAAAAACATCCCTATGTTTGATATGCAGAACCAGACACCACACCGCAAAAGCTCCCAACTGCAAAAGCAGCATCAACAAACACAATAACATAAAAATCAAAACCACCTCTTACAATTTCAATGTTATGGCTGAAAATAAGTTTGGCCAGACATTTGCTCATGAATATTTAGTTCTACATATGCATTATCTCAGTTTAGTAGCAGTACCAGATATGACATTTATGAGTATGGGAGATGATTATAAAGCAGGAGCAGGACTGTGTCCCCAATGGCACCCTATTCCCTATATAGTGCACACATTTTGACCTGATCCCATAGGGCTCTTTTCAAAAGTAGTGCACTACATAATGAATAGGATGCCATTTAGGATGCATGCCTGGAGGAATGTAACCCACCCAGAGGCATGAAGAACACAGACCCTACAAAAAAATGAAGACCAGGTGGTAGTTTTAGAGCCTTATTAACCATTCGGTATATCCAAGCAACTTCTCTCCAAATACCTTGATCACTGATTATGTATTTGCACCACAATGACTCAAATGGAAAGGTGGGGTTTGTAGATAAAATAACTTGAAATCATAAATGCCATGGAATTCAATGTAAATCCAACGACGCAAGTCTCACATAGGTCTACTTAGCTGTGCCATACATTACAACGTCCTTCAATATCCCATTGACCTCTCAAGCGGTTGAAGGGGAGAAGCAGCATAGCACATAAAGAGCATCACATGACTATGCGATAACCTTGTTGTAACTTCAGGGCCCTGTGTGTGTGAGGTGAATTCCCTGGGAGCTAAAGTATGCCCATCTCGCCATCTCCCCTCTGGTGTGTGTGATGTGTTTGTGTTAGTGTACCGTGATAACGAACCTCTATCGCCGGGCCGTTCACACAGAGATAGCGCCACCACACGCTTCAGCTGCAACCAAGGTGCAGGGAAAAATTCACCTCTGGGAGCAAGGAAAGAGCTGACAGGTATGGAAAGGCAGCGCACGACTCACTACCGTCTTCTCAGTACTAGAAGCTGTTTATGTACCAAAAACATTTGATAAATCAATGTATCAATCTAGACATCTCTCACCACTATTGCGCTCTCCAAACTCCTGCCATTTCATAGAGCTGTGTTTCCCAATTATAAATGTTTGTTCATGTTTCCCCACGACGTTAAACTTAATTTCTGTTAAATCTTTGTTGCATATAATCTTACAATAATCGTGAGCGTTTCACAATTTCATTTCACTACCGTTCATTGCAACATGGTTGCATTTAATTTACCAATTCCTATCGTGAATGGCAATGTTTAAAGTGCACATGAACATTCATTAAACTCATGTGGTAGACGTAAATTTTATTTCCATCAAATGTGTTTGTTTGCAGTTAGTCCTTGGAGCTCCTTATCTCTGTCAAATGTTTGGTACCAGTGAAAATTGTGGGTGAGCGAGTGGCTGAGTTCCAATACCTATGCGCGGCCTCCCCATAAGGACACCAATAGGGGAGTTCAATCAGACTGAACCAGGGTGCACCGGATTATGGCGCACCACATGAGTGGTTCAACCAGTGAGGGTGAGGAAGTTTTTCCCAAAAACTTTTTCGGACCAATTACTGGAAATAAATCTTTGTCTAGAAGAAAAATCTATTTTAGCCTACTGATGTCTACCAATTATTTATTAGTAGCCTATATTATTGGTAATAGTTTTTTAAGCAATTGCTGAAGTAAAGGAAAGGAAAAATGCATTACCAAGCACAATGTAGACAATATTGTACACAATGTACAGAAGAGTAGAGCTGCTGAGGTTGTAAAATGTGATGCTTTTAAAGCCAATACAGAGCATCACCAGGCTTTGTGCCAATCCCAAAGGTGGGCTCTTGACAGTTGAATCCTGAAATAAACACATTTCTGTCTCTCTGATGAGCAATGCTTCGGAAAAAAAGAAAGGGGAAAGAATAACAGGAAAAAATAGAAGGAAAAATGAATATACTGTGGCTGTCAGTAGTGAAGTTGACACAGGGTAGGGCGTATGATTTCAATGCGACTCGCGTCCTCATTTTTCTCCCTATTGTGACTCAAGGCCCTGTCATTCATCTGGTGAAAATTGACCGTTTGAGTGCTATTATCCAGCTGACACAATACACGGCTTGACTCCCCTCTCCGCTCCCATCACTGTGGTGTGTGTGTGTATTATGCCCATTGCTTTGTCATATAGACATTCCATGCAGTACAGTACATTAATGGGAGAAATATTTCACTGTTAAGGTAATGTACCGTGTCTACATTAGTGTGTGTGTGTTTATGTGTGTGTTTGTGTGCATTCCTGTGTGCCTGTCTGTGTGTGTATGACTATAGTAATAAAGCTAGTAGCTGCCATTAGGCCCAGACAGACAATCCAGTCTAATAGGGGGGATGTTCTCTACTGTGGCCCAGCATTTAGACATACATTATTCATTCCCCTCAACACCCTGACTATTATCGTGCACCACACTTTTGACACTAATGCACTAGGGAACAGGATGCCATTTGGGACTCAGACACTATAGCTAAGCTATTACTGGATGATCATTCTACATGGGCAAAGCAAAGCTCCAATGTACTGTTAAGTTCAATCTTCATATTAAACGCCTGCTGATGCTGTTATAGAGGCTTTTTTGTTTTGTACTGTACTGTGGGGCTAGGGTTGTGTCCCAAATGGCACCATATTCCTTATACAGTTCACTGCTTTTGATCAGGGCCCATTATAGGGCTTTGGTCAAAAATAGTACACTATGTAGAGAATAGGCTGCCATGTGGGACGCAAGCCTAGGTCTCTGGTCATGTTTGCTAAATGGTATTAGGAAATTATCAAGGAGCTCAAGAATATGTTTTAAACAGACAGGGTTGAGACTGTAGAAAGACTTGAAATTATAGAGTAGATTATTTTTCTCTCTTTCCTTCTCTTCACTCTGGCCCAGAGCAGAGCAGAGGTTGCTTGCCAGTAGTGAGGTATTGGTCCAGAGTAATTGGTTTTCTCAGCACATCAGACCCAATGCAGAGTTTCTTATGAGAATAAGAGAGGAAATACGCTTATCTGTATTTCCACAGTAACCGGGGGGGGGTCTAAGCTCTCGCTATGCAACGCTAGTATAGCTAGCTGCCCTTATTTTCTTCCCTGTGCAGTTCTCTACTGTCAGAGCTCATTATGGAGTGTTGCTTTGCTTTGCTCAGTGCCCCTGTCCACACTTTTAGCCTTTCAGCATTCACCACCCCCTAGCTCTCCAACACCACCACCCAATCCTCTCTCCTCATCATCTGCCCCCACCAACCACACACACACATACAGTGAATTCGGAAAGTATTCAGACCCCATGACGTTTTCCACATTTTGTTACGTTAGAGCCTTATTCTAAAATTGATTAAATTATTTTTTTCCCCCCACATCAATCTACAGTTGTGGCCAAGTTTTGAGAATGACACAAATATTAATTTCCACAAAGTTTGCTGCTTCAGTGTCTTTAGATATTTTTGTCAGATGTTACTATGGAATACTGAAGTATTATTACAAGCATTTCATAAGTGTCAAAGGCTTTTATTGACAATTACATGAAGTTGATGCAAATATTTGCGGTGTTGACCCTTCTATTTCAAGACCTCTGCAACAATCCACCCTGGCATGCTGTCAATTAACTTCTGGGCCACATCCTGACTGATGGCAGCCCATACTTGCAGAATCAATACTTGTAGTTTGTGGGTTTTGAGGATTCATCACAAGTTCTCAATGGGATTAAGGTCTGGGGAGTTTCCTGGCCATGGATCCAAAATATCAATGTTTTGTTCCCCAAACCACTTAGTTATCACTTTTTCCTTATGGCAAGGTGCTCCATCATGCTGGAAAAGGCATTGTTCGTCACCAAACTGATCTTGGATGGTTGGGAGAAGTTGCTCTCGGAGGATGTGTTAGTACCATTCTTTATTCATGGCTGTGTTCTTAGGCAAAATTGTGAGTGAGCCCACTCCCTTGGCTGAGAAGCAACCCCACACATGAATGGTCTCAGGATGCTTTACTGTTGGCATGACCAGGACTGATGGTAGCGCTCACCTTGTCTTCTCCGGATAAGCTTGATGCCCCAAACAATCGGAAAGGGGATTCATCAGAGAAAATGACTTTACCCCAGTCCTCAGCAGTCCAATTCCTGTACCTTCCTGTGCAGAATATCAGTCTGTCCCTGATGTTTTTCCTGGAGAGAAGTGTCATCTTTGCTGCCCTTCTTGACACCAAGCCATCCTCCAAAAGTCTTCGCCTCACTGTGCGTGCAGATGCACTCACACCTGCCTGCTGCCATTGCTGAGCAAGCTCTGTACTGGTGGTGCCCCGATCCCGCAGCTGAATCAACTTTAGGAGACGGTCCTGGCGCTTGCTGGACTTTCTTGGGCGCCCTGAAGCCTTCTTCACAACAATTGAACCGCTCTCCTTGATGTTCTTGATGATCCTATAAATGGTTGATTTAGGTGCAATCTTACTGGCACCAATATCTTTGCCTGTGAAGCCCTTTTTGTGCAAAGAAATGATGACGGCACGTGTTCCCTTGCAGGTAACCATGCTTGATAGAGGAAGATCAATGATTCCAAGCACCACCCTCCTTTTGAAGCTTCCAGTCTGTTATTCAAACTCAATCAGAATGACAGAGTGATCTCCAGCCTTGTCCTCGTCAACACTCACACCTGTGTTAACGAGAGAATAACTGACATGATGTCAGCTGATCCTTTTGTGGCAGGGCTGAAATACAGTGGAAATGGTTTGGGGGGGATTCAGTTCATTTGCATGGCAAAGAGACTTCTTAGGGAGAAGCTCCCGAGGTGACGGTTTTGGAGAGTCTGGCATGCCCAAAGTAAAATGCCTCCCTCTCAGGCCCAGGATATGCACGGATATGCAAATAGGATATGCACATAATTAGTACTATTGGGTAGGAAACGGTCTGAAGTTTCTAAGAGTGTTAAAATATTGTCTGTGAGTATAACAGAACGGATATAGCAGGCGAAAACCCTAGGAATATCTGTCCTGGAAAAAGTGTATTTGACACATTGCCTCATTTTGAACCCCTCCCTATTGAAAATGACCATATAAGGGAGTAATATTTCAGTACCTATTGCTTCCACTGGATGTCAACAGTCTCTAGACAGTGTTTTGATTATGTTTAGTTGCTCTGGATGGTAATAGAAGAAGAATTGGGAAGTGGTCACCTAATGTAAACAGAAGAGGATGCGCGTTCATGGGCTTGCGCGCAATGTGGTTTTTTCCTTTCCTATCGCCCAGTTTATAATCCGGTTGAAATATTATACTAAATATACATAAAAGTGTTCCTAAAAGTGATACATTATCAATGATGTTTGATTGTTCTTGGACAAGTTTATAGGTATAGGTTGAACGAGTTCTCTTCTCTTCACGGTTCAATGGGCGAGTGGACGCTGTATTATCTGATCATAACGCACCAACCAAACTGATATTTATGGATATAATAAATGACTTTTTCTAACAAAAGAACCATGGATTGTCTTTGTTGGACTCTTGGGAAGCCCTCAGCAGAAGTTCTTCAAAAGGTAAGGGATTTGTTTTCGCTGTGAAATGTGTTTTGTGTGAACCGCGATGGTTTATGAATTTATGCTAATAGAAAATATTGGAGGTTCTACCCTCAAACAATCAAATGTAGTGCTTTCGCAGTGAAGCCTTTTTGAAATCTGACAACGCTGTGATATTGCCAAGAAGCAGAGCTTTTGATGACTATGCAAACACTTGTATATTGATGAATGTTTAATAATTCAACATTTGGATTTTGAATTTGGCGCCTTGCATTTCACCGGGTAGTGTCGCTAGCGCCCCACCACTCCCTAAGTAGTTAATTGCAATTAATCTGATCACTCTTCATGACATTCTGGAGTATATGTAAATATTTATCACACAAACTGAGGCAGCAGACGTTGTGAAAATTATTATTTGTGTCATTCTCAAAACTTTTGGTCCTGACTGTACACAAAATAACCCATAACAATATGGTTATTAAAAAAAAGTTTTTAGAATTTTTTGAAAATAAAAAAAACTGAAATATCACATTTACATAAGTATTCAAACCCTTTACTCAGTACTTTGTTGAAGCACCTATAGCAGCGATTACTGCCTCGAGTCTTCTTGGGTATGACCAAGAAGCTTGGCACACCTGTATGTATTTGGGGATTTTCTCGCATTCTCCTCTGCATATCCTCTCAAGCTCTGTCAGGTTGGATGGGGAGCTTTGCTGCACAGCTATTTTCAGGTCTCTCCAGAGATGTTCGATTGGGTTCAAATCTGGGCTTTGGCTGGGCCACTCAAGGACATTCAGAGACTTGTCCCTGAATGTGCTTAGGGTCATTGTCCTGTTGGAAGGTGAACCTCTGGAGCAGATTTTCATCAAGGACATCTCTGTACATTGCTCCATTCATCTTTGCCTTGATCCTGACTAGTCTCCCAGTCCCTGCCGCTGAAAACCTTCCCCACAGCATGATGCTACCACCACCATGCTTCACCGTAGGGATGAATCATGTTTTCATGGTCTGAGAGTCCTTTAGGTGCCTTTTTACTGAGGAGTGGTTTCCGTCTGGTCACTCTACCATAAAGGCCTGATTGGTGGAGTGCTGCAGAGATGGTTGTCCTTCTGGAAAGTTCTCCCATCCCCACAGAGGAACTGTTGGTCACATCTCTGACCAATGCCCTTCTCCCCCGATTGCTCAGTTTGGCCGGGCGGCCAGCTCCAGGAAGAGTCTTGGTGGTTCCAAACTTCATCCATTTAAGAATGATGGAGGCCACTGTGTTCTTGGGGACCTTCAATGCTGCAGAAATTTGTTGGTACACTTCTCCAGATCTGTGCCTCGACACGATCCTGTCTCGGAGCTCTACGGACAATTCCTTCGACCTCATGGCTTGGTTTTTGCTCTGACATGCACTGTCAACTGTGGGACCTTATATAGACAGGTGTGTGCCTTTCCAAATCATGTCCAATCAATTGAATTTACCACACGTGGGCTCCAATCAAGTTGTAGAAACATCTCAACGATGATCAATGGAAACAGGATGCACCTGGGCTTAATATCGAGTCTCATACCAAAGGGTCTGAATACTTATGTAAATAAGGTATTTCTGTTTTTATTTGTAATACATTTGCAAACACTTAAAAAAACAGTTTTCTCTTTGTCATTATGGGTATTGTGTGTAGATTGATGAGGAAAATGTTATATTTAACTTCTTAAGTGCTTCCCAAGTGTCCAACGAAGACAATCCATGGTTCTTTTGTTAGAAAAAGTAATTTATTATATACATAAATCTCCGTTTGGTTGGCGCGTTATGAAAATACAGCGTCCACTCGCCCATAGAAACGTGAAGAGAACTCGTTCAACCTATACCTATAAACTTGTCCAAGAACAATCAAACATAATTGATAATGTATCCTTAGGAACACTTTAATGTATATTCAGTATAATATTTCAACCGGAATATAAACTGGGCGATAAGAAAGGAAAAAACCACAGTGCACACAAGCCGGGAACGCGCATTCTCTTCTGTTTACTTCTGTGTGGCCACTTCCTAATTCTTCTTCTTCTGCCATCTAAAGCAACTAAACAGAATCAAAACAGTGTCTGGAGACTGTTGACATCCAGTGGAAGCAATAGGTACTGCATTCATACTCCTTTATATGGTCATTTTCCTAAGGGAGGGGTTCAAAATGAGGCATTGTGTCAAAATCACTTTTTCCAGGACAGAAATTCCTCTGGTTTTCACCTGCCATATCCGTTCTGTTATACTCACAGACAAAATTTTAACACTCCTAGAAACTTCAGAGTGTTTCCTATTCAATGGTACTAAATATGTGCATATCCTATTTTCTGGGCCTTTTACTTTGGGCACGCCAGGCTCTCCAAAACCGTCACCTCGGGAGCTGCTCCCTAAGAAGTTAATACATTTGAGAAATAAGGTTGTAACGTACAAAAATCAAGGGGTCTGAATACTTTCCGAATGCACTGTTCACAAATACAGGTAAACAGAGTGAACCATGCTTACTACACGCACATGCACACACAAACACTCCAACTTCATCTCTCAAATACTTTATGGTATTGTATAGTGGTGATGATATGGTCTGCGAGTAAACATCAAACAATGTCTCTCACCAGCTCTTACACATGGCTTGGCCATAGCCAGTCACTAACTACCAATACCTTTTTTTTGGACGAGTCACCATAGTCTCCTCCCCAAAATAAAGCAGAGTAGCAGACCTGTGACAACCTGTGACAATCTATTTCTGTCTCCCTCTCTCTTAAAATCTCTCTCTCTCTCAATATCTCTGTCCCCCCCCCTCTCTCTTCTTGACAAAACTCAGTCCATCTGTCCCTTTCCTTTCTACCTCATTAACTGTCACAGCGCTACGTGTCAGTCTGTGGTCAGTCAGTCCAGTCGTAAGCTACCACTGCTCCTCCGCTCATCATTCCATTTTCTCTTACATGCAGTGGCATGGTCCTTCAGGCATCTCCAGTTGAGCGGTTATCTGTACTGATGGGAGAAAGGGCCTGACAAAGCAGGGAGACCATGTGGAACCATTTGTGCCAATTATTTCATTAGAGTCTGATAGACTCCCTTTCCTCCACTGGCAGCAAGCAGGCAGGAAGGCAGCACCCCTTTCTACTCTGCTCTCCTCTCGCCTCCCTGCTCTGCACGCTAGAGCGCACCGCAACGGGTTCAAGTCCATCAATTAATGAGGCAATTTGCTCAAGTGGTTACACCTGGGCTGAACACTTTGTGTAGCTCTGCTAGCCGATCACAAGCTATTAGGGTGAGGTAGGATGAGGGTGGGTTCTGCTAGTTTTTCTGTCTCACTAGGCTTCGCTGGTTATGTCAGTGTGTGTGTGTGTGTGTGTGTGTGTGTGTGAGTGTTTGTCTGTCTGTCAGTTTATCGCTCTCTCTGCTAGCATGTTGTGTGCGTCATGCCATCTCTCAATCTCTCCGTCAGACTGCTGCTGCGTGTCAATGTGTTTGTGTGTGCTTGCGTGTGTTAGGGATGTAATGATTCACTGATACGCATTGGACTTCGGTTCAAATGTTAGTGCATCAACTGATCCAGATGTAGCATGCATCTGTCAGACAATCAATTCAAATGTTTCGAATCGCCGGTTCACACTTTTCTGATGGGACAACTCCTTCAATGCATATAATTGTGTTGACTGTAACTGATCTACAGTACAAGTAATTTTGCATAACGATCAACACCAGGCAATATCAGCAGCCTAGTCAAACTGCGCTTCGCGGACCAATGAGAGGTAGGCCGATTCCTTATATGGCCGATCTGCGCATCACCTTCAGCATTAAAATCAGCTCATGATCCAAAACTCAGCTCATGAGCTCCATCAGCAGCAGATTTAATTTAGAATGGAAAATGAATGTGTTTATGCAACAAATGTTAGTGCATCGAATCATATTGCATCGAACAGAATCGCTTCGATTCGTTCCTCTAATCAAACAGAATCGTTTCCTGTTTCGTATAGGAGCCCATGTATCTAGATACGTAACGAATCGTATGGAAAGGGAAAGATACACATTCCTAGTGTGTTGCTGACATGCAGAACTAGAAGCAGATGCATGTTGTCCAGTCCACATTTTCAGGCTTCCTGAATCTTTGATGACACTGCTTCAGAAATGTTGGTCTCTACCAGTCATATGGGATAACCAGGCACCATGTGGTTTGTATTGCTTCACGAATCGACAGTGGATACAGAAGAAGAAAATCTATAACAATCTGTGGGTCTTTGGTCAATCTTTACAGACAGATTCTTCTGTACTGTATTTTAAATTAAATTAAATAAAACATTTAATTATTTGTCACATGCGTCGAATACAACATGTGTAGACTTTACCGTGAAATGCTTACTTAAAAGCCCTTAAACAAGTTCAAGAAATAGAGTTAATAAAATATTTACTAAATAAAGTAAAAAAAATCTAATCAATCAAAAAGTAACAGAATACATAACAATAAGGAGGCTATATACAGTGGTGGTACCGGTACCGAGTCAATGTGCGGGGGTATAGGTGGGTCGAGGTAATTTGTAAAGTGCTAGAGAAAATTGCTAGAGAAAATATGAGCTGTTATATTCAGTAAGGAAAACTAGAGAAAACCGATGCAGAGTATTGTGGACATGGTCTGTCAATGCTGGTAGATTTTCATAGCTTAATTTTCCTTTCTCTGACAAAGTATTTTATGAAGTTCAAGCCTTGTGCAAGTTCATTTAAATTATTTGATTATAGTGAGTATACTTCTAATTTCACTGCATATGAGATTATTCAGTGTGTGTGTGTGTGTGTGTGTGCGCGCATGCAGGCGTTCGTGTGTGTGTGCGCGCCTGCAGGCATTCGTGTGTGTTTGTGCGTGTGTGTGCATGTGTATGTGCCTGCATGTATGTGTGTGTGTGTGTGTGTGTGTGGTCTGAATAGAGATTCTTCTGAGCTACAGAGACAAACACGGACACACCGGCTAGGTGAAGTTGTGTGTTTACAGACTGACCCCATTGCAGCAAGCTGTGCGGAGCCGTAGCTATAATGTATGCTTGAGGTAAACCACTATGACAGGACCTACATGCGAATGTTTCCGTTTCCATTTGGTTTAAGCAAGGGCATTCTCACTCCTGCATCCAAGCAGCCCTATTTCTTTTATCTCATTGGGTGCGATATTATCATTGGGCTTCTGTAGCAAAACAAGGTATAATTTATTGTTTGTTCAGCAACGCAAATGTGCAAGCCCGGCATAATTCATTTTCTGTATAAATATCATTATTTGTCTTTTTTTGTGTGTTCACACTTGTGTGTTCTCTGTGGCACAGATACCTCATTGTCTGAGTCATATCCTCTCCGGGATTGTATAATTTTTTACCACTGTGATTATTCCTGCAATATGAAATATCATGGGATATATATGTGTGGACTCGAGGTGCAAAGGGAGTTTTAAGTCAATGTTATATCAAAGAGAAGAAAAAGAGATTGGTGGTGCAGTACCTGCCAATATGCACACCATTTCTTTGTACCTTTATTTAACTAGGCAAGTCAGTTAAGAACAAATTCTTACTTTCAATGACAGCCTAGGAACAATGGGAACGACAGATTTGTACCTTGTCAGCTAGGGGAATTGAACTTGCAACCTTTCGGTTACTAGTCCAACACTCCAACCACGAGGCTACGCTGCCGCCCCAATGCATACCAAATGGATGTTAGAGTAACACTCAGGGGATGAAACATTGAGATTGTAGAAAGCTTTGACCCGCCTGGCCAGCCCACACACATTAGGTGTGTGTGTTTTATGTTTGTGTCTGTGTCTGCATGCCTATGTGTTTCTGCATGCAATGCATGCGTGTGTGCATGTCACGTGCATACATGTGTGCCTGTAACCTAATCAACAGCCAGAACTCAACTCCTGCAGGTGCTAGCACTAGCAGTAGTTTGTTTTCGACCCAGAAGCTAAGAAAAGAGTTCTGTATTTATGAGTCTGTTTTAACAAGCCCAGCCTATCTAATTATTAAGTTATTCCATCCATATGGAATGAACTGTAATGATTAAGCTAAAGCATTCTTGTTTTTCTCTGTGGGTATTGGCAGGGTTGTAAAGACTAGCTTGAAACTATATGTCCATTCCCATGTCCATTCCCATTTACTGACATCCAACAAATGAGAGAGAGAGAGAGAGAGAGAGAGAGAGAGAGAGAAAGAGAGGTGGGTATAGTGTCGGTCTTACTCCTCCGGAGTACATTGCACTCATACAGTCATACACTTCCATGTCTATGTACAGTACGCCAGCACTGAATGTCCATTCCCATGTATTAACTGCAAACCATGTACATGGTGTAGCCTAACCCTATATGCAAGCAATCCACGTTCGCCACTACAAACCTAAAATTAGTTTCAAATGAACAAATTACATAGGACATTATTATTATCCCAATAACACTGTAGCTAAGATAGCAGTTGAATATCATTTCAGTTGAAGCACATATCATTCTAATAGCAGAGAATGGGGTCAATTAAGTTGATCACTGTATTATGATTTAGGCGGTTTAGTTGCATGACTAACATCTATATATCACCCCACCTGACCGTCATCCACACACACGTAATAAAATGACCAGGTAGATGAGTATGTACTTCAAGTAGACAGTCATGGTTACTTTTCCCATACGCCTTTACAGAAAAAACATTTTCCTCCATTGTCTTTGGGTCAGGATGAAATTGTTCTCAGCATTCAATCTATTCAAGTTGTGCCAAGCTAAGGGAATGTGGCGTCCAATGTTTTAGGATATTCATTGTGTCATTTCTTTTAATTCGTTTTTCAATTGAAAATAAAGAGTTGGCGATCATTGACGGAAGCAGGAGGAGGAGGAGAGACATGAAGGAGAAGGAGCCTGTTTGGCTTCAAGTCAGCCACAGAAAATAAGGATCTTTATGAAATTGCTTTGGACACAATCTGACGGGAAAGACAAAGACTGTGGCTGGCCTTGTTAAAATCGATGATGTCTCAATTATTCCCACTAAAAGAAAAATGCAATTAATTCCAATGAAACTTGGAGTATGTTTTTACCCTGTTAGACAGAAGGTAATGTTCTACAAACAAACTAATCCCATATAAACTAACATGTCTATAATAGTGCAATCAACAGTGGTACTTTGAGACTCCTTAGAAATACGTAATATATTCTGTATAATGCAATTGCATTATTCAATCATGTATCTCTGTCAATATAGATCGACAACAACAAGCAACCCTCTTTTCAATGTAGCCGATACACTCATTATGATTAGGATCAGCTGGGGATGTAAACAGAGACTGAGTGGAGCAAACACACACACACACACACACACACAGTGTGCTGACTCCTGTTCAGTACGCATCTTTGATGCAGCAGAAAAGTTACAAATTAAGGCATTGAGGGGTAGGACCATCCCAGCCCACTCAGGAATGTGTGTGCGTGCATTTGTGCGTGCTTGTGTGTGTGCCTGCCTGCATGTGCGAGTGTGTGCATGTGTGTGTGTATGCTTGTGTGCGTGTTCCCCACCCTTAACCAAGAGGAAATGATGATGTATGTAGTGCTGCTACATTACAGCTGATGATCTCAGTTATTTATGAGGAATTAATACGTTGCCTCCTTTTTAAATGCTAATGATTGATATGTTGCCAATGCAACAGATAGAGAAGAAGCACCCCCTGGTTTCCACCCGTGGAGGAAAACGCTGATCTGAGAAGATCCTTCTCCCACTCCCTGACAGTCGATTAGACAAACAACCCTCCAAGTCTCAGGGACCTGGCTGGGCGGCACCCTCCCTCTGTGTGTGTGTGTGGGAGGGTGTGTGTGTGGAGTGTGTGCATGTGTCTCTCTCTCTCCACTGTTGTGGGCTTTACTGAGACCCTAGTTGCCACTAAACACTGATCTATAGACTAGGTGTTCAGGTGCGTTTATCCCCGGTTGGTTCAGTTTAAGGTGAGGATTTGCTGAAGGATAAGCTGCCACTACAGTAGCCTAAAGCCTACTTTAATTTATGCAGATAGACAGACATAACAGGGGTGGAGAGAGTGGTCACTTAGGTCTGGAGCCTTTTAAATCAGATGAATGCTATTCACTGGGGACAAACTAAGGAAGGAGCGCAAAACCCCAAACACTTTTCAGATAAAACCCTAACCCTATGCCTAACCCTTTAACTCCACAGCCAGCTTACATTAGTCTTAGCTATTTCCTAATACAGGAATTTTACTGTCCTCAGGGCACCGCCAAACTGCAATCAATAAAACCCTAAGTAAATATTGTGCAATAGATGCTGCAGGTTACAAATACTGTATCCCCAACTAGGCTTGGGCACTTTACTGTGTATACCGTATACCGGGGTATTTTGGGGTTGATTTTCAATACCGTCAAAACTATTTATTTGAAGTTTTTTTAATATACTTTAATATTTGTAGCTACTTTTAAAGTTAATATCTGCAGTCAACTTGTGCAGTACGTTTGGAGTTGCGTTCTTCATTTCACCTGTCACATTACATTATGAAGCTTACCGCAGGTTCCCAGAACAGTTGAGCCAGTCAGTTGTTTGTTTGTAAATAGCACACCTAGTCAGCCAAGTACTGTAAGTGGCTGAATTAGTATGAAGATGGGGCATCATTAAGTGTTAGCTTTCTGCCATGTTTGATAAGTCAATGTCACAATGTCTCTCGTTCACATTAGCTTGTACATTTCCAAGCTCACCAAAAATGACATTTGGTAGCTACTACCTATACTTGTATAACTTTATGAGCTGGATTGCCTGTCTCTGCAATTAGTTTATTTTTGTTTGCGGTCCTTAGTATATTTAGTTAACAACCTCTATGAAAATCCACTAGTACTTGTGCTAATTTTGTTTGCATTCTGCTAATAGACGCCCAATGGCCTTTTTTGCGTTTTTGACACCCCCTTGTCTACTGAGACTCAATTATCTTTGATTCATATGACCTGATTTTTCACTAATTCAATCAGTTATTGTTGTATTCTTAACATTGTGAATTACAGTATATTCCAACCCCTTTCAGATAATTATATTCAACTGCTAATCCTTGATGTAAGGTACCCCTCACTTATACAGTATAGTTGGTGATGTAACAAAAAGAGTTGGAGAGGTGACAAAATAGGCATTTCCGCCTACAGTACAATAACCATGAGCTCTTATTTGCATCTGTGTAGTGTGTAGTGTGTGTGTGTCTGCCTGTGTGTGTGCTGTATGGGAGTATTACTGGCACGCTAAACAAATGTATTATCTTCGTCACTTCAGCCTGAAGGGATGCAGTGCTCAAGGGCAAAACACCCAAATCTCTCCTTTTCTTTCTTCAGGTTTAAGCATCTTTGTGAGGAAGAGCAACATTGATGATTGCGCCTACCATCTCTACATGCTGTACATGTAAGTCACACTACTACGCCACGGTAATTACACTGTAATTTTCACCAGCACTTTCATCTTAATTATGCATTCTGGGTATCACAAAGACAAACAAACACACCAGAGGATCACACTCCTTTCACATAGACACTATAATGCTACATGTCAAATTGTTTGTCAAATATTATGTCAAACTGTTCTTGCCCCCCTTCCCACCTCATCCCCACAGTCTCTATCCTGACAATCCCTATGTCATTGTTCTCTCCGACACACCATTCCATACCACCACATGCCAAACTGTGAGACATCAATTAAATCAATGGATGAAGACTGGTCTGGCACAGAGAGGGGACAGTAGGGAGGAAGGGAATATAGGGGAGGGTAAGGTTTCTTATTATTGAACTCCCAATGGAGAGGTTCCCCTTTCCACTGTCACTCTAGGCTTCCTTTTCATTTCTGTGTCTTATTGGTGGTCTGTAACAAATGTCTTGGTAAAATGTATTTACTGATTTACTGGCTGAATCATATCTTAAGTGAACTTGTCAGTCAAACGAGTTAAATGACAGACAGGTAAAATCAGTCCAGAATGTTCAATATAAACACTGTCAGAGTCAGGGACTTCATGGGTTAAATTAAGGATTATTTAGTCATTGTCATAGTCATAGGTGAGCCATTGCATAGGATTATATAATGTGGCATTCTAAATCCTCCACCTGCATCTCCACATCCTCATCCCTCAACTCATGAGGCCAGCAGCATACCACCCTGCATCCCACTGCTAGCTTGCCTCTGAAGCTAAGCAGGTCCTGGTCGGTCCCTGGATGGTGGAAGTCCTAGTCAAACCAGATGCTGCTGGAAGTGATGTTGGAGGGCCAGTAAGAGGCACACTTTCCTCTGGTCTAAAACAATATCCCAATGTCCCAGGGCAGTGATTGGGGACATTTCCCTGTGTAGGGTGCTGTCTTTCGGATAGGACGTTAAACGGGTGTCCTGACTCTCTGTGGTCACTAAAGATCCCATGGCACTTATCGTAAGAGTAGGGATGTTAACCCTGGTGTCCTGGTTAAATTCCCAATCTGGCCCTCATACCATCATGTCCACCTAATCATCCCCAGCTTCCAATTGGCTCGCATTCAATCCCCCTCCTCTCCCCTGTAACCATTCCCCAGGTTGTTGCTGTAAATGAGAATGTGTTCTCGGTCACCTTACCTGGTAAAATAAGGGGTGAATAAAAAAATGAGATGCAGTGTCATATTATGCAACTTGATGCATGCCTACCTAAGATACCCTTTCCTGACACTGTTGCTATCTGAAAACGTGGTGACATTTGTGGTGACATTTGTTTCCTTGTATTTACATTGAAATGTCAGGGTGCTGCCAATATACAGTTGAAGACAGAAGTTTACATACACTTTACATTTAAACTCAGTTTTTCACAATCCCTGACATGTAATCCTAGTAAAAATTCCCTGTCTTAGGTCAGTTAGGATCACCACTTTATTTTAAGAATGTGAAATGTCAGAATAATAGTAGAGAGAATCATATATTTCAGCTTTTATTTCTTTCATCACATTCCCAGTGGGTCAGAAGTTTACATACACTCCATTAGTATTTGGTAGCATTGCCTTTAAAATGTTTAACGTTTCGGGTAGCCTTCCACTAGCTTCCCACAATAAGTTGGGTGAATTTTGGCCCATTCTTCCAGACAGAGCTGGTGTAACTGAGTCAGGCTTGTAGGCCTCTTTGCGCGCACACGCTTTTGCAGTTCTGCCCACAAATGTTCTATAGGATTGAGGTCAAGGCTTTGTGATGGCCAATCCAATACCTTGACTTTGTTGTCCTTAAGAATTTTGCCACAACTTTGGAAGTATGCTTGGGGTCATTGTCCATTTGGAAGACCCATTTGTGACCAAGCTTTAACTTCCTGACTGATGTCTTGAGATGTTGCTTCAATATATCCACATAATTTTCCTCCCTCATGATGCCATCTATTTTGTGAAGTGCACCAGTCCCTCCTGCAGAAAATCACCCCCACAACATGATGCTGCCAGCCCCATGCTTCACGGTTGGGATGGTGTTCTTCGGCTTGCAAGCCTCCCCCTTTTTCCTCCAAACATAACGATGGTCATTATGGCCAAAAAATACTTCTTTTTTTGTTTCAACAGACCAGAGGATATTTCTCCAAAAAGTGCGATCTTGCTCCCCATGTGCAGTTGCAAACCGTAGGCGGTTTTGGAGCAGTGGCTTCTTCCTTGCTGAGCGGCCTTTCAGGTTATGTCGATATAGGACTTGTTTTACTCTGGATATAGATACTTTTGTACCTGTTTCCTCCAGCATCTTCACAAGGTCTTTTGCTGTTGTTCTGGGATTGATTTGCACTTTTCGCATCAAAGTACATTCATCTCTAGAACGCGTCTCCTTCCTGAGCGGTATGATGGCTGCGTGGTCCCATGGTGTTTATACATGGGTACTACTGTTTGTACAGATGAACGTGGTACCTTCAGGCGTTTGGAAATTGCTCCCAAGGATGAACCAGACATGTGGAGGTCTACAATTTTTTTCTGAGGCCTTGGCTGGTTTCTTTTGATTTCCCCATGATGTCAATCAAAGTTTGAAGGTAGGCCTTGAAATACATCCACAGGTACACCTCCAATTGACTCAAATTATGTAAATTAGCCTATCAGAAGCTTCTAAAGCCATAGCATCATTTTCTGGAATTTTCCAAGCTGTTTAAAGGCACAGTCAACTTAGTGTATGTAAACTTATGACCCACTGGAATTGTGACACAGTGAGTTATAAGTGAAATAATCTGTCTGTAAACAATTGTTGGAAAAATGACTTGTGTCATGCACAAAGTAGATGTCCTAACCGACTTGCCAAAACTATAGTTTGTTAACAAGAAATTTGCAAAAGGGTTTTCTAATGATCAATTCACCTTTTAAAATGATAAACCATTGGAACACAGGAGTGATGGATGCTGATAATGGACCTCTGTACGCCTATATAGATATTCAATAGAAAATCTGCCGTTTCCAGCTAAAATAGTCATTTACAACATTAACAATGTCTACACTGTATTTCTGATCAATTTTATGTTAATTTAATGGACAAAAAAAAATTGCTTTTCTTATAAAAACAAGAACATTTCTAAGTGACCCCAAACTTTTGAACAGTAATGTTTATATCTTTTTTTATATACATCTAAAAACCTGTTTTCGCTTTGTCATTATGGGGTATTGTGTGTAGATTTATGAGGAAAACATATATTTAATCAATTTTAGAATAAGGCTGTAACGTAACAACATTTGGAAAATGGGAAAGGGTCTGAATACTTTCAGAATGCACTGTATATAGAGTCCTGCCTGCCTGCACTTATTTATTTCATTTGGAAAAAATACATGTTCATGTTTTGGTTGGTTAACATTCAATGCAAACAGACGTGGAAATATGTCATTTTGACTGAGAACATTTCAAAAGATTGTACCTACTAGCAACTGTATGAGCAAAATCATATTATTCTGGCCCCAATAGAACAATGCAGTTAATGCAGTTCTTTTGAATTCATTATATCAGCAGCGTGTATTTTATTCTGTAGCCTACTGTGCGTTTTGACCTTGGCTATTCTAACAGCACAAAGGGAACATGGTCCCAGCTTCCTTTGTATGCCTCTTCCTGCTTCCTTGCATATATTTCAATAAAAAAATACCTCCCACAATAGACTTCCAATTCCAAACCTCTGATATATTAACGCTAACAAAATGAACAAAATAACCGAAGGCTTTAAGACATAAAATACATGTTTTCTAGACATAAAATACATGTTTGCTAACCAATTTGCTATTTTTGTGTTGTGAAAAGGAATATAATGATATTCACAAAATGCTATTGAACATGGGCAAATATAGCCTTGGCCACGATCACAAACTCATTGACCAGAAAGCATAAGATATATTGCATTTGTGCATTCATTTGCCATTCCGGAAGAATACCATGCCCTGGCCTATCACACGCCACATGAGTTGAGTTGGGTGGAAGTGGATTATTTGGGCTGTAGTCAGAGCTCAGAGCCCTGACAGCCCCTTTAGGCCTGTCGGCACAATACTAACAGGAAAGGTCTTTCTGATTTGCCACACATTCATTTCTCTTTCCACCATGTAGCACAGAGATGCCATAGAGAGAGAGAGACCATTTGCCACCGGTTGACCTGCCTTTCTACTGACAGTGAGGAGAGGAGCCTGGCCGAGTCGTAACCTAAGGACCCTGCTGCCTGCCACACACCCACACACAAACAGTGCTTGTTTGCCCCTAGCCTCGGGCCAGACATGAGAGAAAAGGCATGTCAGTTTGTGCATATAATGTATATTCAAAGCTTTACCAATGTGAAATCCAGGGTTATTTGGGGTTAAAAAATAATAACGAATGAAATCAATAAAACTATTGGAGAATGTGTGCAAATGAAAACAAACTAATTGTCTTAAAAGCTGTAAAGAAAACCTGGCTCCCTTTACATTTATAAACGACATTAATGCAGGCCAAAATATAAACAAAAGAGCAAAACTGCAGAGGGCAACACTAAGATTTGTAACTAGGGCTTCACCATAAGGTGAATGCATGTTTAGCAGGGCTGGATTGTATCCAGTGGTCATGGCATGAAGCATGACAACAAGAATAACAGCGGGCTAATAGGAAGAAATAATATGAGTTTGACCTCAGCCTTACCATAAAGCTAGACTATAGTGCCATCTATTGAAGAACTCAACTATAAATCACACTATCTATTGAAACGGGATAGTATTACCCATATATTAACGTTATGTACAGTATCAATGTATTTATCTTCTGTTATTTTTAGTGTGTAAATTACAAAAAAATATATAATAAATATAATTGGATCAATTGGATAGGTCTATAACTTGTTGCCATTAACCAGTAGAAAAGTATTGCTGGTGACAATCAGACCATGGAATTGTTCACATTCATCGAATAGATAGATATTCATATTATCGAATCGAATTGGATGTTTTGGCTGGGGGTCAAATCCAGCAGGGATACGCCATGGCACAATTGATTAAGCATGAGAGCCAAAGACGCAATCTGCACGAGACTCTTATCTGATGTCATCAAGGGCTATGAGACTTGATATATGAAGGACAGTGGGTGAGCTACAGTATAGACAGGCGACATGAAAACAGAACTATGTAATATGACAACGCCATTATATAATGGTCTGAAATCAGTTACATAAACAATTACCTTCTTTGAGCAAGCGTGAGTGGATGAGAAGAATAACAAAACAACAGAGTGCCGCTCCCGCTAAAGCCCACGCAACTCTAAGAAGCTGCATCCTGGCTGGCGAGGGGCGACGGCTTAACACCCGAGGAGAGAGGCCAGCAGTCTTCAGAGACACACACAGCCTTCCACTCTGCTCCCATCCAGCGCAATGCTTCTCACCCCCCAAAATAAGAGAAAACAGTCTACAACACGTGTGGAATGCACAAAATAAATCCCCCTTTAGAAATAGCTGGGGCGAATACAAATAATAGTCAATCCGTCAGTTGAAGGGGAAAAATAGATGATCATGCCCGTGGAAAAGGGCTCAAGGCTAGGTGAAAATTGAAGTGTGGGGTGCCTCAGTATGAAGCGGGGCTGTTAAACCCCCATCGTTTGAAGTGCTGGCATTCCCACTACCACTTCAGCCCGCGTCCGTGACTCGGTCACCGCAGGCTAACCAGCAGCTTTCTCTTCGCCCCCTCTCTCTGACTGCTGTGCGCGGATATGGTTATTCGGTGCGCTGATCACCACTCTCCTCCAGTACATGTTCCACACAACTCCCGCGCAGGAATAGACTAAGAGGCAGGCAGCACGACCATGTCGCTATGCAGTAGGGGTATATATCCGTTCAGTTTCAGTCAGATAGCACGCTTGCCATTTTACGCACAGGGATAGCTCATCATCTGTAGATACCTCTCGTTTTAGTTGTTCTACATGTAGATCATGAAAGATGCTCACATCTCTTTCGATTTGGAAGCGATACCTCCCGACCTTTATTGGATAAAAAAAACTAAAAACAAACGCGCAATAGACCGTATCCGGTTTAGTTTCTTGATCTACTTCTGGATTTTGATACATTTGTCCGTTAGTGGTGATGATGACACAGTATATTTCGGGCTCACCATCCCTGATCTCAGTGCCGGTTCTTCGGGCTTGCCGCTTTTCTTCGTCAGGCAGCCGCATATAAAGTCTACAGACGCGACTTTCTCTCTCCCTGCTCTGTGCGCTCCCGGTGAGTGACGTCACAACAACTCCCCCAGAAATATGTTTCTTCGGGCGAATTCACAGAGGCAGTGTGAGGAGAGGATAAGAGGCGTGCGCGTGGAGGGGATTGAGGAGGAACGGGGCTGGTTGGCAGATTAAAAACACTGCATTGCTCGTTGTAAACTCGCTAATTACAGTGTCTCTATTCTGCATTTGGAGAACTACAGTTGTAATACCGCAGGGCATGTCCAATGGAATATCAATGCATTTTGTCTTTATCTTTCTATTTCAAATATAATATTTCAAAGACAGATTTGCACAGATTCTTTCAAGTTAAAGTATTTTTCAATACAAGAATATGGGCATATGGGCCAATCACAATCTTGCAATATCTCCTGCAAAACAGTGTCCATCCCATTTCCAAAACCCTTGATGGGTCTGTGGCAATTCTCATATTCTGCAGCCTATCCATCTATAGACACTATAAACAAGTGACACTACTGATATACTTTACATAGGGGTTGAACTTCATCTGAACAAACAGTTTGCAGTGTCAATAACTTGGCTCCTGCAGCTATTTCACCGCTAATTAATGGTGTGGGTGGGGGGAGGTGTTAACAACAAGGCCATCCATGGTTGATGCTGCCTTTGCAGAGAGAGCGAGAGATGGGGAGAGAGAGAGGGGGAGAGAGATAGAGCTCCCTCCTCCCAGCCTCTTCAATTCTCAGGCTGTAATCTATCAATCAGTGGGACAGCAATTAACGGAGACCTGTCCACAAGGTGTCTGCCAAGGGGGCGGGGTGTGTGTGTGTGCCAGGGGGGTGGAGGGCTGGGGGAAAGTGGCTTACATTAAATATGGTGAACCCTGTCATTGCCGGTCACTAAAATACTTCAGCTTTGTTATTTATAGGATTAGGCTTGGGGGGTTATTGGGTAATCTGAAACTATAGTCTGTGGTTAAGGGCCATTTCTCAGCCAGGTCATTCAAGATTGATGTCAAAATTGGACCTTAACCCTTACCTTAAACCATTTGGAATGAGCACCTAAATGTTATGTTTTAACCCTATCCCAAAACGTATCCCTTACCTTAACCATTTGGAATGTGTGCCTAAGCTCAACCGTTAATTTAAAAGTTTGACGTTTGGAGAAATGGAATGATACAGAGCAGCAGAAGCAACAAAACACTTTGAAAATTGTCCTTTGGAGAAACTTTGAAATTTGACGTTTGGAGAAAGTGGACGAACATCAAATTCTGCTGTGAGACTGTGAGAGCTTGTTGCCCTGCATCAGTGCTTAGGGGAAACACGTCAAAGATCCATGAGCTGCAAAGTAGCCTCAAGCACACATAATATAGGCCTTCTCTTTTATTAACTATTTAATTTATTTTACCTTTATTTAACCAGGTAGGCAAGTTGAGAACAAGTTCTCATTTACAACTGCGACCTGGCCAAGATAAAGCAAAGCAGTTAGACACATACAACAACACAGAGTTACACATGGAGTAAAACAAACAATAATCAATTCTCAATAATACCGTAGAAAAACAGTTTACAGATTGTAAATACTTTACAGTATTTCTTCATCGAAAGTCCAGAGAGCCTTATTACACTGTTCTACAATACTTCTAAGCTAAAAGTCCAGGTTTCTGCAGCAAACGCATGAGTAGGAGTACAGCTACAAAGCCTTGTTACAGTGTCCAGTTTTGTACAGAAACAAGAGTTAGAGTCCTACAGAAAGAGCCTTATTTGAGTGTTATACTGTCTGTAGCCTGCCTCCTTGTTCCACCTGCCTTCCCTCCTTCTTTTTCTCCTCTCTGTGTCTCCCTACCCGTGGCTAAGGGAGGCATTACTTGCTTTGTCCTCTGTTCTGTTCAGGTCATCGGTTCGGTGCCAAACCATGGCCCATGCCATTAAAAGCCATATAACTATCAGCAGCTTTTATATTCACAAAACTTTTATATTCACTGTATTCCCCATTATCTTCTACATGGACAATACGCTAAAAAGATGACATGATTAAACGTTAATTAGGCCATATTGTCCAATTCTGCTTTTATCTCAATGCTTGTTAGAAGTCCACTGCAGGAGAATCACTCTACAGAATTCAGAGGAGCAGTTTGATTAATTGATACAGAAATAAGAGTTGAACCATTTTGAAAAAACGTTTACTTAAAAACTGGAACTCAAATGATCCTCCAAATGAAATCGAATCACATTGTATTGGTCGTATACACACATATTATATTGTAGGTGTACTCATCTCTAAAACATTAGATTAATCAAATGTATTATTATTTAAATATTGAAAAAATGTGGGCTACAGATAAAATACTGTAGAACAATTTTAAGCCATATGGCATAAATTATTACAAACCCTAGAAATATCCAGAGGATAAAAAAAGTGATTCTTGTTTCATTATGAGAACAAACAAGATGGGTATGGATACTGTGGGAACATATAGGTTTTAGCAAGTATGATGTCATTAATGTTTGTTGAATTGAATGTACGTCTGAGTTGGTGTTTTTTGTCTTTATTCATCTTTTTTTCTTTATGTTGAAGATTTGGCATTACGTCCCAGCCAATGTCATGTCTAGTTTAATGGATCCATGTCTGTGAAATGTTTAGTTGTCTATTGTCAAAGAATTTTACCAAAGAAAATAGTGAAAAGCAGTCTACTGCTTGATCTGTCGAGGTCTCTTTGAAGAATTCCAGTGAAATATTTGTCTACCAAACCATTTAAAAGTACTGTTCAATAGCTCCACTGAAACCAATATATTAATTATGAAATATACAGTACACTAAGGCTCTCCAAGGATTTTACTTTTGCCAGAAGAAATTCATATTTTCAAGACACACAATAGAAAAAGATACTTCAATCCAAAATGTGCACCCAACTGAGACACATGGTTGGGCGGTCCCTAACATTGTATGAGTTGGTGTCATATGATGACATCTTTTTATCTCTTCCTGGATTGATCGTTTTTGCAGTAATTGGAAGTAAGACCTGTACTGTAGGTTATATTGATTTGAAGTATGTAGTTAGTTCATAATCTTCCAAACAGCTCAATCAAGTCTCAAAGTATTAAAACCCCATAGAGTCGATTGAAGCAACGGTGTGTCATTCTATATGACATAACAAAGAAATCCCTATCAAAATCTGTTAGTTTAAACTAGATATCTGTTTTTGAATTGGGATGCATCTCAATCCACCGCATCCACCAGTGTCGCACTAAGGTCACTGGTGAAGGGTGGCAGAGCTAAAGTGGTGTTTGTCAGAAAAAGGGGTCAAATATGTGTACAAATATATATATATATATGTACAACTATGGAAGAAATTAAGAGACCACTGGAAAATGAGCAGTTTCTCTGGTTGTACTATTTATAGTTATGTGTTTGGGTAAAATATTTTTGTTTTTGTTTTATTCTATAAACTACTGACAACATTTCTCCCAAATACCAAATAAAAATACTGTCATTTAGAGCATTTATTTGCAGAAAATGACAACTGGTCAAAATAACAAAAAAGATGCATTGTTATCAGACCTCGAATAATGCAAAGAAAATAAGTTCCAAGTTCATTTTTAAACAACACAATACTAATGTTTTAACTTAGGAAGAGTTCAGATATCAATATTTGGTGGAATAACCCTGATTTTCAATCACAGCTTTCATGCGTCTTGTCATGCTCTCCACCAGTCTTTCACATTGATGTTGGGTGTCTTTATGCCACTCCTTGTGCAAAAATGTCACAGTGGGTGTGAGATCTGGAGAGGCCTACAAGCCACAGTCTCACACCCACTGTGAAATTTGGTGGAGGATTGGTGTTGATCTGGGGGTGCTTCAGCAAGGCTGGAATCAGGCAGATTTGTATTTTTTGCCATTTTATAAATGTGTTGTTATTCAATGCATTTCTCTGAACTATAGTATTAAAGGCCGAATTCAATATTTTATCAAATCATTTATTGCTATATATTTTTTATATACATAAAGTGGTCCTAAAATTCTAAATCAAATTGCTAAATGATCCATAGGATGACCAACTTAAAACAATTACATATGTCAGCTTAGCACCCCCCCAATCGCTTAGACATACAACAGTAGCCTATACACTTCCTCAAGTCTCTGAATACATTTAGTTAAGTATAGCATAGCCTGCTGTCCATGATACTTAATAGAAACATATCAGCAGCAACACTCAAGCAAGACAGATTCCTAATTAAACCTGAGAAAAACCAAAAGATACACTGAGGAATTTTACCTGCAAACACCAACCCCCAGCCAGGAAGACACCTCATTAACTACACAAATCTGATTGCACAGGGTTGAAAAAACCTACTTATTCCCAACATTTTGCAGTGAATTATATATGTGCTGCTTCAAAGGTATTTTAATGATTTCCATCCTGAATGGTATTGTTATAATAATACATTTTCTATAGAAAATTATAACATCAATAATATATAAATATTATTCTTAAAATGATTAACCATAAATTAGCCATGTTTTCACAATGGGTTGTTAAAACTCACTTTGAGGGCGCATTTATTTCTCCACATACACTGAGTATACAAAACATGCTTTTTCCATGGCATAGACTGACCAGATGAATCCACGTGAACGCTATGATCCCTTATTGATGTCACTTGTTAAATCCACTTCAATCAGTGTATATTAAGGGGAGGAGATAGGTTAAAGAAGGATGTTTTAAGCCTTGAGACAATTGAGACATGGATTGTGCATGTGTGCCATTGAGAGGTGAATGGACAAGACAAAATATTGAAGTGTCTTTGAACGGGGAATGGTAGTAGGTGCCCGGTGCACCAGTTTGTGTCAAGAACTGCAACACTGCTAGGGTTTTCACACTTAAAAGATTCCAGTGTGTATCAAGACCCAAAGAACATTCAGCCAATTTTTACACCTGGTAGAGTCCATGCCCCAACGAATTGAGGCTCTTCTGAGGGCAAAAAAACAACTCAATATTAAAAAACTCAATATTAGGAAGGTGTTCTTAATTTTTTGTAGTGTATATATATTGTGCCAAACAACAAAAATGGAGCATAAACTAAAAGCCCTTTATAAAACAGATGGATTTCAATGTTGCCCGAACATCAAAGGTAAATGGAAGCTTGTTTACCTAGTGTTGTCATAGCCACATGGGAAATACAATAATAGAATACTAAGGACTCATCTTTATAAAGTAAAATTAGAGCAATATGTTCACAGTGAGAACCACATATGGCCACAACAGTCTCTGAAACCAGGAACAACATTAGCACCGTAGATGCAAACAGAATAATCAGTGTGATCTAGGGTTTGCTCTCCCTTCCAAGTATTACTGGCAGTTTTTACAATTCTTTTTTTTTTAATACTATAATGGGAAAGAAAGAATCCGATCTTTGCAAATAGCCTATATTCCCAAGCAATGGTAATATTGTTTCATACTAATCCCTTTCATATCTAAAACAGTGGTTGCAGGTAAACCTTGGGCAGTCAGCCTATAGGCTAGTGTAGGACACGTACTGTATGTTTATATTGAAAGAAAAAAGTTGATTTGTTATTCAATATGTTGCATAAATATTCCAACATATTCAATGTTTTCCCTAGTTGGTAAGATACATCTAGTACATGTATATTTACACTGAACAAAAATATAAACGCAACATGCAACAATTTCAAAGATTTTTCTAAGTTACAGTTCATATAAGAAGTCAGTCAATTGAAATACATTAATTAGGCCCTAATCTATGGATGTCACATGACTGGGAATACAGATATGCATCTGTTGGTCACAGATATCTTTTAAAAAAGGAATCTGGTGTGACCACCATTTGCCTCATGCAGCGCGACACATCTCCTTTGCATAGATTTGCTCAGACTGTTGATTGTGGCCTGTGGAATGTTGTCCCACTCCTCTACAATGGCTGTATAAGTTGCTGGATATTGGCGGGAACTGTTACACACGTCAATCCAGACCATCCTAAACATGCTCAATGGTTGACGTGTCTGGTGAGATTGCAGGCCATGGAAGAACTGGGCCATTTTCAGCTTCCAGGATTACATGTGGTCATTATCATGCTGAAACATGAGGTGATGGAGGCGGATGAATGGCACAAACATGGGCCTCAGGACCTCGTCGCGGTATCTCTGTGCATTCAAATTGCCATCGATAAAATGTAATTATGTTTGTTATCCGTAGTTCATGCTTGCCCATACCATAACCCCACTACCACCATGGGGCACTCTGTTCACAATGTTGAAATCAGCAAACCGCTCGCCCACACAACGCCATCTGCCCGGTACAGTTGAAACCGGGATTAATCCGTGAAGATCACACTTTTCCAGCATGCCAGTGGCCATCGAAGGTGGGCATTTTCCACCTGAAGTTGGTTACGACGCCAAACTGCAGTCAGATCAAGAACCTGGTGAGGACACAGAGCAAGCTGATGAGCTTCCCTGAGACAGTTTTTGACAGTTCGTGCCGAAATTCTTCAGCAGTGCAAACCCACAGTTTCATCAGCTGTCCGGGTGGCTGGTCCTGTAGGTGAAGAAGCCGGATGTGGAGGTCCTGGGCTGTCATGGCTACATGTGATCTGCGGTTGTGAGGCCGGTTGGACGTACTGCCAAATTCTCCAAAATGATGTCGAAGGTGGCTTATGGTAGAGAAATGAACATGCAAATCTCTGGCAACAGCTCTGGTGGATATTCCTGCAGTCAGCATCCCAATTGCATGCTCCCTCAACTTGTGACATCTGTGACATTGTGTTGTGTGACAAAACTGCACATTTGATAGTTTTATTGTTCCTAGCACAAGGTGCACCTGTGTAATGATCATGCTGTTTAATCATCTTCTTGATATGCCACACCTGTCAGTTGGATGGATTATCTTGGCAAAGGAGAAATGCTGACTAACAGGGATGCAAACACACGGAACATTTCTTGGATATTTTATCTCAGCTCATGAAACAGGACCAAAGCTTTACATGTTGCGTTTATATTTTGGTTCAGTGTGTCTATGTTTGCTCACATGTTTGTTCCTAAGCTTACATGCCATTGACCCATTATTTTTAGTATCAATATAAGTTAATAAAACTGAACCCTACAGCACAGGCTATTTATAATGTAGGTACATCAGCCAATGAAAGATCAAAGTGTAGTTTGGTCACACCCTTCTCCAACCTGAAAACAGACTATGTACTATGTATTATTCTGAGACAAAGGCTGTTATATTTCTGAAATGTGTTGGTTTTTAACACCTCTGTTTTTTGTTCTCCAAGAGTATCTGAATAACTCTTGCATGTTGCAATACTAAAGTCTAAACCTGGACAGGTACGGATCCCGTCCCCCAATACTGAAGGACCAGGAATGGTTATTAGTATATAGACTATTCATTTCAACACCACTGAAGCACAGGATGAGATAATAGGGAAAATCTATACCATCCCCTGTAACGAACAAACCCTCTTGTCTCTGTTCTCAGAAAGCAGGATGCAGGACAGCTTGTGAAGGAGGAGAGGATGAGGAGGACGAAAGGAGGATAGAAAAGGTTGAGAGGAAACAGGTGAGCACAGGGGGTGTGTTACGGAAGAGAGGAGGAGAGGAGTGGAGATAGAGAATATCAGTATGCAAATCAGAGGACGCCGAGGAAACGAACGAGAGAACGAGCGAGTGGAGGTAATGATATTGGTGATAAAACCGCTCCTCGTCTACCGGTAGTCTTTCCCCTGATACAAATGTATTAGCACTACGTGAGTTCGGATGGAACATCCTTGGGAAAGACTAGCGTAAAGACGAGCGTACGCACGGCAACAATGTAAAATGCAGTGTAAAGATACTTTATAAAACAGCCTTTGAGAACAAAGAAATACCTTGTTTATATACAGTACCAATACCAATAAACGTTGAATATGTGTGTGTGTTTGTGCGTGTGTGTGTGTGTGTCACTGTCTGTAGAAATGGATGTAGAGAAGAGGCGATGCTATGAATGAGACAATACAGTTAAAAACTCACAGACTGAATGTGTGGCCTCCACTATCAACAGCCTATTGAGAGATAATAGAGAATAGATCAGCAGGCTAACAAGCTCTATGAAACGATACCAGCCATCCTAAGATTGCTGTAACCTTGACTTCACCTTTAGATGCCTCGAGGTGGTGGGGGGGGGGAAATAAAATTATCAAAGAACGAAAAATGTGATTATCAGACGGAGAGAGTGAAAGGATAGTGGTAAATAGTTTCACTTTGAGAGAGAGCGAGAGGTTGGAATGTGAGCTCTCTGTCTTTGCTAGGGATGTGTGTGTGCACCTATGTGCATGTGTGTGTGTGTGCGTGTATCTATGCGCATGTGTGTGTGCGTGTGTGTCTGCATACAAGCTGAGGGAAAAAGGCTGAGCTGGCTGTCTAGTTTGAATAACATACTGTTGATTTGTAATTTCACAGTGATGTGCCATTGGAGGGACAGGCAATGTTGCTGTCAGTTACTATCACCACAGTGACTGCCTCTTGATTGGCAGCTGCTATTGGACTCATATCCCCCCTCTTGCTTACTTTCAATTACTCTCTAAACATGTGGTCTTCAGTTAGAGTTGTCATTGTGTTTGCGAGTCTGTGTGTGTGTGTGTTGTCAGCCAGACTGTGCCTTGCCTTATTGGGAGCACATACACGCACACACGCATACAGCCACTGACAGCAGAGTTATAGAAGGGGCTCATCCTGATTCCACCAAGGCTTTAGATTCCTCACACCGTGAAAATATGAGCTCTGGAATTCCATTATCCGTGGGATAGAGATCTAGTGACTGCATTTGATTCAATTGTGTGGCGATAAGGATGCCCTATATCTGAATCTAAAGGGCATTTCCATCAAAAAAAGAATCACAAGCACCATCATGCGAAGTTCATAGGAGCTTATCAAATTGGGTGCCAAATGAACACTAAGAGTCTATAAGGAATAGATACATATTTAACCATTTTCCATAAAAATGAGGCATAAGGAAAGGCTTTGATTTCTGGATTAACAGATGGAAAAGGGGTCTTAGAAAAGTACAGTATCAGAAATACATCAACACACAATGTTGAGGTAAAGACCCCAAACAACTAATATCAACAATTATTATTTAGTTTTGCTGAAATGGTTTACCTTCTGTAAATTTAAGAAATAGGCCTTGTGCCTTGTAATTCCGTTACCAAAAACCCACATATACTTCAGATATTTTCTAATTTCTCTCCCTCATGAGGTAGGATAATGAAAGTTCACAGAAGTCTCTCTCTCTCTCTCTCTCTCTCTCTCTCTCTCTCTCTCTCTCTCTCTCTCTCTCTCTCTCTCTCTCTCTCTCTCTCTCTCTCTCTCTCTCTCTCTCTCTCTCTCTCTCTCTCTCTCTCTCTCTCTCTCTCTCTCTCTCTCTCTCTCTCTCTCTCTCTCTCTCCAGTTAATGTCACCTCTCCCAGTTCTTACTGACACCTACCCATGAGCCCCTTCTAACCAGCATCCTAACCCACTGAGCACAGACCGACACCGGATGTCCATGGACGTTGAAAAGTAGTTGAAATTAGGTCAGTCCACCCTGGCCTTGATGTTAACGTCCACAGATGGACCGGACTGGACCAAATCTGGACCTATCATAGACTTGTTTCACAAGTTTGGATAGCACAGTACCGTACAATATAGTACAGTAAAGTTAGTAGAGCACAGTAGAGTACAATACAGTGCAATAGAGTAATGAGTACAGTACAGCACAGTACTGTACCGTGAGTAGAGCAATGCTCAAAGAGGTTGATCTGATGTTGTGAGAGCATAGTTGGCAACATATGGTATAAAAGCAATAGGAATTTCTTCAAACTGTAAACCATCAAACTGCAGTTTTACAATGTTCCCTTCTAAACAGGGACTGATTTAGACTTGGGACTGTCACATCCTGATCTGTTTCACCGGTCTCACCGTCTCCACATTCTTTGCCGCTTGCACAGTTTGTGCACAAAACAAGACACCTCGGGAAACTCCGGCTGGTCTCCATCTTATGGCAACACCGCCATCCTGACTGTGGTGGATCGGTTTTCCAAAGCCGCCCAATTCATTCCTCTCCCCAAACTACCCTCTGCCAAAGAGATGGCCCAGCTCATGGTGCAGCACATCTTCCGGATCCGTGGACTACCAGTAGACATGGTCTCCGACTGGGGTCCTCAGTTCTTGTCCCGGATCTGGAAGGCGTTCTGCACCCTCATTGGGTCGTCGACTAGCCTGTCCTCCAGGTTCCACCCCCAGTCCAACGGCCAGTCGGAGCGAGCCAACCGGGACATAGAGACTACTCTGCGCTGCCTGGTCTCAGCCAACACCACCACCTGAAGCCAGCAGCTTGTGTGGGCCGAATACACCTGCAAAACCCTTCCCTGCTCTGCCCCGGGCCTGTCATCTTTTGAGTGTTCCCTGGGTATCAGCCCCCGCTCCTCCTTGAGCAGGAAGAAGAGGTCAGCATACCTTCTGCCCAGATGTTTGTCCGCCGCGGTCCTCATAACTAGAGAAGAGCCCAGTCAGCCCTACTCAAGACCACCTCCAGGTATCGACGACAAGCAGATCGCCGCCCGGACCCTGGCTCCCCGGTATCGTCTCGGGCAGAAGGTATGGCTGTCCACCCGGGATCTGCCCCTCCGGGTGGAATCCCGCAAACTCTCCCCCCCCGGTTTATCATCCCGTTTCCCATCTCCAAAATCATTAGCCCCTCTGCTGTTCGTCTTCTGTTGCCCGGTACCCTTCGTATACATCCTAACTTTCATGTGCAGAGATAAACCCATGTCTCACAGCACCTTTGTCTCCATCTTCCCCATTATCCCCTGTGTATTTATACCTGCGTTCTCTGTTTGTCTGTTGCCAGTTCGTTTTGTTTGTGAAACCTACCAGCGTTTGTTCCCTTGCTCCTGCCTGTTTCTTGCACCTGTTTTCTAGCCCTTCCCGGTTTTGACCTTGTGCCTGCCTGCCCTGACCCTGAGCCTGCCTGCCATTTTGTGCCTGCCGTTCTGGTCCCTTTGCACCCTCTCTGGATCATTGACCCCTGCCTGCCTTTGACCTGTCGTTTGCCTGCCCCTGTGTTAGAAATACACTTTTGTTTCTTCGACACTGTCTGCATCTGGGTCATACCTTAAACATGATAGGGACACCAGGTGGGTGCAATTAATTATCAGGTAGAACAGAAAACCAGCAGGCTTCGGACCTTGTTGTGTTAGAGTTTAACTACTTAGGGAGTAGCACTACCCGGTGAAATGTAAGGCGCCAAATACAAGATCCAAAAGTTGAATTATTAAACATTCATCAATATACAAGTGTTCCATAGTCATCAAAAGCTCTGCTTCTTGGCAATATCACAGCGTTGTCAGATTTCAAAAAGGCTTTACGGCGAAAGCACAACATTTGATTGTTTGAGGATAGCACCTCATATATTTTCCACATTAGCATGAATTCATATCCAGCGCGGGTCACACAAAACCCATATAAGAGCTAAAAAATATCACTTACCTTTCGAATAACTTCTGCTGAGGGCTTCCCAAGTGTCCAACGAAGACATCCAATGGTTCTTTTGTTAGAAAAAGTCATTTATTATATCCATAAATCTCAGTTAGGTTGGCGCGTTATGATCAGAAAATCCACCGTTGAGACGCCCATTGAACCGTGAAGAGAACACGTTCAAATTATACCTATAAACTTTCTACAAACAAATCAAACATCATTTTGAATGTATCCTTAGGTATCCTTTTGGGTATATTTGCTGTAATATTTCAACCAGGACGATAACGTGAACGATAGGAAAGGAAAATAAAGTGGTGCGCGTTCACAATCTCGCGAGTTCACAATCTCACTACTTCCTCTTCCTATCCGTTCTGCTTAGTGCTAGAGCTTCCAGACACTGTATAAAGACTGCTGACATCTAGTGGAAGCCATAGGTACTGCAGTCTCAGTCCTAGTTAAAATAAAAATGAATAGGCAGCCTGGAGAAGAAGGTCATGTACAAAACAAAATGCAAATCCGAATGGATTTTCCTCTGGTTTTCGCCTGCTATATCAGTTTGGTTATACTCACATACATTATTTTAACACTTTTAGTGTTTCCTATCCAATAGTGCTAATTATGTGCATATCCTATTTTCTGGGCCTGAGTGGCAGGCATTTTACTTTGGGCACGCCAGACTCTCCAAAACCATCACCTCTGCTGCCGCTCCCTAAGAAGTTAATACCCCATCTATAGGGAATAGGGTGCCACTTGGGACGCAGCCTCAGTCACTTCATTGTGATGATTCAGTTCTCCCTTTCAGGCACAGCTCATCCTTAGAGATCCTGGTGGCACACAAAAAAACTCCCTGCAAACACTGATATCCTGTGATTAGTCTTAGTATGGTGTGGATCAGGCTGAGGTGTGCCTGCCTGTCTGTCTGTCTGACGTGTGTGTGTGTGTGTGTGTGTGTGTGTGTGTGTGTGTGTGTGTGTGTGTGTGTGTGTGTGTGTGTGTGTGTGTGTGTGTGTGTGTGTGTGTGTGTGTGTGTGTGTGTGTGTGTGTGTAAGGAACAATAGATTACCAAACAGGAGGATTTACAGCTCAAATCTCCCGAGGCACAAAGAGTCAAGAATAGGGAGAGACTTCCAATGTCGTCTACTCCCTGTTGTGAAGCGCGCAAACACACACACAGACACACAAACACACACACAGTGCATCCCTGGCAGTTAGACAGAGTGAAAGCAGTGATGTAATATATTCATAATATTTCTCTCAACACACAGCCATACAGTATCACTGCTTCCACTGATAATCACAGTCACAGGACACAAATGGGTGTTAATGGCTGTCGTTCATCTGGGGGGCAATACTCAGACATTTTCCGGATAGATTTTCCTCGGGTTTATATCCCGAGAGAGCTATTGTTCCGTGAAACATTAGGAATATAAGTCGGACTAGAAGACCACTTCGAGTACCTCTCCGCCGCTGGCCTTGTTTTGGTTTGGCCTCTGGAGTCAGTTCAACTGCCCTGGAGGGTATGAACAAAGGATCCGATTCGGGAAAGTCGTATTCCTGGTTGTAATGCTGGTAGTGCTCAAATCAAATACATTTTTATTTGTCACATACACATGGTTAGCAGATGTTAATGCGAGTGTAGCGAAATGCTTGTGCTTCTAGTTCCGACCATGCAGTAGTATCTAACAAGTAATCTTGTTAGATACTTGCTGTTGCTGGTGAGTAACCACCGCTCTGATATCCAATAGTTCTTCCCGGCTGTATGTAATAAAACAAAACATTTTCTGGGCTAATAATGTAAGAAGTAACTAGAAGAGCTAGAAGCACGGCAGCCCTTTCTGTCGGTGCCATCTTCATCCCTAGTGGTGCCTCTGCCATTGAGATTAAATGAATATGGAATATTTACATAGGTGGTGGTGCCATAGAAATAAATATGTGATCACTATGGGGGTTGTGCCATCAACATGGTCTGGTGCCATAGAACTGAATATATGCCATCTCTATGGGGGCTGTGCATTGTCTAGCCATTATATCTTACAGCCAAACAGAGAGAGAGGGGAGACTGGACTGGCTGTCTGGCTACACTCCCCTTCTGCTCCTCCAGTCCCAGTCACATGAAAGCAGAGGGGGAAATGAAGGCTGAGCTGAGAGAGGGGATGGCTGATCTTGTCTGCAGAGTGAGCCTGCCAGGCCCCCCTGTTCCCTACACAGATGGAGCGGTCTGCCTCCCCTCCCACTTGCCTCCCCTCACTGCAGAGAGCTCTGCCAGCCAAGGAACCCATAGACCCAAGAGGAGAGGGGGCTGTTCTGTATGTGTGTGTGTTCCGTGTGTGTGTGTGTGACTGTGTGTGTGTGTGTGCGCTCTCGCGGACATGTATGTTTAGAATAGGGGCCCAAATCTGCATACAAATGTCCTTTTTCAAAAAGGAAATTCCCCATCAGCACGTCTTACTTTATGCTTTTTTTTTTACGGTTACTGCTCATAAATAAAATAAAACAATAAAGATAGATACAGCAGACTTGAATAGATGGTAGATGGTGCATTACACTGCAACCATTTTGGGGTCCTGCTTTAGATGCAAACACATGATCATAGAGAACTGATGGTCGTTTCATGATGGCAGCACACCAAGGCTTGTTGTTATTTGTTGCATGTAATCCAGGCTCTCTCTCTCTTTCTCGGTCTCTCTTTCTCACTTTTTCCATTGGCCTGGTCCCGAAACACATCACAACATTAATCAGAGTGGGTCCAAAGACCACATTAAGGCACATGATGTACATTTGACGCAAACTTTGGCTTCATTTGAAATGGCATCCTATTTCCTGTATAGTGCACTTCTCTTTTAACAAAGCAAATTTGAGGAAAAGAATGCCGTAATTGTCACGCCCTGACCTGTATGAGCTTGTTTATGTTTCATTTTTGGTTTGGTCAGGATGTGAGTTGGGGTGGGGATTCTATGTTTTCTATTTCTATGTTTTGGCTGAGTATGGCTCTCAATCAGGGACAGCTGTCTATTGTTGTCTCTGATTGGGAACCATACTTAAGCAGCAACCATACTTTCCCTCCAGTGTTTGTGGGAAGTTGACTCTGTTAGGGTGTATGTTGCGACACCATTTGATTTTCGTTCGTTGTTTTGGGTGAGTTTAAGAAATAAACATGTTTTTCTCAACCCGGCACGCTGCGCCTTGGTCGATTAATGAAGATCGTGACAGTAATTGTATCAACACATTGACTGTAGTACTCGCACTGCTAAAACACTAAACCACTTCTACTCCAAATTCCAGGAGTACTTCCAAGTACGTACCTCGCCCGCCCTCCTTTTGACAAATCTGATCACGACTCCATTTTGCTCCTCCCTTCCTACAGGTAGAAACTCAAACATGAAGTACCTGTGCTAAGGACTATTCAAAGCTGGTCTGAGTTTATCAGGAAGTGTATAGAAGATATTGTACCCATTGTGACTATTAAAAACTACCCTAACCAGAAACCGTAGATAGATGGCAGCATTCACGCAACCATAGCATTTAACCATGGCAAGGTGACTGGGAACATGGCCGAATACAAACAGTGTAGTTATTCCCTCCGTAAGGCAATGAAACTGACTCTACACGTCAGTATAGAGACAAACTGGAGTCGCAATTCAACAACTCAGACACGAGACGTATGTGGCAGGGTCTACAGACAATCATGGACCACAAAGGGAAATGTCACGGACACCAACGTCTTGCTTCCGGACAAGCTAAACACCTTCTTCGCCCACTTTGAGGATAACACAGTGCCACCGACGCGGCCAGTTACCAAAGACAATGGGCCCCCCATTCTCCATGGCCGACGTGAGTAAGACATTTAAACGTGTTAACCCTCGGCAAGGCTGCCGGCCAAGATGGCATCCTTTGCCGCAACCTTAGAGCAGGCGCAGACCAGCTAGCTGGAGTGTTTACGGACATATTCAATCTCTCCCTATCCCAGTCTACTGTCCCCACATGTTTCAAGATGTCCACCATTGTTCCTGTACCCAAGAAAGCAAAGGTAACTGAACTAAATGACTATCGCCCTGTAGCACTCATTTCTGTCATCATGAAGTGCTTTGAGAGACTAGTCAAGGATCATATCACCTCTACCTTACCTGACACCCTAGACCCACTTCAATTTGCTTATCGCCCCAATAGATCCACAGACGATGCAATCGCACTGCACACTGCCCTATCCCATCTGGACAAGAGGAATACCTATGTAAGAATGCTGTTCATTGACTATTGCTCAGCATTCAACACGATTAATACCCACCAAGCTCATCATTGAACTTGAGGTCCTGGGTCTGAACCCCGCCCTGTGCAACTGGGTCCTGGACTTCCTGATGGGCCGCCCCCAGGTGGTGAAGGTAGGAAAAAAACACCTCCACTTCTCTGATACTCAACACTGGGGCCCCACAAGGATGCGTGTTCAGCCCCCTCCTGTACTCCCTGTTCACCCATGACTGCGTGGCCTTGCACGCCTCCAACTCAATCATCAAGTTTACAAACAATGACGAGACAGCCTACAGGGAGGAGGTGAGGGCCCTGGGAGCGTGGTGCAAGGAAAATAACCTCTCACCCAACAATTGAGAGCATCCTGTCGGGCTGTATCACTGCCTGGTACGGCAACTGCACCGCCAGCAACCGCAGGGCTCTCCAGAGGGTGGTGTGGTCTGCCCAACGCATCACCGGGGGAAAACTACCTGCCCTCCAGGACACCTACAGCCCCCGATGTCACAGGATGGCCAAAAAGATCATCAAGGACAACAACCACCCAAGCCACTGTCTGTTTACCCTGTTATCATCCAGAAGGCGAGGTCGGTACAGGTGCATCAAACTGGGACCAAGAGACTAAAAACGGCTTCTATCTCAAGGCCATCAGACTGTTAAATTATGTTAAATAGCCATCACTAGCACATTAGAGGCTTCTGTCCAAGATACAGTTGAAGTCGGAAGTTTACATACACTTAGGTTGGAGTCAATACAACTCATTTTTCAACCACTACACAAATGTCTTGTTAACAAACTGTAGTTTTGGCAAGTCGGTTAGGAATTTGTGCATGACACAAGTAATTTTTCCAACAATTGTTTTCAGACAGATTATTTTATTTCACTTATTATTCACTGTATCACAATTCCAGTGGGTCAGAAGCTTACATACACTAAGTTGACTGTGCCTTTAAACAGCTTGGAAAATTCCAGAAAATTATGTCATGACTTTAGAAGCTCCTGATAGGCTAATTGACATTTGAGTCAATTGGAGGTGTACCTGTAGATGTATTTCAAGGCTTACCTTCAAACTCAGTGCCTCTTTGCTTGACATCATGGGAAAATCAAAAGAAATCAGCCAGGACCTCAGAATAAAATTGTAGACCTCCAAAAGTCTGGTTCATCCTTGGGAGCAATTTCCAAACAATAGTGCAAACAATAGTATGCAAGTATAAACACCATGGGACCATGCAGCCGTCATACCGCTCAGGAAGGAGATGCGTTCTGTCTCCTAGGGATTAACGTACTTTGGTGCGAAAAGTGCAAATCAATCCCAGATCAACAGCAAAGGACCTTGTGAAGATGCTGGAGGAAACATGCACAAAAGTATCTATATCCACAGTAAAACGAGTCCTAAATCGACATAACCTGAAAGGCCTCTCAGCAAGGAAGAAGCCACTGCTCCAAAACCGCCATAAAAAAGCAAGACTACGGTTTGCAAATGCACATGGGGACAAAGATTGTACTTTTTGGAAAAATGTCCTCTGGTCTGATGAAACAACAATATAACTGTTTGGAAGAAAAAGAGGGAGGCTTGCAAGCCGAAGAACACCATCCTAACCGTAAAGCACGGGGGTGGCAGCATCATGTTGTGGGGGTGCTTTGCTGCAGGAGGGACTGGTGCACTTCAGAAAATAGATGGCATCATGAGGGAGGAAAATTATGTGGATATATTGAAGCAACATCTCAAGAAATAAGTCAGGAAGTTAAAGCTTGGTCGCAAATGGGACTTCCAAATGGACGATGACCCCAAGCATACTTCCAAAGTTGTGGCAGAATGGCTTAAGGACAACAAAGTCAAGGTATTTGAGTGGCCATCACAAAGCCCTGACCTAAATCCCATAGCAATTTGTGGGCAGAACTGAAAAAGCGTGTGCAAGTAAGGAGGCCTACAAACCTGACTCAGTTACACCCGCTCTGTCAGGAGGAATGGGCCAAAATTCACCCAACTTATTGTGGGATGCTTATGGAATGGGAAGCTTGGAATTACCGGCCACTTTAATAATGGAACACTATTCACTTTAATAATGTTTACATATTTTGCATTACTCATGTCATATGTATATACAGTATTCTATCCTATTGAATCTGAGGCTATGCCGCTCTGACATTGCTCGCCCAATATTTATATATTCTTAATTCAATTCCTTTACTTTAGATTTGTGTGTATTGTTGTGAAATTGTTAGATATTACTGTTTGATATTACTTCCCTGTTAGAGCTAGAAACACAAGCATTTCGCTACACTTGAAATAAAATCTGCTAAACACATGTATGTTACAAATACATTTTGATTTGATTGGATTCGATTTGTAGTGGAGGGTTAACTGTGTTTATACCTATCATGATAAATTAGCATTGTTAGCATTAGTGCTTACGTAACTGGCCAACGCTTGAATTGAAATAGAATGGAGTTGTTCTATTCTTCAGAGTTGTTGAAAATTGACCATATCCTCCAGCAATCAGAAGGCAAGGAGAGAGAGAGAGGGCCTACTATCTCTGTATGCAGTCCTCAAGGACCCTCAGGTGATACCAACACACACATAATTACAGCATTTAAAAGAGCTGACAGACACAAATAACCCCATGAGCAAGTCATTCAAAACAGAGGTGTGGAGGAAGGATGACTGACCTTTCAATCACCATGAGGCCACAGACACATACACAGAGATGGACACATAGACGGACAGAGAGACGGACACGGGCACACACACACACACACACACACACACACAGTGGTCTTTACAGCAGCAGCAGCATCGATGACCAGATCTGGGTTCACGCCAGTCAGGCTCTATCAAAAGCTCAACGTATTTGAAAGACAACAAATACTCAAACCCTGGTCTGTCTGTCGACGTTGAGTGAGGGAATGAAGAGACAGGCAGCCTGTGGCTGTGGTCCTGAGGGAAGGTAATCGATGATAGTGCAACTCTGCAATATCAGTCCTGCTGTGGCTGCCGCACCCAGAGAGTTGATGAGACACATCACAATCAAGGAGCAGGGGAGTGACTTTGATTATGTTCCCATGACAGCTGTGGACAGTTGGGGATAGGGGAGAAGATATTTGATAGGTACTTGGCTCCTCTTCTGTCTGGTAGTCTCTTTGTCTCTTTGTGCGTCTCTCTCTCCTCTCTTTGGAGTCATCAATCATAGTGAAAAATGTTTTACTTGTGTATGTGTATAATATAGGTATCACTGAGCCCACCCTGGCAGTTGGTATGTAACTGCGGTGGAGGCCGCATACAAACACACCGATGCAACACTACACTGGCCATATACATTGGCCATATCGTGTGGTGCCTCTGAGCCCCTCATCCTCTCTCCTCTCTGGCCCTCTTCCCATGGCCTGCTGGGATGGGATCTGGTCTGCTTCTTGATCAACACACAGCCAGGTGCATGGTGGGTAGGTTCCTGTCTGGCCTTTATCAGTGCTGGGACAGCAACGTCCTGGTTGTGTAGATCATAGGTGTCGGAGGGGAGGGAATGGAGAGGGCCTGCCACAGGGGACCGACGGGCCTGCCACATCAAAAAGACTGCGGGGCCACACCGCCATCCACATACACACGTGAGCGGGCTCACATACACATACACTCACACACACATTCTCACTCACACAAATGCTCACACACACGCGCTCACACACACACACACGCTCACACATACATACTCACACATACACAGGAAGTCTTGTCACGGTGAGAAAAGCTAATGACCAGGGTGGTAAGGTCTATCTGTGGGATTTCAGAGGGCCGCTGGGCAGTCTCCTCCTCAAAACCTCCTAACTGTTCGCCCCTAAGACAGAGATGCTGTGGAGAACGGTGTGGAAGGATAGCGGGTAATTTAGCTGCACAGCAAGCATTGTGTTGGTGTAGAGCAGCCAAAGAGTTTGAGAGGGAAGAGGTGAATCTCTGTCGAAATGGGATGATTGTAGCCTGTGATGCTTGACTTATCCAACATCATTGATCCGTGTTTGAGTGGTGCTAATCTTGGCTCTTTGTATTCTTTGGTTGCTTTTTGTCAGAAGTCTAAGGACATATAGAGATAAAGCTGTCTACGGCTGTCTTCAAACTGAAGTGCAGACAGTTTGACCTTTGTGACAATTTTGGTACATCTTAGTTGAGTGCTTGTCTTTGATAATCAAAATGCATTCTGATTTCTTGACTTTCATAGTCTTAAGTGTCAAGTTTCTCAAACAACATTGTTCTTCAAGGGTGTAACAAGTATTTCAGATCAATGTGCATGGGTGATTTAGTAATTAAAAAAATTTTTACGCAAACATTCAAAATGAGAGCACTATAAGAGTGATTATATAACGTATAAGTTAATTGATTTCAATCCCATTAAGAGATTTTTAATGACAAAGTTAACAACATACTTGATTTTCTACTGTATTCTTATCATCATCATCATGACACCCTAATGAAATTGAGTTAATTGAACACTCAGTGATACGTAACAGCGATTTAACAAAGTCCTAAGATCTGATATCAAACCATATAAATCCATGATATACTCTGAAATATTATATTTCTAGAGTGGTAATAAAATTGTCCCACAGCCAGAGATATAATTTTAGTCCTCTCCAGACGACACCATAAAATACAGAACCCTGAGAGAGAGAGAGAGAGAGAGAGAGAGAGAGAGAGAGAGAGAGAGAGAGGAAGAAGAATAGGATTACAAGATGGTCTAGGATTACAAGATGGCATGCACAGCCAAAATAAAGGAAACATACCGCTACTGCCCAGTGGTCATAACAGCTTTACTAATGGAATCCTGTATACTGGGGGTAATACCTTGGAACAGGTCTGTGTCTCTTGTCAAGCTGGCCCTTGTCCAATGCAACAAACTGTTCTTTAACATTATTCTGTTTTCACTGTTCACTCTTCATGAGACTTATTGGCTTTGTAACCACAGGAATTTCTATAAAAAAACTCTTTTTGAAAGTACATATGAATGGGTTGAACTGCCTTCAGGACCTCAAATTCTCCTCCACACACTCCACATCTACTGTAGGCTACCAGAAGCCACTTGTGTATTTCTTGTTACTGTAGAGTGACGTGAAAAGCATATATTGTGGGATCAGTGCGTTATTTCACCTTCTCCAGTGTAGGTACACTCTTAAAAAAAGGGTTCCAAAGAGGGTTATTTGGCTGTCTCCATAAGAGAACCCCTTTTGGTTCGAGGTAGAACCATTTCTGGTTCCAGGTAGAACCATTTTCGGTTCCATGTAGAATCCTCTGTGGAGGGTTCTACATGGAACCCAACAAACGCACACACGCACTCACATACCCACACCTACACCGCGCTGGCTAAAGATTTCATGGTTATGGAAAATATGTGAGGTGCTAGCCTCAAACAATCAAATGTAGTGCTTTTGCTGTAAAGCCTTTTTTAAATCCGACAACGCTGTGATATTGCCAAGAAGCAGAGCTTTTGATGAGTATGAAACACTTGTATATTGGTGCATTTTTAATAATTCAATTTTGGAATTTTGTCTTGCATTTCACCTGGTAGTGTCGGGAGTGGGACGCTAGCGCCCCAGTGATCCCTGAGAAGTTATCACAATATGTATTTTTTTACCATATTGCCCAGCTCTACTCTGTGGCCATCATGATTATGTAACAGTTTAGAAAACATTCTGTGAATTAGTTCACCCAACTGTGACGACCCTCCCACTGTCTGCCGTATTCTTTCTCTTTGCTCTTGTTTTCCTTATTAGAATGTCGGTGGGCGGGGCCAGGAGGGTCGTCAGCAAAATGGGACACACCTGGGCCCGGCATTTTTGTGTCCATTTTGGTTGTTCGTTTGTTTGTTTGTTTTTGGCACCTTTCAACACCCGTCATTATCACATTTATGCACACAACCACTCACTTACACTACTGACTACATACCCCATTGTTTATTGTATATAGGTTACTTCAGTTATTAAATATATTTTTGTTATTCCTTATCTCCATGTCGTCTCCCTTTTTGTTACTGGCTTCGAGCCGTGTTCGTGACACCACCAATCAGGGGATACAAGACTCCTGCTTGGCAGTTGGCACGCCTCAAAGTTTCTGCTGCTTTAAATTGATTATAGCATGTTGCACTATGATGAGAGAGGTTGGAGGATGGCGTAATACAATAAGACTCAATAGAAAACGACACAGCAGCCACAAGGCTGCAACAGCATTTCTACAGGGAGAAATAGAATCAGTAGCTAACAGAGTTGTCTAACACACACACCAACAACAACAAATCCCTAGCAGATTGGAAACCAAATAGCACTTTACTCAATCCTCTATATCTGTGATGGCTATGTTTACCGGCATCTGTACCACAGAAGGCTCGCTGTGTTTTTTTATTACAGAAAGAAATAGGCAACTTTAACTTGTTTCGTCTTGCTTTACCCTTGAGTCTGTATTTTTTTGCTACAGCAGCAGCAGAAGCAGCCATCAACAGCTGAACTTGTCCCTAGTTCCTATTTTACGAGAAACAAGGCTGTTCAATGAAAAGCTAGGGAGGGAGGCCCACAGGAGCGGAATGGTAAAAAGAGTGTGAGCATTTGATTCCGGCTGAATTATCCCGGGGTGAGTTGCTTACTGTGGAAAATGTATGGGTTATTTAAACCCTGAAATGCTTCTCACAAACGAGAGCTAAATGTTGCATGGTTTAAGAAAATTTGATGTAGAGATTGATGGAGCTTTTTATCGTATGAGCATGTGTGTGCAGTGTTGTCGGTTTAAAAGGACCCCTGGAATATGTTTAATAGTAGTGTCATGACTGGCCTGTGAGGATCAGGTTACAGTGATTCAGCTGTACAGAGATATCTCTCTCCCGCCGAGGAGGAGAGGGATGAATGGGGTTTTTATGACACCTAGTTTGGGTGTCTGGAATGTTGTGTGCCTTATGAAAGTGTACTGCCCAAAACTAAAACATCAAATAAATGGACTATGGGACAATATATTTGATCAGACAAATGGTGGAAATAATGATGGATGGAATATGAAAATTAATGTCTATTTTATGATGTTATTAAAAGTACATCGAAAACATTGTAACTTGAAGAGTTTTCATAATGTGTATATGATGTTTACATTCTTTACGTTGTGTAGGAAATATCCAGATTAAAGAGAATGTTTTTGTGATGACAAGACTGTGATTTTAGTTGTCTAAACGAGAGCATAGTACATTCTACTACCTTGCCTTGTAATGAGCTACGCCCCATGGAACCCAGAAAACGTGTCATAAACCCGAGGGTAAAAAGCATGTGAAGTAAGAATTAACATACTACACTAGAGGACCACGCGCTGCAGCCAAGGTCCATGATTAGTCACGACCCCGAAACGCACACGAGGTTGAAGAAGACAAAGGAACCTCTTAACAATCAAGGCTACGGTTGAGTAGCTGTCCTAAGTACTGTATCTGAGAAGGTGAATTCAAGCAGGACCACCCGGTTATTTTCTACACTGCTCTCATTCCCACGCTGGGATAATCTACACAGCTGATTAGCCGTCCTATGAAGACCACTCTTACAGAACGAATGCAAGGAAACAGACAACTAAGGGAAAGGACATTGTGACATACACCCGAGAACGAAGGAGACGACCAACCAAAGAACAAGGCGTCGGACGAACCTCTCCCACTAAGCGGAACCTGGCCCCTGAAGGATTACACTTCTTACCCATATGCATTTCTTAACCATATGCGTTTTTACCCATAACAGCGGCAGTTCGGGGCATGGTATTAGGGCTAAACTAAGCATAGTTTACAAATGCATCCAAGTATTGCTTTGTTCTCTTGCTCTCTCTCTCTCTCTTTAAATCTCCATCTTGTGTAACGTGTCATATTGTGTTGGTCCGCTAGGGACCTGTTTGCATTGTATTAAGTTATAATCAAGAACCTAGACTGTGTGCATGTGTATCTTATGTTAACATTTAGCTTGTTCATGAATAAATAATGAACACAATTTGTGTGGTATGGAATAATTAGTGAGACCCGGGTTTGTGCAGATTTAACAGATTATGTGACGTTCAGAATGAGACTGATTTGAGGAAATTATTGATTATTGACTGCTATGATATTGAGATATTCAGGTATATTCTTGAGTTTATTTGGAAACGTTAACTCAGTAAACAAACTTTTCCTTTGGTGCCCCAGGTTACTAATGAGTTAACCTGTTACGGGATCGATTTTGACAACATCCGGTGAAATGCAGAGTGCCAAATTCAAATTACAAAAATGCTCATTTCAAACATTTATGAAAATACAAATGCTGCACACCCTTCAAAAGCTTAGACTCTTGTTAATCTAACAGAATTGTCAGATTTCAAAAAGGCTTTACGGCGAAAGCAGAACATTTGACTGTCTGAGGACAGCGCCACACTCAAAAACTCAATTAGCATAATAACATAACCAGCAGAGGTGTCACAAAACTCAAAAATAGCATAAAATAAATCGCTTACCTTTGACTATCTTCCTCTAATGGCATACCGAAGCATCCAAGTTACACAATAAAAGGTCCTTTTGTTCGATAAAGTTCCTCTTTATATCCATATAGCTCCGTTTGGTTGGCATGTTTTGTTCCGTAATCCACCTGCCCAAAGGCTTTTATCCATGCAGACAAACGATATCCCAAAAGTACCCGTAAAGTTAGTCAAAAAAAGTCAAACAGCATTTGTAATCAATACTCAGATACCCTAAATGAATATTAACTGTAATATTTCAGACAGAATATGACCTGCTGAATAGAAGAGAAAAAGAACTGAGAGCGCATTCCCTGTTACGCGCAAAATCCAAAACAGGACACTCGACGTGAACTCAGGAACAAGTGATCTTACTCCCTTGATTTTCATGATTGAAGCTTACAACCTTTTTCTAAAGACTGTTGACATCTAGTGGAAGCCATAGGAACTGCAATCTGGGGGTTAAACTATGAGGCTTTGAATAGCTGGCTTATTGAACATAGCTGGCTTATTTAAACATAGCTAATTATTCGATAAATAGCATCATATCACATTAACTTGTTAGGGATACAATCCCATGAACGGGATCGATTTTGACAACATCCGGTGAAATGCAGAGCGCCAAATTCAAATTACAAAAATTCTCATTTTAAACATTCATGAAAATACAAGTGTTGCACACTGTTCAAAAGCTTAGATTCTTGGCAATCTCACAGCGTTGTCAAAAAGGCTTTATGGCGAAAGCATAACATTTGATTGTCTGAATACAGCTTCCCGCATATTTTCCGCATTAGCATAATAACATAACCAGCACGGGTGTCACAAAACTCAGAAAAAGCGATAAAATAAATTGCTTGCCTTTGAAGATCTTCTTCTAATGGCAACCGAAGGGTCCAAGCAAGACAATGTTCCTTTTGTTTGAAAAAGTCCCTCTTTATTTCCATAAAGCTCAGTTTGGTTGGAGCGTTTTGTTCAGAAAATCCACCTTTCACTCGTCCATATTACAAGACATATAAAGCGTTAAAAATATACCTATAAACTTTGTCCAAACAAATCAAACAACATTTCTAATCGATCCTCACGGTCCCACACGTAAAACAGAAAAGTTACTTCCTCACTCCCCTTGCCAATTCTTGTCTTACTCCTCCTCGATTTTTCTAGATAAATGCATGAAACCTTGTCTAAAGACTGTTGACATCTAGTGGAAGCCATAGGTACTGCAACCTGGGAGCTGGATTCCAGAATTTCCTATAGCAAGTCAAAGGCAAAACAGGTACCTCACAGAATCACATTTTTCCGGATGGATTTTCCTCGGGTTTCCGCCTGACAAATCAGTTCTGTTATACTCACAGACATTATTTTAACAGTTTTAGAAACTTCAGAGTGTTTTCTATCCAATACTACTATTGGACTATTATGTGCATATCCTAGTTTCTGGGCCTGAGTACCAGGCATTTTACTTTGGGCACGCCAGACTCTCCGAACCGGGCCAAGAACAGGTTAATGATAGTCACGACAGTTGAAACAGTCAAACAGTAGAAAAAGGGTTGGCACTAGCATGGCCATGTTGTTGGAGTGTCCTTACAAACTGCGGTCATAGCCTTTCTCTCTATATATAGTCACTCCCTCCTTATGACTCCCCAGTTAGTCGGTAAACACTACAGTTTTACTCTGCAATAACATGCCACAGTGTCCTGGGCCAAGTATAGCCATTTGGGTGAGCAACACACTTCTTTTAGCCATTCTGCTAAACAAGAAGATTTGTCAACCAAAGTCAAATTAAGTGTGCTGTCCCTTGGCAGAACGGCACATGGCGCATGCTCCCAAAATGAGCCACTTAGGATTGAAATCGGGCCCTTCGAAAACCCAGCACAATGCAAAAACTCCAGAGCATTTTCACGACAAATACTCATGAAGAGGAAATTCAAAAACTCTGCAGCTCAGCGTTTTGTCCCTTTTTTAGAGAAAAATAACTCCCGGTTTGGTTAAGTGGCCTGTGTGTGTGTGTGTGTGTGTGTGTGTGTGTGTGTGTGTGTGTGTGTGTGTGTGTGTGTCAGTTTGTGTGTGTGTCTATGTGTGTGTGTATTGGAGCCAGTGATGTATAACCAGGACCTTGCATTTAATTAAGAAGGCCTCCTCCACTTTCTGCAAGCGTGCATAATCGTTCCATCCACTGTGATATCATCTACTTAATGCGTTATTTTACCATACAGTTAAACCTGGCCAATAAATCTAGCAATGCTCTCCTTTAAATAGATGGTGGTTGGCTGAATAATGTGTGCATTAGATTAGTAGTGGCTGGACCCCCCCGAACCTCCAAGCTGAGAAAATCACATCTTAACACCTTAGTGCCGCAGATAGCTATGATGATGATGATGTGTGTGTGCGTGCATGCGTGTGCAGGTTTCTGTACGTCCGTCTGTGAATGCTTGGTGCATCTATGAGTCTTTTCGCTCTGTCTGGTGGCTCACTCTATCCGTAGTATTCATCTATGTTTATATCCCTACAGAAATATAACCATATCCCATTCATTCTTTCTAGCCATAACAGCCCACACTTCACTACTGGCCCTGTCTACCTTCTCACCTTCAGCCCCATATCAGAGGTCAAGGTGTGGCTTTTGAAATGAGACTATGGAATCCACTCAATATCCAATATCACAGTGTCAAGGTTGCAATGCAACGTCAAACCTTTTTCATTTGTGACATTTGCAGTGGATTATATTATTTTTGGTGGAGTGATTGGAGTGATTCTATGTGGTGGAGTGATTCTATGTGGCCTCATTATGGAAATCGCAAAGTCTGTGTCCCAAATGGCACCGTATACCCTGTATAGTACACTACCTTTGAACCATAGGGCTCAGGTAAAAAATAGTGCACTATAAATGGTATACACTGAAAAGGGTCCCGTTTGGAATGCTTAGAAAGCAACCAAAGACATTATACAGTAAGTTATGAAATCCAGAGATTATATACATTTCCCTGGTTTCTTTATCTCTCCAATACAGTACAGGAAGCAGCTAGGACTCATTATTTGTTTTTTTCCCTCTCCCTCTCTCCCTCTCCCTCTCTGTGTCATGCCTTTTAAATGATGTCATTCGTATGAATAATACATATGTTTCTTAGGGAGTTCTAGAAACTGGGGTTATTCTGTTGTCTTAGATCTGTAATGTCCCTCGGAATGTCCTCCACAGGCTAAAAGGAACAAATATGTAATGATTAAAGAGTGTTATTGAATGATTATGGGTGTGATTAAATAATATTGGAGACAGAGGGATAAGAAAGTAATTGTGAAGTAAAGAGTTTCTCCACACTGGAAGATCTGTGCAGGGACTAAATGCTGTCTGTCTCTAGACATTGACAAATTAAGAAATTACATTTGTGTGAATCTGTGGGATCGGTTTGTCACTGGATAGTGGACTGGTGCTAGCTAACACCCATTACTGAGATTCACTTGAGGGGCTGATAAATCTGGCAGACTGATATGTTAATGAATTTCACCAAAATACAATACCCCGCAAGCATATTTTGGTTTATTAAAAGGATTACATGTTTTTCTATGCTAAATATGATCATATTATGTCATTTTCTGTATGGTAGGAATAACTGATTTTCCATCCAAACACTACAGCACTGCAGGATAAAAAAATAAATAATGATGTACATTTTTTACTGCAATGTCCCCTTTTATGTGACAGAGTTCCTACATCTCTGGAAACATAACTAAATCACGGTATTGCATAAAAGGGGTACACAATACTCTGAAAAGCATTCTGGATTTCAACTGAAACATGTCTGCGTGTCTCAGGCAGTGCTGACACACAAACACACGCACACTCGCATGCACACACACACACATACAGAAACACACACACACAGGCAACGCTGACACTCTATGGCATAGGCTTCTCATTAACATCAAGGAAATGGCACCCTATTCCCTATTTAGTGCACTACTTCTGACCAGGACCCATAATGCTCTGGTCAAAAGTAGTGTGCTATATAGAGAATAGGGTTCCATTTGGGACACAACCATGATTACGAGATCTCTGTTGTTACACTATAATGGGTATTCCATATTCTAACCCGAGGTGCCCCACTTACTGTATGTAACTCACATGCCATGCCAGTGTCACTCTTACAATTAAACACTTTATCACATGCTCCAACGGTTAGGGAGAGATAGTTATGAGAGAGGAGGGAGAGGGGGTGAGGGGTGGGAGAGAGAGAGATTCCCCCCATCCAGAAGCTGCCAGGCAGGCTTAACCAAGCCATGTTTCACATGTAGAAAAGAATCAGCTGGAATTACATTGCTACAGCTGAATGGATACCTTCAGGCTTCATTTCCTGCTTCTCCCTTACAGAGTGTCTTATAGGGGTGTCTTATCTCTTCTCTCTTTCTACTTGTGTTCTGGGGCGGCAGGTAGCCTAGTGGTTAGAGTGTTGGCCCAGTAACAGGAAGGTTGCTGGATCAAATCCCTGAGCCAACAAGGTAAAAATATATTGTTCTGAGCAAGGCAGTTAACCCGCTGTTCCCTGGGTGCCGTTGATGTCGAGGTAGCCCCCCGCACCTCTCTGATTCAGAGGGGTTGGATTAAATACAGAAGACACATTTCAGTTGGACAACTGACTTGGTTTCTCTCTGTCTTTTCTTTTTTTCTCTTCTTTATTCCACATAATAATATCACATAATACTACATCAAGTTATCCAGAATGTGTGTGAATGCCATTTCTTACAATAATCGACTCTGTAAGACACAACAGTAAGACACAACACAAATGGCAGCATGCTGAAATTTGCAAATCAATCACAAAAATTGCTAAATAGAAAGAAATAACATATAGTCCAATGATTCCAGTCCAGAAATGGCCTATGATTGATGCAAACCTAAAAAACGCTGCTGTAATACAATCCATTGAGACAAGGATCCGGGTAATGCACCTTATGGCATACTGCCAAGAGAAGACAGACTATTCTATTTTACACAGACCTGAGAATGAGCCATACATTTCAACACATGCTCATATCTGACTCTGGGTAAAGTGCTGCTGTCCATCTACCATATAGATTGATGTAGATGGAAGATGGTATGTACTGTAGATGTAATTTACCATATACTGTAGTGCACTGGATTTATAGCTCTTGTGTTTCAACTACTTAAAAATACTTAAAACTACTTAAACCTGTTATAATACCTTAGGACCAAGGATCTTAACATTAGCCCTGACAGTCATAATTTTGCGATAACGCATTTACTAAAACTTCATACTATCTGTTATCTTGTTAAGCGTGTGTGGGGCTCCATGGCGGGACAGCGACAATTGATTGAATAGAGTTGACTTCAACTCCATTAGGTGCCCGGGCAAAATTCACCAACCAGACACGGTTCCTTATTCTGCAGATTAACTACCTCTCAGGCACAGAGATTAATGTGCATGCCTCGTCTAATGTAATATTTGTTTCTACTTCTTGAAGTATCCACTCCGCTAGTCTCCGTCTCCAGCTGACTTCTTCATTGTATTACCTCACACTTTATTCCCAAGACAGACTGTGGATCGGTGGACTGAGCATTTTCATCCATCTGCTTTTGTTTCATTGTCTAATGTGTTTTTTTTCTTTCTTTCTCTGCTGTAAGCTCTCTCTCTCCACCCTCTCTCTCTCTCTCTCTCTCTCTCGCTCTCTCTCCACTTTGCTGGCATCTCCTCTCTGCTCCAGACGTTTGTTGTCATGGGTCTGTGAGCTGCCTGTCTGTGACGGGGCTAGGGCCCTCCAGGAATTCAAAACGCCACTGTGGCATTTTCTTCCAAGCAATTGCTTTTTCAAAAATAAAGATAAGTAGCTCTAACCATCCTCTGTGTAGGGCTCTACTCTCCCTTAGCAAATCAAACTGACTTTCTCTTGTTCTCTTTCCAAGTTTCCAGACAGGACTCCAGGTGTATTTGTTTGTGTGTATTTTGTAAATCAATTATCACTCAATATGCCTATCAACTTGTAAAGTACAGTAAAGGCATTTGTCACGACTTCCGCCGAAGTCGGTCCCTCTCCTTGCTCGGGCGGCGTTCGGCGGTCGACGTCACCGGTTTTCTAGCCATCGCCGATCCACTGTTCATGTTCCATTGTTTTTGTCTTGTTTTACACACCTGGTTTCAATCCCACAATGACTTGTTCATTATTTAACCCTCTGTTCCCCCATGTTTGTTTGTGAGTGATTTTTTGTATGTAATACGGTCCTTTGTTTGTGGGCTTGCTATTTGAGAATTGTATTGCTTGTGAATAATTTGAGTAAATACGTTTATTGCTCAATTCTGCTGTCCTGCGCCTGGATCCTCTTCACCAGCTACACACAGGACTTATTACAGCATTAAACTCATCAGTGTGAAATGTCCATACCCATGCATTATGCATGCTATTTTAATGCCTATCAAATATATAATACATTCATATCAACTCATGACATGAGTGACATGCAGCATTTAACCAGAAATCATCTCTATAATTGATGAGAGACTCACTGATGCCAGAGATAAATGCAAGCGCATGTAGGCCAATTTGTTCACTTTATTCATCACATGCTTCATAAACAACATGTGTAGACTAACAGTGAAATGCTTACTTGTGAAGTAAATGTGATTTGATTAATTATCAATAACATTTATGAGAAAGTAAACAAACTAGCCTACATGTGTTTGATATTATGGTCTATTTTTCTGTTTAGGTGTCAATTACATCAGCTTTCACAATGAGAGACAGAAGCTTTCGAAAGACAACACGGCATCAGTAGAATTTGTAAAACATTTGACATTTAACCATGTAGTCATACATAACCCAAGCTGACATATTAGTTAGGGTAGACCACAACACAAGATACCAGCACCCTACCCTGTGAAACCAACTTAATGTGAACTGCTATCACAACTATAACCCCTTTTATAGACCCCAAGGATCTGTTAACATGTCTTCTAGTCAACAAACCTCTCGTGGTGACCCTATGCAGGCAGTAGAGAAGTTGCAGTTTCACTGCTGATTGAGATGTGAAAACAGAGCTACAAATATCCACAATATCCATCTCTTTAAAAAGACATGCTAGTAGTTTATAGTATAACATATTTGATTTTCTCAAAAAAGACAATGTAATTGTCTGACTAATTTCCAATCCCCCATATGTATATCTTTCTTATTTAAAAAAATATATATTTGATTTGATTATTTTCCCCTAAGCCTATCACCCCTCCTGTATTTGGAGTAAACGTATGGATAAGAATACTTAGGCTTATACACTACCGTTCAAAAGTTTGGGGACACTCAGAAATGTCCTTGTTTTTGAAAGAAAAGCAAATATTTTTGTCCAATAATTTAACATCAAATTGATCAGAAGTACAGTGTAGACATTGTTAATGTTGTAAATGACTACAACATTTGTAATGGAATATCTACATAGGCGTACAGAGGCCCATTAACAGCAACCATCACTCCTGTGTTCCAATGGCACATTGTGTTAGCTAATCCAAGTTTATCATTATTGATCATTAGAAAACCCTTTTGGCTATTCCATGCGAGAAATTGCCAAGAAACTGAAGATCTCGTACAACTCTGTGTACTACTCCCTTCACAGAACAGCGCAAACTGTCTCTAACCAGAATAGAAAGAAGAGTGGGAGGCCCCCGGTGCACAACTGAGCAAGAGGACAAGTACATTAGAGTGTCTAGTTTGAGAAACAGACGCCTCACAAGTCTTCAACTGGCAGCTTCATTAAATAGTACCTGCAAAACACCAGTCTCAACGTCAACAGTGAAGAGGTGACTCCGGGATGCTGGCCTAGACTGACGATGAGTTTCAGAGGAAAGTTATTTGTTTCTGGTCATTTTGAGCCTGTAATTGAACCCACAAATGCTGATGCTCCAGATACTCAACTCGTCTAAAGAAGGTCAGTTTTATTGCTTCTTTAATCAGAACAACAGTTTTCAGCTGTGCTAACATAATTGCAAAAGGGTTTTCTAATGATAATGGGCCTCTGTACGCCTATGTAGATATTCCATAAAAAAATCTGCCGTTTCCAGCTACAATGTCTACACTGTATTTCTGATCAATATCAGTAGCGTACTTCCAGCTTACACATACTACAGCCGTGGCCAAAAGTTTAGAGAATGACATGAATATATATTTCACGAAGTCTGCTGCCTCAGTTTGTATGATGGCAAATTGCATATACTCCAGAATGTCATGAAGAGTGATCAGATGAATTGCAATTAATTGCAAAGTCCCTCTTTGCCATGCAAATAAACTGAATCCCCAAAAAACATTTCCACTGCATTTCAGCCCTGCCACAAAAGGACCAGCTGACATCATGTCAGTGATTCTCTCTTTAACACTGGTGTGAGTGTTGACGAGGACAAGGCTGGATATCACTCCGTCATGCTGATTGAGTTCGATTAACAGACTGGAAGCTTCAAAAGGAGGGTGGTGCTTGGAATCATTGTTCTTCCTCTGTCAACAATGGTTATCTGCAAGGAAACACGTGCCGTCATCATTGCTTTGCACAAAAATTGCTTCACAGGCAAGGATATTGCTGCCAGTAAGATTGCACCTAAATCAACCACTATTCAGATCATCAAGGAGAGCGGTTCAATTGTTGTGAAGAAGGCTTCAGGGCGCCCAAGAAAGTCCAGCAAGCGCCAGGACCATCTTCTAAAGTTGATTCAGCTGTGGGATCGGGGCACCACCAGTGCAGAGCTTGCTCAGGAATGGCAGCAGGCAGGTGTGGGTGCATCTGCACGCACAGTGAGGCGAAGGATGGAGGATGGCCTGGAAGGACAGCAAAGAAGCAACTTCTCTCCAGGAAAAACATCAGGGACAGACTGATATTCTGCAAAAGGTACAGGGATTGGACTGCTGAGGACTGGGGTAAAGTCATTTTCTCTGATGAATCCCCTTTCCGATTGTTTGGGGCATCCGGAAAAAAAGCTTGTCCGGAGAAGACAAGGTGAGCGCTACCATCAGTCCTGTGTCATGCCAACAGTAAAGCATCCTGAGACCATTCATGTGTGGGGTTGCTTCTCAGCCAAGGAAGTGGGCTCACTCACAATTTTGCCTAAGAACACAGCCATGAATAAAGAATGTACCAACACATCCTCCGAGAGCAACTTCTCCCAACCATCCAGGAACAGTTTGGTGATGAACAATGCCTTTTCCAGCATGATGGAGCACCTTGCCATAAGGCAAAAGTGATAACTAAGTGGCTCGGGGAACAAAACATCGATATTTTGGGTCCATGGCCCGGAAACTCCCCAGACCTTAATCCCATTGAGAACTTGTGGTCAATCCTCAAGAGGCGGCTGGACAAACAAAAACCCACAAATTCTGACAAACTCCAAGCATTGATTATGCAAAAATGGGCTGACATCAATCAGGATGTGGCCCAGAAGTTAATTGACAGCATGCCAGGGCGGATTGCAGAGGTCTTAAAAAAGAAGGGTCAACACTGCAAATATTGACTTTTTGCATCAACTTCATGTAATTGTCAATAAAAGCCTTTGACACTTACAAGAAATGCTTGTAATTATACTTCAGTATTCCATAGTGACATCTGACAAAAATATCTGAAGACACTGAACCAGCAAACTTTGTGGAAATTAATATTTGTGTCATTCTCAAAACCTTAGGCCACGACTGTTATCTTTTTTTTATCCTTCAGCTACCCTCAACCCCTCCCATTTGTTATGTTTGTTTGTCTTTGTTTGTTGTGGTACTCTGTAAACATAAACAACCGTGGTGACAGAGATGGATTGTCCTGCTGGTTTATTTCATTAAGCTATTCTCCTGGGTGTTTCCAAAATGAATTGTTGGAACAGATGGAGCCAATAAATAAGATGGTGATATGTAGAAGATGGACACTGGGCTTGTAATTGAATAGTGTGTCTTTATTTTTCCTAGGTGTTACCAGGTGTGAGGTATTGAAATAGCAGATTGTCTCTCTGAATGATTTTGGATTTTACTTTTATCTTGGACCAAAGTAACTGGATCATTACTTCTCTAGAAGACTGGATTTATAAGTAATTAGAAACTGTCAATATTCCGATATATTGGAACTACATCCAGCAATATCAAAGACATATCTGATCATGTTCATTAACTTTTTTTAGGATTATAAAAGGGATAGTTCGTTAAAGATAATCGTTAAGGAATTTGATCAGAGTTGGATTCCATCAGTGATACTCTGGTAATAGAGGCAATAGAAAATATCAATACATTTAAAATGTACAGTATTTGAGCCACATCCAACAATATCACGAGACTAATCACTATCAAGGACGAATCATGAAAGTGATCATCAGTAAATGGACGTGATCAGTATCAGCAGTAGATTACTATGACAGCAATGAGAAGCATTACTCTATTACCACGCTGCTCTAATGGATGCTCACGCATTATACCAACAAGGATTTCATCACTTATCAATATTTTGAGTCACAAAATCCTCATCTTCTGTCAACATTTCTCTGGCCCATCTGTGATACATACATTTACACCATAGAGCTGAGGAACTTCTCCACATCATATATGACACCCATGGCCATACCATTTTTTAAAGTAGCTCCTTTTTCCACACAGAGATCCTTTATGTTCTTTCTTTCTTCTTTCTCTTGGTGAAAACTTCAACAAGTGTGATACTTATAGATGTACGTGTGGACAGTGGCTCAATTTCTATACCCAGAAAAAGGCCCTTCAGGCAATGCCAGAAATAGAATAAAACATTCAAATGCAAGCTTGTTTACCTACTAGTACTGCTTGGATTTTGAGGGCAGTTCCTTTTCATCTTGCTGCAGAGATTTCAAACACATTGATACAGTGAGGGAACAAAGTATTTGATCCCCTGCTGATTTTGTACGTTTTCCCACTGACAAAGAAATAATCAGTCTATAATTTTAATGGTAGGTTTATTTGAACAGTGAAAGACAGAATAACAACAAAAAAATCCAGAAAAACGCATGTGAATATTTTTATAAATTGATTTGCATTTTAATGAGGGAAATAAGTACTTGACCCCTCTGCAAAACATGACTTAGTACTTGGTGGCAAAACCAATCAGAGAGGTCAGACGTTTCTTGTAGTTGGCCACCAGGTTTGCACACATCTCAGGAGGGATGTTGTCCCACTCCTCTTTGCAGATCTTCTCCAAGTCATTAAGGTTTCGAGGCTGACGTTTGGCAACTCGAACCTTCAGCTCCCTCCACAGATTTTCTATGGGATTAAGGTCTGGAGACTGGCTAGGCCACTCCAGGACCTTAATGTGCTTCTTCTTGAGCCACCCCTTTGTTGCCTTGGCTGTGTGTTTTGGGTCATTGTCATGCTGGAATACCCATCCACGACCCATTTTAAATGCCCTGGCTGAGGGAAGGAGGTTCTCACCCAAGATTTGACAGTACATGGCCCCGTCCATCGTCCGTTTGATGCGGGGAAGTTGTCCTGTCCCCTTAGCAGAAAAACACCCCCAAAGCATAATGTTTCCACCTCCATGTTTGACGGTGGGGATGGTGTTCTTGGGGTCATAGGCAGCATTCCTCCTCCTCCAAACACGGCGAGTTGAGTTGATGCCAAAGAGCTCAATTTTGGTCTCATCTGACCACAACACTTTCACCCAGTTGTCCTCTGAATCATTCAGATGTTCATTGGCAAACTTCCGACGGCCATGTATATGTGCTTTCTTGAGCAGGGGGACCTTGCGGGCGCTGCAGGATTTCAGTCCTTCACGGCGTAGTGGGTTACCAATTGTTTTCTTGGTGACTATGGCCCCAGCTGCCTTGAGATCATTGACAAGATCCTCCCGTGTAGTTCTGGGCTGATTCCTTACCGTTCTCATGATCATTGCAACTCCACAAGGTGAGATCTTGCATGGAGCCCCAGGCCGAGGGAGATTGACAGTTCTTTTGTGTTTCTTCCATTTGCGAATAATCGCACCAACTGTTGTCACCTTCTCACCAAGCTGCTTGGCGATGGTCTTGTAGCCCATTCCAGCCTTGTGTAGGTCTACAATCTTGTCCCTGACATCCTTGGAGAGCTCTTTGGTCTTGGCCATGGTGGAGAGTTTGGAATCTGATTGATTGATTGCTTCTGTGGACAGGTGTCTTTTATGCAGGTAACAAGCTGAGATTAGGAGCACTCCCTTTAAGAGTGTGCTCCTAATCTCAGCTCGTTACCTGTATAAAAGACACCTGGGAGCCAGAAATCTTTCTGATTGAGAGGGGGTCAAATACTTATTTCCCTCATTAAAATGCAAATCATTTTATAACATTTTTCACATGTGTTTTTCTGGATTGTTGTTATTCTGTCTCTCACTGTTCAAATAAACCTACCATTAAAATTATAGACTGATCATTTCTTTGTCAGTGGGCAAACGTACAAAATCAGCAGGGGATCAAATACTTTTTTCCCTCACTGTATCTCAGGGAAGTTCCTCAGGCTAGGTATCAGGGGCTTGGGTTATCAGATGATATCATATTGGGTTTTCCCCATGAACGCCCTGAGGGCTGAGTCTACAGTACCGAGACTACAGCAGGCTACAGAAGGCGATGTTACCCATGCAGCGTCGGAGGGCCAGTACAGTCTTATTGATTCAGGTAGAGCAGACTGAGACATGTACATAAACAAACAGAACAGAGAGCATTAGACAATGCTTCATCTAAGACAATGGGATATCTGTGCTGGTGTTGGAGCGAGCCGGGTATGCAGTGTGCCGAGTGACGGGTATGCTGAGGATGGGGGTGAGTGATGTGTATGCTGAGGATGTGGGTGTGAGTCAGTGAGTGTCTAAAGTGAATGGGGATGTGTGGTGGGTTGTAAATGACTCCTGAAGATGTGTGGGGCGGTAGTGACTCACAGTGGTGTGTTATAGGGGTTGGTGGTGCTCTCGTTCTATCTCTGGCAGCAGGTGTTACATCAGGACCAGGCATGATTCATCTGCTACTGCTGGATTTGACCCTGAAGGTGGGAGGTACAGCAGCGGAGAAGGGACAAAGTGTACAGTCCTCCCTTCACTCAACTTCTCCCTCTCTGCTCTCCCTCTCACGATCAGCGTAAGCACCCTGAGAAACAATATGCTACTGAGCTCCTACTTATAGACTGACCCCCACACAACACACACACACACACTAACACACTTTTCCCATTCAAATACATGCAGCGATAATGATCCAGCAGCATCAACATCCCGACCTAACCTCCCAGTGCAGCGTGTTAACGGCACTCTGCGCGTTCAGAACCATCTGACTGATACTCATGTAGTAACCCAACAGAGGACCCAGTCAGACACGTTCCTATGGTTCTAACTAGCACTGTGCTAACGTTTTGGCATTTTGACTTTGATCTCTGTGGCCTCATCGTTAGCACTTCAAAGCTAACAAGCGGAACCAATGAATGAGTAATAACAATCTGACTGGAAAACAAACGCATCTCGAGTCACATCCAGAGGAGGGAGCTACAGTGCACCGAATAAAACTGTCTCTATAACTAAACAGATTTGTGTGTAATTCACTTAATAACAATAAATATCAGTGGCTAAGGACAGATTTTAAACTTAATCAGGATATCCATGGGAATGAACTAACACCAGTCTTTGACATGCTGTTGTTGAATTAGGCTGAAGTGTCATCTCTAGTGTGCAGCCTTGTGTGTGTCTCTCTCTCTTGCACACACTCCCTCTCTAGCTCTCTCTCTTTTTCTCGCTCTCTCCTGCTCTCTCTATCTCTTTCCTGTTCTCTCTCCCGCTCTCTCTTTCCTGCTCTCTCACTCTCTCTTGCTCTCTCTCTCTCTCGCTTTCAGCTGTGTCTGTGCAGATCTCACAGTGAGAAGCTAATTTTGAGAGACAGTTACCATATGAGTCACAGCCATAATCACAGACCTCCCATTTCTCTCCTCTCATGCGCTTACGGTCACACTCGTGAGCAAATAGGTGTCACTCGGAACACGCAATGGTGTGTGTGTATTTATGGTCAATAGTACACAAGGTCAGATGACATTCCTCTGCAATTTATGCTAACTGCAGCGTTGCAGTTCTTGACACACTCAAACCGGTGCGCCTGGCACCTAATACCATACCCCGTTCAAAAGGCACGTAAATATTTTGTCTTGCCCATTCACCTTCTGAATGGCACACATAAACAATCCACGTCTCAATTGTCTCCAGGCTTAAACATCCTTATTGAACCTGTCTCCTCACCTTCATCTACATTGATTGAAGTGGATTTAATAGGTTACATCAATAAAGGATCATTGCTTTCACCTGGATTCACCTGGCCAGTATATGTCATGGAAAAAGCAGGTGTCCCTAATGTTTTGTATACACAGTAATGATCTTTGCCTACACCAGCACTGGTACCAGGCTGTATGAGCTAGCTAAGTTCGCTCTGACTATTTGTACATTAGGCTAGCAAGCCAGCCTTCTTGCAATTAGCATTAGCGGCTAAGACAATTTATTTTAGCCACAGCTTGCTAAGAAAAGACAAACTAGCTGTTTACAGACAGTAAGATACACAAACTAATAGTGGAATTATAGAACGCTTGCAGATTTATATTAAGAACCAAAGTGGAAATCAGCATCGTTGTTAAAATCTTGTTGAATCTGACCATGCATACAGAGTGAACGGCATGGCAAGTGCTTGTGACTCCGTGGTTGTCTGGTTGAGCAACAACTTCAGTGACGGATCAGGGCTTGGTGTGGGAAGTGCATGGGGAAGCGACATGCAGGAAGAAAAGGGAGAGAGACGACTCAAGTACCAAACGGAGTAAACTATAAAAAAAAATGACATTACAACACGCTGGAGTGAGGTATCACATTTAACAAACCAAACACTGAAATACTGTTATAGAAGGTAAAGTAAAAACCCAAACCGCTCGGTGCATCAATACCAGTAAAATACAGTACACCGCCCAGCCCTAGTCCAGACCCTCTCATCCAGCTGCTGTAATCACACACAGGCTATACTTTCATCTCATGCCCAAGAGGAGAGTTATGTCTCAGCATAACAAACATGGATCAGCTCTGGCTATGTCTCTGCTCTGTGACTCACAGAAGAGAAGCATGCGATCCGTTGGTCAGCCAGTCCAGTCAGGTTCTGAGATTCATGTCAGAGACCCCAAGTAGGTCAGGGCACTGCTTCAGAAGCCATTTTGGATAGGGGGAAGAGTGCAGGAGAGACAGGCGAAAGTAGAAAGGAGAGACAGCCTAGGACAAGAGAGACAGGACTGGACAGGAAATGGGCAAGGACAGACAAGAGGGACAAGCCAGGACAAGGAAGGGGACAGCGGAAGGAGTCAGGCCATGTAGGAAAGATAAGCCAGGAGGGAAGAAATTGACAAAAACAGGTAGTAAAAACCCAAACCGGTCCATGCATCAATACCGATAAAATACAGTACACCGCCCAGCCCTAGTCCAAACCCTCTCATCCAGCTGCTGTAATCACACACAGGCTATACTTTCATCTCATGCCCAAGAGGAGAGTTATGTCTCAGCATAACAAACATGGATCAGCTCTGGCTATGTCTCTGCTCTGTGACTCACAGAAGAGAAGCATGCGATCCGTTGGTCAGCCAGTCCAGTCAGGTTCTGAGATTCAAGTCAGAGACCCCAAGTAGGTCAGGGCACTGCTTCAGAAGCCATTTTGGATAGGGGGAAGAGTGCAGGAGAGACAGGCGAAAGTAGAAAGGAGAGACAGCCTAGGACAAGAGAGACAGGACTGGACAGGACATGGGCAAGGACAGACAAGAGGGACAAGCCAGGACAAGGAAAGGGACAGCGGAAGGAGTCAGGCCATGGTTGAAAAGACAAGCCAGGACCAAAGAAATGGACAAAACATGTAGGTCAGGACAAAAGTGAAGAGACAGAAAGGAGAAAGTGAGGCAAAGAAGAAATCGTCAAGGAGAGGGACACAGGAAACAAGTGTAAAATCAAGTTAGAAACAAAAGGATGTTTAACAGTAGGAAGGATCAGTATGGCTCTGTAGACTGCTGACTAGATCAAACAGCCATTGCAGAAGAGAACCTCTCTCTACAATTTTTTTCTATTCTCATCAAAACCAGAATGTGGGGGGGATCTAGTTTCAGGCTTTTCTTTTACGCTTGCTACATTAGGTTTCCACTGAGGAAGAGTTCCTACACACACACACACACCACACACACACACACACACACACACTGATCTGAAACATCCAGAGAAACACTGATTAAACAGCCACAGTCTCTATGTGATCGAAACACACAGGCCGTTCATTCTCAAGACAAAAGAGAAGAAAAGAAATGCAGATTCAAGTCCCTCCTCGACTTTTGCTGCAGCCTATAATGAACCTAAGACCCTGGCAGAGGAGAGGAAATGAGTCCCATGTGGCTCAGTTGGTAGAGCATGGCCCTTGCAATGCTAGGGTTGTGGGTCAATTCCCATGGTGGCCCAGTACGAAAATGTATGCACTCACTACTGTAACTCGCTCTGGATAAGAGTGTATGCTAAATGACAAAAATATTAAATGAAATTCTAGTGAAAAAGAGGGATGTGGTAAATGTGCCCCTAGACAATGGCATGATTATATTAGTCATTAGCTTAAGTGCTAATAAAATAGCTTAGCTTGTAATAGGCTTATCGTGGTAAATGCAGAAGGAACGCTTCCTTTCCCATACGTTTTCACACATAACGTATAGTGCCAGCTGGAGATCTCTCTCAAGTGACTCAGACTGGGTGACTGGTTCCCTGGAGGTGAATAATACTGGCATTGCATGCTATCCTTTCATGGTCAGAATACACAGATGAGTTAGGGCCAGCCATGAGACTAACCTGGGTGGGCTAAATAAAGATTAGATAAAATAAATGCAAAACTAGATTTTTAATTTATGACCTGCGTATGGATTTTTCTTCATTTAAATTTGATGATGATGAAGCTTCTCCCTAACGAGTCTATCACAGTCCAGTGCAATCCAACTGCAACCAGGTGAAATGCAACAATGATCCAATAGCACAAACAGTGGCTGATGCATGACTGTCCTTTCCACGGGATGATGGTCATGATGATGAAGTAAGCAGCCAATTTGACAATTCCACACATTCAACAGAGTGAGTGTGCTACTCTAATTATTTGTTGTGTGTGTGTGTATGCGCGTGTGCTCGCGCGCGCGTGTAATTGTGCATACTGCATGGGCGCGTTCTTGCACTGTTATACCATAGCCTACTTTTGAAACGATATTAGCTCAACTGCAATGACAAAACCAATAACCATTGAAGTGATTTCCGATATTGCTGTCGCATAATTTTCATGTCAAAGCAGCAGACAGTGACACCACGGTCACCCTATAGTCTACCGCCGCAGCACTTTATCAATATGAACCAATATGACCAGGGAAAACGAGCCAGAGAAAGAGGAATTACCGCAGTAGATGATTAGGAGACTGGTCAACAGTATCACAGCCCAGAAAGTTGAAGACATCCTTGGCCAGTGGCTGGCATCCTTACGTTTAGTCAACCTTAACGCCGGAGCCATTGAACAGAGCGATATCCTCTCACAAAAATCAAAAGTAATTTCACCAGCCAGGTCTTCCTCTCACGAAGCGCCTCTCTGCACGTGTAATCCGTGGGAAAAACATGTTGAGAACGAACCTCTCATTGCAAAAGCTGTCTATGCAGCCGGTGTGCAAAAAAGGTTGCATCTTCTTGAGGTTCAAAGTTGATGAAAAAATCTGTCTTGACACGCTTGGGAATTCTCATGTGATAAAATTAAATGTTTAATGTTCCGTATTCCAAAAATAACCTACTTCTTGGTGATTTTGGTAGAAGTAATAGGCTAGTTCAGGAGAATCAGGAGAAAATCCTGAAATCGCAGTATGATCTCCAATATGCTTTAAAGGGGTGAAAGATGCAATCACGTGTACCGCAACGTCGTAAAGCTCCTCCAATTAAACTGTGGTAGATGATATGTGAATCGTTTAGGCTCCCAGGTAAAGACACACTGGAAATAGTTAATCAACAATGTCCTTTTAAATCTGATAAAGAATAATATATGGGATCTACCCTAGAAAGAAAGTCCTTGGAGATCACGAGTCACTATCGACTGTCCTCAAACCCAAACTAGCAGATGATCAAGATCACCATCAAGCGCACCGTTATTCTATACCGGCAGAATAGAACCGAGGAGGGAGAGAGAAATAACAAGAGAGAGAGAGAGAAGATAGTGAGCGCAGAATGCGTCGTAAATTCCCTCCAAATGATTTTGAGACCTGAATGTAAATTATATCACTGGAATAAAATAATAATACAAATAAATCTGACATCTGTACTCATAAAAAATAAATCATGTGATTATTGCTGTATGTACAGGACATACAGCAAGCAGCCCTCCCTAAACTCACATACTGGGATGCTCACAGGTGGCGTGTGTGTGTGTGTGTGTGTGTTGATTTTTTTGGGGGTATGAGCCCCTATGCATTAATGACCATGCATTAATGACCTGAGTCATTACATCTAATTAATTAATACCCCAAAATCGAAAAATTATAGTTTTTTAAAGTAGGCATTGTATTTCTACGATAAGGTAGTATGTGGGTCCATAGCGTCTTTGAATGTTTTATAGGCCTATCTCTTGGTTAGAATTTTGGCCTACAAACCATTCAATGACGCTATGGACTGGACCCACATACTGCCTTACCATAAAAATACAATCCCTATTAGAAAAATGGTTATATTTCTATGAGCCTTACTCTCTTACATACTTCAGTGATCTGAAAGACCCAGAGCTCAGAGTTATGCTTAGTTATAACAGTCAAGAGCTGAGTCTGAATACTATTTTCCACCACATCAATTCCCCCATCCCCCTCTCTCTTCTCACATCAGGACTTAAGCATTTTAAATTCTAAGCCTGTTTTAAATGGAAAGTAGTGCATGAATAGATGGTTGGAATGAGAGCCAGAGAGAGACAGAGCGAGAGAGAGAGAGGGGAAGGGAAAGAGAGCGGTTGGCACGGTGCCCACACTACACTGGCAGTGGGTCAGGTACAGCAGGCCTGGCCGCACCTTGGCACGAGGCACACTCACCCAGTGCCCGCTGCATTAATTCCAGCCAGGAGACAGGGCACAAGGTGTGGCCTACATCTGTTTTTCACTCCCTCACTTTTTTTTCACTGGTTTTTCCAAGCACCAAATGTACAGTCTGTTGATATGGGTAGAAATGACTAGGGATGAATAAACAGGGGTATGGTAGAAAAGATAAACCTTGTTGTGAATCAGCAGCTTAAGCTGCAACCATTGACCGATGGCATTCCCCTGTAATAGCTAAATCACAGCACATTTATTCTGAGTATTGGCAGGGAGAAGCTTGATCACATAAGCGGCCTCCATACAGAATTAGGCCTACATAGTTCATTCAAAAATCAGGTATTAGTCATTCAATTAGCATTTTGTCATTCTGAAAGTGGGACCAAAGCTCTTCTTGTAAAGTCTACTCTCTTCCTAAAAGTTTGTGTTTGAGTTTGAAAACACTATGTCTCCCTATTCCAATACACTAACTTTCCTGTCAAATATGCTCAGGTCACGACCTTCAGATATTACAGACTCCTTCCTGAAGTTTGGTTATTAGTTTTGAGTTGTGTCCTATGGTGCGAAGACAGGGTTCTGTCCCAGGGTTCTGTCCTTATCTGTTCTGTAAGAAACCCAGACCCAGGATGCGTCCCAAATGGATAGCTATTCCCTATATGGCCAAAAGTTTTGAGAATGACACTAATTGACAAAGTTTGCTGCTTCAGTGTCTTTAGATACTTTTGTCAGATATTACTATGGAATACTGAAGAGTCAATATTTTCAGTGTTGAGCCTTCTATTTCAAGACCTCTGCAATCCAACTTGGCATGCTGTCAATTAACTTCTGGGCCACATCCTGACTGATGGCAGCCCATTCTTGCATAATCAATGCGTGGAGTTTGTGGGTTTTTGTTTGTCCACCCGCCTCTTGAGGATTGACCACAAGTTCTCAATGGGATTAAGGTCTGGAGAGTTTCCTGGCCATGGACCCAAAATATCGATGTTTTGTTTCCCGAGCCACTTAGTTATCACTTTTGCCTGATGGCAAGGTGCTCCATCATGCTGGAAAAGGCATTGTTCGTCACAACTGTTCCTGGATGGTTGGGAGAAGTTGCTCTCGGAGGATGTGTTGGTACATTCTTTATTCATGGCTGTGTTCTTAGGCAAAATTGTGAGTGAGCCCACTCCCTTGGCTGAGAAGCAACCCAACACATGAATGGTCTCAGGATGCTTTACTGTTGGCATGACACAGGACTGATGGTAGCGCTGATGGTAGCGCTGATGGTAACCTTGTCTTCTCCGGACAAGCCTTTTTTCCGGATGCCCCAAACAATCGGAAAGGGGATTCATCAGAGAAAATGACTTTACCCCAGTCCTCAGCAGTCCAATCCCTGTACCTTTTGCAGAATATCAGTCTGTCCCTGATGTTTTTTTCTGGAGAGAAGTGGCTTCTTTGCTTCCCTTCTTGACACCAGGCCATCCTCCAAAAGTCTTCGCCTCACTGTGCGTGCAGATGCACTCACACCTGCCTGCTGCCATTCCTCAGCAAGCTCTGTATTGGTGGTGCCCCGATCCCGCAGCTGAATCAACTTTAGAAGATGGTCCTGGCGCTTGCTGGACTTTCTTGGGCGCCCTGAAGCCTTCTTCACAACAATTGAACCGCTCTCCTTGAAGTTCTTGATGATCCGATAAATGGTTGATTTAGGTGCAATTTTACTGGCAGCAATATCCTTGCCTGCGAAGCCCTTTTTGTGCAAAGCAATGATGACCGCACGTGTTTCCTTGCAGGTAACCGTGGATGACAGAGGAAGAACAATGATTCCAAGCACCACCCTCCTTTTGAAGCTTCCGGTCTGTTATTCGAACTCAATCAGCATGACAGAGTGATCTCCAGCCTTGTCCTCGTCAACACTCACACCTGTGTTAACGAAAGAATCACTGACATGCAGTGCTGAAATTCAGTGGAAATGTTTTTGGGGATTCAGTGAATCTGCATGGCAATTACCTTTGCAGTTAATTGCAATTCATCTGATCACTCTTCATGACATTCTGGAGTATATGCAAATTGCCATCATACAAGCTGAGGCAGCAAACTTTGTGAACATTTATATTTGTTTCATTCTCAAAACTTTTGGCCACGACTGTAGTACACTCCTTTGACCAGGGCCCATATTAGATGCAAAATGAAGGGAATAGGGTGTCATTTGGGATGCAATCCCAGCCCTTTCCTGTAGTGCTTCTGTTCTGGTAATACACCACTTAGTAGGGAGCCTCTCCTGATGCCACCTCACACAGCCGTCTGTGATAGTGTGCATCCCAAATGGAACCCAGAGCCTGGTCCAAATTAGCGCACTATTTAGGCAGAAGAGTGCCATTGGGCACGCAGACACAGACTGACCTGACCTTCTCTCTCTGCTATCCCTTTGATCTGGCTAGACGTGATGACTTCCTCTTTATTGGGTCTAGTTGGATGGTGAAGTGGCTTTGAACTCAGCGTGTCGCCCACTGAGCTACCCATGCCCACTGAGGACACTTCCTGATGGGAGAGATTTAAACCTACTAAACAGCAGGTGGTGAGCCATGGTTGAAACAGAAACAGGCCAGTAGAGAGGAGATGTATTACAGCTACAGTAATATTGGTGTATGGTGAAGTTGTACCTAGTCGCTGACCTTGGGTCAGTTTAGCATTTACCCCACTAATGGTAAAGGCTAGGATTGGGGGTGGGGAAAAAGATCCTAACTCTGTACCTAAACCTCACCCTGGAACACACTACATTGTTCAAATAGGTTCTCACTAATCCACTTTGATTCTAAAGTCTCCTAAGGTCCATGAGAAATACAATCTGTCCATGCATAATAGATTAATCAGGTAGAATTTGTTCTCTACTGCTCTACTGCACTTGGAGATTTCAGAAAAAATAAATATTTTGTATTGACCTCAATCCTATAGAAAATTTGTGGGCAGAACTGAAAAAGTGTGTGCAATCAAGGAGGCCTACAAACCTATTCAGCAGGATAGACCCGCTTGTCTCTGGTGCTGTAATTACAGTCTGCTACAGAGGGCCTCTCTCAAAATAAGCCTCCAAACACATTCATTATCATGTTCGAGAAAATCAAGTGGGTTGTTTCTAGCTGAATGTTCTAGTTCAAAACACAATAGTTATACATGGGTAGACTTGAATGTCTTTTACTTTTTATTCAATTCACTCCTTTATTCATGGTAACATAGGCCTACTCTGCATCCCAAATGGTACTATATTCCTTATAGTATTCCCTATGGGCCCTGGTCAAAAGTGGTGCACTACATAAGGAATAGGGTGCCATTTGAGATGCAAACATGAACATCCTCCTGTGGGTCATATACAATATTAGCAGCCGGAACATACAGCAACAACATAATTAAACAGTGTTATTACACATGTTCCAATGCTTCCAATGCTGAAATCTTCTATGAATATTTGCCTGATAATCTAGACATGTGGGATAAAGAGGTCAGGTCCTCCTGATGACCAAAGTACTTCTGTACATCCTGTTCTCTCAGTGATCATCTTCAAGAGGGATGATGATGTGCAGAAATAGAGCACCAAATCTAGCTATGCAGACAATGGATCCTCAAGGGAATGTAATAACAGTGATTATACAATGGCATTTGAGACATTTTGATGGTGCGATTATACGCCCAGTGATAATTTGCACTTGGAGAGCAAAATTTGGGACATTAAATTACCCTATTAGAGAGGTCACTGCAGATACTGTGTCCTTACACAGAGTTAAAATGGAAGGAACTCAGTGACCTGGAAATTATTTAGTAAAACCAGATTAACCTCACTACACAAATTATCCAGTGTTAAATTAACACTGAGAGTGTTACATTTACTATTGTTCGAGTGTCTATATGGGTCCACACTTTTCAGTGTTAAATTAACACACTGCTTCTTATTTCCATATTTCCCAGGTTGCCTTGCATTTCGAGTGAATTGTAGAGTTACCACCCATGACTGTATTTGTTAGTGACAGAGACATGGTTGTTGCCTTCACCTAGTGAGATCTTAAGCTAATATTTTATCATAAATGTTACATTCTTTAAGGCAATGCAATAAATACAGTTGAAGTTGGAAGTTTACATACACTTAGGTTGGAGTCATTAAAACTCATGTTTCAACCACTCCACAAATTTCTTGTTAACAAACTATAGTTTTGGCAAGTCGGTTAGGACATCTACTTTGTGCATGACACAAGTAATCTTTCCAAAAATTGTTTACAGACAGATTATTTCACTTATAATATATATATTTCATGTATAATAAGGGGCACAATTCCAGTGGGTCAGAAGTTAACATGCACTAAGTTGACTGTGTCTTTAAACAGCTTGGAAAATTCCAGAAAATGATATCATGGCTTTAGAAGCTTCTGATAGGCTAATTGACATTTGAGTCAATTAGAGGTGTACTTGTGGCTGTATTTCAAGGCCTACCTTCAAACTCAGTGCCTCTTTGCTTGACATCATGGGAAAATCAAAAGGAATCAGCCAAGACCTCATAAAATTTTTTTAGACCTCAACAAGTCTGGTTCATCCTTGGGAGCAATTTCAAAACGCCTGAAGGTACCACGTTCTGTCTCCTAGAGATGAATGTACTTTGGCGCAAAAAGTTCAAATCAATCCCAGGTCAACCGCAAAGGACCTTGTGAAGATGCTGGAGGAAACAGGTACAAAAGTATCTATATCCACAGTAAAACAAATCCTATTACGACATAACCTGAAAGTCTGCTCAGCAAGGAAGAAGCTACTGCTCCAAAACTGTCATAAAAAAGCCAGACTACGGTTTGCAACTGAACATGGGGACAAAGATTGTACTTTTTGGAGAAATGTCCTCTGGTCTGATGAAACAAAAATAGAACTGTGTGGCCATAATGACCATCGTTATGTTTGGAGGAAAAAGGGGGAGGCTTGCAAGCCGCAGAACACCCTCCCAACCGTGAAGCACGGGGGTGGCAGCATCACGTTGTGGGGGAGCTTTGCTGCAGGAGGGGCTGGTGCACTTCACAAAATAGATGGCATCATGAAAAAGGAAATTTATCCAGATATATTGAAGCAATATCTCAAGACATCAGTAAGGAAGTTAAAGCTTGGTTGCAAATGGGTCTTCCGAATGGACAATGACCTCAAGCATACTTCCAAAGTTGTGGCAAAATGGCTTAAGGACAACAAAGTCAAGGTATTGAAGTGGCCATCTCAAAGCCCTGACCTCAATCCTATAGAAAATTTGTGGGCAGAACTGAAAAAGTGTGTGCAATCAAGGAGGCCTACAAACCTGACTCAGTTACACCAGCTCTGTCAGGAGGAATGGGCCAAAATTCACCCAAATTATTGAGGGATGCTTATGGAATGCTACCCGATACGTTTGACCCAAGTTAAGCAATTTAAAGGCAATGCTACCAAATACTAATGGAGTGTATGTAATCTTCTGACCCACTGGGAATGTGATGAAAACAAGAAAAGCTGAAATAAATCATTCTCTCTGCTATTATTCTGACATTTCACATTCTTAAAATAAAGTGGTGATCCTAACTGTCCTAAGACAGGAAATTTTTACTCTGATTAAATGTCAGGAATTGTGAAAAACTGAGCTTAAATGTATTTGGCTAAGGTGTATGTAATCTTCCGACTTCAACTGTAAAGTCGTGGCCAAAAGTTTTGAGAATGACACAAATATTAATATCCACAAAGTTTGCTGCTTCAGTGTCTTTAGATATTTTTGTCAGATGTTACTATGGAATACTGAAGTATAATTACAAGCATTTCATAAGTGTCAAAAGCTTTTATTGACAATTACATGAAGTTGATGCAAAGAGTCAATATTTGCAGTGTTGGCCCTTCTTTTTCAAGACCTCTGCAATCCACACTGGCATGCTGTCAATTAACTTCTGGGCCAGATCCTGACTGATGGCAGCCCATTCTTGCAAAGTCAAAGCTTGGAGTTTGTCAGAATTTGTGGGGTTTTGTTTGTCCACCCGCCTCTTGAGGTTTGACCACAAGTTCTCAATGGGATTAAGGTCTGGGGAGTTTCCTGGCCATGGACCCAAAATATCGATGTTTTGTTCTCCGAGCCACTTAGTTATCACTTTTGCCTCATGGCAAGGTGCTCCATCATGCTGGAAAAGCCATTGTTCGTCACCAAACTGTTCCTGGATGGTTGGGAGAAGTTGCTCTCGGAGGATGTGTTGGTACCATTCTTTATTCATGGCTGTGTATTTAGGCAATATTTGTGAGTGAGCCCACTCCCTTGGCTGAGAAGCAACCCCACACATGAATGGTCTCAGGATGCTTTACTGTTGGCATGACACAGGACTGATGGTAGAGCTCACCTTGTCTTCTCCGGACAAGCTTTTTTCCGGATGCCCCAAACAATCGAAAAGGGGATTCATCAGAGAAAATGACTTTACCCCATCCCTCAGCAGTCCAATCCCTGTACCCTTTTCAGAATATCAGTCTGTCCCTGATGTTTTTCCTGGAGAGAAGTGGCTTCTTTGCTGCCCTTCTTGACACCAGGCCATCCTCCAAAAGTCTTCGCCTCACTGTGCGTGCAGATGCACTCACACCTGCCTGCTGACATTCCCGAGCAAGCTCTGTACTGGTGGTGCAGCTGAATCAACTTTAGGAGACGGTCCTGGCGCTTGCTGGACATTCTTGGGCGCCCTGAAGCCTTCTTCACAACAATTGAACCGCTCTCCTTGTAGTTCTTGATGATCCAATAAATGGTTGATTTAGGTGCAATCTTACAGGCAGCAATATCCTTGCCTGACCGCACGTGTTTCCTTGCAGGTAACCACGGTTGACAGAGGAAGAACAATGATTCCAAGCGACACCCTCCTTTTGAAGCTTCCGGTCTGTTATTCAAACTCAATCAGCATGACAGAGTGATCTCCAGCCTTGTCCTAGTCAACACTCACACCTGTGTTAACGAGAGAATCACTGACATGATGTCAGCTGGTCCTTTTGTGGCAGGGCTGAAATGCAGTGGAAATGTTTTTGGGGGATTTAGTTCATTTGCATGGCAAAGAGGGACTTTGAAATTAATTGCAATTCATCTGATCACTCTTTATGACATTCTGGAGTATATGCAAATTGCCATCATACAAGCTGAGGCAGCAGACTTTGTGAAAATGTATATTTATGTCATTCTCAACTTTTGGCCACGACTGTACATACACCTTTACTGACTGACATTTTGTAAGCTATGTATCTCTTTTCTCCAACATACTTTCTGCAGTCATCAAAGGCCTATTGAATACGCCTCTGTGACAGTGAGGATACCCTGCACATGACATCATGGAGTGTCGGAGTTGGCTGGCTTTGCTCAAATAACACAGAATGACAGTTCCCTTTAACACCAAAGCAATGCTTTGGTGAGAGAGATTGAGAGAGAAATAGGCTAGTGCTTCTTGTTATTCCGAGGACTGTAAAGGCATAATTCACAGCACCTAATTTGGACTCTGCTTATTTGAAAACAATAGGCGCCCTTGCCTTGCTCAAAAACTTGTGTCTCTGTGTTTGTTTGTTTGTGGGGCTTGGCTGAGTCTCAGAATCCTTCGTTTGCTAATTTCTTTTTCTTTCTCACTCTTTCTTTACTTTCTACTTGTTTCTCTCCCAAAGTCCTTAGCTGCTCATATATTTCTGTCTCTCTCTCTTTACTCCCTTTATTATTTTCCACACAATCTTAAGCGGCGGTAGCGGTTGTCAGCAGCAGCAGGCTGCGACTGTGTTTCAGGTATTTGCACAGATTGTTCTCTGGATGGTAATTGAACGAGGGGACTCTCAGAAATCATGGTGGAAATCTTTTCTGGGCGTTTTGTTGTGAGTATCGCTCAACCCATCGACCCTGAGAACCTGAAGTAGCGTGCCACTGGTCTGCCAAAGTGTACCAGAGCCATGGTTTTGGTAGACCAACAGTTTTGGTAGACTACTGGCTACCATGCTGCTTTTTGGGTACAAAATATCGTTGTGGATGAATGTTCAGGTCCCGGGCTTGAGCTCCAGCAGATCACCCACCAAGTAAACCAAAGCTGGTAGAGCCCCACCAGACAAACCAACCCTCTGTCTTCATGTCCTAGCAGAGCCATGATCGGATCCCCCCTGCCCTTCTAGATCTCCAGGATCCCCAGTCCAGCCTTCCTCTTCATATCTTAGAGTTGAGGCCTGATCCTGTCTGATCTACCCACAGCCCAGCCGTGTATCTGTCATAGAGAGCTGAGACTCACAGCCCAGAACCCAGCCTTCTGACTGTAGAAGACTGGATCAGCATGAAGGACAGACATTTGTATTCTCAGAAAAACACAAATTGACAGGCCTGGTCCTCAGGGTTGGCTTTATAGAATTCTGTCTGCTGCTCTTCTCCCCTCTGTGCTGAGCCATGCTCAGTCATGCGAGACCAAACTCTGGAAGCAGAATGAATACAAGAATCCCTTAAAGAGATTCAGGAATATGCACATCTCAAATGGAACCCTATTTCCCAAATGGCACCCTATGGGCCCTGGTCCAAAGTATTGCACTTTACAGGGAATAGGGTGTTATTTGGGATGCATGCATGGTCTGTCTGTGGTATAAGTTTCCTGGAAAAGAGAAAATAAACTCCAGGGCTCTTCCATGGGGGAATGCTGTGTCATTATACATCTGTGTGTATTATCTGTGATAGCCAAGAGAGAGCGGGATATAAATTCTTAATCTCTCCATGCTGTTTGCGGTAACATATCTCAGCCGCTGCTCGCCTGGTGCCAGCCCGTTGGCTGCTGATTCCAACAAATAGATTTTCACTGCTCGCCTCAAACTGCATGACCTGGTGTGCTTGGAGGTGACAATGCTCCCATTCCAATGAAATATGGTGTGTGTATGTATGTATGTGTGTTTGGTATTTTATTAGGATCCCATTAGCTGTTGCAAAAGCAGCAGCTTCTCTTCCTGGGACCTATATACACTACATGACCAAAAGTACAGTGGGGCAAAAAAGTATTTAGTCAGCCACCAATTGTGCAAGTTCTCCAACTTAAAAAGATGAGAGAGGCCTGTAATTTTCATCATAGGTACACTTCAACTATGACAGACGAAATGAGAAAAAGAAATCCAGAAAATCACATTGTAGGATTTTTAATTTATTTATTTGCAAATTATGGTGGAAAATAAGTATTTGGTCAATAACAAAAGTTTATCTCAATACTTTGTTATATACCCTTTGTTGGCAATGACAGAGGTCAACCGTTTTCTGTAAGTCTTCACACACTGTTGCTGGTATTTTGGCCCATTCCTCCATGCAGATCTCCTCTAGAGCAGTGATGTTTTGGGGCTGTCGCTGGGCAACACGGACTTTCAACTCCCTCCAAAGATTTTCTATGGGGTTGAGATCTGGAGACTGGCTAGTCCACTCCAGGACCTTGAAATGCTTCTTACGAAGCCACTCCTTCGTTGCCCGGGCGGTGTGTTTGGGATCATTGTCATGCTGAAAGACCCAGCCACGTTTCATCTTCAATGCCCTTGCTGATGGAAGGAGGTTTTCACTCAAAATCTCACGATACATGGCCCCATTCATTCTTTCCTTTACACGGATCAGTCGTCCTGGTCCCTTTGCAGAAAAACAGCCCCAAAGCATGATGTTTCCACCCCATGCTTCACAGTAGGTATGGTGTTCTTTGGATGCAACTCAGCATTCTTTGTCCTCCAAACACGACGAGTTGAGTTTTTACCAAAAAGTTCTATTTTGGTTTCATCTGACCATATGACATTCTCCCAATCCTCATCTGGATCATCCAAATGCTCTCAAGCAAACTTCAGACGGGCCTGAACATGTACTGGCTTAAGCAGGGGGACACGTCTGGCACTGCAGGATTTGAGTCCCTGGCGGCGTAGTGTGTTACTGATGGTAGGCTTTGTTACTTTGGTCCCAGCTCTCTGCAGGTCATTCACTAGGTCCCCTGTGTGGTTCTGGGATTTTTGCTCACCGTTCTTGTGATCATTTTGACCCCACGGGGTGAGATCTTGCGTGGAGCCCCAGATCGAGGAAGATTATCAGTGGTCTTGTATGTCTTCCATTTCCTAATAATTGCTCCCACAGTTGATTTCTTCAAACCAAGCTGCTTACCTATTGCAGATTCAGTCTTCCCAACCTGGTGCAGGTCTACAATTTTGTTTCTGGTGTCCTTTGACAGCTCTTTGGTCTTGGCCATAGTGGAGTTTGGAGTGTGACTGTTTGAGATTGTGGACAGGTGTCTTTTATACTGATAACAAGTTAAAACAGGTGCCATTAATACAGGTAACGAGTGGAGGACAGAGGAGCCTCTTAAAGAAGAAGTTACAGGTCTGTGAGAGCCAGAAATCTTGCTTGTTTGTATGTGACCAAATACTTATTTTCCACCATAATTTGCAAATAAATTCATAAAAAATCCTACAATGTGATTTTCTTGATTTTTTTTCCTCATTTTGTCTGTCATAGTTGAAGTGTACCTATGATGAAAATTACAGGCCTCTCTCATCTTTTTAAGTGAGAGAACTTGCACAATTGGTGGCTGACTAAATACCTTTTTGCCCCACTGTATGTAGACACTTGCGCACTGAACATCTCATTCCAAAATCATGGGCATTAATAGTTATTCCCTCCTTTGCTGAAATACCAGCTTACACTCTTCTGGGAAGGCTTTTCACTAATGTTGGAGCATTGCTGCGGGTCTTGCTTCCAATCAGCCACAAGAGTATTAGTGAGGTTGGGTACTGATGTTAGGAGATTAGGGCTGGCTCATAGTCGGCGTTCCAATTCATCCCAAAGGTGTTCGATGGGGTTGAGGTCAGGGCTGTGTGCAGGCCAGTCAAGTTATTACACACCGATCTCGACAAACCATTTCTGTATGGACCTTATTGTCACGACTTCCGCCGAAGTCGGTCCCTCTCCTTGTTTGGGCGGCGTTCGGCGGTCGACGTCACCGGTTTTCTAGCCATTGCCGATCCATTTTTCATTTTCCATTGGTTTTGTCCTTGTTTCAATCCCACAATTACTTGTTCATTATTTAACCCTCTGTTCCCCCATGTTTGTTTGTGAGTGATTGTTTATTGTATTGCGACCCGTTATTGTGGGCTTGGCAATATTTGACGTGTATTTGTTATTATATTTGAGTAAATTGCTATTATTACTCATATCTGCTGTCCTGTGCCTGACTCCTCTACACCAGCTACACACAGTCGCATCACACGTATTTTGTGCACGGGGACATTGCCATGCTGAAACAGGAAAGGGCTTTCCCCAAACTGTTGCCACAAAGTTGGAAGCACAGAATCGTCTAAAAGGTCATTGTAGGCTGTGGTGTTAAGATTTCCCTTCACTGGAAATGAGGGGCCTAGCCCGAACCATGAAAAACAGCCCCAGACGGTTATTCCTCTTCCACCAAACTTTACAGTTGGCACTATGCATTTGGGCAGGTAGCGTTCTCTTGGCTTCTGCCAAACCCGTCGTCCATCAGACTGCCAGATGGTGAAGCGTGATTCATTAATCCAGAGAACGCTTTTCCACTGCTTCAGAGTCCAATGGCGGAAACCTTTACACCACTCCAACCGACGCTTGGCATTGCGCATGGTGATCTTAGGCTTGTGTGCAGCTGCTCGGCCATGGAAACCCATGTCATGAAGCTCCCTAAAGAACATTGGCAGTTTGGAACTCGGTAGTGAGTGTTCCAACTAAGGACAGACTATTTCTACGCACTACGCACTTAAGCACACTGCGGTCTCGTTCTGTGAGCTTGTGTGGCCTACCACTTCGCGGCTGAGTCATTCTTGCTCCTAGACGTTTCCGTTACACAATAACATCACTAACAGTTGACCGGGGAAGCTCTAGCAGGGCAGAAATATGATAAACTGACTTGTTGGAAAAGTGGCATCCTATGATTGGGCCACTTTGAAAGTCACTGAGCTCTTCAGTAAGGCCATTCTACTGCCAATGTTTGTCTATGGAGATTGCATGGCTGTGTGCTCGATAGCCGAATGGCTGAATCCACTAATTTGAAGGGGTGTCCACATACTTTTGTATATATAGAGTAGCAATAATTAGTGAACACTGACTGTTGCTTGCAGATTTGATCTTACGATGCATATTTAAAGATTTTCTATGTATTGGATTTGATCTCAGGGTTTCAGGTATCCGTTGTGGAGATTACTTTTTCTCCTTTATGCTTCATTACTCATTTCCACTGACATGATGAAACAATGATGATTTACAAGTCTTCATATAATCTGACAGTTTTGATTAGAAAGACTACCCTGCCTGTGTCATGCACAAGGTATCAACTAAAGCAGATAGATTCTACTCATTCTCCTTACATACAATCACCAACACGTGGAATAGCTTCAAACAATATCACATTTACACACAAGTCTTCATATTCTGACAGTTATGATTACACTAACCTACCTGGATCATACACACGCTATCAACAGCAGATACCTGCTAGCTATTATATTTCCCTTACATAAATGCAGTGTTACACTGTCAAACAACAACCTAGCTACTTGCCAAAATACCTCAGCTGAGGCCTTCTCCTCTGCTGCCTGTCTATGAGCTACTCTGAAGCAGGGGCTGTGTGTTGGTTTGTTTCCGCTACAAAGCAATAACACATTATTTATGTGCAACTGCAGAGCTCTACTCACTCTGTAACTCAAGCTGTCATACTGTCCAGTTGTCATTCAGTCAGTCAGTGTAGAAGTTGGCAACTAGTCGGTGCCGACCTTTATTAGTTTAGAGAGCAGATGCACTTGAGATAATTAATAAATATCAAATAAAGAGGATAATCTTCAGTCATTAATGATATATCCTGTCTGCATCTCTATAATGTATGTGTATTAAACGGATGTGTGTGTGACTGATAATCAAAGAGAGCACACTGTCAATAAGCGGAGCAAAGATAAACTGTTTGTCGTCATCACACACATAGTACAGTATGCCATCTTGAATTACTAGATTAACATTTTGCTGATAACTCTCCCGGCTTGTCTCTTAATGGTATATTATGGTCAGTTAGATAGTAGATTATTTATCAAGCAGTCAGGACGGCAACTGTTGATATACGTTTTATCCACTTTCAAAAACATCCCTTTAATTGGCTTTTCATTCATGTTCAATGATTCAAGTAAATTAAACCTAATTGGAGTAATACTCTACACAATTTCTTAGTTAGAAATCACCAGTCAGGCTTACGTGAATATACTATAATATACAGTGTCACATATGTTGACATTTTCAATATGTTTCACATATTTTTACTGCTATACAAAAAAACAACTAGTGTCAACCAAGGGCAGGTTAGTGTGGAGGGAGTGACAGGTGTGCTGTTTGCCGTCACCAGTAGAAGTCTCCAGGTGTTTCTCTATCCTAACCTTCCTGACTGTAGGTGGACAGGTGACAGAAGGACTCTGCTCCACGCTCACCTACTTGCACATCTGTGTGGCATTGTTGCTGTGGTGTGTGTGTGTGTGTGAGTGCATGCATGCTTGCCCACATCTGTATTCCTGTCTCTATCTGCTGTGTGTGGTAGACCAGTCAAGCTGAGGTGTCCGGGGAGGATGGGGACCATCGCCATGCTAGAGAGAGAGCTGATAGTCATGGACAGTGACAGGTTGGTGAGGGCCTGCTGCTGGTGGTGGTAGAAGATATACAGTGCTTCCCAGACAAGACAGATTCAAGGATTCAATCATGGGTGTCTTCACAGTCCCATACCCTGTTGATTCTTCTCAGCCTGTGTCTCAAATGGCACCCACAGGGCTCTGGTCAAAAGTAGCGCACAATGTAGTGAATAGGGTGCAATTTGGAACACACCCACCCAGTGATTCTTAATGGCTGGTTCCCGTCTCCACATAGCTGTGCATCTTTGACTAAGACCTTGCTGTTGTCTGTTACTGATATACTGGTATGTGACTGTTAGTGAAGGATCATTCCATTACCCAGACTCCCCAGCGCTCAGCTATAATACCATGTCTTAAGTGGAAGTGGACAATCACCCTGCAGCGTGGTGGATGGGGGCTGTGTTGGGTTGTCATTTAACTGCCTGCCTAATGGTTGGCTGCTTTCTCTCTCTCTCTCTGTGTGTGCGTGCCTGCGTGCTTGCGTGTGTGGGGACAATATGTTTTTTCAGTTTTGTGGGCAAGATGTGCTTGTCCGGTCTGACCAAGATGTTCTTAATCATGCAAGTAATCATCACTCACATCATGCCTGTCTAGAAACATTCATTCTTCAATATTAATTTCCTGTAAACATCCACTTTACTCTACCTATGCATGTCACTACACAGACATAATCTTACCTCAATTACACAAGAATAATGTCTCTATACAATGAATGACTCCTACGCACCTGGAACAGACACTATTCAGTAGTAAGGACCTTAAAAGAGCACAGACAGCCTTTTATCATTTATACAATGAACCAGTCATACATGTACTTTATAGCATGAGTCATAGGCATAGTCCTAACCTCACTGGGGATCATCCATAGACATACAGGCAGAGCTAGAGGCCCCAGGCTTCCGTGTTTCATTCACCATTCAACACTATAGTAGAATCCCTACCTCTGTCATTAATTTATGCACACAGACACACACACAAATTGGCAGTATTTATGTTACATGTATTTGAAATATGCATTTCAATTACTTCTGAGTAATTTGTTATTTGAATTACATTGGGCTGAACCACACTCCAGTGTATTTTGTAATAAGATACTTTCGAGAGCTGTAATTTGTATTTTCAAAATACAAAATACTTTTCTATACTATTTTTTATAGCAGTTCACATTTTGTGGCTCCCTTTCACCCTGCATTGGAATCAGCAGTCTATTGGCACTATGGTGTGATGAGAGCATCTGCTAAATGAACTAAATATAAATGTAAATATAAAAATTAACAATTGAAAAGCATGCTGAGTATTATTCTAATGAGCTCCAGAGTGACTTACAGTCAGTGGATTCAACTAAGATAGATAAACAACAACATAGTATAACACAGGGATGCTGGCCCATGTTGACTCCCATGCTTCCCACATTTGTGTCAAGTTGGCTGGATGTCCTTTGGGTGGTGGACCAATCTTGATACACATTGGAAACTGTTGAGTGTGAAAAACCCAGCAGCATTAAAGTTTTTGACACACTCAAACCAGTGTGCCTGGCACCTACCACCATACCCTGTTCAAGGGCACTTAATTATTTTGTCTTGCCCGTTCATCCTCTAAATGGCACACATCTCAATTGTCTCTAGGCTTAAAAATTATTATTTAACCTGTCTTCTCCCCTTCATCTACACTGATTGAAGTGGATTTAACGAGTGACATCAATAAGGGATCATAGGTTTCACCTGGATTCACCTGGTCAGTCTATGTCATGGAAAAGCAGGTGTTTTCCCATCCACACACACACACACACACACACACACACACACACACACACACACACACACACACACACACACTAAACCTTCACCTTTGTGAGCCCTCTGAGCGGGTTAGAGAGACATGGCCAAATCCTGCGGAGCGGGAGGCTGAATATATTAAATTAGAGCGGGTTTAATATAGGCAGACGAGGCAATGAGGAATCAGTCACACAGTCGCTGGTCCTGTAGACAAAATGGAGACTCATGACCAAACGATCAATCCCGTTGGCCCTCCAACTACAATTAAAGTCTACAGAGAATAGGTAGGACACAGGACAGGTCAGGATAAAGCTAAGGGCTATAGTCTGCCATAACGCAGCAATCAAATTATTTTTATTCTATAGTATCTACCCCCAAATGCATAGGCTACAGTGTAATTAAGGCCCCTTTGTTTTGCCCGACTCATGCAAGCTGTCAAGGAAAAATTCTGTCCCCTAGCAGTTTTAACTTGACAGGTCACGTAAACCTCAGGGCCCTAAAAGTTAATGATGCAGGCAGTCTGATAGTCTGACGATTGGATTACTTGGCGGAGAGAGAGCAGTACACATGAATGAGAGACTGCATGGCGCTGGGAAAATGTCACTGTGTGTCTGCTCTTGCCCTTTTACTGGGGTCTGGCTATGTGTGCTAAATCACACCTGGGTCTGTACCAGCTATAGAGGTGTGTGTTTGTTTGTGTGCGCGTGTGTGGGGGCCGAGGCATCTATTTTCCTCTGCTTTACTGTACAGGTGCAGTACAGATAGCACAGGGTTCACCTTTCCTTCTGGGTTTAGCCTTCCCCCAGAATCCAGAGAGAGAGAGAGAGAGAGAGAGAGAGAGAGAGAGAGACAGAGAGAGACAGAGAGAGAGTGTGTGAGGGGGAGAGAGAGACAGAGAGAGAGCAGACAACCTTAAATGATCTGAGCCCGAAGGCAGAGCTCCATAATGAAAGCATTAAGGTAACTCTTATTTTTCAGACAACATTAACAGATAGTGGAATTATCTAAGAGAACTGTACCTGAGCCTCTCTCGATCTCTCAATACTATTTTAATTCAATAGTTGTTCTATATCCTCCTGGCATCATTTCTTATTCCCCTTCAACCTGTAATAAAGAAGGTAGGAACAGACTGAGCCTACCGGCTGTCTCAGTTGATTGGAAAGGGGGTGTTTTCCCCTTTATTTTTATTCTGAACTCTATTCTCCTTTATGGGCTTCTGAGGTACAGTAGCAGAGGTAGACCATGTGACGTGAGCACATATGCTGAGTCGTGTCCTAAGTGTCCTGACTCGAGGCCGACAAACACTCAATGAGAAAATCCATTCACCTTGTAGCACCTGCCACAGGCATACAATACCAAGTTACTATAGCATGTTCTCCCCATTTATTTTCCTTTACTGAAATATACTATTCTTTATGGGCTGATGAGGGCATTATGCTAAATCGTGTCCTAGATGTTGAGTAGTAAGGCTTCTCACTCATTTTGATCGGCCCTTCACCTTGCAGGACAAGGTGATACTGTTGCAACCTCGGTCAACATTTTTCCGGAAAGCCCAATTTCCCTTTCAAACCGATCTCACTCTGTTTTTAATGCACACATTTTGTTTTTACATTTTTCTTTCTGATCAGTATTCTTTCGGGTATGTTGTGGTGAACTGTCATTACAATTGCTTCATGGGAACATGGTCAAATTAAGTTTGTAGTGTGGCTACCACTGGATATCTCTGAATGCACTGTCCATGCAGTCAAAGCTGCTAACTACTTTGGAGCTTAAAGTGCTCTCAAAACGTTTGCTGATGTCGACAGCAGATGGTCGTTATATTCCTAATATAGCCAACATAGCTATGATACGTTGGAGAATGTTACGATCGTCATTACAATAAATGGACCAAGGCGCAGCATGCCACATTTTAATAGAAGTGAAACATACAAAGAACTAACTGATCGTACAAATACGTAGCGCTCACAGGCACTAGCACAAAACAATATCCCACAAACACAGGTGGGAAAATAACTATCTAAGTATAATCCCCAATTAGAGGCAACGAATAACAGCTGCCTCTAATTGGGAACCATACACAAAACCAACATAGAAATAAACAACTAGAAACCCCACTAGTCACGTCCTGACCTAAAACACCATAGAGAACCCCGAGGGCTCCCCCCCCCGCCAAAGGTGCGGACTCCGGCCGCAAAACCTGAACTTGGGGAGGGTTCGGGTGGGCAACTAGCGTCGGTGGCGGGACCCAGCGCAGAGGAAGGCTCCGGCCTTGGAGTAGGACTGGACGCCATGCCTGGACTGGGCACCGGTGCCGAGGAAAGCTCCGGCCTTATAGCGGGCTGGACGCCGTGCCTGGACTGGCGCACTGGAGGCCTGGTGCGTGGAGCTGGCACAGGTTGCACCGGACTGGTGACACGCTCTTCAGGACGAGTGCGGGGAGCCGGAACAGGACGTACCGGGCTGGGAAGGCGCACTAGAGGCCTGTTGCGTGGAACCGGCACAGGTTGCACCGGACTGGTAACACGCTCCTCTAAACGCCTGCGCTGCAGCATACTCCTAGCCAACACCTGTCTCCGATATCCCTCATTAAACTCCTCAAAAACAAATCTTGGGGTTGCCCCTGGTCTGGGTGTGGCCACGGCCCCCGGCGTCATCGCTGTCCCTCATTATTCCTCGGCGACTCCCGCCAAGGAAGGGTCTCGCATCCTCACAGTATTTCCTCCCAAGTCCAACTCTCCTTAACCCTTGGCGCATGCTGCTTGGTCCTGGACTGGTGGGATATTCTGTTACGATCGTCATTACAATGAATGGACCAAGGCACAGCGTGCGTAGAGTTCCACATTTTAATAGAAGTGAAACATACAAAAAACAACAAAGAACTAACTGATCGTACAAATACGTAGCGCTCACAGGCACTAGCACAAAACAATATCCCACCAACACAGGTGGGAAAAGGACTATCTAAGTATGATCCACAATTAGAGGCAACGAATAACAGCTGCCTCTAATTGGGAACCATACACAAAACCAACATAGAAATAAATAACTAGAAACCCCCCTAGTCACGTCCTGACCTATAACACCATAGAGAACCCAGAGGGCTCTCTATGGCCAGGACGTGACAGAGAAAACAAGTTATATTTAACTATGGCTAGCTAGCTAACTGGCTTTAGCAACATTTTCAATGAGAGCTAGCTAACCAGCTAGCTATCCAACAAGGCAACAGCAGTATATCTGGTGCAACAACAGTATAATATTGGTATCGAACACTTCCACAGGCTCTGTATTTCATGTAACATAGTTGCAAGTACCCCTGGTGCACTGTTCAATTATTTAGTCATTTAACACTAGAACCACCAATATGTCAATCTAACCATTTTTTACTTAGTAATTTCAATAACTTAATTTAAATAAAAACCTTGAACCCACCTGTCCCTGACTTTTCCTAAATATGGATATTTGACACTCTACAAGAACTGTGAGATAAATATCATAAAAGACAAAAACATTCTGACCAGATCATCCTCAAGCGCCATGATCTATGAATATTTAACAGTAGAATAGTTGAGGCTCAACAGATGTCAGTCTAATAAATCCATTTAACTACAAAAGCCTTGCCTGTTGGACCCCGTTTGTGCCATCTTCATTTGGTTGTGTTTATGAAGGTCTTAGGTAAAATCAGAATACAAAATATAAATATTTGAAAGAACATAATAACATGTTTATTTGTTTGTTTAGGCTGGTTAAAGGCTTGTATAAGTACGGTACCTGTTGTATTCGGCGCATGTGACAAATCAAATTAGATTTTTTTTTTTATTTGATATCACACATCACTACTTCACAGGAGAGGGATTTTAACGTAATTCTGGAACATGTGAACTTTCATGTGCCCTAATAACAAACGTGTATGCCATCTGTAAATACGAATACAATTGATAACAAGCCTATTTGGATTAGCCATGGAAAAAGACAGGAACCTTTCCACTAGCCATGATTGGCTGAGATAATGGATGGGCTGGACATGCCAAGAGATGAGTTCGGATTGGTCTTCCAATGTAGCACGCTTCTGTCTATAACATGAGCTGCTTAGTACAGTATGTGTAGGTAATCTTTTCTAAAGTGGCTTTTTTGAAAGCTATCACAAAGAACTGCATAAGTGTTGCTAAGGCGCTCCTCTTTCTGGAGGATTGGTGGAAACAGAGTATGATAGCTAAGGAAATGGAGGAAATGCAGGCGTTTAATTGCAAACGCGAATGGAGTCGAAAAGAGAACTCAGAAGGCTGATGTATAAAACACCTGTCTCCGGATTACGTCTTAAAACTAAGGCCAACCATGGCATCCATGACAGAGAGGGAGACGCATTCATCCCATGTATACGGGTAAGAGAATCTAGCTAGCTACATTTTCAGATATTATACGTTTCTAATTTAGTCAGAAAGTCGTTTTTATACCGTTTATTTTATTTGATATAGCATGTGTTTACCAGAGACGGTAATGTGAAGAACAACATGACCTGCACCAAAGTCAAATTAGGATGTAACGTTAGGCCAATAAGACAGTATCCATGTTATAAAATTCTCTGCTAGAATGCCCTGCTTTTATTTTGTCACACTCACAACTGTAAGCTATTTTCTGTAATTACATCGGCAATAACTTGTAAATAATTATCTTGTTGTGAGTTTATTTTCCTATACTTATAAATACAAATTAGCTAAGGTTAAGACTCTGCCAGCTATACGATATGTTAATTATTTGAACTGGCTAGCCCTAACAAGCTAGAAATGAACAAAACATTGTTCAGAAAGTTGTTTTTAGATGCCTGGTTTGCTAGATTGACATATAGTAAATACATTTTTAAACCGATGGGTTTATTGGTGTTATAATACACCAGTTATGCTATTTTGGACCACCAGGCTCCTGATGTCATGCAGCCTGTCGCATTTGTGTTTATACCTTTTCATAACGACAACAACAAGTTGGACGTCGGACGACAATAGAATGTTCATGATGTCACTGCGACATAGAGACATGTCGATAGATGTAGTATAAACCAGCCTTTAGTCTTGAAATCTTTAGTTGTACACTACCCTACTCACTGTTTAGCACATGGCCTCACATGTGAATCCTTAAAGAGATGAGTGGGGCTATGGCTTAAGAGGTTGTGAATGATGCTGAATGGGTGTAGACAAAGAGGAGCTCTCCAGTAGGTGTACCAAAACATTTAAGGTCGACTTTCTCAAGTGGGGTGACAAATTTTCCATTGTTCCTCAACTGTAGTATACAATTTTCTAGCTCGGAGTCTCTACTTTTATCCAATTTCAAATTTTGCTACATAGGCCCGAATCGAGTCGTTCGGTCACATATGTAAATACGAAAAAACCCTAAAAACACAGAATTTCAAATATAAAATCTATTTCATTTGTGCCTTTGTTACAAATATGAAACAAAAGGCATATGCGTTGGAACACAGTAAAAGTTTATTTTTATAAGGCAAAATAAATAGGGTTAAAAATATCCAAACCCCCAAGACACACAGTCAGCAAGGCACACGGTGAACATCAGCACATCAGCACGAAAGCAATAAAGGCATTATAATGAATATGTGTCAATATGACAGCGGTCAAAAATGTTATATTATTATCCGTTATTGGACACATTATTTATGGCCTCGCTCCTGCTTACATTATGGTGTGCGTCTTCACACAACAGGTGGATCTCAATTAGCTGTTACTTTTGTCCTATCAGTCACCACAAATCATCTTCTCTTTTCACTTGATGCAACACTTCCCACAAACAAGTAGCTTGCAGCTGAAACAGGTGTTGTGGGTTCTGTTCCGAGTGCATCTGCTCACCTGGCAGCTTCTCCTCCCCGGGAGCTGTGAGCAATTTGGCTCACGCAAGGGCTCCCATGGAATCTTTGCTGCTGCTGCCTTGGCCCTCACATGTCTCTCACGTAGCCCATGTGCCAGACTCATGATGAAGTCTCTCCTGCTCAAGGTGTTGTTAATGCACTGCTTGAACAATACGTGTGCGTAAGATAACAGCCAAGTCAAGCATGTTGTAGAGCACAGCAACAGGCCAGCAGCGAGTTCCTCCTTTAACCGAGTACAGCTGTGCCATCTGATCCAACACTCGCTCACCTGCTGCCCCATAGGGATCCTTTCCCAGATATGGAAATCTGTTCAGCTTAAATCAGAATAATAATCATCAGAGATTTGATTTGATTTATTAGGATCTACATTAGGTTACGCCAATGGCGACAGCTAGTCTTACTGGGGTCCGACACTTAACGAAAAGTACATTACAGACAAAATACTTTACAATTGCCAATACATACATAAAAAAACATCAACATGTAGTGTGTGTGTGAGCAACTATCAGTTACACATACAGTGTGGCAAAAAAGTATTTAGTCAGCCACCAATTGTGCAAGTTCTCTCACTTAAAAAGATGAGAGAGGCCTGTAATTTTCATCATATGTACACTTCAACTATGACAGACAAAATGAGGAAAAAAAATCCAGAAAATCACATTGTAGGATTTTTAATGAATTTATTTGCAAATTATGGTGGAAAATAAGTATTTGGTCACATACAAACAAGCAAGATTTCTGGCTCTCACAGACCTGTAACTTCTTCTTTATGAGGCTCCTCTGTCCTCCACTCGTTACCTGTATTAATGGCACCTGTTTGAACTTGTTATCAGTATAAAAGACACCTGTCCACAACCTCAAACAGTCACACTCCAAACTCCACTATGGCCAAGACCAAAGAGCTGTTAAAGGACAACAGAAACAAAATTGTAGACCTGCACCAGGTTGGGAAGACTGAATCTGCAAAAGGTAAGCAGCTTGGTTTGAAGAAATCAACTGTGGGAGCAATTATTAGGAAATGGAAGACATGCAAGACCACTGATAATCTTCCTCGATCTGGGGCTCCACGCAAGATCTCACCCCGTGGGGTCAAAATGATCACAAGAACGGTGAGCAAAAATCCCAGAACCACACGGGGACCTAGTGAATGACCTGCAGAGAGCTGGGACCAAAGTAACAAAGCCTACCATCAGTAACACACTACGCCGCCAGGGACTCAAATCCTGCAGTGCCAGGCGTGTCCCCCTGCTTAAGCCAGTACATGTTCAGGCCCGTCTGAAGTTTGCTAGAGAGCATTTGGATGATCCAGATGAGGATTGGGAGAATGTCATATGGTCAGATGAAACCAAAATATAACTTTTTGGTAAAAACTCAACTCGTCGTGTTTGGAGGACAAAGAATGCTGAGTTGCATCCAAAGAACACCATACCTACTGTGAAGCATGGGGGTGGAAACATCATGCTTTGGGGCTGTTTTTCTGCAAAGGGACCAGGACGACTGATCCGTGTAAAGGAAAGAATGAATGGGGCCATGTATCGTGAGATTTTGAGTGAAAACCTCCTTCCATCAGCAAGGGCATTGAAGATGAAACGTGGCTGGGTCTTTCAGCATGACAATGATCCCAAACACACCGCCGAACCGAAGGAGTGGCTTCGTAAGAAGCATTTCAAGGTCCTGGAGTGGCCTAGCCAGTCTCCAGATCTCAACCCCATAGAAAATCTTTGGAGGGATTTGAAAGTCCATGTTGCCCAGCGACAGCCCCAAAACATCACTGCTCTAGAGGAGATCTGCATGGAGGAATGGGCCAAAATACCAGCAACAGTGTGTGAAAACCTTGTGAAGACTTACAGAAAACGTTTGACCTCTGTCATTGCCAACAAAGGGTATATAACAAAGTATTGAGATAAACTCGAGAAATTTCTTTCCGTAAATAATTTTTCTTTTGACCTTTCCTCACTTTGAATGCCTGTTTATTGAATTTTTAGGGAAATAGGACTCAGGAATATTAACTTCTTAAGGAGCAGCAAGGTGCGCTGGGGCTAGCGCCCCACTCCCGACACTACCAGGTGAAATGCAAGGCGCCAAATTCAAAATCCAAAAGTTGAATTATTAAACATGCATCAATATACAAGTGTTTCATAGTCATCAAAAGCTCTGCTTCTTGGCAATATCACAGCATTGTCAGATTTCAAAAAGGCTTTACGGCGAAAGCACCACATTTGATTGTTTGAGGATAGCACCCCACATATTTTTCCCATTACCATAAATTCATAAACCATGCGGTTCACACAAAACACATTTCACAGCGAAAACAAATCAATTACTTTTTGAAGAACTTCTGCTGAGGGCTTCCCAAGTGTCCAACGAAGACAATCCATGGTTCTTTTGTTAGAGAAAGTAATGTATTTGTTACGTTCCCCAGTTTCTGTGGTGCTTTTGCTTGTATGTGTGTGTTTCAGGATGGCTTCCTGAAATTGTCCCCTTTACTAATTGGAGCTGACCCCGGCCCCTCGTCAGGATACAGCTGTATCCCTTCTTTAGCTATATAAGCCAGTGTTCTGTTGCTCAGAAGAGAGAAGACTGAGAGAGGGAGGAGACTGATTGATGAGGTTTATGGCTGAAGATGAAGATGAAGTTGTTTGTTTGGTTAAACCTGAGTGTTGATTGTTTTCTGATAGAGCTGATAGTTGTTGCTCAGACAGGTTATTTATGTAGTATATTGTAACCGGTCCTGCTGGTGTCTATCAAAAGGTCCGTATTGATTATTTGAAATTGTTTGTATTTTCCTGTGTTTGTTCCCAGGGGGGAAGGGGAAGGCACCTAGGGAGTGCTTAGGCAAGAGGCCTGCGGGCATACATAACCCGTAGTATTTTACTGTCTATGCACACTAGGTAAGACCTGGACGGACCACCCCCTGTATTTTGGTTAGTGCACCAGGTGGTGCTAAGTTAGGTAAGTTGTGGGTAGGCAGGTAAAATAGGAGAGGGGGCTTTGACTTTTACTTTCTTTGCTTTGGTTCCGTTCAGCCCCTTTTCCCCAAAACTACCGTGTGTGAATAAATTCCTTGTTAACGGTACCGCTTACTGCTTTTGTCATCCTTACTCGCACCTACAGTCCCATACCTCTTTCACTCCGCGGGGAATTTAGAGCAGCAGGGAGTTGCGTTCCCTCCTCCAAGAGGCGTGCGTAACAGTATTATATCCATAAATCTTCGTTTGGTTGGCGCGTTATAATGAATTTATACAGCCTCCAATCGTCCATTGAAACGTGAAGAGAACTTGTTCAATTTATACCTATGAACTTGTCCAAGAACAATCAAACATAATTTTAAATGTATCCTTAGAAACACTTTTATGTATAAATAGTATAATATTTCAACCGGAATATAAACTGGGCGATAAGAAAGGAAAAAACCAAAGAGCGCGCCAGCCGTGAACGCGCCTTTTCCTCTATTGACATTCTCAGTGGACACTTCCTTATTCGTCTTTTTCTCTGCTCTAAAAGCATCTAAAAAGAATCAGAACACTTTCTCGAGACTGTTGACATCCAGAGGAAGCGATAGGTACTGCATTCATATGCCCTTATATAGGCATTTTCATAAGGGAGGGTTTCCAAATGAGGAAATGTGTCAAAACCACTTTTTCCAGGACAGAAATTCCTCAGGTTTTCACCTGACATATCCGTTCTGTTATACTCACAGACAAAATGTTAACACTTTTAGAAAATTCAGAGTGTTTCCTATCCAATGGTACCAAATATGTGCATATCCTATTTTCTGGGCCTGAATGGGAGGCATTTTACTTTGGGCATGCCAGGCGCTCCAAAACGGTCACCTCGTGCGCTGCTCCCTTTAATGACTTGGAGAAGATCTGCAAAGAGGAGTGGGACAAAATTCCTGGTGGCCAACTACAAGAAACGTCTGACCTCTGTGATTGCCAACAAGGGTTTTGCCACCAAGTACTAAGTTATGTTTTGCAGTGGGGTCAAATACTTATTTCCCTCATTAAAATGCAATTCCATTTATAACATTTTTCACATGCGTTTTTCAGGATTATTTTGTATTTATTCTGTCTCTCACTGTTCAAATAAACCTACCACTAAAATTATAGACTGATCATTTCTTTGTCAGTGGGCAAACATACAAAATCAGCAGGGGATCAAATACTTTTTTCCCTCACTGTATATAGACAGGTGTGTGCTTTTCCAAATCATGTCCAATCAATTGAATTTACCACAGGTGGACTCCAATGAAGTTGTAGAAACATCTCAAGGATTACCAATGGAAACAGGATGCACCTTAGCTCTATTATGAGTCTCTTACCAATGGGTCTGAAAACTTATGCAAAGTTTTTTTTTTATACATTTGCAAAATTTTCTAAAAACCTGTTTTTGCTTTCTCGTTATGGGGTATTGTGAGTAGATTGATGAGTAAAAATATATTTAAATCAACATTAGAATAAGGCTGTATCGTAACAAAATGTGGAAAATGGGAACGGGTCTGAATACTTTCTGAATACACTGCATGTGTTATGGCTTTTCAACCTCTGCAATATCTTGGATTCTTTAATGGAAGCTTCTCGGATGTCAAACATGTAAAGTGTGGTGTACAACAGGGCAGCTCTCTAGGCCCTCTACTGTTTTCTATTTTTACCAATGACCTGCCACTGGCATTAAACAAAGCATGTGTGCCCATGCATGCTGATGATTCAACCATACACGCATCAGCAACCACAGCTAATGAAGTCACTAAAACCCTTAACTTCTTAGGGATCCGTGGGTGCTAGCACCCCACGTGCGACAACATCCGATGAAATGCAAAGCGCCAAATTCAAATTACAAAAATAGTTATATTAAACATTCATGAAAATACAAGTGTTGCACACCATTCAAAAGCTTTGAATCTTGTGTTGTCAGCGTAAAGCCACAGCGTTTGCTTTACGGCGAAATAGCATTTGATTGTCTGAGGACAGCACCACGCATACCTCCCTCCATTTGCTTAAGGTTTCGAGGCTGACGTTTGGCAACTCAAACCTTCAGCTCCCTCCACAGATTTTCTATGGGATTAAGGTCTGGAGACTGGCTAGGCCACTCCAGGACCTTAATGTGCTTCTTTTTGAGCCACTCCTTTGTTGCCTTGACCGTGTGTTTTGGGTCATTGTCATGCTGGAATACCCATCCACGACCCATTTTAAATGCCCTGTATATGTGCTTTCTTGAGCAGGGGGACCTTGCGGGCGCTGCAGGATTTCAGTCCTTCACGGCGTAGTGTGTTACCAATTGTTTTCTTGGTGACTATGGTCCCAGCTGCCTTGAGATCATTGACAAGATCCTCCCGTGTTGTTCTGGGCTGATTCCTCACCGTTCTCATGATCATTGCAACTCCACGAGGTGAGATCTTGCATGGAGCCCCAGGCCGAGGGAGATTGACAGTTCTTTTGTGTTTCTTCCATTTGCAAATAATCGCACCAACTGTTGTCACCTTCTCACCAAGCTGCTTGGCGATGGTCTTGTAGCCCATTCCAGCCTTGTGTAGGTCTACAATCTTGTCCCTGACATCCTTGGAGAGCTCTTTGGTCTTGACCATGGTGGAGAGTTTGGAATCTGGTTGTCACGCCCTGACCGGTAGGAGCCTTTTATGTCTCCTTTTGGTTTGGTCAGGGTGTGATTTGGGGTGGGCATTCTATGTTATAGTTTTTGTATTTCTTTGTTTTGGCTGACAGCTGTCTATCGTTGTCTCTGATTGGGAACCACACTTAAGCAGCTATTTTTCCCCTCCAGCTTGGTGGGAGGTTGACTCTGTTGAGGTGTGTGTACTGTTGGTGCTACACCTGTTTTGATCTTCGTTTGTTGTTTTGTATTTGAGTGAGTTGACGAAATAAAGATGTTTAACTCCACCCGGCACGCTGCGCCTTGGTCCATCTCTGAAGATCGTGACACTGGTTGATTGATTGCTTCTGTGGACAGGTGTCTTTTATACAGGTAACAAGCTGAGATTAGGAGCACTCTCTTTAAGAGTGTGCTCCTAATCTCAGCTCGTTGCCTGTATTTAAGACACCTGGGAGCCAGAAATCTTTCTGATTGAGAGGGGGTCAAATACTGATTTCCCTCATTAAAATGCAATTCCATTTATAACATTTTTCACATGCGTTTTTCTGGATTTTTTTGTTGTTATTCTGTCTCTCACTGTTCAAATAAACCTACCATTAAAATTATAGACTGATCATTTCTTTGTCAGTTGGCAAACGTACAAAATCAGCAGGGGATCAAATACTTTTTTCCCTCACTGTAAGGTCCCACAGTTGTGGGGGCATGTCAGAGAAAAAGCCATGCCATGAAGTCAAAGGAATTGTCCGTAGAGCTCCGAGACAGGATTGTGTCAAGGCACAGCATTGAAAGTCCCCAAAAACACAGTGGCCTCCATCATTCTTAAATGAAAGAAGTTTGGAATCACCAAGACTCTTCCTAGAGCTGGCCGCCCGGCCAAACTGAGATATCGGGGGAGAAGGGCCTTGGTCAGGGAGGTGACCAAGAACCCGATGGTTACTTTGACAGAGCTATAGAGTTTCTCTGTGGAGATGTGAGAATCTTCCAGAAGGATAACCATCTCTGCAGCACTCCACTTCTTAGGGAGCGGCAGCAGAGGTGACGGTTTTGGAGAGTCTGGCGTGCCCAAAGCAAAATGCTTGCCACTCAGGCCCAGAAAATAGGATATGCACATAATTAGTACTATTGGATAGGAAACACTCTGAAGTTTCTAAGTGTGTTAAAATAATGTATGTGAGTATAAGAGAACTGATATAGCAGGCGAAAACCCAAGGAAAATCCATCCAGATTTGCAGTTTCTTTTTGTAGATGACCTTTTTCTCTAAGTTGCCTATTGCATACAATGTTATGTAGGACTGAGACTGCAGTACCTATGGCTTCCACTAGATGTCAACAGTCTTTATACAAAGACTGGAAGTTCTAGGAGTAAGCAGAATGGATAGGAAGAGGAAGTAGTCAGGGGACCACTTTTGTTTACAACGTTTGACGCGCGCAATATTGTGAGCGCGCCCCAGTTTATTTTCCTTTCCTATTGTTCAAGTTATTGTCCGGTTGAAATATTACAGTAAATATACATAAAATAATACCTAAGGATACATAAAAAAATATGTTTGATTTGTTTGTAGAAAGTGTATAGGTATAATTTGAACGTGTTCTCTTCACGGTTCAATGGGCGACTCAACGGTGGATTTTATGATCATAACGCGCGCCAACCAAACTGAGATTTATGGATATAATAAATGAGTTTTTCTAACAAAATAACTATTGGATGTCTTTGTTGGACACTTGGGAAGCCCTCAGCAGAAGTTATTCGAAAGGTAAGATATATCTTTTAGCTGTTATAATGGGTTTTGTGTGACCCACGCTGGATATGAATTTATGCTAATGTGGAAAATATGTGGGGTACTATCCTCAAACAATTAAATGTTGTGCTTTCGCCGTGAAGCCATTTTGAAATCTGACAACGCTGTGATATTGCCAAGAAGCAGAGCTTTTGATGACTATGCAACACTTGTATATTGATGAATGTTTAACTTCTTAGGGAGCAGCGCACGAGGTGACGGTTTTGGAGCGCCTGGCATGCCCAAAGTAAAATGCCTCCCATTCAGGCCCAGAAAATAGGATATGCACATATTTAGTACCATTGGATAGGACACTATGAATTTTCTAAAAGTGTTAACATTTTGTCTGTGAGTATAACAGAACGGATATGTCAGGTGAAAACCCGAGGAATTTCTGTCCTGGAAAAAGTGGTTTTGACACATTTCCTCATTTGGAACCCCTCCCTTAGGAAAATGCCAATTTAAGGGCATATGAATGCAGTACCTCTTGCTTCCTCTGGATGTCAACAGTCTCGAGAAAGTGTTCAGATTTTTTTTAGATGCTTTTAGAGCAGAGAAGAAGACGAATAAGGAAGTGTCCACGCAGATGTCAATGCAAGTAAATGCTCGCTCCCGGCTGGCGCGTTCTTTGTTTTTTTCCTTTCTTATCGCCCAGTTTATATTCCGGTTGAAATATTATACTATTTTTGGATTTAGAATTTGGCGCCTTGCATTTCACCAGGTAGTGTCGGGAGTGGGGCGCTAGCACCACAGCGCACCTTGCTGCTCCTTAAGAAGTTAATAATTCAACTTTTGGATTTTGAATTTGGCGCCTTTACATTTCACCGGGTAGAGTCGGGAGTGGGGCGCTAGCGCTCCCTAAGTAGTTAAGGTAGAGTGGTCAGACGGAAGGCACTCATCAGTAAAAGTCACATGACAGCCCTCTTGGAGTTTGCCAAAGGCACATAAAGATCTCTCAGACCATGATAAACAAGATTCTCTGGTCTGATTAAACCAAGATTGAACTCTTCGGCCTGAATGCCAGGAATCACGTAAAAAGCGAACAGACATTTACTCCTGAGGTGCTCACCTGTTGCACCCTCTACAACCACTGTGATTATTGTTATTATTTGACCCTGCTGGTCATCTATGAACGTTTGAACATCTTGGCCATGTACTGTTATAATCTCAACCCGGCACAGCCAGAAGAGGACTGGCTACCCCTCAGAGCCTGGTTCCTCTTTAGGTTTATTCCTAGGTTCCTTTCTTTCTAGGGAGTTTTTCCTAGCCACCATGCTTCTACATCTGCATTACTTCCTGTTTTGGGTTTTAGGCTGAGTTTCTGTATAGCACTTTGTGACATGTGCTGATGTTAAAAGGGCTTTATAAATACAAACCAGGAACCATCCCTACGGTGAAGCATGGTGGTGGCAGCATCATGCTGTGGGGATGTTTTTCAGCGGCAGGAACTGGGAGACTAGTTAGGATCGATGGAAAGATGAATGGAGCAAAGTACAGAGAGATCCTCGATGAAAACCTGCAGAGCGCTCAAGACCTCAAGACTGGGGTGAAGGTTCCCCATCCAACAGGACAACAACATTAAGCACACAGCCAAGACAACGCAGGAGTGGCTTCGGTAGTCTCTGAATGTCTTGAGTTGCCCAGCCAGAGCCCGGACTTGAACCCGATCGAAGAGACCTGGAGAGACCTGAAAATAGCTCTGCAGCAACACTCTCCATTCAACCTGACAGAGAGGATTTGCAGAGAACAATGGGAGAAACTTCCCATATACAGGTGTGCCAAGCTTGTAGTAACACACCCAAGAACACTCAAGGCTGTAATCGCTGCCAAAGATGCTTCAACAAAGTACTGAGTAAAGGGTCTGAATACTTGTGTAAATGTATTTTTCAGATTTCTTTATTTGTTGAAATCCATTTTAGAATGTGTAAGTGTAATGTAACAAAATGTGGAAAAAGTCAATTGGTCTGAATACTTTCAGAAATGCACTGTATGTTTTCTCAACAACAGGTTATAGTCAATAATATGAAAGGCTAAACTGAAATCTAACAGTATAGCTTCCACAATCTTATTATTATCAGTCATTCATTTGTGTCAGCCCAGTACATGTTGAGTGCCCTTCTCTATAAGCATGCTGAAAGAATGTTGTTAGTTTGTTTACAGAAAAATAGCATTGTATTTGGTCAAACCCACACAAACAGCGTGGTGACGAAGGCGCAACAGCGCCTCTTCAACCTCAGGAGGCTGAAGAAATTCGGCTTGTCACCAAAAACACTCAAACTTTTACAGATGCACAATCGAGAGCATCCTGTCGGCTTGTATCACCGCCTGGTACGGCAACTGCTCTGCCCACAACCGTAAGGCTCTCCAGAGGGTAGTGAGGTCTGCACAACGCATCACTGGGGGTAAACTTCCTGCCCTCCAGGACACTGACACCACCTGCTATCATCTAGAAGGTGAGGTCAGTACAGATGCATTAAAGCTGGGACCGAGAGACTGAAAAAACGGCTTCTATCTCAAGGCCATCAGACTGTTAAACAGCCATCACTAACATTGAGTGGCTGCTGCCAACTTACTGACTCAAATCTCTAGCCACTTTAATAATAAAAAAGTGGATGTAATAAATGTATCACTATCCACTTTAAACAATGCCACTATATATATTGTCTACATATCCTACATTACTCATCTCATATGTATATACTGTAGTCTATACCATCTACTGCATCTTGCCTATGCCGTTCGGCCATTGCTCATCCATATATTTATAAGTACATATTCTTATTCATTCCTTTACACTTCTGTGTATAAGGTAGTTGTTGTGAAATTGTTAGATGAGTTGTTAGATACTACTGCATGGTCGGAACTAGAAGCACGAGCATTTCACTACACTCGCATTAACATCTGCTAACCATGTGTATGTGACAAATACAATTTGATTTGATTTGATTCAAACACCATTATTCTCAACAGTTTGCTAAGAGCTGGCAGCAAGCATCAGTTGTTATATGTGTGAAATTAGTTTTTCTATAGTTTAGGTTATTTTTCGAGACCATTATGAGGGTGATTATCAACTGGGCATGGTAACTTCAACTATCGGGAGAAGGAGTGGAGCACCAGGGGAAAATTGATTATACTGTAACTCCAGATCTGTTTGTGATATTAAGATTCGAACAACAACAGTGTGTTATGTAGATGTATTTAGGAAATGTCAAGGACGAGGGGTTCATGACATAAAAAAAATTGTAATTAAGCACTTAAATAAATGTTTTGACATTATGATGCTCTCAGCTGTTCTAGTGTTAATACTTACAGTCACTTAAAAATCCATAAAACATTTTTTTAGGAAGGTCATGAAAATATAATACAAGACAATTTATTTCAAAAGAACACGTTTTGAGTTTTATTTATCTGTGCTATGGCTGTGCCATGCCAATGAAACTGCCCTACCACAGTCAACACACATATTTTACAGTAAGAATATAATGGAATATTCTTTGAGCAAAAATATGAATGCAACATGTAACAATTTCAAAGATTTTAATGACTTACAATTAATATTAGGAAATAAGTCAATTTAAATAAATTCATTAGCTCCTAATCTATGGATTTCACATGACTGGGAATACAGATATGCATCTGTTGGTAACAGATACGTTAAAAAAAAGTAGGTTAGTGGATCAGAAAACCAGTCAATATCTGGGGTAACCACCGTTTGCATCTTGCAGCATCAGGCTGTTGAGTGTGGCCTGTGGAATACTGTCCCAATCCTCTTCAATGGCTGTGCGAAGTTGCTGGATATTGGCGGGAACTGGAACTCACTGTCGTACACGTAGATCCAGAGCATCCCAAACATGCTCAATGGGTGAAATGTCTGGTGAGATTGCAGGCCATGGAAGACCTGGGACATTTTCAGCTTCCATGAATTGTGTACAGATACTTGCAACATGGGGTCGTACATTATTATGCTAAAACATGAGGTTAAGACGGCAGATGAATGGCACGACAATGGGTCTAAGAACCTCGTCACGGTATCTCTGTGCATTCAAATAGCCATCGATAAAATGCACTTGTGTTCATTGTCCGTAGTTTATACCTGCCCATACCATAATCCCACCGCCACCATGGGGCACTCTGTTCACAACGTTGACATCAGCAAACCGCTCGCCCATCTACCATCCCTCAAAACTTGAATCATCTGTGGCATTGTGTTGTGTGACAAAACTGCACATTTTCGAGTGGCCTTTTATTGTCCCCAGCACAAGGTGCACCTGCGTAATGATCATGCTGTTTAATCAGCTTCTTGATATACCACACCGGTCAGGTGGACGGATTAAATTGGCAAATGAGAAATGCTCACGTTTCGGGATGTTAACAAATTTGTGCACAACATTTAGCTTGTTGTGCATATGGACAATTTCTGGGATCTTTTATTTCAGCTCATGAAACATGGAAGCAACCCTTTACATGTTGTTTTTATATTTTTGTTCAGTGTAAGAGAAGAAAATAGAAAGGATATTCTTCGCAGATGGCTATTGCTGATTGTCACCAGTAGCTTACACGCACAGATCCACTGTTTTTAATGCGCAATTTGTAGTTGTTTGGCAAAAATAGGTTAATTAGAAACCTTGGACTTTGCTCTTTCTGAAATAAAAACGTCTGGCCTGCATGGACCTCAGTAGGATGGCATGGAAGAAGTGCTCTTTGCTAAGCTCTCTTTGTCACCCATCAGACTATTGTCAGTTTAATCTTGTCTTTAGGCCCCATCTATTATTATTATTATTATTATTATTATTATTATTATATGTGTGAAATTAGTTTCAATATAGTTTAGCTGTAGTTTGGAAGGGCCAGCTGAGCAGGCAACTGTTGTCTTGGAGTCAGAAAAGTCTTATTTTTGTATGTACAGTCCATGTGCTTATGGATCAATCAATACATTTTCAGACTGATTATAATTTACATTTGGTGATCTGAGGTTTCTTATGGCCTATTTTAACATAATAAATGCATTAATTTTTTTTTATGGAATATTTAATCAATTGAAATATCAACGGCCATTCAGAAGTTATGGAATTCAGGCACTTGGAGTGTTAAAAAATGTATCTTTTGATGAAAACTCTCAGTCAATTGCTATCCATTTGAGCATTGAGATTGGATGTCCAAAATTCTGGGCCGGGGCTTAGCAATGGGTCGTAGAATTAACGTTGCTTCCTTTATCCATTGAAGTGAGCATATTGACTTACATTAAGAAGTGGTAAGAAAGCAAATGCTTTGCCAGTTTTTTATCCAATTTGATCCAAATCCCAACATGATTTGCTTAAGACTTTTCTTGTTTGCATACGTCCCTGAGCTCTTTTCCCTTCTCAAATAGCATAAAGATATTTTAGTATTATGGCGCTTCAAATTTTGTTTTGAATTGATTTCCATATTTGCATGAACTGAAGTGAATAACAACCTGCGGAAAATACTGAAGTTGTCTCTAATGTGCCTGTTTATGAGGGATTCAGTTTTGAGATTTTTGCCTTTAGGGATGATATGGGTTAGGCAGATTGGGTTTGCAGTGGGAGTGCTGTTTGTGTACCACAAGTGTTAGTCCACTGCTAGCCCGCCGAGCTAAATGCTGGGTGCTTGGTGAGCTAAGGCAAGTCTTGTGAACTCAGGGAAGGTTATCATCAAGACTGTGTTGAACAGTGACATCCCTCTCTCTCAGACCCTACCTTAAAATATCTATGCACGCCCATCCCCCATCCCTCTTGGGAAATCACAGCAGCTGAAGGGCTGTGTGACTGACTTGACGAACTCTCATGTGGACATTCCGTTCTATCCTCTAATCTGTCTGTGTTGCCATCATCATCGACTAGTTCTGAGCTCTGTGACAGGAGGGAAGAAGAAATGGAGGGTTGACTCAGATGTCCCTACAGAGGTGGTCTCTTGAGGCCTCTCCTCTCTTCTATCTCCTTCTCTTCTGTTACCCTCTTCAAACTTAATTTAATGACATATGATAATTATAGATAATCATCTTCATCATCATAATCAGGTCTACCACAAGCTTCCTCCAGTAACTACCGTCAGCAGCAAGGAACGCAAGAGGGGAAATAACTATGTGAGAATGCTGTTCATAGAGTACAGCTCAGCGTTAAACACCATAGTCCCCTCCAAGCTCATCACCAAGCTAGGGACCCTGAACCCCTCCGTCTTCAACTGGATCCTGGACCTCCTGACGGGGCGGCCCCCTGACGAGGCGGCCCCCTCACCAGAGCGGCCCCCTCAGGGGTCTGTGTCTAGTCCCCTCCTGTACTCCCTGTTCACCCATGACTCCAACATCATCATCAAGTTTTCCGACAACACGCTGGCGATGAGTCAGCCTACAGGGAGGAGGTCAGAGACTTAGCAGTGTGGTGCCAGGACAACAACCTCTCCTGCAACATCAGCAAGGAGCTGATCGTGGACTATAGAAGACAGAGGGGAGAGCATACCCCCGTCCACATCGACGGGGCTGTTGTGGACCGGGTCGAGAGCTTCAAGTTCCTTGGTTTCCACATCACTAAGGACTTAACATGGTCAACACACACCCGCACAGTTGTGAAGCGGGCACGGCAGGAGACTGAAAAGATTTGGCATGGGCCATCTGATCTTTAAAAAGTTCTACAGCTGCACCATCAAGAGCATCTTGACTGGCTGCATCACCGCTTGGTAGGGCAAATGCACCTCCCTTGACCGCAAAGCGCTACAGAGGGTTGTGTGGACATCACTGGGGCCAAAGTTCCTGCCAGGCGGTGTCAGTGGAAGGCCCAAAAAAATGGCAAAGACTCCAGCCAACCAAGCCATAGACTGTTCACTCTGCCACTGTCCAGCAAACGGTTCCAGAACATTGGCTCTCGGACCAACAGGCTCCGAGGCATCTATCCCCAAGCCATAACACTGCTAAATAGCCAGACTGCTAAATAGTTCATTAATGGAACCCACCTATCTCCAATATCTTGCACTGACCCTATACGCACTAGAATATATAGTGCAATCGGAAAGTATTCAGACCCTTTGACTTTTTCCACATTTTGTTACGTTACAGCTTTATTCTAAAATTGATTAAATAGTTTTTTCCGCATCAATCTACACACACTACCCATAATGACAAAGCAAAAACTGTTTTTTAGACATTTTTGTAGATAAATATATATATATATATATATATATATATATAAATCTAATTATATAAGTATTCAGAACCTTTGCTCAGTACTTTGTTGAAGCACCTTTGGCAGCAATTGCAGTGTCGAATCGTCTTCGATATGATGCTACAAGCTTGGCACACCTGTATTTGAGGAGTTTCTCCCATCCTTCTTGGCAGATCCTCTCAAGCTCTGTCAGGTTGGATGGGGAGCGTCCCTGCACAGCTATTTTCAGGTCTCTTCAGAGATGTTCGATCGGGTTCAAGTCCGGGTTCAGGTCGGGCCACTGAAGGACATTCAGAGACTTGTCCCGAAGCCACTCCTGCGTTGTCTTGGCTGTGTGCTTAAGGTCGTTGTTGTCCTGTTGGAAGGTGAACCTTGGCCCCAGTCTGAGGTTCTGAGTGCTCTGAAGCAAGTTTTCATCAAGGATCTCTCTATACTTTGCACCGTTCCTCTTTCCCTCGATCTTGACTAGTCTCCCAGTCCCTGCCGCTGAAGAACATCCCCACAGCATGATGCAGCACCATGCTTCACCATACAGATGGTGCCAGGTTTCTCCATATGTGACGCGGCATTCAGGCCAAAGAGTTCAATCTTGGTTTCATCAGACCAGATAATCTTGTATCTTATGGTCTGAGAGTCCTTTAGGTGCCTTTTGGCAAACTCCAAGCGGGCTGTCATGTGATTTTTACTGAGGAGTGGCTTCCATCTGGACACTACCATTAAGGCCTGATTGGTGGAGTGCTGCAGAGATGGTTATCCTTCTGGAAGGTTCTCCCATCTCCACAGCAGAACTCTGGAGCTCTGTCAGAGTGACCATCGGGTTCTTGGTCATCTCCCTGATCAAGGCCCTTCTCCCCCGATTGCTCAGTTTGGCTGGTCGGCCAGCTCTGGGAAGAGTCTTGGTGGTTCAAAACTTCTTCGATTTAAGAATGATGGAGGCCACTGTGTTCTTGGACCTTCAATTCTGCAAACATTTTTTGTACCCTTTCCCAGATCTGTGCCTCGACACAAACCAGTCTCGGAGCTCTACGGACAATTCTATGAAATCATGGCTTGGTTTTTGCTCTGACATGCACTGTCAATTGTGGGACCTTATAAAGGCAGATGTGTGCCTTTCCAAGTCATGTCCAAGCAATTGAATTTACGACAGGTGGACTTCAATCAAGTTGTAGAAACATCTCAAAGATGGTCAATGGAAACAGGATGCACCAGAGCTCAATTTTGGTCATATTCAACCGGTGTTGAGCGTTCGTAAATTCATCAGTTATTCTGCGCTCTGGCACAATCAGACAAGAGTGCTCTGAAACAGTTCTTGCAGTGAAGTTCTATTGAGCAAAAAAAATCTTAATACTTATGTAAATAAGCTATTTCAGTTTTTTTATATATATAAATGTGACCCGTTTCAGGAAACTAGGAATTTCCATGTGCCTTAATAACAAATGTGTATGCCATCTGTAAATACAAATATTTTTTTTTTATTATGAGCCTGAGCCTAGTTACTTAAACCACAGAAAAAAGTAGCAACCTTCCCGCTAGCCATGATTGGCTGAGATAATGAGTGGGCTGGACATGCCGAGAGATGAGTTTGGATTGGTCTGCCATATAGCACGCTTCTGTCTATTTGAGCTGGTCAGTAGGTAATCCTGTCTAACGTGGCTTTTTTATTTATTTATTGCGTATTAAAACTTAACAAAAGATTTGACTATGCAAGTATCCATTTCAATAGAACTTCACTGCAACAACAATTTACGAACGCTCAACACCGGTTGAATATGACCGGTGTCAGTAAACATTGGCAAAAAAACTGTCATTAAATTGTTGCCAGGAGCGCAGTTACAGTCACCAACAGTCTGGATAACATGAAACAGCCTAACCAGCTCTGCTAGGGCGAGTTTGGGTGGGGGCAAAGGCTTAAGATGATTCTTATGGCATTGTACAGTGTGAACTACAGTGACTTGACACAACAACGGGCCAAGCAACGGAAACGACACAGGACGTCTTATTTAACACTTTTAGAAACTTCAGAGTGTTTCCTATCCAATAGTACTAATTATGTGCATATCCTATTTTCTGAGCCTGAGTAGCAGGCATTTTGCTTTGGGCACGCCAGACTCTCCAAAACTGTCCCCTCACCTGCCACTCCCTAAGAAGTTAATGAAAGGGGTTGCAGTCTGCCGTAAAGCATTACCCATGTAACAAGTAAGATTTTAGCTACAGTTTCAGATATTATACGTTTCTAATTTTGTCAGAAAGTTGTTTTCATTGCAAGTTCTAGCATACTGTTAGCTAGCTGACGTTAGATGACTGGCTCTCTAGCTAACATTACGTTTATGATCTGTGTGTAGTAATGTTATCTCAGAATGCCATTTCACATTGCTAGTTATAGCCTAATGTTAACTAGCTAACAGTGAATCTCTTTAGCTAGCTTTGACAATCAATTTGCATTGCTAGTACTCTATGGATTAGGATTATTGTTCATTGTTTAGCTAGCATGTCTTAACAAAAGACACGACTTCGCCAGATGATTACATGACCCATCAAGTTAGCCAGATGTGTCTACGGTGATTACGGCTATCTATTGTATAATAATGCCCAAATATTTGTGTCTGGAATTTGTCTTTCAGCATCAGTAGAACACGCATGTCTCTCCTCCACCAGTCATACAAGGAGAATGGTCTAATGCCTCCCATCAAAAAGAGAGCTGGCCCAAGCAAGCACAGGTTACACCTGAAGCATGAGGACTTGCAGCGAGTGAGTAGGTGTTCTAACTTCATCAACAACTACGCAGGAGGATAATGCAATAGTGTTACCAGGACGCCACCCATGACACAAACACTTTGGTAAAAAGCTGCTGCCATCCAACGTGACAAAAGCAGCAGTGTGGCATCTCTACAAGGAATTGATGATAACACTAAAGCAAGTGCAGTCGCAAAAACCATCAAGAGCTATGATGAAACTTGCTGTCGGTATTTTTCTTAAAACTGCAATGTTGGTTAAGGGCTTGTAAAGGAAGCATTTCACTGTAAACACCTGTTGTATTTGGCGCATGTGACTTGATTAACTTGTGATTTGATAAACAACACATGTGATTTGATAAACAACATGTTTTGATTACATGATTGGCACTACTATTGATCTCGCATTATTTCTGTTTTTTCCAGAGGTACGTGTAGTTGGGCTGTGTGTTATCATTTTAACTTCCACTTTCCAAGTTGATGTTTCTGTATGCAGTGCTGCTGCTCTGCACATTTGTAGGTAAGTGACACCTAATAATGATGCATTAAAAAACTATGTACGTTTTATTTCATTAACTTACCTTAATGTTCCATTGTTGTTTGCAGGTGCACTATCCTTCTGACCCTATGCAGCCAGGTCCCATCTACTTTTTAACTTCTCTCAAGTGTGGCTTGTTTGGTGTCTACTGTGAAGGAATACCACAACAAGTCAACTTCATTGATGAAAGCATGTCATCCAGCAAAGGCAGCAGCGCAGTCAACTACATGCAACATTTCTTCACCAACTACGGAGTTGTACTAGTATATCTACTAGTGGTAGTAGATATACTAGTGGATCTGAACTGTGATACTAGTGGATCTGAACTAGTGGATCTGAACTGTGATAACTGCAGTGGCCAAAACAAGAACAGGTTTGTGCTCTGGTATTGTGCCTGGCGGACCATGCACAAGCTCCACCACAGTCTGGACCTTCACTTCCTGATCACATGCCACACCAAGTTTGCCCCCGACTGGTGCTTCGGTCTCATGAAGCAGCGCTTCAGAAAGACCAGAGTGAACACTTTGTCTGAGATTGCTGGTGTTGTGAAGGACATCACTGTGACAGGGGTCAACATCCCACAGCTGGTTGGACTGGAGGATGGCACAGTGCTGGTGGAAAGCTATGGCTGGCAACAACACCTGACTCTGTACTTCAGGCTGCTGCCACAGTTCAAGCAGTGCCAGCACTTCAGATGAATATCGTTTTCATTGCATTGTATGAGGTTATTCTTCTTATCTAAACTTGGGAGGTGAATTGATGTTGTGCATGGTTGTAATGTCTTAGTTTTTTTGTTATTTCCTGTTTTACAGCTTCGATGCTCTGGAGCCTGGTGTTGTTTTCACCAAGGAACGTTCAGACTCAGTCGGGACCAGGTTTCAGCTGCTGCACAACGCTGACATCCTTCCTCCCATAGATGGTCTGCGTGTACAAGCACCCCCTGGACTAGACACAGCTAGACAAACTTAAGAGAAGATCAGGGAGCTTTGCAACAAAGAGGCTATGGACATCACACGCCCTGCACCAAAGTCAAGGGCAGGACAGAAACAGGCTCTCCGAATATAGATAGCCTTGTTCCTGCGTGGTTCGGATGGACCAGTCATCAGCACTATCTGCAGTGCCTCTATTCACATGACTCTCTCCTAACACACACGCCATACGTTGCTGCTACTGTTTTTTTTATCCTGCTGCTCAGCCACCTTACCCCTAATTGTATGCATAGAACTACCTCATCTATCACTGATATTGTTATTGATATTGTTCTTGTACATACTGTATATTTATATTGACACTATTTCTGATATTGCTACAATGCAAGTAACCATTTGGCTGTACCGTTTACACCTTCTGTAGAGACCCATCCACTTGGCAATATGTGGCTGGGGGTTATAGCATTTCTTTCACATGACCCATCAATTTAGACAAGTGTGTCTGGGTAAGCGTCATCTAATATTTATAACATATTTTTATCTGGACACTTTCTGTTTACCTGTAATTTGTCCTTATTGTATGCTACTACTTTACCACTTTTAGTCTTCATCTTTACTACACTACTCACTGTTTAGCAGATTACCTCACATGTGAATCCTTAAAGAGATGAGTGGGGCTGGCTTAAGAGGGTGTGAACAATGCTGAATGGGTGACAAATGAGAGCTCTCCAGTAGGTCCCAATTATTCAAAGGGAATTTTCTCAAAAGTGAATTTACAAGTTTGTCAACTTTCAAAGAGAATACTTTCCCATTGTTCCTCAAAGGCAGTGTATGATATACTGTTTTGTAGCTTTGAGTCTCTACTTTTATCCAATGTAATAAACACAATTTAAAATGTTGCTTCATAAGTCGATCGGTTAAAAACTGTTTTCGCTTTGTCATTATGGCGTATTGTGTGTAGGTTAATGAGGAAAATTTGTTTTAGAATAAGGCTGTAACTAAAAAATAAATGAAAAAGTCAAGGGGTCTGAATACTTTCCGAATGCACTGTATACAGTATACACACCACCTACACACTCACTCACACACACTACATTAACACATCTACAGTACACAATGCCCACACACGTTCACATTCACTACATACAGTACCAATCAAAAGTTTGGACAAACCTACTCATTCTAGGTTTTTCTTTATTTTTACTTTGTGAATAATTGCGAAGACATCACAACTCTGAAATAACACATATAACACATGTAGCAACCAACAAAGTGTTAAACCAATCAAAATATATTTTATATTTGACATAATTCAAAGTAGCCACCTGGACTAGACAGCTAGATGACAGCGTTGCACACTCTTGGCATTTTAACCAGCTTCATGAGGTAGTCACCTGGAATGCATTTCAATTAACAGGTGTGCTTTGTTAAAATGTATTTGTGGAATTTCTTTCTTTCTTAATGCATTTGAGCTTGTTGTGTTATGACAAGGTAGGGGTGGTACACAGAAGATAGCCCTTTTGGTAAAAGACCAAGTCTATATTATGGCAAGAACAGCTCAAATAAGCAAAGAAAAATGACAGTCCATCATTACTTTAAGACATGAAGGTCAGTCAATTCAGAAAATTTCAAGAACTTTGTGCAGTCGCAAAAACCATAAATAGCTATGATTAAACATGAGGACAGTAAATGAAGTCCCAGAGTTACCTCTGTTGCATAGGATAAATTCATTAGAGTCACCAGCCTCAGAAATTGCAGCCAAAATAAATGCTTCAAGGAGTTCAAGTAACAGACACACCTCAACATCAACTGTTCAGAGGAGACTGCGTGAATCAGGCCTTCATGGTTGAAATGCTGGAAATAAACCACTACTAAAGGACATCAATAATAAGAAGAGACTTTGTGGGCCAAGAAACACTGTTGGAAAATAATTTCAGGGGAAGCTGGTTGAGAGAATACCAAGCGTGTGCAAAGCTTTCATAGTTTTATTTAACTAGGCAGGTCAGTTAAACCTGGATGATGCCGTGCCAATTGTGCTCCGCCCTGTGGGATTCCCAATCATAGCCGGTTGTGATACAGCCTGGATTCAAACCAGGGTGTCTGTAGTGACTGCACTAAGGCACTGAGATGCAGTGCCTTAGACAGCTGCACCACTCTGGGGCCCCCTGAGTTTTGATGTCTTCACTATTGTTCTACAATGTAGATAGAAGTAAAAATAAAGAAAAACCCTTGAATGAGTAGGTGTTCTAAAACTTTTGACCGGTAGTGTATATACGTATATATATATATAGAGAGAGAGCGAGAGAGAGAAAGAGAGAGAGATTTGTATGTATTGGGGTTATTTTGGGATGTTTTTACCCAATCATTCATTCTATTCATTCCATGTTGCTAAACAAATCATTGACAAGTAGCTAACAAGCTAGCAGAGGTTCAATGATGACAAGAGACAAGAACTTATAATGAAAATAATGATTTAATAAATAATTTATAAATAGGCAACAAGAACTTTAGAAAATAATGATTTGATAAATAATGTATAGTATAAATAGGCAAAAACCAGCTGATTATCAAGTCAATAATATAGTTATGGAGGATAGCTAGGCTAACATTATTTATCCTTTGCTAGCTAGCTAGCTAACTGAAGCTAACACACAATCACATCAAACAGCTGAAATGACAGCAAACTTTGTGCGTTTTTGATTGTTTTACCGTCGTTTCTATATTGCCATTTCTTTGGGTATGTTCATTATACTGATCCTGATAAACAAATTTGCCTGGTTCAAAGCTGTCAGTCTCGTCACTTTCATATGCATGGCATGGTGGAGATCGCAAAAAACAAAACATGTAGCACAGGTCAGATGCACCTGTCCTACATGATGTTTGCAGGCTGATAATGGGCTAAAGGACCGTCACTCGCCATGGTCGTTAGGTCATCAGAGGCTGTAAAAAATACGTATCTGCAAAAACAAATTATTGCTAGCTAGCTACGTTTTTCTTTGTTATCCTATTTCGGCTTATGTGGATGTTGGTTTATCTTTCTGTAACTTTGTACGTTCTGCATGGTGCAGTGCTTTTAGAAAAAAATGCCTATTGTTGGAACTACTTCAGAGGTGTCTTATTGTTCCAATTGTCCCGTATATCTGGTTTTATATCATGGCATTGTTAAATACTGGTTTCGGATTGGCTTGAAGGGCACTTTAGAGTGTAAATTATTTCCATATAATGCATGATGTAATTCAATGGCTATGAAGTAAATTCTTACATGTTATATGTTTGAGCTGCTTTTGAAAGTAAAAGTCAAATTTAAAACATTATTGGCATTGTTGAACTAGATTTTCATAATGGCAAGCTTGGTTAGCTAAGTTGGCAAGCATGTTTGTTTGGTTACCAACACAACTACTGTAGCTATCTATTAAACTTGCTAGCTCTATTTTAATTTCATCTGATTAAAGCACCGGTTCCAATCCAAGTGCCAATGCCATTTAGCAAACTCCTGGAGTTTTACAATTGTTTGATGACATGAAAATAAAGCTCTTTGGCAACTCACACCAGTGGTAGGTTTGGTGTAGAAATGAGAATTTGCGAGCAGAAAAGAACCCCATACCTACTGTAAAGTATGGTGGTGGATCTTTGATGTTACAGGGCAGTTTTTCTTCCACTGGTGCTCTTGTACAGTATTATGGGAGTTTGTAGATTGTACTCAGCGTGTAACTGACATATTTAGCGGATTCATCTGCAGTACATAAAGGGAAGCACAGAACTAGGTTTGGGCAGTATCCAGATATTCATAACATCCTACCGTCCCTCTCTCATCCCTGAATTTACTGTATTTGCGGCTTAGTACACCAGGATGTGCCAAAAAATAGGCTGCTAGCTAAATATGCTCACAAGCGCAAATTAAAATAAACTAACTGCAAAGACAGGCAATCCAGCTCCTAAAGTTATACATATAGTTAGGAGCTACCAAATGTCACCATTTTTGGTGAGTTTGGACATTTACAAGCGTGTGAACGAGAGACGTGCAAATGAACAAAGTTTTGACACATGCTTGTCTGAAGGAAGAACAGTACTGGCTCTGAAACAGCATGTGTACACACTGTGTCTGTGTGGAGTCTGGATTCGCAAGGGCAGTGGTCTGCTTAGAGAAGAGAAGAGATGGGAGGAGCAGACTGTCCGAGAATAGAGAGGAGGAAATCAAGATAGCAGTGGCAGCTGTACAGATAAGTAATCCAAAGGGCTTTGCCTTCTCAAACAAGGCAGAAAGCCAACACTATATGATTCCCAGTCTCCTTACTAATTTAGCCACTTAATTAGATAACTAGACATTTAAACGTAAGGTTCACGTTAACAGAGAATTTAAAAAATTTCACACAGAAAAAATATGAAACACAACAATTATCTTGCTGTGTTTTGTAAGCGCAGATCTAAAATGTTTCTCATTGTAATTTCTGCATGACATCAGACTAATTTTCTGCTTCAGTTGCACTTGTAAAATGCTAGATTAACTTTAAACAAAACGTTAGGAAATGTAGCTGTTTACATTATTTCTATGATGAACATTAGAAATATGATGGCCATACATCTTTTTTTTGCAAAAAGTACTGTGCTTTTTCATTGTAGGCTTATTTACTTGTCTGGCTGCCAGGCAAATAGTGTTGCACTAATGTTGTCATCTGATGAAAATGAAGCTTTATTCTGCCGAATGTGTTGCACTAAATCATTTTCTGGGAAGGAATAGTTGCATGCCCCTAATCACTCTATTGTTGCAAAAAAAACACTTTCAATTTAAAAAGTGACTCCTCCTGGACTCACCTGCTCCAGCTTTCTCCCATTGTGCTCTTTACAAACTGACACTTGACTGGCTCAACTGTTCTGGGAAACTAAGGTAAGCGTCATAATGTCAAATAATGTGACAGGTGAAATGAAGAATGTGATATGCTTTATCTCATAACGTATTGCGGAATTGGTTGAGTTGATCTGTTCCAGCCCAGCACTGCCTGTATCCATTAAATAATAAAAGGCCCTGAGGACTGCGCTCTGGGAGGAGGTGCATTTGTACAGATAGGAGGAAAGACTGTGACATTTGTTGCAGCTATTTTCTAAAAGTAAAAGTGGAAATACAGGAGCATAGCACTGGTGTGAAAGAACACAGCTGGGGAATAAGCTATATTGGTCCAATTATAAATCCATATTGGACTAAGAGTGTGAATGCCATCACTACATTAGTGTGCCCATGCCCATTTAACCTCTTCTTCGAAATCCCACATAAAAGAAAAGTCCTAAAGACTGAGGAGTCTGACAGTAGAAAAAGAGAAACATGTATACTTTCACTTGAATTTAAATCAATACATCATAAAAAAGCTCCACAGAAGATAAGCACGACTACAACAACAAACACAACATAAAAACATCCTTAAACAAGCTTAAATACCATGACCTTCCACACATTCAACCTCAGTCTGGTGAGCTTTCGGTGTGTTGTTGAAAAACATACCATTTCTAGTCATTAGAGTGCATAACAAAGAGCTCTAGTCGCCGCTGAAGGTACAGTAGCAGTAAGGCAAAAGTAAGGTAAAGTAAAGTGAGGTTTGTCCACCTTGCTCTGCCTCCATCTCCCCTTCTCACTTAGAGAGAGACAGAGCTATCCAATTACCTTCAGCACAGAGAGACCTGGCAGTGCCTGCCCCGGGTTAGGGCATCGCTGAGAGCATCAAACCCAAACGCTCAGTCTCTTTAAGGGTCAGAGGTCAGCACGCACGCACACACACCCTCACACAAAGAGGTGTTAGGAAGGGGTGCACACACTGTACACACTGTACAAACAAACACACGCACAGGCCCATGAGGAAGAAAATAGCTCCTCTTTAGAGGATGAAAAGTGTCACAGCAGCCTGTGTTACATTCTTTATATTGTTAGCACCTGTATAAAGTGACCTTTCAGTTCTCTGTTGACTCCGCGGCTGAAGTCTGCAGTCTTTTGTGTGTTTTAAAGTCACTGCAGTATGGAGCCAGTGTGTGGAAAATAGAGAAGGTCAGGACTCTACTCATTTTCTGGTCTAGTGGAAGGGAGAATGGCCAGCCATATTTCAACATTATGTATATAAGGTACAGTCGGGGACTCCAGTTGGTCTGTTGATGTATATATGATGAATGTTAGAACGCAATGCTAGATCATTAATAATAGAGAAATTGACATTTAAATATACTTTCTTATTATTATCAATTATGCAATAACTTACCATTTGGTGTAATCTTGTGATATTAGCTTATCACACAATGGCACAATGCTGGCATATAGGCATTTTACTTAATGTATTATAATCGCATACTGCATACTCTATTTTCCACACACTGGCTCCATACTGCAGTGACTTTAAAACACACAACAGACTGCCGAACACCTAATCAAATGGCTACCCAGACTATTTGCATTGCCCCCCCCTCTTTTACACCGCTGATACTCTCTGATGTTATCATCTATGCATAGTCACTTTATGTACATATTACCTCAACTAACCAGTGCCCCCACACATTGACTCTGCACCGGTACCCCCATGTATATAGTCTCGCTATTGTTATTTTACTGCTGCTCTTTAATTGTTACTTTTATTTCTTATTCTTATCCGTATTTTTTTAAACTGCTTTGTTGGTTAGAGGTTCGTAAGTAAGCATTTCACTGTAATGTCCAGACCTGTTTTATTCGGTGCATGTGATTAATACAATTTGATTTGATTTTGATTTGAAGGTGTGTACTTATGCTATACGTCTTAGGTGATAACCTTCAATATGTAATATCTCTATTCATAGACTGTATCAACAATCATTAATTTAAAGTGGAACTTCAAATCAAATCCCTACCGGAATGTATTGATGCAACTTTCCCTGAGAGAAGAGCATCCAGAGAGGTTCCTTATCCAACATGGATGCCACCAGGGAATAGCATGTAATGTACAGCATTCATCCTCCTCCACCTCTCATCTTCCACATGCACCTCTCAAAGCCCAGAGACAGATTCCAACCCCAAACACACATTTAGCATCCCTGGCTCTACATGATAAGCAGCGATGTATCAAACACGCCCCAGATCTCCCTGACTCAAATAGGGGGTGAGGTCTCTGTAGGCTGCAGTGGGTAGTCACTCTGGTTTCTATGGTCCCTCTGGGCTACAGGATAGATAGCTTCTCCCCAGGGTTTTATCCTTACCTTGGAACACAGCTTGAGACTTGCTTACATGTGAGTATACTTTGAACAAATAATATACATGAGATGCAATACATCTACATAAATGTGTGGCTACATTCTTTGCTTTTTACAACAGTATGTTCCCGCTGGCCTGCACTTCTCTTCTACTACTGGTGTTTATACTCATATTTGACCCCTATCATCTTTCAAGTAGATTTTCTTCTGATCATAGATATAGGATTGTACCCAATACCAATTTTAAATCCATCGCCTTCTGTCTTTATCTCTCTTTCCCCCAACACCCTCCCCACACACATAGGCACACAGGATTTGAATTAATCATCCTCTTCTTAAGTTACATACACTTCTAAAAATCTGTCTGTTTTTACAGTATTATACTATAAAACTAATAGCAATGTACCATATTCATTTTTTACATAAAATTGCCGTAAATCGTAAGGCACTCTGATTTTAGGCATAACTGTTAAATGAACTTTGGTTTAACAGTACATTACTGTAAAGAAGTACTGTATTTCAAATGGCACTGTAATTCCACTCCCTACCATAAAAATCCATTTGACCACTGTGAGTGCGTGGTATTTTAGTTTCTGGCTCATTAACATATTTTGAGGCATTCGCTGTAAGAGGATTCATTTGTTGCTCCAATGAGTGAGAGTGCTGTACCAATTTAACTGATATGTGGTAGTGCACCAACAATTCAATGTGTGTAGGGGACATATTAGAGTGGCAGCCAGCCTAAAACCTTTAATGGTTGTGTATTTGCAGTGTCGCTGGTCTGTTTTACGCTGTAGTCACTGCAAGTTTGGAAGCTTTTCTTATTGCCTCTAGAAATGCAAGTGATATTAAAGACAAAATATTAATATATTTGATATGCTGTAATATGAAAATACATTACCAAGCAGCTAAAGTGATTCATTCATTACAATTGCTTTAAAAAGATTACAGTAAGAGTATTGGTACCACAAAACTGATTACGGTTACATTCTGTAATGTACATTCACAGCATTATACTGGAAGCACAGTTGCCAGCAAATTACTGTAATTATATCATAAAGCTATGTTGCTGTAATGATTACATAGGCTCATTTACTTCCTCCTGATGTAAAGCAAAATTACAGTATTTAACTGGAATTTGTTACATATCATGGTTATTGCAAATTCATAACATATTATACTAATTGTAGTTAAAATGGATGATGGACATCCACAAATGAATACATACCATATGAAACGTAACACATACTAAATGGAGGGAGACAAATGTACATTACCTTTGTTATATCTACCCCCGATTCCAGGGGTCAATTCCATTTCACTTGCTGAATTGACTGAATTGAAATGGAATTGACCCCAACCCCTTAATGTCACTATATTTGTCTTTATAGAAACTACTGTATACAAGTCTGATCATTGAAGAAAATGCACATTTCTGATTCCACCAAACACTCATTATCTTCATGATTGACACAATTATGAACAATCTTATCCAAACAAATGTTCTATTCATGTGGACACTATTCATGTGATTCTGATTGAAGAGAGCCTGAGAGAATGAGCTTGTCCTCACACTTACAAACACACGTACATTATGCACACACACGCATGCACACATCGTTCTATTTCTCTCTCTTCTGCCCCAATAGTTCGGTGGCGTTTTCCAGGCTGTAACTGATTATGAATGAGGCAGAAAAGAGATTCTAACAGCCATACAAAATATTGTGAAAGTGGCTATTGGCATGTCTCTGAGCCCACTGTGTCTGTAGCTGTAACACTGCTAATAGATCTAGAATGAAGCATTGTATTTGATTAATGTGGTGGTGTGAATATAAACCTGACTGACTGACTGACTGGTTGGGTGTGTGTGTGTGTGTGTGTGTGTGTGTGTGTGTGTGTGTGTGTGTGTGTGTGTGTGTGTGTGTGTGTGTGTGTGTGTGTGTGTGTGTGTGTGTGTGTGTCTCGTTGCTATGAAGACTATACCTAAAGAGGACTGGTGGATAAGGTGGGTGGATAAGATAAGGCAGTATTTTATTTATTTTTACAAATTTATGTTACCTTTATTTAACCAGGTAGGCAAGTTGAAAACAAGTACTCATTTACAACTGCGACCTGGCCAAGATAAAGCAAAGCAGTTTGACACATACAACAACACAGAGTTACACATGGAGTAAAAAACATACAGTCAATAATACAGTAGAAAAACAAATCTATATACAATGTGTGCAAATGAGGTAAGATAAGGAAGGTAAGGTAATAAATAGGCCATGGTGGCAAAGTAATTACAATATAGCATTTAAACTCTGGAATGATAGATGTGCTGTAGATGAATGTGCAATGAGGGGTGCAAAGGAGCAAGAAAAATAAATAAATACTGTAGGGGATGAGGTAGTTGGTTGGGCTATTTTCAGATGGGCTATATACAGGTGCAGGGGTCTGTGAACTACTCTGACAGTTGCTGCTTAAAGCTAGTCTCCAGTGTTTTTTGTAGTTTGTTCGAGTCATTGGCAGCAGAGAACTGGAAGGAAAGTCGGCCAAAGGAGGAATTGGCTTTGGGGGTGACCAGTGAGATATACCTGCTGGAGCGCGTGCTACGGATGGGTGCTGCTATGGTGACTAGCGAGCTGAGATAAGGCGGGGCTTTACCTAGTAGGGACTTGTAGATGACCTGGAGCCAGTGGGTTTGGCGACGAGTGTGAAGCAAGGGCCAGCCAACAAGAGCATACAGGTCAGTTTTACGAGGGTATGTTTGGCAGCATGAGTGAAGGATGCTTTGTTGCAAAATAGGAAGCCAATTCTAGATTTAATTTTGGATTGGAGATGTTTGATTAGAGTCTGGAAGGAGAGTTTGCAGTCTAACCAGACACCTAGGTATTTGTAGTTGTCCACATAATAAAAGACAACCGTCACGAGTAGTGATGCTGGACGGGCGGGCAGGTGAGTGCAGCGATTGCTTGAAGAGCATGCATTTAGTTTTACTTGCATTTAAGAGCAGTTGGAGGCCACGGAAGGAGAGTTGTATTGCATTTAAGCTCGTCTGGAAGGTAGTTAACACAGTGTCCAATGAAGGGCCAGAAGTATACAGAATGGTGTTGTCTGCGTAGAGGTGGATCAGAGACTCACCAGCAGCAAGAGCGACATCATTGATGTATACAGAGAAGAGAGTCGGCCCAAGAATTTAACCCTGTGGCACCCCCATAGAGACTGCCAGAGGACCGGACAACAGGCCCTCCGATTTGACACACTGAAATCTATCAGTAGCTGGTGAACCAGGCGAGGCAATCTTTTGAGAATCCAAGGCTGTCGAGTCTGCCGATAAGGATGTGGTGATTGACAGAGTCGAAAGCCTTGGCCAGATCAATGAATATGGCTGCACAGTAATGTATCTTATCGATGGCGGTTAAGATATCGTTTAGGACCTTGAGCGTGGCTGAGGTGCACCCATGACCAGCTCTGAAACCAGATTGCATAGCGGAGAAGGTACGGTGGGATTCGAAATGGTCGGTAATCTGTTTGTTAACTTGACTTTCAAAGTCCTTAGAGAAGCAGGGTAGGATAGATATAGGTCTGTAGCAGTTTGGGTCAAGAGTGTCTCCCCCTTTGAAGAGGGGGATGACCGCAGCTGCTTTCCAGTCTTTGGGAATCTCAGACGACACGAAAGAGAGGTTGAACAGGCTAGTAATAGGGGTTGCAACAATTTCGGTAGATAATTTAAAAAAGAAAAGGTCCAAATTATCTAGCCCGGCTGATATGTAGGGGTCCAGATTTTGCAGCTCTACTTCAGCGAGTTACTGAAGGGGGCGCGGGGCTGTTGACCAGGGTAGGGGTAGCTAGGTGGAAAGCATGGCCAGCTGTAGAAAAATGCTTATTGAAATGTATTCATGGACTTTACAGTGTCCCAGAACTTTCTTGAGTTTGTGTTACAGGAAGCACATTTCTGCTTGAAAAAGCTAGCCTTGGCTTTCCTAACTGCCTGTGTATATTGGTTCCTGACCTCCCTGAAAAGTTGCATATCACGGGGGCTGTTTGATGCTAATGCAGAACGCCACAGGATGTGCTCGTCAAGGACAGTCAGGTCTGGAGAGAACCATCGGCTATATCTGTTCCTGGTTCTACATTTCTTGAATGGGGCATGCTTATTTAAGATACCCGGGCCAGGTTGATTAGAAAGGCCAGCTCGCTGAAGTGATTTAGGGAACATTTGACAGTAATGTGGGGAGGTTGTTTGACCACTGACCCATTACGGATGCAGGCAATGAGGCAGTGATCCCTGAGATCTTGGTTGAAAACAGCAGAGGTGTATTTAGAGGGCAAGTTAGTTAGGATTATATCTATGAGGGTGCCCGTGTTTACGGCTTTGGGGTTGTACCTAGTAGGTTCATTGATGATTTGTGTGAGGTTGATGGCATCAAGCTTAGATTGTAGGATGGCCGGGGTGTTAAGCATGTCCCAGTTTAGGTCACCTAACAGCACGAGCTCCGAAGATAGATGGGGGGCAATCAGTTCACATATGGTGTCCAGAGCACAGCTGGGGGCAGAGGGTGGTCTATAGCAAGCGGCAACAGAGAGAGACTTGTTTCTAGAAAGGTGGATTTTTAAAAGTAAAAGTTCAAATTGTTTGGGTACAGACCTGGATAGTAAGACAGAGCTCTGCAGTAGATTGCAACAACGCCCCCTTTTGGCCGTTCTATCTTGTCTGAAAATGTTGTAGTTATTTCAGGGTTTTTGGTGGTCTTCCTAAGCCAGGATTCAGACACGGCTAGGACATCCAGGTTGGCAGAGTGTGCTAAAGCAGTGAATAAAACAAACTTAGGGAGGAGGCTTCTAATGTTAACATGCATGAAACCAAGGCTAGTACGGTTGCAGAAGTCAACAAATGAGAGCGCCTGGGGAATAGGAGTGGAGCTAGGCACTGCAGGGCCTGGATTAACCTCCACATCACCAGAAGAGGAGTAGGATAAGGGTACGGCTAAAGACTATGAGGACTGGTTGTCTAGGACATCCTGAACAGAGAGTAAAAGGAACAGGTTTCAGGGGGCGATAAAATAGATTCAAGGCATAATGTATAGACAAAGGTACGGTAGGACGTGAATACAGTGGAGGTAAACCTAGGCATTGAGTGATGATGAGAGAGATATTGTCTGTAGAAACATTTAAACCATGTCATCGCATGTGTGGGTGGTGGAACTAACCTACAAAGCATTACATGGGCTTGCTCCTACCTATCTTTACGATTTGGTCCTGCCGTACATACCTACACGTACACTAAGGTCACAAGACGCAGGCCTCCTTACTGTCCCTAGAGATTCTAAGCAAACAGTTGGAGGCAGGGCTTTTTCCTATATAGCTCCATTTTTATGGAATAGTCTGCCTATCCATGTGAGAGACGCAGACTCGGTCTCAACCTTTAAGTCTTTATTGAAGACTCATCTCTTCAGTAGGTCCTATGATTGAGTGTAGTCTGGCCCAGGAGTGTAAAGGTGATCGGAAAGGCACTGGAGCAACGAACCACCCTTGCTGTCTTTGCCTGGCCGGTTCCCCTCCACTGGGATTCTCTGCCTCTAACCCTATTACAGGGGCTGAGTCACTGGCTTACTGGTGCCATGGCGGAGATCTTGTGGGCTATACTCGACCTTGTCTCAAGATGGTAAGTTGGTGGTTGAAGATATCTCTCTAGTGGTGTGGGGGCTATCCTGCCTGTTTGGCCCTGTCCGGGGGTATCGTCGGACGGGGCCACAGTGTCTCCCGACCCCTCCTGTCTCAGCCCCCAGTATTTATGCTGCAGTAGTTTATGTGTCGGGGGGCTAGGGTCCGTCTGTTATATCTGGAGTATTTCTTCTCTTATCTGGTGTCCTGTGTTAATTTAAGTATGCTCTCTCTAATTATTTATTTTTTTCTTCTCTCTCTCTCGGAGGACCTGAGCATTAGGACCATTCCTCAAGGCCTACCTGGCCTGATGACTCCTTGATGTCCCGAGTCCACCTGGCCGTGCTGCTTCTCCAGTTTCAACTGTTCTGCCTGTTTTATGAACATTTTAAAATCTTGACCATGTTCTGTTATAATCTGCACCCAGCACAGCCAGAAGAGGACTGACCACCCCTCACAGCCTGGTTCCTCTCTAGGTTTCTAGAGTTTTTCCTAGAGTTTTTCCTAGCCACCATGCTTTTCCACCTGCATTGCTTGCTGTTTGGGGTTTTAGGCTGGGTTTCTGTACAGCACTCTGTAACATCAGCTGATGTAAGAAGGGCTTTATAAATAAATTGTATTTTATTTTATTTGATTTGGAACTGAAGGGTTGGATAAGGTATATTGAGCAGGGCTAGAGGCTCTACAGTGAAATAAGCCAATAAACACTAACCAGAACAGCAATGGACAAGGCATATTGACATTGAGGAGAGGCATGCTTAGCCGAGTGATCATCAGGGTCCAGTGAGTAGTGAGGCTGGTTGGGGACACGACGATTCAGACAGCTAACCGGGAGTAGCAAGCTAGCAGAAGATGGAGGAAGTCTGTTTATAGCCTCCTCGTGCATTTCCGTCGGTAGACCAGTCGAGATGGATTAGTGGGGTTCCGTGTGGTAAAGGGGACCAGTTCAATTGGCGAAATAGGTATAGTGGCCCAAGAAATTGTCCAATGGACCTATTTAGCTAGCAGCCGAGTATCTGTCTGGGCTTAAAAGTTCTGTCATATACTGTCTGTTTTGGATTGTGCCTCTGGAAAACATGAGAGAGGAGACTTTGAGACATCCTCTTTACACTACAAACACCACATTACCCCTCCACCAACCTTAAAAAGGCATTACGTGCCACCACAATGTCTGCACAATCACATTACACCGTACAGAATAACACAGTACAACACACAATCCAGCACCACAGTACAAACATCCTCTCCAGCTATACATATTACCCCCTCCCTCTGACCCAGTTCTTTCTTGTTAGCCATACAGCCAACTTGGCCTGGCCAAACCAAAAAATTATACAAAACTGTTTAAATACCCCAAAGAGAAGAACACGCTCACACACAGACAGTCCACCAGAGACAGCAATATGACAATACCCTGGCACTCACAGAAAAAGTACATGAAGAACAGTCTCTGTTATTGCACAAAACAGACATTTTAAAACATGAAAATAGACATTAAAGACTTCCACGTTACAGGCTTTGGTTTTCCCATTTCTGTTTTGAGGTAGCACGTACAGCTCGTTGGCACGTAGGGCGCATCGACTGGTGTCACCTTGTTAGTCAGTAAGTGTTACACCTGTGCTGGTTGCCATCTCATTAGTGGAAAGTTGTTTTACCTGTGCTGGCCCAGGTGCTATTTAAGAGTGGCTGGCCCAGAGATGTGGTGGGTCAACACCTTTAATTGGCACTCCCTATTTTATTTTTTTTTCTAGACAAACAATTGTTTATCTGATTTTGTTTTGTTTCATTTTTTTGGTTAGCTTCCTGTCTCTAATTTTGGTGTAGGTTTTTCTATTGTTTGCCTCTTTTTTTGGCAAATTTAGTGGGTGTGTCTTTTAGGTTCCAGTTGTTGCCAGTCAACATTCAGTGGACACCCCCATGAGTGTCTTTCAGAACCTCTCCTTAAATCCAACCTGGTTCATGTTGGTTACTGGTCCGTGAATCTTTGTTAGTTCCCTCTTCTGTTTGAGCTACATTTTTGCTGGGGAATGTAATACACATATACATCCATTACTACATATACTGTACATATGCCTTAACTACACCGTTTTTTTTCTTACTGTATTAATCAACAGTATGATACTGTATGAACTGAATTCAGTAGATTACCATAGAATGCACAGTAAAATACCATACATTTGTTTAACAGCACACTCTAAGACCTTTCTGTAATTTAAACAGTAAAACACTATAGAATGCACAGTAAAATACATTCAATGTGTCTTGCAGTATTATATATGGTGCACGGTGGAAAAATGTTGTGGGTGGGGAAAGTCTCTGGCTCATTAACATATTTTAAGGTGTGCCTTGTAACAGGATACTGTATATTTGTTGCACCCATGAGTTAGAATGCTGTACCCCCACAGACTACAGTAATATACTCTGTTCTAGGAACTCCCCAAAACCTTGTCCTTAAACTGTACTTTAACTTACTGGCCATTTACTGACAGAAATGTTCTGTAATTCAGAATACTGTACCATGCTGCATTTTAGAAGCATGCTAGTGGGTGCATGGTATTGTTGTTTCTCAAGCATTAAGATATTTTTAGGTGTCTTGTAAGAGGCTGTATTTGTTGCACCTGTTAGTGAGAGTGCTGTACCAATTTAAGTAATGTGGTAGTGGTTACCAAACAATTCAATTTATTTAGCTGACAGATCAGTGGCAGCAAGTCACAAACCTTTAATGTTTGAGTAGCTAGCCATCTCCTTTTGATATTTTTTTATAATCAATGTCAGGTTAGAAGCCTTTGTTAAGACCTAAAGCGCTGTCACGATCGCTGACATGAGTAGACCAAGGTGCAGCGTGCAGGGTTGAGTTAAACTCACCAAAAAAACAATACAGTTACAACGACCGTAACGCACTGTGTAACACAACTACACACAATAAATAATATCCCACAACACAGGTGGGGGACTGAACACACTAAATAGGATTCCCAATTAGAGACGACTAACAGCTGCCTCTAATTTGGAACCCAAACCAACATAGAAATTACAACATAGAGCCCTAAACCCCCCTGGTCAAGTCCTGACCAAAAACACCATAGAGAAGCCAAAAAGGGCTATCTATGGCCAGGACGTGACAAGTGCAAGTGATATGAAACACCATATATTAGTTGGTATGCTGTAATATATAATAAAATATTCACAATTTAATAAAATATTCACTATTTAATTATATATTTTATTTTTAATACAATTCAACAATAAAGTGTTATTTTGTTATATTTTTTGACAACTTTTACTTCACCTCATTCGTGAAGAAAATTTTTACGCCATACATTTTTCCTGACACCCAAAAGTACTCGTTGATCTTTCTTTTATCCACCACATATTGGACAGACTCTACAAAACAAACTTCCTTTTATGGACAGACTCTACAGAACAAACTTCATTTTAGGTGGACTATCTGTTGTTCCATGTAGTGATATGTTATTCAATGCATTTGTATGGGCTAATAGCTAAAAAAAAAAGTATATATTTTTTTGATACTTCAAGGTGTTAAAATTCAAAATCAAATAGCTAAATGACCCTTGGTATGAACTTCTTAAAACAATTCCATATAGCTTAGTAGAACCCCCCCTCCACTGGCTTAGAAAGGGTTTAGTCTCTTATGGGTTAAAAGTGTTTTAAAAGTGTTTGTTAGTTGTCAAGCCTGTGTTAAATTATGCTTAAAATGATTAAAATACAAAAAGTGATTGTGATGAATTGTGTTAAGGAAATATAGATAGACATGGTTTTAAAACGATAGTGGTAATATTTACTTCAGTGCTGACATTTGTGGGCAGCTCAACTCAATACCCAGGGTAAGTTGTGCCAAGAGACAAGCTAAAACTGTTATGTTTACATGAATCCTGATTATTTCCAGGGATACATAACATCTGGAAATAAATGTAGATATCTTTGTTAGAAATAATACAATATTTCCCTTCATGTAGTGATACTGAATGTAAAAAATGGCTCAACGTACCCCACTCTCCCCTACCAACAAAGAGCGGTTATCAACAGAGTCAACATAGAGCCAGATCCTGTTTAGAGTACTCTTACTGATACAAATTTGCATGTGATATTAGAGTAGTTCCCTTTGGCAACCCCTCACCTTGTCCTTTGGATAAACTCACACTTCACTTTTTAATTTAACATTTTTTAAGTTGTTAATTCTCCTAAGATTTGAACTTTTCCACCACATTGTTTAAATAAGACGTCCTGTGTCGTTTCCGTTGCTTGGCCCGTTGTTGTGTCAAGTCACTGTAGTTCACACTGTACAATGCGCTAGCGCCCCACCACTCCGTAAGTAGTTATTGTACAGAGAGAAAGAGAGAGAGAGAGGGGTGGGGTATGGGGTGCATGGGTGAACACACATACATATAGACTAGTCTCGAAAACCAGACCCTAGGCAACACAGGGGTCTACCAAGCGTTCCATGAAACTCATGGAATAGAAAGGAAAATGCAAAGGAAGAAAAAAACCTGAATATTTCACCTTCCAGTTCTTTTTTTTTTACCACTGCTACAAGCCTTTTTGACGCGGGTATAAGGCCTTCTCCCTTCCTCCTTTCGGTAAATCCGACCATGAGTCCATCTTGCTTCTCCCCACCTACAAACAAAAACACAAGAATAATGTTCCGTTGGTCAGGTCTGTACAGTGTTGGTCCGACCAATCAGAATTCTCGCTCCAAGACTGTTTTAATCGTGTGGACTGGAATATGTTCTGGGTCACCTCTGGAGATAACATCCATGAATACGCTGACTCAGTCACCGGATTCATAAAACAATGCATAGTTTCTTTCAAAATATTCCCAAATCAAAAAGCAGCCTTGTAGAAAAACTGAAAGAAAGAGAGATGCTGCCTATAAAAAGGGCAAGGTGACCGGGGACAATAGTTTAGTTAAACAGTACAAATACGACCTACGCAGATCAACCAAGATGGTGAAACACAAGTATAGGGACCAAGTGGAGGAGAAATTTAGTGGGTCGGACACAAGGCGTGCAGTATGTGGCAGGGGCTCCTAACGATCACGGATTACAAAAAGAAAGCCAGCCACATCACGGTCACCAACGCCACCCTACCGGAGGAGCTAAACACCTTTTCCTCACGATTTGAGCACAATGACCCTGAGCTGCCAAGGAGAGTCCCCAATGACAACGTGAGCTACACACGCACAGTCCCCACTGAGGATGTATGTAAGTCATTCAAATGTGTTAATCCTCGCAAGGCTGCCGGCCCAGACGGCATCCCTAGCCGTGCCTTCAGAGCAGACCAGCTGGTTGTTCTCTGACATTTTCAATCTCTCCCTAGCTCAGGCAGCTATACCTCCCTGCTTCAAGATGTCCACTATCATCCCTGTGCCCAAGAAATGGAAGGTAACTGAACTGAATGACTACCAACCAGTAGCACTCACTTCTGTCATCATGAAGTGATTCAATAGGCTAGTTGAAGACCATATCACTTCCTCCCTCCTGACACACTCGACCCTCTCCAATTCGCCTACCGCCCTGACAGATCCTCGGACGATGTAGTCACCATTGCATTGCACACTGCCCTTACCCACCTGGACAAAAGGAATGCATATGTAAGGATGCTGTTCATAGACTACAGCTCAGCCTTCAATACCATAGGGCCCTATAAGCTCAAGGCCATGGGTCTAAACTCCTCCCTTTACAACTTGGTCCTGGACTTCCTGACAGGCCGCCCCCAGGTGATGAAGGTAGGCCACATTACCTCCTCGATACTGATTCTCAAAACGGGTGCCCCACAAGGGTGTGTTCTCAGTCCCCTCCTGTATTCCCTGTATACCCATGACTGCATGGCCTCACACAGTTCCAACTCCATCATCAAATTCGCTGACAACACAGTGGTAGGCCTGATTACCAACAATGATGAGACAGCCTACAGGGAAGAGGCATGCACTCTGACTACATGGTGCCAGGTAAACAACCTCTCCCTCAACGTTAGCAAAACAAAGGAGCTGATTGTGGACTTCAGGAGGAACCAGACTGGAAACGCCCCCATCAATGGGGCTGCCGTGGAGACGATCAATAACTTCAAATTGCTCAACGTACACATCTCAGAGATGCTGAGGTGGTGAAGAAGGCACAACCGCAACTCTTCAATCTCAGGATGCTTAAGAAATGTGGCCTGTCCCTGAGAGCCCTCACAGTGTTCTACAGGACCACCATCGAGAGCATACTGTCGGGCTACATTTACATTTTAGCAGACACTCTCATCCAGAGCAACTTAGTGAATGCATACATTTTCATACTGGTCCCCCATGGGAATCAAACCCACAACCCTGGCATGGCAAGCGCCATGCCCTACCAACTGAACCACATGGGACTGCAGCACAGACTGGTACGGACGGCAACTCCACCGGCGCAGACCGCAAGGTGGTTCAGAGGACGATACGTGCAGCCGCACCACCATTGGGTGGACACTTACAACACCAGGTGTTGCAGGGAGGCCAAAAAGATAATCAGGGACCCCAGCCACCCAAGCCATGCCCTGTTCTCCCCACTTCTAGGAGCATCATGGCAAAAACTGTAAGACTGGCCAATAGTTTCTACCCTTAGACCATCAGGCTGCTGAACAGACACCACTAGTCAGCTGCCTGCTCCTCCCTCCCCCTGCTACTCCCCCTATGGACATTTTCGCCCCACACCACATCAAAGGTCACTTACCTTACATGCTGCTCCCCATGGACATTTCCCCCCACCCCCAACAACAGACTTTTACTTTGCCCCCACCCCAACAACACTGTTGCAGTTAACTACTTAATAAGCAGTGGGGCGCTAGCCGGTGAAATGTAAGGCGCCAAATTCAAAATCCAAAAGTTGAATTATTAAACATTCATCAATATACAAGTGTTGCATAGTCATCAAAAGCTCTGCTTCTTGGCAATATCACAGCGTTGTCAGATTTCAAAAAGGCTTTACGGCAAAAGCACCACATTTGATTGTTTGAAGATAGCACCTCACATATTTCAGCATTAGCATAAATTCATAAACCAGCGCGGTTCACACAAAACCCATTTCACAGCGAAAACAAATCCCTTACTTTTCTAAGAACTTCTGCTGAGGGCTTCCCAAGTGTCCAACGAAGACATCCAATGGTTCTTTTGTTAGAAAAAGTCATTTATTATATCCATAAATCTCCATTTGGCTGGCGCGTTATGATCATAAAATCCACTGTTGAGTCGACCATTGAACCGTGAAGAGAACACGTTCAAATTATACCTATAAACTTTCTACAAACAAATCAAACATAATTTTTATGTATCCTTAGGTATCCTTTTGTGTATATTTGCTGTAATATTTCAACCGGACGATAACGTGAACGATAGGAAAGAAACATAAAGTGGTGCGCGTTCACAATCTCGCGGGCGTCAAACCTTGTTTACAAAAGTGGTCCCCTGACTACTTCCTCTTCCTATCTGTTTTGCTTACTCCAATCACTCTCAGTCTTTGTATATAGACTGCTGACATCTAGTGGAATCCATAGGTACTGCAGTCTCAGTCCTGCTTAAAATAAAAATGAATAGGCACAATGGAGAAGAAGGTCAAGTACAAAAAAAACTGCAAATCCGGATGGATTTTCCTCTGGTTTCTGCCTGCTATATCAGTTCTGTTATACTCACATACATTATTTTAACACTCTTAGAAACTTCAGAGTGTTTCCCATCCAATAGTACTAATTATGTGTATATCCTATTTTCTGGGCCTGAGTTGCAGGCATTTTACTTTGGGCACGCCAGACTCTCCAAAACCGTCACCTATGCAGCAGCTCCCTTAGAAGTTATTAATATGTACAGTATATTATTGGTTTTTGTTTATTATAGTTTTTATTGTATATAATTTTACTTGGCCCCCACACCCCCTCAATGGTCATACTGCTCCCCTAAACAGTCTTGCCACTTGAAATGGAATGGAAGGTCAGGGGGACATTGAGAAATCCTTTTTAAAGTGGATCTAGAGATGCGCTGTGACTCTAGTGACACAGCTTTCAAGCCTTTCATTTGAAGCCTGCCTCCATCTGTCTCTCCTAATCGATTGCACAGAGAGAGCCGTCATTATAGCTAAACATATTGCCACGACTAAATGCTAGGGTTTTTTCTGTTATGGTGAGAAAGAAAAATGAGAAGCAGACATGGCGGACATGGCTTTACAAAAAGAGAGTGGTGAAATGATGCTACAGATTTAGGATGAATGCTATGCAGAGTCTGTCCTGAATTAGTACAGAGCCAGCTTAGAAAACAGCTCATCACGATGAGCCATTTGCTTTGAATGCATGGCCTTGGTGTGAGTGTACCATAGAGATAGCTACATCGCAGAGATAGGGTACAGTGCCTATAGAAAGTCTACAACATTTTCACATTTTGTTGTGTTACAAATTGGGATTGAAATAGATTTAATTGTAATTATTTGTCATTGATCTGCACAAAATACTCCATAATGTCAAAGTGAAAACAACATTCTACACATTTTTACTAATTAATATACAGTACATTTACTAACGTTGCATAAATATTCACCCCATTTGCTTAAGCCTAAATTAGTTCAGAAGTAAAATTTGGTGTAACAAATCACGTAATACATTATATGGACTCACTATGTGTGAAATAATAGGGATTGACATGATTTTTTAACGACTACCCCTTCCTCTGTCCCCCATACAGACAAGCACAGATTCAATTATAAAGACCAGGTAGCTTTTCAAAAGCCTCATAAAGAAGAGTATTGATTGGTAAATGTGTAACAATAACAAATAAGACATGGAACATACACTACATGATCAAAAGCTATCGGACACCTGCTCGTCCAACATCTCATTCCAAAATCATGGGCTTTAATATGGAGTTGGTCCCCCCTTTGCAGCCATAACAGCTTCCACTCCTCTGGGAAGGCCTTTCCACAATGTTGAAACATTGCTGCGGGGACTTGCTTCCATTCAGCCACAAGAGCATTAGTGAGGTCGGGCACTGACCTGGTTTGCAGTCAGTGCCTGGTTTGCAGTCAGTGTTCCAATTCATCCCCAAGGTGTTCAATGGGGTTGAGGTCAGGGCTCTGTGCAGGCCAGTCAAGTTCTTCCACACCGATTTCGACAAACCATTTCTGCATGGACCTCGCTTTGTGCACAGGGGCATTGTCATGCTGAAACAGGAAAGGGCCTTCCCCAAACTGATGCCACGAAGTTGGAAGAACAGAATTTTCTAAAATGTATTTGTATGCTGTAGTGTTAAGATTTCAATTCACTGGAACTAAGGGGCCTATCTCAAACCATGAGAAACAGCCCCAGACCATTATTCCTCTTCCACCAAACTTTACAGCTGGTACTATGCATTGGGGCTGGTAGCCCCTCCTGGCATCCGGAAAACGCAGATTCGTCCATCGGACTGCCAGATGGTTTAGCGTGATTCATCACTCCAGAGAACACGTTTCCACTGCTCCAGAGGCCAATGGCAGCGAGCTTTACTCCACTCCAGCCGACACTTGGCATTGCACATGGTGATGTTAGGCTTGTGTGCGACTGCTCTGTCATGGAAACTCCCGACAAACAGTTATTGTGCTGACTTTGCTTCCAGAGGCAGTTTGGAACTCAGTAATGAGTGTTACAACCGGGGACAGACGATTTTAACTCGCTATGCGCTTCAGCACTCTGCGGTCCCATTCTGTGAGCTTGTGTGGCCTACTACTTCATGGCTGAGCCGTTGTTGCTCTTAGATGTTTCCACTTCACAATAACAGCACTTACCGTTGACCGGGGCAGATCTAGCAGGGCAGAAATTTTACGAACTGACTTGTTGGAAAGGTGGCATCCTATGACTGTGCCAGGTTGAAAGTCACTGAGCTCTGTTTTTTCCTATGGAAATGGCATGGCTGTGTGCTCGATTTAATACACCTGTCATTAACGGGTGTGGCTGTACTAGCCGAATCCACTAATTTGAAGGGGTGTCCAGATACTCTTTTACATATAGTGTAGGTTCAGCAGATTCCCTTATTTTATGGGACACTTTTAAATGTGCCTTTAGATGCCATGCAATTCAATACTCATCTTTAAAACAAAAGGAATTTAGGTCAAAAGAGGTAATATTAATAAAGGAAATAGAGGGACTAACAGTACAGATAGATAGCAATACAAACTGTACCATAGAGGCACAGAATAAGCAAAAAAGATAAAGTGTAAAATAGTGTAATATTATAAAATATAAAGCAAACTGTATGGAAGATAGGCTAGCCAGCCGTGTCGATGGTTCCCATTGGGTGATGAGAGTAGCATACTATGGCGATTTGAGAAGAGTAGTAAGAGTTGTCCCACTTAAATTCGCTTTCTAGGTACTTTACTTAGGGGCTCCCGAGCGGCACAGGGCTCCCAAGTGGCGCAGCAGTCTAAGGCACTGCATCTCAGTGCTTGAGGCGTCACTACAGACACCCTGGTTTGAATCCAGGCTGTATGACAACCGGCTGTTATTGGGAGTCCCATAGGGCAGCGCTCAGTTGGCCCAGTGTAATCCGGATTTGGCTGGTGTAGGCCGCCATTGTAAATAAGAATTTGTTCATTACTGACTCGCCTAGTCAAATAAAGGTAACATTTTTTTCATTAGTACAGCTTATCAGCCATACCAGTGATTGTCCGGGAGGTGAGCTTCTTGATTGTCCGGGAGGTGAGCTTCTTTTCCATCAATAATGTAAAATGAACAGCTGTACAGAAAGACTCATGTGAAGGCCAAATTACAGAGGAGGAACTTCTTGATGCAATTAAAGCCTTTAAGTCCAGGAAAACTCCAGTTGAGGTATATCAAACCTTTTTTGATATACTCAGGCAACCATTATTAGCATTGTTTTAACCACTCCTATAAAAATTGTAGATTATCAAATTCTCAGCAAGAAGGTCTGATTTCATTACTGAAACAGGACCCAGGTGGTAATTATAAAGATCCAGAGCAATAAAAAATTGGAGGCACCTTACACTTCAGTGTTGTGAAGCAAAACATTCTAGCAAAATGCATAGCACATAGAATTAAAAAGGCATTGTCGAATATTATTCATCCTAATCAGACTGTTTTTTTACATGGACTATACATTGGAGATAATGTAAGTACTGGAGTACTGGAAGTACTGGAAACACCAAGAAAAATCTTGGAAACCAGGCCTGGTATTCATTGCTGACTTTAAAAAGGTTTTTGATAAAGTACAACTGGAATTTATATATAAATTCCTGGAATATTATAATTTTGGAGAATCTCTTATACAATGGGTTAATGTTATGTATAGTAACCTGAGTTGTAAAATAGTAAATAATGGCTACCTCTCAGACAGTAAAATAAGGTTGTCTACCATCGGCATATCTATGTTAGAAATGTTAGCTATTAAAATCAGATCCAACAATAATATCAAGGGGTCTACAAATCCAGGGCTTAAAAACAAAGGTGCGCCGATGATTCATGTTTGGATCCCTTCATAGCCTCATAGAGGATCTAGATCTTTGTTCTAACCTCTCTGGATTACAACCAAGTGTACAGTATTACGTATTGGATCACTAAATTTTTTTTACATTGCCGTGTAACAAAGTGGACAATACCTGTCTATCTGTCACCGATCCCTCCGGAACTGTCATTGCGCACACCTGGCCCCAATTGGCAATCATTAGTTTTTGTATATATGTGCCCTTTGGTTCTCCATTGGGCTGTCGATTATTGTTCTATGTCCGTTTGTGCATGTGAGTACCTGTGCTGTGTGTTTTGTCTTTCGTGCCATGTTGGATTGCGCAAATGATTCCAGGCCTCGTCCTGTGTTTTGGTCATTGTGCGTGTCTGTATTTATTTCAGGTACTCCTTGCTCTTTTGTTTTGGGTGTTGTGACATGAATATAACTAATGTGATGATGGTTATTTTATCAAATCAATTAACTATATTTAATTGTTACGATGATTAAATGAATCATGTAACAATTAACTATAGCAATCTTGGGGCACCACGGGAAAAGTTTATTTAACTACTTAGGGAGTGGTGGGGCGCTAGCGTTGTCAGATTTCAAAAAGGCTTTACGGCGAAAGCACTACATTTGATTGTTTGAGGGTAGCTCCTCCAATATTTTACCATTAGCATAAATTAATAAACCATCGCGGTTCACACAAAACACATTTCACAGCGAAAACAAATCTCTTACCTTTTGAAGAACTTCTGCTGAGGGCTTCCCAAGTGTCCAACAAAGACATCCAATGGTTCTTTTGTTAGAAAATGTCATTTATTATATCCATAAATCTCTGTTCGGTAAAATGCCTGCCACTCAGGCCCAGAAAATAGGATATGCACATAATTAGTACTATTGGATAGGAAACACTCTGAATTTTCTAAGAGTGTTAAAATAATGTATGTGAGTATAACAGAACTGATATAGCAGGCGAAAACCCGAGGAAAATCCATCCGGATTTGCAGTTTTTTTTGTAAATGACCAAATTCTCCATTGTGCCTATTGCATACAACGTTATGTAGGAATGAGACTGCAGTACCTATGGCTTCCACTAGATGTCAACAGTCAACAGTCAAAGACTGGGAATTCTACAAGTGACCAGAACGGATAGGAACAGGAAGAAGTCAGTGGACCACTTTTGTAAACAAGGTTTGACGCACGCGAGATTGTGAACGCGCACCACTTTATTTTTCTTTCCTATCGTTCACGTTGTCGTCCGCTTGAAATATTACAGCAAATATACTCAAAAAGATACCTAAGGATACATTAAAAATGATGTTTGATTTGTTTGTAGAAAGTGTATAAGTATAATTTGAACGTGTTCTCTTCACGGTTCAATGGGCGACTCAACGGTGGATTTTATGATCATAACGCGCCAACCAACAAAAGAACCATTGGATGTCTTCGTTGGACACTTGGGAAGCCCTCAGCAGAAGTTCTTCGAAAGGTAAGGGATTTTATATTAGCGATTTTATGCGTTTTTTGAGACCCGCGTTGGTTATGGATTTATGCTAATGCATAAAATATGAGATTGGCTATCCTCAAACAATCAAATGTTGTGCTTTTGCCGTAAAGCCTTTTTGAAATCTGACAACGCTGTGATATTGCCAAGAAGCAGAGCTTTTGATGACTATGCAACACTTGTATATTGATGAATGTTTAATAATAGTTAATAAGTTACCGTATCAGAATATATTGTTATCGTATTAGTCATCAGTGAAATATTATTACCTTATATCAGTTTCATTCAGAACGTCGCAATATTCTATAGATCTTCACAAACCCTACTCTAAATGATGAATCATCGATACACAAATTGGCTTAATTATTTATTTACTAAATAAATAAATAATCACACAGAATTACGTCAACACACACACAGGATAGATTATACTTTAATTACTAACATAATGCAATGAAAAGTCCCCTAGTGGACTAACCCGATATGACGGCTTGGTACACAATGAAAAGGGAGGGGCATGTAAGGATAGCGCAGCACGTATTCTGGTCTGGTAGAGTCTAACCATTCGCCAGCCGTGTAGTCATTGCTCCACGCTGTCTGGTCTCAATGGTTGATTGTTCAGGGTACAGCTAGAACCACTTTCCGAACCGGCAGCAACCCGTTTTCCTTTTTAAGCACTCTGGTAAAAGGGGGGTGTTCCATCACGCCGGGATAATGTCTGTTCTCACGTGGGCATGGTTACTGACTGGATAAAACTTCATATGAAATACAATTGCTCATTTAGAACAAAATGGTTCTTTCCCCTCATTACTGCATGGCCAGGGAGAGCCAGTTTCTGCAAGGAGAGGGGGGTCTTGAAACCATTGGTTAGCTGGCACGTTTGATCTCCATCCAGGAGAGCAACTCAAGACAATATGAATTTGTAGGGCAGAAATTATTAAATGTTAAAGCCTTTACACCTCTCTCTAAAGGCTTCAGTCATACAAAAGCTTTACATCCGAACTGGTTCTTTAGCAGATCAGTAAGAATGGCTCACCCCGTGTTCAAGAATTGCCTTTTTCCCTTTATTCAGATTAAAACCTATCACTTTCAGTTATTTGAAAATGAAATAATGTCCAAAATATCGCTATTTTCAAAACAAGCCATGGAAAGTTGGTTGCAATTTCAGTTTAATCCACCAGAAAGACAGAACAAATATTACAACAAATATTATGGTTAAACTCAAATATACTAATTTATTAATTTATTTATTTTTTATAATAATTTATAATATAGTATAATCTTTGTAAATGATATATTAAATATGACTGGTGGAGTTATGTCACACACTCTATCCAAAATGACAAGCAACTAATTGCAGCATTACCGCAAAAACCGAAAAGGCAGGTAGAAGGGGGGAAAAGTAAGGAACTTGTCTGTCGGTCCTGCATTGAAGAACAAAATTGGTTAAAGAAAATTGTGATAAATAAAAAAGTATACCAGTTTCATTAAAGACCCAAAAATTGACAGCTGTGCCATACAGATTGCTAAATAGTTGGGAAGAGATTTTTAATTTACCGTTTCCATGGCACACGGTTATGAACTGATACACAAAATGACGCCGGAATCAAAACTTTGTTTTATAATTTCAATTATTATAAAAAAATATTGTAACCAATAGAATGTTATATACTGTATATGGGGGGATACAAATTAATCAAATCAAATTTTATTGGTCACATACACATGGTTAGCAGATGTTAATGCGAGTGTAGCGAAATGCTTGTTCTTCTGGTTCCGACAGTGAAAACAAAATACTGCATAGTTTCCTAAGGACTCGAAGCGAGACGACCATCTCTGTTGGCGCCATCTTTTTTTCAATAAAAACGATAATAATTTACAACCATCCCAGCTCTGCAGATTTTGCTGCAAAGAGACAGAATCATAGATATTTTGTATTGGTACTATCCATATGTAGCTTGTTTTTGGTAGTAGGTTCAGGAATGGCTGAAGAATTGTAACTTTTACCTAGAGTTAACTCTGCAAATAGCATTGCTGTCATAGTCATGGTCAATTGATCAACAATATAATAATACTCTTAGCAAAAAAATGTTATCTTTAATTTACAATCTGTAGAAACAATGAGAATAGAAAGTTTCATAACTTTTGTGAAACATCAGTTGAAAAATATGGCAAATAGAAATTCTAACTGGATGGTCTTCAGAGATACACTATACATGTATATGCAACAGTATGTGGACACCCCTTCAAATAAGTGGATTCAGATTTTTCAGCCACACCTGTTGCTGACAGGTGTATAAAATGGAGCACATAGCCATGCAATCTCCATAGACAAGCATTGGCAGTAAAGTATGTAAGAAAGTATGTAAGAATGCTGTTCATCGACTACAGCTCAGCATTTAACACCATAGTTCCCTCCAAGCTCGTCATTAAGCTCGAGACCCTGGGTCTCGACCCAGCCCAGCCCTGTGCAACTGGGTCCTGGACTTCCTGACGGGCCGGTCCCAGGTGGTGAGGGTAGGAAACAACATCTCCACCCCGCTGATCCTCAACACTGGGGCCCCACAAGGGTGCGTTCTCAGCCCTCTCCTGTACTCCCTGTTTACCCATGACTGCGTGGCCAAGCACGCATCCAACTCAATCATCAAGTTTGCTGACGACACTACAGTGGTAGGCTTGATTACCAACAACGACGAGACGGCCTACAGAGAGGAGGTGAGGGCCCTCGGAGTGTGGTGTCAGGAAAATAACCTCTCACTCAATGTCAACAAAACAAAGGAGATGATCGTGGACTTCAGGAAACAGGAGAGGGAGCACCCCTATCCACATCGAGGGGACAGTAGTGGAGAAGGTGGAAAGTTTTAAGTTCCTCGGCACACATCACGGACAAACTGAATTGGTCCACCCACACAGACAGCGTGGTAAAGAAGGCGCCTTAGCGCCTCTTCAACCTCAGGAGGCTGAAGAAATTTGGCTTGTCACCAAAATCACTCACAAACTTTTACAGATGCACAATCGAGAGCATCCTGTCGGGCTGTATCACCGCCTGGTACGGCAACTGCTCCGCCCACAACCGTAAGGCTCTCCAGAGGTAGTGAGGACTGCACAACGCATCACCGGGGGTAAACTACCTGCCCTCCAGGACACCTACACCACCCGATGTCACAGAAAGGCCAAAAGATCATCAAGGACAACAACCACCCGAGCCACTGCCTGTTCACCCCGCTATCATCCAGAAGGCGAGGTCAGTACAGGTGCATCAAAGCTGGGACCGAGAGACTGAAAAACAGCTTCTACCTCAAGGCCATCAGACTGTTAAACAGCCATCACTAACATTGAGTGGCTGCTGCCAACATACTGACTTAAATCTCTAGCCACTTTATACATAGGAATTGGATGTAACAAATGTATCACTAGCCACTTTAAACAATTTTGTATATAATGTTTTACGTATCCGACATACTCATATCAAATGTATACACTGTACTCTAAACCATCTACTGTATCTTGCCTATGCCGTTCGGTCATCGACCCAAATCTCTAGCCACTTTAATAATTATAATTGGATGAAATAATGTATCACTAGCCACTTTAAACAATGCCATTTATATAATGTTTACATATCCTACATTACTCATCTCATATATATGTGTATATACTGTACTCCATACCATCTACTGCATCTTGCCTATGCCGGTCAGCCATCGCTCATCCATATATTTATATGTACATACTCGTATTCATTCCTTTACTCTTGTGTGTATAAGGTAGTTGTTGTGAATTTGTTAGATTACTTGTTAGATACTACTGCATGGTCGGAACTAGAAGCACAAGCATTTCGCTACACTCGCATTAACATCTGCTAACCATGTGTATGTGACAAATAAAATTTGATTTGATTTGATTTGAAGTGCCCTTACAAGGCCTTACATTTCTGCCCTGCTAGATCTGCCCCAGTCAACTGTAAGTGCTGTTATTGTGAATTGGAAACATCTAGGAGCAACAACGGCTCAGCTGCATGAAGTGGCAGGCCACACAAGCTCACAGAGCAGGACCACGAGTGCTTAAGCGCGTAGCGCGTAAACATTGTCTGTCCTCGGTTGCAACACTCACTACCGAGTTCCAAGCTGCCTCTGGAAACAAAATCATCACAAGAACTGTTCGTCGGGACCTTCATGAAATGGGTTTTCATGGAGGAGCAGCCTAACATCACCATACGCAATGCCAAGCGTCGGCTGGAGGGGAGTAAAGCTCGCTGCCATTGGACTCTGGAGCAGTGGAAATGCGTTCTCTGGAGTGATCAATCACGGATGAATCTGGGTTTGGCGGATGCCAGGACAACCAAAAACTAAAGTTTGGTAGAGGAGGAATAATGGTCTGGGGCTGTTTTTCATGGTTCGGGCTAGGCCCCTTAGTTCCAGTGAAGGGAAATCTTAACGCTATAGCATACAATGACATTCTAGACTATTCTGTTTTTCCAACATTGTGGCAACAAGCTTAGGGAAGGCCCTTCACTGTTTCAGCATGACAATGCCCCTGTGCACAATTCGAGGTCCATAAAAAAATGGTTTTCAAGATCCATGTGGAAGAACTTGACTGGCCTGCACAGCGCCCTGACCTAAACCACATCGAACACCTTTGGTATGAATTGGAATGTCTACTGCGAGCCAGGCCTAATCGTCCAACATCAGTGTGGGACCTTACTAATCCTCTTGTGGCTGAATGGAAGCAAGTCCCAGCAGCAATGCTCCAACATCTAGTGGAACGCTTTCCCAGAGTAGTGGAGGCTGTTATAGGAGCAAAGAGGGGACCAACTCCATATTAATGTCCATGATTTTGGAATGAGATTTTTAACGAGCAGATGTCCACATACTTTTGGTAATGTAGTGTAGATGGGAGGGGTTGAGGGTAGCTGAAGGATGGGACTTAAAAAAAAACTAAAGATAACTAACGTAAATTATACTATGTCCTTAAAATGTACAGAATATAGTATGTATAACCTGGAAGTCGAAGCATAAGTGTTTTTGTCCATTAGTTTATTCTAAATAGGGGAGTGGTGGTAGGGTTAGGGGAAAATAATAAAGAAAAATAAATATGTAAACATGTATATACATATACAGTACCAGTCAAAAGTTAGGACACACCTATTCATTCAAGGGTTTTTTCTTTATTTTTTTACTATTTTCTACATTGTAGAATAATAGTGAAGACATCAAAACTATGAAATAACACATATGGAATCATGTAGTAACCAAAAAAGTGTTAAACAAATCAAAATATATTTTAGATTTGAGATTCTTCAAAGTAGCCACTCTTTGCCTTGATGACAGCTTTGCACACTTTAGGCATTCTCTCAACCAGCTTCATGAGGAATGCTTTTCCAACAGTTTATGCTGAGCACTTGTTGGGTGCTTTTCCTTCACTCTGTGGTCCAACTCATCCCAAACCAATTGGGTTGAGGTTGGGTGATTGTGGAGGCCAAGTCATCTGATGAATTGAAAGAAAATACATAACACAAAGTTAAGTACACAGCAAATTCTCCAGTGTTGAATCAACACTGGATAGTGTTATATTTAACATTGGTCCAGTGTCTATACATGTCCACACTTTTCAGTTTTAAATTAACACACTGCTTAGTGTAATGTCTTATTTGTATATTTCCCAGTGTGCCTTTCCTTTTGAGTGAAGTGTAGAGTTACCAGTTACTAGTGCATATGTGTAGAGCGCTGAGGCCGTGGCCAAAGTTCAGTGGTGCTGAATGTAAAGCGCTACTGATGCAGCTCCACTAACCTGACAAGTATACTTAAAGCTGTAGTGGTGGTTAGGATCAACTCTGTGGCACCTCTGTCTAGCAAACTGTACATTTTCCTGTTTGTGGACAGTGAGACATTTTGTGGGAACAGTTTGTCACACTGAGCATTCATTAAACCAGTCCACCAAGGAATATATCAAGTTAACATAACAAAGCGCCAAGTCTAGGACCAAAAGGCTCCTCAACAGCTTCTAACCCCAAGCCATAAGACTGCTGAACAGCTAATAAAATGGCCACCGGACTATTACAGTACATTGAACCCCCCCTTCATTTGTTTTGTACACTGCTGCTACTCGCTGTTTATTATCTCTGCATAGTCACTTCACCCTAACTATATATACAAATTACCTTTAACCTGTACCCCCGCACACTGACTCGGTACCGGTACCCCCTGTATATAGCCTTGTTATTGTTATGTTATTGTTTGGGTAAGCATTTCACAGTAAGGTCTATATTTGTTGTATTCGGCTTGATTTGATTTTAAATAAATCTCTAGTTTCTCCACGGTTGCCATATTTTTTTGCATTGGATATTGCCACTATTCACCAACTCACTAAGCATAATCGCTGATACAACACTACATTACTTTCTGAATCGAAGCTTTAGTAAATGTGATATCCTTTGTATTTGAGTGTGTGTCAAAGGAGATATCATTAACGATTCAGTCCCGGTAAAGGTCGAGTCTGGTGAGACATCTGATAGAGTGTCTGTTTGGCTTCATGAAGAGACTGTTGAGAGGCCACTGGTCTGCCTGTTAGAAACCTCAGCAGCAGACAGACACCTTAACACCCACTACGCTCTCTGCCAGAAATATTCTGTTTATGTGGAGGGTTGGAGGAACTCTCTCCTCTTGGTTCATTGGTAAAATAATAAGATGCTGCCTGTCTCAAAGACTGTGTACATTGAGTTATGATAAACAAGTTTGTGATCTAAGTTTGTTGTTGTCGAAACTTCTCACTAGCTAAATTATACACTGAGAATACAAAACATTAAGAACACCTGCTCTTTCCATGACATAGACTGACCAGGTGAATCCAGGTGAAAGCTATGATCCCTTATTGATGTCACTTGTTAAATCCACTTCACTCATTGTAAATGTAACTCAATATTAGGAAGGTGTTATTGATGTTTGGTATACTCAGTGTATAGCTTCATGAATGCTTGGTTGATTTACATCATTGCATTGGTTGTTTAGGTATTTAGGAAAAAAATAAGCAGGATTTAGTCTATACATTTTCATAGTTGAGGCATTGGAGCAGAGACACATTATTCCCTGGTGTGGTCGGCCATTTCATTCATTAACCTGCATGCATAATACATTATCATGATAAATAATGCATTGTTATTCTTGCAGCAGAAATCACAGTTTAATTTAGATTATTTTCATGCCAGAGAATCATTAATTAAATAACCACTGTGGCTTCATTCGAATTGGTGGATAAATCAATTACTTTTACACTGACTTTTTCTGATCCAAATGGTCTCTTTAATTTCATCTACACATACATGCATGCACGCACAAACACACACATCCACATATGCAGACACATACACACACTACATCTGTCATGTCCCGTTTCTTTCTTGGCTGATCAAAAGAAAGCGGATATCAATCAAACACACGCCCCCCAATCTGGTCCTCTCGTCCTTCACTGCAACACCAGGTCTCCACTCCTGTCAGACATCATGTGAATACTCTGATGCTCTGCCCTCTTTTCTCTGATATGCCACTGAGGACAGCTGTTGGATCTTATGGGTTCTACATTTGACCAGAGCATTTGACTTGATAGTGTCTACCAACCCTTACAAAAACAGTGTTCATAATGGGTTCACAAGTTCTATTTTATTTTTCCAACTAAAGCTCAAGTTTTTCCTGATCTACCAATATTCTAGAAACCTGACTTCTGTCCTGTCCTGTCCCATTGAAAACCCATCTTGTCCTGTCCGGAACTCTACTGCTAATTGTATCTCACATCCCAACAGATTATCTGATTTAAGTCTTGTGGCTGCAATGTTGTAGCTGGTGCTGGGTGTTGGTTGAGTTGTCTGTAGAGCTGGGCTTGTAGGAGATCCCTATCACCACATCCATATGAAACTTACAGTATCAGAATGTTTCTTGACAGAGTGGAACTTCTTAATAGTAATCTCTCTCTCTCCCCTGTCCCGTTTCCTCCTCTCTGCCAGTGAGGACAGCTGTTGTAATGGTGAATCTAAACTGCGGTCCACTGAGGATGGATGAATGGATGGATGGATGCACCAGGTAAATTAATCTGCTTTTGCATTTAGATCCAGGCCAGATCCTCACAACTGCCACATCTATACAGACCTGGAGGGGCTTTAATGGTGAACATGTGCCAACAGGAAAACAATGAGACATAAACACAAGCCATTGACCAACACAAGTCTCCAATCCTATCCATACTCCCCTCTCCCTCTTTAGATTCTCTGTCCTCAGGCCTAAATCATATTACAGAATAGAGGGTTAGAGGTTTTGTTTCTGTTGGTTGTGATGGTCTATTCGATAAGGACTTCCATGTGTCTGCGTGGCTGTGAAGGCTGGGATGGAACCAGCTGGCCTCAACTCTGTGTTCTGTTTTTTCAGAGAGAGAGAGAGAGAGAGAGAAAGAGAGAGAGAGACTGCTCTGTGTTCTGTTGGCCCTACAAGGCAGGAGAAATTTGGTCCTGTTTGATGCCAGTGGAGCAATGTGGGATGGGGGGGATTGAAACACCAGGACCAGAAGCACTGCCGGTTTATACACCAGCCCATAGGCACTGTATGGCAAAGGCAACTGTACAGTAGCCAAATTACACTGGATAGAGTGTGGTTTATTGTGATGTAGGTTAATCAGCTTGTAGGAGAACAGCATGATAAACCATTTGTAGGTTGTCTTTAGTTATTCAAACAGTAGTGTTGTTTTTAATCCTACAGGTCCAAGAAGCTTCCAGGAATAGTTCTATTTGTGAGTTGAATACGATTCACTGCACAGGGCAGGATTGTCTCTCTCCAGTTCAGGTTTGGGTAATGCCCTACTTCTGAAGGTGCAGAGGTTCCTTTTGTCTTTCCTATTTTGATACTGTAATAGTAAGTACATAGTAACAGATGCTTTCCTCTGCGGTACATTAAGTTCAGTCATGCAGACAAACCTAGTTTGTAGTGTTTCACAGGTTGTAAAGCCAAGCTTTTTCACAGTAAACAAAGGATATATGTTTAAACTGTTATTTTCTCTCCCTGACTAATTAATCTAATTTGATGAAAGTAGTACAGTTGTTGTGGTTTTTGTTGCTCTTTGAAAGTTACAGTGGCAATGGTGTTATGTTTAGCAGAGGAAATAAGGATAGAGGAAAACAAAGTATTCCCCCTAGTATTCATTTGATTAGCTGACAACTTCAGGGCCACAGCATGGGTATGCCAATGGGATGACTGTATTATTGATAGACCTGTCAGAACTGGTTTTGGTGATATTGTGAATCCTGTTTACCTGTTGTGACCCCTTTTGCTTACTGGCTTTGGAGGTACAGTAAAGCTAAAGCATACAGAGATTGCAATGATATCAGTGCTTTGAAGATGGGTGTTTTTCTTTGGTGGAAGGAGTGAGCTTGAATATACAGTACATTGTGAAGCATACTGTAGTCAAAAGAGCTATGGAAATACCACCCCATTGATATTTAAGCAATAAGGCCCAATAAGGGTGTGGTATATGTAATAAGGCCCAAAGGCCTTATATTGGCCATATACCACAAAACCCCAAGGTGGCTTATTGATATTATTATTATAAACATAAATAGAAGAGTAAAAAGTAATTTTGCGTCATATGTCTAATCTGAACAAAAAAATAAATGCAATTTCAAGATTTTACTCCGTTACAGTTCACATAAGGAAATAAGTCAATTGAAATAAATTCATTATGCCCTAATCTATGGATTTTACATGACTGGGCAGGGGTGCAGCCATGGGTGGCATAGGTGGACATTCCTGCAGTCAGCATAAGAAATTGCACACTCCCTCAAAATTTGAGACATCTGTGGCATTGTGTTATGTGACAAAATTACACATTTTAGAGTGACCTTTTGTTGTCCCCAACACAATGTGCACCTGTGTAATGATCATGCAGTTTAATCATCTTCTTGATATGTGTAACGATGTGCGCTGAGAGGCGGGGAGCAAGTTCAGGGAGTGAGTGATTTAATCAATAAACGAAACATAATACAAAACAAGAAACACGAACAACGCACAGACATGAAACAGAAACAGTGACGCCTAGGGAAGGAACCAAAGGGAGTGACATACATAGGGCAGGTAAACAAGGAGGTGGGGTCCAGGTGAGTGTCATGGGGATAGGTGTGCCCCATAACGAGCAGCCTGGTGACCTATAGGCCGGAGAGGGAGCACACGTGACAGTACACCCTTCCCGACGTGCGGATACGGCCGCAGGACGCCAACCAAGATGACGATCCCGGGGATCAGGAGCGGACCGGTCACCTCTGCTAAGGCGCGGGGAACCTATCGATCCAGCTGAGGCGTGGGAGCATGGCGACCTAGAGAGCCGGAGAGAGAGAGCGTACGTGACATACGTGACCCCCTCCCCTGCGTGTTCGGCTCTAGCCGCAGGACGCCAACCACAGGGACGATCCCGGGGATCAGGAGCAGACAGGTCACCTCTGCTGAGGCGCAGAAACCTGACGAACGGGTTGAGGTGTGAGAGCCTGATGAGCCGGCTGAGACCTCCCCGGTTGCCTCGGTCGAGGCACGGGAACCTGTTCACCCAGCTGAGGCATGGGAGCCTATCGGTCCCGCTGAGGTACGGAAACCCGTCGAGACAGCCGAGGCATGGGAATCCAACAAACCGGCTGAGGCCTCCCAGGTAGCTCCGGTTCTAACACCCGGACCCGTCATCACCTAAAAAATTTTTTTTTAAATTACTCCCTGATGCTTCCCTTTCGTGAGGCGTCATTCTGTAACAACGTGCGCTGAGAGTCGGGGAAGCAAGTTCAGGACGTGAGTGATTTAATCAATAAATGAAACATAATACAAACAATGACGCATGGGGAAGGAACCAAAGGGAGTGACATATATAGGGCAGGTAATCAAGGAGGTGATGGAGTCCAGTTGAGTGTCATAATGTGCTGATGCAGGGTCTTACCTGGTTAAATAAACGTTAAATACAAATAAACAGGGACGTAAACAAATTTGTGCAAAACAATTGAGAGAAATAAGATTTTTCTGTGTATGTCAAATTTCGGGGATCTTCTATTTCAGCTCATGAAACATGGGACTAACACTTTACATGTTGCGTTTATGTTTTTGTTCAGTATAAATCACTTTGATAATGTCTCATTGCAGATCATTCAATCATGCCATAACATAAAATAAGAATGAGAATTCAATGCAACATGTAATGCATCATACAATTACCATTCAATGAATGAGTCTTCAACACCATCTAGTTTCTAGCCATTCTGAGAACACAACCTAGCCAGTGTTCCATCCCCAACCCTCTCTGCGTCATGCTTATAATCTCCTGGTGTGAGAGAGCCTCCATGATTGATGTCTAATTGACTTGATGAATGGTTGTGGGATTGTGTGAATCAATCAAAACATTTTGTAATTTAACAGTATTGATTAAACTGCAGCATGATGGCTTAATGTGAATACAAACAAGCTCCATAATGTTAGGATTTGGATAGTTGGCAACGCCCACAGATGATCTCTGTGTCCTACCATCAGTACCATGACTAGTCATAAGGAGGCTGTGCAGGGTGTGAGATTAATGTGGTAACAGTTTTCAACGTACCAATCTCTCCACTGAAAAATCATACCAGTTTCAGTGTTTCAGATACAGTTGAAGTTGGAAGTTTACATACACCTTAGCCAAATACATTTAAACTCAGTTTTTCACAATTCCTGACATTTAAATCCTAGTAAAAATGTCCTGTCTTAGGTGATTTAGGATCACCACTTTATTTTAAGAATGTGAAATGTCAGAATAATAGTAGAGAGTGATTTATTTCAGCTTTTGTTTCTTTCATCACATTCCCAGTGGGTCAGAAGTTTCAAACACTCAATTAGTATTTGGTAGCATTGCCTTTAAATTGTTTAACTTGGGTCAAACGTTTCGGGTAGCCTTCCACAAGCTTCCTACAATAAGTTGGGTGAATTTTTGCCCATTCCTCCTGACAGAGCTGGTGAAACTGAGTCAGGATTGTAGGCCTCCTTGCTCGCACTTGCTTTTTCAGTGCTGCCCACACATTTTCTATAGGATTGAGATCAGGGCTTTGTGATGGCCACTCCAATACCTTGACATTGTTGTCCTTAACTTCTTAGGGAGCGGCAGGTGAGGTGACGGTTTTGGAGAGTCTGGCGTGCCCAAAGCAAAATGCCTGCCACTCAGGCTCAGAAAATAGGAAACACTCTGAGGTTTCTAAAAGTGTTAACATAATGTCTGTGAGTAAAACAGAACTCATTTAGCAGGCGAAAACCAGAGAAAAATCTATCCGGGAAATCAGTTTCTGGTGACCTATTGCTTGGTTTGACACACTCCCCATTGAATCCATGTATAACCAGGACTGAGACTGCAGTACCTATGGCTCCCACTAGATGTCACCAGTCTATATACAAAGACGCAGAGAGATTGGAGTAAACAGAACGAATAGGTACAGGAAATGGTCAAGGTAGCTCAGATGTCAACAAGTTTTCTCTGGCGCGAGTCTGACTGCGCGCGCCCCACTTTATTTTACTTATATAAGGTATAGCTAAGGATGCATTTTAATAAGTGGTGGGGCGCCGACACTACCCGGTGAAATGCAAGGCGCCAAATTCAAAATCCAAAAGTTTAATTATTAAACATTCATCAATATACAAGTGTTGCATAGTCATCAAAAGCTCTGCCTCTTGGCAATATCACAGCGTTGTCAGATTTCAAAAAGGCTTTACGGCGAATGCACTACATTTGATTGTTTAAGGGTAGCACCTCCAATATTGTTTCCATTAGCATAAATTCATAAACCACCGCGGTTCACACAAAACACATTTCACAGCGAAATCAAATCCATTACCTTTTGAAAAACTTCTGCTGAGGGCTTCCCAAGTGTCCAACGAAGACAATCCATGGTTCTTTTGTTAGAAAAAGTAATGTATTATATCCATACATCTCCGTTTGGTTGGCGCGTTACAATGAGAAAATAGAGCATTGACTCCTCCATTGAAACGTGAAGAGAACTCGTTCAACTTATACCTATAAACTTGTCCAAGAACAATCAAACAAAAATGTAAATATATCCTTAGGAACACTTTGATGTATAAATAGTATAATATTTCAACCGGAATCTAAACTGGGCGATAAGAAAAGAAAAAACCACAGAGCATGCCAGCCGTGAACGTGCGTTTTACTCTATTGACATCTGCATGGACACTTCCTTATTTGTCTTCTTCTCTGCTCTAAAAGCATCTAAAAAGAATCAGAACACTTTTTTGAGACTGTTGACATCCAGAGGAAGCGATAGGTACTGCATTCATATGCCCTTATATGGGCATTTTCATAAGGGAGGGGTTCAAAATGAGGCAAAATCACTTTTTCCAGGACAGAAATTCCTCGGATTTTCGCCTGCCATATCCGTTTTGTTATACTCACAGACAAAATGTTAACACTTTTAGAAAATTCAGAGTGTTTCCTATCCAATGGTACTAAATATGTGCATATCCTATTTTATGGGCCTGAATGGGAGGCATTTTACTTTGGGCATGCCAGGCGCTCCAAAACGGTCACCTCGTGCGCTGCTCCCAAAGAAGTTAATTACGAGCTTGGAGGGAACTATGGTGTTAAATGCTGAGCTGTAGTTGATGAACAGCATTCTTACATAGGTATTCCTCTTGTCCAGATGGGTTAGGGCAGTATGCAGTGTGATTGCGATTAAGGCTGCCTGTGGATCTATTGGGACGGTAAGCAAATTGGAGTGGTTCCAGGGTGTCTGGCAGGATGGAGGTGATATGATCCTTGACTAGTCTCTCAAAGCACTTCATGATGACGGAAGTGAGTGCTACGGGGCGATAGTCATTTAGCTCAGTTACCTTAGCTTTCTTGGGAACAGGAACAATGGTGGCCCTCCTGAAGCATGTGGGAACAGCAGACTGGGATAGGGACTGATTGAATATGTCCGTAAAAACACAGCCAGCTGGTCTGCGCATGCTCTGAGGACACGGCCAGGGATGCCATCTGGGCCAGCAGCCTTGCGAGGGTTAACACATTTAAATGTTTTCCTCACGTTGGCTGCAGTGAAGGAGAGCCCGCAGGTTTTGGTAGCGGGCCGTGTCGGTGGCACTGTATGGTCCTCAAAGCGAGCAAAGAAGATGTTTAGTTTGTCTGGGAGCAGGACGTTGTGGTCTGCGATGGGGCTGGTTTTCTTTTTGTAGTCCGTGATTGACTTGAGTCATGGTCAGACTTGCCGAAAGGAGGGTGGAGATGTTCTGCAAAAAGTATAGGGATTGGACTGCTCATTTTCTCTGATGAATCCCCTTTCCGATTGTTTGGGGCATCTGGAAAAAAGCTTTTCCGGAGAAGACAAGATGAGCGCTACCATCAGTCCTGTGTCATGCCAACAGTAAAGCATCCTGAGACCATTCATGTGTGGGGTTGCTTCTCAGCCAAGGGAGTGGGCTCACTCACAATTTTGCCTAAGAACACAGCCATGAATAAAGAATGGTACCAACACATCCTCCGAGAGCAACTTCTCCCAACCATCCAGGAACAGTTTGGTGACGAACAATGCCTTTTCCAGCATGATGGAGCACCTTGCCATAAGGCAAAAGTAATAACTAAGTGGCTCAGGTAACAAAACATTGATATTTTGGGTCCATGGCCAGGAATCTCCCCAGACCTTAATCCCATTGAGAACTTGTGGTCAATCCTCAAGAGGCGGGTGGACAAACAAAAACCCACAAACTCCAAGCATTGATTATGCAAGAAGGGGCTGCCATCAGTCAGGATGTGGCCCAGAAGTTAATTGACAGCATTCCAAGTTGGATTGCAGAGGTCTTGAAAAAGAAGGATCAACACAGCAAATATTGACTCTTTGCATCAACTTTATGTAATTGTCAATAAAAGCCTTTGACACATACAAAACGCTTGTAATTACACTTCAGTATTCCATAGTAACATCTGACAAAAATATCGAAAGACACTGAAGCAGCAAAAATTTGTGGAAATTAATATTTGTGTCATTATCAAAACTTTTGGCCATGACTGTACAATCTAAGGTAACACCAATACGTTTTGTCTCCTCTACTTGTTCAACAGCCACATTATTCATTACCAGATTCAGCTGAGTAATTATATAAAAATATTTGTACCAAATACAATGCTTTTAGTTATTTTCAGGACTAGTTTATCCTATCAACCCATTCTACAACTGACTGAAACTTTTTGATTGGGGTTGCAATGATTTCACTAGCTGTGGGTGCTGACATGTACAGTATAGTGTTGAATCATCTGCATACACACTGGCTTTGTTTAAGGCTAGAGGTAGATCATTAGTAAAAATGAACAGTAAAGGGCCAAGACAGCTCCCTTGTGGAATATAACACTTTACATGTTTTACGTCAAAAAGCTCCCATTAAAAAAACCTTGTTCCATTAGATAGATAGCTATCTATCCATGATATGGCAGATGATGTACAGCCATAACACATTCGTTTTTCCAAAAACAAATTATTGTAAATAATATTAAAGGATCACTGAAATCTAACAATACAGCTTCCACAATCTTATCACTTTCCTTCAGCAAATCATCAGTCATTTGTGTCAGTGCAGTACATGTTGAGTGCCCTTCCCTATAAGCGTGCTGAAAGTCAGTTCACATAAAAATTGCATTGTGTCTGGTCAACACACCATTTTTTCAATAGGTTTCCTATGAACTGATTGGTTGGCTGTTAGAGCCAGTACAGGGAGCATTACCATTCTTGGGTAGCGTAGTCACTTTAGCTTTCCCCCAGGTTAAAGATAGGAGTGGCAATATAGTCCAATACCATCCTCAGTAACTTTCCATCTAGGTTGTCAATACCAGGGGGTTTCTCATTATTGATGGATAATCATTTTTCTAACTCTCCCACACTAACTTAAAAAAAGACAATGCTTTTCATTACTTATTAGGTATTTTATGCATGACTATAATAGCTCACAGTTTGTACTTAGGGATAACCGGGGCGCTAGCGCCCCAATCCCGACACCATATATATGTTTGGGGTTTTCATTTAGGTTTTGTGGGTTATTGTTTATGCATAGCGTTGTTGGTTTATGTAAGTCTATGTTAAGTTACGATCTACGTGTGTTTCGTTCGTTTTAATAAACATGTATACTGGATGCCTCGCTGCGCCTTGGTCTGTCAATTATGAAGATCGTGAATGAATAACCCACCACAAAAGGACCAAGCAGCGAGAGAACCAGGATTTCTGGACCTGGGAGGAAATCCTGGCTGGAAAGGGGCCTTGGAGGAAGACGACGGAGCATCGTCACCCCAAGAAGAGGATGGAAGTGGCAAAGACTGAGCGAGGCAGCTACGAGGATATATATGGAGCATGCGATCCGGAGCGAGAAAAGTTTATTGGGACTCGCCTGGCACGGAAGCCTGAAAGGCAGCCCCAAAAAACTTTTTTGGGGGGGCACACGAGGAGGTTGGCCGGTTCTGGAGGGACACCTGAGCCAACTCCTCGTGCTTTGTGGAGAGAGCGTTGGGGAGAGCGTCGCACGGAAAGGACACCGTGCTATGCAGTTTTGCGCACAGTTTCTCCTGTGCGCGTTCACAGCCCGGTGCGAGAGATTCCAGCGCCACTCATCTGTCAGGCTACGATGAGTGTGCAGCCTGGTAGAGTGGTGCCGGCTCAGCGCTCCTGGTCTCCGGTGCGCCTCCTAGGACCAAGATATCCTGCACCGGTTCTGCGTGCAGTGTCTCCGGTACGTGTCCACAGCCCAGTGCGAGAGATCCCAGCGCCACTCGTCTGTCAGGCCAAGGTCAGTGTGCAGCCTGGTAGAGTGGTGCCAGCTCTGCGCGCTAGGTCTCCAGTGCGTCTCCTAGGACCAAAATATCCTGCACCGGTCCTACGGGCAGAATCTCCGGTTCGCATCCACAGCCCAGTACGTCCTGTTCCTGCTCCCCGCACCAGAGTGCGCGTTATGAGCCCAGTATGGCCGGTTCCTGCTCCCCGCACCAGAGTGCGCGTTACGAGCCCAGTACGGCCGGTTCCTGCTCCTCGCACCAGAGTGCGGCGTTCACGAGCCAATGCGGCCGGTTCCTGCTCCCGCACCAGAGTGCGCGTTCACGAGCCCAGCACGGCCGGTTCCTGCTCCCGCACCAGAGTGAGCGTTACGAGCACAGTACGGCCGGTTCCTGCTCCCGCACCAGAGTGAGCGTTACGAGCCCAGCACGGCCGGTTCCTGCTCCCCGCACCAGAGTGCGCGCGTCATGAGCCCAGCACGGCCGGTTCCTGCTCCCTGCACTAGAGTGCGCGCACGAGCCCAGCACGGCCGGTTCCTGCTACCCGCACCAGAGTGCGGCGTTATGAGCCCAATGCGGCCGGTTCCTGCTCCCGCACCAGAGTGCGCGCGTCCACGAGCCCAGCACGGCCGGTTCCTGCTCCCTGCACCAGAGTGCGGCCACGAGCCCAGTATGGCCGGTTCCTGCTCCCTGCACCAGAGCCCCAGCCCGGCGCCGCCAGAGAGGGTCCCCAGCCCGGCGCCGCCAGAGAGGGTCCCCAGCCCGGCGCCGCCAGAGAGGGTCCCCAGCAGCCCGGGGTCGCCAGAGAGGGTCCCCAGCCCTGTAAATGGCCCAGGGCGTGACCTCGGACCAGCACGGCCGGCACCGGAGCCGCCACCTGGGACTAAGAAACCCACCCGAAGACCCCCCCATGGACTTTTTGGGGGGGGTACTGTCACGTCCAGGCCTGAAAAGACAGGCTGGCGTGTTTTGTTTTGGTTTTGGTGTAGGGTTTTTTATGTTCTAGGTGTTATATATCCATGTTGGGGTAATGGTTCCCAATTAGAGGCAGCTGTGTGTCGTTGTCTCTAATTGGGAACCATATATATGTTTGGGGTTTTCATTTAGGTTTTGTGGGTTATTGTTTATGCATAGCGTTGTTGGTTTATGTAAGTCTATGTTAAGTTACGATCTTCGTTTGTTTGTTGTTTTGCCCAGTTACGTGTGTTTCGTTCGTTTTAATAAACATGTATACTGGATGCCTCGCTGCGCCTTGGTCTGTCAATTATGAAGATCGTGACAAAATGTAAGACGCCAAATTCAAAATCCAAAAGTTGAATTAGTAAACATTCATCAATATACAAGTGTTGCATAGTCATCAAAAGCTCTGATTCTTGGCAATATCACAGCACTGTCAAATTTCAAAAAGGCTTTACGGCAAAAGCACAACATTTGATTGTTTGAGGATAGCACCTCACATATTTATGCATTAGCATAAATTCATAACCAGCGCGAGAGGATCTGCAGAGAAGAATGGGAGAAACTCCCCAAATACAGGTGTGCCAAGCGTTTTGTGTCATACCCAAGTTAACTCGAGGCTGTAATTGCTGCCAAAGCTTCAACAAAGTACTGAGTAAAGGGTCTGAATATTTCCTTTTTTTTTTAAATATAAATTAGCAAAAATGTATACTAACCTGTTTTTGCTTTTCATTATGGGGTACTGTGTGTAGATTGAGGGGGAATGTTATAGATTTTATGTTTTGATGACTAAATGTTTGTACTTAATACTAAGAACATTCCATTCTGAAAGTGTATGCAATGGAGATGGGGTTGCAAGACAAATGGCAGTCCAATTAATATGTGTGTGTGCCTAGATATTAACTTGGTGTGCAGAAGTATGACTTCATTTAGGGGGTGTCTGTGTGAACAAAGAATTCTTTGATTCTACCAGACACATGCGAGAGGCCCGTCCTTGAGAAGAACCTCCCAACACCTCCCGAGTTTGACCTATGTTGCAAAGATTGTGATAAGGAATGAATGGGTACTGTGGGAACCACTATGTTCTTGGAGAGGGTGGGGAAGAGGTGGGAATTTTGCATCTTTGTGTTTCAACATTGTACCATATAAAAGACTGTGTACACCCTTTTAGAGCTCAGAGCTCTCCCATGAATAAATAATCCACATTTGATCATTATAGATTGGGCCTCTGTTTGTCTCATTTCAACCAGTATCTTACAAATACTGGGTAACTGACAGTTTGTTTAATTGAAGTTCAGTTTATGAACATAGAGAATGAAATTTCTATAACAGGGAATTAAAATGATAAGGCTGTAACTTAACAAAATGTGGCAAAGCTCAAGGAGTCTGAATACTCTCTGAATGCACTGTATATTAATATGCAAATGTTTTGCCCTTTCCTGGGTAGCTTATCGGAGATAGACATAAAATAAAAAAGCTACTATAAAGCATATATCTACCCATTCTCTTTGTGTTCCACAATCACTCAGCTTAGTTTCACAGAGAGAGTAGATAATGAAAGATCTTGACTTGGTGTTATGAATGTTTGCTGGTAGTGAACGTTAGCGCCAAAAGCACTGTACACACACACACACAGCCTATGATTCTGCTAAAAGCCTCAGGTATTTACCTAACAGACATTAGCTGGGGCTATGTTTTCCCTTCTCTTAAAGTGTTAATTTCCCTTTATCCCTCCCATTGATCACTCTTTCTTTTCCCCTTACTGAACATCAAATAAGATCCATTCCCTGGGAGGGTTGGCTCTATCCCGCCTCTGCCTGCGTCCCAAATTGCTCCAAATTCCCTTAATAGGGCATTACTTTTGACCAGAGCTCTATAGGTAGCACAAAGGAATAGGATGTTATTTGGGACACAGCCTCTGGACCTGCGTCCGAGTGGCTCTGTTTGACAGCTGACAAATGAACCTGACCCCTGGTCACCCGGAGTGGCCAGCTCACTGCTCTCTTCTCACCCAGACCCCCTCGGCGTACTGGAATAGTGTAGAGCAGCACACAAAGCTACCCCAGGTGCACTTTTTCATGATGGTGACTTGTACATTACGCTCTCCTAACATAGATACATGTGTTCCCCATCACTCTTATACATGGGCAATTACATCAATAGTGTATTGTTACTGTAAGATTCACCCCACCAAATCTTCTGACATGAAATTTACACAAAAGCCTGACCAGAAAATATATGTTTCACATTTGGAGAGAGAGAATAAAATATTAATGACCTTCATGTCTTAAAACCTAATGTAGCTACATTAATATTTATCCACAACTTAACTATTTATTATGTTTGCTGAAGAGACTGTTGCAGCCTCAAAGAAACCTGAGGTCCTTCTAGATTTTTTATTTTTTATTTTTTTATTTCACCTTTATTTAACCAGGTAGGCAAGTTGAGAACAAGTTCTCATTTACAACTGCGACACATAGAGTAAAACAAACATACAGTCAATAATACAGTAAAAAAAAAAAAAAAAATCTATATACAGTGGGGCAAAAAAGTATTTAGTCAGCCACCAATTGTGCAAGTTCTCTCACTTAAAAAGATGAGAGAGGCCTGTAATTTTCATCATAGGTACACTTCAACTATGACAGACAAAATGAGGAAAAGAAATCCAGAAAATCACATTGTAGGATTTTTAATGAATTTATTTGCAAATTATGGTGGAAAATAAGTATTTGGTCACATACAAACAAGCAAGATTTCTGGCTCTCACAGACCTGTAACTTCTTCTTTAAGAGGCTCCTCTGTCCTCCACTCGTTACCTGTATTAATGGCACCTGTTTGAACTTGTTATCAGTATAAAAGACACCTGTCCACAACCTCAAACAGTCACACTCCAAACTCCACTATGTCCAAGACCAAAGAGCTGTCAAAGGACACCAGAAACAAAATTGTAGACCTGCACCAGGTTGGGAAGACTGAATCTGCAATAGGTAAGCAGCTTGGTTTGAAGAAATCAACTGTGGGAGCAATTATTAGGAAATGGAAGACATACAAGACCACTGATAATCTTCCTCGATCTGGGGCTCCACGCAACATCTCACCCGTGGGGTCAAAATGATCACAAGAACGGTGAGCAAAAATCCCAGAACCACACGGGGACCTAGTGAATGACCTGCAGAGAGCTGGGACCAAAGTAACAAAGCCTACCATCAGTAACACACTCGCCGCCAGGGACTCAAATCCTGCAGTGCCAGGCGTGTCCCCCTGCTTAAGCCAGTACATGTTCAGGCCCGTCTGAAGTTTGCTAGAGAGCATTTGGATGATCCAGATGAGGATTGGGAGAATGTCATATGGTCAGATGAAACCAAAATAGAACTTTTTGGTAAAAACTCAACTCGTCGTGTTTGGAGGACAAAGAATGCTGAGTTGCATCCAAAGAACACCATACCTACTGTGAAGCATGGGGGTGGAAACATCATGCTTTGGGGATGTTTTTCTGCAAAGGGACCAGGACGACTGATCCGTGTAAAGGAAAGAATGAATGGGGCCATGTATCGTGAGATTTTGAGTGAAAACCTCCTTCCATCAGCAAGGGCATTGAAGATGAAACGTGGCTGGGTCTTTCAGCATGACAATGATCCCAAACACACCGCCAGGGCAACGAAGGAGTGGCTTCAGTAAGAAGCATTTCAAGGTCCTGGAGTGGCCTAGCCAGTCTCCAGATCTCAACCCCATAGAAAATCTTTGGAGGGATTTGAAAGTCCGTGTTGCCCAGCGACAGCCCCAAAACATCACTGCTCTAGAGGAGATCTGCATGGAGGAATGGGCCAAAATACCAGCAACAGTGTGTGAAAACCTTGTGAAGACTTACAGAAAACGTTTGACCTCTGTCATTGCCAACAAAGGGTATATAACAAAGTATTGAGATAAACTTTTGTTATTGACCAAATACTTATTTTCCACCATAATTTGCAAATAAATAAATTAAAAGTCCTACAATGTGATTTTCTGGATTTCTTTTTCTCATTTCGTCTGTCATAGTTGAAGTGTACCTATGATGAAAATTACAGGCCTCTCTCATCTTTTTAAGTTGGAGAACTTGCACAATTGGTGGCTGACTAAATACTTTTTTGCCCCACTGTACAAAGAGTGCAAATGAGGTAGGATAAGGAAGGTAAGACAATAAATAGGCCATGGTGGCAGAGTAATTACAATATAGCAATTTAACACTGGAATGGTAAAAATGTGCAGTAGATGGATGTGCAATGTAGAAAAACTGGGGTGCAAAGGAACAAGATAAATAAATAAATACGGTAGAGGATGAGGTAGTTGGTTGGGCTATAAACAGGTACAGTGGTCTGTGAGCTGCTCTGACAGCTGGTGCTTAAAGCTGTTGAGGGAGATAACTGTCTCCAGTTTCAGAGATTTTTGAAGTTTGTTCCAGTCATTGGCAGCAGAGAACTGGAAGGAGAGTCGGCCAAAGGAGGAATTGGCTTTGGGGGTGACCAGTGAGATATACCTGCTGGAGCGCGTGCTACGGGTTGGTGCTGCTAAGGTGACCAGCGAGCTGAGATAAGGTGGGACTTTACCTAGCAGGGACTTGTAGATGACCAGGAGCCAGTGGATATGGCGACGAGTGTAAAGCTTTGGTAACAAAACGGATGGCACTGTGATAGACGGCATCCAGTTTGTTGAGTAGAGTATTGGAGGCTAATTTGTAAATTACATCACCGAAGTCGAGGATCGGTAGGATGGTCAGTTTTACGAGGGTATGTTTGGCAGCATGAGTGAAGGAAGCTTTGTTGCAAAATAGGAAGCCAATTCTAGATTTAATTTTAGATTGGAGATGTTTGATGTGAGTCTAGAAGGAGAGTTTACAGTCTAACCAGACACCTAGGTATTTGTAGTTTTCCACATAATCTAAGACAGAACCGTCCAGAGTAGTGATGCTGGACGAGGGGACAGGTGCGGCCAGCGATCGGTTGAAGAGCATGCATTTAGTTTTACTTGTGTTTAAGAGCAGTTGTAGGCCACGGAAGGAGAGTTGTATGGCATTGAAGCTCGTCTGGAGGGTAGTTAACACAGTGTCCGAGGGGCCGGAAGTATACAGAATGGTGTTGTCTGCGTAGAGGTGAATCAGAGACTCACCTGCAGCAAGAGCGACATCATTGATGTATACAGAGAAGAGAGTCGGCCCAAGAATTTAACCCTGTGGCACCCCCATAGAGACTGCCAAAGGCCCGGACAACAGGCCCTCTGATTTGACACACTGAACTCTATCAGAGAAGTAATTGGTGAACCATGCGAGGCAGTCATTTGAGAAGCCAAGGCTGTCGAGTCTGCCGATAAGGATGAGGTGATTGACAGAGTTGAAAGCCTTGGCCAGATCAATGAAAACGGCTGCACAATAATGTCTCTTATCAATGGCGGTTATGATGTCATTTAGGACCTTGAGCGTGGCTGAGGTGCACCCATGACCAGCCCTGAAACCAGATTGCATAGCGTAGAAGGTACGGTGGGATTCGAAATGGTCGGTAATTTGTTTGTTAACTTGGCTTTCAAAGACCTTAGAAAGGCAGGGTAGGATGGATATAGGTCTGTAGCAGTTTGGGTCAAGAGTGTCTCCCCCTTTGAAGAGGAGGATGACCGCAGCTGCTTTCCAGTCTTTGGGAATCTCAGACGTCACGAAAGAGAGGTTAAACAGGCTAGTAATAGGGGTTGCAACAATTTCTGCAGATCATTTTAAAAAGAAAGGGTCCAGATTGTCTAGCCCGGCTGATTTGTAGGGGTCCAGATTTCGCAGCTCTTTTAGAACATCAGCTGACTGGATTTGGGAGAAGGAGAAATGGGGGAGGCTTGGGCGAGTTGCTGTGGGGAGTGCAGGGCTGTTGACTGGGGTAGGGGTAGCCAGGTGGAAAGCATGGCCAGCCGTAGAAAAATGCTTATTGAAATTCTCAATTATAGTTGATTTGTCGGTGGTGACAGTGTTTCCTAGCCTTAGTGCAGTGGGCAGCTGGGAGGAGGTGCTCTTATTCTCCATGGACTTAACAGTGTCCCAGAACTTTTTGGAGTTTGTGTTACAGGAGGCAAATTTCTGCTTCAAAAAGCTAGCCTTGGCTTTCCTAACTGCCAGCGTATATTGGTTCCTGGCTTCTCTGAAAAGTTGCATATCACGGGGGCTGTTCGATGCTAATGCAGAACGCCACAGGATGTTTTTGCGCTGGTCAAGGGCAGTCAGGTCTGGAGAGAACCAAGGGCTATATCTATTCCTGGTTCTAAATTTCTTGAATGGGGCATGCTTATTTAAGATGGTGAGGAGCGACTTTTAAAGAATAACCAGGCATCCTCTACTGACGGATGAGGTCAATATCCTTCCAGGATACCCTGGCCAGGTCAATTAGAAAGGCCTGCTCGCTGAAGTGTTTTAGGGAACGTTTAACAGTAATGAGGGGAGATCGTTTGACCGCAAACCCATTACGGATGCAGGCAATGAGGCAGTGATCGCTGAGATCTTGGTTGAAAACAGCAGGGGTGTAATTGGAGGGCAAGTTAGTTAGGATTACATCTATGAGGGTTCCCATATGTACGGCTTTGGGATTGTACCTAGTAGGTTCAATTATGATTTGTGTGAGGTTGAGGGCATCAAGCTTATATTGTAGGATGTCTTGGGTGTTAAGCATGTCCCAGTTTAGGTCACCTAGCAGCACGAACTCTGAAGATAGATGGGGGGCAATCAGTTCACATATGGTGTCCAGAGCACAGCTGGGGGCAGAGGGTGGTCTATAGCAAGCGGCAACAGTGAGAGACTTGTTTCTAGAAAGGCAGATTTTTTAAAGTAAAAGTTCAAATTGTTTGGGTACAGACCTGGAAAGCAAGACAGAACTCTGCAGGCTATCTCTGCAATAGATAGCAACACCGCCCCCTTTGGCCATTCTATCTTGTCTGAAGATGTTATAGTTAGGGATGGAAATTTCAGTGTTATTGGTGGTCTTCCTAAGCCAGGATTCAGACACGGCTAGGACATCCGGGTTGGCAGAGTGTGCTAGGGCAGTGAATAGAACAAACTTAGGGAGGAGGCTTCTAATGTTGACATGCATGAAACCAAGGCTTTTACGGTTGCAGAAGTCAACAAATGAGAGGGCCTGGGGAATGGGAGTGGAGCTAGGCACTGCAGGGCCTGGATTAACCTCTATATCACCAGAGGAACAGAGGAGGAGTAGGATAAGGGTACGGCTAAAGGCTATAATGACTGGTCGTCTAGGACGTTCTGAACAGAGATTAAAAATAACAGGTTTCAGGGGGCAATAAAATAGATTAAAGGCATAATGTACAGACAATGGTATGGTAGGACGTAAATATAGTAGAGGTAAACCTAGGCATTGGGTGGTGATGAAAGAGGTATTGTCTCTAGAAGCATTTAAACCAGGTGATGTCATCGCATGTGTGGGTGGTGGAACTGAAGGGTTGCATATGGTATATTGAGCAGGGCTAGAGGCTCTACAGTGAAATAAGGCAATAAACACTAACCAGAACAGCAATGGACAAGGCATATTGACATTGAGGAGAGGCATGCTTAGCCTAGTGAACATAAGGGTCAAGTTAGTAGTGAGGCTGGCTGGGGACACGGCGTTTCAGACAGCTAGCCAGGGACCACAAGCTGGCAGAGTCTAGCAGGCCGGCTAACAAAGACGGAGGAAGTCTGTTTATAGCCTCCTCGTGCGTTTCCGTCGGTAGACCAGTCGTGATGGGTCAGTGCGGTTCCGTGTGGTGAAGGGGACCAGGCCAGTTGGCACAAATAGGTAATAGTGTCCCAAGAAATTGTCCGATGGACCTGATTAGCTAGCAGCCGATATGCTCTGGACAGCAAAACGTTAGCAGGCCGCAGTTAGCTGATGGGCGTTCAGGTGACGTCGCGTTGGAGGGCTGGTTGAAATATCTCCCTCGGGCAGATAACGTCGGTAGTCCACTTGAGAAGGCCCGGTAGGGCTCCACACCGGCAGTAGAAGCGGGTCCGGATAGGAGTTGTAGCCCAGCAGTGTCTGTTGAGATTCTTCAGTCAGCCGGGAGATGAGTCGAGCAAGGGCTAGCTTCAGGCTAATTGGTGTATTGCTCTGGGATCGAGGTGAGCACTCAGGTAGCAGCTAGCTAGCTGCAAGACCAAGTTGAAAAATGTCCAACTTGCGGTAGGAATCCGGGGATATGGAGAGAAAAATAACTAAAAATAGGTCCGGTAAGCTCAGGTTTGAGTCGTGTTATACGAGGTGCGAGAGCTTTTCCGAGCTGAAGGTTAGCTGATGCCCGCTAGCAATAGTAAGATAAATACTAACGTTAGCTAGTGAAGTTAGCTAGCATTTGTTGGGTGACTCCAGATTCGAAAAAAAACAACAACAAAAAACCACAGATCCGCACCACATTGGGTGAGGCAGGTTGCAGGAGAGTGTTTTGAAGTTGAATTTTAGAGAGCACATATAAAAAGATATGTGAAGAAAATATATAAAAATATTATAAAGACGATATTTACACAGGACGGGACAAGACAAAATACACGTCCGACTGCTACGCCATCTTGGATGAATGGATGAGTGGAGTACTGGCCATAGATATCGTCTGCAGACAGAAAGCGGAAAACAAAGCTGAAAACTCTTCAAACAGTCTTGGCCAGTTAGCGATACGGTCTTATTTTCCAGACCAAATAATGTAGACTTTGCCTGCTTGAATGGACCTGAATCTAAAATTTAATTGAACACAACCCTGGATTACACTTGACATTGCATAGATAGACCGAATATCGAATGAACTACCAATGGAATAATCTATGTTATTGTACATACATAGCCTACAGTATCTTGACTAGGTCATAACATACAGTAAATTATCTACATTTTACTTATTGTCAAATATGTATATTTTAACCAAACCCTCTGTTGAGAGTTGTTAGCAGATAATGAAGGGTATTATTTACAGAAGGGTGGAGAGGTGGAGGACACAGAGGAACAGAGGAGCTGGCTTACAGAGAGGAGAACAGATGTGATGTGTGTGTAGAGCCCAGTGGCCCAGAGCAGAACTGGCCCATCTTGGACTCTCTCTGCCAGCACTACACACTCACACACACACATGCACACGCACACACACACACATTAATTCCCTAACACGCACACGTGCACACACACATCCCCCTTCACCCACATTCATAGAAACACACACACTCCTCCGCAACATCTGTCCAAGGCTAGCCCAAAGAGAGACCCCAGCAGCAAGGAGAAGCTTTAACAGCGGTTTGGCTCGACTGACGAGACCAACACAGCACAACACAGCAGCTGCCCTCAGACTGTCAGAGAGAGATGGGGAGAAGTATCGTTTATACATGTGTACTCTACAGTCAACAAGCTCTCACAGTCTCACTGCAGAATTAGACGTCTCCAAATGTCAAATTTCGAAGTTGCACCAAACGTCAAAATGTTTTTGTTTCTCCTGCTGCTATGTATCATTACATTTTTCCAAATGTCAAATTTCTAAGATAAGGGCAAGTTTAGGCACTCATTAAGGTAAGGGTTGAGGTTTGGGATATGGTTAAAACACAAATGGGGCGGCAGAGTAGCGTAGTGGTTAGAGCATTGGACTAGTAACCAAATCTGTCATTCTGCCCCTGAACAGGCAGTTAAACCACTGTTCCTAGGCCGTCATTGAAAATAAGAATTTGTTCTTAACTGACTTGCCTAGTAAAATAAAAGGTTAAAAAATAAATATATTATATTTTTTTAAATAGTTTAGGCACTCATTCCAAATGGTTATGGTAAGGGTTAAGGTTTGGGATAGGGTTAAAAGACTGGTGTCCACTGGGATTAAACACACAACCTTCTGATCCAGAGTCATTGGATTACGCCCATCCACAACACTCAACACTCTACTTGATGGTAATAGCACTCTACTTGATGGTAATAGCAGTCACTGTTGCTCCTAGAGGCTGGTTTTCAAGACATTTCCCAATGTTCTCGGGACATGGATAGATGTCCAATTTCAATATTGGACAATCTGGCTGCTATAGTACCAGAGCCAAAGCCTGTCAGTTGTCAAACTACTCATGTACGGTATGGAAGAGCCTTAGAGCTTTGAGTGTGTGTGTGTGTGTATATGTGTGTCACACGCATGAACTTCACAGTACCTGCAGCTGAGCAGCTCTGACTCTGTGGCGGGTGAAGACTGAAGTCATGCAGATGTCATGCAAATAAAAGCCACTGGATTTTTTTTTTTTTTATCCATTCCGCAGCCCTCAAACTCAACTGTGGACCTCGGAGCCAGTTCCACTGCTTTTTTTCCATTGTTCCCCTCTAATCTTGTACTGATTTAGACCTGAGACATCAAGTATCATGTAGAACATAAAACTAGCAGGCTCCAGGGCCTACCTCTTAAGAGTAGGAGTTGAATACCCCTGCTCTACACTATACCAGTCAATACTGTACCTTTATCGTCAATCTGTTGTTCCTTCCTTATAATGATTCCCTTTTGTTCTCTTATTCTTCCCTGAACAGGTTTGAGTAGCAGTGTTTGAGTTGCACTCCCCCCCTCATTCCCCTTCTCCCTCGCCATTCCTCTCTCTCTCTCTAATTCTCTCTCTCTCTCTCTCTCTCTCTCTCTCTCTCTCTCTCTCTCTCTCTCTCTCTCTCTCTCTCTCTCTCTCTCTCTCTCTCTCTCTCTCTCTCTCTCTCTCTCTCTCTCTCTCTCTCTCTCTCTCTCTCTCTCTCTCTCTCTCTACCTACCTATCCTCCTCCCCTCTCCTCCCCCTCTCTCTCTCTCTCTCTCTTTCCCCTTTCTCCCCCCTCCATCCCCTTTTCTCCCTCTCTCTCCCAAAGTCATCCTAATTAGTGTTTAGAGGAGTACTCCCGTTGGCAAGGTTGTCAAGGCAATGCCAACCCATAATGAGAGGGCCTATCTCCTGCCATCAGCCGAGGGGGAAATCATACGCCTGCTCTGGGACACCCACCCGGCCCTGTGCCCGCCAACCCGCCAAACGTCTGCCTCAAATATTATTAACAACATTTGCTCAATTACACCCCCTGACAATGGAGAGTGGAGCCTCAGAGAAAGAGGTTCTGTAACAATTAAGGACTCGCCAGAGTGGGAATACTATCCTGTTGAGGAGAGATTTGTGTAGTAGTTGTAGTTTGGTCAATGTTTGGTCAATGTTTCGTGAGGCAGCCTGCTCCAACCCCTATACTGCAAACAAAGGAGCAAGGCCCTACCTCCCATAATAATGAATAACTCCTTTTGACTTATATTTTTTTTCATATTTTCTCTCCTCGTTCCTTTCCACAGTGCCTTATTTTAGATGCATTTCTCTTGTTTATCTGTGTTTTCCCTTTGGGTAGCAGATGAAAAAACCCAGCAGAAGGGGAAAATGTATGCACGGATTTTAATCCCGGCCCAGGGTTGTTTTTTAAGCACCACATCCTGTCTACTGAGTGTGGGTAGGGCAGATCAGAGCGTGTGTGTGTGTGCCACAGGCAGGCCAGTCAGAGCCTTTGGACCATAGCGGTGAACAAATCAATAGCCCGGCCAGAGATTATTAAATGTTTAGTTTACGAGTAGGTGTGGGGGAGTGGGATTATGTGCGTGCATTCGTGCGTGTGACCACCACTCGGTGATGATTCAATATGGCCCAGGTAAAGTGTTGGGCGAGAGGGTTGGTTAAATAAGCCTCAGGGGGGTTTCTTCATGCTCCGCCAATGAGAAAAATAATATAGTGTCTCTCTGCACTGGGCATCAGGCTAATGGATAGATATGGTGGGGTCTCAAATGATTAGATCCCTTGATAAAGATGAGAAGGAAATTATGTATAAAATATAGAATACAAATGCGGTATGAAAAAAATAACATATACAGTACCTGTCAAAGGTTTGGACACCTACTCATTCAACGTTTTTTCTTAATTTTATTATATGCATTGTAGAATAATAGTGAAGACATCAAAACTATGAAATAACACATATGGAATCATGTAGTAACCAAAAAACTGTTAAACAAATCAAAATATATTTGATATTTGAGATTCTTCAAAGTAGCCACCGTTTGCCTTGATGACAGCGTTGCACACTTGGCATTCTCTCAACCAGCCCCCCCTGGAATGCTTTTCCAACAGTCTTGAAGGAGATCCCACATATGCTGAGCCTAGAGGTGTTTTGAGTCATTGTCCTATTGAAAACAAATGATAGTCCCACTAAGGGCAAAACAGATGGGATTGCGTATCGCTGCAGATTGCTGTGGTAGCCATGCTGGTTAAGTGTGCCTTGAATTCTAAGTAAATCACTGACAGTGTCACCAGAAAAGCACCCCCACACCATCACACCTCCTCCTCCATGCTTTACGGTGGGAGCCACACATGCAGAGATCATCCGTTCACCTACTCTGCGTCTCACAAAGACACGGCAGTTGGAAGCAAAAATCACAAATCAGACCAAAGGACAGATTTCCACTGGTCTAATGTCCATTGCTCATGTTTCTTGGCCCAAGCAAGTCTCTTCTTCTTATTGGTGTCCTTTAGTGGTGGTTTCTTTGCAGCAATTAGACCATGAAGGCCTGATTCACACAGTCTCCTCTGAACAGTTGATGTTGAGATGTGTCTGTTACTTGAACTCTGTGAAGCATTTATTTGCACTGCAATTTCTGAGGCTGGTAAGTCTAATGAACTTATCATCTGCAGCAGTGTTAACTATGGGTCTTCCGTTCCTGTGGCGGTCTTCATGAGAGCCAGTTTCATCATAGCGCTTGATGGTTTTTCCGACTGCACTTTAAGAAAGTTCTTGAAATGTTCCATTTTGACTGACCTTCATGTCTTAAAGTAATGATGGACTTTCATTTCTCTTTGCTTAATTGAGCTGTTCTTGCCATAATATGGACTTGGTCTTTTACCAAATAGGGCTATCTTCTGTATACCAACCCAACCATGTCACAACACAACTGATTGGCTGAAAAGCATTAAGGCTTACAAACAGATTTACTTTTAACAAGGCACACCCTCAATTTATCAGGGCATGGACTCTACAAGATGTCGAACGTTTTCCACAGGGAGGCTGGCCCATGTTCACTCCAATGATTCCCACAGTTGTGTCAAGTTGGCTGGATGTCTTTTGGGTGGTGGACAATGCTTGACACACATGGGAAACTGTTGCGGCAGGTAGCCTAGTGGTTAGAGCTTTGGACTTGTAACCGGAGGGTTGCAAGTTCGAATCCCCGAGCTGACAAGGAAAAAAATCTGTCGTTCTGCCCCTGAACAAGGCAGTTAACCCACTGTTCCCCGGGCGCCGTGGATGTCGATTAAGGCAGCCCCCCGCACCTCTCTGATTCAGAGGGGTTGGGTTAAATGCGGAAGACACATTTCGGTTGAAGGCATTTGGTTGTACAACTGACTAATAATGGTGACATTGAAATGCATTCCAGGTGACTACCTCATGAAGCTGGTTGAGAGAATACAAAGAGTGTGCAAAGCTTTCATCAAGGCAAAGGGTGGCTACTTTAAAGAATCTAAAATATATTTTTATTTGTTTAACACTTTTGGTTACTACATGATTCCATATGTGTTACTTCATAGTTTTGATGTCTTCACTATTATTCTACAATGTAGAAAATAGGAAAAATAAAGAAAGACCCTTGAATGAGTAGGTGTGTCAAAACCTTTGACTGGTAGTGTACATATATATATATATAAAAATTATTTTATACTAACACATTTGCTCAGAGAAACATATACCGAGTATGCAAACATTTTTGTAATACTGAGTTGCAACCCCCTCATTCTGCCCTTAGAACACCCTCAATTTATCAGGGCATGGACTCTACAAGATGTCGAACGTTTTCCACAGGGAGGCTGGCCCATGTTCACTCCAATGATTCCCACAGTTGTGTCAAGTTGGCTGGATGTCTTTTGGGTGGTGGACAATGCTTGATACACATGGGAAACTGTTGAGCATAAAAAACCCAGCAGTGTTGCAGTTCCGGGCAACTGCTACCATATTACGTTCAAAGGCACTTTTACCTTTTGTCTTTCCCATTCACCCTCCATTACTTTTTGTTTTTCCCATTCACCCTCTGAATGGCGCACATACACACTCCACTGTTCTTAATGTTTTGTATATTATTATCTTTTTAGCGATTTTTTGTAAGTTATAAAAAATCACAAAAAGATAAGGATCAAAATGATTGGATCACCTGTTTTCAGTATTCCAGCACCCTTGCAACACTGAGCTCTCTTCAATTCAAACCACTTTCCAGTCTTAAAATTGAGGTGGCCATTGCAAAATGTTGATTTTGTGGATATTAATTAAAGGCAATTCCCAGGTAATAGAGTGACGCTGAGACTTTTCACTTTAAAATGTATACCAAGCAAAAACCGAAAAAGTCCCTCTTTATATCCATAAAGCTCAGTTTGGTTGGCGCGTTTTGTTCAGAAAATCCACCGTCCCACTCGTCCATTATACAAGACATATAGAGCGTTCCTATAAACTTTGTCCAAACAAATCAAACAACGTTTCTAATTGATCCTTAGGTACACTATGTATATTAAAACTTGTTAGGGAGTAGCAGCTGAGGGGTCGGTTTTGGAGAGTCTGGCGTGCCTAAAGTAAAATGCTTGCCACTCAGGCTCAGACAATAGGATATGCACATAATTAGTACTATTGGATAGGAAACACTCTGAGGTTTCCGAAAGTGTTAACATTTTGTCTGTGAGTGTAACAGAACTCATTTGGCAGGCAAAAACCAGAGAAAATTCCATCCGGAAATGTAATTCTGGTGGCTTATGGCTCACTTAGAGAGACTGCCTATTGAAAAGTCTTTATACCAGGACACTGAATGTAGTACCTATTTCTTCCACTGGATGTCAGCAGTGTATAGGTAAAGTTTAATGGCAATCGGAACCAATGTCTTCAATAGGTAGTGGTTTTAGTAAGGGGAGCTATTTTTCAGTTGCACGTTTTTGGGCCCACGTTTGGCTGAGCGGTCCACTTTATTTGACTTATATAACGTTTAGGTGACCATCCAAGTGAAAGATTATCACTTTTATTCATAAAAGATAAGCTAAGGATGCATTTTAATTGGTTTTTGTTTTGTTGAGGGAAAGTTTATAGGTATAGTTGAACGCGTTCTCGTCACGTTGGATTTTCTGAACACAAGGTGCCAACCAAACGAAGATTTAAGGATATAATAAATTACTTTTTCTAACCAAATACCCATGGATTGTCTTTGTTGGACACTTAGGAAGCCCTCTGCAGAAGTTCTACAAAAGATAAGGCACAGGTTTTCCCTGTGAAATGCATTTTCTATCGACCGTGCTGGCTAAAGATTTCATGGTTATGGAAAATATTGAAGGTGCTACCCTCAAACAATCAAATGTAGTGCTTTCGCCGTGAAGCCTTTTTGAAATCCGACAACGCTGTGATATTGCCAAGAAGCAGAGCTTTTGATGAGTATGAAACACTTGTATATTGGTGTATCTTTAATAATTCAACTTTTGGATTTTGCCTTGTATTTCACCTGGTAGTGTCGGGAGTGGGGCGCTAGCCCCCCAAATCACCTTGCTGCTCCCTAAGAAGTTAACGATTAAATTTCACACGGATAATAACCTGGGAGATAGAAAAGGAAAAAATCGAGGCGCACGCTCACGGTCCCGTGCGCCAAACCCAAAAGGTACTTCCTCACTCCACTTGGATACACTTCTTCTACTCCCTTATTTTTCAAGGAAAACGCATGAAACCTTGTCTAAAGACTGTTGACATCTAGTGGAAGCCATAGGGACTGCAACCTGGGAGCTGGATTTAAGCATTTCCAATAGCAACTCAATGGAAAATGAGCTAGCTCACAGAATCTCGGATGGATTTCCATCCCACAGATATTATTTTAACCGTTTTAGAAACTTCAGAGTGTTTTCTATCCAATACTACTAATTATGTGCATATCCTAGCTTCTGGGCCTGAGTAACAGGCAGTTTACTTTGGGAACAATTTTAATCTGAACTTCAAAATACTGCCCCCTAGCTCAAACAGGTTAAGATGGCCATCCGTCTGGATAACCTTCTTCAGGCGCGTCGTATTCTCATTGCTTCTCTCCATCCCTCAGTAAACACTCTGGATAAGAGCCTGAACTGCGGTGGAGAGACACAGATGGAGACAGCTGGGGCTCTGTCTTTATTGTGGTCAAGGAGGTCCCCAGCGGTGTTCAGTTTTTCCCAACCCGGGATCCAAGAGCAGATGGAAGGTCTCGTGATCTTCCACCTCCTGGGGCAGGAGTGAGTATTCCCTCTTCATCACTTTTTGCTGAACTCTTTTTGGTGTCTATCACACTAGTTGACTGTCCCTCATGTACTGTATCTACAGCGTTAGTGGATTCCAGTGCCGTGGGGAACTTTATTGACCAGCCTCCTCTCTTAACATCATCTCATACCCGCTCTCCTCCTTTCCCGGTTTAAGCTCTCAATAATCGGCCACTAGGATCCGGAACCATCACACACATCACCCAACTATTCACCGTGGAGTCCACATCGTGGAGTCCATTCATCAGGAGAACATCCCCTTTTTGATCGCAAGATCATCCTCGGCCTCCCTTGGCTTCAACGTCATAACCCTACCATCTCATGGTCGAGGATGAGAATCACTGACTGGTCACCCGAATGCCGCAGGACCTGCTTCCCCATCCCCTGCGGTTCCAGGTAGGTTGAGTCCTGTGGTTACCCTTCAGCCCAACATCCCGGAGGTATACCAGGACCTGCGGAAGGTATTTTCCAAGACCCGCATCAACTGTCTTCCTCCTCATCACCCCTGGGACTGAGCCATCGACCTACTTGACCTACCTCTGTCGGTGGCTGAGACCAAAGCCATGGAGGAGTACATCCAAGAGGTGCTCCAACAAGGTTTCATCTGCAACGTCCACTTCTCTTGCCCTGGCTGGTTTCTTCTTCGAGGCCAAGAAGGATGGAGGATTACGTCCATGTATTGATTAGAGGACTCAATGAAATCACCACTAAGTACCATTACCCTCTCCCGTTGGTGCCCTCAGCCATAGAAAAGCTCCACGGGGCCTGGGTCTTTACCAAGTGCCAGTTTTATCAGAAGGCTGTCTCCTTCCTAGGCTACCAAATCAGGCCTCAGGGTGTGAGGACGGACGTCAATAAGGTATTGGGATTTGCGTTCAGCCTCACTTCCGAGTATAGGCCTCAATCTAACGAGCAGGTGGAGAGGATGAACCGTGAGGTTCCTGAGGAGTCACTGTCAGGACCGGCAGGGAGAGTGGGCCTGACTCCTTCCAAAGGCGGCGTACGCCCAGAATTTGCTACTTCTCTCCTCCACTGGGCTGACCACCGTCCAGTGTGTTCTGGGTTTTCACCCGGCCCTGGCTCTGTGGACCCCGGGCCAGACCGACGCTCTTGCGGTTGATGAGTGGTTCAGGTGCGCAGAAATGTGGAGCGACGCTCACGTGAGTCTAGCTCGCCGTCCACCGTCAGGAGCAGGCAGACTGCCATCGCAGTGCAATATTTTTATCCCCCCCCACCACCCCCAGTGCTCCATCCTGGGGATTGTGTCTGGCTCTCTACCAGGAACCTCCCACTCCGCATGCCCTGCAAGAAGCTGAGCTCCAGGTTTCTGGGGCCATTCAAGATTCTCTGGAGGATCAACAAGGTGACGTATAGGTTACAGCTTCCCAGTGACTGGAGAGAGAGAGAGATGGTGTTAGTCTCCACAATTCAGAGGTTAAATGCCTACTCTTCGCAGATGACCTGTGTCTGCTGTCACCCACAGCACATGGCCTACAGCAGAGCCTGGACCTGCTAGAGCAGTTCTGCCAGACCTGGGCCCTGGCAGTAAACCCCAAAAAGACTAAAATAATGATTTTTCAGAGAAGATCCAGATCTCAGGGAATTAGACCAAAGTTCTCAATTGGTACAAAATATATAGAGTACTGCACACACTACAACTACTTAGGTTTAAAAATAAACTCAACTGGACACCTTAATGAGGCAGTGAATGAACTGAGAAAAAGCCCGCAGGGCATTCTACGCAATTAAAAAACAAATTCAAATTGAAATACCTATTAAAATTTGGCTAAAACTAATTGAATGTGTCATTGAACCAATTGCACTTTATGGCAGCGAGGTGTGGGGTCCACTTGCAAAACAAGATTTCACCAAATGGGACAAACACCCCATTGAAACCCTGCATGCTGAGTTCTGTAAGATTCTCCTACATGTCCAGAGGAAAACTACAAACAATGCATGCAGGGCAGAATTAGGCCAATATCCACTAATAATAAAAACTCAAAAAAGAGCAATTAAGTTTTGGAAACATCTAAAATACAGTGACCCCCTCTCATATCATTACCAAGCCCTGCAATGCCAAGAGGTGAGCAAAGAAAAGAGTCCCCTCATCCAGCTGGTCCTGGGGCTGAGTTCACAAACCTGTTCTACTAACACACTGAAGCCTCAGGACCAGAACATCCAATCAATCAGAATAAAACAAATTACATCACAATTAAAACAAAACTACATTTCTCATTGGGAAACACAAGCACAAGCACAAAGCAAAATGCAGTGCTATCTGGCCCTAAATCGACAGTACACCATGGCAAACTATTTGACCATGGTTACTGATCAAAACCTGAGTACAGGCTCAGTGAGCACAGCCTTGCCATTGAGAAGGGTAGACACAGGAAAACCTGGCTCCCTGTAGACGAAAGGCTGTGCAACCACTGCACCACAGCAGAACCTGAGACAGAGCTGCATTTCCTGACAAAATGTCAAATATATAAAACAATTAGAGAGTGTCATTTCCCCAAATTTTAAACCCTTATTCAAGGTTTCAAAGACCTCTCTGATGAGAATAGGCTACCCATCCTGTTGGGGGAGGAAGCAGAAAGCTGTGGGTTGGCAGCGCACTACATTGCTGCCTGCCATAAGATGAGGGACAGTGTCTGACAGACCAATCAACCTGCACATGTCCTCTACTGTATGCTTAGTGTTATTGTTCAATGTGTGGTTATTTTGACCAATGGTTATTGTTGTTACTGTTGTCCTGTTGACAATTTGGATTATTATTATTTTCATATTGTAAATATCCCAAGTAAGCTTTGGCAATATGTACATTGTTACGTCATGCCAATAAAGCAAATTGAATTGAATTGAATTGAGAGAGAGAGAGAGAGAGAGAGAGAGAGAGAGAGAGAGAGAGAGAGAGAGAGAGAGAGAGAGAGAGAGAGAGAGAGAGAGAGAGAGAGAGAGAGCCCTCCGTAAAACAAAGTTAAGTATTTGTGCCCATATTAATAGAATGCAATGACTACATCAAGCTGGATGTGTTTTAGATTATTTTGTGCCCAATAGAAGTGAATAATAAATAATGTATTGTGTCATTTTGGAGTCACTTTTATTGTAAATAAAAATATTATATGTTTCTAAAAACTTCTACATTAATGAGGTTGCCACCATGATTACGGATAATCCTAAGTGTATCATGAATAATGATGACTGAGAAGGTTACAGACCCACAAATATCACACATTTCTCATTAACACACCATTTTTAGGTCCGTTTTGGTAATGAGATTTTTAGGATTAGCTCAGTTTCAAAGGTGTTTCTTAAAATAATAGTCCAAAAGAAAAGAATAGGTCTCCCCCAAGAGACCCTCTCCTGGATACCGTCTTCTGGGCTTCGGGTCTTGCTGTATCCTTTGGGGATCAACAACTGAACTCACTCCTGTTGCCTGTGGTACCGTCACCAACTATACAGGAGTCCTTCCTCCCCCAGTCTCTCCCTTGTGTGCTGCCCTTCTGGCAGCTTTATGGGACTTGTACAGCTGGTGAGCAATCAGCCCTTGATTACTCACCAATCCCCAATCAGCCCCAATTAGTCCTGGCCGAAGAGCCCGTCGAGACCTGGAACATCCAGCAGAGCCATCGCCTCGTGATGTATACTCTGTCTGTCACCAGGCCTCGACGAGTCCCCCCCCCCTAGCTCTGTCGGGGATGGGATTGTCATCAGTGCAACGTATGTCTCCCTTCTTGATAGGGCATCTGCGTTTCCATGCTTTGCCCCTGACCTGTGCACAACAGAAAAAAAGAAGCGTTAAAGGGACAAGATGTACCTGGTGACCCGATTGTTTGTGTCCCTTCTCCAGACCAGGGGAGCATGGTCCGTGACCAGGGTGAAGTGGGTACCTAACAGGTAATACTTGAGAGTCTAGCGCCCACTTCAATGCTAGACACTCTTTCTCAACAATAGAGTATTTTTTCTCTCTGGGTATCAGCTTTCGGCTGATGTACATGATGGGGTGCTCCTCCCCATCGTGTATCTGGGACAGAACGGCCCCTAGTCCCGTGTCACATGCATCCGTCTGGACCACCATCGGCACCTGGAAATCGGGCGTTACGAGAATCGGATGGGAGCACAGCGCTTCCTTCGGGCGGCTGAACGCCGCTTCTGTCTAGTCCGTCCATTTTTCTGTTTTCGGGAGGCGGGCCCTGGTTGGATCGGTGAGAGGGGAAGCTATAGCCGCAAAGTTGGGGATAAACTGGCTATAGTATCCTGTCAATCCCAGGAAGGACTTGACCTGTGTCTTGGTGCGTGGAACGGACCAGTCACGTACCGTGTGAACCTCCCTCTCCTGGGGCTTGACATTCCCCCGTCCGATCAAATACCCCAGGTACTCCACCTCCTCGAACCCTAGTTTGCATTTCTTGGGGTTCGCGGTCAACCCGGCTTGTCTGAGCGCGTCCAGCACCGCCTGGAGGCGCGTCAGGTGCTCTTCACAACCTTGGCTGTGGATAATGATATCCTCCAAATATGCCGCTGCGTACTGCTGGTGGGGTCGAAGTACTTAGTTCATCAGGCGCTGGAATGTGGGTGTGGCTCCGTGGAGACCAAACGGGAGCACCCGGTACTGATACAATCCGTCTGGTCCCGAAAACGTCGTCTTCTCCCGGGAGGAGGCTGCCAACGGTACCTGCCAATATCCTTTGGTCAGGTCAAGGGTGCTGATGTACCGGGCCTTTCCCAATCGGTCGATGAGCTCGTCCACCCTCGGCATGGGGTAGGTGTTGAACAAGCTTATGTGGTTCACACCCCGGAAGTCATTACAGAAGCACAGGCTACCGTACGGTTTGGGCACCAACACGATGGGGCTGCACCATGCACTGTGAGACTCTTCAACGAGCCCCATCCTCAGTATAGCCTCCACTTCCTGTTTCACAGCCTTCCTTCGGCCTCTTTCGTACCGTTTCCCTGGGCCGGGTACGGATGTTGTGTTCAATGAGGGTCGTGCTGCCCGGCTTCTCGGCTTCTGGGCCGGGTCGAGATCCTCATTGCTCGGGACCACCACTGGTACCGTTGGTGTCCTGGGTCCTGACGATAACACGGCCAAGGATGTCCTCTCGTGCCATTTCCCAATAGGTTCACGTGGTAAATCTGTTGGGGTTTCCATCTCCCGGGCTGCTGTACACGGTAATTGACAGGTCCCAGCTTCTCGATCACCTCGTAGGGCCCATGCCATGTTGCCAGGTACTTACTTTCGGCCGTGGGGATCAAGACCAACACCCTGTCTCCCACCTGGAATTCTCGGGGCTGGGCTCCCCGATTGTAGATCTGGGCTTGGGCGCGTTGGGCCTTCTCCATATGTTCCCTCACGACTGGCCATATGGCTGTCATCCGCTCTGTCATCGTCTCCATGTGCTCTACCACGCTGCGTAAGTGGGTCGGTTGGGCTTCCTACACGTCCTTGGCGAGGTCCAGTAGGCCGTGTGACCTCCTCCCGTAGAGGAGTTGGAAAGGGGGAAACCCCGTGGAGGACTGGGGTACTTCTTGGATTGAAAACATTAGGTGGGGTAGTAGCCGGTCCCAGTTCTTCCCGTCCTGCTCGATGACCTTCCGCAGCATTTGTTTGAGCGTTTTATTGAACCGCTCGACGAACCCATCCATCTGCGTGTGAAAGACAGAGGTCCGGATCTGCTTGATCTGCAGGAGAGAACACAAATCTTTCATTAGGCGGGACATAAACTCAGTACCTTGGTCTGTCAGGATCTTGTTTGGGATGCCCACCCGGCTAAAGAGGTGGAACAGCTCCCCGAGCGATTCCCTTGGAAACCGCCGCCCGTAGGTGAATGGCCTCGGGATACCGGGTGGCATAGTCAACGATTACTAGGATGTACCGGTGTCCTCGTGATGTTTTTACCAGGGGTCCCACTATGTCCATTGCGATGCGTTCTAAGGGCACCCCGATGATCGGTAGGGGGACCAGTGGGTTTCGGAAGTGTGCCTTTGGGGCAGTCATTTGACACTCCGGGCAGCTGCGACAGTAGTCTTCCACGGCCCTCCTCATCCCGGGCCAGTGGAACCGGGCGGCAATCCGTTCCCGGGTCTTCTCCATTCCCAGGTGCGCCCCCAACAGGTGGGTGTGGGAACAGTTCCCACGTACCGTCGGGGCAGCAACAATACCTCTCGAAGTTCCCCCTGTTGGCGCGACACCTGATACAAAAGGTTATTCTTGATTTGGAAATGGGGGTATCGCCAGTCACTCACCCCTGGAAGTAGCTGTCCATCCATCACTATCACTTGGGCTGCGGCGGCTTTCAAGTTAGGGTCCTCCCACTGGGCCGTCCGAATTGTCCCCTCAGTTGGCCCCCAGGGGGTGTCTCGATTGGCCCCTCGAAATCAAGGAGGGGGAGGCTGGGCTCTTCCTCCCGTGGTACCCCCGACTCCGAATCCAGAACCGTAGATAGAGGTTGGTCAACAGTTTGCTTCCAGGCCACACAGGCAATGGGTCGTCCTCGCTCTCGTCTTCGGACGGCTCGTACCTTCTTCCTCAGCTTGTGCCCCCCCACAGGGCCGCGAACAGTGGACAAGCTCATCCCACTAGGAGAGGTACCGGCAACTCTGGTACATGTGTGCAGTCGATTCGTGGTGTGCCCAACAAGAGGTGACGTAGTTCACTGCGTGACCCACCTTTGTTTAATAAATTCTATACATTAGTTTATACTGGATTAAGAGTACATTTTTGCTAACTGTAATTTTGTTAGTTAAACTCCAATTTTCCCTCCATCTTGTGCCAACATATTTTTTTCTAAGAGATTGTCAGTTGGCCCTCGGGAGGCCCAAAAAATGTAAACACATACAGTATATATTTTTAGTAGTCTTAGGTGTTCGGCAAAAAATGACCAGGAAATCAGATCAAATTGATTTTAATTCAGGAAATCTGTTTCCAAGTATTCCCAGGCATAAATAAAGAGGCATATGCATATGCGTATCCCAATGTAATCAAGGTTTGAAATGTTTCTGTTTTTGTCAAATACTATATCTGTTTGGGACTTAAAGGGAGTAGTGGCGCGCTAGCGGGCCATTCCCGACACTACCCGGTGAAATGTAAGGCGCCAAATTCAATATGTGGATATATTGAAGCAACATCTCAAGACATCAGTCAGGAAGTTAAATCTTGATCGCAAATGTGACAATGGACAATGACCCCTAGCATACTTCCAAAGTTTTGGCAAAATGGCTTAAGGACAACAAAGTCAAGGTATTGGAGTGGCCATCACAAAGCCCTGACCTCAACCCTATAGAACATTTGTGGGCAGAACTGAAAAAGCGTGTGCGAGCAAGGAGGCCTACAAACCTGACTCAGTTACACCAGCTTTGTCAGGAGGAATGGGCCAAAATTTACCCAACCTGATGTGGGAAGCTTGTGGAATGTTTGACCCAAGTTTAACAATTTAAAGGCAATGCTACCAAATACAAATTGAGTGTATGTAAACTTCTGACCCACTGGGAATGTGATGAAAGAAATAAAAGCTGAAATAAATCATTCTCTCTACTGTTATTCTGACATTTTACATTCTTAAAATAAAGTGATGATCCTAACTGAGCTAAGACAGGAATTTTTACTGAGATTAAATGTCAGGAATTGTGAAAAACTGAGTTTAAATGTATTTGGCTAAGGTGTATGTAAACTTACGACTTCAACTGTATATACTGTATTTTATACCATCCATTGCACCTTGCCTATGCCGCTCGGCCATGGCTTATCCATATACTTATATGTACATACTCTCGTTCACCTCTTTAGATTTGTGTGTATTAGGTTGTTTTTGGAGATTTGTTAGATTACTTGTTAGATATTACTGCACTGTCAGAACTAGAAGCACAAGCATTTCGCTACACTCGCATTAACGTCCACTAATCATGTGTATGTGACAAATACAATTTGATTTGATTTGATTGGAATCCAGGTTTTGGTGTTAGGTGTCTTCTAATGGTTCTCCGAAGCACCTCTCAGCCCTGCCCTCCCCCCTCCATCCCTCCCCCTTCCATCCCTCCCCCCTCCATCCCTCTCCCTCCATCCCTCTCCCTCCCACAGCAGTTGACACTGGAGCATCTAATCACATTTAGACAGGCAGTGGGTGGGCGATAGGACGATAAGTACAACTCCAACTCGAGTGCCTATTGTTGTGGACTCATTGTACTGTTGCAGTTTAAATTTGCGACATTGCCCTTTTCTGTGTGTAGTGGAAGGCTCGGTGGTGTGACTGTAAAGCTCATATCGGACAGTGGCAGTCCTAGGAATGATGGATGTGCCAACAATGCAAAGGAATCACTGAATCCTACATATAGAATAAACTAGTAAAGTGGGGTCTGAAATGATTGGCCCCCTTGATAAAGATCAAAAAAGACTCAAATAAACAATACAAATACTGAGCTTTAATTGTACACTCAAACATTTTAGACAAGTACATTACTTTATACTTGTACAATTGCTCAGAGAAAGATTTTTTATTGGCACCATTATTTTCAATACCTTTCAATACCGCATCTTGCAATTTGATTTGTGGCCATTAACCATTCCGTGGTGGATTTTTTATTTCACAGTAGGTATGGGGTTATTTTCTGCTTATGCATCATTATTTTGACACCAAACCCACCACTGGTGTGCATGGCCAGAGAGCTCTATTTTCAAGTAATCTGACCATAGCAACGATTCCAATCCAACTCCCAGTGCCTTTTAGCAAACTCTAGATGTTTATATTTGTTGGATCACATAAAAATAAAGGTCTTTGGCCACGTACACTGCAGTGGTGGGTTTGGCCTTGAAATAATGACGCATACGCAGAAAATAACCACATTTTATTAGTGTAAAATAATATAATTTCCCTTTTTTATGCAGCATACAATATAGCTCAGTATTTGTATTAAAAACTTTCAACAGTCTTTATCAAGGGTGCCAATAATTCCTGACGCCACTGTATATTCAGTTTTATATGGATATTTTTTCCAAAGGAATATGAATTTGTGTTGTGAACATGTGTACAGTGAGGGAAAAAAGTATTTGATCCCCTGCTGATTTTGTACATTTGCCCACTGACAAAGAAATGATCAGTCTATAATTTTAATGGTAGGTTTATTTGAACAGTGAGAGACAGAATAACAACAAAAAAATCCAGAAAAACGCATGTGAAATAAAATGTTATAAATTGATTTTCATTTCAATGCGGGAAATAAGTATTTGACCCCCCTGCAAAACAAGACTTAGTACTTGGTGGCAAAACTCCTCTTTGCAGATCTTCTCCAAGTCATTAAGGTTTCGAGGCTGACGTTTGGCAACTCGAACCTTCAGCTCCCTCCACAGATTTTCTATGGGATTAAGGTCTGGAGACTGGCTAGGCCACTCCAGGACCTTAATGTGCTTCTTCTTGAGCCACTCCTTTGTTGCCTTGGCCGTGTGTTTTGGGTCATTGTCATGCTGGAATACCCATCCACGACCCCCCTGGCTGAGGGAAGGAGGTTCTCACCCAAGATTTGACGGTACATGGCCCCGTCCATCGTCCCTTTTATGCGGTGAAGTTGTCCTGTCCCCTTAGCAGAAAAACACCCCCAAAGCATAATGTTTCCACCTCCATGTTTGACGGTGGGGATGGTGTTCTTGGGGTCATAGGCAGCATTCCTCCTCCTCCAAACACGGCGAGTTGAGTTGATGCCAAAGAGCTCCATTTTGGTCTCATCTGACCACAACACTTTCACCCAGTTGTCCTCTGAATCATTCAAATGTTCATTGGCAAACTTCAGACGGGCATGTATATGTGCTTTCTTGAGCAGGGGGACCTTGCGGGCGCTGCAGGATTTCAGTCCTTCACGGCGTAGTGTATTACCAATTGTTTTCTTGGTGACTATGGTCCCAGCTGCCATGAGATCATTGACAAGATCCTCCCGTGTAGTTCTGGGCTGATTCCTCACCATTCTCATGATCATTGCAACTCCACGAGGTGAGATCTTGCATGGAGCCCCTGGCCGAGGGAGATTGACAGTTCTTTTGTGTTTCTTCAATATGCGAATAATCGCACCAACTGTTGTCACCTTCTCACCAAGCTGCTTGGCGATGGTCTTGTAGCCCATTCCAGCCTTGTGTAGGTCTACAATCTTGTCCCTGACATCCTTGGAGAGCTCTTTGGACTTGGCCATGGTGGAGAGTTTGGAATCTGATTGATTGATTGCTTCTGTGGACAGGTGTCTTTTATACAGGTAACAAGCTGAGATTAGGAGCACTCCCTTTAAGAGTGTGCTCCTAATCTCAGCTCGTTACCTGTATAAAAGACACCTGGGAGCCAGAAATCTTTCTGATTGAGAGGGGTCAAATACTTATTTCCCTCATTAAAATGCAAATCAATTTATAACATTTTTTACATGCGTTTTTCTGGACTTTTTTGTTGTTATTCTGTCTCTCACTGTTCAAATAAACCTACCATTAACATTATAGACTGATCATTACTTTGTCAGTGGGCAAACGTACAAAATCAGCAGGGGATCAAATACTTTTTTCCATCACTGTATGCATTAGAACATAGAGAGAGAGCAAGAGAGAGAGAGAGAGAGGCTCAGTCAATCACAACCCTCTTTGGGAACAGATCTGTCATCACCTCTCTCTCTCTCTCTCTCTCTCTCTCTCTCTCTCTCTCTCTCTCTCTCTCTCTCTCTCTCTCTCTCTCTCTCTCTCTCTCTCTCTCTCTCTCTCTCTCTCTCTCTCTCTCTCTCTCTCTCTCTCTCTCTCTCTCTCTCTCTCTCTCTCTCTCTCTCTCTCTCTCTCTCTCTCTCTCTCTCTCTCTCTCTCTCTCTCTCTCTCTCTCTCTCTCTCTCTCTCTCTCTCTCTCTCTCTCCTCCCCTAACAGCCAACCACTCTGACCTGTATCTGTCGGCTCTGGATTGCTCCCAGGTTTGGTTTAAATGCCCCAATTATTCTCATGAATTATGGTGCTCATCTCTAAACGCTGCTGGTGTGTTGGCACCGCTGCAGGAGAGGGGTTTTCAACACGCTCAGAGCTCTAGAGCAATGCAATATACATTATAAGGAAAGTGGGGATAGGCGTATTCTCATTATAGTTCTGTGATCAGTACGTTAATTCTCATTTCTATAAATGTAATTAGTTAATATACTATTTTTTTCAATAGAATTTCAGCTGTGCTGCATGGTGAGTGTTTAAATTAAATGAATATAAGATGTGAATTTGATCAAATATAGGCCTTCTACCTTTTATCAGGACTACAACACTGCATCACTGAGCCTTCTGGCTTATAGCCTATTTCCCTTTTAACCCTTTTGTTTTCCTGTAAAAGCTTAACCCATTAAACCTAGGAGGCATATGTTCAGGCAGCACACTGTAGATTAGAAAGTATTAGAAGGTATGTAGACTAGAAGGTAGTGCGTACGGCCCAGTACATCACTGGGGCCAAGCTTCCTGCCATCCAGGACCTCTATACCAGGCGGTGTCAGAGGAAGGCCCTACAAATTGCCAAGACTTACCTCTACCTACATGTACATGTTACCTCAATTACCTCAACTAACCTGTGCCCCTGCACATTGACTCTGTACCGGTACCCCCTGTATATAGCCTTGCTACTGTTATTTTATTGTTGCTCTTTAATTATTTGTTATTTTTCTATTTTCTTCTTTTTAATGTAATTTTAATTTTTAATTTTTTCAGTTTATTTCAGTAAATACTTTATTAACACTTTTTTTTCTTAAAAGTGCATTACTGGTTAAGGGTTTGTAAGCATTTCATTGTAAGGTCTACACCGGTATTCGGTGCATGTGACAAATAACATTTTATTTTATTTGATTATTATCATCTGGCCCTTTTCTTCCCTCCTGTAACTGATCATATCATACGTGGCCCCGTCGTTTTCTTCAGAATTAATCAGGAACGCATGAACTCAGCATTAATCACAGTAACCCCATGCCATCCCCATTCCTCAGCCCACTGTAATGAGATAATAATTTCTTAAACAATTAATAACCCCTTGAACAACAGTGCAGCCACGAGCTGCCTTGGCGACAGACATCCTTGTGCCCTCCCTTCCTCCCAACCCCATACGGAGTGTTATTTTAAGCCCAATAGCCAGGGATGATTGAAAAGTCAAAGTAAGATTTATTAGTGGGGGAGTAGAGAGTGGACAGCAGGGTGAGCTAGGGAGACAGAGAGAGGTAGAGAGAGAGACAGAGACAAAGAGAAAGAGAGACATAGGGAGACAGAGAGACAGAGAGAGGGAAAGACAGAGGGAGATGGAGAGAGAGGGAGAGAGAGAGAGGGGTAGAGACAGAGGAGAGAGAGTGAGAGAGAGAGAGAGACAGAGCGGAAGTGAGAGCGAGAGGGAGAGAGAGACTTAAAGACAGCATGAGAGAGAGAGGGAGAGAGAGACAAAGCAAGAGGGAGAGCGAGGGGGAGGGAGAGAGAGGCTTGACACATCATCGCGGTAGTCCTATGCAACACGTCTACTCCGGTTCGCACCCAGGCATCAATCCACTTTATCACTTCTACATTTATTTTCTCTCTGTGTTTTTCTCCTTTAATGACCCCCTGTCACCTTCGCAGTGATTAATTTGAAACACTCAGTACGTGCACGGCGCTGCGCACGTTGACCAGCAGCCCTTCAGGATTTCAGATAATATCTGCTTCGAGGCATCACATTCTCCAACAGTACATAAAAGCAGAGAGAACCACCGCCACAGTGAAGGAGGAATTAGAGAGCTGGAATATAGATAATTCTCTAGAAGGGCATGACACACTTGGAGATAATGGCTATGAGAGAGAGAGTTCACTCTCTAATGCACTGAGCAAAAACTCCACTCTCAGCTGCACCAAAGAGAGAAAATGCCAGTGGTATGATTACAGAATACATTTAATAACTGGCTGTCCTCATAGAATCTCAGCCTCGTACTATGTATGTATCTTCAACCGCAGATGGTATGAGAACACTTTTTTTTGGATCAGCTTAATATTGCAGAAAGATTGTTGTTTCCATCAATGTAATTGTCTGCATCATTTCCAATCCCCCATATATTTTTTTGGTAAATATATATCCATATACATACACGTACATACCCATACATATACATATCCATACATAAACATTCATACATTTATTTGGAACTGTGCTATTTCACACAATTTCTGAACCTATATACATTTTACAGACCCCGTATGTTTTACATTGGTTATCTTGTTATTAGTCCCACCCTTCAGCTCCATTCAACCCCTCCCATCTATCTCTCAACACCATCCATTTTGGATTTCTATTTGCCATATATTTTTCAACTGTGCTGTGATGCTTCACAAAAGTACTGAACCTTTCTGTTCTCATAGCTTCTACAGGTTGCAAAATAACTTCTTAGGGAGCGGCAGCAGAGGTGACGGTTTTGGAGAGTCTGGCGTGCCCAAAGTAAAATGCCTCCCACTCAGGCCCAGAAAATAGGATATGCACATAATTAGTACTATTGGATAGGAAACACTCTGATGTTTCTAGGAGTGTTAAAATATTGTATGTGAGTATAACAGAACTGATATAACAGTCGAAACCCGAGGAATTTCTGTCCTGGAAAAAGTGTTTTTGACACATTGCCTCATTTTGAACACCTCCCTATTGAAAACAGACATATATGGGAGTAAGATTGCAGTACCTATTGCTTCCACTGGATGTCAACAGTCTCTAGACAGTGTTTGATGATGTTTAGTTGCTTTGGATGGTAATAAAAGAAGAATTTCGAAGTGGTCATCGGATGTAAACAGAAGAGGAAGTGCGTTCACGGGCTCTTTCTTCCTATCGTTCTTCCATCAGTTTATAATCCGGTTGAAATATTATAGTAAATATACATAAAAGTGTTCCTAAGGATACATTATCAATGATGTTTGATTGTTCTTGGACAAGTGTATAGGTATAGGTTGAACGCATTCTCTTCACGGTTCAATGGGCGAGTGGATACTGTATTTTATGAACATAATGCACCAACCAAACAGAGATTTATGGATATAATAAATGACTTTTTCTAACAAAAGAACCATTGGATGTCTTTGTTGGACACTTTGGAAGCCCTCAGCAGAAGATCTTCAAAAGGTAAGGGATTTGTTTTCGCTGTGAAATGTGTTTTGTGTGAACCGCGATGGTTTATGAATTTATGCTAATGAAAAATTATTGGAGTTGCTTCCCTCAAACAATCAAATGTTGTGCTTTCGCCGTTAAGCCTTTTTGAAATCTGACAACGCTGTGATATTGCCAAGAAGCAGAGCTTTTGATGACTATGCAACACTTGTATATTGCGCCCCACCACTCCCTAAGTAGTTAAGCCACGGATTTCTAATCCCTTAATATTATTGTTGGATCTAATTTTAACAGCTAACATGTCGATGGCAATAATAAATAGATATGCCGATAGTGGACAAACTTGTTTTACTCCTCTAGATAGTTTAAAACTTTCTGAGATGTAGCCATTATTTACTATTTTACACCTAGGGTTACTATACATAACTTTAACGCATTTTATAAGACATTCCCCAAAATTGAAATATTCTAGGCATTTATATATGAACCCCAGTCGTACTTTATCAAAAGCCTTTTCAAAATCAACTATGAAAACGAGGCCTGGTGTCCCCGATATCTCATAGTATTCTATTGTTTCCATTACTTGTCTTATATTATCTCCAATGTATCGTCCATGTAAAAAACCTGTCTGATTAGGATTAATAATATCTGACAATACGTTTTTAATTATATGCGCCAAGCATTTAGCTAGGATTTTTGCATCACAACACTGAAGTGTAAGAGGTTTCCAATTTTTTAAATGGACTGGATCTTTAAATATACCACTTGGGTCCTGTTTCAGTAATAATGACATCAGACCTTCTTGTTGCGTGTCTGATAATCTACCATTTATATAAGAGTGGTTAAAACATGCTAATAATGGTTCTCTGAGTATATCAAAAAAAGGTTTGGTATACTTCCACTGGTATGCCATCCAGCCCTGGAGTTTTCCCAGCCTTAAAGGCCTTAATTGCATTCTCTGTAATTTGGCCTTCACATGAGTCTTTCTGTACAGATGTTAATTTTACATTATTATTAGGAAACAATTCCTTACAATTAGCTTCGGTTAGTGGAGATGGAGGAGACTGAAATGAAAACATATTCTTAAAGTACTTTACTTCCTCTTTCAAAATAAAATTTGGTGAATCATTCGTGACTCCATCATTTGTAACAAGTTTTAATAAAAACATTTTGGTAGCATTTCTATTGAAGATTGAAAAAAGAATTTGGTGCATTTTCCCCGTATTTTCCACCCACTTCGCTTTATTTTTACATTAATTATATATTATACTGGATCTTTCTTGAATAAGTTCCTCAATTTTTTAAATTTTTCCTCTAACTTATTCTGTGCCTCTATGGTAGTTTTTATTGCTATCTAACTGTACTGTTAGTCCTTCAATTTCCTTTGTTAATATGGACTCTTTTGATCTAAATTGCTTTTGTTTTAGACATGAGTACTGAATTGCATGACCTCTAAAGACACATTTAAAAGTGCCCCATACAATAATGGGATCTGCTGTAGCTATGTTATGTCGGAAAAAGTAAGTTATAAATTCTTCTGTCCTAGTTCTAAACAATTTCTCATCTAGTAGGCTTTGATTACATTTCCAATATCCTCGCCCACGTGGAAATTCTGTAAGAGTAATATATATGCCAATTATGTGATGATCCGACCGCATTTTGTCCCCTATCAACACTCTTTTTACTTTTGGTGCCAGAGATAAGAAAGTAATCTAGACGACTAGCTTGATTAAGCCACCATGTAGATCTCACTAGGTCAGGGTATTTAAGCCTCCATATATCCACCAATTCCAATATATCCATGACATTCATGATTTCCTTAAGTGCCTGAGGGTGATAGTTTGTAGTGTGATTTGCTTTCCGGTCCATAGAGGTATTTAAGACCGTATTAAAATCTCACACCATAACAATAGAGTCTAGTGTTGCTTGTAGAGTTGATCATTTCTTATATATATTTTCAAAGAAGCTTGGACCATCATTTTCTGGACCGTATGGGTTAATAAGCCATATCTGTTTATTGTCCAATAACATATTTAAAGTAATCCATCTACCTTGATGATCTGCTTGGACAATTTGCACATTTGGATCAAAATTACTGTTAATTAATACCATCACCCCTTTTGAATTTCTTTGCCCATGGGAGAAATATATTTCACCCCCCAGTCCTTTTTCCACAAAACTTCATCTAAAATTGTTGAATTGAGTTTCATGTAAACAATAGATATTATATTCCTTCTCTTTTAGCCAGGTAAATACTGATTGTCCTTTCTTATTATCTGCTAAGCCATTACAATTATAACTGGCTATACTTATTTCACCACTTACCATAATGAGACACAACTTTCAATTCTATTTTTCAAAATATATGTTTGTAAACGTACGATTAAAAAGTAACATGATGATTGAGTGTCTATATAGCGGTACCATGATATTTGCATTGCTACTAAGTAAACCTCCAATTGGTCCCCACTATTCCACCCGCTAAAAACCCTCCTCATCCCGAGTTTGGTTGTCATCCCAATGCCCGGCAGACCATCCCCGACCCATAGCCCTGAAGAGACTGGGATCCATCCTTCGAAAAGAGCACACAGTGCCACTCACAGAACAGAAGTAGATCAACCGCCAAATGCATTTCCATCGCCCTCACCTCAATTTGTATTATGTATAGCCATCAATATATATATATATATTTAAAAAAATACTATTTCTTATTTTCCATAATTAGCTATTAATATTTGTACTAATGTAGGCAATTTATGCAAAGGATTTTACCTCTCACCAGTCTCGCCATAACCAAAATTACAAAAATCGCAACAGTTGTGGGTTACACACATACACCCACACACTCATACACACTCAACCCATTTCCCCCACACAACCATAGGCTCAACAGTTCTCAACAGTTGCACCATCCCAGAGCCCAACTCAAGAAAAGTATTGATTAACGAATGCATATACAGTTGCAGCTGTATGAGAAGGCCTGCAAAACTGTGCAAAAAAATGGGCAGAAATGGGGAGATTTTATTAACTATTGTCACATCCTAGATGATGGAGGTCAAATGTACCCCTTTCCCCTGAAACACCCACAACACGGTCCCCCGTATTGACCATATTCCCAAGCATCTCCATGCAGTCAGACTTTTGATTTTGTGCCACCAGGGCCACAATATTTTACCCCCTCTCTGAATGTCTGAGTGTGACCCCCTCCCCATGTGTTACTGCAGCTAGTGTTGCCAGCACTGCCAATGTCTGGATGGGGGCACCCCACCGGAATCCCCACCGGCTAGGTACAAGGTCATCAAGGTTCTCATTAGCAGCTTTGAGAATTTCCTTGTATAGTATGCTCTCCCTTTAGGGGGCTTTGGCTTTGCAGGACCAACCCTGCCAAGCAGGCTCAGAATCTTGAGGGGGCAGTGCTGCTCTAGGTCTCTGACCACATTTTGGCTGCATACAGAACTCTTACAGCAGGCCCATAAAACAGTTAGGGACTTCTCCTTAGTATCTGGGTCATTCAGGTGGGTGTCTAGGGTATAGGGGTGTGGACCGTTTCATCAATATAGGATCATAAATACATCAATTAGATGTACAATTTATTTAAAAAATAAATTATGTGCCAGCAAGTCTTTTTTTGCTGGCACATTTTATCTTTAAAGAAAGCAAATTTGGCAACGATTGGGCGTTCATACCTCTGCCCGCTCTGTTCCGAAGCGGTGTACACATTTGAGTTGGATTTTGTCGATAGATTCGCGTGGAAACTGAAGAGCTGTAAGGAGGAACTCTCTAGCTACAGATTCAGGAACTTCTCTATCTTTCTCTTGGATACCTGTAAGTACCAGATTTTCTCTCATGGATCTAGTCTGTTTGTCAAGTAAGGCTTCTCTCAGAACCGTGATCTCCTTTTTAAGTTCATTAACTTTGATTTCAATCTTATTGACTGTCCCTTTTAGCGTGTTTGTGTCTTTCTCCAATGTCACAGCTTTTTCATCACTCATCTCGAGGCTTGCCTTCAACTGTTTTATATCCTTACTGACTAGTTCAAGTATACCCAGTTTGTCATTTATTGATTTTAACAGATCGGTTTCGACCTTTACCATTCCTGGTGGTGAAAATATTAAATCGTCTGTGTCTGTAGAAGAGTCATGTTTTTGTTTTGAAATAGGTTACCCTGTCTTACTCTCCGTCATGTTTGGGTGTTGTTTGTTTTCATAATATTTGTCGATAAATTTCTCTAGTCTTAAGATTTGTTTTGTGTTTTTATCCAGATTGAAGGTTATCACCCACTAGATTGTGTAGGGCTAATATTTAGTCTAACTTACCGATATTGAATATTACGTTTTTATCTTGAGGTGCTCTACATAACTACGTTCAGTCCGCCATCTTCCTTCCTGATGTTATATATCCAATGAGAATACAATTACCATAACATATAAGGTGAATAAGGTGCCTTTGGAAAGTATTCAGACCCCTTTGACTTTTTCCGCATTTTGTTACGCTACCGCCTTATTCAAAAATCCTCAGCAATCTACACACAATACCCCATAATGACAAAGCGAAAACAGGTTTGAAATGTTTGAAAATGTATTCAAAATAAACTACAGAAATACCTTCTTTACATAAGTATTCAGACCCTTTGCTATGAGACTCGAAATTGAGCTCAGGTGCATCTTGTTTCCATTGATCATCCTTGAGATGTTTCTACAACTTGATTGGAGTCCACCTGTGGTAAATTCAATTGATTTGACATGGTTTAGAAAGGCACACACCTGTCTATATAAAGTCCCACAATTGACAGTGTATGTCAGAGCAAAAACCAAGCCATGAGATCGAAGGAATTGTCCGTAGAGCTCCAAGACAGGATTGTGTCAAGGCACAGATCTGGGGAAGGGTACCTAAAACGTCTACAGCATTGAAGGTTGCCAAGAACACAGTGGCCTCCATCATTCTTCATTGGAAGAAGTTTGAAACTGAGCAATATGTGGAGAATTGCCTTGGTCAGGGAGGTGACCCAATGGTCACTCTGACATAGCTCTAGAGTTCCTCTGTGGAGACGGGAGAACCTTCCAGAAGGACAACCATATCTGCAGCACTCCACCAATCAGGCCTTTATGGTAGAGTGGCCAGACGGAAGGAATTCCTCAGTAAAAGGCAAATGACAGCATGCTTGGAGTTTGCCAAAAGGCACCTGAAGACTCTCAGACCATAAGAAACAAGATTCTCTGGTCTGATGAAACAAAGATTGATCTCTTTGGCCTGAATGCCAAGCGTCACGTCTGGAGGAAACCTGGCACCATCGCTACGGAGAAGGGTCTGAATACTTACGTAAATGTGATATTTCAGTTTTTTTTTTATAAATTTGCAAAAAAATCTAAAAATCTGTTTTTTCTTTGTCATTATGGGGTATTGTGTGTAGATTGATGAGGTGGAAAAACAATTTAATAAATTTTTGAATAAGGCTGTAACGTAACAAAATGTGGGAATTGTCAAGGGTTCTGAACACTTTCTGAAGGCACTGTTTTTGGACACATTTTTACACACCCCAAAAATGCCTGGAATTCCTCATCCTTAGTGAGCATCTCCTTCTATTCAATCCCAACAGATTCCAAACTGCTTTACTGTATTCTGTATTGTTGCTCCCTACTGCTGGTATTCTGGCTCATCTAGTCATTCAGAAACTTATGTCTGTAAATGATTAATGTGAAGTCTGTTCTATTCTGACCCAGAGCCAAAGATCCAGGTGAAACAGGGATGGTTGGGCAGAGGCCAGACAATAGGGGGAAGGATCAAAGCAGAAATCAGTAAACACTAGCTTACTCTTGCCCTTTGAAGCCCCCTATCAATCATAATGTTGAAAAGTCCCCCTTGTGGTTGTAATGGCATCCTGCAGGGGCAGATGTTACAGGTGTTACTCATTGTTGAAGATGCCCTTAGGCACAGATCTAGGATCAGCTGGCCTACACACAGATCCCAACCTTAAGCATTAGAGGGGGGAATGCAAACGGACCTGAGATCAGTGTCTAGGCCTGAGGCATACTGCTGTTTGTGATGCCCTTGCCTGCTGCAGTGCTATTGTTCACTCTACACCCATCCACAGAGCAGTGATCTGAGAGGGCTGACAGATGAGGATATGTCAAGCCAGTGATCCTGTACTTCGTCACTCTCCATTCCCCCTACTAACACTAGACACTATCATGTCTGTGCACATGTTGGAGACCGCATTGACAGTAATGGAATGGAATGACATTCAGAGAACAAGATACCAAAACCACCATTCAGAGATTCAGATCAACGACAGAACATTTCTCTGATTCTGATGTGATACTGTCTCTTTCTCCTTCACTTTCTTTCCTCTGTGCATTTTATATTAATCCGAAAGCTTTTGTTCATCAATAACTATTGTCTCTGGCAAACTTAAAAGTGCATACTGTATATACATACTGTATATGCAGTATGCTGAATCAGTAGCCTGATAACCTCTGTAAGTCATCTGAAAACTCTGACTTGACAAATCTGCTTTCTCTTTCTTCTCTATCTCTCTGTTCTATTTCTCTCTCTCTCTCTCTCTTTTTTTCTATATCTCTCTTCTCTCTGTTTCTTACTCTGTCTCTCTGCAATACTTTATTCCCTCGCATTCTGTTTCTGTCAATAGAAATGAAAATGATTGTATTATGATGGCAGGCACTTTCCTCCTTTACGTAGAATATAATGCAACCAGGAAAAACGATGTTCCCAATGCCAGCAGTACTTATGTATAGTAAAATGTATAGGCATAATCCCAAGCCACTATGGAGCTATCCGAGCTATCCGAGCTATCCTTACGCACAATGTCAAGCTGTCTCTAAAGTCAGGCTGCCTCTCCAAACGGCACCGTATTCCATACATAGTGCACTACTTTTGACCAGGGCCCAGTGTACTTTGTATGGTATAGGGTGCCATTTGTGATGTAGACTCAGACTTCTATTGACCTCTGTAAATAACAATACAACATAGAAGCACATTCGTTCCCTGTGTGCATTCGTTCCATGTGTGCACAAGTCATTGCGTTCCAACTCAAACAGCCTGCAGCTATACTTGTAGTGTGTCTGACGTGGATTAGGATTACATGAAGGGAAAATTAGATATGAATGTTCTGTCTAATGGGGGAATTTTCCCCTAGTATTATAATGCTACTCATTATCCTCCAGATAATAACAAAGTTATATTTTGAATATTGTATTAAAGACTAGATGTTTGTTTTGAATCTGTGCAGGCTTGCCAATGTTGCATACATAGAATATTCCTCAAATGCATAGTTTAGTTTTCGTTATAGGGCTATAAAATTGAAAAGTTATAATTTACTAGACGGTGTGCATAGAAACTTCTACAACAACAGGTGGTGTGATGTCACATGACATTGGTCAAACAAATAACGCATTCCCATCTAAAACACATTACTGCTCTTCCCTCTCTACCAGCTCTCTTTCTCTCCCTTCTCCCTTCCACGCTGCAGGGGGATGGAGGTTATTCACACAGCAGCTCTATTTATTCTCCTTCATTATAAAACTACACCAACAGGTCCAGGTTACGCTCAATGTGCTGTCATGAGAATCTAATTTTCACTCCCTGTGTCTGTTGGCCCTTTGTTATTATTCAAGTTCGTGGAGACATTGGGTCAGTGGGGGACCTCGCAAATAGGACACATCCTTCTCAGCCTCAGTGTCCTCCAAAGCCTAGGAGCACGTTGGGATAACGTCCATTTTTTTTCAATCTTGTTTGTTATTGTGCGCTCTTGGCATTTTGGAGAGAAAATGATCTTTCGCAGATCCATTTGCATGCAGTGCTCTCAGTCAGGTTGTGTTAGTTGAGTGGCCCTAGTCTGTTGCGCTCTTGTGTTGGTTAGGTAGCAGGCTGTGGTGTAGACACGGTGAATGGCACTTAATGATTTGAGAGCTCTTCATATGAATGAGTACACGTAGAATTGTTTGCTTTTTCACAGTCAATTATCCTTTCCATTTGTAGATTTGTTTGCTTTTTCACAGTCAATTATCCTTTCCATTTGTCCCATATGACGTACTTTCATATTTCAAATGTCTAAAGACCCCAGTGATTTTCTTCTTCTCACTCAAGCCAAATATTATCTCCATCCAGTATGGCATTGGTTGAAGCTCAATGTTAATTTCAAATCTCCCTACCATCATCTCTAAGCCAATATGACACCAATCTCAAAGAAAATTCGCAAATCAATTTGGAGGTACACAACACACTCCACGCCTCTCCTCATCAGCTGTCCGGCAGTTACCGAGAACCACATACCAGATTTCTTTAACAGGGTCATTAGCAATCTAGTTTTCAGAGTATTTTCTGCGCCTACCTAGACCATTCACTATTTATATTTTTGTCAACTTTTACTTTTACTTCACTACATTCCTAATGAAAACATTGCCATTTTTACTCCATACATCCCTGACACCCAAAAGTACTTTTTGAACGCTTAGAAGTAGAGGACAATGGTCCAATTCACCCACTCATCAAGAGAACATTTCTGGTCATCCCTACTGCCTCTGATCTGGCAGACTCACTAAACACACATGTTCATTTGTAAATGATGTCCGAGTGTTGGAGATAGCCCCTGGCTATCCGTACATTTTAATAAAAGAAAATGGTGCCTTCTGGTTTGCTTAATATAAGGAATACTTTCACTTTTAATACTTAAGTATATTTTAGCAATTAGAGTTACTTTTGATACTTAAGTACTATATATTTAAAACCAAATACTTTTTGACTTTTACTCAAGCAGTATTTTACTGGGTGACTTTAACTTTTACTTGAGTAATTTTCTATTAAGCTGTCTTTACTGTAACTCAAGTATGACAATGGGGTACTTTTTATACATCTGGAAAGTGCGAACGTTTGTATTAAATGTATCGCTCTCAACATGTCAATTTCTGTCCATTAAGAACCAACGATGTGCTACGTTTTTGTAGTATTTCTCATTTCTGATAATGCTAACATCGTTTCAGCTGTATCTCAGAGTTCTAAACCAGGTACCAGCCACTTGGTTGCTGCGCAACAGCAGCAGCTAGCTAGCAGCAGGCTAGCAGCTGCAGTGGCATTTAAGTTTTTAGTTTTTTTTCATGAGCATGGCCATAATTCTATTACAGGATATTGGATGACTGTTATTCATTTTCCATTCACCCAGTTCAACGTAACACCGATAGGTTTAGACTACATCATGATAATCACATTTTCCCTATACCCATCATGAGGTTGCCAAAACCTAGCCTATGAATGAAAGTTTACAAAGTAGGTGCACACTGGTCGAGATACATGTTTTAGGTGTCAGACAGTGACACATGGACAGAGAGTGACACATTCAAAACCATCTTGCACACTCTTGCCTGCATCTAGCCGATCTAGGGTGTAATCATTAGTCCAAAAGTAGCAGACAAGAGTTTGTATGTTTATCTCTGTTTCTTTCCATTTGCTTCCATTTAAGAAACGTTTTTAAACAGGATCGGTGGATTGAATACACCCCTGATCACGCGTAAACACAGTTCACTTTTGTAGCCACCACTGTATTCCTTCTCGCATCTAAGCGCTCTCCTCCTCTCCCTTCCTTCATGGACTTCAATGCACAACACATCAGCGTTATGTGACCAGTCCAAAAAAACTTTCCAAGCCAAATTATATCATAACCTCTACACACAGCCTACATCGTCATCACCATATTAGCTAAAGTAATGTCATAGTTAACATAGCTAATAGAACTAACGCGTTTGTAAACCCGCTACAGCCATGCAGTAATGTTACAGTGTATAGTCAACAGTTACACTGGCGGACCCGGTGGCAATTCATTTGTAAAAACAAAAGCTTAACTTGGCTTGGAAGACTTCCAATGTTGTGTTGGATAGTCATAACCAGTTAGCAAACATAGCATCCCTCTGTTTGGGCAGGGTGTTTGAGTAGGCTAAATTAAGTGAAACTGAAAGTGAAAAAAAAATCTCTCTTGCTTCTCCTCCATATTTTAAGAAATGAATGTGTTCAAAACTGTGAAACTATTGTCTCTCTCTTTTTGAGTCAACTACTTTCCACATGTTATGCACTGCAGTGCTAGCTAGCTGTAGCTTATGCTTTCAGTACTAGATTAATTCTCTGCTCCTTTAATTGGGTGGACAACATGTCAGTTCAAGTGCTCTGATAGGTTGGAGGATGTCCTCCATAAGTTGTCATAATTACTGTGTACGTCTATGGAAGGGGGTGAGAACCATGAGTTTCCTAGGTTTTGTATTGAAGTCAGTGTACCAAGACGAGGACAGAAGCTAGTTGTCCTCCGGCTACACCATGGTACACCAGAGTGCTGTTGAGGCTACTGTAAACCCATTGCAAAACAGTGTTTTAATAATTTATTTGGTGACGTTAATATATTTAGTATAGTTTTATCTAAAAAGGATCACTTCTTAAATGTGGAGGATGGTCCTCCAATTCCTCCTCTGAGGAGCCTCCACTGAGCAGCTGTAGCTAACAACAGTCAGATGAGAAGAAAGCTACAAGCAAAGGAAGCTAGCTTGCTAGGTATATTTTGCTATGGAAGGTTTTTCCATATGGCTGAAAACATCTGTGTAAACTAAATCAGAGCACAAACAAATAAGCTAGGGAACGTCCTTGGCTGCTATAGCCAGTTAGCTAGCCAGCTAGTTAGCAGCTGCAAGCAAACGAGACTGTAGTACCATAGCTGTGCACCACAATTCAATCAATGTTGACAATATATCCTAGCTAGCTACAGTAAGTTACATTCTTCCATAAAGCTATGCTAAGCTAATTAGCTAAGTAAAGTTCATAGTCGACACAAAACTTTGGGAAACTGACACACTGCTAACTTATAATACATGTCATGCAATAGGCACTGCTCATTTATCTAGCTACTACGGCAAAATATCGGCTGTGCATTGCAGTGTGTACACATGCTAGTTGGCTAACTAATTAGCCAAATCGAGGCAGACACGTCGCTGTTCGAGCATCCAGAACAAATTCCATCCATTACCTTACGATTTACTGATTCAGTATACCCTCCTCTGTCAATGACATTTTCTTCATGACATTTTTATACAAATTTGTGCTGACTGATCAATAGTCTCAAGTTACTTTTCAGTGTGTTCCCACAAATCTGAAGTTTGTAAGCAAAATTAAGTTTACGATATGTATTTTCCAGATGTTTAAGTTTTTTAGGTTCTAATTGAAAGGTGAAAATACGTATTTTCAGGAAGTTTAAAATATGTATTTTCCGGATGTTGAAGGTAGGTTTTTTTCCGGACGTTGAAAAAATGTATTTTCTGGAAGTGGAAAATACATATTTTCCGGATGTTGAAATCAGGTAAGTTTTCGGTGGTGAATGAATATTGAAAATAATTTCTCTACTGTTTTTTTACTGTAATGCAATCTGCAGTGCTCTACTACAGTGGTTCTCAAACCTCTCCTCGGGGAGACCCAAAAGTTTCAAAATGTTGCTGTAGCTCTAAACTAGCTATGAAGGAGCTAGATGACAAGTTGAGGCAGGTGTGCTAGCTCTGGAATAGATAAATTACATGGAACGGACTGGGTTCCCCATGGAGAGGTTTGAGAGCCAGTACTCTACTGTACTGTAAGGCCAGTCCGGAAATGGGGGACCATATCTGAACCAGACATAGACGTCTACAGCATGTTTCGAAAACGCTCTCCTAACCTGCTACAAAAAGTCACTTGTATCGAAGTGGCATCTTTTTAGGGAGTACAGTCCGTGGACATTGAAATCAAGGCCGGTCCAGACCGCACCCAGATAAACAGACAAAAAAAAGACGTATGGTCCAAACAGGACCAAAAAAGAGGTTGGCGTAGGTCCCCTTAGTGGGAAGTAGCTATAAACAAGTAAAACACTGGAGGAGTCGGGGTACTCCCCGGATTTGTGGGGGGTTCTTTCCAAATTCTCACTTAGCCAACCTATTTAGTACTTTGAGAGTCACTTACAGGAACTGATATGTGCATCATGTAAAGTAGCTGTTGATATTCACCCTCCTCCCCTCTTTAAAGGGAGAATCCATATGCAAATAGCCATGTCTATGAAGTAATAGCCTGGGTCCGGATTCCCTATAGCGATGGAACTTAAGCTTACGAGTGTTTTAACAATGCATCGTTTCTATAACGGCCCCGAAGTAATCACATGCTTTTCCCAAAACACCACATAGGGGGAACTTTCAATAAGTGCATTGTTAGAGCATGTGTTGATACTGATAGGTTCCAAAGAAAGGCAGCACTGCTCTCGGATCAGCTTTCTGCATTCACATCTTACCTTAACATTAGATTTACCCCTACCTACATGTACAAAATACCTAGAAAAAAAATACAAATACACACAGAACTTCAAGCTACAGTGGGGCAAAAAAGTATTTAGTCAGCCACCAATTGTGCAAGTTCTCTCACTTAAAAAGATGAGAGAGGCCTGTAATTTTCATCATAGGTACACTTCAACTATGACAGACAAAATGAGGGGAAAAAATCCAGAAAATCACATTGTAGGATTTTTTTATGAATTTATTTGTAAATTATGCTGGAAAATAAGTATTTGGTCACATACAAACAAGCAAGATTTCTGGCTCTCACAGACCTGTAACTTCTTCTTTAAGAGGCTCCTCTGTCCTCCACTCGTTACCTGTATTAATGGCACCTGTTTGAACTTGTTATCAGTATAAAAGACACCTGTCCACAACCTCAAACAGTCACACTCCAAACTCCACTATGGCCAAGACCAAAGAGCTGTCAAAGGACACCAGAAACAAAATTGTAGACCTGCACCAGGTTGGGAAGACTGAATCTGCAATAGGTAAGCAGCTTGGTTTGAAGAAATCAACTGTGGGAGCAATTATTAGGAAATGGAAGACATACAAGACCACTGATAATCTTCCTCGATCTGGGGCTCCACCCAAGATCTCAACCCGTGGGGTCAAAATGATCACAAGAACGGTGAGCAAAAATCCCAGAACCACACGGGGGGACCTAGTGAATGACCTGCAGAGAGCTGGGACCAAAGTAACAAAGCCTACCATCAGTAACACACTACGCCGCCAGGGACTCAAATCCTGCAGTGCCAGACGTGTCCCCCTGCTTAAGCCAGTACATGTTCAGGCCCGTTTGCTAGAGAGCATTTGGATGATCCAGATGAGGATTGGGAGAATGTCATATGGTCAGATGAAACCAAAATAGAACTTTTTGGTAAAAACTCAACTCGTCGTGTTTGGAGGACAAAGAATGCTGAGTTGCATCCAAAGAACACCATACCTACTGTGAAGCATGGGGGTGGAAACATCATGCTTTGGGGCTGTTTTTCTGCAAAGGGACCAGGACGACTGATCCGTGTAAAGGAAAGAATGAATGGGGCCATGTATCGTGAGATTTTGAGTGAAAACCTCCTTCCATCAGCAAGGGCATTGAAGATGAAACGTGGCTGGGTCTTTCAGCATGACAATGATCCCAAACACACCGCCCGGGCAACGAAGGAGTGGCTTCGTAAGAAGCATTTCAAGGTCCTGGAGTGGCCTAGCCAGTCTCCAGATCTCAACCCCATAGAAAATCTTTGGAGGGATTTGAAAGTCCGTTGCCCAGCGACAGCCCCAAAACATCACTGCTCTAGAGGAGATCTGCATGGAGGAATGGGCCAAAATACCAGCAACAGTGTGTGAAAACCTTGTGAAGACTTACAGAAAACGTTTGACCTCTGTCATTGCCAACAAAGGGTATATAACAAAGTATTGAGATAAACTTTTGTTATTGACCAAATACTTATTTTCCACCATAATTTGCAAATAAATAAATTAAAAGTCCTACAATGTGATTTTCTGGATTTCTTTTTCTCATTTCGTCTGTCATAGTTGAAGTGTACCTATGATGAAAATTACAAACCTCTCTCATCTTTTTAAGTTGGAGAACTTGCACAATTGGTGGCTGACTAAATACTTTTTTGCCCCACTGTACATATTCATTTGACAGAGGTAATATATCAGTGTGGACTCGAGTCACAGATTTGATGACTTGAGACTCCACTTGATAGAAAATAAAATAACTTGAGACTTGACTTAGATCCTCAAGACTCGGGACTTGGATTCAACTTGAGACTGATTACTTGAAATTATCTGGCCAGGTGTTGTAACGTTTTGTCATACATTTTGTTGCACAGAGTCTCCATAGATTACTTTTCACACAGGCAGAGACAGCGTCGCACTTGAAAAATACCTAGATTGGCTAGTGAAAGGCACACTCGACCCTCTGATTGGACCAGCATACTGTCAACCAAGCAATAATTACTAGCATAGGCTTACTGTTATTGGTATGTCAAAATTTCTTGAAATTGATTATTTACTTAGGAAGTTTGCATTTGTAATTTGTTGTTAAAGTTAATTATTATATAATCTAAATGTGCTGTAGACAAAATAATGAAAATGGCTGTTTGGTAGCCTCAATAAATACACAAAGATTTGTAGTTGAACAAGTCATTGCCTGTATATATTTTTTTTACTTGGAAAAAAAAGATTTGATTTGCTCTTAGAATGCACGACTTGAACTTGACTCGAGACTCGACCCATTCTACTTAGGACTCGACTTTAGACTCTTGGACCTTATGACTGGAGACTTGCTTGTGACTCGAATAATAGTTACTTGGTCCCACCTCTTTAATATACAGTACTGCCCATTGATCAGCACAGCAATTGATCAAACAGGACCATGTTTTCAAAACAATAGTTTCTAAACTTATGTCAATGTTACACAGGTAAGCTAATGGTTGTTATGTTAGGCACCTAGTGACCAAATGTTTTTATGTATTGTTTAAGGAAATACAGGCAGGCACAACATTACTACAAGAAAAAACTGCTTGCTCAATCAAGCATAATGGTCTTGTAAGTATAAAAGCAAAGCTTGCTTTCATATACTTAAGAAAAAGCTTGAAAGGGTAGTGGAATGGGATTAGTGTGAAGAATCCAATACTTTAACTTGTATGCAGTACAAATTGCATTATTGTGGGAGCAGAATGAGGCTATTTGAGAAGGTTTAAATGCTAAGCAACCTGCATACACATTGTTTGAAGTACAATTGACCAACAGAGCTATTGTAGTAGGTCAAAGCTGTGTGCTGGAAAACCTTGGTAGAGTAGACATTATGCATTTCCTTTCTTTTTTGGCTTCAGATCAATGCCTACTTCTCACTTAAAACATATTTTTTTAATTATACTTTCAGTTGGTTTGTTACTCCAATTGATGGATAATGTTGACGCAGGGAATATTTTATGGAGAAAATCTTATTTATGAGGATTTGATGTGAAATGAAATGACTATTTAGTTCCTCTTCACTGGGTTTTGTAGCTCTGGTATTGATTTTACCTCTTTGCCAAAATGCCATTCCCAGAAAACAATTTAACATAATTTGGAAGTTTTGCTCTTGTTTCAAATGTTTAGCAAACAGCAGAGGAATGAATAATGATGTGGGAAAGAATCAGAACAGTGAAAACTCTCTTTATCGTATTTGTTATTTTAATCAATCCTAAAAGATCTCTATAAGCTTGTGTGTGTGCGTGCATATGCGCACATGTATTTGTGTGAGAGGCAGAAATATGTAATGAAATTGAGACAAAGCAAGAGAGTGAAAACTAAAGAGGGGGATAGTGAAATCGAGAGAAAGTGTGTGTGTGCTGTTTACATGCCTGCACGTGTGTGTCTGTGTGTGTGTGTGCGTGCACGCGTATGTGTGTGTGCCGCCACTTCACCCTCCAGCGCTCGACAGCTGTGCTGCTTCCTCTTCTCTGGTTATGGAGCGTGTATTATGGAAAAGCTCACCAATTAAATATTGAAATGACACAGAAATTAAGAGAATCTGAGGAGTGCGAGGGGTGTGTCCAACAACTGCTCCTAATTTGCAGGCACAATATGAAAACCATCACGCAAGTCATTTCTTTCTTTTATGTTTGCATGAATGAAGAATGAACCAAGAAAAAAACATGTGGCTCAATTGATAGAGCATGGTCCCGTGAGGCTCAGTTGATTAAGCATGGAGTTTGCAACGCCAGGTTGGTGGGTACGATTCCCACGGGGGACCAGTATGAAAAAGTATGAAGTGCACTAACTACTGTAAGGCGCTCTGGATAAGTGTCTGCTAAATGACTCTAATGTACCATGAAGGAATTGTTATCATTGTCATCTTCAGTATCAAGCAGCATTGCTGCTGTTATATGATCTAGCAAACTGTATAGGATCATAACATGCTCCTGACCTTCCCTGACCTATGACACAGTACATGTGTCATCTAAACGGTGTAGATTAATTAAAGCTCTATCTATACATGTAAGCAAATTCCTCAATATCATGACATTGGTATGACATATAGTTCAAGTAATGAGTTACCAATCTTCCTTAAAATTCTCTAAACCTATAGGCAGATACTCATTAGCTCACTCATAGATGAGATCTAACCCACAGAACTAATATGGGTGCACCTCAGCCACACTCAAGGTCCTAAATGATATCATAACCGCTATCGATAAGAGACATACCTGTGCAGCCATATTCATTGACCTGGCCAAGGCTTTCTACTCTGTCAATCACAACATTCTTATAGGCAGACTTAACAGTCTTGGTTTCTCAAATGATTGCCTCGCCTGGTTCACCAACTACTTCTCTGATAGAGTTCAGTGTGTCAAATTGGAGGGCCTGTTGTCCGGACCTCGGGTAGTCTCTATGGGGGTGCCACAGGGTTAAATTCTCGGGCCGACTCTTCTCTGTATACATCAATGATGTCGCTCTTGCTGCCGATGATTATCTGATCCACCTCTACGCAGACGACACCATTCTGTATTTCTATGAAGAGACCTGACAAGAGAATATATGCACCACTGTGGCCTCTAATGGAATATTCATATTTTTTTTATTTATTTTTTTACCTTTAATCAACCAGGTAGGCTAGGTGAGAACAAGTCGTTACTTACAACTGCGACCTGGCCAAGATAAAGCACAGCGGTTTGATACATAAAACAAAGAGATACACATGGAATACACAGACATACAGCCAATAATACAGTAGAAAGAAAAAAAAAATGAAAAAAAAATATATAGTCTATATAGTGCAAATGAGGTAAGATAAGGGAGCTAGGGCAATAAATAGGCCATGGTGGCGAGGTAATTACAATATACAGTGAGGGAAAAAAGTATTTTATCCCCTGATGATTTTGTACGTTTGCCCACTGACAAAGAAATGATCAGTCTATAATTTTAATGGTAGGTTTATTTGAACAGTGAGAGACAGAATAACAACAAAAAAGTCCAGAAAAACGCATGTGAAAAATGTTATAAATTGATTTGCATTTTAATGAGGGAAATAAGTATTTGACCCCCTCTCAATCATAAAGATTTCTGGCTCCCAGGTGTCTTTTATACAGGTAACGAGCTGAGATTAGGAGCACATTCTTAAAGGGAGTGCTCCTAATCTCAGTTTGTTACCTGTATAAAAGACACCTGTCCACAGAAGCAATCAATCAATCAGATTCCAAACTCTCCACCATGGCCAAGACCAAAGAGCTCTCCAAGGATGTCAGGGACAAGATTGTAGACCTACACAAGGCTGGAATGGGCTACAAGACCATCGCCAAGCAGCTTGGTGAGAAGTTGACAACAGTTGGTGCGATTATTTCGCAAATGGAAGTAACACAAAAGAACTGTCAATCTCCCTCGGCCTGGGGATCCATGCAAGATCTCACCTCGTGGAGTTGCAATGATCATAAGAATGGTGAGGAATCAGCCCAGAACTACACGGGAGGATCTTGTCAATGATCTCATGGCAGCTGGGAGCATAGTCACCAAGAAAACAATTGGTAATACACTACACCGTGAAGGACTGAAATCCTGCAGCGCCCGCAAGGTCCCTCTGCTCAAGAAAGCACATATACATGCCCGTCTGAAGTTTGCCAATGAACATTTGAATGATTCAGAGGACAACTGGGTGAAAGTGTTGTGGTCAGATGAGACCAAAATGGAGCTCTTTGGCATCAACTCAACTTGCCGTGTTTGGAGGAGGAGGAATGCTGCCTATGACCCCAAGAACACCATCCCCACCGTCAACATGGAGGTGGAAACATTATGCTTTGGGGGTGTTTTTCTGCTAAGGGGACAGGACAACTTCACCGCATAAAAGGGACGATGGACAGGGCCATGTACCGTCAAATCTTGGGTGAGAACCTCCTTCCCTCAGCCAGGGGGGTCGTGGATGGGTATTCCAACATGACAATGACCCAAAACACACGGCCAAGGCAACAAAGGAGTGGCTCAAGAAGAAGCACATTAAGGTCCTGGAGTGGCCTAGCCAGTCTCCAGACCTTAATCCCATAGAAAATCTGTGGAGGGAGCTGAAGGTTCGAGTTGCCAAACGTCAGCCTCGAAACCTTAATGACTTGGAGAAGATCTGCAAAGAGTGGGACAAAGAGGAGTGATTGCCAACAAGGGTTTTGCCAGTACTAAGTCATGTTTTGCAGAGGGGCCAAATACTTATTTCCCTCATTAAAATGCAATTCCATTCATAACATTTTTCATATGCATTTTTCTGGATTTTTTTGTTGTTATTCTGTCTCTCACTGTTCAAATAAACCTACCATAAATTAAACCTACCACTAATTATAGACTGATCATTTCTTTGTCAGTGGGCAAACGTACAAAATCAGCAGGGGATCAAATACTTTTGTCCCTCACTGTAAGTTCAATTTCGAGTCTAATAGCAAAAGTCCTGAATACTTATTGAATTAAGGTATTTCTGTTATTTTCTTTTTATAAATTTGAAAATTTTTCAAAAAACTGTTTTTGCTTTGTCATTATGGGGTATTACTGGTAGAGGATATAAAAACATATATAAAAATTTTGAAAAAGGCAGTAACCTAACAAAATTTGGAAAAAGTCAAGGGATCGGATACTGTATCTATCTTTAAGATATTTAAAAAATGTTCTACCTAATGAGGAGTGATGATAATGAAAGTTCACAGAAGTAACAAGTAAAGGTAGACCTATCAATTAGTTAGGCTTTTCACTGATATAATTTTCTTTTATGAATTATTATTTGAGTAAAACTTAAAATTATGTTGCCAAATCTGTAACGAAATTTCTCCAATTTAATTGGCTACAAAGGAGGATATTGCTGTCACACACAGATTTTTTTTACCTGTCTTTGTGCTTGTCTCCACCCCCCTCCAGGTGTCGCCCATCTTCCTCATTATCCCCAGTGTATTTCTACCTGTGTTCTCTGTTTCTGTTGCCAGTTTGTCTTGTCAGTTCTTACCAGCGTGTTTTCTCATCTCCCTGCTTTCTCAAGTTCTCTTTCCTAGTTTCCCCGGTTCTGATCATTCTACCTGCCCTGACCCAGAGCCTGCCTGCCGTTCTGTACCTGCCTGACTCTGCCCTGAAATACAGACCTCTGCCTGCCTTTGACCTGTCTTTTGCCTGCCCCCTGTTTGGATCAATAAACATCTGTGACTCTAGCTGTCTGCATCTGGGTTTAGTTCTGATAATTGCATATTTCTAGCTTTGTGTACCTAATTGTACGTTGAGTTGTATCGTTTGTTAAACTTTGAAATTATTATCATACTCCTCTACCAGACCAATTCTGTTACGTGGAATTGCTCACCCTCACTTTCATGTACAATACGCTTTGTAATTGAGAGAGATTGGAAGAGAGAGTGTTGCTAAATATTTCATACATCATATTTTTTAACATTATACTCCTATTCTTCTTCTAAGCTTTCTCTGAAATGAAAGCGAGTCGAAATACCTACTTTTATGGATTACTATAAACTCTCAAAATGAAAATTCCTTGAGAGAGGATACAGTACATTTTCCTACTGACTCTGTTATTTGAAAACACTCCAAGTGCAATCAGAGGTTTGCAAAGGGGTGTGGGTGGTTGTATCATTTTGGCTGCTGGTGAGAGGTAGGCAAGGTTTTGACCCATTGTTTGTGTGTATATCTCTCTCACACACACACAAACTCATATACTCAGGTGGTGAGGTATGGGGCTTGAGGGAAACTTTCTCAGCCAGGGTAAAAGATTACCTAAAATATGGACCTTATTCTCACCTCTAAAGAAAACTAAAGAAAACAGACCCACTGTGTGTGTTACATTCCTCGAGCTCCATCTCCAAGCTTACCAAGTGACACGTTCAGGGTTTTGAAAAAACATATTGTACCTTTACAGCTTACTGCATATGATAATGCACATTGTGATTTGAGGAGGAAAATAGCTCAACCCCTTCATCCACGCAGAAGATATTATCTGAGTGATATTGAAACTCCTCAGTTATTGAAATCAAAATTCATGGAGCCATTTCTTCACACTAATGCGGATATGAAACTTTATCCCTCTCTCTTACCAGTACCCTTCTTTTGAGTGACATTGACTCAACCAACCCTCCACAATGACCTGATGACCTGACGTCGTAAATCTAAAACGTAAGAGACAGAGGCATTTATGACATCTCAATGAATGAGCTCCAGAAAAACGTATCCATTAGCGTCTCTGAATCAGACGGGTATGGAGTAGAAATGTACAGCTCAATCCCACCGTTTTCCACACGATTAGCGAGGTTAGACAAGCGAGAGAGCAGTGAGAGCGGGCAGCTGCATAATAATAATCTCAATAAGCCACAGAACATGGCCTGTAAATGATTATAGTTAGAGAGCGAGAAAGTGAAAGAAATATTAGAGGAGCTCGGGTGAGTGTGTGAATATAGGTGTACGTGTGTGTGTGCGTGCGTTACATCTTTATAAGATAGGCCGTCTGAGCATCTTCAGTCCAGATGGAGGATGATGGGAGGTGAGCTGAGGGTAATGGGAAAACTCCAAACCCATTGGCTCATATTTACATAGAGGATGCGTCTCAAATGGCACCCTATTCCTTTTATAATACACTATGGGCCCTGGTCAAAAGTAGAGCACTATACAGGGAATAGGGTGCCATTTGGGACTCAGTTAGTGGCCTGTGAAGATAGAAGAAAAGGGTCAGAGAGGTTTCAGTCGTAAGATGAATTTCTGATTTATCCTACTTGTCTGATTTATTATGGAATTTGATTTAACTCAAAATCAAACAAAATAAATCACTTAGAGAGAGTGGATGATGATGTTTCCTGAGAGGGATTTCTGTGTGTGTTTGCCAGAGTGAGAGTCAACAGAAGGCATCATGGAGTAAGAAGGTTATTTTGGTAACATGAAGTCCAGCCCTGAGGGATCATGATTAAGACAGTGAATCAGACCTTACATCAGACCCGACAACCTAGCATCCCAGACAGACGCATGCAATTTTGACCTCTTCCTACTCCACTCTGAGCATAGCCGCAAGAAGTAGGGGTGCCGAGGGTGCTGCAGTACTCCCTAAAAAAATCAGAACAAAATATATCCAGTTGAAGTCGGAAGTTTACAGACACTTAAGTTGGAGTCATTAAAACTAGTTTTTCAACCACTCCACAAATGTCTTGTTAACAAACTATAGTTTTGGCAAGTCGGTTAGGACATCTACTTTGTGCATGACACAAGTAATTTTTTCAACAGTTGTTTTCAGACATATTATTTCACTTATAATTCATTGTATCACAATTCTGGTGGGTCAGAAGTTTACATACACTAAGTTGACTGTGCATTTAAACAGCTTGGAAATTTACAGAAAATTATTTCATGGCTTTAGAAGCTTATGATAGGCTAATTGAAATAATTTGAGTCAATTGGAGGTGTACATGTGGATGTATTTCAATGCCTACCTTCAAAGTCAGTGCCTCTTTGCTTGACATCATGGGAAAATCAAAATAAATCAGCCAAGACCTCAGAAAAACAATTGTAGACCTCCACAAGTCTGGTTCATCCTTGGGAGCAATTTCCAAATGCCTGAAGGTACCACATTCATCTGTACAAACAATAGTACGCAAGTCATCATACCGCTCAGGAAGGAGACGCGTCTCCTAGAGATAAGCGTACTTGGTGCGAAAAGTGCAAATCAATCCCAGAACAACAGCCAAGGCCCCTGTAAAGATGCTGGAGGAAACAGGTACAAAAGTATCTATATCCAAAGTAAAACAAGTCCTATATCGACATAACCTGAAAGGCCGCTGAGCAAGGAAGAAGCCACTGCTTCAAAACCACCATAAAAAAAGCCAGACAACGGTTTGCAACTGCAGATGGGGACAAAGATCGTACTTTTTGAAGAACTGTCCCCTGGTCTGATGAAACAAAAAAAGAACTGTTTGGCCATAATGAAGAAAGGGGGAGGCTTGCAGGCCAAAGAACACCATCCCAACCGTGAAGCACGTTGAACCATGTTGTGGGGGTGCTTAGCTGCAGGAGGGACTGGTGCACTTCACAAAATAGATGGCATCATGAGGCAGAAAAATTCTGTGGATATATTGAAGCAACATCTCAAGACATGAGTCAGGAAGTTCAAGATTGGTCGCAAATGGGTCTTCCAAATGGACAATGACCCCAAGCATACTTCCAAAGTTGTGGCAAAATGGCTTGAGGACAACAAAGTCAAGGTATTGGAGTGGCCATCACAAAGCCCTGACCTTAATCCTATAGAAAATGTGTGGGCAGAACTGAAAAAGCATGTGCGAGCAAGGAGGCCTACAAACCTGACTCAGTTACACCAGCTCTGTCAGGAGGAATGGGCCAAAATTCACCCAACTTATTGTGGAAGGCTACCCAAAACGTTTGACCCAAGTTAAACTATTTAAAGGCAATGCTACCAAATACTAATTGAGTGTATGTAAACTTCTGACCCACTGGGAATGTGATGATAGAAATAAAAACTGAAATAAATCATTCTCTGTACAATTATTCTGACATTTCACATTCTTCAAATAAAGTGGTGATCCTAACTGACCTAAGGCAGGGAATTTGTACTCTGATTAAATGTCAGGAATTGTGAAAAACTGAGTTTAAATTTATTTGGCTAAAGTGTATGTAAACTTATGACTTCAACTGTATGTAAACTCAGCAAAAAAGAATAGTCCTCTCACTGTCAACTGCGTTTATTTTCAGCAAACAATATTTGTATGAACATAACAAGATTCAACAACTGAGACATAAACTGAACAAGTTCCACAGATATGTAACTAACAGAAATGGAATAATTTGTCCCTGAACAAAGGGGGGGTAAAAATCAAAAGTAACAGTCAGTATCTGGTGTGGCCACCAGCTGCATTAAGTACTGCAGTGCATCTCCTTTTCATGGACTGCACCAGATTTGCCAGTTCTTGCTGTGAGATGTTACCCCACACTTCCACCAAGTCCCCTGCAAGTTTCCGGACATTTCTAGGGGGAATGGCCCTAGCCCTCACCCTCCGATCCAACAGGTCCCAGACGTGCTCAATGGGATTGAGAATCGGGCTCTTCGCTGGCCATGGCAGAACACTGACATTCCTGTCTTGCGGGAAATCAGGCACAGCATCTCTCCTCCGGACCGTACCCCTCCCACTCCACGAGGTACTGAAGGCCCCTCGCCCGACGCCTCGAATCCAGGATAGAACGGACAGAGTATGCCGGGCCCCCCTCGATGTCCAGAGGGAGCAGACCAACCACCACCGGCCTGAGGAGAGACACATGGAATGAGGCATTAATACGCAAACCCAGCTTCCGGCAGGGCAGGCGGTAGGGCAGGTTATGGGTCGAGAGCCAGACCCTGTCCCCCGGTGCGAACACTGGGGCCTCGCTGTGGTGACGGTCCGCGCTGGTCTTTTGGTGCAGCGTGGCCTGCTGGAGGTGACCATGGGCGGCTTCCCAGGTCTCCTCCGCGCCTGAACCAATCATCAACCGCAGGAGCCTCGGTCTGACTCTGATGCCACGGTGCCAGAACCGGCTGGTACCCCAATACACACTGAAAAGGGGAAAGGTTAGTGGAGGAGTGGCGGAGCGAGTTCTGCACCATCTCTGCCCAGGGCACGAACGCCGCCGACTCCCCCGGCCGGTCCTGGCAATAGGACCGCAGAAACCTGCCCACATCCTGGTTCACTCTTTCAACCTGCCCAAAGTAAGGCTGATCGAGACCCCAGATGTTCCATGAACGCCCTCCAGACTCTCGAAGTGAACTGGGGACCCCGATCAGACACTATATCCTCAGGCACCCCGTAGTGCTGGAACACGTGTGTAAACAGGGCCTCAGTAGTTTGTAGGGCCGTAGGAAGACCGGGCATAGGAATGAGACGACAGGACTTAGAGAAACGATCCACAACGACCACGATCGTGGTGTTTCCCTGTGAGGGAGGAAGATTCGTTAGACAATCCACCGACAAGTGTGACCAAGGCCGTTGTGGAACAGGTAAGGGATGTAGCTTACCTCTGGACAGGTGTCTAGGAGCCTTACACTGAGCGCACACCGAGCAGGAGGAAACATAAACCCTCACATCCTGAGCCAAGGTAGGCCACCAGTACTTCCCTGTCAGACAGCGCACTGTCCGCCCGATCCTTGGATGACCAGAGGAGGGTGATGTGTGGGCCCAATAGATCAACTGGTCACGGACAACAGACGGAACGTACAGACGGAACGCATTGATTCCTGTTTCCTTTGGTAGCAGTTTAGTAAGTGACTTGTTTTCAGCCTCACAAAAGGAAAAAAGTAAAGCTAGATCCCTTATTTTTATCTGAAACTCTGTTCTTCTCCCACAATGAATTCCTAGAGAAATGAAACCACCAGACAAAGAACAGTAAGACTGGGACTATACAGTACATGCCTCTCCCCACCCCCTCGCTCCGTCTCCCCATCTCCCCCCACAACCCTGCCTACACTTACCTCCCCTCTCCCCTGTCTCTCCTTGTCTCCACTGCCTCTCTCTCCCCTCAGTTCCTCCTCCTGCCTCTCCCCTTCTCCTCTTTCCCTCTCTGGGGCCTGCTTGAGCACTGGTGAGTCACTGGGTAGAGATAGAACTCAGGCAGTTTGATGGCTCTCTCTCTCTTCTGGCAGAGGCTCAAATGTTTCCGATACAGCCAACATACATGCTTAAACCCCTCCCAACCCCCATTCCTCTCTCTCGATCCTCTCTTTCTATCTCCCTCTCTTCATTCTCTTCTCCTCCATTGAACACATATACTGTAAACCCTGGGTCTCTACTAGCAGCCCTTATCCAGTAATCTTCCCCTATAGAGGCCAGTAGGACATGAGAAAAGTCCTCTCCTCCTCTACCAGACCTGACCTGCTTAGAAACAGATCCCTTAGTAGCCCTTAGGCACAGATCTAGGGTCAGTTTCTCCTCCACCAACCCTAACATTAACTATTAATGAGGGAAAACAACAAAACTGACCTTAGATCAATGTCCTGGGTCAACGTCATGCTACTTTCCCTGTATGTCCTGATGGGTTCTACATCGTTTAGCACTCCTAAGGGGTTACATACTGCTGTATATTTGTAGTTCATGATACTGTTGTAGCTGCTTTATGTCACCAGAGAAGATAGAACATTTTTACACATTTAACTATTCATATTTCACTACTGCCTCTGATTATACAGTAATTTTCTTGTTGAGAGCGCTGAAGCAGAGTGGCTGGCTGGGAACAATTGGGGTTGTCATGTTGTGTTATTCAGAGCTTTTAGGATGGCAGTGCTTTGTGCAAGCTTGTTTGCTCTCTCCCAGATGAGGGGATGTTTACAGTCACAAACACATGTAGATATGCGCACACACGTACACCTACACACACGCACACACACTAACACAGTGAAACTACCGTGAAAATAATAAATCTTGATAGATCCAACCATTCTTTACCTCTAGTTAGCTCCTCTACTCTCACCAATGTCTAAATGCTCTCCTGTATTTAACTCCTCCTACCACAATGTTCACTAACTAGTGTTATTTCAGATGGGAATCCACTGACACTGTGCCTAATACCAAATTAGAGAGCATTATGAAAAATACCCCTCTTATAGGATTTGATCAGGGATCTGAGCTCACTTATAGACTTTATTAACCTTTCCACACATGCCAGCAGTAATATCCCCGTTGCCCAGCGCATGGTGGCATTTGTATTAGACATGGAGCTAGGGTCTCTGCTAAATGTCATAGCTATTGAAGCAACCCTGCCATGGTGGCCTGGTCCATGGATAATAACCCCAACGGAGAGGCTGTGGATGTAGCTAGCTCATATACTCTCACCAACATCTAACAGCTTTCCTGTAGTTAACCAGCACCTCCTAACACCATGTTCACTAATTAGTGTTATTTCAGCTGGGGATCCACCAGTGGAGGCTGCTGAGGGAGGACGGCTCATAATAATGACTGGAACGGAGAGAAAGGAATGGCATCAAACACATGGAAACCCTGTGTTTGATGCGTTTGATACCATTCGACCAATTCCGCTCCAGCCATTAACACGAGCCCATCCTCTCCAATTAAGGAGCCACCAACCTCATGTGGGATCCCCAGACATTGGGCTAATATCAAATTAGAGAGCATTATGAAATATACCCCTCTTATAGGATATGATCAGGGATCTGAGCTCACTTATAGACTTTATTAACCTTTCCACACATGCCAGCAGTAATATCCCCGTTGCCCAGCGCATGGTGGCATTTGTATTAGACATGGCGCTAGAGTCTCTGCTAAATGTCATAGCTATTGAAGCAACACTGCCACGGTGACCCGGTCCACCGGTAATAACCCCAACGGTAATAACCCCTAGACCTTTCTTCCAATGGCTAAAGATCACAAAGTTTACGCACAGCCTCCGCTATACTCGTGTGTGATTGTGTTGGTGTGTGTGAGAGTGAGTGAGTGAGTGAGTGAGTGAGTGAGAGAGAGAGAGAGAGCGCGCGAGAGAGAGAGAGAAAGAAAGAAGGATATAGGGAGCTGGAAAGGGACTCGGCATGTCTGCGTGACTGACAATGACAACCACTTTAATGTCTCTGTTGTGGTCTGGAATGAACAGACAGACAGAAGTCCTCTCGTAGCATGGTGGTAAGACACAGTAGGGTGCAGGGTCGCCGACATGTTAGTCTACCAGTAACAGAGCAGTCAACAATAGCTGAAATGGGTATACAGTCCATGACATATTTATGGCTCCGAGCTAAGGCTGCTTTCTCCTGATCTCTTCTTGTGGCAACCCAGCCAGAGGCCAGGCACCACAACATCGGTAGGCAATAGCCATAAACCATGTGAGGTAGCTATATTTTACTCAAAAACGTTCTCATAACAAATGAGAATAACCAAGCCCACAATACGGACCGTATTCAACACAAACAATCAATAATGAACATGTAATTGGGGAATTGAAACCAGGTGTGTAAAACAAAGACAAAACAAATGGAACATGAAAAGTGGATCGGCGATGGCTAGAAGGCCGGTGACGTCGACTGCCGAACGCCGCCCGAACAAGGAGAGGGACCGACTTCGGCGGAAGTCGTGACACAGATATACACACTGAGTACATGCATATCTAATAATAAACATATGCACATACATCACATCTCTGACACATATTAACACACATGCACAGATACATATTTATTTCACACTGAGTGAACATAATAATTACATAATGTAAACATTATGCACAGAAATAGACAGACAGACACATACATTAAAGACACTGTGGGGGGGTAGAGAGAGAGAGAGGTACAGATTAAGCAAGTGAGAGAGAGAGAGAGAGAGAGAGAGAGAGAGAGAGAGAGAGAGAGAGAGAGAGAGAAGGATATAGGGAGCTGGAAAGGGACTCGGCATGTCTGCGTGACTGACAATGACAACCACTTTAATGTCTCTGTTGTGGTCTGGAATGAACAGACAGACAGAAGTCCTCTCGTAGCATGGTGGTAAGACACAGTAGGGTGCAGGGTCGGCGACATGTATAGTCTACCAGTAACAGCACAGTCAACAATGGCTGACATGGGTATACAGTGCATGACATGGGCATGACTCAGAGCTAAGGCTGCCCTCTCCAAGGGCCTCATTTTGTCAATACTGCATAAAAACTATTCTAAAATACAACTTACAAATGGAGTTTAGAATGTTTGTGATTTATCAAACAATCCTACCAGCCTCATACGCACACCGGTGGGAGATTACCATTGATAAATATCAATTATTCTCAGCCTCAGTGCTCGTGTACGACCTTGGCTATTTACATTTCGAAACGCCCCTAATTAACCATATATGGTCAAAATAATCCCTTTAAAGCCTGTGGGGAATATACAACACTGTACAATGAAACACAAGAGCACAACCAAAGAAAGCTAAGAGGTGCTAGTGTCAGAGATTGAGTACAACCAAAAGGTTTTATTTTGCTAGCTCAGTTGTGGCTTGACCAGTAAAAATAAACACATAGTTACAAAGAGAGGACCATTAGGACAATTCAAGTTGCTGTAGAAATGTAAAATATGCTTCAAATGAGTAGAAAACACTCACCAATAAACCATCCATCCTCAACAGCTCCTGTAGGCATATAAGCCACCCGTCCTGCTTTTCACCAGGTCACTTTTCCACCACATTCAGCAGCGTCGTAACCTATCATCTGCAAACAAAGAGTGGAAGCCTTTTCTGTTCACATAGTTGAAATCATTTTGGGATGGTGATTCTATGACAATGTGGGTGCCGTCTATTGCTCTGTTGGGAACCCATTGAATGCATCATAGCAAAGAAACCCCTCTTGACTTCAACCTGTTGTGCGATGCTGTATGGAAACTGTGTATTACTGTTCGTTTTGCTGATGATTGCATCCAAAGCATTGGTTTATCAAAGGGCAGTGAGATGCCGATCAGCAAGCTCTCTCTGAAAAGTGCTCGTTGCCAAAAACCCAAGGGTGGATAGCACTTTGATGTGCACCGGAATGGCATTGGTATGACTTTTTAACTTGCAAAAAATCCTATAAGATTGGTTTTCTGATGAGCCAACCTGTACTTTCTGCAGAAAAAGTAGCACCTGTCTCTAAAATCGCGCTCTCTGTGAAATGCAGCGTGCCTTCAAACAGAGCAAAATCAGCCATCTCTCATTCGATTTCCCATTATCTCAGTATTTTATAGTATTTAACCAATGGTTTCACTTTCACACGTACCTCTAATTTAACAACTTACTGTACTTGATGTGGGTGGCAGGTAGCCTAGTGGTTAGAGTTTTGGACTAACCGGAGGGTTGCAAGTTCGAATCCCCGAGCTGACAAGGAAAAAATCTGTCGTTCTGCCCCGAGCTGACAAGGAAAAAATCTGTCGTTCTGACGCGATTTTAGAGACAGGTGCTACTTTTTCTGCAGAAAGTACAGGTTGGCTCATCAGAAAACCAATCTTATAGGATTTTTTGCAAGTTAAAAAGTCATACCAATGCCATTCCGGTGCACATCAAAGTGCTATCCACCCTTGGGTTTTTGGCAACGAGCACTTTTCAGAGAGAGCTTGCTGATCGGCATCTCACTGCCCTTTGATAAACCAATGCTTTGGATGCAATCATCAGCAAAACGAACAGTAATACACAGTTTCCATACAGCATCGCACAACAGGTTGAAGTCAAGAGGGGTTTCTTTGCTATGATGCATTCAATGGGTTCCCAACCCACTGTTCCCCGGGCGCCGAAGATGTGGATGTCGATTAAGGCAGCCCCCCGCACCTCTCTGATTCAGAGGGGTTGGGTTAAATGCGGAAGACACATTTCGGTTGAAGGCATTTGGTTGTACAACTGACTAATAATGGTGACTTTGACTTTGATATTATTATCTTAACAAATGCACTGATGTGGTGGAATGACATAGCATGTCAAGCAAGATATGTTGCATCAATTCACAAATGAAATACAATGAAATCTAAAAATGATTGAATTATTACTCTCACAATTTCACACATTTTCAACATACACTGAGTATACAAACATTAAGAACACTTGCTCTTTTCGTGACATCGACTGACCAGGTGAAAGCTATGATCCCTTATTCATGTCACTTGTTAAATCCACTTCAATCAGTGTAGATGAAGGGGCGGAGACAGGTTGAACAATTGTGTGCCATTCAGAGGGTGAATAGGCACAACAACAAAATGTAAGTGCCTCTGAACCGTGTATGGTAGTAGTTCGAGGGGCACCAGCTTGTGTCAAGAACTTGGGTTTTTCACCCTCAACAATTTCCTGTGTGTATCAAGAATGGTCCACCACATCCAGACAACTTGACACAACTGTGGGAAGAATTGAAGTCAACATGGGCCAGCGTTACTGTGGAATGCTTTCGACACCTTGTAGGGTCCATGCCCCGTTGAATTGAGGCTGTTCTGAGAGGGTGCAACAATATTAGGAAGGTGTTCCTAATGTTGGGTATACTCAGCATATTTTCGCCATTCTATGGTTGACAAGCAGTTCCCAAATTCCACCACTTGGCACTGTGCGTATGCATGGTCATGGCTGTGTGTATCATTTACACACACTCTCAAGCAAACGTTCATATTGATAAATCTCACACTTGCGTGGAAATGATACCACACATTGTTTACCCACAGATATGTGCCTTCGCGTGATTAATAAATGAGGCCCCTGGTTCCCTGATCTCTTCCTTCTTTTCTCTTCCTGTGGCCACACAGCCAGAGGCCAGCCAACTGACCATGCGCCGCAACAACGGACACAACACAACATTGGTAGGCAGTAACAATAAACCATGTGAGGTAGCTATATTTGTTAAGGAGATCCAATGTACCAGTTATGATGCATTCACCGTTTTTTTTTACATTTCCTGTAAATGTTTTGGCTGCAGGGGAAATATTGATAGAATTTCAACAAGATTGTTGTTTAATGTAAATATCGCTCATTCGGCTGTAGGGAATGGGTGATGTAAAATATATAGATATCTGGCTGGCTCCTGGGTTCGGGGGTTTGACAGGCTGCCTTGGACTGCTGTTAAATGGCCTACAGCACTGTGTGTGTGCAGTGGGTAAATTGGGATTTGGGAGGTGAGGGTCCCTAGTTCGGGTGATATAATTAACATACTAACCTAAATAATATATACTGACAAAAGCACATATCACAGCATACTACAGGTTATGGAGGGACTTACAATTTTGAGGGGGAGAATGACTGTGAGAAGGTCAGTTCTGGTGACTTTTTAAAAGGACATTCTACTCCAAAATGAATGAAAAATGATATTATGCCGACATGCCTCAGCAATGAAGCAAACGGTCAGCTGCCTCCCTACTTTCAAAACGGATGTTTTTGCATCCCCCAACTTTTTTTTAACCAGAAAAGTATCATGATGCATTGGGTAATGAGTAATTTTTCAATTATTAGTAATGTTTTGAGCTAGTCTGTATTAAAATAGATATGTTCATTGTATATATTATATAATAATTAACAGATTGCATTTCTCACCCCGTCCACCATCGCCTCAAGATGAATGGTTTTACCCACTGGAAAGTTTGACTTCTCTTCTGTGTCCCACTGTTTTGGTTTAGGCCAGTTAAAAAGCACTAGTTGCACCTCCGGTGTTTAAAATGAAAAAAAAAAATGTAATCTATTTTGTTGTGCTGTTACATTTGTATCTTTCACGTCCGATGCACTCAGTGTTTTGTTACATATCATTTGAGCGGTGTGCACCTTGCACAAATGTTGTCATTTCACTTCGCCTGTAAGAACCATGATGAGCACAGGCATATGCCAGTAGGTGTCACGATCTCCTTGAGTGAGCAGGCTGTGCTGGACACACGATGCGCACAGGGGACCTAGTGCGGGGAGTAGGAGCAGGCTGTGCTGGACTCGCGACGTGCACAGGGGACCTGGTGTGGGGAGTAGGAGCAGGCTGTGCTGGACTCGCGATGCGCACAGGGGACCTGGTGTGGGGAGCAGGAGCAGGCTGTGCTGGACTAGCGATGCGCACAGGGGACCTGGTGCGGGGAGTAGGAGCAGGCTGTGCTGGACTAGCAATGCGCACAAGGGACCTGGTGCGGGGAGTAGGAGCAGGCTGTGCTGGACTAGCGATGCGCACAGGGGACCTGGTGCGGGGAGCAGGAACAGGCTGTGCTGGACTCACGATGTGCACAGGAACTCTGGTGCGGGGAGCAGGAACGGGCCGTATTGGACTCTCTATGCGCACTGGGACTCTGGTGCAGGGAGCAGGAACGGGCCGTATTGGACTCTATGCGCACTGGGATTCTGGTGCGGGGAGCAGGAACGGGCCGTATTGGACTCTCTATGCGCACTGGAACTCTGGTGCGGGGAGCAGGAATGGGCCGTATTGGACTCTCTATGCGCACTGGAACTCTGGTGCGGGGAGCAGGAACGGGCCGTGTAGGACTCTCTATGCGCACTGGGACTCTGGTGCGGCGAGCAGGAACGGGCCGTATTGGACTCTCTATGCGCACTGGGACTCTGGTGCGGGGAGCAGGAACGGGCCGTGTAGGACTCACGATGCGCACTGGGACTCTGGTGCGGCGAGCAGGAACGGGCCGTATTGGACTCTCTATGCGCACTGGGACTCTGGTGCGGGGAGCAGGAACGGGCCGTGTTGGACTCACGAAGCATAGGGATCCTGGAGCGTGGAACAGGACGTGCTGGGTCCACGACACGCACAGGGATCCTGGAGCGTGGAACAGGACGTGTTGGGTCCACGACACGCACAGGGATCCTGGAGCGTGGAACAGGGACAGGACGTGCTGGGTCCACGACTCGTACAGGGATCCTGGAGCGTGGAACAAGGACTGGACGTACTGGGCTCTTTAAGCGTACAGGGGGCTTGGTGCGCAGAGCCGGCACCACTCTTCCAGGCAGCACACTCACCCTAGCCTGACAGATGAGTGGAGCTGGAATGTCGCGTACCGGGCTGTGGATACGCACCGGAGACACTGCACGCAGAACCGGAGCAGGATATCCTGGTCCAAGTAGGTGCACTGGAGATTTAGCGCGCAGAGCCAGCACCACTCTTCCAGGCAGCACACTCACCCTAGCCTGACAGATGAGTGGAGCTGGAATGTTGCGTACCGGGCTGTGGATACGCACCTTGAGACACTGCACGCAGAACCGGTACAGGATATCCTGGTCCAAGAAGGTGCACGGGAGATTTCGCGCGCAGAGCCGGCACCACTCTTCCAGGCTGCACACTCACCCTAGCCTGACAGATGAGTGGAGCTGGAATGTCGCGCACCGGCCTATGAATGCGCACTGGAGACACCGTGCGCCAATACAGCATAGCACGGCGTCTTACCAGTGCGGCGCTCCCTCCAACGCTCCCTCCAAAGAGCACAAGGAGTTGGCTCAGTAGTCCACCCTGAACCGGCCAAACTCCCCGTGTGCCCCCCCCCCAAAAAATTGGGGGGGCTGCCTCTCGGGCTTTCTAGCCAGGCGTGTTTCAGCATATCTCTCCTTTTTAACCTCTTCCAGCTAGGGTCCCATTTTCCGAATTTTCGCCTGTCTGACGTGCCCAAAGTTAAATGCCTACCACTCATGGCCAGAAACTAGGATATTTACATATTTAGTACTATTGGATAGGAAACACTCTGAAGTTTATAAAACCATTAAGATATAGTCTGTGGCTATTCCAGAACAGATTTAGCAGGCAAAAACCAGAGAAATTTCTGTCCGAATTTATTTTTCTTTGGCTCTCCTCTCATTTTGAAGCCCATGTAATATTTTTCTATGGGGAATAGGACCGAGGTTGCAGTACTTATGGCTTCCACTAGATGTCAACAGTCTCTGGAAAGGGTATGGAGGAAAAAGCTCTGACCAGATCCTTAGAGAGAGAATTACTACGGGTAGGGAAAATAGGTAAACAGGCGTGCACGTTCACGAGAACGTGAGCGCCAGCCGACCAACTTTCTTTTAGTCTTTTAACGTTTCACTTACCGTTCTTGTAAAATATGATCGCTATTATTCATAAAAAGAATACATAAGGATGCATTATTAATGATATTTGATTTGTTTGTGAAAAGATGAGAGGTATAATTTGAACGCGATCCCTTCACTGTAAAGCGAGGCGAGTAGACTGACAATGCTTGGTGGAGTAGCTGGGCGTAGCGTGCCAAAAACAACGGATATTTATGGATATAATTATTTACTTTTTCTAACAAAAGAACCATGGATTATCTTGTTTGGACACTTGGGAAGACCTCAGAAGAAGTTATTTGAAAGGTAAGCGATTTATATTAGCTGTGATATGGATATTTTGAGAACCGAGCTGGATATGAATTTATGCTAATGTGGAAAATATGTGAGGTACTAGCCTCAAACAATCAAATGTAGTGCTTTCTTGTAAAGCCTTTTAAAATCTGACAACGCAGTGATATTGCCAAGAAGCAGAGCTTTTGATGGCTATGCAACACTATGCAACACTTGTATATCGAAGTTAAATATTACGAATATGTATTACGAATATGTATTTTGAATTTGGCGCGTTATGTTTGCTCTGAAAACGATCCCGCTAAAGGGATCGGCGCGCTAAGAGGTTAACGCTCCATGCTCCGTACTTCTCCTCGTAATATCGCCGCTCCGCCGCCGCTGCTTCCAGCTCCTCTCTTGGACGGCGATACTTCCCAGGCTGGGTCCAGGGTCCCCCTCTAAACAGTTCCTCCTCCCAGGTCCAGAATTCCCGGTTCTCTCGCTGCTTGGTCCTTTTTGGTGGGTTATTCTGTCACGATCTCCTTGAGTGACGGACCAAGACGCAGCGATGCTTCCAGTATACATATTTATTTTCGTAACGTAACTGGGAAAATAATAAACAGAACGAACGAAGATCGTAACATAAACATAACATAAACTAAACACTACGCTATGAACAAACAATAACCCACAAAACCCTTCCGAAAACTACAAACATATATATGGTTCCCAATTAGAGGTAACGACAAACAGCTGCCTCTAATTGGGAACCATTTTCCCCAACATAGAAATACACAACCTAGAACTCAAAACCCCTTAACCAACGACTCAAATACCAGTGGGTCGCTAGCGGGATCATCCCGACACTACCAGCTAAAACCTGTAGCGCCAGATTTAAAATCCGAAAATTGAATTATTAAACATCCAGCTATATACAAGTGTTCCATACTCATCAAAAGCTCTGTTTCTAGGCAATATCACAGCGTTGTCAGATTTATTTCAAAAAGGCTTTACGGCGAAAGCAGCACATTCATTTGTTTGAGGGTAGCACCTCACATATTTTCCAATAGCCATGTATCGATTAGCAATCATGGCACACACATAACACATTTCACAGCGAAAACAAAGTAATTACCTGTTGAAGACCTTCTGCTGAGGTCTTCCTAAGTGTCCAACGAAGACAATCCATGGTTCTTTTGTTAGAAAAAGTAACGTCTTTTATCCATAAATCCTCCATTTGGTTCATGCAAAACGACAGCCTCCATTACTCTTTTGAAACGCGGCGCCAACTCGTTCAAATGTTACCTATAAACTTGTCCAAAAACAATCAAACATAGTTTTAAATGTATCCTTAGGAACCCTTTTACGTATATGTACTATTATAAATCAGCCGGAATATAAACTGAACGCTAAAAGCGATAAATAAGGCACAGCGCGCCGTCTCATGCACGCCGCACTCTGAAGAGTTTTCATAACGTGGTCTCTCGTTCCAAGCTGTTTATCAATGGCCGAAATTCCCCAAGATGGAGTAAAACACCGTCTCGTGGTTGATGACATCATAAGGAAGCGACGTGCACTGAGTTCACATGCCTATATATGGTCATTTTGGATAGGAGGGCTCAAAAATGAGCAATGTGTCAAAATGACTTTTTTCAGGACAGAGATTCCTCAGGGTTTTGCCTGCCAAATGCGTTGTGATTGACCCACAGACAAATGGTTAACAGTTTTGGAAAATTCAGAGTGTTTCCTATCCAATGGTACTAAATATATGCATATCCCATATTCTGGGCCTAAATGGGAGGCATTTTACTTTGGGCACGCCAGGCTCTCCAAAACAGTCAGTTTTGAACCAAAAACGAAACTAAACACCAGCCTGCTAACCCAGGCCTGGACGTGACAGTAGGCCTAATGTTACACAATTAAATCTGTGAAATGTTTTTTTATCTCCAAGCTGTTTACAGGTATTTAACACTATTTCCCCAACATTAATTGGTTGAATCACATTGTAAAATGTTTTTATTCAGTTACAAAAGTAACAGTCCTGGCTGAGCCACATACAGTATGCGAGACCTTGGTGGGTAGGCTAAAATGTAGCCAAGCTGCATGTGCCTATGCACAAAATGAAAATCCACATGATATTTGAACCTCGATAAAACAAATAACCCATTTCTACCCTCATTACATTAAATATGTATGCTGCTGAGAAAAGTTTTTAACATTTTCATGGTGACACTGTCAGCTTTTTAAACAAACAAAAAAGTCCATGTTGGAGATAGGGATGGGCATGAGTCTCTACAGCCATCAAAACTCGACATTTAACCAGAGATCAAATAATGTAAAACGATTCGCAGGAATGTGCTTAGATTTTGTTTTTAACATGTTGTCTTGAAGACAACATTAATTTGCCTCGACCATAGCGTTCCATAAGCCTAAAAATACAGTCAAGCATCATGCAGTTCTTCTCTCTAAATTCCCTCTCCCCTCTGTGTCTCACTCAATTATGTTCTGACTGCTCCCTCCAACACATGTCATGAGTGCGCACACAAGCTTCCATTGGGCCTTAAATTGAACCTAGTTTTTTTATTGACTGAATATACAGTATAATGGGGTAATTTAGCAATTACGATTTGTTATCGTTAATGTAGGAGTAGGATACTTGAGTTCAATATCAGTTCTTGAGTTCAATATCATTTATTGTGGCAGAACCTAAAAAAATGTGTCGTGCTCTGTAAAGAAACCGTGTAGAATTGCAGGAAATTGTATTTTGTTTTACATATACTGTACCAGTGAAAAGTTTGGACACAGCCAATCATTCCAGGGTTTTAATTTTTTACTATTTTCTACATTGGAGAATAATAGGGAAGACATCATAACTATGAAATAACACATACGGAATCATGTAGTAACCCAAAAAGTGTTAATAAACAAATCAAAATATATTATATTGGCGATTCTTCAAAGAAGCCACCCTTTGCCTTGATGACAGCTTTGCACGCTCTTGGCATTTTAAGCAGGAATCAGGAGGACATAATTATGGTCAGATTTGCCAAACCAGTGTAATGTGTGCTCTCCGTCTGGTCTTGGTCAGAACCCGTGCACAGCATTCTGTATGTTTTGCAGTTGACCAGACAGGAGAGCATTACAGAGTCTCTCTGTATCAGCCTGAGAGAGAAACAGCCGCACCTTGGCAATATTTTCCCGCTACTGCATTAAGAATGTTGTACAGAGGTGTGTGTGCTCAGAGGTGTGTGTGAGAGGAAGAGCAGAGCGAGAGAGCGATAGGGCGAGAGAAAGAGAGAGAAAGGGAGGAGGACGGGGTGTGTATTGAACACACACACACTAAGATAACACATACGGGGTTTGGGGAGACATCCATATCAGTCAAACAACTGGGAAAGGGGGATACCTAGTCAGTTGTCCAACTGAATGTATTCAACTGAAATGTGTCTTCCCCATTTAACCCAACCCCTCTGCTGCCTTAATTGACATCCACGTATTCGGCGCCCGGGGAGCTGTCCTCCTGAGAGCTGAAAATCAGACACACACAGGCCAAAAGATACACACTTATCCCCCCCTCACACATACACACACACCTCCCAGGTACTCACTGCACTGGTCTATTTACCAGTGTGATCCCAGGGTGTGTGTTGTGCTCCATTAGGTGTGGTGATAATGAGCTGAGAGTGACTCCCAGTGACTCAGGCAGGGGAGCCCTATGGCCGCTGTGTGGGAGGGTGTGTGTGTGTGTGTGTACAGGCTGGGGAGCCTGACACTTGCTGTGACTGTGTGTGTGATGGAAGGGGCACCCAGCAGTCACAGCCTCTTTTGCACAGTGTGAGTGAGTGAGTGTATGTGTTGAGAGCCTCTTATGCAGCTGAGCTAGGCAGCAGGGGCTCCATGCAGTGGAGCCATGCATGAGAATGAGCCTGAGCAGAGCAAAGCACAGCAGGCTGGGAGGGGTTGAATGGCACCCCGCTGTGTGTGTGTGTGTGTGTGTGTGTGTGTGTGTGTGTGTGTGTGTGTGTGTGTGTGTGTGTGTGTGTGTGTGTGTGTGTGTGTGTGTGTGTGTGTGTGTGTGTGTGTGTGTGTGTGTGAGAAATATATAAAGAAAGAGAAAAAAAGAGAGAGTGGGAGAGAGAGTGAGCGAGAGTGGGAGGTGCGAGAGAGATGGGAAGGCTGTACCCCATAGCTGCACTTGGGATCCTATAGTAGTCAAGCCATAGGGTTTTCTGATCTCTACTCTGAGCTACTGGAATGTGTGTTCTTAGTGTACAAACAACATGATGCAAGAACCTGCTCAGACCAAAGCCTCTTGTATGTTTAGCTGATCTCAATGTTTATGGATCTGTGTCGCATCTTTGTATTGTGAATCTATTTTTCAAGTGAGCTGAGATATTGTTGCTGGCAGTTGTAGAAAGGCTGCTTTAATTGAAATCTTTGTTAACCCTTTCCAAGAAAACGGGCAATTCATAATTTGTTTAAAGTCTGGTAGTTATTACACTGTCAAACATGAACATTTTATGCACAATATTCTCAGCTTGTCTGTTAAGCTCGCTCTTTCTCCATCCGTTCTCTCAGCATGAGTCCAGACAAACAGCATGGCTTCCAACAGCATTTACTCTTCACTACCTCACTACCACCCACACAGACGCACAGTACAGTAGGCCTACCCCCCACCCCGTATAAATACACACACACAAACATATCCCAACGCCCCTGTTTGACTCAGACCCAAATTGAGACTGAAGCTAAAGAGGAAAAGGAAGAGGAGGGGTGTAAAATGGACTGGTGGTAGTGTGAACAGAAGAATAGAGAAGCTGTCATACAAATATGAATTCATAAGCAGTCAAATGCACTTCAAAGGATGGCTGACAATGGGTTGAGTATGTAAATGTAATAGAACCTAGCTAGCCAAGTTCAAATAAATATTTAATTGCACATTATTCTTAATGTTTGGCTGGCTGCTCGCTGATGAGGGGAAAATGTAACACGTCTCTGATCACTGAACACTAAGCCCCGCTGAAACGGTGGGTATTTCACATGAAAGGATGAAATTACAGACACAAATTGCAGCAAATAGGCTACAGAGATGTTGTCTTGTTAATAACAGCTATGATTTGTTTATGTCATTTCATTATGTGTAAGCTAGGATGCATTAGCATATTGCTAAAGGTTGTAGTTTATGAATGTCCATGTATGGCTCAGTAATGCATTAGCTGTAAGCAATTGAAGCTATAGCTGGTTTGGTAAAGTGAATGAATACAGAAATACATATACTGTACAATGAGTGAAAACAAGAATTGTAGCAAATTTTTCCCCAACATCAGACACCCCCTAACTCCGGACACACTCTAGCGGTTGGAGGACTAAATCCCCTAGAGCTCAAATAAATGAACTGGAAAAAACAGTACGGTTTGCATCTAAATAGTGCAGGACTGTATCTACTGTGCCAGCCATGGGGTTCCCCTTCACCAGACAGAGGCTGATGAAATACACCGACAAAATATGCAGGTATTTGGTGTTCTATGCGTTTCTGTACATAGAATGCTGGACTGACTGTTCTCAATGTGTGTGACGTAAAGGTGGATGTGTATGGTGATCACAAAATAAAAATGTTCATCTTGGATGGACAATTTATATTCTATTCTAGGTTTTGGCACCCAGGGGAGCAATCCCACCACTGGGGTAGAGGTGATGGTATTCCGCTACCCCATACCAGCGCTGCACGGACATGCTCTATGTGATGGAAGGGATTAAGAAGTTTGACCTCTTCCCTTTTGACCCGGGTCACAGCACCGCAATTCCTGAAACCAGCAGCACTGCGCCGTCCACCAGCACACCCTCCCCAACCTCAGCCCCTGCTCCAGGCCTAGCCGTATTATAGCACCCCCTAATAGAGGGGGAGCTGATAGCGAAGGACCTGGGGCACATCCTTACCATCCTGAAGTATCGGCCAGACCAATACAGAAGACTCCCTGTGGTCACCACATGCCTCTCTGGGGAGGAATATATGTGCCAGTGACAGGAGAGGGGTGAGAAGGAGAGAGCCGAGGCAGAGGAGAAAGAGTGTCGGGCAGCCCTCAGAACAAAGAAGGCACAGGAGAGGGCTGCCATGGATAAGACCATCGATGCCATCGCCTCTGCTGGAACCCCACTGGAACCACTCCTGACAGCTGCATCCCCACCGCCAGTGCCTCCCTGTGTGCAACACCTGTAGGAGCCGCTGGAGCCCCAGCTGTAGAAGAAGGCTACGTGACTGCTCTAAAAAAGCTCCACCGGCTACCTCTGTCACGCCACCCATGGCACCAACCTCAGGTAATTCATAATCTGTTTGTTTTTGTCTCGCTCAGTTTTATCAATTACTATTGTTGCTATAGTACTTCTACATTTGCACACCATGTTAATCAATCTTATTGCATGATCCATCTGTAAGCTCCCCGCAGGAGTGTGAACCTGAGGTGCCATGGATGTGCTTTGACTTCTGCCAGCACTAGTTCCACTACAGGTGTGTGCAGTGGGATCCAGAGTTGGCAATGGAGCTGGATATTTATTGTGATTTCTGTGACAATATAGGGAAGAAGGTCGAGATTTAATTCTTTGTTTTGTTTGTTTTAATTTGTTTTTAAAAATACATTTCTAAAATGTAATACATACAGTACCAGTCAAAAGTTTCTCATTCAAGGGTTTACCTTAATTTTTACTATTTTCTGCATTGTAGAATAGTAGTGAAGACATCAAAACTATGAAATAACACATATGGATCATGTAGTAGCCAAAAAAGTTAGGAGGCCAGGCCAGGTCATCTGATGCAGCACTCCTTCACTCTCCTTCTCAGTCAAATAGCCGTCACACAGCCTGGAGGTGTGTTGGGTCATTGTCCTGTTGAAAAACAAATGATATTCCAACTAAGCGCAAACCAGATGGGATGGCGCATTGCTGCAGAATGCTGTGGTAGCCATGCTGGTTAAGTGTGCCTTGAATTCTAAATAAAATCACTGACAGTGTCACCAGCAAAGCACCCCCACACCATCACACTTCCTCCTCCATGCTTCACGGAGAGAACCACACATGCGGAGATCATCCGTTCATCTACTATTTGTCTCACAAAGACACGGCAGTTGGAACCAAAAATCTAAAATTTGGACTCATCAGACCAAAGGACAGATTTCTACTGGTCTAATGTCCATTGCTCATGTTTCTTGGCCCAAGCAAGTATCTTCTTCTCATTGGTGTCCTTTAGTAGTGGTTTCTTTGCAGCAATTCGATCATGAAGGCCTGATTCACGCAGTCTCCTCTGAACAGTTGATGTTGAGATGTGTCTGTTACTTGAACCCTGTGATGCATTTATTTGGGCTGAAATTTCTGAGGCTGGTAAATCTAATTAACTTATCCTCTGCAGCAGATGTAACTCTGGGTCTTCCTTTCCTGTGGCGGTCCTCATGAGAGCCAGTTTCATCATAGCGCTTGATTGTTCTGATGACTTGATGACTACCTCATGAAGCTGGTTGAGAGAATGCTAAGTGTGCAAAGCTGTCATCAAGGCAAAGGCTGGCTACTTTGAAGAATCTCAAATATAAAATATATTTTGATCTTTTTAACTACATGATACCATATGTGTATTTTGTAGTTTTGATCTCTTCATTATTATTCTACAACAAAGAAAAAATATATATTTCTAAGAAAAACCCTGGAATGAGTAGGTGTCCAAACTTTTGACTGGTACTGTATATTTATTCAACCCACCTTGTGTGTTTCTTCCTTTACTTTCCAAGTGCATTTCTGCAACACAAACTCCAACACAGTGTTTTCTTTGTTTTTGTCAATGCATATCACTGAACGTTTTAGTTGATGTAAATTAATCATACTCATTTATATTTGAATATTAAACTATTATCTACTTTCTCAAAACATAAATTTAATCTGTAAAATAAATTATGAGACATCAAAAAGCTGATAATGCCATTATTTCCACTGAAATACAGTGACGGCTTGATCACAGGATAACATTGAAGGTAATATATTCCTTAAACGCTGCCAATAATACGGTGTTCCAAGCTACATTATAAAAAAGCAGTATTACAAAACCCTCAAGGGGGCTGGTGTGCATCGTCTGACCATGGGAATCATATGGCTTATACTGTATATGCATCATATGGCAAGGGTTCATGAGTCACCCAGAATGCATCAGTGCATAAATGTGGATAACTTATAACAACATTATAAGTATGGGAAAAGCATACACCACTACAGTCTCATTGGCTAGATCATATTTAGATGGATCATCTACAGCAGGTTAAAAATTGCCCTTTAACCTGTGAATGAACCTCGACGACAACAGAGAAACATTTAAACGTTCAATGACTCCCTATGCACGGTCAACAGGCAATGTAGAGCGATGCCAATCGCTTAGAGTAGACCTCCTTTTCGTGTCGCTACACAACCCTCGATCCCCTGTCATTCCAGAATCAGTGACCTTTTAACAGAGAGTTAGATAGATAATACCAGAGTAAAGTCTTAAAGTAAACAAGGTAACAACCAACATGAGTAATGGCTGGCATTTTACTCTCAGGCTTGTTGTGTAAGAGTGAAGATTTACACTTTGGAAATGCTGCGCTTCAATGTTTGAGAGACACATCAATCAAATGAAGGCTATTCAGACTTTCTCTATACAGACACCTGTTCAAGACTTCTAACACTTGTCTTATACCACACTGAACAAAAATATAAACACAACATGCGAAGAAGCCGGATGTGGAGGTCCTGGGCTGGCATGGTTACATGTTGTCTGGGGTTGTGAGGCCAGTTGGATGTACTTTCAAATTCTCTAAAATAAAGTTGGAGGCAGCTTATTGTAGAGAAATTAACATTCAATTCTCTGGCAACAGCTCTGGTGGACATTCAGCTCATGAAACATGGGACGAACACTTACCATGTTATGTTTACATTTTTGTTCAGTGTAATTAGCTTGTTATCTCTTCACAACATTTTTTACAAACGTTTTTCACCATCAACAACTTAAAAACTGGAAATACTGTATGTTGGTGAGTACTGTGCATGCTTAAGTGCGGGCATCCCACACAGTAGATTTATATCCACCATTTTACTCTGCAGGGGCTCTGATTGAGATTCCTCCATATTAAAAACGCTCTCACTGCCTGGCTGCCTGTCTGTCTTTGGAAAGAACCACCGTTGGCTGGGGCGAGGGGGTTGCTGGGGGGAGCTCTTTTGAAGTTGTGAACTCCTAATTTGTTTTGCCTAGTAGGCTGCCAAGTGGAACCTTTTCAAAATGCTCTTTTCAAGCTTTTCGTTGGGAGAAGTCAATTCAGCATAGATGCTCTATAGATGGGGGGAGGGAGGAGATGAGAGGGGGATGCCGGTGAACCACTAGAGAAAGAAAACAACAGGTGGAGCAACAGGAGTTTGGTACCTGCTCAAACAACTTCACTGATCTGTACAACGGAGTTGATCAAAATACACTGAGTGTACAAAACATTAAGAACGCCTTCCTAATATTGAGTTGCACCCGTCCCTTTTGCCCTCGGAACAGCCTCAATTCGTCAGGGCATGGACTCGATAAGGTATCGAAAGCGTCCCACACGACTCCAATGCTTCCCACAGTTGTGTCAAGTTGGCTGGATGTCCTTTGGGTAGTGAACCATTCTTGATACACACAGGAAACTGTTGAACGTCAAAAACCCAGCATCGATGCAGTTCTTGACACAAACCAGTGTGCCTGGCACCTACTACCATACCCGGTTTAAAGGCACTTAAATCTTTTGTCTTGCCCATTCACCCTCTGAATGGCACACACACAATCCATGTCTCAATTGTCTCAAGGCTTAACAATCCTTCTTTAACCTGTCTCCTCCCCTTCATCTACACTGATTGAAGTGGATTTAACAACTGACATTAATAAGGGATCATAGCTTTCACCTGGTCAGTCTGTCATGGAAAGAGCAGGTGTTCATAATGTTTTGTACACTCAGTGTAGCTCTCTCTCTGTGTAATGAGTAAACAGGTGGAACCATAGCAACCAACACATTAGAATATCCCATCCCCTCCTTTCCTCTCTCTGTATTTTCCTCTATGTGTACCAGTATCCACAACCTGTGTGCGGTATAAGTAATGGCCTTTATAAAAACACATAGTCCCCACAGCCCACCACACTTAGCTTAGCGGAGCGGCAGAAGCTTTAGGAGAGGTCTGATGCCCGGAACAAGGTTTAATGCCTAATTAAAATTTCTGTAGCGAGCTGAGACTCAATGGGAGACCAACTTTCTCTCCAATAAACAAGAAGAGCTAGGGCTCACCAGAGAGATGCCTGGGCTGTGGCTCTCCTGAACTACTCAGTCGTGAACTCAGCCAGAGAAGGTTAGGACATAAAAAGCAAAAAGCGCTTTGAAACACTGCCAGAACACACTCTGACACAATTAGCTAGAGTTTAGGACGAAGCCAGCATGTTAGAGGGATAGCTAGTCTTTTTTTTGGCGGCGTCAGGTAGCCTAGTGGTTAAAGCGTTGGACTTGTAACCGAAAGGTTTCAAGATTGAATCCCCGAGCTGACAAAGTAAAAATCTGTCATTCTGCCCCCTGAACAAGGCAGTTAACCCACTGTTCCTAGGCTGTCATTGAAAATAAGAATTTGTTCTTTAACTGACTTGCCTAGTAAAATAAATTATGGTAATAGTGATGGGATAGAATGTGGTCCACTAGATGAGTTTAGTTAGCACCCAACACTGTTAAAAGAAACACAAGGGAGGCAAAATTAGGTCTGTTGAAGTTGATCAACAATGTCTTTGTACTCAAATAAAAGTAAATGTTTAATTCAGTTCAGCCCCAAAATCCTGCAAGAAATAAAGAACTAAGCAGACCATTTTAATAGCAGCAAGAAATGCAGACTAACCCTGCAAAAGTGGTAAAACTGATAGATATTGTGACACATACCCTAAACTCAAAATGTGCAGAATAATGCCTTGGTGGAGGGGAGATGGGCCACATAAACTCATGTAACCCAATATTGCAAGCTCTAATATTGCACACATTTGGAAAACAAGTAGTCTGCCCTACATACAAACAAACAGCATTAGGATGTCTTAAAACCTCTTAGATGTAAAGTCCCCTGTTTAGTGGACATTTGTGGTTCTGGCACCGGCTCTGGTACCGGTTTCAACCGACATTTCCGCTTATAAATCAATCTGTGGACACCGTAGATCGAAATGCATTGAGCGATAGCCCTGGCTCCCACGGACACAGTAGTATATTGTCTGAGCCTGTGTAATATAGGATGTAAAATCTGAAACCACTTGAAACTGGGATGTCCCTCCTACAATTTAATTCACTCTTTCGACTGTCCATCAACTTCTGGCTGAACCCTACATCACAGTCACTGGCAAAGCACATGCCTGCAATCCATACACCGTAGCGCAGCAGGAGAGAGTAGTTGCCTCACTGGAACACATTCAGGGATAGATTTATAGACATTAATCTAAAATAATTCAGAGATTTTAAATTAAAAAAAAACTTTCTGTTTGTCATAGACTAATATGAGATGAGAGACGAGTTCCTAACAAGTTAAGGAGGCCAAGCTAGACCTATGTGAGATGTTCACAGCGATGGGGACAGAAGCAATGATCAAGAGAGACCTTTAGAAAATATTTTCTCTAACACAAGATTACAAATATGTATTTTACAGTTATAAGGAAGGTAAAATCTTGTAGTTGTTTTATAATGTGATTATACTGCAACATGTAAAGTGTTGGTCCCATGTTTCATGAACTGAAATAAATGATCCCTGAAATAATTTGATCCCATCAACATTTGTTGGTCGCGTTCACAGATTTGCAGGTGTTATTGTCACGCCCTGATCTGTTTCACCTGTCCTTGTGATTGTCTCCACCCCCTCCAGGTGTCGCTTATTTTCCCTGTTGTATTTATCCCTGTGTTTCCTGTCTCTCTGTACCAGTTCGTCTTGTCAACCAGCGTGTTTTTCCCGTGCTCCTGCTTTTCTATTCTCTTTCCCTGTCCTCCTGGTTTTGACCTTTGCCTGTTTTTCTGGACTCCATTCCCGCCTACCTGACCATTCTGCCTGCCCTGACCTCGAGCCTGCCTGCCATTCTGTACCTCTGGAACTCTGAACTGGTTTTGACCTTTTGCCTGTCCATGACCAATCTCTTGCCTACCCCTTTTGGATTGTTAATAAACATCTTGGACTCAAACCATCTGCATCTGGGTCTCGCCTTGTGCCCTTATAGTTATAGCAGGTGTAGTGAAATGCTTATGTTACTATCTCCAACAGTGCAGTAGAATGTCTAGCATATACAATACAAATACAAAAATAATAAAACATCGAAAAAGGAAATGACAGAACGAGTCCAATTAACAATCCAAAGTAGATATATTAGCGTGAGCATGTCAGAATCCAGAATATACAGTGCATTCTGAAAGTATTCAGACACCACTTTTTCCATATTTTGTTATGTTACATCCTTAATATAAAATGGATTCAATGAAAAAACATCCTCTTTACTCTACACACAATACCCCATAACGACAAAGTGAAAAATGTAAATATCTTATTTACATAAGTATTCAGACCTTTTGCTAAGAGACTCGAAATTGAGCTCAGGTGCATCCTGTTTCCATTGATCATCCTTGAGATGTTTCTACAACTTGATTGGAGTCCACCTGTGGTAAATTCAATTGATTGGTTATTATTTGGATAGGTACACACCTGTCTATATAAGGTCATACGTTTGGAACCACCAAGACTCTTCCTAGAGCTGAGTAATCGGGGGAGAAGGGCTTGTTGCCGTGATTAAAGTTTTTTATTGTTGTGCACTCTCCTCAAACAATAGCATGGTCTTTTTTTCACTGTAATAGCTACTGTAAATTGGACAGTGCAGTTAGATTAACAAGAATGTAAACTTTCTGCCCATATACGGCATGTCTATGTCCTGGGAAATGTTCTTGTTACTTACAATGTCATACTAATCACATTAGCGCACGTTAGCTCAACCATCCCGGTGGAGGGATCCCGATCCCATAGAGGTTAAGCAGCACTGACCAACACTGCTGTACATACACAACAGTATATAAACAGAATATGAGGTAAACAGCATTCAATGACTCTATATACATGGGGCATTTGTCTCAAGGTGCAGGGTGGTGTACTGGGCAAGTAGCTGGCTAGTTCAACAGTCTGATGGCCTGGTGATAGAAGCTGTTTCTTAGTCCTGGCTTTGATGCACATGTACCGTCTCTGTCTGCTAGATGGTAGCAGAGTGAACAGACCGTGGCTCGAATGGCTGATGTCCTTGATCTTCTTGGCCTTCCTTTGACAGTGAGTGCTGTAAATGTAACTGAACTGCCAGAGGGGGGGACTGATGGTGGAGTGGGCCTATCGAGGACAATTCTGGGAGATGCAGGATGGCATTTCAATTGGAGAGGTGTGTTGGTTCAATGTGGTGAACACCTGCCATATGAGCTTATCATCACGTGGTTGGATCCTCCCCATAATGTTACCAAGTCAACATGGACGGCAACTCCAGGGCAGACTGGGAGATTCAGGATGGCATTGACATTGGATAGACAATACCTATGACATGTGAAGAACCACTACGTTGATGGCATTTCTTGTCAATGAGTGTCAGGTTGTGTTGGTTCATTGTAGTGAATACCTGCCTTATGTGCTTGTCATCATAAGTGGTTGCATCCACCACATCCACCATATTGTACCCAAGTCAACATTAACATCAACTCCAGGGCAGACAGCCAGGTTGGTGAACATGCCAGCTCAACCCAAACAGCATAATTGTGCATCACGAATGCAGTAAGTCAGCGGAACGTCATGTTGGATTCAAGCAGCCATATTGGACTAGCAATGAATCAAAGCTTACTTCTAAATGATAAGGAGGTCACAGAAGAGCCCAGTCCTGGAGCTACAAGTTATACCACAGTCCGAATTGCCTAATTGATCCTCAAAGTGGCTTGTGACTTAGAATACTCGGTATTGCCATGCCAAGCAGTCTGCCATATCCAGACAAGGGTGTTTGAGTGTAATTATGGCAGGCCTATTGGTTTTCAAACATAGTTAAATTACAGAAAAATAGTATTGAGTACAGTACACAAATCTGAAAATGTCTCTCATCTAAAACATGTATACATGGGTGATTTAGCCACAAATTAATGGTATTGTGGCAGCCATATTGGATTTTGTACGCCATAATGGATTTGGAGTCAAACGGATTTTGAGCCTAACATGTTGACCACACCGCTCGTGTCACGTGCGTTGCAAAATAAATGTAAACATACATGTTTAAAAATTATTGCACCCACACTGCTCGCGCACGCCAACGAGCGTCTGCGTTGTCAAGCGTTAAAATAAAAGTCTTTGTGACGCTGAACGCGTTGCAAGTCCTGCATCTCCCATCTCCTCATTGGTTTATAGAAGCAGATACCCACGTGCCATCTCCTCTATGGTTATACCCACGTGGGTGATTGAAAGATGAACTGGGTTCAGTCGGTAGTTGTGGTAACTATGAAAGTTAGATGCCAATCACCATATAAAGTCCAAAGAAGAAAAATCCTGGAAGGAGGAGAGATGACTAGAAACGATTCGGTTGACCGTTTTATGTGTGGATTAATTGTCGGAGTAGGAAGATCTTGTGCATTTCAGGTAAAATAACAACTCAACATTTATATCCCAGGACAAATTAGCTAGCAACAGCAAGCTAGCTAAATAGGACAAATTAGCTAGCAACTGGAAACTAGCTAGCTAAATTGCCATGAATGTTTAATGCTTTTCGACCTGTCCCCAAATTAATATAATTGGTTCTGAGTTTGTTTTGATATTTTAACCTGCGTGTCGTGATCGCGTTTGGTGTGGGCGGACAAAATCAATTTGCGCACGATGGCGTACGCACGAGACCGGTTTGGGTACGGTGTAACGTAATTGCAAGGGGGCTGAACATGTCAAATCTACAGAGGAACCTTTGACTGAAAAGAAATTACAGTTTTCACTCTCAACCCACTTATTTTCCTTAGAGCTGATTATATTACAATAGAGACAACATCATAAAACATATGTAACTGGATGTATTTTTGTCAGGCAGGATCGTACAGCACTGAATGAGAGCAAATCTGACTCGGAAACTTCTGCATTCTGCCTATTGTATCTCTGTGTTATCGGTCTACATTCCAAGATATCCTAATGCTGTTTATTGCATTCAATATTTTAGCAATATCAGAGTTTGCAATATTTGTTTACATGAACTTATGAGGCCTACCGCCCTTCAGCCAGGCATTACTCTGCACTTATTTGAGTTTAGGGAATGTTTTCTATAGAGCTGATTACAATAGCCACAACATCAAAGAAAGAAATGTGTAACTGTTTTTTTGTCAGGCAGGACCATAGAGCACATTTGCACATTTTGAGGTTTTTGGATGTGTCACATTATCTACTAATTTAACTACTTTTGCAGTACAACTAGCAACATTATTTTTACAACTTTACAAATATTTTGGGATTCCTCCTCTTACAGGAGGCTGGTGATGGAAGAACAGCTCATAATAATGTCCGGAATGGCGCAAATGGAATGGCATCAAACACCTGGACACCATGTGTTGGATGTATTTGCCACCATTCCACCCATTCCACTCCAGTCATTACCACGAGCCCATTCTCCCCAAATAAGGTGCCACCAACCTCCTGTGCCTCCTCTGTAAACGTAATTTCCCTTTTGTGCTAGTCGACAAGGAAAGTCTAATTTCATACAAGCGCATTTGTTTCCACATTTCCTCTCCTCGCCTCCTCTCCTCAATCACTTTTGGTGAGGAGAGGACGGAGGTAGGAGGAGTTAGCAAAACCAATTGAGAATCTCTTAATGACACAATGGGACCTTGTGTGTTACATATAATACCTAGGGACGATTCTCAATGTTTTACTGTATACTTTGGGAGCGTTTCACATTGCAGCCGACTTTAAAGGTGAGTCAAGACTGACTGATCTACAAATCACCTTGCATCATAAATATCTTCTCAATATTATTTGTAGATCAGTCAGTCACAATTGATCCATGATACATCATGGGTTTGATGCTCTTGAACACGGCCTTTATGTACGTACATTATATACATCAAATGAAGTGTATGATATGCAGAAGTCTGTGGCTCGGGTTGTAGGATCTCACCCCACAAGGGTTGCATGTTGGAACCCAGGTACAGCTCTGAAGCTGGTATAGTCAGCAAGTGAAGGTATAGTCAGCAAGTGAAGGTATAGTCAGCAAGTGAAGGCCACGTATAAAAAAATTATACATTATTAATAAATGTGGAGCAGAAAAGTAAGCACTTAGTTTTATGAATGGAAAAGTACATTTATAGAAAACTAAGTGCGCCACTTTCTGTGACATCAATACACGGTAGCTCTCTTTCACGTTTCATTGTCTACATGAGTGGGAGTTCAATAGCTCCTCTACATCAGTGTGCCTCATGCAGTGTGCTGCATGCAGTATGCCTCTGTTCTTATTAGGAATGAAGCATGGATGACACCATGAAGCGCTGCTCTCTGGCTCTGCACCTCTAGAAACATGCCCCTTCTCAGTCAGAAGTGTGTGTGTGAGCACCTCTGTATGAATCAGGCCTTGCGTTAGCTATATTGCTGTGGTACTCGGTCGAGCTATCTAGCTAATCCTGTTTCGTTCCCTTGAAGTACGGAAAAGCGGCACAGAAGAGCTGAGTCAGGAGGAGACGGATCCACCAAGCCCTCCCTGCATTCATCCACAATTTACACAGCCTATTGAAATGTTAATTCAGAAGAAGTGATTTCATATACAACATTCATAGGCCCCACACTGAGTACAGAAATTACATACATTTTTACATGATTCTACTGCTGCATGGATCAGAGATGATTTACCCATATTAATGCATAATATGTATCACAGATGCGTGTGTGTGTTGTAAGACAGCTGAATAATGACTGCACTGATTTAGGCCTACTGTACACACACCAAGGATTCTATGAATAAACACATGATACTGAATGGTTGCTGACTGTGTGTATTAGTTTCATAGTGATGGAATTCGTAGTGATGGAATCTGTTTGGTGGCAAATTTGATCTTCTCATACACAATTTAGACTGCAAAGCGCAAACCAACTTGAAGAGCAACATATGCTTAGACTTCTATCACTACAACATGCAAATCGACCTATGTCTATGTGCTTGATGTAAAGGCATGTGGGTAAACTGAGCACCTCTGTATCAGAGGGTTTATATTATGATTCAAGTATCTGATCTTGTGGGAGGATGTCCTCAGCTGTGCTACATGTAGGATACATGGTTTTGTCAGCGGGATGCTTTTGAGATGCGTCCGTCACAGAGAATTCTGTCACAGAGGATTCCCAGACTTACAGAGGATGCATCCAAAATGACACTCTATTCCCTATATAGTGCAATACTTTTGGTTAAAAAGAGTGTCAATTGGGACGCACACAAAAATGTACTGCTAAGTGAGATGCTTCACATGGCAGCTAAACTAATCAGAAAATCCATACTTCATGAGACCGACACACATATTCATCAATACATCTTGACATTCTTAACAGGGCCTAAGATGGTAAGACTGCTTTGAAAGGAGAATGCAGTGACCGTACTCCTGTTCATCCAGCATTTAAATCGATACAGACAGGAAGTCATCTGTATATGGCCGACATAACAAAAAACTCCAAGACTTGTACCACGGTAACAGGTAGGCAGGCTTATGATTCCACCAATGCATGGAACGTTCTGCGGCTAGAATTAGACGAAGACAGATAAAGAGTGAGAGTTATAAATCTAAAAGATTCTTCTTCAAAAACAAGCACATCACTTATGTAAATAAGAAACATGTATTCAAATGAGGTCTGCTTTGTTAGGTTAATGGGAGTGTGGTTTACTTCTAACGGTGTGCAGCGCTGAAGGCTGGTTACTTATTTAGCCAAGCGTTAATTGTTTGGTGGCCTCGCATCCCCTCGGCTCACTCGCTGAATAAGTTGAATTGCATGTTAGGAAATGACGGCCCTTCTGGGCTTCACCTGTGTATATGTGGTGCTCGTGTGTGTGTGTGTGTGTCTGAGTGAGTGAGTGAGTGAGTGAGTGAGTGAGTGAGTGAGTGAGTGAGAGAGAGAGAGAGAGAGAGAGAGAGAGAGAGAGAGCATACCTGCGTGGTATTTGCTATGAAAGGAGAGTGGAGAGTTGTAACTCAAAATAACAATACATGAAACAATCAACTACAAACAGCGGGCTGAAGCTGAGTACAGCAGAGTTACTCGACTGGGGGTTCTGCATCTGTCAATTAGCAGTAAAACAATGAAATGCAACTGCAAAACACAGTGCCTTGTTCAGTTCAGTGGGGGGGCTTCAACAGGAACCGTGTACTCCACAACAACTCGGCTAATGTGTATTAGCTCATCACCACCATGGCACTGAGGACCCAGGGAGTTCAGAGACTGCCTGGGGGTTTCAGAGCCTCCTGATTAGAAGGGGAATAATTTGAATTACATCAACAATGATTTTTACAATAATAAACAAATGCTAGGCAATATTGTGGTGCAGTTCCTTTGCCAGACTTTGTGGTGCATTTCCCTTGCCCAAAGATGTTTCCTTTTGTGTTCACCACCTCCGAGGCCTGGCCCAAAAAGTCACTTTTTATGTATTGATGAGGAAACATCACTTTGAGCTTCTTATATGGCCCTTGACCTTACAATCAATCAAACACCACTTGCTTATTCATTGGGGTGCAACATTGCAAAACATTGCATATGTCTACCCCTGTGTTGCTCCATTCCATACACTTCCTTTCACACTAAACTTTGCATTGCATCTACCATAAAGAGAAGAAACAGCTGCCTTATTCCGTGTTGGCAGTACATTCCCTCCTGCTTTGGTTGGGTTTGGTTACTTCTACAATACACATTGCACAGTATACAAACAGATGCTTAGCTAATTGTTTCAGTTGGCATCAGCATTCTTACGCTGTGTGTTTTGGTTTAGTTGTGAAGGTTAAAACCACTGTGGATGCTCAGCTTCTTCCTAAGCTCCCTTCCCTCTCCCTGGCCGCCATGCTTCTCCTCGCCTGTAAAAAATGCAGCAGCGACAGGCGCTCTGCTCTGAAAACAAGATTAATATTAAATCACGTCTGCTAACGAGGCGGACCGCATAATAAGCAGCCGAAAGGGCTCTGATTCACTCCCAGCGTCCCAGCGCTTCCTGATAAATAATACAACGATATCTGGAGGATAGACGACGGCCCAGGCTGGATTCATGTGTGTGTGTGTCGTGGGGGAGGTCGAGAGAGTCAGCTGAGACTCGACACACCTTCCTTGGACAACTTAGCCCAACCAACCAACTCACTCACTCTGCCTGCCCAAGTATATGCAGGCTCATGCCTTTGGGCACTCTGTCCTGGAATGGGTGAGTCCTAGCCTGCATCCCAAGTGGCACCCTATTCCCTATTTTGACCAGGGTCAAAAGTAGTGCACCATATAGGTAATAGGGTGCCATTTGGTACGCAGGCAGAGACTCCGAAAACAGGGCTGCTGACTGCAGAGTCATAAATTACGTCTGCACTTCGCTAATAATTATCTTCTCCATATTCAAATGTCGTTGCTGGAGCTTATACTGTAGCCTACATTATGCGTGTGAGAGAGAAGAGAATATGAGGAGAATATGTTTGAGCAGCCTACCATTGCTACACATACATATTATCATCATAGTTGTGTGTGTATGTATATAGTCCAAGCATGTGGTTCTTTAGGGGTAAATGCGCCAAGCTAGCACGTTATTATTCCATTGAGCTGTCATTTGAATAAGTGGTTGTGACGTTTGGCGTTAGGAGGGAATGAGTGTCCAGGGCTCAGACCGGGGTTGGGGCTTATCCCTCCGAAGGCAATTATGTGTTCCACATGAGCTGGCTGGGAAGCATCAAACCATTCTGTCTTTATCACTGCAAGATATAGGGCTGCAAAGCCTGCAACAATTCCAGCCAGCACAGCAGCAGATATATAGCCTATAGCGTGAGGCAAAGGACAAGAATCTCAAGGACAAAACTTTGATGTGTAGCTATCTAGATGGAATGTTACATTGTTCTTTGTAAAGCTTTTCTTACTTAATCATTTCTCAGTAAAAATAGACATCACTGCAGAGGGGAAGATGGAAGTAGTGAGAGAGAGTGTTTGTGTTTACTATAGCTATATGTGTTGATATTTTTCACCATATTGGTTAATAGCTGTTAATCCAATCTCTTTAGCAGTATTTGTAATACGTGTCTACTTTACAAATATCTGCACATCTAAACTCAACTCAAACTCATCAACATCCGTGTTATGACTTCATACCATGCCATCCGGAGCATTACAGTTTGCAGGCCTTTGTCTTTTTCATATTGTAACATTGCCTACTCTAGATAAGTGGTTTTCAAACCTCCTCTGGGGGACCACCAGACATTTCACAACTTTGTTGTATCCCTGAACTAGCTCACCTAATTCACCTGATCAAGGGCTGGATAATTAGTTGACAAATTGGGTCAGCTGTGCTAGCACTGGAATAGGCCGGCTGGGGGTCCCCGAGGAGAGGTTTGAAAACCCCTGGTCTAGATAGCCCATGTCATATCTGTCACGGCTTGATATGTGTTTCAGCCTTGAAGTCACAGTGATATTTGTGAGCGTACAAGAGGGGCACAGTGTTCCCACTTGAAAGAAAAAGGAGAAGGGCACAGGCTGCAGTGTTCACTGAAGCAGATCTTTGAGCGACAGAAGCAATGGGAGGATGTCAGAGCATAAATACAAGTCTGTTGGTGACTGGAGAGTAGCACTAACCTGTGTGTGTGGGCGTGTGCGCATAAGAACACTGATACAACTGTAGCTAGCTAGCATGCAATGTTTTGATTTGATTATGCCTACTGTCCAGAGGTTGTGGATGGAGAGAAGCCCAAATACAGAGGTGTACAGAGATGACCATAACTGTATGGAGGACTAAGTTATAACTCCTGAATTACTATTGAAGTGTGGTGTGCTTTCTGGACCCTTGTGACTGCCGTATCATTACCCAAGTGGGCACTGCATCTTGGTAGTACAGAAGAATAGCTAGCTACTAGTCCAGTGGCTAGTGTCGTAACGCTGTTATCGTTAATGTGATGACATGCTATTTATCCAAATAATTAACTATGTTTATAATTACGTGACTGAATTAATCAGGTAACCATTAACTCAGTAACCTGGGGCACCAACAAAGTTTGTTTAACGAGTTACCGTTTCCCGAATCAACTCAAAGAATATCAGAAAATTTTGATTTCATATCAGTCACCAATTAATTAAACAGTCTCATTCTGAACGTCGCAGAATTTGTACATCTGCACAAACCCGGGTCTCACTAAATCATTCCGTACCACACAAATTGAGTTGATTATTTATTTATTGGATACATTTGTAAACTATGCTTAGTTTAACCATAACACCTTGCCCCAAACTCTGCTCTTATGGGTCAGAATTATAATGCATGTATTTACACTACCGTTCAAAAGTTTGGGGTCACTTAGACATTTCCTTGTTTTTGAAAGAAAAGCACATTTTTGTCCATTAAAGTAACATAAAATGGATCAGAAATACAGTGTAGACATTGTTAATGTTGTAAATGACTATAGTAGCTGGAAACGGCAGATTTTCTATGGAATATCTACATAGATGTAGAGGCCCATTATCAGCAACCATCACTCCTGTGTTCCAATGGCACGTTGTGTTAGCTAATCCAAGTTTATCATTTTAAAAGTCCAATTGATCATTAGAAAACCCTTTTGCAATGATGTTAGCACAGCTGAAAACTGTTGTGCTGATTAAAGAAGTAATAAAACTGGCCTTCTTTAGACTAGTTGAGTATCTGGAGCATCAGCATTTGTGGGTTCGATTACAGTCTCAAAATGGCTAGAAACAAAGAACTTTCTTCTGAAACTCGTCAGTCTATTCTTGTTCTGAGAAATAAAGGCTATTCCATACGAGAAATTGCCAAGAAACTGAAGATATCGTACAACGCTGTGTACTACTCCCTTCACAGAACAGCGCAAACCAGAATATAAAGAGGAGTGGGAGGCCCAGGTGCACAACTGAGCAAGAGGACAAGTACATTAGTGTCTAGTTTGAGAAACAGACGTCTCACAAGTCCTCAACTGGCAGCTTCATTAAACAGTACCCGCAAAACACCAGTCTCAATGTCAACAGTGAAGAGGCACTCCAGGATGCTGGCCTTCATAAGCCAAATGCCTCATGAACCATAAACCATTCCAAATAATACCAAATTTGATCTGTAGGCCCAACTCTTGTACATCTCTTAACTTGGTTTGAGAGAAGCTAAGGGATGTCTATTTAAACATGTCTATTTAAATCCACTTCACAATGGCTTATCAACTAGAAACGTTTTAAGCTAATCAAATACTTTACCACTATGAACCATGTTACGTTTAAGGAAACTATTAACAATTCATTTTTTTGACTATGTAATGCTAAATCCTTCATGGACTAAATCAAATTCAGTCCAAATTAGTGGTATTTGGACTATCACAATAGTCCCTAAAGAGTTTGAGATAATACCGTTGATACCACACCCGTAGATGCATATTAGCACAGACGTTAATATGATAAAAATACTTTTAAAATCTTATTTGCATGAACCATATGACCAAATGTCTTAACTTAAAAAATGGTGTCCATTTAAACCACTGTAAATCCACTCCACAGTGTTGAAAGGTGAACCTTTGCCCTAGTTGGAGGTCCTGGCGCTCTGGAGGAGGTTTTCATCAAGGATCTCTCTGTACTTTGCTCCGTTCATCTTTCCCTCGATCCGGACTAGTCTCCCAGGACCTGCCACTGAAAAACATCCCCACAGCATGATGCTGCCACCACCGTGCTTCACCTTAGGGATGGTGCCAGGTTTCCTCCAGATGTGACGCTTGGCATTCAGGCCAAAGAGTTCAATCTTGGTTTCAATAGACCAGAGAATCTTGTTTCTCATTGTTTGAGTCCTTTATGTGCCTTTTAGAAAACTCCAAGCGGGCTGTCATATGCCTTTTACTGATGAGTGGCTTCCGTCTGGCCACTCTACCATAACGGTCTGATTGGTGGAATGCTGCAGAGATGGTTGTCCTTTTGGAAGATTCTCCCATCTCCACAGAGGAACTCTGGAGCTCTGTCAGTGACCATCGGGTTCTTGGTCACTTCCCTGACCAAGGCCTTTCTCCCCCGATTGCTCAGTTTGGCCGGGTGGCCAGCTCTAGGAAGAGTTTTGGTTATTCCAAACTTCTTCCATTTAAGAATGATGGAGCAACTGTGCTCTTGGGGACCTTCAATGCTGCAGAAATGTTTTGGTACCTTTACCCAGACACAATCCTGTCTCGGAGCTCTACGGGGCAATTTGACCTCATGGCTTGGTTTTTGCCCTGACATGCACTGTCAACTGCGGGAGCGTATAGACAGGCGTGTGCCTTTCCAAATCATGTCCAATCAAGTTGTAGAAACATCTCAAGGATGATCAATGGAAACAGGATGCACCTGGGCTCAATTTCGAATCGAATACCAGTCTGAATACTTATGTAAATAAGGTATATATATTTTTTTTATACATTTGCAAAAATGTCTAAAAACCAGTTTTTGCTTTTTCATTATGGGGTATTGTGTGTAGATTGATGAGAACAAAATAAAATGTCAATTTTCAGAATAAGGCTGTATTGTAACAAAATGTGGAGAAAGTCAAGGGGTCTGAAGACTTTCCGAATGCACTCATGACTGCACATAAAGGAAAACAATTCATACATGATATAGTGCTTGCTTTATTATCCAACTGATGGTGTCCTTTCTGTCATCCTGTGAACCCCGTTCATTGCTGCTCACAGCTATATTTAATATTATTATTCATTACAGACTGGAGGAGCACTAAAGCAGAGTTCACTGATGATAACCATGGCAACCTTGTGTACTGTACTGTATGGACAGCTCTCTCTGTGCACTGCGGTCTCTGTAGACATAGCTACAGCATGTAGAGCCATAGACATACAGCAGCTAGAGTTCAGACTAATCCATTACAAACACAACAATTTGCATTAGTCTCTTCAGAATGTGATCATCTTGGAAAATGGCCACCATTATAATTCTAAGGCAAAATCCCAAATGACACCCTATTTACCACTGTATAAATTAGTACCACTGTAAGGTGTTATTTGAGCCATCATAAATCTCAAACAACGTTTGCCAAACTCTATATTTCTCTGCTCTGTACAGCAGTGTACATGCCCTACAGCCGAATCTACCTCCGTAAAAGGGGGTCATTGTGAGTCCCATCTCTTCTACAGGCCCATGCCACCTGTACCATGTGTGAGCGACTCAGGAAGTCCAGGTGATTCTAATGACTTTTTAATTCCTGCTACTGTGAACATCAGTTAGCTTAATGAGAGAGAGGGAAGGGAAAAATAGAGATAGATAACAAGGGACTCCCACCACACATGAAAAGGGCCTAATTACCACCACCACTCCACAGGGATCACAACAAACCTGTTTACCAGCCGAGGCAGTGCGTGTGCCTGCGTCTGTGTGGGGAGCAGAAGCCACATGCATATAATACAGAAGTTATTAATACAACAGTCTAGGCAAACAATGTAGAAGCTATTACAGTGCTTATTTATGCAGTTGCAAGGCATGCCTGGGTTGGAGTCCCCTCAGCTGAGGTGAAAGTCGTTTAAATAACAACGTTTCATGTTTTCATTGTGTGGTATGGAGACATGAAACCCCTGGGTAGTTCTGGTGTTGAATATATACCCTTCTAATCTGATTTGATATGATGAACCGTTGGTTCGAGCCCTGAATGCCGCGTTGCGGCGTGCCAAAGAATATCCCTAAGCCGTAGGTTATTGGCCATATACCACACTCCCTCGTGCCTTATTGCTTAAGTATACCATGGGTATGACAAAACATTTATTTGTACTGCTCTAATTACGTTGGTAACCAGTTTATATTAGCAATAAGGCCCGAGAGGGTGTGGTATACGGCCAATACACCACGGCTAGGGCTGTTCTTATGCAAGACGCAACGCGGAGTGGTATATATTGAAGCATGATATTCAGATTTGATTTTATAGTACAACTAGTTTACATCCATGAATGTATACAAACAGTTTGGTCATATATAGCATTTATTTACACTTTTCTATTTACAGATCTTTGTTTCAAAATTAATTTGCTCTGTACACGTACATTTAAAAAAAGAATAATCACGATCCCTCTCCACTGTATGAGATTCACAATTTCAGATGTCTTAGTCAGAAGTCAGAAAGGAAAAAGGACCAGTCTTAGTTTGGTCAGAAACATTTTAACATCTCTGAAAAGAAACAGAACAACAAAAGAAAGAGTGAAATTACAACCCTTTAAAAAAAGGCTTTAGGAGGCAGACAAAACATGTTAGGTCATGCCCATTGAGATGCTGACTGCAATGTCCAGTGTGTGTTTGTGTGTGTGCGTGTCCGAGGGCTCCAGCCAGCGGAAGGACACCTGGTCACCACAGTAACCATGGTAACCCCGGGCTTGTGACTTTTACAGAAGGTGTGTCTAAGGTTTGTTGGGAACATCAAACCAAGTTGAAACACATAAGGACACCAGAGAAGGCAGCTGCTAGACTTACTGATGTGATTCTGTGGACTCACTGGCTGCGACCCAAATGGCACCCTACTCCCTATATAGTGCACAACGTTTGACCAGAGACCATAAAGTAGTGCACTATATAGGAAATAAGGTGCCATTTTGGATGCAGACACTGTCATGGCTTAGCAAACACAGAGTAAATGCATCAACTGAATAAACGTTCTCGTTACATTTGCAGAGTGCTTAAATGACGGTAAAATAAACATCTATGATGATCTGCTCTCTCTACATTAGGCACAACTTAATAGGCTCATGTAAACAGTATATAACAAAGGGAGGAGAGAGACTGTTTTTTACAACTGATTCCAAATAATATATTTCATCCAAAAAAAAAGGGAAGAACATTTTATTTTTATCAAGTGCAGTTTTTTTCATTTCTAATCAATGTGAGAATAGGAAATTGGGCCTGGAACTGACATGGAGCGTAAAAACATTACCGACATGATCAACAGAAGCTGAGGAGGTTCAAATACTGAGAGTACTAAGCTGCCCCATCTATTCATACACTCACAACCCACATATCAACACACACATCATTGAGGGGTTCATGCAACAATTATTGGTCTTCATCATTATCTGACAGGATGTTTTTGATGATACAAGTTGTACATATTATTTCAACATCTAATTTACATCATATATCAATCCTCTACGCAAGAGGTATACAACTACCTCACCCCACGTGGTCCAGAGCCTGCTAGCTTCTGTTCTACCTGATAATTAATTGAACCCACTTGTTGTCCCAAGTCTAAATCAGTCCCTGATTAGAGGGGAACAATGAAAAACAGGAGTGGAACTGAGTGGAGTCCAGAGCTGAGTTTGAGGGCTCTACGCCAATATGGTGGTGGTAGTTGCTACCTCAGGCAAAAACAAACTTGTTTGGTACATCAAATAAAACCCTAAGCAGACAAATTAAGGCAAATGGAGAGAGTTAATGTATTACACCCTAACACCCTCAGTCAGTCAGTGTTTATGAATAGACTGAATAACGAACAAAGCTACTGGACTGGGTACAATGACCCATGCCAGCAATTTAGTTTTTCTTGACCAAAAATCTAACTATGGGCTATGAGCAGTTACAAATTGTCGTAGTCCAGGAGTTTTTCCTGACCACATAGCCTGACCAGAAAAAACAAAACTCAAGGTCCTACTTCTGTGTTTTGAGGAGCAATTTTTAACCCTTTACACTCGTGGATATTGGACTATATGGATAGGGCTACATTTAAATGTTTCTTAAAGAAGAAATATGAAAAGAAAATGCATGACCATGGTAGTAATTGAAAGGGAACAATTAGGAGATTATGGGAAAATGATTACACTTGATTTTATGTGCGTTCTACATTTACTGTACTTTCGCTGCCTTTGTTGGTAACAAAATCTGAAAATACTCTGGATATATTCAGTAACACATTAATAACATTCCCGGAAAATGTGGGGTAGGTGCAGCATAAGACAAAACGATTACAAGGGTTTGAGTGCGATGACTAACTGGTGTCTCCTTGTGGCCACATACCTCTCCAGTGTGCACAGTTCCTGGGTAATTTCAAAGCACTTCAACTATAATGGACCCCCTTATGAGCTCTCCTAGCTGTGCCGTTGAGGAACTAGCGCAAATACACTTGTAGTTGTTTTGTTTGGAACACAACCCTGCATTCCCATCACAATTACTGTTGTTGTTTACGCAATCCAAAAACGGTCCATTATAAATCGCTATCTGGGTCAGGTGGGCATCATTTGAGAGCTTGTTCTATTGCCAAAATGACTAGTTATAAAATACGATATTATTTGCTTTCACAATGCAATTCAGGGAAACATGATAATCTTGGTGAGCAAAGAAAGGAGTCTTGAGTGCATTCAAGTGGGACTGCCGCACTTCAATTTCTTCACAATAGACAAACATAGGCTCATTCTGTTCAGAACAATGCAGCGTATGACGCCATGCCATCTCGTAACTGTATATCAAGCATAGTGATCATAAACGTTGACACTACATATGACATGGGTTTTATGATATGGAAATGTGAAGAGCATATTTGAACTCATGGGTGTTTGTCTTGCTTGCATGACGAAGCGGTATTTATTATAATCCTCAATGTCTCATCTTTCAAAATGTACAGCAATTTGTTATTTTACTCTGTAAATTGACTGAAAACACATTCTCATTTACAACAAGGTCGCACGAGGTGCTCAAGTTCAGAAAGGCTGTCAGTCAAAAACCCATACAGCGCTGTGAAGCGCAGAGCCAGAGCTCTGACATGTATAGCATATTACTGTACAGCCACTGCGTTCCAATTTAGTTGTTTATTAGTGCCCAAATCTGCCATTATCAACCCGTATACGAGTGTACTGTAAAGGGCTACGGTCTGGAGGTTTTTTCAGAACATGTGACCTAACTAGGAAATCTCCTGGCCTAAAAGGTGACTGCTCACCACTGCATGGTGCTGTGCCAATGTGTCTAACTGATAGACTGATTTGAGTTAGGTAGTGAGTCCTAGGTTCAGAGAGGATCGTACGTCAGGCAGAGTCACGCGACACTCGCCCCTCCCTCAGCCAACCGACAAATATCACAAATATCTGACATAATACAATAGAGTTCAGAGAGTGTTGTTAGACCTTATATTATATCATTACATCCGGCTCCGCGGACCATGTCAGAGTCAGAATTAAACCAGCCATAATAATAGATACTTTCTGATCTCCCTATTAGCTAATTATTGCCTTTTATGTGAATGTGTTTCTGTTTTTAACTAAAACCTACTTGTCTCTGGGGGATTGACCGCTTGTCTTGAACTGAAAGCATGGAGCGTGGAGATGAGAGAAGAGCTCGATGCCAGCTAGAGATGACTAGAATGATGACGTGTGTGTCCTCAGTTTCCTTAGGAATTAAACGTGACAGATATCAACCTAGTACACAAGGTCTCTCTCTCTCTCTCTATATATATATACCCCCAAACTGGGTTAGTTCAGCCCTACAATTAATTAATTAGGTCTCGGGACATGTTGAGGCCGCTGTGGCCAGTCAGGGACAAACAGTACAGTACAGGACACTCTAGAACATTCATCCATGGGTCTGCAGCAAGATCTCCATTATCACACTGACTGGAGGTCTTTCTTTTTGGGTTGGGGTCTACTTCGATGGGACAGGCATTGATGTTGTTGGAGTGTTGCACAAATGTAATTTAATTGTTAAGAACAAAGAGAAGAGGAGTTAAGAAGAACAGTCGGTTGGAACGGTACATACATACCAAGAAGCACTGGTTGGATGCTTCCCAAATGGCACCCTATTCCCTACATAGTGCACTACTTGGGGCTATGGTCAAAAGTAATGCACTTTGTAGAGAATAGAGTGCCATTTGGGACGCAAATGTTGTTTTGGATTTAATCTACTAGTAGCAACGGTCGTGGACTGCCGAGGGACAAGAAAGTCGAGGAGGGGGTCCATCCATCCATCCGTCCTCCAGGGGGCCTCTGTCAGGGGTTCAGTAGCTAACTGTCAGGGGCCACATGGGCCACACTCATCTCTTGTAGTGGTTGGGGGCGTCAGCGAAGGCAAACTTCAGCCTGTAGGCCTCGGCCAGGAGCACGCTGACCTCCTCGTTGCCCCAGTGCATGGTGGGTAGGTTCTGTAGCAGGATCATCAGACCCTGTGGGGCAGAGAGAGAGAGAGAGAAAGAGAGAGAGGAGTGCAGTGAGACACAGAGAATAAGTGATATGGCCACACACACAGAGAGAGAGAGAGAGAGAGAGAGAGAGAGAGAGAGAGAGAGAGAGAGAGAGAGAGAGAGAAAGACAGCGAGGACCAAGTGAGAGAGAAGGGCACACCACTCTGTGAACATTACAGTGTGTGAATGTGAAGGTGTAACCCGGAGCAACAGTAGTGAAAGCATCAGCTCAGAGGAGCAGGGAGGGTGTCTCAATAAGGAGCGCCTCACACACACACCACCTCCTTTATAACACCAACCAGGGAAGAACAAGCACCATCACAGCAAGAGGAACACGCTTACACTTTTAATCAGCGAGTAATTCTATTTAACAATCTGCTGTGTGTCATTTCATTCTGAACAGAACCAATATGTTTTTCGTTCCGTTCCACTGTTCCGACCAGCATAATAAAGTTCTGAACCGGTTTGAACCAGAAGAAGTACTGGTTTATATAGTTCCTTTTTTAACTTGTGAAATCAACGGTTTTTACATTTAGCTCATTAAATTACTCCACCAATCAGTGCAGAGAGAGCAGCTTTCTATGGACCGGGCCAGCTAGCTGTTTGTATGCTTGATAGACAAGAGTAGGGAGCGAGATGCAACTGAAATGCTGCGGGGTGGGGGGAGCGCAAGAGATAGGGCTGGACATGGAGGAGGCTTGGCTTAAAGCGCTGGGAATCATGATAAGACATGCATTATAATGTGTTTAGGATATTAGTAGGCCTATCATTACTTCAAATAACTATATCCTAACAAGGATGAATGTCAGAAAGTTGGCTCAACGCCGAGGCTAGCTCAACTCCTTGGACCAGAGCTAGCTAAAAGTCAAAAGTCAAAGTAAAGTCAAAGTCACCATTATTAGTCAGTTGTACAACCGAATGCCTTCAACTGAAATGTGTCTTCTGCATTTAACCCAACCCCTCTGAATCAGAGAGGTGCGGGGGGCTGCCTTAATCGACATCCACGTCTTCGGCGCCCGGGGAACAGTGGGTTAACTGCCTTGTTCAGGGGCAGAACGACATATTTTTACCTTGTCAGCTCGGGGATTCGAACTTGCAAGTCCAACGCTCTAACCACTAGGCTACCTGCCGCCCTAACAAGCCAAAGCATGGGTTGCTGTCATACCTGGTCCATAGACTGATTAGTTAGAAAACAACATGTTTTTTGTAATTTAGGTGAACTATCCCTTTAACTCTCCCTTTTAATACTCTCAGTATTCTTAAAAAAAGTATCACCTAATAGCAGAACAGTGCTATCTATTGGTCAGAACCTGGTATTATGCGTCCTTTTAAGCATTCTAGTACAGTTAAATAGTTAACACACATACATGGACGCAGCGGTCTAAGGCACTGCATCTCAGTGCAAGAGGCGTCACTACAGTCCCTGGTTGGAAATGAATAATTTTATTTAATGAAATTCCACCCTCCTGCAAGTAACAAATGTGTTTCTGTTCCAGGGTTTTCTTCCTGGATCAAAAACCTGGATGGATTATCTTGGAGAAATGCTCACTAACACGGATGTAAACAAATTTATGCACAGAATTTGAGAGAAATAAGCTTTTTGTCCGTATGGAATATTTCTGGGATCTTTTATTTCAGCTCATGAAACATGGGACCAACACTTAATATGTTGCGTTCATATTTTTGTTCAGTATATAGAGATGTCCAAAAGTATGGCCTTCAAATTAGTGGATTCGGCTATTTCAGCCACACCAGTTGCTGACTGGTGTATAAAATCGAGCACACAGCCATGCAATCTCCATAGACAAACATTGGCAGAAGAATGGCCCGTAACATAGAGCTCAGTAACTTTCAACGTGGCACCTTTCCAACAAGTCAGTTCGTCCCCGGTCAACTGTAAGTGCTATTATTGTGAAGTGGAAACATCTAGGAGCACCAACGGCTCAGCCGCAAAGTGCTCACAGAATGGGACCGCCGAGTGCTGAAGCGCGCATTGTGTAAAAATCGTCTGTCCTCAGTTGCAACACTCACTACCGTGTTCTAAACTGCCTCTGGCAGCAACATCAGCACAATAACTGTTAGTCAGCAGTTTAATGAAATGGGTTTCCATGGCCGAGCCTAAGGCCACCGAGCCTAAGGCCACCATGGTTCGGGCTAGGCCCCTTAGATCTAGTGAAGTGAAATCTTAACGCTACAGCATATGACATTCTAGATGATTCTGTGCTTCCAACTTTGGGGAAGGCCCTTTCCTGTCTCAGCATGACAATGCCCCCATGCACAAAGCAAGGTCCATAAAGAAATGGTTTGTCGAGATTGGAGTGGAAGAACTTGACTGGCCTGCACAAAGCCCTGACCTCAACCACATCGAACACCTTTGGGATGAATTGGAATGCCGACTGCGAGCCAGGCCTAAATGCCCAACATCAGTGCCCGACCTCACTAATCCGTCACTAAGTCCCCGCAGCAATGTTCCAACATCGAGTGGAAAACCTTCCCAGAAGAGTGGAGGCTGTTGTAGCAGCAAAGGGGTGTTGGATTCGACATTTTGAACATTGAGATATTAAAGCCATGATAGATCAGACGCATAGTATATTAAGGAGTGAGATCTGTAGAAAGACAGAGTGGCTGTGGAATGTGCTGGGTGGACGGGAAGAGCTCAAAGGATTGCTATAGGGGAGGCAGATGGACATCTGTGGACTAGAAGATGGAGGGGTTGAGGTCAGGAGGTGAGGTCAGACCCCCTGAAGGGAGTAATAAAGGTTCACTACCCTCTTCCTGTGGAACCATAAGATGTAAGGATTGGCGAGAAGGAGGAGTGTCTTAAGTGGGATATATATATCTGTTATGGGAGAAATGTTGGGTTGTCTGAATTACAGCTGTACAGAACCTTTGGGAAGAATTAAGCCTGGTTAAAGCTTCGCTAGTGTCTGAGTTATATACTCTGAAAAATAAGAACCTAACAAGGGGGACCACCTCCATCTTAATGCCTATGATTTTGGAATGAGAGCAGGTGTCCACATACTTTTGTAGTGTATGTGGGAGCATTTGAATGTACAAGGACATGTTGTTTGTTGACTAGTTCAGTCAGAGGCACAGTGTTCGTTTCACTGTCATACATCCTAGAATCGCAAATGCGATTGAGGTTGGGCACAGTGTAAAGTGTTGCATATAATGGTACGTAATAGAGTATATGGACTTCCAGAGGATATTCTATAGGACAACTCATTGGTATTCAGTGTCCTACCTAATGTGTAGAATAATCCAGTAGTCAAAACCACCTCCCTGGTGACTGGCTGGTGAGAGTCCTTCATTAATGACTTAAACATTCTAATGACCAGCTGTTGGATATCATTTATATTCCGCTAATGAGCTTAATAGACCTTAATTACACACATCTCACAGGCTGCTGCAGAAATCACTTTACTAACACAGGTAGGGGCACTTCAGAATGAAGGGGTACATTGTCTGTGTGTCTAAATATTTTAAGTCACATTCAAAAGAGGCCCCTCAGAAGACTCAAAAACATCTGAACAATTAAGAGCCTCTAAAGAAGCAAGGCCAGTGGCAGAAATGCACAACGTTTAGAAAATGACGGGTCCATGTGTTAAAGCATCCTCTTCAGGAATTGCAAGGCCTTTCAAGCCGACCACTTACGCAAAGTACAGTTCTATGGACTCAAGCATCTGCACAAAGCTAAACCAAAGACCCATTTATTCAATTGTACCACGACAAAATGCTCTCCTCACACTGAATAGGACATTCCTGGATGGTGCTCAAATTGTATTAAGTCAAATGAAAAGCATGGTACTTCTCAAGAGGACTCTGCTGTCTTTTCTCCCCACAGAGTTAACAAGATTAAGGCACAAGCAGACACACAGTCACAGACGCAAAGCCAAGTCACAGACCCAGAGTAAACGTCACAGGCCCAGTAGAGGTAAGTTCACAACCCCATCTCTCCAAGATGTCCTTGTGTCCCGGTCTCTCTTCCCCTAATCACCTCCTAAGATAGCTCCTCAGCCAAATCTATCTCCCCTGCTCTCACTGCTTTCTGTTTGGCTCTTATGTAAGACAATAATGACATTTATTTATTTAGCTTCTCTGAAATCACTGAAATGAAGTGGCGGCTACGGTTATTGAGTCCTGTCCATATCGCACATAGCGAAGCAGGAGCCAGAAAGAAGCAGTTTATTTATTTAGCTGCGCTTTTGGCTCACTGTGGTGGGTCTGGGCCGAGCCAGACACGTAGACACACACACTGATAAAGTGCAGGGCCAAAGACAGGTCTGGCAGCAAGGCAGAGCGCCGCACCACAGGCCGCTGTCGTGGGGAGTGATAACTGCTTTTAGGAGATTTGTGAGTACGGATGAAAAAACAACAATCGACTGAGCCCCTCGTCAGCATCAGAGCCGCGCGGCGCCCCGGTGTGGTGGTTATTGATCACTGATGGAGAATGCAGGGGCAGTCACTATCATACTGCAAAGAAGTCTCAACCCTTCTACTGTATACTGCGCTTGCGCACACACGCACTGACACACAGGCACCAACACACGGACACACAGGCACCAACACACGGACACACACACACTAACCACCACAGACGGGTGATTGATTACGCGCAACTTTACCAACACCTCTATTTATCAGGAGGTCCTGGGTATTATGAATAATATACACGATGGGCCACACACGTTAGCAGGAGAGAGAGAGAGAACGAGAGAGAAGCAGGAAGAGAAAGAAAGAGTGAGAGGCGCATGGGGAGGGAGAGAGAGAGCGATGCAGGGAGAGCGAGTGTATACAATTACATCCACAGTATTATCTTGTTTTTTCCTTTTGTTTTTCCCCCTCCCTTAGTCCTTTCAGTAAATGCCTCTGTGTTGAGTGGAATCATACTGCCGATGCGAGAGACTCCATTAACAGAGTGTATTAAAGCCGATTTACAGGGGAGGCCCTGCCTCTAGCTCTCTCTCTCTCTCCCTCCAACTCCCTCTCTCTGTGTGAGTGTGAGCGTGCGTGTGCGTGCGTGCGTGCTACAACTATACCAAACCACTCGCGCGGTGATTCAACAAGCTACATGCAGTTTAAATTAGTTTCCACTCACAGCCCAAGTTTGGACAAAATAACATGTTTTTTTGATGAACAGCGGGGGCATTGTATTAATCAGGCAGAAGTTTACACCTTCTCATCTCTCAGTGTAGAGGTCTTAATAGACTCACAGCCATAACTCACAACAGCCAGTAGCTAAACGACAAGCATCCGACACGCTCCACACATCAATCTACTCCCAAAAGAAATGGAAATGATGCTCCTTTTTGTTGTGAATTTGTACACATACTAGGCCTATAACTCGATTGGCACTTGCCAGACTTTTAGAGATGTAATCTGGAAATGGGGGGTGGTGAAATTTTGCCCTTGATTGAATGTACGCTTTTGTATGTAAACAAATTCACCAAATGTATTTTGGGAGTAGAGATTGACATGTGGAGCGCGTCGGATGCTTGTCATTTAGATACTGGATGTTAGTTATGCCAGGAGGTCTATTAAGACATCTACACTGTGAGTAGAGGAGGTGTAAACTTCTGCCTGATTAAGATATATGTCTCTCCTGGTAGTTGTGATAGGACAGATTGGGAGTTGGGAGTGTGACTGCCTCATATTTTGCTGCCATCACAACCATATCCCACAGTGCTCGACAATAAGATAAAGAGATTGAAGCACTTTTCTATACCACCCGGAGAGAGTATACACTCAAAAGTTGAAGTTGGAAGTTTATATAAACCTTAGCCAAATACATTTAAACTCACTATTTCACAATTCTTGACATTTAATAAGAGTAAGAATTCCCTGTCTTAGGTCAGTTTGGATCACCACTTTATTTTAAGAATGTGAAATGTCAGAATAATAGTAGAGAGAATTATTTATTTCAGCTTTTATTTCTTTCATCACATTCCCAGTGGGTGAGAAGTTTACATACACTCAATTAGTATTTGTTAGCATTTCCTTTAAATACTTTAACTTGGGTCAAATGTTTCGGGTAGCCTTCCACAAGCTTCCCACAATAAGTTGGGTGAATCTTTTGCCCATTCCTCCTGACAGAGCTGGTGTAACTGAGTCAGGTTTGTAGGCCTCCTTGCTCGCACATGCCTTTTCAGTTCTGCCCACACATTTTCTATGGGATTGAGGTCAGGGCTTTCTGATGGCCACTCCAATACCTTGACTTTGTTGTCCTTAAGCCATTTTGCCACAACTTTGGAAGTATGCTTGGGGCCATTGTCCATTTGGAAGACCCATTTGCGACCAAGCTTTAACTTCCTGACTGATGTCTTGAGATTTTGTGGATATGGATATATCCACATAATTTTCCTTCCTCATGATGCCATCTATTTTGTGAAGTGTACCAGTCCCTCCTGCAGCTAAGCACCCCTAACAACATGATGCTGCCAGCCCCGTGCTTCACGGTTGGGATGGTGTTCTTCCACTTGCAAGCCTCCCCCTTTTTCCTCCAAACATAATGATGGTCATTATGGCCAAACAGTTCTATTTTTGTTTCATCAGGCCAGAGGACATTTCTCCAAAAAGTACGATCTTTGTCCCCATGTGCAGTTGCAAACTGTAGTCTGGCTTTTTATGGCGGTTTTGGAGCAGTGGCTTCTTCCTTGCTGAGCGGCCTTTCAGGTTATGTTGATATAGGACTCGTTTTACTGTGGACATAGATACTTTTGTACCTGTTTCCTCCAGCATCTTCCCAAGGTCCTTTGCTGTTGTTCTGGGATTGATTTGCACTTTTCGCACCAAAGTACGTTCATCTCTAGGAGACAGAACGCATCTCCTTCCTGAGCGGTTTGACGGTTGCATGGTCCCATGGTGTTTATACTTGCGTATTATTGTTTGTACAGATGAATGTCGTACCTTCAGGCATTTGGAAATTGCTCCCAAGGATGAACCAGACTTGTGAAGGTCTACATTTTTTTTTCTGAGGTCTTGGCTTATTTCTTTAGATTTTCCCATAATGTCAAGCAAAGAGGCACACAGTTTGAAGGTAGGCCTTGAAATACATCCGTAGGTACACCTCCAATTGACTCAAATTATGTCAATTAGCCTATCAGAAGCTTCTAAAGACACATAATTTTCTGGAATTTTCCAAGCTGTTTAAAGGCACATTCAACTTAGTGTATGTAAACTTATGACCCACTGGAATTGTGATACAGTGAATTATAAGTGAAATAATCTGTCTGTAAACAATTGTTGGAAAAATTACTTGTGTCATGCACAAAGTAGATGTCCTATCCGACTTTCCAAAACTAACAAGAAATTTGTGGAGTGGTTGAAAAACATGTTTTAATGACTCCAACCTAAGTGTATGTAAACTTCTGACTTCAACTGTATACATCGAAATAACTCTGGCATTTCTCTACCATGGTTTCAGAGCACACTCAAAAGGATATACAGAAATTGAATTAGCAGTGGCATTTCTATACCACCCAGGGTATGTACACTCAATAGGATTTACAGAGATTAATATTGTATTGATATGTCTATACCATCCAAACAGAGTAAACAGTGCCTTCAGAAAGTAGTCATAGCCTTTGACTTTTTCCACATTTTGATTAAATAGATTTCCCCCCCCACCCATCTACACACAATACCCAATAACGACAAAGTAATAACATGTTTTTAGAAATGTTAGCAAATGTATTGAAAATGAAATAAGAGAGATTTCTAATTTACGTAAGTATTCTCACACCTGAGTCAATACATGTTAGAATCACCTGTGGCAGCGATTACAGTTGTGTCTTTCTTGTGTCTCTTTGCACACCGGGATTGTACAATACTTTTTCAAAAATTCTTCAAGCTCTGTCAAGTTGTTTGTTGATCATTGCTAGACAACCATTTTCAAGTCTTGCCATAGATTTTCAGGCCAATTTAAGTCAAAACTGTAACTAGGCCACTCTGGACCATTCAATGTCGTCTTGGTAAACAACTCCATTTTAGATTTGGCCTTGTGTTTTAGGATATTGTCTAGCTAAATGGTACATTTTTCTCCCAGAGTCTGTTGGAAAGCAAACTGAAGCAGGTTTTCCTCTAGGATTTTGTCTGTGCTTAGCTCTGTTACATTTACTTTTATCAGAAACAAATAAATGCCATAGTCCTTGCTGATGACAAGCATACCCATAACATGAAGAAGCCACCACCATGCTTGAAAATATGAAGAGTGGTATTCAGTGATGTGTTGGGCTGGATTTGCACCAAACATAACACTTTGTATTCAGGACATAAATACTGAACTTATTTAGGCTTGCCATAACAAAGGGGTTGAATACTTACTGACTCAAGACATACGGCTTTACATTTTTTATGAATTTGTAAAAATATAAATCCACTTTGACATTATGGGGTATTTTGTGTAGGCCAGAGACACACAATCTCTATTTAATCATTTTTAAATTCAGGCTGTAACACAACAAAATGTGTAAAAAGTCAAGGGGTGTGAATACTTTCTGAAGGCCCAGTGTACACTCATAAGTATAGGCCTACAGACACTGAAGTATCACCGATATTTCTATAGTATAGAGTTAAACATTCAGTCGCATAAAGCCGTCTGTGTAACTCTTTTATCTCTCTCTGCTAAGAGTGTATGCATTTGTGTGTGCCCAAGTCTGTCTATCGAGGAGAAACACACAGTGACATTGTGATCTTTGATTTACACCAAACAAATAGCTTTGTGTGTACATCCCAGTCAGGCCGGAATTAACTTTCCAAATGACGTTCCCAGTATTTATTCAATACCAGATATTAATGAAATCACAGAGAAATGGCATGGCGGCTGTATCGAAGCCATTGATATTCATGCTACAGGAAACATTTGGTCCTCAATTAATTTTGATGAATTCTAGGCAAGAAACATAACAGGCTCTCCACTCTTCTGTCCACTTGACCTTTTGTCACTAGCTGACTGGTCCAAATGGAAAGGCACCATTGAGTATAATTTGATATGATAGCCTTGACATCATCTTTGTGAATGCTTGTAATTCTTAGCAAAACATGATTGTGCACTTTATCCCTTGGTACAGCTACAGGCCAGAGTGTTGGACAGATCAAGAGTTTTAGCATAGAGCTACTGTTTGCTACAGTGAGCCAGTTAGAGCCAAACTCTTAGTCAATGTTTTTGTAGTATCTAGGGGTATGGTGGTAATGTAGAATGGCAGTGAGTGCTTCAGCCTTCTGAGAACAGCACCTCAGGCACTCTGCAATTCTTCCAGAACCCTGAACAACACATTGAGTGTGTGTGTGTGAGAGAGAGAGATGTAGAGGCAGAGTTTGTGCATGTGTTAGAGAGAGACAGTGAGAGAGAGACAGCAAAAGAGACCGTGAGAGAGAGAGAGACAGCGAGAGACTGTGAGAGAGAGAGACAAAGACAAAGAGAGAGAGAGTTGGTGTGTGTGTGTGTGTGTGTTTATGTGAGAGAGAGAGTTGGTGTTGGTGCCAAGTAAGTTATTGAGACAGACAGAGTGGGATGCCAGTTACAGTCACGATGGTTCCCAACCACCTGAGGTGGATCAGTAGAGAGAATATTTTCAGAGAACGTTCTGCCTACTAGTTTCCAGTTAGTCATTTACCTGCTTAACCAATCGAACAAGCATGAGCTCTTTTTCTTCCATTCCCTTTTTCTTCTCATTTAATTACTTACAAAATTACTCACTGTTTTGTTGTTTTCTGTCTCTATTGTTTCATTACACTGCCTATTAGGGGTCTGGGAGGGTATCATCCCTGAAGTAAGTGTGATGCCTCCACTCACCTCACTTCAGTCTGTCGGTGAACCCACTCTCCCCAAGTAGAGCCCCACCAGCCATATAATTTGGGATGCTTTTAAGGCATACATTAGGGAATGATAATCTCAGCTAACAAAAATGTACGCTTAATCCAGTATAAATTAACACACATTTTACAGCACGGCGGCAGGGTAGCCTAGTGGTTAGAGCGTTGGACTAGTAACCGAAAGGTTGCAAGTTCAAATCCCCGAGCTGACAAGGTACAAATATGTCGTTCTGCCCCTGAACAAGGCAGTTAACCGAATTTGTTCTTAACTAACTTGCCTAGTAAAATAAAAGGTAAAATAAAAAAGAGACATCTCTAAAACTAAAAGTTGGACTTTCTTTCTGCATATTTTAAGACATGGCATATGAGGGTGCGGTGAGATACCCAATGGGTTGGACTGACAGAAATGTTGTCATCAATCATTTTTAAAAACTTTTTCAAAAAAAATGGAAATCAAGACAGAGGATGAATCAAATGCATTATTATCTAAATACTGAACAAATGTGGGCTACAGAGAGAGATCGTGCAGTTTGAAGCTACAGTTGAAGTCTGACGTTTACATACACCTTAGCCAAATACATTTAAACTCAGTTTTTCACAAATCCTGACATTTAATCCTAGTATAAAATCCCTGTTTTAGGTCAGTTAGGATCACAACTTTATTTTAAGAATGTGAAATGTCAGAATAATAGTAGAGAGAAGATTTATTTCAGCTTTTATTTCTTTAATCACATTCTTCTGACCCACATTCCCAGTGGGTCAGAAGTTTACATACACTCAATTAGTACTTGGTAGCATTGCCTTTAAATTGTTTAACTTGGGTCAAATGTTTCGGGTAGCCTTCCACAAGATTCCCACAATAAGTTGGGTGAATTTTGGCCCATTTCTCATGACAGAGCTGGTGTAACTGAGTCAGGTTTGTAGGCCTCCTTGCTCGCACATGCTTTTTCAGTTCTGCCCACACATTTTCTATAGGTTGAGGTCAGGGCTTTGTGATGCCCACTCCAATACCTTGACTTTGTTGTCCTTAAGCCATTTTGCCACAATTTGGAAGTATGCTTGGGGTCATTGTCCATTTGGAAGACCCATTTGCAACCAAGCTTTAACTTCCTGACTGATGTCTTGAGATGTTGCTTCAATATATCGACATCATTTTCTTACCTTATGATGCCATCTATTTTGTGAAGTGCACCAGACCCTCCTGCAGCAAAGCACCCCCACAACATGATGCTGCCACCCCCGTGTTTCAAGGGTTGGGATGGTGTTCTTCGGGTTGCAAGATTCCCCTTTCCCCCCAAACATAACGATGGTCATTATGGACAAACAGTTCTATTTTTGTTTCATCAGACCAGAGGACATTTCTCCAAAAAGTACAATCTTTTTCCCCATGTGCAGTTGCAAACTGTAGTCTGGCTTTTTGATGGCGGTTTTGGAGCAGTGGCTTCTTCCTTGCTGAGCGGCCTTTCAGGCTATGTCGATATAGGACTCGTTTTACTGTGGATATAAATACTTTTGTACCTGTTTCCTCCAGCATCTTCACATGGTCCTTTGCGGTTCTGGGATTGATTTGTACTTTTCGCACCAAAGTTCGTTCATCTCTAGGAGACAGAACGCATCTCCTTCCTGAGCGGTTTGATGGCTGCGTGGTCCCATGGTGTTTATACTTGCGTACTATTGTTTGTACAGATGAACGTGGTACCTTCAGGCATTTGGAAATTGCTCCCAAGGGTGAACCAGACTTGTGGAGGTCTACACTTTTTTTTTCTGAGGTCTTGGCTGATTCCTTTTGATTTTCCCATGATGTCAAGAAAAGAGGCACTGTTTGAAGGTAGGCCTTGAAATACATCCGCAGGTACACCTCCAATTTACTCAAATGATGTCAATTAGCCCATCAGAAGTTTCTAAAGCCATGACATAATTTCTCTGTAATTTTCCAAGCTGTTTAAAGGCACAGTCAACTTAGTGTATGTAAACTTCTGACCCACTGGAATTGTGATACAGTGAATTATACGTGAAATAATCTGTCTAAAGAATTGTTGGAAAAATTACTTGTGTCATGCACAAAGTAGATGTCAAAACTATAGTTTGTTAACAAGAAGTTTGTGGAGTGGTTGAAAAACGAGTTTTACTGACTCCAACCTAAGTGTATGTAAACTTCCGACTTTATGGCATGAAGTATTGCAAACACTGGAGATGTCCAGGGGATGAGAAATGAGAAAAAGTGTTATTGCGAGAGACGGGCAGGATGTGTGAGGTTACAGTGGGAACATGTGGGTCTGAGCAAGTGTGAGGTCAGTAATATTTGTTGAAATTTGGGTATGTAAATGTTGAGTTGTCTATTGTTTTTCTATTGTCAAAAAAGTTAACAAATATGATTTAAAAAAAGAAAATAAACCAAGTGCTATAGACCTGATGGCTGAAGAAAATTTGAATGGCAACGGCAGTCTAATATTAATGGAATGAATGATACCGTGTGAGTGAGGCATGTATTATATATTGATATTGTAAGTGTGAGTTGACATGCAGGTTATCACATGGCCATACATCCTCTCCTTTTAATTAAATCCTGCACTCATGTATGATGTATATTATGAGAGACATAACTTCAAGTTTTCTGCTTCACACGTTTGATTGGCTGCTGGAGCTGCAGGGGCCATCTCGTGCATGTGCATGTGTGTGTGTATGTGCCATTGCTCGATGACTGTATGTGTGTATCAGGGTAAGTGCTCCAGGGCTGTGGTGTAGAACTGTGAACAGATACAGATTACAGAACCCTGGGAGAACCATGCAACAACCCCTGCACGACAGCGTCTCAACTCCAAGCCCTCGCCATTAGAGGATAAACTCGATTTAAATCAAATCAAACAGTGGAAGATTGATTACACCTGTTTCTATTTTCTTTCTCCCTCACCCAATCTATCCACATTTAAACGTGATACACTGGTTTCAGACTCAGGGGGATTGGTCACAAAGATCACAGGTGTCTTTCACAACAGAGTAAGAGACAGACACACAGAGATAGAGAGGGTGGCAGAGGCAGTGTGTGAGGCCTAAGACTCTGTTCTGTACAGGGTTAAGCTGGGAGGAAAGGTGTGTGGGAGGTGTCAGGGGAGCCAGCCACTGGTGTACGGCAGGACAAAGACATCTGAATCGACAAGTAACGGACAGCTAAGACAGCAGCTACCGCTAGACTGCTTGTAGACTGCTGACTTTAGACTGGCTAATGATGCTCTAAGGAATCTGTATGAGCATAGGAACTGATGTTTTTATTTTATTTTATTTTACTAGGCAAGTCAGTTAAGAACAAATTCTTATTTTCAATGACGGGCTAGGAACAGTGGGTTAACTGCCTGTTCAGGGGCAGAACGACAGATTTGTACCTTGTCAGCTCGGGGATTTGAACTTGCAGCCTTTCGGTTACTAGTCCAACTCTCTAACCACTAGGCTACCCTGCCGTATAAGCACAGGTTATAGCCTGTAATAAAGATAATTTCGCCACCAGGCCTTTGTTATAATTTTTGTTTTGTTGATTCAACGGAGGACAGGAGCAACAGGCAGCATGGTAAAAAATATTGCAGTACATATTCTGCTGTTCTATCGCGCGTGTGATGATGTCAGAGGTAAAAACAGTGTTCATTGATTGCAGGTACTTCTTTGTTGTTGTAATATCCCAAATGGACATGGCAGTTTCTCCAATTAAGGATTCTAGCTTTAAGGTAATGTCCAGGATGCATTACAAGATGGTGGGCCTAGATTCTGTCCTGATTTGTAGACAAGTTATATCATCACATAACTTTCTGTGAAACCAGAGGCCAGGGGAAATGTAATTGCTAATCAGAGACTAGGAGGAAAAATAATCTTTGGATGAATCCCAAATGGCACCTTATTCGCTACATAGCGCACAACTTTTTACCAGTGTCCTGTTCAAAAGCAGTAAAGGGAATAGGGTACCATTTTGGGCTGCAGCCTTTGTGTCTGTTTCATTAGCCTGAGAAAAGGCTTCCCATTATGTGATAAACAAATAGATAACGAGGGCTCATTTGCTGCATATTGGCCTCAGTACCTGCCAGCGGGCTCTGACATTTGGCTGTCTGTGGCCTGTGGTGGCTCACTGCAGGGGGGCCAGGAGGGGATAGAGGCGAGAGGGGGGAGAGGAGAGAAAGAGGAGAGAGGAGAGCAGATGGCAGGCACAGTGGAGAGGAGTTGTGAACTCTTCAACTCTCTGTCAACACACACAACAAGAAAACTAACTCTGTGTCTGCACATGCACACACCCACACACAAACTCAATGCAATTTTGTCAGAAGCAGTGCTCAAGGGAGATATACGAATATGCTCAGATACTCAGTGATTAGAGTGGCTGACCAGAACAAGGTCTGTGAACCACAGGAAGCTGTCATTATCCCCCCCAGGCTAATGCCAAGCTAACAGCCTAACAGAGCCATGGCATCACTATGCACTGCACTCATTACTTAACTCCTCTATGGGTCATTCAGTTTACTGGAGGTGGAGGAGGGATGCAATAACCCTTTAGACTCTGAGTCAATTACATTTTCTATCCTGCATTGAGTTGAATTGCATTGGAATGACCCCCCAATCCAACCCCACAACAAGGAAGCAGTGAATAATAGATTACTGAAGCCCGTTTTGTTTTATTTTATATAATCAGTCATCATGTCAATGACTTGCTAAACCCTACCAGGGGGACCTAGTGTTCACTCCATTAATACTGAGCCTTGCTGTAGTCCAGTGAGGAGAGAGGCAGAGTGTGTGTCTCAAATGGTACCCTGTTCCCTTTATAGTGCACTACTTTTGATGAGGGCCCATTGGGCTCCAGTCAAAAGTAGTGTACTATGTTGGGGAAAGAAAACCATTTGAGACTCAGTCAGAGAGTGCAGGCAAGAGTAACCTGGAGCTACTATAAGAGTACAGTACAGTGTGAGAGGAAAGCAGAATAGTGTGAGTTAGTGTGCTCTGTACTGTCACTGGACGGTAATCACAAGACCTAGACGAAAGGTCACTGCTGAGAGAGAGAGACTGGGTGTGGGAGTAATGGAGCAGATTCTGAGGCCTGGCCAACCTGTGGAGATGGTGCCAAGGCCTGGAGCTGGACTGGAGTCAGGGTGGGTGGGCTGCTGGTGGGGACCAGCCCCACTGTGGGGTGGATTTCCTGGGGCTATCAACTAGAGTCTGAGGTCGTTTTGATGGAGGCTAAGGTGAAAGCCAAAGCCACTTAATATGGACAAAGCCAAAGACAAGGGTGGGTTAGCTAGCTGGGAGCCAAAGACCCAGTCTTGGATGTGAGTTTGAAGGTAAGAAGCCCAGAGGTAAGATTGTTTTTCGGGGGATCAAAGCCCTATTACTGGGGTGGGTTTGCTTGAGGCAGGTTGGCCTGAACAGCAGGCCTCGGCCTGGGATGATGGAAGGAGGTAAGGTCTGGTCTCTGGTCCTCGGTCCTCCTCTGCCTGCCTGCTACATAATGGACCTGAGACTGGGAGGGGGAGCTCTGGTCTACTGTCAAGTTCTGGTCCTCCGCTGCCTGGCTGCCTAATTAGGTCAAACTTATTACCAGCCTTTCTGCCAAGAATAGGCCTGGTCTACAGGACATCAGGGGTCAGTACAGAGGAGGGGACTGGCTAGCTAGGGCTGCAGATGGTCAATGAACAGTCAGGGCAGGAGGCACAGAACTCTGACAGGGAGAATGTCAGCCACACACACACACACAGACTCGCACACACACACGCACACAGCGGCATTAACCCAAGTCTCAATCATGTGACACCGTCGCTGTGGTGATTCATTGTATAGCCAATCCACACATTTAGATTGAACACTCATTTCAGTTCTCATAATCACACTTTTCTCTGCCTATACCGCTCTTTTATGCCTCTCTCTCTCTGCAGGGTATCACACTTATCCCCAGAGTGAAATGCCAAACCTCCATCCCATTCCAAGTAGAACCATACAGTACTGTATGTAATTAAGTAAGAAGAAAAGCGAATATGGCCCTTAGCACTATAGTCAAAAAGGTATAGATGTTCTCTTGAGGTTTCACAGTGGGTGTAAGGTAGGGGTGTAAATCAGTGGTGACTGTATATACACAGTGCATTCGGAAAGTATTCAGAACCCTTGACTTTTTCCACATTTTGTTACATTACAGCCTTATTCTAAAATGGATTAAACAAATACAAATTCTCAGCAATCTACACACAATACCGATTAATTACAAATTTATTACAGATTAAAAACAGAAATACTTTATTTTTATACGTTTTTAGAGCCTTTGTTATGAGACTTGAAACTGAGCTCAGGTGCATCCTGTTTCCATTGATCAGCCTTGAGATGTTTCTACAACTTGATTGGAGTCCACCTGTGGTGAATTCAATGGATTGGAGGTCCCCAAGAACACAGTTGTGTCCATAAGTCTTAAATGGAAGACTCTTCTTAGAGCTGGCCACCTGGCCAAACTGAGCAATCAGGGTAAACAGGCCTTGGTCAGGGAGGTGGCCAAGAACCCGATGGTCACTCTGAGAGCTCCAGAGTTCCTCTGTGGAGATGTGAGAACCTTCCACAAGGACAACCATCTCTGCAGCCATCACTAATCAGGCCTTTATGGTAGAGTGGCCAGACAGAAGGCACATGACAGCCCGCTTGGAGTTTCCCAAAGGCACCTAAATACTCTCAAAACATGAGAAAGAAGATTCTCTGGTCTGATGAAACCAAGATTGAACTCTTTGGCCTGAATGCCAAGCGCCACGTTTGGAGGAAACCTGGCACCATCCCTACGGTGAAGCATGGTGGTGGCAGCAACATGCTGTGGGGATGTTTTTCAGCAGTAGGGACTGGGAGACGAGTCAGGATCGAGGGAAAGTAGAACAGAGAAAAGTACAGAGAGACCCTTGAAGAAAACCTGCTTCAGAGCACTCAGGACCTCAGACTGGGGCGAAGGTTCACCTTCCAACAGGACAACGACCCTAAGCACACAGCCAAGACAACACAGGAGTGGCTTCGGGACATGTCTCTAAATGTCCCTAAGTGGCCCAGCCAGAGCCTGGACTTGAACACGATCGAACATCTCTGCAGAGACCTGAAAATAGCTGTGCAGCAACGCTCCCCATCCAACCTGACAGAGCTTGAGAGGATCTGCAGAGAAGAACGGGAGAAATACAGGTGTGCCAAACTTGTTGTGATATCAGTTTTTTTTATTTTATTAGCCAAAAGAATTGTCATTATGGGGTATTGTGTGTAGATTGATGATGAAAAAAAAACTATTGAATCAATTTTAGGCTGTAAAAATCAAGGGGGTCTGAATACTTTCCAAATGCACTGTATGTTCAGCTAACGAGAGAGAGATGGAGGGAGGGAGAGAGAAGAAGAAAACGAGCAAAAGCAAAAGGGAGACAAAAAGGATAAAGAAAGAGAGAGAGGGGAGAGGAACACTGATGGTCTAAAGGAGGGAGAGGTAGAGAGAGTGATGAAATAAAGACAGAGAAAAAGAGAGCCACCTCTCCCCCCCTCTCTCTCCCAGGGGAGGAGGAAAGGAGGATAGATGGATGCGAGTGTTAGGGCCTCTGGCGCGTCGGTGGAAGTCTGCATGCCAAGCTGTGTGTGTGTGGTGCAGCGGTGAAGCAGGGATAATACTAAATCAGTGGGCACTGTAAACACTATAAATCAACTGCGACACACATACACACAGGCGCATGCTCACACGTGTGCGCGCACACACACCGACACGCACACTGAGCCCCTCGCGACATGCACCACTGAACCTCTGCATATTCAACCACACACCAGTTTCAATTCAATTTGCACAGAGGGAAGAAGGAAGAAGAGAGGGAGGGAAAAGGAGGGAGAGGAAGGTTAATGAGGGACTAGGAGGTTGAGGAAAGGAGAACTTCGAAACGTATCTTTTTAAAGTTGAAGAAGCATCCATTGACCTAAAACTCTTCAGAGTGTGGTTGAGAGAGAGAAGAGAAGATGCATCCGTCAATAAAAGAAACGGAGAGAATAGAAGAGAGGAACTAGGGGACAGGGCCCAAAGTCTGATTCCTGCTTCATGCCAATGTCACCTTGCAGCAGCTGCTGCTGTCATCCCACTAATGCAGCCAATGTGACCCCTGATCCCTGTAGTTAATGATGAGCGTGGTGCTGGTCTGGGATGTGCTGGGGAGAAGAGGACACTGGCTGGCACACTCTGTTCAGCCCTATTGGGACTCACATTCATACTTAGTGGCACAGTCTCAAATGACACTCTATTCCCTGTATAAACAGTGCACTACTTTTAAACAGCACCATCTGTGGCCAAATGACCAAAACCCAAATGACACAATTTCTTAAATAGAGCAACATGGGAATAGAGTCAGAGACCTCACTCTTTCAAATACAAAGTGATGGAAACATCACTATTAAGTGTGGTATTTTGCTCACCTAGAACCTCAGTAAAAGGTGATGTAGGTATGACAACATACATTTCCATCCTTCTCTCTCTTACCTGGAAATCTCTCTCATCCAGAATCTCTTTCCTCCATCGTACCAGGAAAGCAGCACACACGTAGAGATGGAAATGAGAGAATCCCTCTGGTTCAGCCTGCAAAGAGAGAGGGAGAATTACACAACTAAACACATTTTCTAACATATCCGGAGTTAGCAGCAGTAGAGCGACAGTGAAGATAATACTGTAGCATCCTCCCAGTGCATCTCTCCACTTAGGCCTACTCTACCTTGACATTATGTTTGATAGGAAGACAAATCTACTCTCAGAGTGGGAATTTGGACGCTTACTGCCTGGCAGAGAGAGAAGACGGCAACAAAAAAAAGAAGATATTAAATATTTTCTGGCACAATCAGAGAATTTACACCCGACTAGGAGCTGAAAGACAAATCCCTGTTAAATTTGCCCTTTACTTTTTCTCCTCCCTTCCTTCAGACGCTCATTACATTCCCAGGCCCGCTTTTACAGCGCTGAATAAAGGAGGGGAATTAAAGTGAGAGAGAGAGAGTCTGAGATGGCCCTGGTCTATAGCCCTGGATAGCCCTCATCTAAAGGGCTATCCAGGAAAAGACAATTAAAGCTCTTAAAACAGACTGAAGAACCAAAGGAGTGGAAATGGGACAATGTGTTCAAGTGCTTAAAGTAATACTGGTCTTCAAACTGTCAACTCATCTGCACAAATTTGAAGTCAGAAGTTTACATACACCTCAGAATAATAGTAGAGAGAATTATTTAGTTCAGCTTTTATTTATTTCATCACATTCCCAGTGGGTCAGAAGTTTACATACAGTTTACAATGCTACCAAATTAGTATTTGGTAGCATTGCCTTTAAAATGTTTAACTTGGGTCAAACGTTTCGGGTAGCCTTCCACAAGATTCCCACAATAAGTTGGGTGAATTTTGGCCCATTCCTCCTGACAGAGCAGGTGTAACTGAGTCAGGTTTGTAGGCCTCCTACCTTGCACACGCTTTTTCAGTTCTGCCCACACATTTTCTATAGGATTGAGGTCAGGGCTTTGTGATGGCCACTCCAATACCTTGACTTTGTTGGCCATTTTGCCACCACTTTGGAAGCATGCTTGGGGTCATTGTCCATTTGGAAGACCCATTTGCGACCAAGCTTTAACTTCCTGACTGATGTATTGAAATGTTGCTTCAATATATCCACCTATTTTTCCTCCCTCATGATGCCATCTATTTTGTGAAGTGCACCAGACCCTCCTGCAGCAAAGCACCCCCACAACATGATGCTGCCACCCCCGTGCTTCACGGTTGGGATGGTGTTCTTTGGCTTACAAGCATCCCCCTTTTTCCTTCAAATATATCGATGGTCATTATGGCCAAACAGTTCTATTTTTGTTTTATCACACCAGAGGTCATTTCTCCAAAAAATACAATCTTTGTCCCCATGTGCTTCTTTATGGCGGTTTTGGAGCAGTGGCTTCATCCTTGCTGAGCGGCCTTTCAGGCTATGTCGATATAAGACTTGTTTTATTGTGGATATCGATTCTTTTGTACCTGTTTCCTCCAGCATCTTCACAAGGTCCTTTGCTGTTGTTCTGGGATTGATTTGCACTTTTCACACCAAAGTACGTTCATCTCTAGGAGACAGATTGGGTCTCCTTCCTGAGCGGTATGACGGCTGCGTGGTCCCATGGTGTTTATACTTGCGTACTATTGTTTGTACAGATGAACGTGGTACCTTCAGGCATTTGGAAATTGCACCCAAGGATGAACCAGACTTGTGGAGGTCTACAATTTTTGTTCTGTGGTCTTGGCTGATTTCTTTTGATTTTCCCATGATGTCAAGCAAAGAGGCACTGCGTTTGAAGGTAGGCCTTGAAATAAATCCACAGGTACACCTCCAATTGACTTTAATGATGCCAATTAGCCTATCAGAAGCTTCTAAAGCCACGCCATCATTTTCTGGAATTTTCCAAGCTGTTTAAAGGCACAGTCAACTTAGTGTATGTAAACTTCTGACCCACTGGAATTGTGGGTCAGTTTGTGTGATACAGTGTGATCAGTGTGATACAGTGAATTGTAAGTGAAATAATCTGTCTGTAAACAATTGTTGGAAAAAATTACTTGTGTCATGCACAAAGTAGATGTCTTAACCGACTTGCCAAAACTATAGTTTGTTAACAAGAACTTTGTGGAGTGGTTGAAAAACTCGTTTTTATTACTCCAACCTAAGTGTACGTAAACTTCTGACTTCAACTGTAAGTATATTTGCATATTATCTCAGCCAAAATCAACAATGAAACAGTCTCAGAGAGATGGAGAAGAGAGATGGAGCAGAGAGATATAGTGTGCGCATACTGTGTGTGTCTGGGAGCAAGAGAGCAGCTCACACTAAGCAATAACCCAATAACCACAATGGGTCGGACTGGGCCAGGTTATGAATAATTCCACCAGTGTCTCTATAAAACTTCCCTGGGACGTCTCTTACAGACGCAGCACTATGTCAAGACCCTCTGAAGGAAGGGAATTTATTCCCACTTTCCTGAGTAAATAGTCAGGACTAATGCGGTTCTCACTGGAGAAGAGGGGGTTGTTCGAAAATGACATTATCCATTCCGGGGCAGGCGTGCTGCAGTTCAGTGGCGCAGCACAGTGAAGCAAAGCACAGGGCGAGGGTTATATTTGCGTATTCACAGCGAGGGGCGACGGGACGCCATTTATGCCAGACACGGAGAGAACGTAATGAAAATCAATGGCTGTGTTCCTTCTTCACGCCAATAAACAGGCAGGACAGACAGGACAGGGATAGTGCTCTTCAAGGGTAACTAACTGTTGGAGCTACGGCTGCGGAAACATTCCCTTCACATTGAGGTTAAAACACTGCAGAGTGCAGACTGTTAATATGGATATAGGTGTGTAGGGCACATCGACTAGGCCTACAGCTAAGCAAATCACTTCTCTACATAGAAACTCCAACACATCTATGCTATGGTACATATTATGAAGCATGAGATACGGTAGCTTCACATTAGTTACTATCAAAGTTCATACTTGCAAAAAATTATGATTTCATTTTTTTTTTATTTAACCTTTATTTAACTAGGCAAGTCAGTTAAGAACAAATTCTTATTTACAATGACGGCCTACCCCGGCCAAACCCAGACGACGCTCGGCCAATTGTGCGCCGCCCTATGGGACTTCCAATCACGTCCGGATGCACTGAGATGCAGTGGCTTAGACCGCTGCGCCACTCAGGAGCCTAAACAGTTGCTACTCAATACAATTCCCCAATAAAACTAAAACATATAAGAACAGTCTTTCTTCATCATCCAACCTCTCTAACAACCATGGATTGTCTTCGTTGGACACTTGGGAAGCCCTCAGCAGAAGTTCTTCAAAAGGTAATTGATTTGTTTTCTGTGAACCGTGGAGGCTTATGAAATTATGGTAATGGCAAAAATATGTTAGGTGCTACCCTCAAACAATCAAATGTGGTGCTTTCACCGTAAAGCCTTTTTGAAAACCGACAACGCTGTGATATTGCCAAGAAGCAGAGCTTTTGATGACTATGAAGCACTTGTATATTGATGCATGTTTAATAATTCAACTTTTGGATTTTGAATTTGGCGCCTTGCATTTCACCTGGTAGTGTCGGGAGTGGCGCCCCACCGCTCCCTAAGAAGTTAAAGGAAAACAATGCACTATATTTTGGTATCTTTTTCATTAGTCCACTGTTGATACGGAGTAAGATGGAGCCAACTGACATGGCAGCTCTGCTTTTAGCTCCGAAGCAACTTTGCAGTATTTTTTTCAAATTTTCTTTTTTTACATTTTTTGCCCAGAATGTATTTTTACATACCGCCGGAAAGCAATGCCACTCCGACATTGCTCATCCTATTATTTATATATTTCTTAATTCCATTATTTTACTTATACATTTGTATGTATTGTTGTGAATTGTTAGATACTACATCACTGTTGGAGCTAGCAGTTCTCTACACCCGCAATAACATCTGCTAAATTAAATTTGATACAGTCCCAAAATGTTTTGCAAGTCAGCAGTCACGTTTTCAAGAAGCAAAGTGTCACTGGCCACATCATCTTGATGTGTTTTGCAATATCTTGAAAACTTTTTGGGAGTATATCAACAAAGGACTATTGAAAAAAGATCATTTAAGTGGAGTTTTCCTTTAAGTGTCAGTTAACTGCAGCAGTGTCTACTCATGGATCATGGATCATTGTAATTGTTTCTCTCTCACCGCTCCTCGGGGGAATGGGACCATGATGGGTCCTTAATAAATGACCGAAATAAAAGAAAAGCCACTGGATGCTCTTTCTATTCCACTCTCTACGGCTTTTCCTTGTCTTTTTTGCCTTCCCACTCAGTGCCTTTGCTTTCTCTCAATACATTTAAAAAATATATATATTTAACCTTTATTTAACTAGGCAAGTAAGTTAAGAGAAAATTGTTATTCACAATGACGGCCTACCGGGGAACAGTGGATTAACTGCCTTGTTCAGGGGCAGAACTACAGATTTTTACCTTGTCAGCTCAGGGATTCGATCCAGCAACCTTTCGGCTCTAACCACCTGCCACCCCAAAATACATCTTTGCACTACTTTCTTTCTTAGCCTCTGTTCCCCATCTCAGCCACTCTCTCTCCAATTCTTCTTCTCCCATCTCAGCCACTCTCTCTCCGATTCTTCTTCTTCTTCCCTCACAGCCACTCTCTCCTCTTCATCTTCCCTCTCTCCCTCCCTCTCATCCAATCTCTGCCTCTACTCTCCCTTCAGCCTCTCCTATCTCAGCCAATCTCAGCCTCTCCCCTCTCAGCCAATTTCAGCCTCTTCCCTCTCAGCCAATTTCAGCCTCTTCCCTCTCAGCCTCTCCTCTCCCCTCTCAGCCTCTCCTCTCCTCTTCCCTTTCAGACTCTCGCTCTTCTTCCCTCAGCCACTCTCTCTTCTTCGGTCGCAGCCTCTCTCTTTTCTTCCCTCGCAGCCTCCCTCTCCTTCTCCCTCTCAGCCAATCTCAGCCTATCCTCGGCCCTCTCAGCTAATCTCAGCCTCTCCTCTCCTCTTCCCTCTCAGACTCTCGCTCTTCTTCCCTCAGCCACTCTCTCTTCTTCGGTCGCAGCCTCTCTCTTTTCTTCCCTCGCAGCCTCCCTCTCCTTCTCCCTCTCAGCCAATCTCAGCCTATCCTCGGCCCTCTCAGCTAATCTCAGCCTCTCCTCTCCTCTTCCCTCTCAGACTCTCGCTCTTCATCCCTTAGCCACTCTCTCTTCTTCCCTCGCAGCCTCTCTCTTTTCTTCCCTCGCAGCCTCCGTCTCAGCCAATTTCAGCCTCTCCTCTCCTTCTCCCTCTCAGCCAATCTCAGCCTCTCCTCTCCATCTCCCTCTCAGCCTCTCCTCTTCCCTCTCAGCAAATCAATCTTCTTCCCTCTCAGCCTCTCACTCAGCCAATCTCTGCCTCTCCTTTCCTCTTCCCTCTAAGCCAATCCCAGCCTCTCCTCTCTCAGCCAATTTCAGCATCTCCTCTCTCAGCCAATCTTAGCCACTCCTCTCCAATCTCAGCCAATCTCAGCCTCTCCTCTTCCCTATCAGCCAATATCAGCCTCTCCTTATCCCTCTAAGCCTCTCTCTCTCAGCCAATCTCAGCATCTCCTCTCCCCTCTCATCCAATCTCAACCTCTCCTCTTCCCTATCAGCCAATCTCAGCCTCTCCTCTTCCCGATCAGCCAATCTCAGCCTCTCCTCTCTCAGGCAATCTCAGCCTTTCCTCTCTCAGCCAATCTCAGCCACTCCTCTCCAATCTCAGCCAATCTCAGCCTCTCCTCTTCCCTATGAGCCAATATCAGCATCTCCTCATCCCTCTCAGCCTCTCTCTCTCAGCATCTCCTCTCCCCTCTCATCCAATCTCAACCTCTCCTCTTCCCTATCAGCCAATCTCAGCCTCTCCTCTCGTCTTCCCTCTCAGCCTCTCACTCGTCTTCCCTTTCAGCCTCTCTCCTCTTCCCTCTCAGCCCCACTCTCTTCTACCCTCTCAGCCTCTCTCTCTTCTTCCTCCCTCTCAGCCAATCTCAGCCTCTCCTCTTCCCTATCAGCCAATCTCAGGCTCTCTCTCTTCTTCCCTCTCAGGCTCTCTCTCTTCTTCCCTCTCAGGCTCTCTCTCTTCTTCCCTCTCAGGCTCTCTCTCTTCTTCCCTCTCAGGCTCTCTCTCTTCTTCCCTCTCAGGCTCTCTCTCTTCTTCCCTCTCAGGCTATCTCTCTTCTTCCCTCTCAGCCAATCTCAGCCTCTACACTTCACTTTCAGCCTCTCCTCTCCTCAGCCAATCTCAGCTTCTCCTCTCTCAGCCAAACTAGGCCTCTCCTCTCACAGCCAATCTCAGCCTCTCCTCACTCAGCCAATCTCAGCCTCTCCTCTTCCCTCTCAGCCAATATCAACCTCTCCTCTTTCCTCTCAACCAATCTCAGTCTCTCCTCTCTCATAGCATTCTCAGCCTCTCCTCTTCTCTTTCCTCTCTCAGCCAATCTCAGCCTCTCTCTCCTCTTACCTCTCAGCCTCTCTCTCTTCTTTCCTCTCAGCCTCTCTCTCTTCTTTCCTCTCAGCCTCTCTCTCTTCTTCCCTCTCAGCCAATTTCAGCCTCTCCTCTTCCCTCTCAATCTCAGCCTCTCCTCTTCCTTCTCAGCCAATATCAACCTCTACTCTTCACTCTCAGCCTCTCCTCTCCTCAGCCAATCTCAGCCTCTCCTCTCTCAGCCAAACTCAGCCTCTCCTCTCTCATACCATTCTCAGCCTCTCCTCTTTCCTCTCAGCCAATTTGTCTCTCATTTCCTCTCTCAGCCAATCTCAGCCTCTCCTTTCCTCTCTCAGCCTCTCCTCTCTCAGCCACTCCGCTCCAAGCCAATCTCAGCCTCTCTACTCCTCTTCCCTCTCAGCCTCTCCTCTTCCCTCTCAGCCTCTCCTCTAATCTTCCCTCTCAGCATCTCCTCTCCTCTCCCCTCTCAGCCACTCTCTCTTCTTCCCTATCAGCCTCTCCTCTCCCCTCCCCAGCCTCTCCTCTCCCCTCTCAGCCTCTCCTCTCCTCTTCCCTATCAGACAACCTCAGACTCTCCTCTCCTCTTCCTTCTCAGCCAAACTCAGCCTCTCCTCTTCTCTCTCCTCTTCCCTCTCAGCCTCTCTCCTATCAGTCAATCTCAGCCTCTCCTCTCCTCTTCCCTCTCAGCCTCTCTCTCTTCTTCCCTCTCAGCCTCTCTCTCTTCTTCCCTCCAGGCCTCTCCTCACTCAGCCTTTCCTCTCCTCTCCTCTATCAGCCAATCTCAGCCTCTCTTCCCCTCTACCTACTCAGCCTCTCCTCTTCCCTATCAGCCTCTCTCTTCTTCTCTCTCAGCCTCTCCTTTTCCCTCTCAGCCTCTCCTCTCCATCACTCTCAGCCAATCTCAGCCTCTCCTCTTCTCTCTCAGCTTCCCTCTCAGCAAATCTCAGCCTCTCCCCTCCCCTATCAGTCAATCTCAGCCTCTCCTCTTCCCTCTCAGCCTCTCCTATCAGTCAATCTCAGCCTCTCCTCTTCCCTCTCAGCCTCTCTCTCTTCTTCCCTCTCAGCCTCTCTCTCTTCTTCCCTCCAGGCCTCTCCTCTCTCAGCCTCTCTTCTCCTCTCCCCTATCAGTCAATCTCAGCCTCTCCTCTTCCCTCTTAGCCTTTCCTCTTCCCTCTCAGCCTCTCTCTTCTTCCCTCTCAGCCTCTCTTCTTCCCTCTCAGCCTCTCTTCTTCCCTCTCAGCCTCTCTTCTTCCCTCTCAGCCTCTCTTCTTCCCTCTCAGCCTCTCTTCTTCCCTCTCAGCCTCTCCTCTCCCCTCTCAGCCTCTCCTCTCCCCTCTCAGCCTCTCCTCTCCCCTCTCAGCCTCTCCTCTCCCCTCTCAGCCTCTCCTCTCCTCTTCCCTCTCGGGCCAATCTCAGCCTTTCCTCTTTCCTCTCAGCCTATCTCTGTTCTTCACTCTCACTCTCTCTCTTCTTCCCTCTCAGCCAATCTCAGCCTCTCCTCTTCCCTATCAGCCAATCTCTGCCTCTCCTCTTCCCTCACAGCCAATCTCAGCCTCTCCTCCACCCTCTCAGCCTCTCCCTCTTCTTCCCTCTCAGCCTCTCTCTCTTCTTCTCTCTCTTCTTCCCTCTTAGCCAATCTCAGCCTCTCCTCTTCACTCCCAGTGAATCTCTGCCTCTCCTCTTCCCTCGCAGCCTCTCCTCTCCTCTTCTTTCTCAGCCTCTCCTCTCCTCTTCCCTATCAGTCAATCTCAGCCTCTCCTCTTCCCTCTCAGCAAATCTCAGCCTCTCCTCTTCCCTCTCAGCAAATCTCAGCCTCTCCTCTTCCCTCTCAGCAAATCTCAGCCTCTCCTCTTCCCTCTCAGCAAATCTCAGCCTCTCCTCTTTCCTCTTAGCCTCTCTCTCTTCTTCCCTCTCAGCCTCTCCTCTTCCCTCTCAGCCTCTCCTCTTCCCTCTCAGCCTCTCCTCTTCCCTCTCAGCCTCTCCTCTTCCCTCTCAGCCTCTCCTCTTCCCTCTCATCCAATCTCAGGCTCTCCTCTTACCTCTCAGCCAATCTCAGCCTCTCCTCTTCCCTCTCAGCCTCTCTACTCTCAGCCTCTCCTCTTCCCTATCAGTCAATCTCAGCCTTTCCTCTTCCCTCTAAGCCAATCTCAGCCTCTCTTCTTCCCTCTCAGCCTCTCTTCTTCCCTCTCAGCCTCTCTTCTTCCCTCTCAGCCTCTCTTCTTCCCTCTCAGCCTCTCTTCTTCCCTCTCAGCCTCTCCCCTCCCATCCAATCTCTGCCTCTACTCTCCTCTATCAGCCAATCAAAGCCTCTCTTCTCCTCTCCCCTCTCAGCCAATCTCAGCCTCCCCTCTTCCCTATCAGCCTCTCTGTTCTTCATTCTCAGCCCCTCCTATCCGGTTCCTGCTCAGCCAATCTCTGCCTCTCCTCTTCCCTCTCAGCCCATCTCAGCCTCTCCTCTCCTCTTCCCTCTCAGCCCATCTCAGCCTCTCCTCTTCTCTTCCCTCTCAGCCCATCTCAGCCTCTCCTCTTCCCTCTCAGCCCATCTCAGCCTCTCCTCTTCCCTCTCAGCCTCTCCACTCATCTTCCCTCTCAACCAATTTCAGCCTCTCCTCTATCAGCCAATCTCAGCCTCTCCTCTCTCAGCCAATCTCAGCCTCTCCTCTCTCAGCCTCTCCCCTCTCAGCCAATCTCAGTCTCTCTTCTACACTCTCAGCCGCTCTCTCTTCTTCCCTCTCAGCCAATCTCAGCCTCTCCTCTTCCCTCTCAGCCAATCTCAGCCTCTCCTCTCCCCTATCAGACAATTTCAGACTCTCTTCTCCCCCTCCCTCTCAGCCTCTCTCTCTGTCTCTCAGCCCCTCTGTCTCAGCCCCTTTGTCTCTCTCCTCTTCCCCCCCCCTCTCTCTCTCCTCTTTTTCCACCTCTCTCCCTCTCAGCCCCTCTGTCTATCTCTCAGCCCCTCTGTCTGTCTCTCAGCCCCTCTGTGTCTCTCTCCTCTTCTCCCCCTCCCTCTCAGCCTCTCTCTGTCTCTCAGCCCCTCTGTCTGTCTCTCAGCCCCTCTGTCTGTCTCTCAGCCCCTCTGTCTCTCAGCCCCTCTGTCTCTCAGCCCCTCTGTCTCTCAGTCCCTCTGTCTCTCAGTCCCTCTGTCTCAGCCCCTCTGTCTCTCAGCCCCTCTGTCTCTCAGCCCCTCTGTCTCTCAGCCCCTCTGTCTCTCAGCCCCTCTGTCTCTCAGCCCCTCTGTCTCTCAGCCCCTCTGTCTCTCAGCCCCTCTGTGTCTCTCTCCTCTTCTCCCCCATCCCTCTCAGCCTTTCTCTCTCCTCTTCTCCCCCTCCCTCTCAGCATCTCTCTCTCCTCTTCTTACCCCTCTCTCTCTCTCCTCTTTTTCCGCCTCTCTCCCTCTCTCCCTCTCAGCCTCTCTCCCTCTCAGCCTCTCTCCCTCTCAGCCTCTCTCCCTCTCTCTCTCTGTGCCAGGCCCTCTTCAGCGCAACCTGTTTAAAGATGTAAGAGGGCCACATAAAGACGCCTCACTACAAGGACACTTATCCTACACATGCACGCCTACACGCACACACTAAAGAGAAAAGAGTGATGCATTAAGATGCCGCCTGTGCCCCTATGTCAGTTCTCTGCCACGCGGACAGAGCAGGATGTGTTGAAGTGAGCCAAGCTTCCCAATTCTATCTGCTTTAACAAGCCTGCTAAGGAACATGAAGTACAAGACCTCTCCACTCACATTACAATAAGGACATGTCTGTTAAATAAGTCTTATGCCGTTTAGACTAGCCAATACATGTAGCGTGGAATGTAGGCTAGATTGTGAGAAAGGTCTTGCATAAAACGCTAATATGACTGGGATTTACCTTCTCGAGAAGGAGAGATGAAGATGGAGGAGGAGGAGTGGAATTAGAAAACAGAGGGATAGACGGAAGAGAGAGCTAACACATGGCAGAACACACACCTCATCTCCACTGTCAATCACTCAGGCAGGGGACAGGCAGAGAGGGTAGAGGGCGGAGCAGTAGAGAGACCGAGAGAAAGACCGATAGACCGAGACATAGAGAGAAACAGATAAAGTGACAGACAGCGAAGGAAGAAAAACAGAGATACAGATAGATAAAGTGAGTGAGTAAGAGAGGGAAAGAGAGAGAGGGAGAGAGTGAAGTGTTTTGCAGAGTGAGTTATGGTCTGGCTGATGATTGCCTATTGGTCTACCCTCACGGCTTTAATCTGACCAGCTGATGGGTAGGAGTCAGCCGCGCACACACACACACACACACACTTTATTAACAGAGGGACTTCTGGGAGTGAGAGAGTGATTACCAATCGCTTGTGATTACCTCAGCCCCATGTTCTCCAACATTTCTCTGGGTCTATATCTCATCACACTCTCTCTCTCAATATTCCCCCATTCAACTCTATCTTCCACCCTCAGCCCTTCATACAGACTACCTCATCCTCCATATAAGTCTTCACACTAAAAGACTACAGTAAACACTCTGATAATTACTGACTTTAAGTTTCTCTATAGTGTACCGTATACTTCCAGACTTCCATCTCCAAGCTCCTTCCCTATTGTTATTCCCGGTGCCAGTCTCGGTGTCAGAGTCACAGTATTGGGTTTTTTACTGTATGTGGTTGTCTGAGTGGGCCTGACCTGCAGACAGGGTGTACAGTACTGAGGTTCTCTATGTGATCAGAGGAGAGAACTGCAGAGTCAGGGTCAGGAGCTCCACACTGCATCGCAAGCTGTCTGTCTCTCATCTCAACCTTAACTAGTCCTGTTGGATGTGGGACTAAACTTCTTCTCTTTGTGGAAAACTGATCACACCAGGATTCAAACGCTGCAGGTGAGAGTAGCCAGGAGAGTTAAGGTAGTGGGTGATGTGTGTGAGAGAAACAATCAAGTCAACTCAGCAGCAACACTTCACACACAGGGTTAGCACCTGGCAAAATGCTGCAGCACACTGCAGACCAGAGCACTGTGAAAGCACAGCAAGGTGTTTACGGTATGTGTTGGGTTCTGTGTGGCAGTGTGTGTACTCACACGTGAAAGCTCAGTCCTGCATGGATTCCGACAAAGCTTGTCAGTGTGTTTGTATGTCTACAGCATAGGAAAAGGACAGAGAGACAGAGGGATGAAGCGAACAGGGCAGGGGAGGAGAGGGATAGAGTGAAAGAGAGAACGGTGTAGTGGAGGAGAGAGGACGAGAAAGATGGAGAGAGCGGTGCATCAGAGGAAAGGTATAGAGAGATGGAGTGAGCGAAGTTCTGTTTTTTATAGAGAGCAGAACAGATTAAGTATTGATGCTTGGGGCCGTGTGGCTGACCCCACCTCTAACCCTGTCTGTGCCTGCTGGGGATTGGCTCTCTGTGTCACCAATCAGCCAATTATTTAGGAGGCCCCTTGGGGCCAGGAGGGGAGGGGTAAAAGGGGCTAGGGCCACATCCCTGAAGATCATTTTGCCGTTCCTGTGCCCTGCAGAGGTATACACTCTTTCTCTTCCTTACTCAATCTCCCTCAATATCTCTGTGGCGCTCTCTCCATCTCTCTCATTACTTCTCTCTTTAACTACTTAGGGAGCCCCACTCCCGACACTACCCGGTGAAATGTAAGGCGCCAAATTCAAAATCCAAAGTTGAATTATTAAACATTCATCAATATACAAGTGTTGCATAGTCATCAAAAGCTCTGCTTCTTGGCAATATCACAGCGTTGTCAGATTTCAAAAAGGCTTTACGGCGAAAGCACAACATTTGATTGTTTGAGGATATCCCCTCTCATATTTTATGCATTAGCATAAATCCATAACCAAAGCGGGTCTCATAAAACGCATAAAATCGCTAATATAAAATCCCTTACCTTTCGAAGAACTTCTGCTGAGGGCTTCCCAAGTGTCCAACGAAGACATCCAATGGTTCTTTTGTTAGAAAAAGTATCCATAAATCTCTGTTTGGTCGCGCGTTATGTTCATAAAATACATCGTCCACTCGCCCATTGAACCGTGAAGAGAACGGGTTCAACCTATGCCTATACACTTGTCCAAGAACAATCAAACATCATTGATAATGTATCCTTAGGAACACTTTTATGTATATTTACTATAATATTTCAACCGGATTATAAACTGGACGATAGGAAAAGAAAAAACCACAGCGCGCGTGAGCCCGTGAACGCGCCTTCTTTTCTGTTTACATCCTGTGACTAGTTCGGAAATTCTTCTTCTATTACCATCCAGAGCAACCCAACATCACCAAACACTGTCTAGAGACAGTTGACATCCAGTGGAAGCAATAGGTCTTGCAATCTTACTCCCAGATAAGGCTGTTTTCAATAGGGAGGGGTTCAAAATGTGTCAAAAACACTTTTTCCAGGACAGAAATTCCTCGGGTTTTTGCCTGCTATATCAGTTCTGTTATACTTACAGACAATATTTTAACACTCTTAGAAACTTCAGAGTGTTTCCTATCCATCCAATAGTACTAATTATGTGCATATCCTAGTTTCTGGGCCTGAGTGGCAGGCCTTTTACTTTGGGCACGCCAGACTCTCCAAAACCGACACCTCAGCTGCCGCTCCCTTAGAAGTTAGGCCCTGCAGTCTCCATCTGTCATTCTATCTTTCCTTCTCTCTCTCTGGATAGACATAATGTAATAAGGTAAAACATTACAGCATTCTCTGACAATATAGTCAACCAAAATATAGGAAAATAAATAAGGAAAAATCAGAACAGACAAATGTTGGCTAGACCATTGTCAAAGATAACACTCTCACATTTTAAGTAGGAGTAGGGCCATTGGCAGCGCGTAAGTTTCAAGTTCGGAGAAGCAACAACAACAAAAATCATGTTTATTTTTTTAAATCTTTATGATAAGTATTCCATGCATCTATCATCACATTTGCAGACTAATGTAAGATAGCGTACAGTTCCTAATGTGATGAGTAGATTGGATAGTCCATAAATTAGGCTAATAATATAACTGAGTCACTGTTTGCAGAAAATACCTTTTTGATTTTCTTCTCCTTTCTTTGCACACTTCCAGAGCTCAGCCCCAACTAGTGGCATTTTTTATGAGTATCCGAGAATTATATATTTATTTTGTCATTTTACAAACATATTTCATGACACTTTACTCTCTACGATTGGAGACAATAGCAGCATTTTTAATACACAAAAATGACAGGGTAGGCTACTCTGCTGACACTGAAAAACTGAGAACGACATTGTCGCGAAGGCATTCATCTAATCGAGGCCAATGAAAAGGGGAGACACATATTGTAGGCTTTGACGTCTATCAAGCCTGGATGAGGTAATTGCCCCTAAAAAAACTGTTCAGGAGCACGGACTCACCCAATGATAAAGACAGTGAGTATGCACACTCACCGGGGATATGGCTGATGCTCTCCCAATAAGATAAGCTACTGTTCACTCAATAAATAGCCTATTGCGAGTTGAGAATTTTTATAGCCTAACTAAAGACAGGCTCTAGTTTTATTTTTGTGTCCTCTCTTTTGTGCTTTTCCAGCGATTGTATTTTGAAATATTACGATAGGCCTAGGCCTATTTTAGATTAATTTCACTGACAGCCGCAAATCAACAATCATCTATTTGATATGTTACGAGCGGCGCCCAATTTGCGCACCTCCTGACTGGCCTTGATTTAAAAGAATCTGCAGCTATTTTAGAAAATAAGCTAATGATAATCTGTAGCAAAATCATGCTCTCTGGTGAAGTGTTATGAAGGATTATATTTATTTTTGTATAGAATCATGAGAATCGCAATACATATAGAATCATGAGAATCACAAAGCATATAGAATCATGAGAATCACAATTCATATAGAATCATGAGAATCACAATACATATAGAACCATGAGAATCACAATACATATAGAATCATGAGAATCACCTAAATATTGTGATAATATCATATTGTGAGGTCCCTGGCAACTCCCAGACCTATGTAGCGGCACACATTCTGCACCATGCATACTGTGTTTCTATCTTCCTGGTTACACAAAGGCGGGGGGTTCCTGCTCCTTAACACCCCCTTGCTAATGCATTCACACAGAGCCACTTGCTAATTTCATGCTCTGTGCAACAAGGATAATTTGGACACCCCTCTGTCAGGGACGAGTGGAGCATGGAGGGAGGGAAGGGTGGGAACAGTGTGAATGTGTGTGTGAGGGGTTTTAGGAACAGTGGTTTGTGTGTGTGTGTGTGTGTGTGTGCGCGCGTGTAGTATGGGTATGATAAAAAGCAATGAATGAACATGCATTACATGCAAACACACACTTTGTCTTTCTCTCTGGCACACTCAGACACTATCAAATGGTAGCCCACCTTCAAAAGTCATATTAACCCTTTTTCAATCCAGCCAGTCATATTGGTAATACAATGGTAATTCACACATTAACCTCTGTGTGAACAGCTGTGGAGGGCTGCTGCATTATGTCGCCTGTTTGACATTTCACCTGTGATGTGTGGCAGAACCACCACCGTACTTCAGCGGTCAGCAGCAGAACCCCTAAGGGCTGTACATTCCATGCCCTGGTCCTGCCTGCATTAATGCGGCACACACACACACTGACACACATGGGAATAGCCCTAGGGCTGGCTGCAGGCATTTCCACCTCCAGGTCTGTCCACAGTAACTACCTGTGAGAGCGGATACAGGACCCAACCAATGACTACACTGTATAATAAGGCCACAGCACAGCATGGCAGTCATGCCACAAACGCACACGATGGCATGGCAGTCATGGCATGGCTAATACCAACCTGATACAAATTAAATAATCCCACATGGACGTGGTTAGACTGTGTAATTTACACGCATATGTAAGTCATTTACAAAGCAACTAAAGCATGCGACGATAATACATTAGAATGTCTTGTGAGTGCATACGGACGCATGGCGTTGTGGATGTGTTGGAGAGCAGCGTGGAGGGAGCAGATGGGCTGACTGCAGAGAGAGAATTTCAACACAGGTTAAACGCTCCCCTGACATACTGCTGCTCTAATGGCACAATACAGCACTGTTGAGGCTCAGCGGCTCACATAGACAAAACACACACACACACACACACACACACACACACACACACACACACACACACACGCCTAACCAATAACTACACATGCTCTGACATGGCTTTGCACTTTTCTCTGGCTTTCATGAAAACAAGCACTAACTGTGCAACAGAACACTTATGTTGCCAGTCGATGGAGGACATTCTATACGTGACATTCTACAGCGAACATTCTACAGGCTTGGAAACAAAGCCAACCTCCCCGAAATCTCACCTTGACTTTAAAACACAAGAAGTATACGTGTACTCATACCTGTACAGACTCTCAGGTTTGAAAGGAAGAACTATATGTCCTCCTCCTGACACAATAACCACTAACGTAAAGAAATTCCCTCTGAACCTGAATTTATCTTTGTTAGCATGTCGAGAGCAGTCTTGGTAAATACAGTATAAACCTTCCCTGTCTGATGGAGAATGTAGGGGAGGCATAAAGGAAGAGAAGAGGAAAGAAGAAGAGAAAAGGAGAGGTAGTGAGAGCAACAGACAAAGACAGTGAGGTACTGCTGTGTTGTCAAAAGGCCATATGGCTCAACAGGAGATTAAATATTAATGTATGAAAGTGGGCTAATTTGGACACTACTGAGATTTCCTTAAGGTGAGTTAAGGCGTCCGCATGATTCCCAGTTGAAACAGTTCGATAGAGTTTGTGCATATACACTACATTACCAAAAGTGTGTGGACACCTGCTCATTCCAAAATCATGGGCATTAATAAGGAGTTGGTCCCACTTTGCTGCTATAACAGCCTCCACTCTTCTGGGAAGGCTTTCCACTACACGTTGAAACACTGCTTCAGGGACTTGCTTCCATTCAGCCACAAGAGCATTAGTGAGGTCGGGCACTGATGTTGGGAGATTAGGCCTGGCTCACAGTCGGCGTTCCAATCCATCCCAAAGGTGTTCGATGGGGTTTGAGTTCAAGGCTCCGTGCAGGCCAGTCAAGTTCTTCCGCACCGAACGACAAACCATTTCAGTACGGACCTTGCTTTGTGCATGGGGGAATTGTCATTCTGAAACAGGAAAGCGCCTTCCCCAAACTGTTGCCACAAAGTTGGCAGCACAGAATTATCTAGAATGTAATTGTATGCTGAAGCGTTAAGATTTCCCCTTCACTGGAACTACACCATGAAAACGACACCATGAAAAACAGCTCCAGACCATTATTCCTCCACCAAACTTTACAGTTGGCACTATGCATTGGGGCAGGTAGCGTTCTCCTGGCATCCGCCAAACCCAGATTTGTCTGTCGGACTGCCAGATGGTGAAGCCTGTTTCATCACTCCGGAGAACATGTTTTCACTGCTCAAGAGTCCAGCTTTACACCACCCCAGCTGACGCTTGGCAATGGAAACATTTTACATGAAGCTCCCGACGAACAGTTCTTGTGCTGACGCTGCTTCCAGAGGCAGTTTGGAACTCAGTAGTGAGTGTTGCAACCGAGGACAGATTATTTTTACACGCTAACTGCTTCAGCACTCAACGGTCCTGTTCTGTGAGCTTATGTGGCCTACCACTTTGCGGCTGAGCCGTTGTTGCTCCTAGATGTTTCCACTTCACAACAACAGCACTTACAGTTGACTGGGGCAGTTCTATCAGGGCAGAAATTTGACGTCCTGACGTGTTGGAAAGTTGTCATCCTACGACGGTGCCACGTTGGAAGTCACTGAGCTCTTCAGTAAGGCCATTCTACTGACAAGGTTTGTCTATGGAGATTGCATGGCTGTGTGCTCGATTTTATACACCTGTCAGCAACGGCTGTGGCTGAAATAGCCTAATCCAATCATTTAAAGGTGTATGCACATACTTTTGTATATTTTGTGTATTATGACGTGATTTTGTGATGTTTTTGTTCGTTTTCGACTTCGGTGAGTCTTTTTCCGGCTGGAGGCAAGTTGAAGTTCGGAGCTGAAGTCTACACCCCTTTGTCTGTGATTGATCAACAGTAGGGATTCTTCAATAAAGTCTTTGTTGTCATTCAACGAGAGATGACTCGTTTTCATGCACATTTTCTCATAAAAAAAGAATGTAAAATTGCAGATTAAGATCTCTTCGGCAAAAACGTCAAAAAAATGAAATACAGAAATATCTCATTTACATGTATTCTTTGTACTTTACATGTATTCTTTCTACTTTGTAGAAGCATTGTACAATATTTGCTAATTATTCTTTGTAAAAGTCTTCAAGCTCTGTCAAGTTGGTTGTTGATCATTGCTTGACAGCCATTTTCAAGTCTTGCCATTAATTGAATAACTTATTTATAGTGAACAAAAATATAAACGCAACATGTAAGGCGTTGGTCCCTTGTTTCATTAGTGCCAAGTTAATCCATACACCTGACAGGTGTGCCATATCAAGCAGCTGTTTAAACAGCATGATCATTACACAGGTGCAGTTTGTGCTGGGGGCAATAAGGCAACTCTAAAATGTGCAGTTTTATCACACAACACAATGCTACAGATCTCTCGGGTTTTGATGGAGCGTGCAATTGGCATGCTGACTGTAGGAATGTCAAGGAATGTTAGATCTAGTCCTTTTAATTTTTATCCTAAAAAACTCCCTTGTCCTTGCCGACAACAAGCATACCCATAACATGATGCAGCCACCACCATGCTTGAAAATATGAAGAGGGTACTCAGTGATGTGTTGGACTTGTCCCAAACAGTACGCTTTGCATTCAGGACACAACGTTTTCACTCTGTCATTTTGGTTAGTATTGTGGATTAGTAACTTAGTAACTGAACTTATTTAGGCTTGCCATAACAAAGGGGTTGAATACTTATTGACTCAAGACATTTCAGCTTCACATGTTTTAGAATTTGTAAGCATTTCTAAAAACATAATTCCACGTTGACATTTTGGGGTACTGTGTGTAGGCCAGTGACACAAAATCTCTAGGCTGTAACACAACAAAATGTGGAAAAAGGGGTGTGACTACTTTCTGAAGGCCCTGTACATTACCTTTGTGCCCAGACATAAAATGTCCCCATTTATGAGTTGTTTTCCTCCTACTCAAAATGATTGGGGAAGGGATCAATTCTACACTGTAGACCCTACTTGGATATAAACCCCCACTATGGCAGAACCACACATCTGAGAACACCGCATGTAGAGGTTGTCTTTAATCACTGATGCAGTTTCAGACATTTTCTCTCAATGAGAGAGAAGACACACAGTTTTTTACCATTTAGCTACGTATTATTGTGTGTGTGAGACTTGCGTGTGTACCGTGTGCGTGCGCACATGTGTGTGCTGAGTATGTGTACCGTGTGTGTGTGTGCGTATCCTGTGTGTGTGTATTGGGGGGTTGGAGATGAAGAGCCAGATGGAGGATTGAGAGGCCCCTGTAGACAGGTTGTTGGCAGTGATCTTACGGTCATAACTGAGGAGAACAACCAAGGTTGTTAGCCCAAAGGTCAACCACTCAGGGTTTAATTCATGTCGAGGTCACTCCCCGCAGGCCCGACCATTGATTAGAAAAACTCCACTCATTCACCACTCAAACCTCCAAAATCTCATATCAGCAGGTGTGAAGTGTAGACAGTTATTTCTTATCACAACCCATCATCAGCGGTTCTATAGTACAGGCAGTACATACTTCATATCTGCCATGGCTTGCAGAGCCAGGGCTCAGAAGTGTTTTTGGAGAAACTAGGCTAGGCTGTGACTACGTGATTTACTACCAATAATTCATAGGTGGAAATCAATTGAGTTTTATCTGCAGTTCATTTTTGGTAGGCAGCAGCTCAGTGTTGACTTCATAAAAGCTGAACTTTTGAGTCCTTCCTGACTGCTGCTCTCTGGGATTACGAATTACGGAATTTGCCTGGGTGAGTTCATAAGCAGTCAGAACAGTGATTTTGAGAGTGTATTAAACTTCATAACAATGTCATGAGAGTTTACAGGCTAACCACTTACTGTATGGTCAGTGACTTTATCTTGCCACTAAGGGGCTTTTTCTGCCTTTTTGCATCATTATTACGTGTCATAATGCTCTCTGACTGAATCTACAACCTTCACTTTGCCTGTGTGTTCTGTCCCAGTCAATACAGGGGGTAGAACGGTAATTGAAGGAGAACAAGGGTATCGGTACACAATTACACCCCTCTACCCTGTGAGCGCCCCACCAAGACGTTGTTGCCACGGTAATTAAAGGGAGTCATCAGGAGAGGAGGGTCAGCTTCCTCTACATCCCATAATGTAGACACACATTTTATACTCCAACACAACAGAGAATCAATAGAGACGCATTAAGTAATATCCTGCTACTATTGACTCCTAGTGTTATCCTAGCAAGAGAGCGCACCACAACAAAGTACATATGTCAACAAGCATCTAAATCAATGTCAGGGTCTGATAGTGGTGGATACAGAGGTACAGAGGAAGCCCTCCATCTCGCCCTTCATAATTTCCTCCCTCTCTCTAACGCTTTGAGGTAAACAAAATAAAAGCCACCTCCACTGTCAGACCACACACACACAAGGGCTCACGAAGTCCGTGTGGCTCGTCGATAGGGCTGGAGAGTGTTGACCACCAGCTAAATTCTAAAGTCCTCAATTGACCTCAAGGAAGTAACTGATTAGTAGAATCAAGTGAAAAGCCAGGTCCACCCCAGAGCTACTGAGTGTGTGTGTGTGTGTGTGTCTGTGTGTCTGTGTGAGAGAGAGAGCGAAAGAGAGGGACAGAAAGAGAGAACGAGAGAGAGAGCAAGATGTGCATGATAATAGAAAATGCACCCCCCCCCATCAATCTATTAGAATGTCATTCCATATCACTATGAAACATTGATTAAGTGTTGTTGTCCATTAGTTTACTCCAAAGAGTTCAATCTTGGTTTCAACAGACAAGAGAATCTTGTTTCTCATGGTCTGAGAGACCTTTAGGTTTCTTTTGGCAAACTCCAAGCGCACCCTCAAGTGCCTTTTACTGAGGAGTGGCTACTGTCTGGCCACTCTACCATAAAGGCCTGATTGGTGGAGTGCTGCAGAGATGGGACCATACATTCCCTGTCTTAGGATCACCACTTCATTTTAAGAATGTGAAATGTCAGAAGAATAGTAGAGAGAATGATTTATTTCAGCTTTTATTTCTTTCATCACATGCCCAGTAAGTCAGAAGTTTACATACACTCAATTAGTATTTGGTAGCATTGCCTTTAAATAGTTTAACTTGGGTCAAACGTTTCGGGTATCCTTCCACAAGCTTCCCACAATAAGTTGAGTGAATTTTGGCACATTCCTCCTGACAGAGCTGGTGTAACTGAGTCAGGTTTGTAGGCCTCCTTGCTCGCACACGTCTTTTCAGTTCTGCCCACAAATGTTCTATAGGATTGAGGTCAGGGCTTTGTGATGGCCACTCCAATACCTTGACTTTGTTGTCCTTAAGCCATTTTGCCACAACTTTGGAAGTATTCTTGAGGTCATTGTCCATTTGGAAGACCCATTTGCGACTAAGCTTTAACTTCCTGACTGATGTCTTGAGATGTTGCTTCAATATATCCACATAATTTCCCTGCCTCATGATGCCATCTATTTTGTGAAGTGTACCAGTCCTTCCAGCAGCAGTGGCTTCTTCCTTGCTGAGCGGTCTTTCAGGTTATGTCGATATAGGACTCGTTTTACTGTGGATATAGATACTTTTGTACCTGTTTCCTCCAGCATCATCACAAGGTCCTTTGCTGTTGTTCTGGGATTGATTTGCACTTTTCACACCAAAGTACGTTAATCTCTAGGAGACAGAACGCGTCTCCTTCCTGAGTGGTATGACGACTGCGTGGTCCCATGGTGTTTATACTTGAGTACTATTGTTTGTACAGATGAACGTGGTACCTTAAGGCGTTTGGAAATTGCTCCCAAGGATGAACCAGACTTTTGGAGGTCTACAATTTTGGCTGGTCTTGGCTGATTTCTTTTGATTTTCCCATGATGTCAAGCAAAGAGGCACTGCATTTGAAGGTAGGCCTTGAAATACATCCACAGGTACACCTCCAATTGACTCAAATGATGTCAATCAGCCTATCAGAAGCTTCTAAAGCCATGACATCATTTTCTGGAATTTTCCAAGCTGTTTACAGGCACAGTCAACTTAGTGTATGTAACCTTCTGACGCACTGGAATTGTGATACAGTGAATTATAAGTGGAACAATCTGTCTGTAAACAATTGTTGGGAAAAATTACTTGTGTCATGCACAAAGTAGATGTCCTAACCGACTTGACAAAACTTTAGTTTGTTAACAAGAAATGTGTGGAGTGGTTGAAAAATGAGTTTTAATGACTCCAACCTAAGTGTATGTAAACTTCCGACTTCAACTGTATGTGTGTTTCCTGTCCTTCATGAGATCACCAAATTAATCACACTCAACATGACTGTCCCTTAAGTGTCCACGGACCATTCCCACATTCTCAAAAATAGAAATATTGTTTAATTATTCAAACTTCTGATGTCCAAGGGTCTCTCTGTATTCCACAGTTTACATTCCAATCTCGAACACTACAGAGCATAGAGGCAGCGTATTTTATGACCGACTTCCCACTCTCCACCTCTACAAGAGAGAGCACGCTGTAGAGCAGACCCACGGGAACCTGATCCTTCAGATCGTCACAGGAGAGTTATGACACTAGGCTTCTCCAAAACTGCACTCTGATGCCTACCAAACTTGCCAACAGCCATTAGCTAATAGTGGGTACTCAGCACCCTGTTGTCTCTCTAATCAATCTGACATCAATGCAAATGCATCAACAATCAAATCAAAAACTTTGTGAGACCCTGAGTTTGAGTGGAATAAGGTTACTTGTTGTGCAGTGAGTCAGCTCCTCATAGCTGGTTGATGCATGGAATTAAATAAGTGTTCCTAAGCCCATGTTGCGCAACATTTCTATAGACTATGCTATGCAATTGAGTGAGAAAACAGAGTTTTGATGACCTCTATGATGACCTTTTGATGACCTCTACTTTCCTAATATTAATCACACTGCTTCGCTTTACAACTGGAGTAGCCTACCTGGCTGGCAAGAAATTGAACTGCAGGAAAAGCGTCCTGCATTCGCTATTCAAGTGCAAACGGATTATGTATTTTTACCGTGTCCCTGTTCCGACAGGTGCATGATAATGGCCCATTCGAAACGTTCCACATATTGACTCCAATGCTTTCCACAGTTGTATCAAGTTGGTTGGATGTCCCTTGGACGATTCTCGATATACATGTGAAACTGTTGAGCGTGAAATACCCAGCAGGTTTGAAGTTCTTGACACAAACCTGTCTGCCTGGCACCTACTACCATTCCCCATTCAAAGGCACTTTAATCTTTTGTCTTAACCATTCACCCTCTGAATGGCACACTTACACAATCCATGTTTCAATTGTCTCAAGGCTTAAACCTTCTTCAACCTGTCTCCTCCCCTCCATTTACACTGATTGAAGTGGATTTAACAAGTGACATCAATAAGGGATCATAGCTTTCACCTGGATTCTCCTGGTCAGTCTATGTTTTGCATACTCAGTGTATAGTGCACTACTTTTGAACTCATAGGGATCTGGTCAAACATAGGGAGTAGGGTGCCATTTGGGAGATAACCAAGGTAGTAACACTTTATGGTTTAATTAGGAAGTATAATAGAGAGAGGGTGCTGTGTTTTTATGTCCTTACAAAACGTCTTCCTTGGCTCAGTGCTGTGCTGTAGCATGGTGTATTATACTGTAAGTGACAGAACAAAAGAGAGTAGTTTGTTAGATAACAGCCTACCTGTGGCCTAGGATGTTCTAGCGTTAAAGCAGCTCCCTCTGGAGCACATGTACAATAAAACAAAATAAAAAAAGATAGCCTGTTATCTTAGATGATGCACTGCTGAGGCAAAGGAACACAATGCAGGACACATACACCTGCTTCCTACATAGAACCAGTCCTTCAGTGCTGCAGTAATTTTTATCTCTCCGATACTTCATCGATCAATTCATGTCATTGACGAACCCTCACGTCCATCGCCAGTTTATAGTCAGACAGAAAAGCAGCAGACACTGTGGCCCTTCAGGGCCAAGCCACAGAGTTCTGCACCATTGTCCTATCGCAGCCTTTCAGAGGCTAGCTAGGTCCATCAATCTGAGGGGAGGGATGGATGGAGGGAGGAGAGGAAGTAGAGGAGTGATGAAGGATGGTTTGTTAACAAGGCTTTTGTTTAGTAATAGTTCAGTGGTGTTGAGGCACGGGCTCATTGCTCTGAGCTGCTGACAGACAGAGATTGAAAGATAAAGAGCCAGAGGTACAGGCCAACAGAGGAGAGGACTGACAGAGATTGATGACCTCCGCTGGATAGGGTCTTATGAAGGAACACCATGGGAGAATAATACACACACGTTGCGCTGTGAGTGAGTGAAATGTGACAATTTGTGTGAATGCATGTGAGTGTTTTGTGTGTGTTCCTGCGCGCGCGTGTGTGCACAGTATGTGTGCGTACGTACGTGTGTGTGTTTGTGGTGTGTGTACCTGGTAGGTGTCCCAGAGGCGTATAGTGCAGCGTAACGGCAGCTCTCTCATCAGGAGGTTGTTCATCCAACGGAAGGCAAACTGGAGATACTCCACTTCATACTGCTGCATGTGGACGTGCACCGTTTCTGAAACACACCCATACACACAGACTCGTTAAACTGAAATACACACACTCCCGTCAAACAATGATCAACGCACGCACATACGGTATGCACACACACACACGTCAGACACTGATGAACACACACATGCGCAATTCACGCTGATAATCTTCTTAGAACCACAGCGCGCGCACACACACACACACACACACACACCCCTTTCTCTTTCCACCGATGATGGCTGGGCGGTCAGACAATACAGCAGTAATTACATAGCTGTCAGTGGACCTCTCAAAGAACATTAAAGCTACTATAGAGCAAGGGAGAAAGACAGCATTATAACAGTGTGTGTGTTGCGTGCATGCGTGCGTGAGGGTGTGTGAGTGTGTTACTGGGAGCGATTGACACTGGGAGCAGGAAAAGACGGAAGACGGCAACCAACCAAGCCGACTCGTGCCATAGTAGACTAATAGCTGCCATAGCTAGGTTATTTATCATCAAATATTATTACGTCGTTGTATTCTATACCTCTTTTAACTTTGAATTTCGTAATTTTAATTACGTCTCCCATTGATTAGGTACACTATATATGCAAATGTATGTGAGACACCCCTTTAAATTAGTGGATTCGGCTATTTCAGCCACACCCGTTGCTAAAAGGTGTATAAAATCGAGCACACAGCCATGAAATCTCCATAGACAAACATTGTAGAATGGCCTTACTGAAGAGCTCAGTGACTTTCAACGTGGCACCGTCATAGGATGCCTCCTTTCCAACAAGTGTCACGAGAATTTTGTTCTCAATTGTTGTCATAAACTATCAATCAGGCTTTGAATAATTCCCAGAGGTTGTAAGGCTCTAGTTAAAGAAGAATTAGACAAAGTCCCAAATCTGCAATAGGTCAGGTTGTATATTCATGAGAATTCTGAACTCCAAGTGTGAACACAGTCTTTTTATATTGTACAAGCTATAAGTTGAAGACAAATGGGCTCCACCCCTCTCTAGGCAACAGTACTTTTCCACAGTATACATTCATGGCTTTCTGCAACATAATTCAATCTGGACAGTTCCTATCCGTACCTCCCTTCCTGGAGATGGGGAAGGCCCCTTCTCTGTATTTTGGTTTCACAAGGATCCCTTTGTTCTCCCAAATACCCTATCTTACATTGCAAGATAGTACCACCATGTTCTAGTCTCTATACATTTCTAGACACACACATCAATTGTATTATCATTGTCTTATAACCCTATCCCAATTGCATACATTTTCAGAATGGAATATTCTTAGTCATTACTTAAACATACACATTTCCCTATCACAAGTTAGCTTGTCAAATGTATGCCCTGTTATAGCTGCCCAAGTCAACTGTAAGTGTTGTTACTGTGAAGTGGAAATGTCTAGGAGCAACAATGGCTCAGCCGCGAAGTCGTAGGCCACACAAGCTTACAGAACGGGGCTGCCGAGTGCTGAAGCGCGTAGCGAGTAAAAATTGCCTGCCCTCGATTGCAACACTCACTAACGAGTTCCAAACTGCTTTTGGAAGCAAAGTCATCACAAGAACTGTTCATCAGGAGCTTCATGAAATGGGTTTCCATGGCCGAGCATCAATTACGTTGTAGACGATTCTGTGCTTCCAACTTTGTGGCAAACGTTTGGGGAAGGCCCTTTCCTGCTTCAGAATGACAATGCCCCCGTGCACAAAGCGACGTCCATACGGAAATGGTTTGTCAAGATCGGTGTGGAAGAACTTGACTGGTCTGCACAGAGCCCTGACCTCAACCCCATCGAACACCTTTGGGATGAATTGGAACGCAGCATGCAAGCCAGGTTTAATCAGCCAACAGTAGTGCCCAACTTCACTAATGCGCTTGTGGCTGAATGGAAGCAAGTTCCCCGCACAATGTTCCAACATCTAGTGGAAAGCCTTACCCAGAAGAGTGGAGGCTGTTATAGCAGCAAAGGGGGGACCAACTCTATATTAACGCCCATGATTTTGGAATGAGATGTTCGACAAGCAGGTGTTCACATACTTTTGGTCATGTAGCGCATCTCCTAACTTTTGCACAAGGCTTTGACTATAGCCTATTGCCACTTTGATGACTTATGATTGGCCAACAACAGGTGGATCTGTGAAGACCTCTAGTGTGCATTAATTAGAGACTATTAATAAGCTCTGACAGCCAATCAGTTTGTTTGCATCAACAGAGTGATCGGGGGAGTTTTTCTTCACACACAATAAATTAACGCAACGCATTCTGCAGAAAAAAGCTTTATTTTCATCAGATGAAAAGAGAAGTGCAACACTATTTAGCCAGTGGCCACACATAAGTACATTAGCTTACAGGGAAAAAACTAGGTATTCTTTGTAAAAATTATGCATGGCCATCCGATTCCTCATGTTTATCATAGAAGAATGTAGCCAGCTTCATTTCCTGAAGTTTTGCTTGAAGTTCCTCTTGCATTTTAACTTGCTACCCGGAGAAAAGTACGCATTAACGTGACCCCTGCTGTACCCATCACGATTCACTTCATTTGTTACCCGACACGTCAACACACATCAACACTTCACATTAGTTCGTTCTCGCATGCACACCCACACAAACACTCTCAGAGGGTGAGGTAAACAGTGAACACTCTCTTGTGCTCTCTCGTCTCCACAGTTTAATTATCACATAGCTATGCTCCGCGTAAACAACTTAGGCCTACCCTCATTAACAGTGAATAAATCACAGTAATATATCACTTCTAAACAGCTTCCCTAATAAGAGGGAACAAACACTTTAGAGGGAAAAAAAATACAAATCTTGAAATTAAACTTCTCACATGTAGTCAGAGGAGTTGGCTTGGCTAAAGTAAACTCAGATCTGGTACCAGGCTAAGACTGATGGTAAGAAGAGAAGAGAAACCATCCTACTGTGTGTGTGTGTGTGTGTGTGTGTGTGTGTGTGTGTGTGTGTGTGTGTGTGAGAGAGAGTGGAAAGAGAGTGGAGAGAGAGAGAGTGAGTGAGTGAATGAGAGAGAGAAAGTAGTGAGTGAGTGAATGAGAGAGAGAAAGTAGTGAGTGAATGAGTGAGAGAGAGTTGTCTGAGTTCCTCCTGGTCCCCTAGAAGTTAATTAGTTAGTTAGAGCCAGTAGGAGAGAAGAACAGCTGTTATAGCTGGGGAAGGAAGACCGAGAGAGTAAGACGATTATTAGTGTTTGCTTCAGTACTACGGAACCACTCTTCCGGCTCCCTCTCTCTGCTCTCTCTCTCTTTCTGCAATAGAGAACATTCCCTCCAGGGAGGAGGGAAGCACCTGTTCTTTTTGGGGTTGAGGGTGAATTAAGTCAAGCCTGCGGTTGAAATCGTTTGCCCCAAAAAGTACTTTACCAGATCAAAATCAAAGTCAGTGGTAATTAAAACAAGAATTCTGTTTGCGAGTAGTCAGACTATAATATGCTAAAGAAGATGCAAGTTTTAGCAGGACTGTTTGTTTAGTAGAGAGTTCTGTAGAGACTTTAGCATCCGGGCAGACTCCGACCGGCAGCGCACAGCGCACTGCTAGGTAGATTTGGGGTGCGGGAGGACAGTTGGAGGTCAGGGGTCAGAGAAAAGACAAGTGATGGCGCTGAGGTGCATTCTGTTGAGCTCCACACTTCTCCCTGACTTCTGCTCTCTTCCATCTATCCAATAATTACATCTACGCCGTGACCCTCTCCTTCTCCTTCCGCATTCTCTCTCTCCCGCTGTCGAGCGCACGCTTTGTCCTTCATCTCTCTCCTCTTTCTCTCTCTCTTTCTTTACTCAGGTGTATTTTTCTTCATCCATCTCTTTCCCCCTCCCCCTCTCTTTACTCCTCTCTTTTCCTCCCTCTCCCTCCCTATTAGCTATGTTTTCAGTGTGCATGTCTGTCTGAATGGGTTCTCTGCTGAGCTTTTTCTACTACTTTACCAGACCTCCAGTACTCTGGCAGCATGCACCCTGAAAGATAGGTCCTCTATAGAAATAGTTTTCAATGACATACCAACAGTGTCTTTTTGCGTCTGTGACAGCTCTGACGCTGTCTTTGTCATGTGTCAGTGTCAGGCAAAGTTGATTACATAAGGAGATTGATAGACACACCACAACAAGCCTTCTTAGCTTTAGTGAAAACTGTGCATGCTATATTCTTGAGTGTGAGTGTGTGTGTGTGTCTGTACTCTATATTCCAGGATGACAGTTAACAGTGTTACTGCCTGTATGCCAGGCTATCCGTTTTTTCTCTCTGTGCTCTTAGTGATGGCATTTGTCACAATAGCAGGAACGCGTCATTCAATCACACACAGGGCTGCAGCACTGACTAAGATCTAAACCATCGACCAGGGACTCGCGTCCATGATCAAAGTTCATACTCTCACTTACAAAACTATTCAAAGCACAATAAACAAATATTTTTTGATGCCAACGAATTAATGCATATTTGAGTTACTTTTATGGTAAACAATATAGCAATATGCATAGTGCTGCTAAGACGGTAGAGAAAAGCCAAGGTCTATGGGCCTGTGTGAATCAATAGGTTATGTGTAGGTGGATTGAGAGGTCTAGAGGAGATGAGAGGAGCTCAGAGGAGAGGCAGAGAGATCAAATGTTGGCTGACTGCAGGTTGAATCCTCACAGCAGAGTCTTGATGTCAGCTCAACATGAAGCTCAGCGATAGACCTGTAATCACAGGTCATACTTAAGAGAGTGCGAAACGGGCACACTTAAGAGAGTGCGAAACGGGCATACTTAAGAGACAGTGCGAAAGACACGCACGCAGGGAAGCACGCACAGTCACACAAACACGCGTACACACGGAATAATCACAACAATACCATCTAACATCTTCAAACAAAGGAAACATACAAGGTTTTTCTTCATAGATACACTAGTCAACTTTTTTTCTAAAATTCTATTCATACTTCTGCCTCAACAATCGAACCATGGGAGTCTTACAGCTACATGATTCAGAGTGCAGAAACCATGCTGTTTCTCTCCTTCATTTGCATAAATAAATTCACCTTTAGCAATTTCTATGCTGATGAACCCTGAATGTATTCTGTATTCACACAGAACAGAGTGAGAGAGATGAGAGGAAAAATGTACAAACCTTACAGAGAGAGACATAAAAAAAGATATATATAATTATTATTTTTTTTGGTGGTAGATCAGCTTTAATATTTCAGATAGATTGTAGCTTCCGGTGAACATTAGTGTGCCGGTAGAAATGACATGCTTTAGTGTCACGATAAGAAAACGGAGCTATCGTTTAATACTGTGTCGTTAATTAGAGCCAAGCCCCTGATTGCTGCTAAAAGCACCCGGCAACGGTTCTGCCTTTTGGCTCCTGAGCGAAGGGGATTAAATGAATTGCATAATGAGGGGAGCAGGGGCAGCCAGGGGTGGAGAGGTGAAGAGTTCCACAGACTAGAGACTGCTCTGTTTTAGGTATAGAGTCAAATGGGGGAATCCCAGGGCCTCAGAGAGAAGATCAATAGGTTAGGAGGATCTCAGCATCCAGATCAGGACTAAGTGGCTTGAGAGTTAACTCACCTTGTGTCCCATGTCCGACAAGAGACATCTCACGCTACACTACCACTCAACAGCCTAATGGTCCAACTGATTGAGCAGCCCATCATAACTAAATAGACATAAACCTCCATACCTGTCTGCATTTCCCAACACTTCTGGAAAACGGTGTCTAACTCACTGACTAATGTCACCTGTAACATCAACTCAAGTAGAAAATTAAAAGTGAGTATAAAGGATATCTTTAGCTGTGGTAGGCTAAATGCATTAAAAAAAACTAGGTTTTGTTCCCGTCCCACTCTCCTGGATTGAAGGTGACCGTTTTCTCCTCCTCATTTATCCATCTCCTCAATGCATTCATTTTCATTGTGAATGCACTCATCTCCATGCCTGGTTCTGTTTAAAGGGCCTGAGAGCTATGATGGTAATGTGGGCCGCGGCGGAGCAAGTGAACATGGGGGATTACAGGACGAGATAGGGGGCTCTCATCGATCACGTGGAGGGACAAACTCAACACACACATCTATATGCACACACACACCACCTTATCTCTGCTTAAAAGAGATATAGATGAATTCCATTAGTACACATCTTCCATACTGTACTGCACATACACTGGCGGGCGAGGAGCCCATCTTTCTACTCTTCACAAACTCCTTGTAGCATATAACATGTTAATACCCACACATCTAATCAACACATCTATCAACTTATGAACCCCGTTCTTAAAAAGCACAAAACAAAATGTGCGATCTCGACCACCACGACACCCTGGTCAGGCAGCTACTGACAGACAGCAGTGGCCCTAAGGCGGTTACAGTATGGTGAGTGAACACATTGGCATGACTGACTGATTTCTAAAGCTATAGTGAGTGAACACATTGACATCGACTCCTTCCTAAAGCTCCACACTGCCCAGGCCATCCATCCATCCACAACCATCCATGGGGAGTGTATTTCTAGAGAGCAGAGAGAGAAGAAGAGCTGCCGTGTCCCTGCAGCAGTCGGTCAAACGTAAACAAAGCCCAGAGAGAGGGAGAGAGAGGGGGACAGGAAATGGAACAGAGAACGAGAGGACACAGGTAGATCGATGCTGTGGGGAGGGGGGGCTTTGTGTGTGATCTGATACCCATTTCTGTAATAGCCTCACACCAGCCTCTGTCACAAAGGAGGAGAGGATAGAGAGGAGAAGAGATGTGTATTACTCCTGCTGTGTTGTGTGGAGAGGAGATTAGGCCCTGAGAGAGAAGAGAGGAATGCCATGTGGAGGACGAAGAGGAGATTTGAGGGACGCACAGTCCCACACACGGTTAGGGTGCATGCAACCCCTGTCTTAGTCAGAAGTGAAAAATGTACTCTTCATATTCAGTTATAACCCTATACCCTCTTCAGCTTGACTCTATTACTCTCCACACTGTAGCCTATATTTTATATGTAGTGCACACGTACAAAGGCATGAATGTCTGAATGGCACGCGATGTTCTTGTCAAACCCTTACAAAAGCAGCTAGGCTGACACCAGCGCTCAAAGACACAGCTCGCTGTGTAGTCACATGGGTCGCGCGTCAGCCAGGCTATTACAAAAGCAGACGTCTTTCATTCCAGCTATCATCATAACATCCTGGCAAATCAACTATTATTCAACTATCTGTCCTTGAATAACCTCTAACACATTACAGAATCGGAGCGAATCTCAAACATAGTCAACTGCCTCAGTGGGCGTATAAAGTATAAGCTCACTGTACTAGTTCAGTTATACCGTCTGAACTAAAGTGAACATTCTTTGAAACATTCTGTGGAAGTCTGAAAGGAATAATATAGTATAAAGTCAGATATTCAATGGGGGGGGGGTACCCCTCCACTCCTCAACTTCTCCTCCCCCGTAATAATACAGGCCTGTAATAACAGAGCTAGAGGAAGCAGGGAACTGCTACAGGAGGACAGGACCCATTGGCTCCCACTGCCTCTGCTCTGAGCTGTACAGATGGGATGGTACTGTAGGCAGAGACCTGGTTATACTAGAATAGGGGTAGGCAACCCTGTTCCTGGAGTGCCACATGTACTGTCTGATTTTTTTCCAAATAGGCACCACACCTGACCAACTTTGCTAATTGATCAGCTCAGTGATTGCCTAAATTCAACACACCTGGTCTTCCAGGTCAGTTAAATATTTAGTGCCTGCGGCACTGCAGGACTAGGGTCGCCTACCCCTGTACTAAAATAACCAGGGTGGTTGTTTTGACCCGAGACGGGTCGTTCACCAAAATGTGTTAGTGATTTGTCAGGGGAATATTGGGGCCTATTGGAGGTTGAACATTCACTACTCTGCTAAATTCAGCAGGGACTGGTCAGAGAGCCTAGACTCTGCTCTCTGCTATATAGGCTACTGTACTCTATGGACCTAGTGCTACACAGAGGCAGAGAAAAGGGAGAGTTCTTGAGGCATCGTGCCAAACCGTTTTCCTCTCTCCATCCCTGTCGATTTGAAAGGCAAGTGTGGGTGGTTGAGGTTCCAGGCAGGGCTGTGCTCTCCCACTCTCTCTATTCCTCTCTGTTCTGTTTCCCTCTCTTCTCTCTCTAGTCTCTCTTTCCCTGCTGTGTGTTTGTGCTTTTATTTCTACTCGCTCGCTCTACTCTCTCTCCTTTGCTCTCTGTTTGAGGGAGATAAAGGCAGGTGAACTGTCTGTATTTGGGCTGAAGGGCAGGCAGGGAGAGACTGAAGGACGGACCTGAGCCGCTGACACAGAGCAGACGAGTCACAGGGTAGGACGGGACAAAGCGTTAATGCAATCAGACACTGGGGTGAGATCAGCACCACTCCACCACCTCTCCCCTCCCCTCCCCTCCGTCACTGGTGGACAAATTGGACTGTATCAGCCAAGGTATCAGGAATTACAAGACCCTGCAGTAAGTCCGTATAACACAACAACACAGATCAGTTTCTGTTATCATCATCAGGTGGAGATCAGTTTCTCATGTCATCACACATTTGATCAGCACGTAATTTAATCTATCGGCATCACTGCAAAGGACAATGCAAGGTGAGGTCAATTCAGCATTACACTGTTAACTCGTAAAGCACCTTGAAAAGCCCTATAAAATGTAGCATCATTAGTATCTTATATAATTACAAGGGGAAAATAGAAAATACCTCTTCATACAGTGTACAGTCTGGGCAGGTATTGTGGTTGCTGTTCCAGCATGATGTGGCTATTCAGCTGTATGACCACAATGTGTCTTTGCTGATGGCATCCCGAGTGAGGGGCAGTTTAGGTCTTTCTCTCTCTCACCATCTCTCACACCACCTCCACGCCATCCTTCCCCTCCCATCTTTCTCTGTCGCGTCCAGAAGCTCCCCTGTGCCTTCAGACATTATGTCAGGGAAGGCTGGCAGGCTGGTTGGTTTCTGGCATGTCCCTGTGGCGCTAAGATAGCTCCTTCCTTTCTGTCACCTGACAGAGCAGAGCCGTATGGCTGAGGAGCCAGAGGAGAGCCAGAGGTGTGCTTCAGGAGCATGTCTGAACATCAGGGCCACAGCCCACCAAGTAGCACCAATCTGGGCAGGCCATCTCTCAGTGGTACACCTCCAGCCCTGGCTAACACACACCTTATAACTTCAGAGACTGTGGTAGGGTAAACATTACACAGTAATAGGATCAAAAACAACCTAGTTTGTGTACCACATAGAGCAAGAGACTAAGGCTGATACAGTGAGGGAAAAAAGTATTTGATCCCCTGCTGATTTTGTACGTTTGCCCACTGACAAAGAAATGATCAGTCTATAATTTTAATGTTAGGTTTATTTGAACAGTGAGAGACAGAATAACAACAGAAAAATCCTGAAAAACGCATGTGAAATGTTATAAATTGATTTGCATTTTAATGAGGGAAATAAGTATTTGACCCCTCTGCAAAACATGACTTAGTACTGGCAAAACCCTTGTTGGCAATCACTCCTCTTTGTCCCACTCCTCTTTGCAGATCTTCTCCAAGTCATTAAGGTTTCGAGGCTGACGTTTGGCAACTCGAACCTTCAGCTCCCTCCACAGATTTTCTATGGGATTAAGGTCTGGAGACTGGCTAGGCCACTCCAGGACCTTAATGTGCTTCTTCTTGAGCCACTCCTTTGTTGCCTTGGCCGTGTGTTTTGGGTCATTGTCATGCTGGAATACCCATCCACGACCCATTTTCAATGCCGTGGCTGAGGGAAGGAGGTTCTTACCCAAGATTTGACGGTACATGGCCCCGTCCATTGTCCCATTTATGTGGTGAAGATGTCCTATCCCCTTAGCAGAAAAACACCCCCAAAGCATAATGTTTCCACCTCCATGTTTGACGGTGGGGATGGTGTTCTTCGGGTCATAGGCAGCATTCCTCCTCCTCCAAACACGGCGAGTTGAGTTGATGCCAAAGAGCTCCATTTTGGTCTCATTTGACCACAACACTTTCACCCAGTTGTCCTCTGAATCATTCAGATGTTCATTGGCAAACTTCAGACGGGCATGTATATGTGCTTTCTTGAGCAGGGGGACCTTGCGGGCGCTGCAGGATTTCAGTCCTTCACGGCGTAGTGTATTACCAATTGTTTTCTTGGTGACTATGGTCCCAGCTGCCATGAGATCATTGACAAGATCCTCCCGTGTAGTTCTGGGCTGATTCAAATCAAATCAAATTGTATTTGTCACATACACATGGTTAGCAGATGTTAATGCGAGTGTAGCGAAATGCTTGTGCTTCTAGTTCCGACCATGCAGTAGTATCTAACAAGTAATCTAACAAATTCACAACAACTACCTTATACACACAAGAGTAAAGGAATGAATACGAGTATGTACATATAAATATATGGATGAGCGATGGCTGACCGGCGTAGGCAAGATGCAGTAGATGGTATGGAGTACAGTATATACATATGAGATGAGTAATGTAGGATATGTAAACATTATATAAATGGCATCGTTTAAGGTGGCTAGTGATACATTTATTTCATCCGATTATAATTATTAAAGTGGCTAGAGATTTGAGTCGATGGCTGATCGGCATAGGAAAGATTCAGTAGATGGTTTAGAGTACAGTGTATACATTTGATATGAGTAATGTCGGATATGTAAACATTATATACAAAATTGTTTAAAGTGGCTAGTGATACATTTGTTACATCCAATTCCTATTATTTAAAGTAGCTAGAGATTTAAGTCAGTATGTTGGCAGCAGCCACTCAATGTTAGTGATGGCTGTTTAACAGTCTGATGGCCTTGAGGTAGAAGCTGTTTTTCAGTCTCTCGGTCCCAGCTTTGATGCACCTGTACTGACCTCGCCTTCTGGATGATAGCGGGGTGAACAGGCAGTGGCTCGGGTGGTTGTTGTCCTTGATGATCTTTTTGGCCTTCCTGTGACATTCGGTGATGTAGGTGTCCTGAAGGGCAGGTAGTTTACCCCCGATGATGGGTTGTGCAGTCCTCACTACCCTCTGGAAAGCCTTACAGTTGTGGGCGGAGCAGTTGCCGTACCAGGCAGTGATACAGCCCGACAGGATGCTCTCGATTGTGCATCTGTAGAATTTTGTGAGTGATTTTGGTGACAAGCCGAATTTCTTCAGCCTCCTGAGGTTGAAGAGACGCTGTTGCGCCTTCTTCACCACGCTGTCTGTGTGGGTGGACCATTTCAGTTTGTCCGTGATGTGTATGCCGAGGAACTTAAAACTTTCCACCTTCTCCACTACCCTCCGTCGATGTGGATAGGGGGGTGCTCCCTCTCCTGTTTCCTGAAGTCCACGATCATCTCCTTTGTTTTGTGAGAGGTTATTTTCCTGACACCACACTCCGAGGGCCCTCACCTCCTCCCTGCAGGCCGTCTCGTCGTTGTTGGTAATCAAGCCTACCACTGTAGTGTCGTCAGCAAACTTGATGATCGAGTTGAATGTGTGCTTGGCCACGCAGTCATGGGTAAACAGGGAGTACAGGAGAGGGCTGAGAACGCACCCTTGTGGGGCCCCAGTGTTGAGGATCAGCGGGGTGGAGATATTGTTTTCTACCCTCACCACCTGGGGCCGGCCCGTCAGGACCCAGTTGCACAGGGCTGGGTCGAGACCTAGGGTCTCGAGCTTAATGACGAGCTTGGAGGGAACTATGGTGTTAAATGCTGAGCTGTAGTCGATGAACAGCATTCTTACATAGGTATTCCTCTTGTCCAGATGAGTTAGGGCAGTATGCAGTGTGATTGCGATTGCGTCGTATGTGGACCTATTGGGACGGTAAGCAAATTGGACTCCAGGGTGTCTGGCAGGATGGAGGTGATATGATCCTTGACTAGTCTCTCAAAGCACTTCATGATGACGTAAGTGAGTGCTACGAGGCGATAGTCATTTAGCTCACATTACCTTAGCTTTCTTGGGAACAGGAACAATGGTGGCCCTCTTGAAGCATGTGGGAACAGCAGACTGGGATAGGGACTGATTGAATATGTCCGTAAACACACCAGCCAGTTGTTCTGCGCATGCTCTGAGGACATGGCCAGGGATGCCATCTGGGCCAGCAGCCTTGTGAGGGTTAATACATTTAAATGTTTTACTCATGTTGGCTGCGGTGAAGGAGAGCCCGCAGGTTTTGGTAGCGGGCCGTGTCGGTGGCACTGTATTATCCTCAAAGCGAGCAAAGAAGTTGTTTAGTTTGTCTGGGAGCAGGACGTAGTGGTCCGCGACGGAGCTGGTTTTCTTTTTGTAGTCTGTGATTGACTGTAGACCCTGCCACATTCCTCTCGTGTCTGAGTCGTTGAATTGTGAATCTACTTTGTCTCTATATTGACGCTTAGCTTGTTTGATTGCCTTGCGGAGGGAATAACTACACTGTTTGTATTCAGTCATGTTTCCGGTCGCCTTAGCCTGGTTAAAAGCAGTGGTTCGTGCTTTCAGTTTTGCGCGAATGCTGCCATCAATCCACGGTTTCTGGTTGGGGAAGGTTTTAATAGTTGCTATGGGTACAACATCACCGATGCACTTGCTAATAAACTCGCGCACCGAATCAGCGTATACAACAATGTTGTTGTCCGATGCTATCCGGAACATATTCCAGTCCACGTGCTCGAAGCAATCTTGCAGCGTGGAATCAGATTGGTCGGACCAGCGTTGAACAGACCTGAGAACGGGTGTTTCCTGTTTTAGTTTCTGTCTGTAGGCTGGGAGCAACAAAATGGAGTTGTGGTCAGACTTGCTGAAAGGAGGGCGGAGAATAGCCTTGTATGCACCACGGAAGTTAGAATAACAATGATCCAGGATTTTACCAGCCCGGGTGGCACATTCGATATGCTGATAACATTTTGGGAGCCTCGTTTTCAAATTAGCCTTATTAAAATCCCCAGCCACAATAAATGCAGCCTCAGGATATGTGGTTTCCAATTTACATAGAGTCCAATGGATTTCTTTCAGTGCCGTCGATGTCTCAGCTTGAGGGGGGGGATGTACACGGCTGTGATTATAATCGAGAATTCTCTTGGTAGATAATGCGGTCGGCATTTGATTGTAAGGAATTCTATGTCAGGTGAACAAAAGGACTTGAGTTCCTGTATGTTGTTATGATCACACCACGTCTCGTTGATCATAAGACACACCCCCCCGCCCTTCTTCTTACCAGATAGATGTTTGTTTCTGTCAGCGCAATGCGTGGAGAAACCAGGTGGCTGTACCGACTCAGATAACGTGTCCTGAGTGAGCCATGTTTCCGTGAAGCAAAGAACGTTGCAGTCGCCGATGTGTCTTTGGAAGGCAACTCTTGCTTGTATTTCATCCACTTTGATGTCCAGAGACTGGACATTGGCAAGATTCCTCACCATTCTCATGATCATTGCAACTCCACGAGGTGAGATCTTGCAAATCAAATCAAATCAAATCAAATCAAATCAAATCAAATTTTATTTGTCACATACACATGGTTAGCAGATGTTAATGCGAGTGTAGCGAAATGCTTGTGCTTCTAGTTCCGACCATGCAGTAGTATCTAACAAGTAATCTAACAAATTCCCCTTCCTTTCTTTCCCCCATGGAGCCCTAGGCCGAGGGAGATTGACAGTTATTTTGTGTTTCTTCCATTTGCGAATAATCGCACCAACTGTTGTCACCTTCTCACCAAGCTGCTAAGCGATAGTCTTGTAGCCCATTCCAGCCTTGTGTAGGGTCTACAATCTTGTCCCTGACATCCTTGGAGAGCTCTTTGGTCTTGGCCATGGTGGAGAGTTTGGAATCTGATTGATTGATTGCTTCTGTGGACAGGTGTCTTTTATACAGGTAACAAACTGAGATTAGGAGCACTCCCTTTAAGAGTGTGCTCCTAATCTCAGCTCGTTACCTGTATAAAAGACACCTGGGAGCCAGAAATCTTTCTGATTGAGAGGGGGTCAAATACTTATATCCTTCATTAAAATGCTAATAAATGTATAACATTTTTCACATTCGTTTCTTTCTGGATTTTTTTGTTGTTATTCTGTCTCTCACTGTTCAAATAACCTACCATTAAAATTATAGACTGATAATTTCTTTGTCAGTGGGCAAACGTACAAAATCAGCAGGGGATCAAATACTTTTTTCCCCTCACTGTATGTCTCTGAAAGAACGGAATGTAGCAAGGGCACTGATCTATCTCTTTACCACAGCTGTTGCATCTGATGCTTTCTTCCCATCTTCCCTTTTTTCTCTCTCTCTCTCTCTCTCTCTCTTCTTCACTGGCCCCCTGTCCTCTTCCTTTCTTTTCCCCTTTTTCTCTCTCTCTCTCTCTTCTTCACTGGCCCCCTGTCCTCTTCCTTTCTTTTCCCCTTTTTCTCTCTCTCTCTCTCTCTCTCTTCTTCACTGGCCCCCTGTCCTCTTCCTTTCTTTTCCCCTTTTTCTCTCTCTCTCTCTTCTTCACTGGCCCCCTGTCCTCTTCCTTTCTTTTCCCCTTTTTCTCTCGTTTTTCTTTCTTGTGCCCTGCTGTTCTCTGCACTCTGAACAGTTTCCTCTTTTCAAGATGTAAATTCCAGCGTTGAATGGTGGTTAGGTGGTTATTTTTAAGTCACTCTGGGCTTTGTAGGACTGTTGTTAGACTGTGCCATTATCCCAAAACGACCCCCTTGGAGCCATGTCCTGTGTCAGGTTTAATCAGCTAGCAGAGAGCTGGCAGAGTGGTGCTGTTTTACATCTCCCTTGGAACAGCCCTAATGGATATAGTTACGCAGAGGTGGAAATCAATCCACACCAACTCATGCTCACAGACAAATACATACATGTAAACGGACATACTCACACACATATACATGCATGGGCAAACACACACAATGATATGCACACGCACGTGTATTTGATTATTTGTTATTTAAATGGTTATTTCCTGTGTATTTGAGTCTTTGTGGCACTATTGGAAGTATTCAAAATTATTTTCCAATACTTTCCTATAAATAGCCTACGACTTTAAAGTATTTTCAAAAACATATTTCGAAATACATTATTTAAAATACCAAACAGACCTGGTTCAAATGCATGTACTTCTTAGATGTAGAAATAAATGTAGAAATGTAAAACTAGATGTACTTCCTAAATGAAGAAAGCTAAATCAAGCTACTTTCTAAGTTCTATCACAGACCCTGCTGGTGATCCATCTACCTTTTGGAAAACAGTTCATGCACTGAAGCGTGGCAATTCCTCTCCTTCCCTGCATAAGCAAGTTGTGTAAGACTCTGGCATCATTACTGATAAAAATGAGATAAGTGATGCTTTCAGAATTTTATCTCAGCAGGCTTTTTATTTTAAGAAATGGTGGTTTAATTGACCCAGGGCAGTCAGTCGACTGCTATTCCCTCTCCCAGCCTCCACTTGGCTCATTGGAAGATCATTCAACTTCTAGTGAATGTGTTTTCATTTCAACAACCAGGGCGTGACATTAACTTTTTTAGACACATGTCCTTTGGACAAGTAGGACAGATTTTTTACTTGTCCGAAAGCTGAAGTCACAAAATAAAAGGTCTGTAACACCATCGGCCAAAAGTGTGACTGAAAATGAGTGAAGTACATAGGAGTGATAGGAAAAGAATTCTGCGCTTTCCCATAGACCACGTGCCAAACTCGTTCCACAGAAGGCTGTGTGTCTATGGGTTTTAGCTCCTCCCTTGTACTTGATTGATGAATTAAGGACACTGATTAATAAGGAACTCCCATACCTGGTTGTCTAGGTCTCAATTGAAAGGAAAAGACTAAAACCAACAGACAATCGGCCCTCCATGGAATGTTTGACACCCATGCCATCGACTATGTTATCTCCCACTAGCGGCCATCCAAAATAATTTACAAACAATTATTTATTTATTTTTTAAGAAAAAAGACTGCTACGGATTTGGCTAGCATGCTATTGGAAGGATGAGAAGAATCATGACATTGACAAAATACATTTAGCTGAGCCAAATCTTTTCGAATAGCTTATTTCACTCTGGTGGAGCTGTGACACGAAAAGAGATGTGTAGTAGCCTAGCCCTATCTGGCTATCTTTGTGTGCCGAAGTGTGCAGATGGAGCGAGTGACACAGTCAACGAGTCATCATGGGCTGCAGAGCAACTCTGATATCCTCAGAACAGGAAAATTATGAACTGATTCGCATTTTTTCCTCATCCTCTTCTCATATTAGGCCTAGGCTACTATATGCGTTGTAAGTAGGTTGCACATTGCTAGAGTAATATGGAAATAGGCATAGGCCAACTACTCATTTATTTCATAAGCATTCCTCAGCTGAAGCCTAAGTTTTTGACTCATTGGATTTTTCATTCTTGGTATTGTTTGCTCAATTTCACTTCTTGTGACCTAAAATATTTGTAATTCAAAATAAATCTGTGAACGAGAATAGCATAGAGTTCGACTTCCATAATTCATCTCATTTAAAAGCTGCAACTTTAGGAAATTAAACACTAGAATATTTTGGAAAATACTATTCATAACTTTAATTTGTCTTAATGCTTTTATGATGTTTTAGTTAGTAGGATAAAGCTTTTGGTTGTTTGGTTCACAATGGCAAGGAAGGATTGTTTTGGGGCCTTATATGCATAATTTCTGTCTTATAATGCTTTGCTCAACTAGAAGGTTTGTTCAAATTTCTCATTCGGTTTGTATATATTGCTATTGTTTCTTCTCTCTCTCATTATTACCATAAGCCTCCCATGTTTTGGGGTTATTCATAAACAATAAAACTTTCTGAGATAGCCCAGAACTCTGTTACATTCATTCATTGCACCTTGATCATGAAAAAGCATGGCAGGAGAAATCTAGGATGAATTAAATTGAAAGAGTGGCTTAACCTCTTAGCGCACGGATCCCGCTAGCGGGATCGTTTTCAGAGCAAACATAGCGCGGCAAATTCATAATAAAAATTCGTAATATTAAATATTCTTCGATATACAAGTGTTGCATAGACATCAAAAGCTCTGCTTCTTGGCAATATCACTGCGTTGTCAGATTTCAAAAAGGCTTTACGGCGAAAGCACCACATTTGATTGTTTGAGGCTAGTACCTCACATATTTTCCACATTAGCATAAATTCATATCCAGCTCGGTTCTCAAAATGTCCATATCACAGCTAATATAAATCGCTTACCTTTCAAATAACTTCTTCTGAGGTCTTCCCAAGTGTCCAAACAAGAGAATCCATGGTTCTTTTGTTAGAAAAAGTAAATCATTATATCCATAAATATCCGTTTTGTTGGCACGTTATGTTCAGCTACCAAGCATTGTCAGTCTACTCGCCTGTTTTACAGTGAAGGGATCGCGTTCAAATTATACCTCTCATCTTTTCACAAACAAATCAAATATCATTAATAATGCATCCTTATATATTCTTTTATGAATAATAGCGATCATATTTTACACGAACGGTAAGTGAAACGTTAAAAGACGAAAAGAAAGCTGGGCGCGCTCACGTTCTCGTGAACATGCACGTTTGTTTACCTTTTTGCCCTTCCGGTAGTAATTCTCTCTCTCTAAGGATCCCCTCAGGGCTTTTTCCTCCAGACTCTTTCCAGAGACTGTTGACATCCAGTGGAAGCCATAAGTACTGCAACCTGTGTCCTATTCCCCATAGATTAATATTACATGGGCTTCAAAGTGAGAGGAGGGCAACAGAAAAAAGAAATTCCGGACAGAAATTTCTCTGGTTTTTGCCTGCTATATATGTTCTGGTATACCCACAGACTATATCTTAATGGTTTTATAAACTTCAGAGTGTTTCCTATCCAATAGTACTAATTATGTGAATATCATAGTTTCTGGCCATGAGTGGCAGGCATTTAACTTTGGGCACGTCAGACAGGCGAAAATTCGGAAAATGGGACCCTAGCTGGAAGAGGTTCTTCTTGGGGATTGCTGGTGCGCTAGCGCCCCAATCCCGACACTACCAGGTGAAATGCAAGGCGCCAAATTCAAAATCCAAAAGTTGAATTATTAAAAATGCACCAAGTGTTTCATACTCATCAAAAGCTCTGCTTCTTGGCAGTATCACAGCGTTGTCGGATTTCAAAAAGGCTTTACGGCGAAAGCACTACATTTGATTGTTTGAGGGTAGCACCTCCAATATTTTCCATAACCATGTAATCTTTAGCCAGCGCGCGGTCGATAGAAAATGCATTTCACAGGGAAAACCTGTGCCTTACCTTTTGTAGAACTTCTGCAGAGGGCTTCCTAAGTGTCCAACGAAGACAACCCATGGGTATTTGGTTAGAAAAAGTAATTTATTATATCCTTGAATCTCCGTTTGGTTGGCACCTTGTGTTCAGAAAATCCAACGTGAAGTGAACGCGTTCATTTAAACCTATAAACTTTCCCTCAACAAAACAAAAACCAATTAAAATGCAACCTTAGCTTATCTTTTATGAATAAAAGTGATAATCTTTCACTTGGATGGTCACCTAAACGTTATATAAGTCAAATAAAGTGGACCGCTCAGCCAAACGTGCACCCAGAAACGTGCAACTGAAAAATAGCTCCCCTGACTAAAACCACTGCCGATTGAACACAATGGTTCCGATTTCCATTAAACTTTACCTATACACTGCTGACGTCCAGTGGAAGCAATAGGTACTACATTCAGTGTCCTGGTATAAATACTTTTCAATGGGCAGTCTCTCTAAGTGAGGCATAAGCCAACAGAATGCAATTTCAGAGCTAAGAGCCTCACCAAAGCACCACAAAATATCCAGTCAGAAAATGTAGTTTTGATATGAAAATGATTTGGCCTATTAATCAACTGTCAACTTAGATCCTTCCTAGGTACGAGACGTATCCTAAGTGTTCGCCAGTCTGGTTTCATGGCGGTTTATAGCACCATCTCTAAAGCAACCTTGGTGTTAAACGATGTGGTAAAGGATATGGATAACAGTACACTGTTAACCACTCCTTATTGATTCAAAGATTGTCTGCAGTCGGCGTTATGTAATTGGTAAAACAATTGAAAGACAGGACACAATGTGCTTTTTCTGCTGGAGTTAAGTCAGCTTTTATTGATATTACGAAAGGTGTCCCACAGGGATCTACATTAGGTCCTGTACTTTTTACTGTCCATATAAACAATGTTGTTCCATCTAAAAAAAAATATATTTTTACACACACCTGTATGCAGGATTATCATAATGCACTACGCTTTATTACGGGCGACGGGTCCGGTACACATCACTGCATTCTGTATCAGAAAGTAGGCTGACCCTCTCTAAAGTCTCGTAGATCGATGTCTTGCACTCTTTTTGTTTATAACGCCCTTGTACATAAACTTACGTACCTTACATGGTTCACTTAGACGTACAAGATACCAGACTCTTCCCAGTATTTTGTTTTATTATGTGTTACTTCTTCCATTATTAGCCCAGAAAATGTTGTGTTATTACATACAGCCGGGAAGAACTATTGGATATCAGAGCGGCAGCAACTCACCAGCACTTCGACCAGGAATACGACTTCCCGAATCGGATCCTTTGTTCGTACCCCCCAGGGTAATTGAAGAGAATTCTCCTTGGTTATAGTCAGAGGCGTGTATATCCCCCCTCAAGCCGATACCACGACGGCACTCAAAGAACTTCACTGGACTTTATGCAAACTAGAAACACATATCCTGAGGCCGCATTTATTGTAGCTGGAGATTTTAACAAATTTTAGGAAAAGAATGCCGAAATTCTATCAACACATTGACTCGCGCTGCTAAAACAATTGACCACTACTACTCCAACTTCCGGGATGTCTACAAGGCCCTCCCCCGCCCTCCTTTCGGCAAATCTGATCAGGACTCCATTTGCTCCTCCCTTCCTATAGGCAAAAACTTAAACAGGAAGTACCCATGCTAAGGACTATTCAACGCAAGTCTGACCAATCACTTCAAGATTGTTTTGATTACGTGGACTGGGATATGTTCCGGGTAGCCTCCGAGAATAATATTGGCGCATATACTGATACGGTGACTGAGTTTATCAGGAAGTGTATAGGAGATGTACCCACTGTGACTATTAAAACCTACCCTAACCAGAAACCGTAGATGGCAGCATTCACGCAAAACTGAAAGCGTGAACCATCGCATTTCACCATGGCAAGGTGACTGAGAATATGGCAGAAAACAAACAGTGTAGTTATTCCTTCCGTAAGGCAATGAAACAGGCAAAACGTCAGTATAGAGACAAACTGGAATCGCAATTCAACGGCTACAGACAATCACGTACTACAAAGGGAAATCCAGCCACATTGCGGACACCGAGATCTTGCTTCCGAACAAGCTAAACACCTTCTTCGCCCGCTTTGAGGATAACACAGTGACACCGACGCGGTCCGCTCTGAGGACAGCACCTCATGTACTTCCCATATTAGCATAATAATAAAACCAGCGCGGGTGTCACAAAACACATAAAAAGAGCTAAAATAAATCGCTTACCTTTGATGATCTTCTGCTGAGGACAATCCAAAGTGTCCAAGCAAGACATCCAATGTTCCTTTTGTTAGAAAAAGTCCCTATTTATATCCATAAAACTCTGTTTGATTGGCGCGTTGTTCAGAAAATCCACCGTCTACTCGTCCCATTATACAAGACAAATAATATACCTATCAACTTTGTCCAAACAAATCAAACATTGTTTATAATCGATCCTTAGCTACACTATTATGTATAATAACTATTATATTTCACACGGATAATATCCTACGATAAAAAAGTAAAATACTGAGGTGTGCGCTCCCGGGGTCCCTCGCGCCACAGACAGAAATCTTCTTCTATTCGGCTGTTTTTCAAGATAAACTCTTGAAACCGGTTGACATCTAGCGGAAGCCATAGGCACTGCAACCTGGGTCCTGGATTTCAGCAGATCCCATAGACAACCATTGGAAAAGGCATGTCTCAGACCACTCTATCCAATAGTACAAATTATGTGCATATCCTAGTTTCTGGGCCTGAGCGGCAGGCATTTTACCTTGGGCACGCCAGAATCTCCAAAAGTCCCAACACTGGAGTGTTTCGTTTTAAGCTTGAGGCCTTGAGTCTGAACCCCACCCTGTGCAACTGAGTCCTGGACTTCCTGACGGGCCGCCCACAGGTGGTGAATGTAGAAGAAAAAAAAAAAAACTTTGCTGATACTCAACACTGGGTCCCCACAAGGATGTGTGCTCAGCCCCCGACTGTACTCCCTGTTCACCCATGACTGCATGGCCTCGCACGCCTCCAACTCAATCATCAAGTTTGCAGATGAGACAACAGTGGTAGGTCTGATTACCAACAATGACAAGACATCCTACAGGGAGGAGGTGAGGGACCTGGGAGTGTAGTGCCAGGAAAATAACCTCTCACCGAGCGCCAACAAAACAAAGGAGATGATCGTGGACTTCGGGAAACAGCAGAGGGAGCACACCCCTATCCACATCGATGGGACAGTAGTGGAGAAGGTGGAAAGTTCCTCGGTGTACACATCACTGACAAACTGAAATGGTCCACCCACACAGACAGTGTGGTGAAGAAGGCGCAACATCGCCTCTTCAACCTCAGGAGGCTGAAGAAATTTGGCTTGGCACCTACAACCCTCACAAACTTTTACAGATGCACAATTGAGAGCATCCTGTCGGCCTGTATCACCGCCTGGTACGGGAACTGCACCGCCCGCAACCACAGGGCTCTCCAGAGGGTGCTGCCATCTGCCCAACACATCACCCGGGGCAAAATACCTACCCTCCAGGACACCTACAGCACCCGATGTCACAGGAAGTCCAAAAAGATCATCAACGACAACAACCACCCGTCCAGGAGACTCAGTTAGATAATTCATTTGATGATACAGTAGTAGCAATACAAGGCTATACCATTTATAGAAGAGACAGAAATGCTTATGGGGTAGGTGTTGCTCTATATATTCAGAGCCATATCCCTGTCATGCTTAGAGAAGATCTTATGTCAAGTGTTACTGAAGTGTTGTGGTTGCAGGTTCACTTGACACATCTAAAGCCTTCCGATCAAGAGGAAGCTTCTCACTGTAACCAGTGCCTGTAATCAGTTTCAGGTTATTAATCAACCTAGCAGGGTGTTTACAAACACTACAGGAACAAGATAATCCACATGTATCGATCACATTTTTACTAATACTGCAGAACTTTGTTCTAAAGCTGTATCCGTATCCATTGGATGCAGTGATCACAATATAGTGGCTATATCCAGGAAAGCCACAGTTCCAACAGCTGGGCCTAAAATTGTGTATAAGAGATCATACAAATTTTTTGCTGCGACTCTTATGTGGATGATGTTAAAAATATCAATTGGTCTGATGTGATTAATGAGGAGCATCCAGACGCTGCACTTGATTAATTTATGAAATTGTTTCTTCCAATTATTGATAAACTGTTAAGAAACTGACTGTTAGAACTGTTAAGGCTTGATGAGGAATTGAAAAACTGTATGGTTGAAAGAGATGGGGCAAAAGGAGTGGCTAATAAGTCTGGCTACACATCTGACTGGCTGACTTACTGCAAATTGAGAAATATGTGACTAAACTCAACAAAAAGAAGAAGAATCTGTATTATGAAGCCAAGATCAATGATATAAAGAATGATGGAAAAAAACTTTGGAGTACTTTAAATGAAATTATGGGCAGCTTTCATCGAAAGCTTATTCATCACAAAACCATTTGATGTTGCCAATTATTTTAATGATTATTTCATTGGCAAAGTGGACAAACTTAGGCAGGAAATGCCAACAACAAACAGTGAGCAATTGTATTCATGCATAAAAAAACAAATAATGAAATAAAAGCATTGCAAGTTTGAATTGTGTAAAGTTAGTGTGGGAGAGGTGGGAAAATTACAGTTATCGATCATTAATGACAAACCTCCTGGCATTGACAACTTAGATGGAAAGCTACTGAGGATGGTAGCTGACTCTATAGCCACTCCTATTTGTCATATTTTTTATCTGAGCCTAGAGGAAAGTCTTTGTCCTCAGGCCTGGAGGGAAGGAAAAGTAATTCCGCTACCCAAGAGTGGTAAAGCGGCCTTTACTGGTTCTAACAGCAGACCTATAAGCTTGTTGCCAGCTCTTCGCAAACTGTTGGACAAATTAACAACAGACTTTCAGCAGAGAAGGGTACTCAACATGTACCGCACTGACACAAATGACTGATGATTGCTTGAAAGAAATTGATAATAGGATTGTGGGAGCTGTACTGTTAGATTTCAGTGCAGCCTTTGATATTGTTGAAAAACATGTGTTATGGCTTTTCAACCTCTGCCATATCGTGGATTCAGAGCTATTAATCTAATATAACTCAAAGGGTTTTCTTTAATGGAAGCTTCTCTAATGTCAAACATGTAAAGTGTGGTGTACCGCAGGGCAGCTCTCTAGGCCCTCTACTCTTTTCTATTTTTACCAATGACCTGCCACTGGCATTAAACAGAGCATGTGTGTCCATGTATGCTGATGGCAATAGGGTATAGCGCTAGGTCTGGGGTTGAATCTGGGTCTAGAACTGGGCTGACTGTGTGCAGTGCAGGGCTCTGTTTCTGTCCCTGTTCTGTAAGAAGATGTCCACTGAATCCTGATTACACCTCTCTAATGTAAAGAAAGTATAGGAGTATAGGACTAGATCTAGGTCTGGTCCTGGTCTGGCTTTGTGCTGTGCAGGGACCGGTCTCCCTCCACCCTGGCCTTATCCTGCTCTGTGAGGAGATGGCGGGAGGAGAGGATGGCCAGTGAATTCTGATTACACCTCAGTAATTTAAAGTAATGAGAGGAGCTCATGCTCTGGTGGCTCCTGCTTCCCCCCGGCGGACCAGACGCCAGCCAGCCACCACTCTGTTAAAAGCCACACTGACCCGCCGCTGATTGGGGATGATACACAGCAGTCAGGGTCTATGTGTGTGTGATCACTCTGACAGAAGGACAGACTAATCGTCATTCTGACAGACAGGAAGAGAGATATGGTTAGACAAAGAGAGAGAGAGAGATATGATGCAGGTGTGTGCTCAGAGACAGGATTTCCCTTCCGGAAACCACACAGATAGAAAGAGGGAGATAGAAAGTGGGAGAGGACAAGCCAAGGGGAGGGGTGAGAAAGATGGAGAGGAAGAGGGAAAGGACCACAGGAGAGTAGAGGGTAGAGGACAGGAGAAAGAGAGAAAGGGAGAGAGAAAGCACTCACCATCGATCCTGCTGACCAACTCCTCCAGAGCCTTGACTTTTCTTTGGATCCCCGGCTGGGCAAATGTGTAGTTGTCCTTGATTGGAGAGAGAGAGAGAGAGAGAGAGAGAGAAACGAGTGTGAGAGAGAGAGAGAGAGAGAGAGAGAGAGAGAGAGAGAGAGAGAGAGAGAGAGAGAGAGAGAGAGAGAGAGAGAGAGAGAGAGAGAGAGAGAGAGAAATGAATTTCACAGTAAGGTGAGGCCTGACTTACTAGGCGTGATGGCTGCACTATTATTGATTTGACTTAAAAACAGAGACAAGACTGTTGTACCAAACTGTACTTCAGTAAAGAAAAAGAGGATGTGTGTGAGGAATAGTAATGATGACATTTGAACAAACATCTGTGTATACTAGCTGACGGACACTGACACACAGAGCATACACATAGTCTCATCTCAAGGGTGAGCAGCTAGCTACCACAGCTCGTGATCACCCTGTGGCCATTTTGAAGGGAAAGGGAGGTCACACACACACAGACAGAGAGAGTGAGAGACAGAGAGAGTAAGAGAAGCTAGAACAGGAGAAAGAGAGAAGAGAGAGATGGAGAGGGAGAAGAGTAGAGATAAGGAGGTGAGCTGTCCTCTCAACCACTAAACACATGCTGACACGAGATTAAATGCAACATTTACAGTCTAAATGCAAATATCAGACAGCTTGCTTGGAGGGGGGCTGAACTCACTGATTTGGCATCAGTTTTTCTCCTCCTCATTACTACATTTGACTGTTTTGAGACTAGAATGTATGTTTATAAACTATGTCGTGAAGTGACTATCATTAACGTGATGACTGTTATTTACCTTATCAACTAACTATGTTTAAGTGTTATTCGATTCAATTAATCATGTAACAATTAACTCATAAAGAATTTGGGGCACCACGGAAGAAGTTGTTAAACGAGTTACCATCTCCTGAAATAAACTCGAAAGATATATAGATATCTTACATCAATAACAGTCAGATATTACCTCAATCTCATTCTGAACGTGGCATAATCCTTGGATCCGCAAGAACCCTAGCCCTTCTGAATATTCAGTAGTACACATATTGATTTAATCAATTATTTACTAACAAAATAATAACGCAGAATACACATTTACATGAGATAACAGTCCCTAGTGGAATAACAAGATATCATGGCTTGTTACACATGGAGAGGGAGGGGTAGGTAAAGTTCCCTCCTACTTAAATGGAACTTACGCTCAAAGGAATAATAATACGTTGCAAATGAACCACCGCTCTTTCGGATAAGAAATGAAATATATACTACCGTTCAAAAGTTTGGGGTCACTTAGAAATGTCCTTGTTTTTGAAAGAAAAGTTAATGTTTTGTCAATTAGAATAACATAAAATTGATCAGAAATACAGTGGAGACAGTCATTTACAAAATTAACATTGTAGCTGGAAACAGCTGATTCTTTATGGAATATCTACATAGGCGTACAGAGGCCCATTATCAGCAACCATCACTCCTGCATTCCAATGGCACGTTGTGTTAGCTAATCCAAGTTTAGCATTATAAAGGCAAATTGATCTTTAGAAAACACTTTTGCAATTATGTTAGCACAGCTGAAAACTGTTGTTCTGATTAAAGAAGCAATAAAACTGGCCTTCTTTAGACTAGTTGAGTACCTGGAGCATCAGCATTTGTGGGTTTGATTACAGGCTCAAAATGGCCAGAAACAAAGAACTTTCTTCTGAAACTCTGCAGTCTATTCTTGTTCTGAGAAAGGAAGGCTATTCCATGCGAGAAATTGCCAAGAAACTGAAGATCTCGTACAACACTGTGTACTACTCCATTCAAAGAACAGCGCAAACTGGCTCTAACCAGAATAGAAAGAGGAGTGGGAGGCCCCGGTGCACAACTGAGCAAGAGGACAAGTACATTAGAGTGTCTAGTTTGATAAACAGACGCCTCACAAGTCCTCAACTGGCAGCTTCATTAAATACTACCCACAAAACGCCAGTCTCAACGTCAACAGTGAAGAGGCGAATCCGGGACGCTGGCATTCTAGGCAGAGTTCCTCTGTCCAGTGTCTGTGTTCTTTTGCCCATCTTAATCTTTAATTTTTATTGGCCAGTCTGAGATATTACTTTTTCTTTGCAAATCTGCATAGAAGGCCAGCATCCCAGAGTCGCCTCTTCACTGTTGACGTTGAGATTGCGGTTTTGCAGGTACTATTTAATGAAGCTGCCATTTGAGGACTTGTGAGGCATCTGTTTCTCAAACTAGACACTAATGTACGTGTCCTAGTAGTACACAGCGGTGTATGAGATCTTCAGTTTCTTGGCAATTTCTCGCATGGAATAGCCTTCATTTCTCAGAACAAGAATAGACTGCCGAGTTTCAGAAGAAAGTATTTATTTCTGGCCTTTTTGAGCCTGTAATCAAATCAAACTTTGTCACATGCGCTGAATACAACAAGTGTACACTTTACCGTGAAATGCTTACTTACAAGCCTTTTAACCAACAGCGCAGTTCAAGAAGAGTTCATATTTACCAAGTAGACAAAAATAAAAAGTAATAATAAAAAGTAACACAATAAGAATAACGAGGCTATATACAGGGGGCATCGGTACCGAGTCAGTGTGCAGGGGTACAGGTTAGTTGAACCCACAAATGCTGATGCTCCAGATACTCAACTAGCCTAAAGGCCAGCTTTATTGCTTCTTTAATCAGGACAACAGTTTTCAGCTGTGCTAACATCATTGCAAAAGGGTTTTCTAATGATCAATTAGCCTTTTAAAATGCTAAACTTGGATTAGCTAACACAACGTGCCATTGGAACGCAGGAGTGATGGTTGCTGATAATGGGCCTCTGTACACCTATGTAGATATTTCGTTTCAAGCTACAATAGTCATTTACAACATTAACAATGTCTACACTGTATGGTAGTGTATATTTACGCGTAGCTGTTCTTGATTGACGTCTCTCTGTTGAACCACTTTCTCAAAAAGGATTTGGGTGTCCAATCCGACTTCAGTGTGAGACTTAGCTGGTCTTGAAGTGTTCGTTAGGATAGATACTTCAGATGTACCAACAGTTGTCTGAGAGGGATTCTTCCTTTCCACCTCATGTCTTTTAGTCAAAGTTCTAGAATCTTTTAAATATTGTTCCAAAGTTCATTCTTTGGCCGGTCAAGTTTTTGGCGGCAAAGGTCTTCTGTAGACAAAGGCTTTTCTTTGGTGGATCTTTATTTAACTAGGCAAGTCAGTTAAGAACAAATTCTTATTTACATTGATGGCCTACACCGGCCAAACACGGACGATGCTAGGCCAATTGAGCGCCGCCCTATGGGACTCCCAATCACGGCCGGTTGTGATACAGCCTGGATTTGAACCAGGGTGTCTGTAATGACGCATATAGCACTGAGACGCAGTGCCTTAGACCGCTGCGCCACTCGGGAGCCCGAGTGGGAGAGAGGGGGTCTGGCTATCTTCAAACATTTGCCTAGCTGATGGGTCCTTTGATCCACTGTCAGGAGAGTCATGACAACTACTACCGATGCCACATAGGCCGCTTTTCAACCAGAGAAGTCATTTTTTGGTTCAGTTCCTCTTAAAGTACTGAGACCATTATAAATGCAATGATGTCACCTTTAGCCACAGTATGAATAGATGACAGCTCTTGAAGAGGTAAGACCATTAGGCATCCATTGATGTCGCCTTTAGCCACAGTATGAATAGATGATACCTTTTGAAGAGCTAATGATGTCTTCTTATAGCATAGTGAAGAGGGTATCCATCTAATGGGCACATGTACGATCAACTTTATATAACAAGCTCCATTTAGAGAGTGCTTATGGGTGTGCTAATAACATAGGCGAACAGTAATTGGAAATTGAAAAGTCACTTTTGTTTGAGGTTTGTCCTAATGTACAAATTGTTTAAGTTACTACAAATGTGTGTGTGTGTGCCTGCATTCTGACAGAGGGAGCGTGAGACAGAGGGAGGACAGAGGGAGCGAGACAGAGAGCGCTAGACATTTTAGACAGAGACAGCGAGACATTTTAGACAGAAACAGCGAGACATTTTAGACAGAGACAGCGAGACATTTTAGACAGAGACAGCGAGACATTTTAGACAGAGACAGCGAGACATTTTAGACAGAGACAGCGAGACATTTTAGACAGTGAGACATTTTAGACAGAGACAGCGAGACATTTTAGACAGAGACAGCGAGACATTTTAGACAGAGACAGCGAGACATTTTAGACAGTGAGACATTTTAGACAGAGACAGCGAGACATTTTAGACAGAGACAGCGAGACATTTTAGACAGTGAGACATTTTAGACAGAGACAGCGAGACATTTTAGACAGAGACAGCGAGACATTTTAGACAGAGACAGTGAGACATTTTAGACAGAGACAGCGAGACATTTTAGACAGTGAGACATTTTAGACAGAGACAGCGAGACATTTTAGACAGAGACAGCGAGACATTTTAGACAGTGAGACATTTTAGACAGAGACAGTGAGACATTTTAGACAGAGACAGCGAGACATTTTAGACAGTGAGACATTTTAGACAGAGACAGCGAGACATTTTAGACAGAGACAGCGAGACATTTTAGACAGTGAGACATTTTAGACAGTGAGACATTTTAGACAGAGACAGCGAGACATTTTAGACAGAGACAGCGAGACATTTTAGACAGAGACAGCGAGACATTTTAGATAGAGAGCGCAAGACATTAACCGACAGTTGCTGCCCGACATTCAGGCTCAGCTGTGCATCCTGCAGTGAGCGTTCTGGGGCCATGAGTGTTGTGGCCATGAATACAGGAGTGGCTCTGGATACAACACACTACTGACAGAGGGGGAGAGAGATGGAGAGAGGGAGAGAGGGAGAGAGATAGAGAGGGTGGGGAGACCGAGATAAAGAGAGAGCGAGAGAGATAGAGAAAAACCTTGGCCTACCATCACCTCTCCCTTCACTGTGACCTTCCAATGCTACTGTGCAGCCCAGCTATAAGAAGCTACTTCCAGAAAATAATACACTATGCAAAATATGACAAGGATTTCACGTAGGCTGACACATAATGATATTGCAATGGCTGGCATGGATTCAGAAGTACACAGCAGTACCGGGTCAAGGCATTTTCTTCCATCCTTTGTTTCTTCCTTCCTCGCTCCCTGCCTTGCTCCCTAGAGTTACCTCTACTCCTCATCTATCTCCATTCAGCAGGAGTCAGTCCATTTTCCTATAGTAGAGCTACAGGACCAGACTAGTCAGTAATCTCACTAAACTAACCACATTAACAGTGAGTGTGCTGAATTCACTACAGTGAGATCCTATCTAGTTTGATGGGCTAAGGTCTGACTTATTAGAGAGAGTAGGGATTGAGACTTTCTGGCTCCATCTGCACACGTGCAGTAGCCATGTCCTCAGGTCAACAGACCATAATATGCTTAATCTCTCTCCCTCCCTCTTTCTCTGTGCCTAAATGCAATTACTTGTTAAGAGAGTGAGCAGTAGGCCAGTTTGAAGCATGCATTAAGACGAACCCAGAGCCCACAGGCACAAATAATTACATCAGCTTTAAGATCCCCTGCTTTAATGAAGTAGCTACTGTACCTGTCTCTCTGGTCCACTCTAAGCACTGCTCCATGCAGAGAGTCGTAAATAGGGAGGGAGGGCCTAACGGACACATGCACAAACTCTTAAACAGCTGCAAATCAGAGAGACATCAAAGTGTCACCAACAAAAACGTAAACAATAGGTATATAGCAAATGCACCCTAAGGCATTCATTTTTTCCACATACTGTATATAGCACTTTTTGGTAGTGCTCAAAGCATGCTATTCTGAGAGCAGGATTTACTTTTCAAAGCAATGAGCCCAATCAGTCCTCCATGACAACAAAATCATAAACAACGGAGTAGGCTCATAAGTCCTTCAGTTTTGTGTCATGCGCAGGTTAAAAAATATTGGGCTAATCTATAATGCCATATTTCCAAGTCCTATTCTTGAAGACCAACAGGTATTAAATGCATTGTAATGACTGGAAATCTGACAGACTTTGGTTTCTAATGTAAAGATATGGCCGAATCGTATTATTATCTGCAGTATAAAGCAATGGGTTAGAAGAAGCCTACATAACCAACCCATAAAGTAAAACGCTAAATCCTATTATGGCCAGCTACGTAAACTCTAAACACTGATATATCCTGCAACAGATGTTGTTCAATTAGTAATAGAAAAAATTGTATTAAGGGAAATGTAATCTAAAAGTAATCAGATTACGTTACTGAGTTTGGGTAGTACAGAAGTTACCTTACTGATTGTTGACAGGTAACTAGTAACTGTAACAGATTACATTTAGAAAGTAACCTGCCCAACCCTTGGCTAAGCATGCTTAACACCTGGCCTACTGCAGAGTACTAGGGAAGTAGGGAGTGAGGCCCCAGTGCAAGTGTAAGGGTTATGGTACACTTAACCTGACCCATGGCACTCAGATGATACCCTGTGATCTAGACTGTCCAGCTCAGAGGTCAGTATGAACACTGTAATTTCGTCTCTCATATCGGATTTTTCCCCTCCCTAGCTCTCTCTCACTTTATCTATTGCCCTCTCTCTCTATCACACTCTCTCTCAGTATTGCCCTCGCTCTCTGTATTGCCCTCGCTCTCTGTATTGCCCTCGCTCTCAATCACTCTCTCTCTCTCCATTCCTTCCTCCCTCAAACCATCCCTCCCTTCTTCCTCTCTCTCCCTCGCTTTCTCGCTCCCCATATCTCCACAAAGCCACAGCTCTAGAATGTCTGTGATAAAGTATTTGACTGTAGCTTTGATCCTCTGAGGTAATGGCAGGAAATATCCACATTACACACTTTGTTCTTCTTTCTTCTTTTATTTTCTCACCGTTCTGTTATTCTCAACTAGAATCTGAGCCATCGGGTCACTGTCTGACTCTGTCACGTCTCTGCCCTCACCAACAATGACAACTATTCCCCTTTTCATCCCAGGAATGACAAGACTCTCACGATCGATGCATGGCTAATGAGGATTTCAGGGCAGCCATTTCTTCCCCTTTCTATTCTGTTAGTGGCTAAACAATGTAGGACACAATCTTTGGAGACTGCGGCTATTTATTGTGTGTGTCGGCGCCTATCAACAAAGTGAACAACAACAGAGGACAACAGAGAAAGTGTGCCTGTCTGTCTGTCTGTCTGTCGCTGGAGGCGTCTGTTACAGAGATGAAAGCTACAGATAACCCTGAGTCACAATAGACCTGCTGAACACTGGGCTGAATACACACACCCTACAAACACACAGGAGGCGTGTTGAGGAGGACAAAGCCATATTGACGCACCTCCATCAACCTTCCCTCCATCTATCGCTCCCTCTACTGACTGGCATATGGCTGGCTGTGTGTGTGTGTTTTCAGGGATAACCTGGCTCCTCACTGTGTGGGAACAATCAGCAATCATGGGCTTAACTGAAAAAGATCTCACTCACACTGAGAGCCTGTTCTCTTCTCCCCCTACCTCTCTAATTCAAGGATTCATTGATTGTGAGTGCTTTGACATATTTTAACGGGGTCTGCAAGGTACTTAAATGTGCGTGTGAATGGTGTCTTATAGTTTGAGTATTTGTTAGATGTGTCAGAAAAAGGACTGAATAGAGAGAGTGTGAGTGCTGGCTATGTGTGTGTGTGTGTCAGAAACAAGGAGAATATGAGTGACAGGCCTCTCTACCAGCTGTGTGATTGAGTAGCTAGCGGAGCTGAAAAAGAGGCATCCAGCTGTCAATACAAGGTAGGGGAGAGAGCCGCAGTCAGCCAGAAAAACTCCCTCTTCCCCCCGCCTCACCATGTCCCCATCACTCCCTCCCCGTCTCATTCCATTCTCTCAGTCTCTCCTGCCTCCGGCTCCCTCCTGCCTGACACCCTCCATCAACCGGAGTCTCCCTCCCAATGTTTCTCCTTACATCCCCATTGTTTCATTATGATACCTCTCTCCAGGGCTCCAGTCTGACAATTTTGTCAAATTTTCTGACCCTTTGACTTAGCTGTGCAAGTTAAATGTAGAATTGGCCGAGCTGCACATTTTTACAGGGTCACCTCCTATTTCTAGGAGGCTAAAACCAGGATTTGGTCAAACAGAAAAGTCAATTATCCTCATGATTCTTATAATGAAAGTGTCTGCCTGCTCTGGGAGAAGAAAAGTGGTGCTGATTGTATAACATTTTTAAATCCAATAGCGGGGAAAACACAGCGATCCTGTTGTCACAGTTAAGGAGGTTCTCAGCTTTCTGTACTTTTTTGAATCAACTCTCAATTTTTGAACACAATAGTAATTATTTTACAACCAAGACATTTGATATGGCTTTGAGATACAGAGTGCGATAAATGCGTATTGGCCATTGCGATTGCATAGGCCTCATTGGGTGGTAGGCTACAACTGCAACGGTTTTTGGAGATTACATTAACTTTTAGACTAATACATGGCTATTAGTGTGTATCACAGTATATTTACAGTTATTTTAACAGTAAAATAGAACAGCCTAATTGTCTACCCAAAATGCATGACAATAACTGGATTTGGTTGAAAATGATAATATTTTGAAACATGCATAGATATGAATTTGGTTTATTATTGAATACCATCTCAGTAGTCGATTACACATTTTAATAAAGCACTGAATGACTTTGTAAGATGATACAATTTTGTCCTATCGCGTGACGCTGCAAAGAAAAACTGGTGCCACCAACTGAAACTGTTTGTCTGGAGCCTTGTTCTCCCTGCCGAACCCCTGGCTCTCCCTCTCCTTTACTCTCATTCTCTTCCCCCTCTCCCTGGCTCTGGCTCTTCTCCATGTCTCCCTCACCTCCTGGGGGGCACAGTTGAATGAATCTTATTGGCAGGGGTGCGCTAGGGTGAGATATTCCTCCAAACAGAGACCCTTCCCTGGGCTCCAACCACAGCCACAGCCACCCCCACACAGACACACCACACACACAGGAGCAAGCTGAACCCAGGCAGAAGCTATGAGTCACGGTCCATTTTAAACATCCCGGAGCAGTAATAAAAGGATAGCAACCCACTGCACCTCTCACTACATCGCCTCAACACTGGCTACACCAGTAGGCTGCACCAGCCTCCCACAGCAGGGACCCTTTAGCTCACCGCTAAACCAGCAGATAGTCAAGTGTGTCTGTGTGTGGTATCTCCAGTTGCTAGTGAGACAGACATTACACAAACTCTTAATCCAGCGCTCTATGTCAGGGATGGGCCCCCTTTTCAACGATCAATTCCCCCCCCCAGTCGGGGTCTCAACTTACTGTTGCGAGTTCGAATAGTAGGTGCAATTTAAACATTTATTTGTGCGTCAACAGTTTTTCTCGTTATGTCAGTCACTGATAGTCAGCCAATTAGCCCATGTCAGCAAAAATACTTTAGACTGCCAAGTCATACTGAACAAAAATATTACATGATATATCCCATAATGAAAAAGGTCACAGAAATGTGCAATACGCACAAAAAGCTTCTGCCGGTTAGTGAGCATTTATCCTTTGCCAAGATAATCCATCCACCTGACAGCTGTAGCATATCAAGAAGCATATTAAACTGCATGGTCATTACACAGGTGCACCTTGTGCTGGGGACAATCAAAAAGGCCACTCTAAAATGTGCAGTTTTGTCACACAACACAATGCCACAGAGGGAGAGTGAAGTTGGGATGTTGACTGCAGGAATGTCCACCAGAGCTGTTGCCAGAGAATTGAATGTTAATTCCATAAGCCACCTCCAACGTGTAACCACACCAGCCCAGGACCTTAAGATCCTGCTTCTTCACCTGCGGGATCATCTGAGCACAGCCACCTGGACAGCTGATGAAAATGTGGGTTTGCACGAACAAAGAATAGCTGCACAAACTGTCAGAAACCATCTCAGGGAAGCTCATCTGCATGCTTGTCATCCCCATCAGGGTCTTGACCTGACTGCAGCTCGGTGTCGTAACAAACTTCAGTGGGCAAATGCTCACCATCGATGGCCACTGCAAACTTGATTGAGATGGAGGCGTGTGTGACCACGCAGTCACAGGTGAACAGGGAGTACAGGAGGGGGCTGAGTGCACACCCTTGTGGGGCCCCTGTGTTGAGGATCAGTGAAGTGGAGTTGTTGTTTCCTACCTTAACCATGTGGGGGGCGGCCCATCAGGAAGTCCAGGACCCAGTTGCACAGGGCGGGGTTCAGACCCAGTGCGTTGAGCTTAGTGATGAGCTTGGAGGGTACTATGGTGTTGAATGCTTAGCTATAGTCAATGAACAGCATTCTTACAGAGGTATTTCTCTTGTCCAGGTGGGATAGGGCAGTGTGCAGTGCGATGGCGATTGCATTGTCTGTGGATCTAGGGTGTCAGGTAGAGGTGATATGATCCTAGCCTCAAAAGCACCTCAAACTAGCCTCAAAAGCACTTCATGATGACCGAAGTGAGAGTACTGGGTGATAGTCATTTAGTTCAGTTACCTTTGCTTTCTTGGGTACAGGAACAATGGTGGACATCTTGAAGCAAGTGGAGACAGCAGACTGGTATAGGGAAAGATTGAATATGTCCGTAAACACTCCAGCCAGCTGGTCTGCGCATGCTCTGAGGACTAGGGATGCCGTCTGGGCCAGCAGCCTTGCGAGTGTTAACACGCTTAAATGTCTTACGTCGGCCACGGAGGAGGAGAGCCCACAGTCCTTGGGAGCGGGCCGCGTTAATGGCACTGTGTTATCCTCAAAGCAGGCAAAGGTGTTTAGCTTGTCTGGGAGCAAGACGTCAGTGTCAGCGTCATGGCTGTTTTTCCCTTTGTAATCCGTGATTGTCTGTAGACCCGTCTTGTGTCTGAGCAGTTGAATTGCGACTCCACTTTGTCTCTGTACTGACGTTATGCCTGTTTGATTGCCTTACGGAGGAAATAACTACACTGTTTGTATTCAACCATATTCCCAGTCACCTTGCCATGTTTAAATGCGGTGGTTTGCACTTTCAGTTTTGCGCGAATGCTGCCATCTATCCATGGTTTCTGGTTTGGATAGGTTTTAATAGTCACAATGGGAACAACACCCCCTGTACACTTCCTGATGAACTCAGTCACCATGTCCGTGTATACATCAATGTTATTATCCGAGGCTACCCGGAACATATCCCAGTCCGCGTGATCAAAACAATCTTGAAACATGGATTCTGATTGGTCAGACCAGCATTGAATAGACCTTAGTACAGGTACTTCCTGTTTGAGTTTCTGCCTATAGGAAGGGAGGAGCAAAATGGAGTCCTGATCTGATTTGCCAAAGGGATGGTGGGGGAGGGCCTTGTAGGCACGCCGGAAGAGAGAATAGCAGTGGTTGAGTGTTTTCCCAGCACAAGTTTTACAGTCAATGTGTGGATAGAACTTCTGTAGCGTTTTCCTTAAATTTTCTTTGTTAAAATCCCCAGCTACAATAAATGTGGCCTCAGAATATGTGGTTTCCAGTTTGCATAAAGTCCAATGTAGTTCCTTGAGGGCCCTCGTGGTATCGGCTTGAGGGGGAATATACAAGGCTGTGACTATAACCAAAGATAATTCTCTTGGGATGTAATACGGTCAGCATTTGATTGTGAGGTATTCTAGGTCGGGTGAACAAAATGACTTGAGTTCTATACGTTATCACAATCATTCTATGAGTAGTTAATCATGAAACATACACCATAGCCCCTCTCTCCTGTTTCCTGAAGTCCACGATCATCTCCTTTGTTTTGTTAACATTGAGTGAGAGGTTATTTTCCTGACACCACACTCCGAGGGCCCTCACCTCCTCCCTGTAGGCCGTCTCGTTGTTGTTGGTAATCAAGCCTACCACTGCAGTGTCGTCAGCAAACTTGATGATTGAGTTGGATGCGTGCTTGGCCACGCAGTCATGGGTAAACAGGGAGTACAGGAGAGGGCTGAGAACGCACCCTTGTGGGGCCCAAGTGTTGAGGATCAGCGGGGTGGAGATGTTGTTTCCTACCCTCACCACCTGGGGTCGGCCCGTCAGGAAGTCCAGGACCCAGTTGCACAGGGCTGGGTCGAGACCTAGAGTCTCGAGCTTAATGACGAGCTTGGAGGGAACTATGGTGTTAAATGCTGAGCTGTAGTCGATGAACAGCATTCTTACATAAGTATTCCTCTTGTCCAGGCGGGTTAGGGCAGTATGCAGTGTGATTGCGATTAAGGCTGCCTGTGGACCTATTGGGACGGTAAGCAAATTGGAGTGGGTCCAGGGTGTCTGGCAGGATGGAGGTGATATGATCCTTGACTAATCTCTCAAAGCACTTCATGATGACGGAAGTGAGTGCTACGGGGCGATAGTCATTTAGCTCAGTAACCTTAGCTTTCTTGGGAACAGGAACAATGGTGGCCCTCTTGAAGTATGTGGGAACAGCAGACTGGGATAGGGACTGATTGAATTTGTCCGTAAACACACCAGCCAGCTGGTCTGTGCATGCTCTGAGGACATGGCCAAGGATGCCATCTGGGCCGGCAGCCTTGCGAGGGTTAACACATTTAATTGTTTTTCTCACATTGGCTGCGATGAAGGAGAGCCCGCAGGTTTTGGTAGCAGGCCGTGTCGGTGGCACTGTATTGTCCTCAAAGCGAGCAAAGAAGTTGTTTAGTTTGTCTGGGAGCAGGACGTCATGGTCCGCAACGGGGCTGGTTTTCTTTTTGTAGTCCGTGATTGACTGTAGACCCTGCCACATTCCACTTGTGTCTGAGCCGTTGAATTGTGACTCTACTTTGTCTCTATATTGACGCTTAGCTTGTTTGATTGCCTTGCGGAGGGAATAGCTACACTGTTTGTATTCAGTCATGTTTCCGGTTTCCGGTTAAAAGCAGTGGTTCGCGCTTTCAGTTTTGCGCGAATGCTGCCATCAATCCACGGTTTCTGGTTGGGGAAGGTTTTAATATTTGCTATTGGTACAACATCACCAATGCACTTGCTAATAAACTCGCTCACCGAATCAGCGTATACATCAATGTTGTTGTCAGATGCTATCAGGAACATATCCCAGTCCACGTGCTCGAGGCAATCTTGCAGCATGGAATCGGATTGGTCGGACCAGCGTTGAACAGACCTGAGAACGGGTGTTTCCTGTTTTAGTTTCTGTTTGTAGGCTGGGAGCAACAAAATGGAGTCATGGTCAGACTTGCCGAAAGGAGGGCGGAGAATAGCCTTGTATGCATCACGGAAGTTGGAATAACAATGATCCAGGATTTTACCAGCCCGGGTGGCACATTCGATATGCTGGTAAAATTTTGGGAGCCTTGTTTTCAAATTAGCATTATTAAAATCCCCAGCCACAATAAATGCAGCCTCAGGATATGTGGTTTCCAATTTACCTAGAGTGAAATGAATTTCTTTCAGTGCCGTCGATGTGTCAGCTTGAGGGGGGATGTACACGGCTGTGATTATAATCGAGGAGAATTCTCTTGGTAGATAATGCGGTCGGCATTTGATTGTAAGGAATTCTATGTCAGGTGAACAAAAGGACTTGAGTTGTATGTTGTTATGATCACACCACGTCTCGTTAATAAGAAGACACACACCCCCACCCTTCTTCTTACCAGATAGATGTTTGTTTCTGTCGGCGCGATGCGTGGAGAAACCAGGTGGCTGTACAGACTCAGATAATGTGTCCTGAGTGAGCCATGTTTCCGTGAAGCAAAGAACGTTACAGTCTCGGATGTCTCTCTGAAAGGCAACCCTCGATCTGATTTCGTCTACTTTGTTGTCCAGAGACTGTACATTGGCGATTAAAATACTCGGGAGAGGTGCACGATGCGCCCGTCGACGTAGCTTGACCAAAAGACCGGCGCTGCTTCGCCTCGGCGCCGCCGTTGTTTTGAGTCGCTGGTGCTATCCAGTCTATTGTCCTGGTTGGGGTAACAAACAGACAATCCTCTTCGGGAAATTCGTATTCCTGGTCGTAATGTTGGTAAGTTGAGGTTGCTCTTATATCCAATAGTTCCTCCCGGTTGTATGTAATAAAACGTTATATTTCCCGGGGTAAGAAGTAATACATAAAAAAACAAAATACTGCATGGTTTCCTGAGAACGTGAAGCGAGGCTGCCATCTCTGTCGGCGCCGGAAGTTGCGTTTAATGGCCCTGGGGCGTACGAACAAAGGATTCAATTCGGGAAAGTCATATTCCTGGTCGTAGTGCTGGTGAGTTATCGCCACTCTGATATCCCCCAAAAGATTCTGGCTGTATGTAATAACACCAAAAAAATAAAAGATACTGCAAAGTTGCTTAGGAGCTAGAAGCAGAGCTGCCATGTCTGCCATCTTAGCATGATAACGCATGTTGTAAGGATCTGTACACAATTCCTGGAAGCTGAAAATGTCCCAGTTCTTCCATGGCCTGCATACCCACCAGACATGTCACCCATTGAGCATGTTTGGGATGCTCTGGATCAACGTGTACGACAGTGTATTCCAGTTCCCGCCTATATCCTGCAACTTCGTAAAGCCATTAAAGAGGAGCGGGACAAGATTCCACAGGCCACAGTCAACAGCTTGATAAACTACATGCGAAGGAGATGTGTTGCGCTGCATGAGGCAAATGATGGTCACACCAGATACGGAATGGTTTTCTGATCCGCACCACCGTACTTTTTTAAAGGTATTTGTGACATAACAGATGCTTAGATTATGGTATAATGAATTAATTGACTGATTTCCTTACAAGAACTTTAACTCCGTAAAATCTTAGAAATTGTTGCATGTATATGTTTGTTCAGTGTAGTTTAGCGGCCAGTTATCATGGTCAAATTACCAGCCCAGGGCCCCCATTGATTTTATTAGTCAGTCTCACTCAGATATCATATTAAAAACTGCAAACATTTCTCTCTACCATATGTAGTATTGCAGGAAGTTAGCTATAAATAAATATCATTTTCCTCCACCCAATGGCCAAATTTGTAGAATATGAATAGCTACTGTAAATCTTCTCTCTGCCCCATGGATTTGTTTGTAACTGCAGCAAAACTGCTACTTTTTCTCAACACCCCATGGCAAAATGAGTAGAATTGCAAGAAAATAACACAAACTTAAAACATGTATCTCCGCTGTCAAGAGGGGGGTCAATAATATGTTTGGCTCACAATGTTGGGGGGGTGGGGTATGGATGTGGGTACACGAAGAACAACTGTGGTCCCTCATGATGATATTTAGCTAGCAGCCACCACGGAAATGTGATATTACTTGTGTATTAAGCCAATACCGTAAATCCTGGGATGAGAGAAGGATGGTATGAAGATATGAAAATCTGGATACCACCCAACCCTAGTGTGTGGGCTAGCTAGCCAGTGTTTAACATCTTTGTATGTTTGTGTGTCTGTCTGCATCTAGTTAAGTAGTGCAGCAGATTGTAAACAGCTAATCCAGACAGACAAGAAGATTTCTGAAAGACTGAGACAACAGAACAAATGGCCCTTTAAAAACCATGTAAAACTAGATGCCAATACTAGTTTTATAACACAACAAAAAAGCTAAATCAAAAAGAAGGACATTGTAACGACAAGTAACCTAGTTGCTGGAAAATCATTTAAGCTTCATTTAAAGTTCAAGCTGAGAGGAATTTATTAATATAATACAGAAAGAAAAGCCTTTTATATTCCAAATCTGATACTACTCTCACAGTGGCTTTCACAGTGTTTTATACCACTAATCTCTAGGGGCTCTGAGGTAAATGCTTCCAATTTCCTTCTCTGTTAAGTTAGCTATAGAGCACGTTAAAAATAGGCTATATAAACAAGTGGCTCATTAATATCACTGAATGTGTTTTAGCGACAAGCCCCCTAAAGGGACCTATTTATTTAGGAGATTTAATAAAAGCGTGCTTCGGCTCCTTTGTCCCAGCGTAAATGCTACTACATTCTGTCGACAGCAGCAGTTCCTACAGGAACGCCGGAGAGAGGGTGTGTGTGTGCGCATGTGTGCGTGGTTCCTGTGACCTTGTCTCTATCTAATTATGTGTGTGTGGCAGAGGGGGGTAGGGGCACGTCATTTTGCCCCTAATGGTTTCTAAACAATCTTTACGGGCCCGAACACCTCTAGCACCTTAATTAGCTAGTTTGTTATCCATCCTGTCCCAGCCGTTAACCTATTCTCTCTGATACCCACTACTACCATAGCCACAAAGGAGACGGGGAGTGCAGGGGTTAAATAGCGGAGGAGTGGGGGGTATGGAAAGCCATTACCCTATTTGTGTGTGGGTATTTTTTGGGGTGTTTTCAAAGGATGTATGTCGGTTCTTTTGTCTTACTACTGAATACAATTACATGATCAACTCCAAGAGAAAATCCTAGTGTTTGTAGGTGAGTGCACTTGACTAGAGCACCTTTATCGGTCTTTTGGTCAAATAAACACCAACTAAAAGACTCCAACTCTGATAACCAGCTTCACAAGCAAGCTGTGTGGCCCCTTCCCTCCCTGAGAGAGCTGCTCTCCTCTCTATGACACCATACATCTGTTTACAGATCACCTAGCCGTGCTAATCAGAGATGGGGTCTCCCAGGGCCCAGCACAGGGGTCCGAGGTCGGCGTTAAGCAAACAGCAGCGTGGTGCCGTGTCCTGCTTCGACGAATCACAGGGGTTTAGGCTCCACCACTCACATATCAGTCATCAAAACACAACAGCTGGTGATGTGTGTGTGTGTACCCACAGCTGTGTGGGAGAGAGGAGTGGTCTTGTTGTGTCGTTGATTGAGTGCCATACGAAGAGCCTCTAGGGTGCAGAATCAAAGCCTGCAAAGTCTCTCTCCATCTGTCTCTAAACCTAATGCTTTCAACATAAACAGCAAGGATTAAGGAAATGCATGTTAGCTTCCACACAGGTCATTGGGACATGTAAACTGCATCAAGTGGTGTGGGAGACTAATAGAAGAACAGCTAAAGAGAAGATGGGGTTAGTTAGCTAGTCTCATGCTTGATTCTGATGCATGCTGGTGCAAAATGAAAGAGAATATGACAAGTGATACACATTGAGTATTGTACATTGCTATAACACACACACACGAGCTAAGAACCTTCCCTGGTGATTTTATGAAGCAGTGTTTTTGTGGTGTACTGCCTTCAGGGCAGAAAGCTGTCCGAAAGCTAGATGTTATTGTGAATTTTACTATAGAGTTTTTAGGAAAACAAGATTTCAATAATAACGGTCTGCTTTCTATACTAGGAGCAAGGCCATCTAGTGTTGTTAGCCTCATTGAGGTTGCATCACAAACGGCACCCAAATCCCTATATAGTGGTCAAAGGTCTTGGTCAAAGGTCTGGCACTATGTAGGGACTAGGGTGCCATATGGGACTCATCCTTAGTGTTGTTAGCCATCCTTTGTATCCTTGAATGTCCAAGGATCAAGGTCAAAAAAGCAATTTGCTGTGATACAAAATGTTGTTTACTGTTTAATACCTATTATGATATGTTCATCACGATCTTCTGTCTTTCCGGGGAGATTTAAGAATGCTATGGTGTCAGATAATCTTCATAGTAAGCATTCCTTTCTACTGCAATAATCAGAGGCCCTCCCTGTCGCTCTCACACACACAGACACAGCCCCACACAGACACAGCCCCACACAGACACAGCCCCACACAGACACAGCCCCACACAGACACAGCCCCACACAGACACAGCCCCACACAGACACAGCCCCACACAGACACAGCCCCACACAGACACAGCCCCACACAGACACAGCCCCACACAGACACAGTCCCACACAGACACAGCCCCACACAGTCCCACACAGCCCCACACAGCCCCACACAGACACAGCCCCACACAGACACAGCCCCACACAGACACAGCCCCACACAGACACAGCCCCACACAGACACAGCCCCACACAGACACAGTCCCACACAGACACAGTCCCACACATACACACACAAACACCTCTAAACACTGTAAAAGCGAAGTATGAATGTTCCTGGGTTATAACTGAGTACTGTGAAGTTGTGAAGAAAATCATAAGTGCCTGTGAGAATCAACTTTGTACACACAAGTTACTGCGGTAATTAGGGACAAAACAGCACAAAAGTTGGCTGGCTGGCTGGGAGTGCATCCTAATGTACTGCTGCCTCTGAAGAGAGGTGAGTCACCAGCATACAAATGGCCCTCTCTGGAGTAGAGTGAGACTGGAGTGAAGGGAAGGAGAGACCGCCATCTGAATGACAGATACAAAGAGCACAGGAAAGACAACGAGAGGAGAGAGATGATAGAAGTAAGTGAGGTGAGCGAGGTGAGAGGAGAGAGAAAGAGCGAGAGATACAGTATGTATATGACTGCCATAGCCTGAGGGACATCCCATGACCATTATTTCTCTGTAGTATTTACATTGTTTATAACTTACAAGTAATAAATAGTGTAACCATCATCCATGTACATTTGGTTGTTTATTTATTTGCCAATCTTAGTTTTTCTTTTATAATCTTAAAATGTATCTATTGAAGATTATACAATACAACAGCAGTAGTGTTGTACCTGTATACATCATTAAATGTACTATTTTTAATACTACTCAAATGAACTGTATTTCATTATAAAAAAAAATTAAAAAAGCATATTGATGAGTTAGTTAAGAAGCTGAGAATACCCCCTAAAATAAAAATACCTGCACATTTTTTATTTTATAAATAAACTGAAAATAAAAATGGGCTTCTCACATTTTTCACATGCGTTTTTCAGGATTTTTTGTTGTTGTTATTCTGTCTCTCACAGTTCAAATAAACCTACCATTAAAATTATAGACTGATCATTTCTTTGTCAGTGGGTAAACGTACAAAATCAGCAGGGGATCAAATACTTTTTTCCCTCACTGTAAACTTCTGACCCACTGGAATTGTGATACAGTGAATTATAAGTGAAATAATCTGTCTGTAAACAATTGTTGGAAAAATTACCTGTGTCATGCACAAAGTAGATTTCCTAACTGACTTGCAAAAACTATAGTGTTAACAAGAAATTTGTGGAGTGGTTGAAAAACGAGTTTTAATGACTTCAACCTAAGTGTATGTAAACATCCGACTTCAACTGTATATGAACACAGCTGCCACTTCATTAAAGCAGTTAGTTGCAGTTTATCATTGCGCACTGAGCTATATTACGGGCAACAATTTTAGAGCTCATCAAGGCGTTCTCTACCAGAAAGTTGGTTGGCCCTCTTTGATGTCACGTAGGTTGATAAATTGTTATGTTTTCATTCATAAATCCCTTTTACAAAAAGTCCCACTGTACCTAACATCTTTACTAAACTTTAGACATACTAGTTACCACACCCGGTCTCAGGGATGGTTAACTTTGGAAATTCCTTTGGTCTCTACTGAGTTCGGTAAATCGGCTTTAAGTTCTTGCACCTTATTTGTGTTACAATATTCAAAACGTTCTTAGATTTTATGTTTTGGTGCCTCGAGGGCAATTCAGAAAGCTGACTGAGGACCTTATCACTGATGAATGTGTTTGTTTTTTATGATCGTGTTTTTCTTTCTGCTTGCATTTTCTATTTATATTGATGTGTGTATTTTCTGTAATGTATGTAATTCAGGGCTCATCTGTAAAAGAGACATTGGTCTCAGAAGGACTCCTTGATCAAATAAAGGTTAAATAAATACATGTAATTATCCTCATTGCATTGTAATGTATTTACTGAAATGCTGTACAACTATACTGCTTTGGCAAGATCTACAAATTGTATTTCATGCCAATAAAGCAATCAGAGAGAGAGAAAGAGTGACGGAGAAAACGAGAGAGAGTACTAGTTGAAGTAAATCAAATCCTCTTTCGCACGCTGGTGTAATTACACAACATTTGATCCCTAGCGAGTGTTTAGAAAAAACAACGAGACAAAACAGTGGAAGTGGGCACCACCCGGGAACCGTGCCAGGCGTGTGGCTAGCAGCAGCACTCCGCTCTGGACACACTGATGAATGGCTGTATGGATGATATAGACTCGCCACCTACCTGCCTTCTTCTACTGCCTAGCTACCTCTATGTATGGGGCCATTTCCATCAAGGCTTAACACACACTCACATGCTCACACATATGGGCGCACACACACGGCTCTAATGTTATGGCTGTAAATCAATAAGCGACAAAGAGAGCGAGAAAGTGAGGAGGCGGAACAGTTCCCTGGGTGATATGCTCAACGCTGGCCGTCACCAGGCTGACGGGTAAAGGGCTGTATCTGGCTACAGTACAGTGCAGAGAGAGAATATGTACCATTCACACACACTAATTCTGAAGAGATGGAACTGAGGGGGAAAGTGGGAGAGAACAACTAACCTACACACAAGGGGACTCTATTGTGACTAAACCTGTATGTATTCATGTGTGGCCAATTCAACACACACAGACACACACACAATGCATCATACCTGCACCCCTGGAACTACTACTCCACATACACATAAATATACACACGCCTAACCGTTCTCTACTGGGGCGGTGATACACACACACATGCGCACACACACAGGCACACAGTGAATGTAAACAGCGGAAAGGAAAGGAGAATCCATGTACCTGAATGCCGTCCAACAGCTTGCTCATGCACCAGAAACTGTCAGCCTCGATGTTCCGCAAAGTCTCCTCCTGCAAGCTGGACACGTCAAAGTTCTCCACCTCCTCCTCTGTACCGAGAGAGAGAGAGAGAGAGTGAAAAAGAGAGTGAATTGGGTCTACCAGCATCACAGCAGGGGCCTTCTATTAAACAGGAAAAAAAGAGAAAGATGTTCTTGAAGAGAGCCAGAGGAGTCTCTCTCTCTTTGATGAAGTGTAGTGGGACAGATGGTTGTTCGCAGAGCTTCATGGAGGGTCTCTCTAACAGCACCACCCTCATTCACACATACATTACTTATATTATGCAGACTGTTGGTTCTTACTACATCGACCACCATAGTCATTCAACTACATCTACTCTCCACAGTCATTCAAAAATACAGCACTGATCTATATTAAAAAAAAAGAAGAATAACAGTTCTAGTGCCATCTTACTCTTTCAGCATGTTCTCTGCATCTTCAAAAGCCATTGAAATAAAGTCTAGATTTTTAAGTTATACATCAGCAATGAAGTCCATCCGTGGGTTAAGTGTATGACAGTTAAGTGTATGACAGTTAAGTGTATGACACCTGAATGACAGTTGGAACATACCTCATTGATTTAACCATTTATCCGTTCGTTCATTCGTACGTACACTACCGCTCAAAAGTTTGGGGTCACATAGAAATGTCCTTGTTTTTTTTTTGTCCATTAAAATAACATCAAATTGATCAGAAATACAGTGTAGACATTGTTAATGTTGTAAATCACTATTGTAGCTGGAAACTGCAGATTTATGGAATATATACATAGGCGTACAGAGGCCCATTATCAGCAACCATCACTCCTGTGTTCCAATGGCACGTTGTGTTAGCTAATCCAAGTTTATAATTTTAAAAGGCTAATTGATCATTAGAAAACCCTTTCTGGGTTTCTGGGCCTGAGTAACAGGCAGTTTACTTTGGGCACGTCAGACAGGCGGAAATTCAGGAAACTATACCCTATCCCATAGAGGTTTTAAACAGCAGCCAAAAGAAGAGCGAACCTGCGATGGCGGTAGGCTATAGCAGTTATTTATTCAGACCCATAAACATTCAATGTTTGTGAAGAGAAGTGAACGCCTTCTGCATCTAATTCTAGTCCTATATTATTAAAGGATGTTATTAGAATAATGAAGATAAGGACAAAACGTATTGCATTTAACTGTTGAAAACGAGGAATGAATGAAGCAACAATAGAGAGGTGAAAGAGGAGGTAGGCGAATAACATTAGGGGAAATATTATTAAAGCTATATGCTGTAAGCGTCAGCCAACTAATTATACAAATAGGCCCTATTATATTTCCAAATTAAAATCCAATTCGCTAGCCTGTACTTGTAACTTTGTGGGCCTCATGTGCTGAACCAGAATCGCATGTTCTCTTCTGCTTTAACATGGTTTGAACGATGTGCGTAATTCCAGTCCAATATAGTACAATCCAGTTCACACTCCAAAGGATTAGCATACTGGAGCTAGTTTCATGTATGTGCCCAAGAGAGCATATAGCTAGCTACATCTATGGGATTTGATGTGTTTCTGTCATGCGTAATGTGCAGTAGCCTATATCATATATGTATTGGATAACAGCAAGATCATTTGGGCTTTTTTGGGATCTGGCTCATTAAATGTCGATAATGTAGGGCTCAAAAAATGTATTTAATATATGTCTCATCAGGCTCGGGAAGCATTAGGTTAGAATTTTCATGCTTATCAATGCTCTAATAAAATCCAGACATGATTTATAATGCTTTGAATGACACTTCCGGTTTTGACGGGAAATACAGGAAGAAAGGTGATTTATTCTCAGGATGTAACATTTGTAAAATACCTGGAAAATAAACCCTAATACTTATGTTCTTTAGTCACATACGATATCTCAGACACCAAATTCCAAATTGAACAAGCATATCTCCTGTCCCATTTGTGTTACAGTCATGGACGTTTTGTACATATGCCTCTTCTCATGAGCAACACGTTTCCCATAAGGAACTATAAGCTCGACCCATTACATACAGCGAATGAAAAAATACAATAATTCGTTGCCTTGTTAACCATACGTCCTTCTAATTACCTCTATATGTCCGTCATGTGTCGACCTGGGTTAATTTAGACCAGGTGTAATATAATCTGTTATCACGCTGATGGGTGCCATATGGGATCATGAACATATAATCAGATTGATGAGGCGTGGGGAACATGAGGAGTGGATGACAGATATGGTGTGGGCTGTAGGGAGGGCTGTATGTAGGGTTTGACACGTTCTTGACAACTGCAACAGAGTGGAACACTAGAGAGAGATGATACTGATTAATCACACTCTACTAATCACACACACACACCTGACGAACCACTCTCTCTTTATACACATCACTGGCCTGCCGCCTATTAGGTGTGTGTGTCCTCAGTGGCTACTCTGACAGGTAACATCAGGGGAGGTGAGCAGCAGCCACCCTCAGGTAAATAGGGAGAAGAGAGAAGAGACAAACTGCTGAAGACAGGCTCTAATGGACAGGGAGAAGGAACGGCTGGATAGATAGATTGTTCAAAGACAGGAGAGCCTTTTCAGGAGCCTTTAATACAGTGGTCACCAACCGGTCGATTGCGATCGACTGGCCGATCACCAAACATTTCTGTAGAAAGGCCAACGATTATAGCCTTGCGCTCCTCTCTATCTTTTTGCATTTGTCTTTAGCTGTTGGCGGTAGGTCCACTTGATTCAGAAGCCCTGCACCCCGGGTAGGCAAAGTCTTCCCATTTGGAACCATTTAATTTGTCTGAAGGGACAAACTTCGCCTACCCGGCAGACCGGGAGAGCTAAATCAAGTGCGCCTACTGTGCTGACCAATCGGATAGCTCATATCAACGTGCCTACAGCTTCCACGAAACTATCAAAGAATACAGCAAAGAGCTGCTGTTTCTATGCGTGAGTTCATGTTTAAGCTTTTGTTCAGCACTGTCAACACAGTGCTTCTCCCTACTTCCACTCGTGCTTCAAGCAGCACTGCAGCTACAATGAATGAAGTAGCCAAGTGTATCAATATGTTGGGCTTTTATTAGTAGCAGCTCGTCGGGTCTATTTTAATATCAAGGAGTATTTCACTTTTTCCGGTCATGTGAACACCCTCAATTCGTGCATGAGGCAGAAATAAAGTGGTGCGACTCGAGTTTGGCCATCAGGTGGAAGACCGTCCCCTCTCTCTGGTCAGTCTCAGCGGAGGAAAGGAGAGAGCAGGGACCGTGAGAGGCAGACCGTCTGCTGCTCTCTCCTTTCCTCCGCTGAGACTGACAATCAGACACAGATACAGGTATCAGTCCAGTAAAATAAAAAAGATCATTATTTCAATTAATACTCAGCTGTGCCTAGCAAGTGATACAACAACTGATCTATTTTGTTATCAAAGCACTAGTTTTGAAATATGATATGGCTTGAGAAGAACAATATTGGCAGGCCAATCATAGCCAATATGCTGTGATACGGTGTTAGACCTACCGCACAAACCTCATTCCTACGGAGCTATTTTTATTAAGTCATGTTTTTTGATCTGAGCGGTGGACTCCGAAAGTGATCTTGACTCAGAAAAGGTTGGTGACCACTGCCTTAATACAAATCAGACCCTACCCAGGTCTTAACTATCAGTTTAACACTGTTCTGTTCAAGTGAGGTGAGGGTAGGGGAGACGCTTGTATAGGAGTGTGTGCAAGTGTCTTGGGGGTAAGGGGGTTGATGTGGAATTGGGGATAACTCAGAGTATGCATGAACAAGGGTACAAGAAAGAAGGCGCTGTGTTTCTATTCCTCAAACGTCTGTACTACTTGTTCCACAAATCAATAGCTCCCCCTGTGGTCACTGGAGGAACTGAACCCTGCTCTGATGTGATAGGACAATGCTATAGAAGTGAATTTCCATTGCGAGGGAAGCACAGCAAATTATTTCCTTTGTTATATTGGGAGATCTGAGTCAACTACATAGCAGTGTTCTCTGCTTTATTCAGCCACACACTCACTCTACCTCTCTCCCCTACACACTCTTTACTAAGACTGGGCCACCACTCAGTTTCTGACGTCATCAGTAGTAGACGCCACAAAGCTAGAATGAGTTCTATTTCTAGGAGTCGACATGACACACACAAACCCAGGGTGTAGATCACACGTAATAATAAGAGCATTTTGCTGAGAGGAAGAACGTGTCAGTAAGAGTGTGTTACGGGCATTATGAACAGAGGTTATACAGTTATAGGTGAGCAGTCAGATTATGTGGGTTAAATAGAAAAGTTCCAAGGTGTACTGCTCCTAGCTCCACACAAACATACACACACTCTCCCTCCCTCTCTCTAACGGTAGGACCATGCCATCTGTTGAAGCGTATTGTCAGGAGAGCGAGAGGGGCTGTAGCCTGTGATCATTCAACCACTACAGAGGCAAGGTAACATGGCCACTGAGCATCACAAACACACACACACACAGAGAGAGAGGTGACACGGCCACTGAACATCACACTGACTGGACACAGGAACCAGAGAGACAGAGGGACAATAGAGAACAGAGGACCAGAGAGCAGGGATACAGCCATACAAGGTGAAGCCCAGTCCATGGGAGGGTGAGATAAAGGTGTTTGACCATTAATAGTGGGATACAGGTGTATGGATAGACACACACTAGTACACAGGAACTAACAAACATATACACTCACGCACTAGGGCTGAACCCCAATTAGTCAACTGGTCGATTGTTTGGTCGATAGGCTGTTGGTCAATCGAGATTGCGAGCAGTAGGAAAAAAGAAAGAAAATGGTAATGGAGTAGCCTACAAGACACCTGTCTGATTCAAGTGTACTGATCCACTGTGGAGGCTGTTGGGATGGCACGGTGCATCAGTCTAAGACATGTGCTACCGAAATTGTATATGGTTATATTATGTAAGAACAATGGTGCAACACAAATAAAAATGATATTATACAAATGCGTTTTCTCTGTGTTGGATAGTTGTTGCTGTTAAATGTGCCTGGCTTTATAAATAATCCATGTACATCTACAGAAATAAGACAGATCCTGCTTGTGTTGCCTGCTTGAGTGTTTGTTTAATAGCACCAAGCCTCACGCAACCAGTCGATTGTTTGATCGATAGGCTTTTGGTTGATCGAGACCACAACATGTCGGATAAACAATTTCACAAATGCGGCTGTTTTTAATCTTTGCTATGCTTTACACTTTTTTTTCCCGTTAGAACAGCCTCTCTGGTGTTACTTATACATTTCTTTAGTGTTGTTTACGCTGTTCCAAACAATCCTCCTTTTTCTTGATCTCCTTCTTATAGTTATTATTACTATTATGATCATCATTATAATAAGTCATGTCATTATCATTAGTAGGCTTAGTATAGCAGCCTTGCATAACCACCATCGAGCTGTAGGCCTAAGACCGCATCCTGTTTAGTCAATCATTTGTTCAAGTCATCACACAGCATATGAGTCATACATGATTTATACAATAGCCTATATAAGTATAGAAATATAGGCTGTCTTTTTCTGTAATAAAGGCCCCCCCAAAAAAAACAACAACATTACAACATAGTCTTTGGTACACTTATAATCTATTTAGTGTTGTTTACATTGTTCCAAACGGTCAGAAAATGTTTTATTGTAAACTAACAGCACCTGTTCAGCACACATTATGCACGCAGCGCTTGCTTACTTACCTCGATTTCCAGTATTTTCCACAACTACTCACATTTATTCCACACATCTGACTTCCCCTTTACCTCCTGAGCAACCAAACATTCCCCCGTTTAGAGTTTGTCATGTCATCTGCATCCATTTCGCTGTCACATGTTTTACAGTGTTCAGTGTTTGTTATAACCAATTTATTGATGGGATTATGATATGCTATAGGTCAGACTCTCTGGGTCACGTGCATGCGATGCATATGTGTATCATGTAAAGAAAGCAACGGTTGAGGGAACAGGGAATGTTTTTCCTAAACAGATGAGGGATTTTCAGCAAGATAACTTTTCAATCAGAAATGGCTGTAATTATGTTGCAGCTTCAGCAACACAGACAGCGCGATAAACACTGTTAATGTTCTGTGGTGGTCGCTGCAGTAGGGAGGAGAGAGCGACAATGGGTGCTAGTCACACAGTCACTCGCTGTCATTTGTTTAAAACACAAAGTTTGAGTCCTGCCCGGGCACAATCAAATCAACTCCCTCTAGTCATTTGTGAGTCTTAATTATGTAATCAAACAGAGAGCTTAAAGCATCAGACAAGCTCAGTGCATATAGTTGATTTGATAAAAACACATAGGATGTGTCTATATATGAAAAAATACAAGTAATACAATTTTGACCAATCGTTTGATTGGTCGAAAGAACAGTATACCAAGATTTTTTTAGTCAGGGACAGCTCTACATATATGCAGCGTTCAAGCACACACACGCCATCTCTCTCTCACACACACACACCCCTAGAGCCTGGTGTTGTGATCATCTGGGTTCATTAACCTTTTCTCTACAGATTAGAAAGAGAGGGATGAGATGGGTTCTGCCTGGTAAACTAGTGCTGCTGCTCTACAGACCACAAATCCCAAAATAGAACCATCCATGTCTTCGGCCGCCCAGGGAACAGTGGGTTAAACTGCCTTGCTCAGGGGCAGAAAATATTTTTACCTTGTCAGCTCAGGGATTCGATCCAGGAACCTTTCGGCTACTGGCCCAACGCTCTAACCACTAGGCTTTCCTATTTTGTTGCCTTATAACCTGTAATTAAAATAGATTTTTGGGGGGGGTTTGTATAATTTGTTTTACACAACATGCCTACCACTTTGAAGATGGAAAATATTTTTTATGGGAAACAAACAAAAAAAACTGAAAACTTGAGCGTGCATAACTATTCACCCCCCCAAAGTCAATACTTTGTAGAGCCACCTTTTGCAGGAATTACAGCTGCAAGTATCTTGAGGTATGTTTCTATAAGCTTGGCACATCTAGCCACTGGGATTTTTGCCCATTCTTCAAGGCAAAACTGCTCCAGCTCCTTCAAGTTGGATGGGTTCCGCTGGGGTACAGCAATCTTTAAGTCATACCAAAGATTGGATTGAGGTCTGGGCTTTGACTAGGCCATTCCAAGACATTTAAATGTTTCCCCTTAAACCACTTGAGTGTTGCTTTAGCAGTATGCTTAGTGTCATTGTCCTTCTGGAAGGTGAACCTCCGTCCCAGTCTAAAATCTCAACAAGAATACAGGCTTTCTCCTCAAGAATTTCCCTGTATTTAGCGCCATCCATCATTCCTTCAATTATGACCAGTTTCCCAGTCCCTGCCGATGAAAAACATCCCCACAGCACGATGCTGCCACCACCATGCGTCACTGTGGGGATGGTGCTCTCGGGGTGATGAGAGGTGTTGGGTTTGCGCCAGACATAGCGTACTCCTTGATGGCCAAAAAGCAACATTTTAGTCTCATCTGACCAGAGCACCTTCTTCCATGTTTGGGGAGTGTCCCACATGCCTTTTGGCGAACACCAAACGTGTTTGCTTATTTTCTTCTTTAAGCAATGGCTATTTTCTGTCCACTCATCCGTAAAGCCCAGCTCTATGGCGTGTACGGCTTAAAGCGGTCCTATGGACAGGTACTCCAATCCCCGCTGTGGAGCTCTGCAGCTCCTTCAGGGTTATCTTTGGTCTCTTTGTTGACTCTGATTAATGCCCTCCTTGCCTGGTCCGTGAGTTTTGGTGGGCGGCCCTCTCTTGGCAGGTTTGTTGTGGTGCCATATTCTTTACATTTTTTATAATGGATTGAATGGTACTCCGTGGGATGTTCGAAGTTTTGCATATTTTTTTATAACCCAACCCTGATCTGTACTTCTCCACAACTTCTCCCTGACCTGTTTGGAGAGTTCCTTGGTTTTCATTGGGCTGCTTACTTGGTTGTGTCCCTTGCTTAGTAGTGTTGCAGACTCTGGGGCCTTTCAGAACAGGTGTATATATACTGAGATCATGTGACACTTAGCATGCACACAAGGGGATTTTATTTAACTAAATATGTGACTTCTGAAGGTAATTGGTTGCACCATATCTTATTTAGGGGCTTCATAGCAAATGGGGTGAATACATGCACCCACCACATTTCCGTTTTTATTTTTATCTTATTTTATGAAACAAGTTCTTTCATTTCACTTCACCCATTTTGACTATGTTGTGTCTGTCCATTACATGAAATCCAAATAAAAATCCATTTAAAATACAGGTTGTAACGCAACAAAACAGGAAAAACACCAAGGGGGTGAATACCTTTGCAAGGCACTGTACATGGTGATTTGCAAATAGAGTGTGGAAGGGTGGGTTTTAGTGTGTGTGTGTGGATGTGTGTGTGTGTGTTTGTTTCCATAAGTCTGTTTCACTATCAGCGTAACACAGATCCTCCCCACCTCTACATCTGCCAAGCCCGAGCCAAGCGGCTTCTTATTGGCCGGTGAGATACCACAACTTCCAGTCTGCAACCTTCGTGTGAATTTTTTTGTTGTTGGGGAAAACAATCATGGTACCAATAATTGCTTCTAATAGACCATTTGCATATGTATGTCACTGAACCAATTATTTTAAAATTGCACACAGAACACCATATAAGGATAATTAGTTGCTAATGGAAGCCTGCAGGAGGCTTAATCCAGCTTACCTTAAAAAAGAAAATGTGTAGTAATTATTTTGGAGTCTGTGACAACTTGGATGGCATGTAGAGTACCAGTCAAACATTTGGACACACCCACTCATTCCAGGGTTTTTCTTTATTTTTACTATTTTCTACATTTTACATGCCAAATAACACATATACAATGTAGTAAATGAAAAAATGTTAAACAAATCAAACCCTTTGCCTTGATGACAGCTTTGCACACATTTGGAATTCTCTCAACCAGCTTCATGAGGTAGTCACCTGGAATGCATTTCCTATTTGGTAAAATACCAAGTCCATATTATGGAATGAACAGCTCAAATAAGCAAAGATTACTTTAACTTCTTAGGGAGCGGCAGCAGAGATGACGGTTTTGGAGAGTCTGGCGTGCCCAAAGTAAAGTGCCTGCCACTCAGGCACAGAAAATATGATATGCACATAATTAGTACTATTGGATAGGAAACACTCTGAAGTTTCTAAAAGTGTTAAAATAATGTCTGTGAGTATAACAGAACTGATATAGCAGGCGAAAACCCAAGGAATTTCTGTCCAGAATTTTTTTTGTGTGATATTTCCTCTGTTCCATAGACTTGCTATTGAAATCAATGCCTTTTAGCTCCTAGATTGCAGTACCTATGGCTTTTGTCAATAAGTTTTTATGGTCACAAGAACGTGAGCGCGCCCCACTTTATTTTCCTTTTATAACGTTTATGATATCATATAAATATATTCATAAAAGGATACCGAAGGATGCATTATAAATTATGTTTGATTTGTTTGGGAAAAGATGATGGGTATATTTGAACGCTTTCTCTTCACTGCACAACGGGTGACCCGACGGTGGATTTTATGAACATAACGCGCCAACCAAACAGAGATTTATGGATATAATAAATGACTTTTTCTAACAAAAGAACCATTGGATGTCTTCGTTGGACACTTGGGAAGCCCTCAGTAGAAGTTCTTCGAGAGGTAAGTGATTTATTTGAGCTCTTATATGGGTTTTGTGTGACCCGCGCTGGATATGAATTTATGCTAATGCATAACAATCAAATGTTGTGCATTCGCCGTAAAGCCTTTTCGAAATCTGACAACGCTGTGATATTGCCAAGAATCAGAGCTTTTGATGACTATGCAACACCTGTATATTGATGAATGTTTAATAATTCAACTTTTGGATTTTGAATTTGGCGCCTTACATTTCTCCGGGTAGTGTCGGGAGCGGCCGCTTCTCCCTAAGTGGTTAAGACATGAAAGTCAGTCAATCCGGAAGATTTGAAGAACTTTAAAAGTTTCTTTAAGTGCAGTCGCAAAAACCATCAAGCGCTTTGATGAAACTGGCTCTCATGAGGACCGCCACAGGAAAGGAAGACCCAGAGTTACCTCTGCTGCAGAGGATCATTTCATTAGAGTTAACTGCACCTCAGATTGCAGCCCAAATAAATGCCTCACAGACTTCAAGTAACAGACACATCTCAACATTAACTGTTCAGAGGAGACTGTGTGAAGCAGGCCTTCATGGTCGAATTGCTGCAAAGAAACCACTAGTAAAGGACACCAATAATAAGAAGAGACTTGCTTGGGCCAAGAAACATGGGCAATGGACATTAGACCAGTGTAAATCTGTCCTTTGGTCTGATGAGTCCAAATTTGAGATTTTTGGTTCCAACTGAGACGCAGAGTAGATGAACGGATGATCTCCGCATGTGTGGTTTCCACCATGAAGCATGGAGGAGGTGTGATGGTGCTTTGATGGTGACACTGTCAGTGATTTATTTAGAATTCAAGGCACACTTAACCAGCATGGCTACCACAGCATTCTGCAGCAATACGCCATCCCATCTGGTTTGTGCTTAGTGGGACTATCATTTGTTTTTAAGAGGACAATAACCCAACACACCTCAAGGCTGTGTAAGGGCTATTTGACGAAGAAGGAAAGTGATGGAGTGCTACATCAGATGACCTGGCCTCCACAATCATCCAATCTCAACCCAATTGAGATGGTTTGGACAAGTGAGATGTTATTTAAAATATTTTTTATTTTACCAGGTAAGTTGACTGAGAACACAACAACCTGTAGAATAGTTACAGGGGAGAGGGATGAATGAGCCAATTGTAAACTGGGGATGATTAGGTGACCGTGATGGTATGAGGGACAGCTTGGGAATTTAGCTAGGACACCGGGGTTAACACCCCTACTCTTATGACAAGTGCCATGGGAACTTCAACGACCTCAGAAAGTCAGGACACCCGTTTAAAGTCCCATCCGAAAGACGGCACCCTACACAGGGCAATGTCCCCAATCACTGCCCTGGGGCATTGGGATATTTTTTTAGACCTGAGGAAAGAGTGCCTCCTACTGGCCCTCCAACAATACTTCCAGCAGCATCTGGTCTCCCATCCAGGGACTGACCAGGACCAACCCTGCTTAGCTTCAGAAGCAAGCCAGCAGTGGGATGCTGGGTGGTATGCTGCTGGCTGAGAGTGAAGGAAAAGCAGCCAACAAGTACTCAGCAAATGTGGGAACTCCTTAAAGATTGTTGGAAAATCATTCCAGGTGAAGCTGGTTGAGAGAATGCCAAGAGCGTGCAAAGCTGTCATCAACGCAAAGGGTTTGATTAAAGGGTGGCTTCTTTGAAGAATATCAAATATATTTTGATTTGTTTAACACTTTTTGGGTTACTACATGATTCCATGTGTTATTTCATAGTTTTGATGTCTTCACTATTATTTATTCTAACAATGTAGAAAATAGTAAAAAATTAAGAAAAACCCTTGAATGAGTAGGTGTCCAAACTTTTGACTGATACTGTATATCTACAACCTAGTCTGAGTACCCAGATTGTTTGTCTAAAGACATTTGTTTTTCTCAATACATTTTCGCCCAAAAAGTGTTAGTAGAAACAAGTGATGCTGAGAAACGTAATTGCACTGTGTGTGTGAGAGAAAGAGGAGAGAGAGCGTTGTGAATCCATCTGTGATTTTTGGAAATAGACATATGGCGGTAATAAACAAAGATCTGCACTCTCTCTGTGTGCGTGTCTTCCTCGTATTGTAAACGTAGGATAGCCTACAGAGGACACAAGCTAGAGGATCAAACTGCCTGCGCCATAGGCTTTGAACTGTACTAGACCAGACTAGCACCAGCCCAGCCCACGCAGTCAGCCAACACACACAGCTGCCTCTCCTCTACACTCGACCAACCCAGCAGTACGATTCCCTACCAACGTCCAAAGCTTGCTCAACAATCACGTAACCATGGCGATGGTACAGCAGCAGAGGAGAGCAGAGCTGAGCTGCATTTCAGATATGTTTCTATGGCTGTATCTGAAATGGCACTGGTCAAAAGTAGTGCACTATACACAGTAGGGAATAGGGTGCCATTAAAGATGCACAGAGATGTTGCTGCTGTTCTCTCAGTGGCCTGCTGGTTGCTTGGCTAGTGGTCCAGTACTGTATCTAGGGTTCTCACTGCCACATAGAAATACATGGAGCTATAGATTATAGAAATATCAATTGGACAGATGTGGAGTCTAGGTCTTCACGGACTGACCTATACCCGAATACCCTAGACCCGATCCGGGACCCGAACAGATCCGGATCCAGAATTCTAAATCATTTCACAGGTCTGGGTAGGAACTGATATGATTGTCACAGGTCTTGGGTATGTGTAATATTAACTGACTTGTCCAGAAGGGCTGTAGAGATCCAATCTCGACTTCTGCAGTAGAGAGAGAGAAATTCTATAATTAATGCTGCTGCTACTGCTTTTCACGAGAGAGGAGCGTGGCGCGTGTAGGTAGGCTGCTACTTAATATTCTGAATGGAGTGGTTGTAATTTGTAACTGTAGGATGTTGCCTCAATTAGCCTAGCAGGCTATCTTAACTAGCTTCTCCCAGTTTGATGCAGTCAAGACAGGTACTACGTAATCATATTTGATGATAAATAATCTAGCTATATGACAGTTATTAGTCTACTATAGCACAAGTGTGCTTGGTTGGTTGGTGTCTCGTCTCTCCCTCCCTGCTCCCCGTGTCACTTGCTCACAGTATGTCACTTCCCCCGCCTGCTAGAGCGGCCCCTCTCCCTCCCTCCTCTAGCGCAGTATCAGCTCCGGTTAAAAAAGTAGCTTAAAAAATGACTTCTCTTCTGCTTCCTTCACTCGGATTGGGTCTGGAACGGGTCTAGTTGTCCACAGGTCCATTCAGAATGGTTCTCTAGGTTTTAAAAATGTATTTATGAAAAACTGGCATGGGGTGGGAAAGCCCCAGGTCCATTTCAGAACGAGTCCTGTGAAGACCTCTAATGTGGGGAGAACTAGGCTCTAACTGTACGTCTGGGAAGGATCTTTAGTCTACACTACTATAGTCTAACACAATGAGAACATCTTACCGCTTACTTGATTACTGCATTGTTGGGAAAGAGTTTGCAAGAAAGACATTTCACTGTACTTGTGCACGTGACAATAAAACTTGAAACTTACCACAACATAACACTCACACTATCCCCACTGACTTCACCTGTTATTGAGGCAGAGATGGACAGAGTCATCACTCTAGATGAGCTGCCACTAACAGAGAAAAGAGGAGGGTGAGAAGAGGAAAAGAAGAGGGAACATTTCCAGAGTGTGAAATATGGAAGAAGATCAATCCATTAAGAAATTCACTTGCAGTCTCACAGTAATCATTAGAAGTATAGTTAAGTTAATGGGGGCCTCCCGAGTGGCGCAGTGATCTAAGGCACTGCATCGCTGTGCTAGCTGTGCCAGCTGTGCCAGTAGAGATTCTGGTTTAGAGTCCAAGCTCTGTTGCAGCCGGCCGCGCCCAGGAGACCCATGGGGCGGCGCACAATTGGCCCAGCGTCGTCCTGCTTAGGGGAGGATTTGGCCGGCAGGGACGTCCTTGTCCCATCGTGCACTAGCGACTCCTGTGGCGGCCGGGCGCAGTGCAGGCTGACACGGTTGCCAGTTGCACGGTGTTGCCTCCGACACATTTGTGCGGCTGGTTCCCGGGTTAAGTGGGCATTGTGTCAAGAAGCAGTGCGGCTTGGTTGGGTTGTGTTTCGGAGGACGCACGGCTCTCGACCTTCGCCTCTCCCGAGTCTGTACGGGAGTTGCAGCGATGAGAAAATGTAATACCACGAAATTGAAAAACAGGGTAAAAAAAAAAATCATAAAAATTAAAGAATGGGAGATATTATGCTCTACGCCCCTACGCCCCAAATGTCCCTTTTTCAGGACCCTGTCTTTCAAAGATAATTTGTAAAAATCGAAATAACTTCACAGATCTTAATTGTAAAAGGTTTAAACACTGTTTCCCATGCTTGCTCAATGAACCATAAACAATTAATGAACATGCACCTGTAGAACAGTTGTTAAGACACTAACAGCTTACAGACGGTAGGCAAATATTGTCACAGTTATGAAAACTTAGGACTCTAAAGAGGCCTTTCTACTATGAAAAACACCAAAAGAAAGATGCCCAGGGTCCCTGTTCATCTGCGTGAACATGCCTTATGCAGTTCTCATGCCTCCTTGCAGCATGCCTATGTGGCCAGGGAATTAAATTGCAATGTCCGTACTGTGAGACGCCTAAGACAGCGGTTCAGGGAGACAGGACGGACAGATGATCGTCCTCGCAGTGGCAGACCACGTGTAACAACACCTGCACAGGATCGGTACATCCGAACATCACACCTGCGGGACAGGTACAACCCTTCCCGCAGGCTCATCCTGACATGACCCTCCAGCATGACAATGCCACCAGCCATACTGCTCGTTCTGTGCGTGATTTCCTGCAAGACAGGAATGTCAGTGTTCTGCCATGGCCAGCAAAGAGCCTGGATCTCACGTCTGGGACCTGTTGGATCGGAGGGTGAGGGCTAGGGCTAGGGCTAGGGCCATTCCCCCCAGAACTTTCCGGGAACTTGCAGGGGCCTTGGTGGAAGAGTGGGGTAGCATCTCACAGCAAGAACTGGCAAATCTGGGGCAGTCCATGAGGAGGAGATGCACTGCAGTACTTAATGCAGCTGGTGGTCACACCAGATATTGCCTGTTACACACACCCCCCAGTTGAGTGAGAGGACGTTTCTTTTTTTGCTGAGTTTATGTGCAGTAGCTACAATCTGAATTACTACTGACGCAAATACATTGACATGGGAAGAGTGGAAGATGATGAAGACAACAAATGTGTATCTTAAAAAAAGATGACAATCTCAATTGCATCATGTCAAGTGCATTTTAGCGGGGTAACAAAATGATAAAGGAGCAATTTTTCATGGCGAGAAATCCAATTTATGCCTTTATATAGTAGAGGAATTAACTTAATACCAAAATATTCAATAACCGTGATTATTATTCATGGAAAATGTATTACATCTTGACAATGAGTTTTTTCAGAACCATTCTCGGCTCCAGTGCATTTTATGGAATCAGGAATGATGAGAAAATGTGTGGAGAAAGTCTCAAAATAGATCTGGTGTTTCAGTTCCTGACCATTGGAATAACGAGTCAGCTTCTCCATCATCTTAAAGAGGAAAATATTTCAAGACGTGATACGAACTATTCCAAGTACTGTACTTATAGTATGATACTGTATATTATATTTCAGAACAATTATTTAAAATGGAAATAAACTAGAATGTAATAAATAAATATAGATGAAAAGCCCAAGTTGAAAAAAAAATGGCTCGAGCCAAAACAGATTCTAAATAACCATATTTGAAAAAACAGAGCAAGAGGCAAAAACAAAACTAAAGTTAGTCTTCTTTCTAATTGCTAGGCCTACTTCAGATGCACATTTCTTTACCACTGCCAATAAGTACTGTGTGTGCACTGTTCCCTGCCTTCCACATCAGTCTACTAGACACAAACTTGGGTCAATGAGGAACTCCACCAGAGAACGATAGAAGAGAGGGGGATGAGAGAGAGAGCAGAGGAGGAAAGAGGGGGAAAAACCTCCAGTGAATGCCAGTGGCCGTGCAGAGGCAATTACTTAATGACTCGTTAGAGCAAATAAAGAATGTTAACCAGCTAAGTGTTAAAATCAGCGCCTGGCGATGGGAGACTGCGAACAAACCGATACTCATTAAATACTCAGCAACAAGACACACCCCACTGATCCTCCGCTCAATCTACAGACCAAATGACAGACAGCCCACTGAACCTCTGCTCAATCCACAGACACAAGACACACACACACACACACACACACCTCTGGCCCTCCGCCAGACCGAACTGAACGACAGACATTAGGCATGATCCAGTCAATACGGACCACTTAAACATGGAGAAACTCAACCAGCCTAGTAGTGGCTGAAGCTACAAGACTCTGCTGGAGAGACGAGTAAAACAGAAGAGTGACATTGTGACTGTAATTCATTACATCCAAAGTCTACCGTTTTAATCACCTGGTGTAAACACAAAATATAGGCCTACTCACAATCACCGCGTGTTGACTTCCATCGCCTCTCTGCTTAGTAAGAAGGGATCATCTCTAACTTGCTTGGAGTGGACCAATAGGGCTGTCGTTGAAGCTCAATATGTGTATTCCTCTCTCGTCTACATGGTTTATCATTTAGGCTGACTGTGTATTGCTCTCTACCCCTCTCTACATGGTTTTTCCCTGACTGCTCCTCCTTCCGCATACAATCCCCTTCCCTCTGTCAGATGCTGAGAGTGACACACACATTAAAACATTTTCTTTGTTTTTATTAGCACTGTTTAGAGCTTGTCAGAGATGCCCAGTGTCAGCTAGGTGTCAGACTGTAAACCAACCGGCCATGCTAACACCTTGCTAGGATAGCACTGCTAACAGAGCAGGTTGACTCTCTTCGCTTAGCTTCTTTGGTCTTCTTTCACACTGTTCTGTTGCTGTTATTAAAACCAACCCTCATGTCTATGCGTCAGCTTACAGTGTAGACTCCGTCAGAGCTAGGCTATATGTCTGCTTTATTATTCTGAATAAAAACCTGATAAATAATGGATCTGTCACAATGTATCATTTTCAATTTCTTAAGAAGTGCACTGTTGGAGCTAGAAACACAAACAAGCATTTCGCTATACCTTTCCCCTCAGTGCCAGGACCAGCAGGCAGGACTTGAGGTAGTTGAGAGCTCTGGACAGACAGGACTGAATGCCCACCTCATTCCTCCCTTCATTAATACATTATTTCCCCTCGCCTCTCCTCCCTGCCATAACTTCTTGGCATAACTCCTTGGCCGTGACACCACCATGGTGTTCTTGCCTGCTGCCCACTGGCACACTGCAGCCCCCTATATTACTCGTGACCGGACCCCTACACTCACTCACACAGACGCAGGCAAGTTTTATTATCTTTTTCCATGGACTTTGTACTGACATCACTACTGCTCCTGTATAAAGTCCAGCAGTACTATCATAGGTCATCTTCCAGGAAAGACGTGTGGCTTCCTTCTGACAGCACAGAGCCTCTCTCTCCAGTGTCCACACTGACAATCAGGAAAAGACCACCAGAGCTCATATGTGCTCTCCTCCAGAACTTCATTCAATCCAATAGAGCAGGTATTCTCCCATGGGTATGCGCAATGCCGTTGGGGGTACGCCAAATAAAAATGTAATTCACATTTTTTTAATATAATGTATAAAAAATTGAAAAATCTTCACACCTTTTTTGCTACATAGGACCGAATCAAGCCAGTCGGTCACAAATGTGGAATAAGTCAAGGGGTATGAATACTTAAGGTAGATTAAACAGTCAATACTGCCCCTAGTGGTCAGGCAGAGTGACAGGTTAAGACGTGTATTACAGTACACTACAAAAGCCTATAGCCAACATGCTACAGCTACATTATGTAGGACTACTGACTACCGCAAACAAACCTACACTTTTGAGAGCATATTGGCCTATAGGGTTATGTGTAATCACCTTAAGAAGTGGGAACTCAACACACTTATCTAGCTAACTCTAAATATGATATTGTAGCTAGATTTCCATGTAGGCTAATTGATTAATCTATCAGTAAGTGTAGGCTAGTGTCCTACAAAAACTATAAGCTATATAGGGCTATAAGCTACTTGATGTAGGCCTATTCAGTGCAAATGGCATACTCCACTCCGCAGGAGCACCAAAACCATACTAACTAAAGCCTACTCCAGATACAAAGTGGGGCCATGAACTCAATACTGAGAAACATATTATATGACTATCCTCTCTGTAACTAGACAGACGTTGCTTTAAAAACAGCATTCTTCTCTCAAAAGCATTTTGAGCAACGGTAATAGGCTTGTGCTTCTCAGAATCCATTTTTCCCTCCTCCGTGCGCACAATGGGGAGAGGGAGAGTCAGCAGACGACAGCAAAACAGGGACGGGCAGATACTTTCACAGCTTACGCATTATGTTGATTCCAGCTATTACTGTTGAACAAATAGTATAATACAGAAAGCGTGGATTTATATTAAGATGTAAAGAGGAAAGCAGTGTCGTTCTTGTTAGAAAAATATTTTAACTGCATGCTGTTGTTCAATGCAGAGTGAATCTCGAGTACCAGGAAGTGCCTGGTTGAGTGACAGGGGGCGGGGCTTGGTGTGTGGGATTTGGAAGCAGCCAAAAGCATTAGTGTGCAACTGCAGCTACCAATTCGGGGGCTGGAGTTGCATCCCATTGTTCCTGCATGAACCTCTCCCACCCCCCACCCCCTTGAGCAACCCACTGGTTCCTGCATGAAGCACAACGTCTTAGTTCTTGCATCATCAAAGGAAGGAAGTTAGACGTTTGTTTGAAAACTAGCAGCAACAAAGGAACAAAAATAGAGACACAAAAACAGCGATAGCTTAGCGTTGACACAGAGCGAAGGCGAGAAGACAGATGGAACGGCAGCCTTGATCCTGTCTGATAGACGTATATAGATGGTGTTGAGAGAGAAAAACACCTAGTGCAGGTGAACATCTTAATAATTTCCCTGACAGAGGAAACTGTGATTCACATTTCACACAGCATGTCACTCAACTTCCTCACATCTTTAACACCTCTCTCTGGTATTACAGGGCCTTCAGAAAGTACTGACACCCCTAGACTTTTTCCACATTTTGTTGTGTTACAGCCTGAATTCAATTATTTTGTCAGTGGCCTACACACAATACCCCATAATGTCAAAGTGGGAATTATATTTTCAATATTTTTACAAATCATTCAAAAGCTGAAATGTCTTGAGTCAATAAGCATTCGACCCCTTTGTTATGGCAAGCCTAAATAAGTTCAGGGGTAAAAATGTGCTTAACAAGTAACAATGTATTTTTATTTAACCTTTATTTAACTAGGCAAGTCAGTTAAGAATAAATTATTATTTACAATGACGGCCCTACCAAAAGGCAAAAGGCCTGCGGGGACCGGGGGGAAAAAATAAACAAATTAAAAAAATATATATATATATATATATATATATATATATATATATTGGACAAAACACACATCACGACAAGAGAGACACCACAACACTACATAAAGAGAGACCTAAGACAACAACATAGCATGGCAGAAACACATGACAACAGCACGGTAGCAACACAACATGGTAGCAACACAACATGGCAGAAGCACAACATGGCAGCAGGACAAAACATAATAATTACTTTGTGTGCAATAATAGTGTTTAACATGATTTTTAAATGAGTACCCCGTTTCTGTAACACACTATAAAACACAGTCGTCCTTCCTAACTCGGTTGCCGGAGAGTAAGGAAACCGCACAGGGATTTCACAGAAGTCAATGGTGACTTTAAAACAGCTACAGAATTGAATGGCTGTGATAGGAGAAAACTGAGGATGGATCAACAACATTGTAGTTACTCCACAATACTAACCTAATTGACAAAGTGAAAAGAAAGCCTGTACGGAATACAAAACTAGCTAGCTAACATTGAACCTAGTTGGGGGTGATTACGGTCATCTATTGGACTAGATAAAGTGTATTTCTGCTACTACTTGAAATCTTTGGTTGTTTACTACACTACCTTGTACTCTGTTTAGCACATGGCCTCACATGTGAATCCTTAAAGAGATGAGTGGGGCTATGGCTTAAGAGGGTGTGAATGATGCTGAATGGGTGTAGAAAAAGAGGAGCTCTCCAGTAGGTGTACCAAAACATTCAATGGCCATTTTCTCAAAAGTGGCCATCAAAACTTTCAAAGCAGAATCACTTTCCCATAGATCCTCAACTGTAGTGTATTATATACAATTTTCTAGCTCTGAGTCTCCACTTTTATCCAATGTAAAAAACACAATTTCAAGTTTTGCTACATAGGACCGAATCGAACGCTATACCTTTCCCCTCAGTGCCAGGACCAGCAGGCTGGACTTGAGAGCTCTGGACAGACAGGACTGAATGCCCCCTGTGTGTGTGTGCATAGCAGAGGGGAAAGCCCCTTCTGTTCTTCTATAGAGAGCAATAGCGTCTTTTTGGGAAAAGCCTATGGGCAAATGAATGGAGTTTTTGGATAAACGCTGAAAATAAGGTCCGTCAAACACAGGCGTAGGAGTTTTGTTCTATGATAATATTCATCAGCTAAAATCACCTTGTGTGAATTTTGAAGCAATTATGTAATTTTAAAAAGTACATAAAGCACATAAAGGCTTCATAATTCGTAAAGGTCATGCTAACTGACTGATATCTTATAGAACAAGCCTGTGTTAAGTTAAGCCCTTATGTTCTGCGTTTATCCCAAAACCCAAATCTTTCCCCATTCATTTTCCCCGAAGGAGCAGCTGAATGAACCACAGGTAACTCATTTCCGGGTTTCAGGACTACAAGCTGGCCAGCTCTATAATGCATGGTACCTAACAGCAGCAGGCACAACACAGCATGACTTACTGGCCCTTCTATTACATCCCTGTCATCATGCATCTGTAACACACAGGGATGCAACCAGCACAATCCAGTGAGTACGAATCACGCTACGGCTGCAACTACTGCAAACTCTGCTGAAAAACAACACACACACAAACAGATCCAAACACACACTAACACACCTCCTTTCATCCTCCTCCTCAATACTCATTTAATCAGAGAGAATCAGCTAAAACACAGCATTGCCTTCAACAACAGTAATGTCCCGCAAGAGTTTGTACTAACACCTTGTGAAATGCTTCTGAAGAAAGTCATTAGGAGTGTACAAACCCATCTATTTCCTTTAAAGACAGACTGATCCTGCTAGTCAGTGGAGCTTTCTGACAAGATCAGGAGACAAAAGCCAAGTCTAACAACACACAAACAGACAAAGAGAATCTGACTCAGAGAGAGATGTCCTACACTAACAGCTTTCAATTACCCTGAAATCGCCACGCTCTGACTTCTTCCTTCTCTCTCTAGTGATGGAGAGTTCTTTCCTGTATTCCCAAAGTGATGAGAGAGGGAGCACGTTAAATAAAGTTAGATTTGATCCCTTTCATTCATTTCAGTCAGACTGCGATGTTCACGCAGTCTGACAAATGAATGAAAGGGATCAAATCTAACTTTATTTAACGTGCATTTTCAATCACTCCAATGTCAGCCCTCATTAGGCTCTGTAGAAGACTGGGCAATAATAAATGGCTGCCAGCTAGCTGTGACGCAGCGCCATCAAAAGTTGAACTGAGTGAGTGTGTGCGTATACAAGTTAGTGTGTGTGTTTGAGTGAGCGAGCGCACGAGAGAACGCTTCAGACAGAAGCGTAATTAGCCTGCTCATTCCCCGGCATGAACACCCAAAAATCGCTCTATCCCTCTCGCTCTCTTTCTCTTAACCTCTCTCGAAAAACACAAGTGAAAAACAACAGACGGCACATCAAACCATCGTGTTACGTGTCAGGTGGAGCACGTTTGAAGGTTTGTTGGCTTTGTAAGCTTTCAAGGCTCATCAGCAGCAGCACATGAAGATGCATATAAACAAAGCAAAGCAGGCCAGGAGACTTTGGGGATCTGACAGACCGACAGAGAGACAGGTTCTGAGTCAGAGGCAAGGAAAGAGAGGGGAGTCAAAAGCAACAGAAATAACTATTTTCTGTTTCACGCTTCAGCATACAAACAGCTGCAATCCCCCGGGTTCACAACCCAACTTCTCACCATGCCTTTAGAGCACCCCCTGGAGTGGCAGAGCAGCCATTTATTCAAGCACAAACACACTCCAGTGCAAGCACATGCATACATGTGCATACACACACAATCCTCCATTTCCCAACCCACACACACGTCATTTGAGATGCTTTACTCTCTGCATATCAATGTTTGAGGCTCAGTTCAGTCTACACAGCACAAGAGAACATTAAGTCATCAATTTAATGAAACATTCATAACACAAATAATTTACACTGCATAAACTCATACGGCAGGGATCCAGGCAAGCTCTACTGTGAGAGGAGAGCCTATTAAAACATTTAAACTAGGATCTCTTCATGGCTTGGTATTCTCTCGAGTGAGGGAAGTGGACACTACTATCTAGTATTTGGCTATCTATTCCAGTGATGGAAGCAAAAAAGAGGATTATTCCCTTAAATGAGAGAAGTGGCTAGAAGAGACTCACCAAAGTACAAACACATACTATCTAGTCTTTGGCTAATCCCTTGAGTAAGGAAAGAGAGGAGGGAGTAAGAACAGGGAGGAAGAGGAACAGACGGGAGGACAAAGAGCGAGGACGAAGTCGGAGGACGAAGAGGGAGGATGAGGAGGGAGGACGAGGGACTCACTGATGTACTCAAAGACGTAGACGACGAAGAAAGGCGTGACGAGGTCGTTGATGCCCTGCACGTAGCCGCTGGCCGGGTGGCGGATCGCCCAGATGAACAGGATACGCTCAAAGATCTGACGGACAGACGGAGGAATACACAGTCAGCACACACACACACTATGTATAGAGCACAGTACATAGAGGAAAATGGAAGCTACTTCTAGATTCAGTATACACAAGCTATCTTGTTAATATTTGTAAACTGTGTAGAATAAGTAAGCTTGCTTGTTTTAATGTGTAAGTCAAAGTCCCCCTCAAGGACGATAAAGTCAATCTAGCTATCTCTACATCTAAGATATACCTGAATAGGAACAGACATACTACAGATGACAAATCCATGTAAAACAGTGAATAATGTAGATTTACTTCTATGTTTTATATATTTAACTTTCTATAACAAGGTCACATGATGGTTTCAAACCAACACAGAAGAGCCCCATCCCATGCCTACCTGTCAATCAAAGAGCAATATCGGATTAAGTTATAAAGAATGCATGTTTTAATCGTTGACAAAGGTTTGATCGTGTTAGAGAAGTGAGGAAATGAGTCACAAGACATGCATGTGTGGTGAGCAGTGACATGGGATTGAAGCGTGCACACGACACATCAACATACATTTCTCATTGCCGTGTTGGACACGCCTGTCTCTCTACTACTGCTGGATCACGAACTTTGAACAACCTGGCAAACTTTTTTAATTTTCTCCTTTCTTTTCTTCTTTCTCGAATCTTTTTCTAGAAGGCAAACACTTCCATCTTTGTTACAGCCTCGGTTTTAATGTTCCACCTTGCTTCTGTCATCCCCCGAGCATTAAAAAAGGCTTGAAGTTCAGCGCAACTCAACCACACGAATACTGCGTTCCAAATGGAACACTATTCCCCCCAAAAATAGTGCACAACTTTTGACCAGGGCCCATAGCATTCCTGTCAAAAGTAGTGCGTTATATAGGGAATAGGGTGCCAATTGGGACGTACACTTGGATTTCCATTCTCTTTCTCATCCCTCTTCTAGTCTTGCCCCTGAATGTCTGTGCCTGTGTTCTGACATGTCAGGCGATGCATCACAAATGCAGAGCGCTTTCTCGGACGGCATGTTTCTGTCATTTTTCTAAATAAACACATTTCTCAAATTGTGATCGCAGTGGCCTCCAAAAACATGTTGGTTGGCTGCCTGGGATGCTGGCGTGTTATGCTAGCTAGTATGGTTTGGCGATGCTGTTACATGGACATGTACAGTTGAAGTCAGAAGTTTAAATACACCTTAACTAAATACTTTTAAACTCAGTTTTTCACAATTCCTGACATTTATCCTAGTAAAAGTTCCCTGTCTTAGGTCAGTTAGGATCACCACATTATTTTAAGAATGTGAAACGTCAGAAGAATAGTAGAGAGAATGATTTATATCAGCTTTTATTTCTTTCATCATGTTTAACTTGGGTCAAACCTTTTGGGTAGCCTTCCACAAGCTTCCCATAATAAGTTGGGTGAATTTTGGCCCAGTCCTTCTGACAGAGCTGGTGTAACTGAGTCAAATTTTCTATAGCATTGAGGTCAGGGCTTTGTGATGGCCACTCCAATACCTTGACTTAGTTGTCCTTAAGCCATTTTGCCAAAACTTAGGAAGTATGCTTGGGATCATTGTCCATTTGGAAGACCCACTTGCGACCAAGCTTTAACTTCCTGACTGATGTCTTGAGATGTTGCTTCAATATATCCACATAATGTCTTTCTCATGATGCCATCTATTTTGTGAAGTGCACCAGTCCCTCCTACAGCAAAGCACCCCCACAACATGATGCTGCCACCCCTGACCCTCACGGTTGGGATGGTGTTCTTCAGCTTGCAAGCCTCCCCCTTTTTGCTCCAAACAGTTCTATTTTTGTTTCATCAGACCAGAGGACATTTCTCCAAAAAGTACGATCTTTGTCCCCATGTGCAGTTGCAAACCGTACTCTGGCTTTTTAATGGCGGTTTTGGAGCAGTGGCTTCTTCCTTGCTGAGCGGCCTTTCAGGTTATGTCGATATAGGACTCGTTTTACTGTGGATATAGATACCTTTGTACCTGTTTCCTCCAGCATCTTCACAAGGTCCTTTTCTGTTGTTCTGGGATTGATTTGCACTTTTCGCACCAAAGTACGTTCATCTCTAGGAAACAGAACGCGTCTCCTTCCTGAGCGGTATGACGCCTGCGTGGCCCCATGGTGTTTATACTTGCGTACTATTGTTTGTACAGGTGAACATGGTACCTTCAGGCGTTTGGAAATTACTCCCAAGGATGAACCAGACTTTTGGAGGTCTACAATTCTTTTTCTGAGATCTTGGCTGATTTCTTTTGATTTTCCCATGATGTCAAGCAAAGAGGCAATGGATTTGAAGGTAGGCCTTGAAATACATCCACAGGTACACCTCCAATTGACTCAAATGATGACAATTAGCCTATCAGAAGCTTCTAAAGCCATGACATCATTTTCTGGAATTGTCCAAGCTGTTTAAAGGCACAGTCAACTTAGTGTATGTAAACTTCTTACCCACTGGAATTGTGATACAGTGAGTTACAAGTGAAATCATCAGTCTGTAAACAATTGTTGGAAAAATTACTTGTGTCATGCACAAAGTAGACATCCTAACCGACTTGCCAAAACTATAGTTTGTTAACAAGAAATTTGTGGAGTGGTTGAAAAACGAGTTTTAATGACTCCAACCTAAGTCCATGTAAACTTCTGACTTCAACTGTATGGGATTCACATCTCCCTACTGCTGCCCCCCTGCTTTCATCATCAAAGTCACATCTATCAAAGTGGGGCAGGGAGGAGGAGGAGTAAAGGGGGAGTGCTAATGTGAGTTTCTCCCTTTAACAACCCACCCTCCCTTCTCTCCTCCTCATCCATGTCTTCCCCTTTGCCTCACTTCCTTCCCACGCTAACGCTCTCCCTTCCTCATCCTCCTCTTTCCCTCCCCCTCTCATCGCCCACCTTCCCTCTTCTCTTTTTGTCCTCTCACTCCCTGAAACAACCCATGTTCTTGCTCCTCATCTTTCTCTCACCCATCATCTCCCTGCAGCTAGAATTCATGACCAGAGCTCCTACACTCCGTCAGAAGCCCATCAGAGGGTGGAAAATAGACACTAAACCAGGAGGAGGAAATCAATGGCCAGAGAGAGAGCGTGAGTGTAAGAGAGTTAGGGAGAGAGGCCAATAGGAGATTCAAGAGGCTGAAAAACCCTGCCAAAATAATAAAATACTGTAATTAAAAATAAATGGATCAAAAACAACAAAAACGGACATGCAGCAGAGCAACAGATGAGGTATGTTGACCTCGTGGTGGTAACTGATTAGATAGTGGTCAGTGTGTGACCAGGAGAGGACAGGGTTGAACAGTCTCAGTGCGTGAGGGTTAGGTCCAGACATTAGTGTGTTGTGTTATGGTTATGCAGTGAACAGGCTGCCCATCAAGCCACAAGCACAGGGAATAAAGGACAGTGAATGGTCAGTAGCCTGGTCCCAGATCGCCATGTTATTTTGCCCAAAAATGTAGTAGTGAGGAGTTGGCTTGGCTACTACAGATCTGGGACAAGGCAAGCTTTACAATACAGCGCTCAGATGAAAAAACAGGAGTTAAAAAAAGGGACAAAAGGCAACTAAAAACCATAGGACTGATGAGTTATGTATGTTTTCATCCAATAGCTTGTGCATAATTCAGTGCACCATCACTGAATTATTTGAATTTGATCATGCGTAAAAGCATGACTTGCTTGGATGAGCATTATGCTTTCACCCTTCAGTCACGCTCCGCATCCTTCTCTCCTCTTTTCACCCACGGTGCTACATTGCCTCCTCAAGGGAAATCACGAGGACAGAAATGTATGTACGGACACACATGTGCGCACATGCAAACAAACAAACACACGTGTGCTTCTCTCTAGCGCTAGCTTCATGTCCCCATTAGCTCACTGCTAATGTGTGAACAGCATGTCTACAGCGGTCCACCGAGGCCAAGTTTATGTCCAGTGCTGTAGGTCTCTTAGGAAGAGACATCTACCCACACGGTGTGAAAAACTAAATGTTGCATTACTCAGTAATGTAGTCTCAGGAGAGTCATACAGTGCCTATAGAAAGTCTACACAGCCTTGAACTTTAATCACATTTTGTTGCATTACAACGTCGAATTGAAATGTATTTATTTGTAATGTTTTGTACTTGATCCACAAAATACTCCATAATGTAAAAGTGAAAATAAAATGAAAATAAAATAGTCATAGCATAAGTATTCACCCCCTTTGTTAGGGCAAGCCTAAATTAGTTCAGGACTAACATTTGGCTTAATAAATCACATAAGTTACATGGACTCACTCAGTGTGAAATAATAGGGGTTGACATGATTCTGAATGAATACCCCTTCCTCTATCCCCAATACATACAACATCTGTAAGGTCCCTCAGTCAAATATCGAATTAAAGCACAGATTCAAACACAAAGACCAGGGCGTTTTTTTAAAAGCCTCATAAAAAAGGGCAGTGATTGGTAGGTGGGTAACAATAACAAATCAGACATTTAATATCCAGTACTAGTCAAAAGTTTGGACACACCTACTCATTCCAGGGTTTTTCTTAATTTTGACTATTTTCTACATTGTAGAATAATAGTGAAGACATCAAAACTATGAAGTAACACATATGGAATCAAGTAGTAAACAAAAAAGTGTTAAACAAATCAAAATATATTTGAGATTTTTCAAAGTAGCCACCCTTTGCCTTGATGAAAGCTTTGCACACTCTTGGCATTCTCTCAAGTCACATGGAATGCATTTCAGATAACAGGTTAGCCTTGTTCAAAGTTACTTTGTGGAATTTCGTTCCTTTTTAATGCAGAAGATAGCCCTATTTGGTAAAAGACCAAGTCCATATTATGGCAAGAACAGCTCAAATAAGCAAAGAGAAAAACAGTACATCATTACTTTAACTTCTTAGGGATCGGTGGCCCCACTTGCGACAATATCCGGTGAAATTGCAGAGCGCCAAATTCAAAATAAGAAATCTTAATATTAAACGTTCATGGAAATACAAGTGTCATACACGATTCAAAAGCTTAGAATCTTGGTAATCTAACAGCTATGTCAGATTTCAAAAAGGCTTTACGGCGAAAGCATAGCATTTGATTGTCTGAGGACAGCGCCCTGCATACTTCCTCAATTAACATAATTTAATAACCAGCACAGGTGTCACAAAACTCAAAAATAGCGATAAAATAAATCACTTACCTTTGAAGATCTTCCTCTGATGGCAATCCCAAGGGTCCCATCTACACAATAAATGGTTGTTTTGTTCGATAAAGTCCATCTTTATATCCCAAAAACTCTGTTTGGTTGGCGCGTTTTGTTCAGTAATACACCTGTTCAAAGGCGTTCAAACATGCAGACAAATAAATCCCAAAAGTATCGGTAAAGTTTGTCGAAAAAAAAGTCAAACAACGTTTCTAAACAATCCTCAGGTACCCTAATATGTAAATAAACAATACAATTTCAGACGGAATACACTATGTTCAATACCGGAGATATACCGCACTCTCAGTCACGCGCGCCACAGGAATACAGACCCTAGGAAGTACCCCATGAAAAACTACTACTTCTTGGTCATTTTTATAAAGACTGTTGACATCTAGTGGAAGCCATAAGTACTGCAATCTGGGAGCTATTCCATTCAATGTTCTATAGCAAAGCATGGGAAAAGTCAGGGAGCTGAAAAAAGCAATTTCCTCAGGTTTTTGCCTGCTATATCAGTTCTGTTATACACACAGATATTATTTTAAGAGTTTTAGAAACTTCAGAGTGTTTTCTGTCCAACTCTTCTGGGCCTGAGTAACAGGCAGTTTACTTTGGGCATGCCAGACTCTCCGAACTTCCGAACACTGCCCCCTAGCCCTAACAGGTTAAGACATGAAGGTCAGTTAATGCGGTACATTTCTACAACTTTGAACGTTTCTTCAAGTGCAGTCGCATAAACGATCAAGAGCTATGATGAAAGTGGCTCTCATGAGGACCGCCACAGGAAAGGAAGACCCAGAGTTACCTCTGCTGCATAGGATAAGTTCATTAGAGTTAGCCCAAATAAATGCTTCACAGAGTTCAAATAACAGACATCTCAACATCAACTGTTCAGAGGAGACTGCATGAATCAGGTCTTCATGGTCGAATTCTTGCAAAGAAACCACTACTAAAGGACACAAATAATAATAAGAGACTTGCTTGGGCCAAGAAACACGAGCAATGGACATTAGACCGATTTTTGTTTCCAACCGCATGTCTTTGTGAGACGCAGAGAAGGTGAACAGATGATCTCTGCATGTGTGGTTCCCACCGTGAAGCATGGAAGTGTGATGGTGTGGGGATGCTTTGCTGGTGACACTGTCTGTGATTTATTTAGAATTCAAGGCACACTTAACCAGCATGGCGTCCACAGCATTCTGCAGCGATACGCCATCCCATCTGGTTTGCGCTTAGTGGGACTATCCTCATTTGATTTTCAACAGGACAATGACCCAACACACCTCCAGGCTGTGTAATTTGACCAAGACAGAGAGTGATGGAGTGCTGCATCAGATGACCTGGACTTCACCATCACCCGACCACAACCCAATTGAGATGGTTTGGGATGACATAGACCACAGAGTGAAGGAAAAGCATCCAACAAGTGCTCAGCAATTGTGGGAACTCCTTCAAGACTGTTGGAAAATAATTCCAGGTGAAGCTGGTTGAGAGAATGCCAAGAGTGTGCAAAGCTGTCATCAAGGGAAAGGGTACTGTATCTTTAAGCATGGTCAAGTTAATAATTATGTTGTGGATGATGTATTAAACCACCCAGACACATCAAAGATGCAGTCGTCCCTCTGAACTGAGCTGCAAGACAGGAAGGAAACTGCATAGGAATGTCATTATGAGGACATTGACGATTTTAAAACAGCTACAGTTAAATGGCTGTGAACAGAGAACTGCAGATGGATCAACAACATTGTAGTTATTCCACAATAAAGAATAATAAAAATATACAAAATAAGAATATTACAAAACATGTATGCAAAAAAAAAACAGCCTAAATACAAAGCCTTATGTTTGAGGCTCCAGAGTGGCGCAGTGGTCTAAGACACTGCATCCTAGTGCAAGATGCGTCAGTGCAGTACCTGGTTTCAATCCAGGCTGCATCACATCCGGCCGTGATTGGGAGTCCCATAGGGCGTCGCCCGGGTTTAGCCGGGGTAGGCCATCATTGTAAATAAGAATTTGTTCTAAACTGACTTGCCTAGTTAAATAAAGATTAAATAAAAAATATATATATTTTCAAACATGGTCATGGTATGGGTATGCCTGACATCGGCAAAGACTGGAGTTTTTCAGGATGAAAAGAAACGGGTTGGAGCTAAACACAGGCAAAATCTGCTTCAGTCTGCTTTACACTACACACATACAGGAATTCACCTTTCAGCTGGAGAATAACTTACAGCACAGAGCCAAATCTACACTAGAGTTGCTTACCAAGAAGACAGTGAAATGTTCCTGAGTGGCCAAGTTACAGTTTTAATCCCACTTACAGCGCATTCTGAAAATATTCAGACCCCTTGACTTATTCTAAAATTGATTCAATATTTTTTTGCCCTCATCAATCTACACACAATACCCCATAACGACAAAGCACAGAGGTTTTTGCAAATTTATAAGAAATACAAAGCTGAAATATTTACTTAAGTATTCAGACCCTTTACTCAGTACTTTGTTGAAGCACCTTTGTCAGCGATTACAGCCTCGAGTCTTCTTGGGTACACCTGTATTGGGGAGTTTCTCCCATTCTTCTCTGCAGATCCTCTCAAGCTCTGTCAGGTTGGTTGGGGAGTATCGCTGCACAGCTATTTTCAGGTCTCTCCAGGGATGTTCGCTCGGGTTCAAGTCCAGCTCTGGCTGAGCTAATTAAGGACATTCAGAGACGTGTCCCAAAGCCACTCCTGCGTTGTCGTGGCTGTGTGCTTAGGGTCGTTGTCCTGTTGGAAGGTGAACCTTCATCCAAGTCTGAGGTCCTGAGCGTTCTGGAGCAGGTTTTCATCAACGATCTCTCTGTACTTTGCTCCATTCATGTTTCCCTTGACCCTGACTAGTCTCCCAGTTCCTGCCGCTGAAAAAGATCCCACGGCATGATGCTGCAAGGTTTCCTCCAGACGTGACGCTTGGTATTCAGGCCAAAGTGTTTAATCTTGGTCTCATCAGACCAGAGAACGAAGCGGGCTGTCATGTGCTTTTTTACTGAGGAGTGGCTTCCGTCTGGCCACTCTACCATAAAGGCCTGATTAGTGATGGCTGCAGAGATGGTTGTCCTCAGCCAGTGTTCTCCCATCCCCACAGAGGAGCTCTGTCAGAGTGACCATCGGGTTCTTGGTCACCTCCCTAACCAAGACCTTTCTACCCCAATTGCTCAGTTTGGCAGGGCGGCCAGCTCAAGGAAGAGTCTCGGTGGTTCCAAACTTCTTCCATTTAAGAATGACGGAGGCCACTGTGTTCCTGTGGACGTTCAATGCTGCAGAAATGTTTTGATACACTTCCCCAGAACTGTGCCTCGACACCATCCTGACTCTGAGCTCTACGGACAATTCCTTCGACCTCATGGCTGAGTTTTTGCTCTGACATGCACTGTCAATAGTGCAACCTTATAGAGACAGGTGTGTGCCTTTCCAAATCATGTCCAACGAATTTAATTTACCAAAAGGTAGACTCCAATCAAGTTGTAGAAACATCTCAAGTATGATCAATGGAAACAGGATGCACCTGAGCTCAATCTGGAGTCTCATAGAAAAGGGTGAAACGCTTATGTAAATAAGGTATTTGTTTTTTAATTTTTATACATTTCCAAAAATGTTTAAAAACATGTTTTCACTTTGTCATTATGGGGTAATTGTGTGTAGATTGACGAGGATTTTCCTTTATTTAATCAATTTTAGAATGAGGCTGTAACGTAATAAAATGTGGAAAAGGGGAATGGGTCTGAAAACTTTCCAAATGCACTGTATAACACAATAAAATGTAAAGAAATCCAAAGGGAATGTAGATTTCCATAGGCGCTGTATGCACACAGACTGTGAGAATCAGAACTAAGAGAGACTGAAATTGGTGATTTGTAGACAGCTCTGCGGTCGCATCCATCACAAGTTATTTCAGGACAGAAATAAAAATGATCCCCAATTAAATTGTGTAAATATTTCAACGCAGGCCTGTGGCCAGATACACCAGCACGCAAGGAATGGGAGAGGGATGAGGAAAAAGAACGGCATAAGGAGAGAGTGTCTGAGGAAAAAAATAAAACAGTAGGAAGAAGGAAAGAGGAGATTAGGAAGAGGGGAAGCGAGAGAGAGAGATAGGTGAGGGACAGAGAAAGACGCAAAGGGGTAAGTGAGAGAAAGAGAGAGGTATACGAAGAAAGAGGGAGATACTTTAAATGAAGGAAAATAGATATTGGGGTGGGTGTGTGTGAGGACGGTTGGCCCATTCATTAGTATTCTCTCATAGCACTGAGGTTGGGAAGGGAACAGAGGACATGGAGGAAGCGGGGTGTGACTCGCAAATACTGAACAAACTTATCCAGGACACACAAGCAAACACAGTCCATTATATCGATGACAAAAAACGATCTGTTTTCTAAAATACTCATTGCAGAGTGCAGAAACGACTCATACCAGAGTGCAGACAAAACAGCAAAACCTCACTGAAGAACCTTTCATTACACCAGATTGTTTCCACTCTTCAGTAGTCAAGAGAATGTGAGAGTATACGTGCATGCATGCATGGTGCAGTGTGTATATGTATGTATAATAAAACAAACAGGATTTCATACATTAGCTAGGTCTAGGTGAGTGACTGCCTGGGCAGGGTAGTCATTGTGTTCTGTATAGAAGGTCTCACCTCTTGGACAGAAGCTTGTTGAAAGAGAGGAATAAGGGGATTAGTTCTTGGTATGTCAATGTGAATCTGCAGAGAGGAGAGAGAAAACACAAACAGAAGAGCAGTCGAGGTTATCATATGCCGTCACAGAGAGGGAAAAGAGGAGAGAGAGCTGGTTAGTGGATTCACTGGATTGAGGGTCCAGGGCGTGTATTGATGGCAGAGAACTGAAGAGAACTGGAGCTCCTAGGCAATATTTCTGAACTGGGTGGAGGGGTAGTGTGGCTCACGAGCTCTACAAACCAAACCCCATTTTCTCTATAGAACCACAGTGGGTCAGTGCAGGGCACAAGCCTATACACCTTGTCATCACATATGTGTGCAGGAGAGCTTCGACAAACCAGAGAACCACAGTCACCCAGTTCAAAACTTGGAGCCTGCAAACAGACGGACAAACACAGACAGGGCAGAACAGATGGGAACCTGACCGGTGTCATGCTGGCGAGTGAGGGTTGGTCTGCAGCCCCGTTAACCAGTCTTACCTCTGTCACCATAGGCTGCAGCATTAGACACTCCGGACTCATCCGGGGGATGTCTATACGAATCTAGTGGCGTGGAGAAAATAGTTAACACAAACACATTACACCCACACACATACTCAGTTTTCACGCATCCACACACACAGACCGTGCACAACACACCCACACTAGGGAAATAAGTCAACACACTCAATTGATCAGATATCCAGTGGAGTTTTTCCCAGACCTAAAAACAGCTGTTTTTCACAAACAGTACATCCCGCTAAACACACAACAACATGAGACAATTCAACAGGAAACAGTACAGAAATGTGACTGTATAAAATATGAAACCTCTGACAGAATCGAACATGTCAACTCAAAAAACTGCTGTAGATGTGTGAGCGAGTGCCTGATAGTACCCTCCTGAGAGTGTGGGAGGGAGTGCCTTTCTAGGAAGTTTTTCCTAGCCACCATGCTTCTACATCTGCAATGCTTGCTCTTTGGGGGTTTAGGCTGGGTTTCTGTATAAGCACTTTGTGACATCCGCTGATGTAAAAAGGGCTTTATAAATACATTTAATTGATTGATTGATAGAAAGATAAAGTTAGAGTGAGAGGGAGAGCGTGAGTGAGAGAGGGAGAGACAAGGAGAGAGATTCATGTACAAAAACAGAGCGAGATAGACTACTGTAGGGAGATGAGAAGAGTTACAGAAGAGAGAGACTGGGGAACAGACAGTCACAGGAGGCTGACCGTCAGGTCAGGCAGACAGACAGAGAGGTCTTGCACTGCCAATGTCAGAAAGTTGAGCGCTGACTCGGGAACAGCAGGAAGCCTGTGATCAGACGGAAAACATCCTCTGCCACTGAACACAGAACTGAGATCAGTGGAGAGAAGAACTGTCTCCAGACTCCCTGCTGAGACTACATTTCTACTCAAGTTTGCTGGAAGCCTAAAACTCTCATTTTAAAGTAAACATCAGTCATTTTCTTAAAGGCACAGAGAGGACTTTTCTCTCTTCATCTTACTCTAGCAGGAAACGGTTATATATCTCAGCATAGTAAATATCGACAACACAGCCCATAGTAAATATCATGCGTGCATGCGGTGTGTACCACTATCCTCGTGGGTACCGGAAATCCCCAAAGGATAGTAAAAACAAGGACAATTCTCCCTTCTTAGGGACAAAGGTTATTTTAAGATTATGGGTTAGGTTTAGTGTTACAATTAGGGTTAGGGAAAATTTGATTTTAGGACCCCACAAGGATAGTAAAACATATGCTGTGTGTGTGTGTGTGTGTGTGTGAAGTGATTTCCCTGATAAACAGAGAGTGAGGGAGGGAGACTGACACCAACGGTGGGAGGGGGGGTAGAGAGAATTTTGAGAGAGAGAGGGTCGTTCTTGTCTAGCCTCCGTAGTGGCACTGCTATGTGAGAAGAGAGCAGCATGGAAAACCACTTATCACCGTATAACTGGATCTGTAATGCAGCCTCGCGGCCGCTGACAGGCAGTGGCTTGGCTAGTCTGGGCTCTGGGGGAACGAACACATCAGGGACAAAGGGAAGGGCTGGTAAGAGGGCTTGGGGATTTACACCCACAGGACAGCCCATTCTATCTGCACAAATAAATATGTCTGCCGTCTGTCTGTCACTGAGGTGAAGGGGTCTGAACTGTAGATGGCTGAAGAATTATATTTATCCACTACTGGAATGGATGAACTATGGAGGAGCTGAGCTTAGGATAGACAGACTGCTCCTCAATATATGAGTGCATGGCTCAGTGGATATAGGGATACAGAAAGACATGGGGGAGGAGGAGAGAGAGAGAGAAAGAAATAGATAAAGAGTGACTGAGAAAGAGAGCGAGAATGTGACTGTGTGTGTAGTCATAGATAACACCCTCACCTGTCTGTACGTGTCTTGGTGGTGCTCGTCGTTGCGCGAGTCGTAGTACTGTTCTATGAAACCAAAGTATTCCTGTCTCTTCCTCTGTAGCGTGCTCTCTCTCCTCTCTGTGTTGGCAGGAAGGTAACCCTGGGAAGAGTACACCAGAACAGTTAGGATAGCATAGGGTCCTACAAACTCAACTCTAAGCCGGTTCCACTCCTTTTTAAAATTTTCCCCTAACCCCTCCACCCCTAATTGGAGTAAACTAAATGGACAACAACACTTATTTCCAGATTCAAAATACTATAAATATTTGACAGACACAGTACATTTTACATTACTTATCTTTTGTTCGTTTTTAATCCCGTCCTCCAGCTACCCTCAACAAAAGTTCTGAACCTTTCTATTCTCATAGTTTCTACAGATTGTAAATTAAAGATAAATACTTTTGGTAAGAGTATTATTAAATTATTGATCAATTGACTTTGACTTTTCAGATCACCCAGCAGTGCTATTTGCAGAGATAACGCCAGGTAAATGTTGCAATTCTTCAGCCATTCCTGGACCTGCGACCAAAAAACAACAAGCTACAAGAATGGGAGAAACTCCCCAAATACAGGTGTGCCAAGCTTGTAGCGTCATACCAAAGAAGACTCGAGGCTGTAATCGCTGCCAAATGTGGTTCTACGAGAAGTACTGAGTACAGGGTATGAATACTTACAGTATGTAAATGCAATATTTCAGTGTTTTATGTTCAATACATTTCTAAAAATGTCTTAACAATTTAAAAAAACGTTTTTCGCTTTGTCATTATGGGGTATTATTTGTAGATTGATGAGGGGGAAAAAAACAATTTAATCCATTTTAGAATAAGGCTGTAACATAACAAAATGTGGAAAAGGGGTCTGAATAATTTCCAAATGCACTGTATTTACCACATGGATCCTGTTTCAGTAATAGTGAAATCAGCTCAGTATCTGAGTATCTACCATTTTTATAGGAGTGGTTAAAACATGCTAATAATGGTCCTCTGAGCACATCAAAAAGTGTTTGATATACCTCAACTGGTATGCCATCCAGCCCTGGAGTTTTCCCAGACTTAAAGGCTTTAAGTGCATCAAGAAGTTCTTCCTCTGTAACTGGCACAACTCAGGCCCATACTCTACACAGACCGGTGCACCATAACCAATCAGAGCTGCAGCATCCCTATATGCAAATAGACCATTGCCATATATTGATCTGTGCCATTCACTTTGAACCTTTTTTTTAATTGATTTTTTTACCTTTATTTTACTAGGCAAGTCAGTTAAGAACAAATTCATATTTTCAATGATGGCCTAGGAACAGTGGGTTAACTGCCTGTTCAGGAACTGGACTGTGTTTACAGCATGAGTGGTTGCAGGTAGATGTGTTTGTTTTGCGATCGAACCAACAGCTGCATGTAGCCAGGTGAAGAAATGTGTTCATATTCTTTGCTAGTAAGTGAGTTATTAGCCCAGGTAAAGCTAATTTCTAGTCAGCAATGGGGGAGTGGTTGCTACCTACAAGAGCACAACCCATGCATTTTTAGCCATGTTTGAAAAGCAAGTCAGGTAAAGAGCTTTTTTTCTGCAAAGGGCAGTGTTGTATTTTGGGGTATTGTTATATTTTGTGACAGGCTTGAATAAGTTAAATAGCCAATAGGCAAAGGGCAGCATAATTTGCCTGATTCTCTGTATTAATAGTATGAGAATAATAATGTATTTTATGTTGTAAAGTAGTTTCTTGCATCAAACACAGCCTAGTGGTTAGAGCGTTGGACTAGTAACCGAAAGGTTGCAAGTTCAATTCCCCGAGCTGACAAGGTACAAATCTGTCGTTCTGCACCTGAACAGGCAGTTAACCCACTGTTCCTAGGCTGTCATTGAAAATAAGAATTTGTTCTTAACTGAGTTGCCTAGTAAAATAAAAGGTAAAAAAATTAAATAAAAAATAAATAAAAAAAGTTCAGTCACCTCCTTGTCTGAAAGACAAGTGGATAAACAGGTTAATATCAATCCCTACAAAAGTCTCAAAATGTAGGCTTACATTGAACACCAGACAATGGCTGCTACTGTAGGATGAAATACAGGACAGCTATTTCCATGTTAAAATGTTATGCGATGCGTTTTCTACATAGTTTTTATGCTCGGCCACTCTGATAGGCCTATATTATGATCAAATAGCCACAGTAGCCTACTTGGCCACTGTTATACATGTAACTTAAAGCGGGTACAGTGTCAGTGTTCACAGTAAAGGTGCGCCAGAAGTCACACAGAATTATCACAACATTCAAGTTTGCACTAAAATGTGCTAAAAGCTCTGCAGTTGTGCATTTGGTTTGAAAATTATACTAGCTACTGCTCTCTATCTAGCTAAATGGTTAGATTCTTCCAAAATCAAGCTTCACTTGGTAACAGCAGAGAAACCCCTGCTCAATCAAGAGCCTTGCTGTCTTAGATTTGTTTTGCGTGGCGAAAACTGTGAGTAACTTTTTTTAGTTGCTTGTATGGTTCAGTTCAGAGACTGTATAAAATTCTTGCAATGCACTCGCTAGCATTTAGTTCTCATTCTCTATTGATTTTTACATGTACTTGTTAGCATTGCTAACCTTCGGATTACAGAGCCTCAGTGGGGGTTTGAAAGCAGCGCCCCCTTGTGTCCAGTGCCAGTATTACCAAATATCCCAGTATGGCACAAGGTCTGTGTGAAGATAAGACAATCTGGATACCACCGAAGCCTAATAACTAGACTTTGAATCAAACATACAGATTTGAATCAATTCACTGGAGAAAAAAAAAAAACAGCCCACGCTAGGCATGCTAGCCTTGTGTGTAGTCGAGAATTACTTCTCACAAGCCCAGTATACACACTAGTCTGTTGTGAAATTGTTAGATTACTTGTTAGATACTACTGCATGGTCAGAACTAGAAGCACAATTTCACTACACTCGCATTAACACTGCTAACCATGTGTATGTGACAAATAAAATTTGATTTGATTTGAGTCTAGTCTAGGCTAGACACACACACACACACACACACACCCATGCATCCACACACAACGTGGGAACTACATTAGGGATACAGTAACTTCCAAATCACGTTAAATCGGCTAAATGGACTGCGCTCCAGTGGGCCTCATGCTGGGCAAAAGTAGTGCACTACTCTATGTAGGGATGAGGGTGCCATTTGGGACACAGCCTGTTAGAGAACTGTACTACTGACACAATTCCACTGCATGAACAAATGTTTCAGTATGCCAGGGGAACTTGAAAAAGGAACTGTTCAGATTGTTGGCCATATAAAGAGAATAATATCAACCCGCATTCAATAACAGGTGGGCAGAGATTAATGCAGAGGGTTAACTTCTTAGGGAGCGGCTCTCGAGGTGACGGTTTTGGAGAGTCTGGCGTGCCCAAAGTAAAATGCCTCCCACTCAGGCCCAGAAAATAATTAGTACTATTGGATAGGAAACACTCTGAAGTTTCTAAGAGTGTTAAAATATTGTCTGTGAGTATAACAGAATGCATATAGCAGGCGAAAACCCGAGGAATTTCTGTCCTGGAAAAAGTGATTGACACATTGCCTCATTGTGAACCCTCCCTATTGAAAATGACCTTATATGGGAGATTGCAGTACCTATTGCTTCCACTGGATGTCAACAGTCTCTAGACAGTGTTTGATGATGTTTAGTTGCTCTGGATGGTAATAGAAGAAGAATTGGGAAGTGGTCACCAGATGTAAACAGAAGAGGATGCGCGTTCACGGGCTCGCGCGCACTGTGGTTTTTTCCTTTCCTATCGTCCAGTTTATAATCCGGTTGAAATTTTATAGTAAATATACATAAAAGTGTTCCTAAAGATACATTATCAATGATGTTTGATTGTTCTTGGACAAGTGTATAGGTATAGGTTGAACAAGTTCTCTTCATGGTTCAATGGGCGAGTGGATGCTGTATTTTCTGATCATAATGCACCAACCAAATGGAGATTTATGGATATAATAAATGACTTATTCTAACAAAAGAACCATGGATTGTCTTCATTGGACACTTGGGAAGCCCTCAGCAGAAGTTCTTCAAAAAGGTAAGGGATTTGTGTGAACCGCGATGGTGAATTTATGCTAATGGAAAATATTGGAGGTGCTACCCTCAAACAATCTAATGTAGTGCTTTCGCCGTAAAGCCTTTTTGAAATCTGACAACGCTGTGATATTGCCAAGGAGGAGATTTTTTGATGACTATGCAACACTTGTATATTGATGAATGTTTAATAATTCAACTTTTGGATTTTGAATTTGGCGCCTTGCATTTCACTACTGCCTAAGTAGTTAAGGGCCTAACAGTGGTATAACATTGAAAACACACACACAGGATACAAACACACTTCTCCCTCTCCTCCAGTGAGAATGTATCTAGCTACAGTATACACCATTTGTCTGGGACAGAAAAGACAAGTCCTGGTGGTGTAGATTCAGTAATTGATTGCCTGGAAATCTACAGCCCCAGAAAAACATTCATCTCTGGAGCAGTTGAGGCTTGTACCCATTCTTCACTCCCCGGCCCAACAAAATGGCTCTAACAAGATGTATGTGTGCCAGGCAGCCCCCTGAGCACTGGCTGTAAGGGCCATTACCATATGTCCATGTAATCACGCCGACTTGATAATGTGCTGTAAAGGGAGGGGGTGAGGGTTGGTATTCTATTGTTGGTGACAGAGAAAGGTCAAGTATTTGAAGAAACTCAGAAGTATTATCCGAGTGCTACTGCTGTGAGATATGCAGTGGATAACTAGCTTGGGTGGGGTCAAATCCTGTTGAAAACTCCATTAAATCAGGATGTGAGTGGAAGTTTGATTCATGAATCGAGAGATGAGAAATGGGTTACTTTATTGATGGGTCATGTTGGACTTTCCAGTAGTGGATGAGTCAGAGCACAAATAGGAGCGAGTCAAAAGGAGTGAGTCGTTCGAAAGTTTGAAACCCCTCCGTCATACAGTGCAAGCACAGTTCGAGTGAGTCACACACTGGTTGCATTAATTTGGAGGTGGGCTGGCAGTATGTTTGCTGGATCTTGATCAGCGCGAGCTGTTCGTTCCAAGCAGGTTCAGTAGGATTGCCTCTGCCTTTGGAGTCAGGACTGTCATAGTTGTGAGCAGATGTGCTCTACAGCCAGGCAGGCACACAAACCACAGTTAGGTAAATGAAAGTGTCATTCCTAAAATGAGGTGTCCTCCTGTCAAATTAAAAATTGACCCCTAATCCTACCTTGTAACCCCATTAGTGAAGATGGGAGAGGAGAGTGGTCAAATCCAAGTAAATCTTCATCAAACTGTCTTTTCAAACTATAAAGTGTGAATTTTTTTATTTATTTTTTATTTTGTAAGTGTTTGTACATAGCCTTGTAGGTGTTATTTTTGGAGAGGATGCTGTGAGAAGAATTTATAAGGCTGTTAGATGAGCTGGAGCACCTTGCTCTGTCTCGCAAGCTGTTGCCAGACGTTACATAATAAAGGGAAGAGAAAGTTTCCTCCACCAAGGTTAATGGAGGGTGAACTGAGGATCAACAAGGGAGAAAACACACACACAGCAGAGGGAGGGACTGCACTCGATCAAGGTTTTTATAGGCCTGTAAATGTCTCCTACAGCATGCCAGAGCCAACCGCAGTCTTTAAAACTACAAACTTCACAGTAAGAAACACAGGCAGGGGAGCTGCTGGGGGAGGGTATGGTTGTGTTCGGAGGTGTCTGTGCAAAGGGTTGGAACTGGTTTCGAGAGCAGAATCGAAAACCAGACAATATCATTTTTCAAGAAACAGAAATGGAACCTGGAACGTAAGTGATCCATACTGTTCCGGAACCATTATTTTAAAAGCATGGGAACCGATTAACAATGTTATTTTACGTTCCAGGCATTTTTTTTTTAGCTTGCCTGCTCTGATTGGTGAAGTAATTTAATGAGATAAATGTAACAAAATAATTAAAAAAGGAACGATATAACCGGTACTTTTTGGGGGTTTGAAACGGTTCTGAAACGTATTTTGCTGGTAGCAACAGTGGAACAAAACGAAAAAGGTGGTTCTGTTCAGAATGAAATGATTGGAAAATAATTTAAGTTCCAACCCCTGGTTTGTGCATGATACTGCAGTCCACTCTGGGATTCGTTTGAATCGCACAGTGACTGAGCATTCTAACTAACTTCAACAAACTACCATCCATCCGCCACACTTACAGATGCAATCAAATATATTGGCAAAGTTGCACTTTACTATGAAGTGCAATGGAATAGAATGTTCTGTTATACCTTTTCAAAACTGGTTGAATAGCTATTTTTAATCATGTAGGCACCTGCAACTTACCAGGTGAGATAAATTACACAGCAAATGACAATCATTGCCTCCAACCAACTTAATATGAATATTCAATAATATAGTCCTAGCCATTTTTAAAGTGAAAAATCTCAATTCCAGTTTTTTTTCCTAGGTCCTGTGCCCGGCGGAGATACAATCTTCGGCAAAATCATTCGCAAGGAGATTCCTGCAAAAATATTATTTGAAGATGAAGCCCACCTCCAGTCAAACAAATACACGGGCAAACAACTTTTTTTTTTTCAACTGAAAAGAAATAATTCAAAGTGTCAATATATTTGACTGCATTTGTACTTGTGAAAATTTGAAGAATCAATAGCCGTGCCCTTGTGAAAGTTTTGGAAGGACAGTAAAACTATGAGGTGCTGACAATCAGAAGGCTACTGTATTAGGCTACAGCCTATATACATCTAAAGATCCCTTTAAATTGCTGGTGATTCCTTTCTCCCCTAATCGCTCTGTGAATCCATGGGCTGGCACCTGACACAAAAACACACACAATTTGTTCTTCCACCGCTCTCCCTCGGAAAAAAGAAGCCTATGGAATCAATTTAGGGATTCATTGAAATCTTTATTTTCTAGCGAGGAACTGACAAACCTAAAACATTTCTACTTAGTAGAGCGCTGGAGAGGGTTGCTGAAGTCTGAACAGTATGTGTGTGTGTGTGTGTGTGCGCAGTAGGTTGTGTGAAGTCAGCAGGATGAAGAGAATTGATTTTGCAGGAAAACAACAGCGCCTCAAATGGTGACGGCAGCCCCCTATGCTCCCACAGAGGCCTGACGACTCATCGCTCGTTTAAAGATGATTTGGTCAAAATCACAGATACACAAACACAGGACTACATGCAAAAAGACACAGAAGAGGGATACCAAGAACAAGAACACAAGAGCACAGACAGAAACACACATACCAACCCTCACCACACAGAGGGTTCAATAGCGTGCATCGATGTGGAGTGATTGAGTGGAGCTCTAGCTCTGGGTCTGAGTCAGGAGGACAGACGAGCCAGCCATAGGCAGATGAAGGTGAGACAGGTGAACTAGATATGGCTGTGTGTGTGTGTGTCAGTGTTTCCTGTGCAGTCATTTAATTGTGGCACAGCGCCACAGCAATAGCATAGCCGCCACAGCAAAAAAATAAGGAACATCAAAATTATAAGCTAACTTGGCATAAAACGCCCACCCTACCTCAAAATAATTTTATTTGGAGTGATTTGTTGTTGTTCTTGACATTTTTAGTTGAGTGGCAACCAGGGAAAGTATTGGGGGATAAAATGGTGATGGTTTCTGTGAGAAGTACAGGCAGGGGACATGTTAGCCCAGGTAGCGGGTTACCAAGTTAATGTAGGCCTACCTGTTAGGTTATATTCACTGTGTTTATGCAACTTTTTGGGGGACATAGAATTCATAAATAGGATGCTAACTAGTTAAAAGATGACATTTCAGATCTAGCTAATGATTAGCCCAATAGGGTAAATGCAAAAAGGCAACCCCATGCTTCAGCTTATTTCTTTCTAGCCACTATGCTGTATCAGATACAGATGATCATGCGTATTGCTAATAGCATACCTGATCATATGGACCATGTTGTATCAAATCATTTCAGCAATATGTTAGGCTCATTTCTGGAGGTGGAAATTATATTTCAGATGGTGCCAGTACAATTTTATTTTCATTCATTTTGGAGTAGAAGGTCAGATTAAAAAGCCACCTGAAGTGAGCTTCTCAGTCTTTCAACATAAAAATCACTGGTGTTTGTCCCTCGCCAGAGACCGACCAGACACACGGGCCGTGATAGCACCTTTCTATCACCTGCTATCTACCCTGTCCTTCATTGGCACCTCCATCATCAGTGTGGCAGTCTCAGCATGGTGAACACTGAGGCACCAGGGCTTCCTGTAGCCTGAAATGTGACATAGTCCTGGCCTGTAGGGAGAAGTGCTCAATGGCATGGTGCCTCTCACCCCACCCAAGCAAGACACTAAATGACTCAAAAATGGTATGCATCTCAATGGTCATAAAGTTATGTTTGTACTAGAGTTAAGCTGGTTACAGCTGCTACTTTTCTGGTTTAGCGGCACCGAGTTGTTTTGAGGGCAGAGATCTGAAATTCTATATACAGTTTCTACATGGGTCATTGCATATGAAAATCAATCAATAAAAAAATGGCTTTGGAAAAAGGCCCTCAATTTGATATAGAATGACCCATAGTCCTATATGGTATAGCTAACATGCTGTGCTGACTGTGGGGCCTACACTAGGCTATATATCACATCTGGCCTTGCAGCCACATCAATACCACAAAGCCAGGTAGCTCCTACTTTACCAGCACTTAACATTTAACAATTCCGCTCTATTATGAAAGTGTACACATAGCCACGGGCGGCTCAGCCATTTTTATCACCGAAAATCCACTTAATTGACCTCCAGGCACTGGAACCCAAGTGGACGATTCTTCTTTAAAAGCTTCTTTATTATTCCAGAAACACTTCTTTTTCACAGAGATGGAAGCTGAAGTTTCCTCTGTGCCTTACGGTACAGACAGAGACGAGTCTAAACATAACGGTAGTGTATAGAGATATCACCCAGGGAGAGGGACAATGATGAGAATATAAAAAAAAAGGCTTATTCATTGTTTTCTTACCTTTTAATTACCTCAGTTTCCTAATAACGACTGAGACAGTTATATATAATTTGTGCAGTCAGGTGTTAAAATGCAACTGGGGGGGATAGGATGGGTGGTGATGCAGCATTAAAATGTATTAACAACCTAGAATGCCTGATTGTCTCTTTCAGAAGAGGTAATACAGCTAGCACTAACCAGCCTCTGGAAAGGAATAAATTGAATATCCACGGCACGGTCGGGAGCAGAGAAGGTCACAGGGGACGTGTCGAGAGTGAAGTTTTATTATGTGGCTCCAAGTTTATGGAATAGCGGTAGAGGGTGGAGAATAGATTCTCAGAGCCTCTCCTGTCTATCGCAGACTGCATCTTGACAGAGAGGATTTAAAGGTCAGGGGAGTGTTCAGATATCCCAGGATCCTTCAGGGGAGGATAGGGATGGCATGTTGCAGGGATTTGGCATCTCTTTCTGTCTCCTCCCTTTCCATTTCTTTTCAAACCACAAACACTGGCATCTCTCGTGTCTGTTGCGCAGTATAGGCATATATAAAACATTTGGTGGGACAAGTCTGCGGGTCTAAGGGAACCTATCAAATATCCCGGAAAACCAAGCCGTTGAGAGCCAACAGCAGAACCTGACAGGGTGATATTGGATTCGGATATTGATGACTAATCTGAATCTGATAGCCATATTGCATCGTTGTGCTACCATCATCAGCAAAAGAATAGGTGGTTCCATTTAGATGCAAAGCCCAGATAGAGTGCAATGTACTGTAACCCATTACTTCCCTAAAGTTTCTAATGCACACCGTTTTCCTATCCTGCTAAGCATTCGAAATGTAATGAGTACTTTTGGGTGTCAGGGAAAACGTATGGAGTAAAAAGTACCACATTTTCTGTAGGAATGTGTTGAAGTAAAAGTAACACTTTTGAAAAATAAATAGTAAAGTACAGTCACCCAAAAAAACAACTTATGTAGTACTTTAAAGTATTTTTACTAAAGTACTTTACACCACTGCATCTCAGCCCCTCAGACAGAACTGGGAACCTCTGACACTAATTTGTGTTGACAACAAAATCTTTGCTGTACCCCTTGGCAATTTAATGAGCTATTGTCTGTGGGACATTAACTACACACAGCAATTAATGTGAAAGTCACACCACTCAAAGTAATGCTCCACACACTGAAGTGATCACCAGACTGAAGTCACTCACTAGTTGGGTCACTGTAAACTGCAACAATAGCTTAATGAGTAAACATTCTGTATCGTGAATACATTATTTGTGCCTGGCAATTAATTTCTAAATGGAGGTAAAGAGCGTTATTAATCTCCATGAATCACAGGAGAGAGGGAGACAAAGGGAGGGGGAGAGAGAGAGACAAAGAGAGAGACAAAGAGAGAGACAAAGAGAGAGACAGAGCGCGCGCGTGAGAGAGAGAGAGGAGAGAGCTCTGGAGACAGACCGAGAGGAGAGAGGGAGGGAGAGCGCGCCAGAGAGCACACGAGAGAGCGAGCATGTGAGAGAGAGAGCTGGGAGAGAGAGAGGAGACACAGCGCAGGCGAGAGAGACACAGCAGCATGCGAGAGAGAGAGAGAGAGAGAGACACAGCGCACGCGCGCCAGAGAGAGACACAGCGCACGCGCGCCAGAGAGAGACACAGCGCACGCGCGCCAGAGAGAGACACAGCGCACGCGCGCCAGAGAGAGACACAGCGCACGCGCGCCAGAGAGACACACAGCGCACGCGCGCCAGAGAGACACACAGCGCACGCGCGCCAGAGAGACACACAGCGCACGCGCGCCAGAGAGACACACAGCGCACGCGCGCCAGAGAGACACACAGCGCACGCGCGCCAGAGACACACACAGCGCACGCGCGCCAGAGACACACACAGCGCACGCGCGCCAGAGAGACACACAGCGCACGCGCGCCAGAGAGACACACAGCGCAGCGCACGCCAGAGAGACACACAGCGCACGCCAGAGAGACACACAGCGCACGCGAGAGAGACACACAGCGCACGCGAGAGAGACACACAGCGCACGCGAGAGAGACACACAGCGCACGCGAGAGAGACACACAGCGCACGCGAGAGAGAAACACAGCGCGCGAGAGATGAGACGCGGCGCGCGCCAGAGAGACGCGGCAGATTATCTTTTTGCAATATGTGATCAGCCACCAGAGTCATGGTAAAAATGTCATAACACATGGACTCGAGTGTAGAATTGGTTTTATACAACAGGTTACTAGCATTAAAAAGTACGATTCTTTCCCAAACCATAAATTGCTCAACAAAATGTGGTGCTACATTCACTAACACTAGTTGTCCAAATGCAATTTTAATCATTCTCTGGTCGGTAGCTCTATTCCTACTGACTGCCATGTAAAGCAAAGCCACCCAAGAGCTGGTTGACATTCCAGAACTGTGCAGGTTGCTATGGCAACAAAAAAAAAGGGTTGATATGGAAGCTCCTCCCCCCATTGCTAGCTAGCCAACTACACAGCTAACACAATCCCTTTAGACTGATGATAGCAAAGTAGCTGCATTTCACTTCACCAGTTTTTTTATTGACATTTCTTTGTATATATCCATAAAAACTATGCCGATTCCATGATTTCGACTGGCTGAGAAAAGGTGTCTGTCTGTCTCCTCCAGACTCCCAACAGGTTCATTATTATAGGACAGTGAAGATCGAATTTCAATATTGCAACAATATTGCAAATGTCTAGATGCTTTTTACAGTGGAGATAAAGTTTATAAGTTGCATGGCTAGGCAGATGAGAAAGTGGATCTGTAAAAGTAGCTAGGTAACGACGTAAACAATGGCACTTTTTATGAATGTGGACATGTGTATGTTGTCTTGTATATAACGGGCAGGATTATATCAAGGCGAAGATAATTAAATTGGACAGATAGTTTTTTTTGGGTGGGGGAGGTTCACATATAGTCCTCTTTAATGTGAACTCTGGGGTAAAAACGTAGTTCTCTTTGTATTCACACTGCCCTTGCCTTTGAATGAGGACTATTTTGCCAGTTCACTTCACCTATTTTGTGGACCGAGCCCTCTTTGCATTAACATTATTATGTTTAGAAAGGAACCAAGATCTTTTTCCAACATGCACTGTCAGAATGTGGTATCGGACAGCTAGATATACCTACTTACATTTTGGAAGCTAATAGACTGCATTTAGTTAAAATATGAGACATAATAATTGTAATCAGAAGATACTATTAACATGTACATTTGATTAGACACCCTAGGTAGGCTACCTCCCCCCCTCTCGAGATGGTCTCAGTTCGGTTTGCTTCGGGGGCTCTTTTGAGGGGTCTGAGTTATTCACACTACACACTACACACACTTCACACTACACAAAAAATGTACAGAGTTCACAAAAATTGTCTGAAAGGGACCAAGGGTGAAAACACGATCGTTCTTTTAAAAGAGGACTATATATGTGAAAACACCCTTAAACCTCACCGGCTCCAGCAGCAAAACTGACTGTTTTGGAGAGCCTGGCGTGCCCAAAGTAAAATGCCTCCCATTTAGGCCCAGAAAATGGGATATGCATATATTTAGTACCATTGGATAGGAAACACTCTGAATTTTCCAAAACTGTTAACCATTTGTCTGTGAGTCAATCAGAACGAATTTGGCAGGCAAAACCCTGAGGAATCTCTGTCCTGAAAAAAGTCATTTTGACACATTGCTCATTTTTGAGCCCCTCCCTATCCAAAATGACCATATATAGGCATGTGAACTCTGTGCACGTCGCTTCCTTATGATGTCATCAACCACGAGACGGTGTTTTACTCCATCTTGGGGAATTTCGACCATTGATAAACAGCTTGGAGCGAGAGACCACGTTATGAAAACTCTTCAGAGTCTTGCGTGCATGAGAAGGAGCGCTGTGCCTTATTTATCGTTTTTAGCGTTCAGTTTATATTCGGCTGATTTATAATAGTACATATACGTAAAAAGGGTTCCTAAGGATACATTTAAAACTATGTTTGATTGTTTTTGGACAAGTTTATAGGTAACATTTGAGCGAGTTGGCGCGCGTTTCAAAAGAGTAATGGAGGCTGTCGTTTGCATGAACCAAATGGAGGATTTATGGATAAAAGACGTTACTTTTTCTAACAAAAGAACCATGGATTGTCTTCAGTGGACACTTAGGAAGACCTCAGCAGAAGTTCTTCAACAGGTAATTACTTTGTTTTCGCTGTGAAATGTGTTATGTGTGTGCCATGATTGCTAATCGATACATGGCTATTGGAAAATATGTGAGGTGCTACCCTCAAACAAATGAATGTGCTGCTTTCGCCGTAAAGCCTTTTTGAAATCTGACAACGCTGTGATATTGCCTAGAAACAGAGCTTTTGATGAGTATGGAACACTTGTATATACCTGGATGTTTAATAATTCAATTTTCGGATTTTAAATCTGGCGCTACAGGTTTTAGCTGGTAGTGTCGGGATGATCCCGCTAGCGACCCACTGGTATTTGAGTCGTTAAAGACGACTGAGATCGTTCTTTTAAAAGAGGACTATATGTGAAAACACGCTTAAAGACGACTGAGATCGTTCTTTTAAAAGAGGACTATATGTGAAAACACCCTTAAAGACGACTGAGATCGTTCTTTTAAAAGAGGACTATATGTGAAAACACCCTTAAAGACGACTGAGATCGTTCTTTTAAAAGAGGACTATATGTGAAAACACCCTTAAAGACGACTGAGATCGTTCTTTTAAAAGAGGACTATATGTGAAAACACCCTTACTTACCGAAAGGAGCTTCCACGTGATTGGACGAACCTGGCGCGGAATTCCAGACCAGCTCAACTTTCGTAATTCCTCTGAAAGGGAAACAGACAGAGAATTACATTATGACACTTTCAAAGAATATACAAGACCACTGAGATTCTTTGCCTGAAGAAAGCAAAAGAAAAGAGAATAATTAAATGAACACAAAATGTCAATAATTCCATATTCCACTACGAAGCCTTAGGATACAGATAAGCCTACAGCATCAGCCTAACGCATTTGTCATGTTTGCTTCGAGGGAAAACATATTTCCTGGAAAGACAGCAACTTGCATTTCCTGGAAAGACAGTGACATGCATATTTACTGTTCAGCCTATTTCCCCCAAATACTCAGGATTCCCCAAATTCCCAACACATACAGAGATCGTGATTCCAGAAAATGAACCCAAAACATACGTTCACTCTAGAGGAAAACATATTTCCTTGAAAGACAACAGCATGCAGATTTCTGAATTGCTGTATATCTTTCCCAAATTCCCTGATATCCAACACATACAGGCATCGGGGTGCCAGGAAAGGAATTACAAACCCAAAGCTTCTCCTCACTGTCTCTGACTTCCATAACATTAGAATTTGATGGGTTTAAAGGAGGTTTCCCACCACATGGTCAGGAGGCCGGGTTCTGGGCCCCACGAGCGTTAATGTGAATAAATCTCACAGAGAGGTGCAAATTGGACTTTAAATTGGGAAAGATGAGCTCCCCCCGGGTCTATAAAACCACCAGAAAATATGGTTTATGCTGGATTCTTCACATTGGCTGTGTCCCAATTGGCAACCTATGTAGTGCACTTTTGACAAGGGCACATTAGTGCTCTGGTCAAAAGCAGTGTACTACTGTATATAGGAAATGGGGTCCCATTTGGGATGCAGCCATGGTTTAATGCTGTATTCTTTCACAATATGTCCACTGCATACTTCAAACTCTGCGAGAGTGGACCTTGGGCATAAAAACACCCCTATTTGAAGAGGAAAGGTCTTTATTTCCATTTCCTGTTGACAACATAGACAACTATGCTGGCTACTCTACCCATTGATTACTGTAAATATGATGAGTATTACCATAACAAAAAGAGTGACTGAGAAAACTGGCTGAGTACATAGCAGAGGAACCTTTACATATTCAGAACAGGACATTCAGAAATGAGCTAGCTACCGTTTCTGTCGCAAAATAAAAGGATGCCATTGATTGGGGACTTGCTAGCTGAATAGTTTTGCGTTGTAATTCTATGGTTTGTGCACTACTCTACAGAAACCTAAAGAAATCTGACCATTAACAATTTCTCTTCACTTGATGAGAGTCCTTGAACATAAATGTATATAGCAGTGAATGCACATGAGGCGCATAATTACAATTGTTTGCATTAGTCTGTGCACTAAACTATAGGAACCTTTAGATAGAGATATGACATTGAACCATCTCTCAACTCAGAGAGCCCTTGTATATATAAAGAAATATGGAGATTCAATTGAATTGCAGTGAATTCTCAGTATTGCTATAGTTTGCAACTAGATTCAGCTGTGAGAAGATTTTTGTTGGAGTGGATGGAACATAATTAAAATAATTGACGCTCTGCAAATTGACCACAAATAAACCTAAAAATAATCATTTCATAGCTTGCTTACATTGACACACGTTTACATCTCTTTTATTTTTAACCAAAAAAGCAAAATAAAATCACTGGCGGGACGGTTTTGCCCTCGGGCCACCAGTTGCCGACCCCTGCCCTATACAGTACCCTACTTTTAGCCAGAGCCGTAATGGCCATGGTAAAAAGTAGTGCACTATAAAATGGAATACTAGGGTGCCATTTGGGACAGACACAAGACCTTCACCGATGTCATTCATCCATAATTCACAAATGGCAATGCATTGAGCTTCGCTTCTGCCTAACTAAAGTTTAGGACTGTATCATTAACATTCCCCTTGCCTATTCCAATCCAAATTCCACACAAATTCAACAAGAATCTCTTCAGTGTAATTGCATATTGTGCATTGTCTTACTCGTGTTAGGAGAGCGGGGAAAACTGATGAGTGTAAATGAGATGACACCGGCAGGCAAAACACCGCTTCCTCTCCCCCTCCTTCTCCCCCACTCCACCTCCCCCTCCATCCATCCCTCCCTCCCACTCTTCCTCCCCTTCTCTCTCTCTCCATCTTTCGAACGCTATCCCTCTCCTTCCATCCCTCCCACTCTACCTCCATGTAAAAACAGAAGCATCTCTGACTTAGGCCTAACCTCCACTCTTGTTCAGAGCGCTGGCATGAAATTGGTACAACACAGCAGACATATTGATTAGTTCCAAATTACTTTGCCCGGCAGTTCTAAAACAAAACGCAATAGAGTATTGTGTTAGTGACAGATATTGCAACGGGAAATGTTGGCATGTTCTAAACAGGAAGGCCTGGATTAGTCCATTGGCTAAATCAAGTATCCACTTATACAATTACTAATACGCTGTTTAGCCTATCACTGACGCTTTGTATACCATCGCCACTTAGGCTAGACAACATTCTGAGCATATTCGTTTTCAATCTATTTATCCTTTTATATATTATTTTCATTCCCATTGAGATTCAAAAACCTTTTTCAAGGCCTCCTGAGTGGCACAGAGATCTAAGGCACTGCATCACAGTGCTAGCTGTGCCACTAGAGATTCTGGGTTCGAGTCCAGGCTCTGTCGCAGCCGACCGGGAAGACCCATGGGATGGCGCACAATTGCCCCAGCGTTGTCTGGGTTAGGGGAGGGTTTGGCCGGCAGGGATGTCCTTGTCCCATCCCGCACTAGCGACTCCTGTGCTGGGCGCAGTGCACGCTGACACTGTCACCAGGCGTACAGTGTTTCCTCCGACACATTGGTGTGGCTGGCTTCCAAGTTAAGTGGGCATTGTGTCAGGAAGCAGTTCGGCTTGGTTGGGTTTTGTTTCAGAGGACGCATGGCTCTCGACCTTCGCCTCTCCCGAGTCCGTACGAGAGTTGCAGCAATGAGACAAGACTGTAACTACCAATTGGATACCACGAAATTGGGGAGAAAACAGGGTAAAATAAAAAATGACATTTTTCAGAAGAGAGCAAGAAATCAAGCATTCATTATATATACACACCATATAAAATCAACAACACAGTGCCACGGTAGGCATAGGATAAAGGCTAGCCTATAGGACTCCGTATCTCCAGGGTCTCCACTGACATACATAGATCCTATAGTGAATCACGGAACACCATGGTCGCGTCCAAATAGTCTCTCCTTCCTCCTGAAGTGTGCAATCGTAACTGACATTAATCTCACAGTGGGGAGAGACACAGTCGTACACAGCCTTATACACTTTCTCTCCTCGGCGCTGATGTCCTCCAAAGACAACAGTTCTCATGGCCATACGTGCAAGGCTTCTGTGTTTGGGAGGGCTGGAGGTCAGACATTTACCTGGCACCATCTGGCCAGTAGTGTGAGAGCATCTGCCTGCTGCAGCCATACATCACAGGAGGAATATCACAGGACTTGATGGAACACACCGTCTGCACGCGCTGCATTTTAAAACACTACTCGAAACTGACAAAGATGGCCGCAGCTGGAAAAACTCAGTCAGCTAACTGATGAGGAAATTCCATCCGGAGCTCCTGCTACATGGAGAAAGAAACACGACCTTGCTCAGTTTTGTAGAGCCAGGTCTTAAAATTGCAAATGCTGTTTCATTACTGGCCGGAGCCGTCTCGTTTCTCAGAAAACATGTTTTTTTTAAGAATAAATCACTTGTTCGTTATAATAAAATAGCAAATCCTGAAACAGTAGTTGAACAAGGTCCCTGGGGACGTGGAACAAGTTCCCCGGGGATGTATACCCAGAGCTAAATCAAATCAGAAGTCTCAGAGCCCTGAGTGAGATTATGAGGGAAAGCACAGTGTGAAGCACGCAGCCAGTCAGTCAGCATTGTGATTGTGTCTGAGCTATGAGGCTAATCTAAGAGAAACAGAGGAAAGGCATATCCTAGACAGGGTGACACAGGCCAAGTCAAATGAAAATGCCAGCACAGACTACTAACGACAAATCGAATATACTGTAGGCTTATTTCTTCTAAAGAGAGAGGGTGACTCGGTCAGGCTTCGACCCCTGGAATCACAAACACACATAGCTAAGACATGGAAAATGTGTAGAATTGCAAGAAAATACCTTTAAAAAGAGCAAAACAATACTCTGCCCCATGCAAAATGTGTAAAATTGCCAGAAATTTGCTTTTAATCTGCTAACAAGAGGGGTGTAGAATTGCAGAATAAAATGAGCTTTAAAACAAGCCCCCCCCCAACATTTCCACCACTGCTGAAAAATCCTAGGGGAAACACTATGTTATGTCATAGACTCTCTCTCCCGGAGATCACTTCCAATCCTATCCCAGTCCTTAGACTACGAAGTTAATGTTTTATTCATGAGCTCACACCGGATAGGTCTTGGCTACAGTCCAGTTTTCGCTTGTAGCCACGCCGGTACATTGTGTACCTCCTGTTTAAGCATTGTAACAACTGTATCCCTATGGGGGGAAGTTGAAGTAATGGATGCTAAATACCTTAAAATTATTGCCATGTTTATAATGTACTGTACAATCCCAACACAGATTGTGTCGTTTCATTCTCCAGATGGAGAGTCAAGTGCTTGGATTTGAGTCCAAATCATGTGTGTGCGCGCGCGTGAAAGAGAGGAATATAGAAAAATATATAGAAAAGGCAGAGAAAGACAGGCCATTTATCAGGGAAGGTGAGAGCTGTCAGTCTGTGTGATGACTGAGTGAGGTAGTCAGTTGGGAAGCCGGAGCCATGCACTATTCAAACACTACTCAGATGGAGGGGAGGCAATGGGGGGGACAGACAGCCAAGAGGTCCTCACACACCGATCACATTCACAGACTCACACATAACCAAAAAAGCACAGAAAACACCCATCAATAAACAAACACCTCACTCAACATCTTCTGACTGACTCCCCTGCTGCCACGAATCCACCCCAGCCCACTATTCGCAACAAATACCAAAACATAGCCCCCTTTTGAATAAAAGCATGTCTATAACACAAAACAAACACTTACTTACTAAAGTGATCAGCTATAATATCAGACAGCGAGAACAGATCCCGTAGGCCTATTTCTATCAACAACTCAAAGAAACATCCCCAGCAACATCCCGCTGCATTCTGTGTCCGATGTAGACCTGTAAACTAAGGTGGACAGGCTACAATGTCAGTGGCAGGCAGATCCACTTTTCTTCAAACACAGGGGGCCCAAGACAACATCCCCAGCAGATAAACGAGGGCCTACCTCCACATCATCACTGTCATGGCTAACAAGGATGTCATCCGGCCTGACGCATTTATGCAGCGCTGTAAAAGTTTTAGCTGATGCTCTAAACCTTAAGCACCGTGTCTGTCTGTGTGAGAGACAGAGTACGGTGCTGTTAACTCAGGTAAAGGACAAAGAGACAAGCAGCTGGTGACGACAGTCTCGTGAACTAATAGGAGTCTTGTAAAAAGATACTCCTCCGTATTACCACCTGGATTCTGGACGATGGAATGTAGTCTACATCCCAATTGGCAGCCTACTATCTATAAAGTGCACTACTTTTGACCCAAGCATATATAGTACACTAGGCCTATATATATGGAGCACGGTTCCATTTGGGACACAGCCATGGTGAGATATAGCGCAGGTGACTGGGGAGTGAACGGTACAGTAAGGACCCTGTCAACTCCCCCTAGCCCGGCCTCTCAAAGTCACTGCAGAGAGAGGTGGTTGGCTTCTTAAACTGATTGCATTATAAATTCCCCTACTTCTTATAAATGATCCTACTTCTCTCGTGAAGTTAACGTACAATATTCTAATTTCAGATGACACTTTTAAAAACCAACTTTTTTAAACTTCTCCCTAGTCTCTAAAGTGTGTGTGATGTCAGCTTTTTAATGAGGTTGAGTAAAATAACATGTTTTAGTGCCAGTTTTGAGGCAGGGATTATGAGGAAGCCCCCAGATCTCTATATTGGTTGTGATTTGGCTCATGGAGAGTTCACAGTCATAGTCTTTGTTCTACTATGGGAAGACCAAGTTCTGCCTGGCTGCCATTGAACCACACACCCACCGTTAAGTTATCCGCATGCTTCCCAGCCTAAACAATTTGGAAGAGTTTCTGCATACAGTGCATTTGGAAAGCATTCAGACCACGACTTTTTCCACATTTTGTTACGTTACAGCTTTATTCTAATGTTGATTCAATTGATGAGGGAAAAAAATTAAAAATAATCTACACACAATACCCCATAATGACAAAGCAAAAACAGGTTTAGACATGTTTGCTTATTTATTCAAAATAAAACACTTAAAAATCCCATTTACATAAGTATTCAGACCCTTTACTTAGTACTCTGTTGAAGCACCTTTGGCAGCGATTACAGCCTCGAGTCTTCTTAGGTATGACGCTACAAGCTTGGCACACCTGTATTTTGGGAATTTCTCCCATTCTTCTCTGCAGATGAGAGATCTCAAGTTCTGTCAGGTTGGATGGGGAGTGTCGCTGCACAGCTATTTTCAGGTCTCTCCAGAGATATTCTATTGGGTTCAAGGCCGGGCTCCGGCTGGGCCACTCAAGGACAATCAGAGACTTGTCCCGAAGCCACTCCTGCGTTGTCTTGGCTGTGTGCTTAGGGTCATTGTCCTGTTGGAAGGTGAACCTTCTCCCCAGTCTGAGGTCCTGAGTACTCTGGAGCAGGTTTTCATCAAGGATCTCTCTTCGTTCATCTCTTCCTCTATCCTGACTAGACTCCCAGTCCCTGCAGCTGAAAAACATCCCCACATCATGATGCTGCTGCCACCACCATGCTTCACCGTAGGGATGGTGCCAGGTTTCCTCCAGAACTGACGCTTGGCATTCAGGCCAAAGAGTTCAATGTTGGTCTCATCAGACCAGAGAAACCAATCTTGTTTCTCATGGTCTGAGAGTCCTTTAGGTGCCTTTTGGCAAACTCCAAGCGGGCTGTCATGTGCCTTTTACTAAAGAGTGGCTTCCGTCTGGCCACTCTAGCATAAAGGCCTGATTGGTGGTGCTGCAGAGATGGTTGTCCTTCTGGAAGGTTATCCCATCTCCACAGAGAAACTCTGGAGCTCTTTCAGAGTGACCATCGGGGTCTTGGTCACCTCCCTGACCAAGGGCCTTCTCCCCCGATTGCTCAGTTTGGCCAGGCCAGAGTCTTGGTGGTTAAGCATGTATTCCATTTAAGAATGATGGAGGCCACTGTGTTCTTGGGGACCTGCAATGCTGCAGAAATGTTTTGGTACCCTTCCCTAGATTTGTGCCGACACAATCCTGTCTCGGAGCTCTAGGACAATTCCTTCGACCTCATGGCTTGGTTTTTGCTTTGACATGCACTGTCAACTGTGGAACCTTATATGGACAGATGTGTGCCTTTCCAAATCATGTCCAAACAATTGAATTTACCACAAGTGGACTCAAGTTGTAGAAACATCTCAAGGATGACAAATGGAAAACAGGATGCACTGGAGTTCAATTTTTTATTCTGATAGCTGAGGGACTGAATACCTTTGCAAATAAGGTATTTTTGTTTTTTATTTGTATAACATGTCTTAATAAAAACGTGTTTTCGCTTTGTCATTATGGGCTATTGTGTGTAGACTGACCAGGGGGGAAAGTATTTAATACATTTTAGAATAAGGCTGTAACATAACAAAATGTGGAAAAAGTCAAGTGGTCTGAATACTTTCTGAATGCACTGTATACAGTACCATTGCCGTTTTTTTCTCATTTTTCAGGCGAAGGTCTTTTAAGGTAGCATGCGAGCACACTCGTTCAGTTCGCCAATAGGCGCCAGCCAAATTGAAGCAGGCTGACCCATTTAGATACACTGTCCTAAGAAGCTCGTCAGCCACTGAGTACTGAATACGTTCAACTGGGGAAAAACTACATCGCTGGTGGCCAGAGCCCTTTCAAGTCTGGATTCCTCCAATGTGGGGATGAAAAGCTGTTGATAAAGTCAAAAGCACACAAACACACTAAAAGCAACTCAAGTAGGTACTCTACAGCAGCGAGGAACTTAGGCCTACTTCAGAGTAGCCTTAACATATTACTGGCCTGGACAGGCAAAAACAACTTGTATTGGTGACCATACACCTGACTTTGTGTGCTAAGTAATAACGCACAAAGGAATTATCAATCAGAAGAGGGAGACAACTGGCACTTGAGGGCCTGCCTGGTGAGACCAACTACAGTAGAGCATCTTTAGGCCTTGGGCATCGCCATGAGAGACATAATCATCACATTACTTGGCATTCAGCCTCTGGTCTCAAATGAACACTGAGGTCTGTGAAATACTGTACCACACCAGACAGAAACTTGAGCTACAATAGTGGTTCAACTCTCCAAAATGGAGACGCTGTTAATGTTTTTTGCGGGATGAGTGTCTTGCGCTCCTACTCTACATTCCACTCTCCAGGGTATTTATCATTGGATGATCTCGTCTTAATAGACAACTTAACTAGTCATCTGGTGCATTACCTGGAAAATCTACTCTCAACTAAACCCTGAGCCTTTTTCCTAGAAAACCATATTTTGGAGAATCATACTTTCATCCAATTTTCATACACCCTGGAGAAATACCTCAGAAATGCCATCCCAGTACAGATTTTCAACAAAATGTCAGAACGGAGTTCAATTGAATTCGATGCCCACTTTCAGTTCTGATGTCAACTGGGCACACAGTCTGAATGTATTGTAATGTTTAAAAAAAAATATGAACTGCCTTGATTTTGCTGGAACCCAGGAAGAGTAGCTGCTGCCTTGACAGCAGGTAATGGGGATCCATCAAAAATACAAATGTTTCAGTCAGAAGGCAGGGAGAGCCAGAACTAGCCAAACTTTCCTCTTTCAAAGCGGATATATTTTATTTTAAAAAAGGAGGTTAGATTAAGATCATGATTCATGTCTGTGTCTGGAATGGCAGCCTATTTGTCATAGGCCTATATTGCACAACTTTTGACCAGGTGCCATTTCAGACGCATCCCATGCACAGTATCTTTATAGGCTATCAGCTTAACTAGACCCCTGGCTGAGGCCAGGGAGGTTCAGTTGGGTAAACTCCAAAGCAGGATCAACGAGATAGTCAGCTATCGTTGATAAGAAAGCTGTTGAGTCAATTAGTGCAGGGGTTCCCAAACTTTTGTCCCCTGGGCCTCTTTTTTCACCTTTGAAAAATGTCACGCCCTCCCAGCTTTTTTATTATTACAGTTTATAAAAAATACCATCAGCTTGATTGTTTAATTTGAGGGACCTAGGAAACGTTTGTTTTGAAGCTAATTGAATGCAATTCTAAATAGTATAACCAGACTCATGATTTATTTTAGGTAGACTATTTAATTAATACATTATAATTATAATGGATAAGAAAAATAAAGTGCGGACCAGATTTAACAAAATTTTATTCCGCTACCAGATATGTTTTATGATCATTTATATTAACCCTCAATTTAATTATACATTATGTTTTACAGAAATTGACTAGATTAATTGATAGCGACAGAGTCACACATTGTATAACATTACTTCCCAAGCAAAGTCAATTTGTTTTTACTCCTCCACTTTAGCAGGTCGTATCTCAGCTTCTGAATGTCAGAGACAAATCAAAAGATATTCCCATGTGCAGAGTCGCGTTTTCCTCGGGCAAATCAAAGAAGGCCCTGCACCTTCCCACGAAACGTTGGTGCCCCCTAGGTTGGGAACCCCTGAATTAGACCATGCACACCCATTTCAAGCTTATATTTCCAAAACAAAATCTAAATATTTAGTTAGCTTGCTAACCCATGGACTTTGCTTTGTAGTATTACCAATCTGGTTCAGCTGAAACGTAGCCTGGTGACTTCTGTGACCTTGTTGGGTCCCAAATCAGGCTATTTTCAATGCTAACTTTGCATACAACCTATTATGTAAAACACAGGGTACATACACATTTTGACAGATGGAATTTCATGACTTTTCCATTATTTCTAACCAAATTTCCAAGACCAACAATTGGAGGCGTCTCTGTGTAGGAATACATTTCTCCCCCACACCAACAAAGTAAAATACCTTTGTTAAGTGGGGAACTGGAACAAAAGCCTGCACACCCAATAGCTCTCCTGGAGGATGGTTGACCACCCTTGATGTAAAACATTGTAACATTTTATAAAATAATTAAATATGTGAGGCGACCTACGAGAACCCTTCGGATGTTGCACCAACTTTGTTTGGAAAACCCAAAATGCAACAAAAATCTGATTGATCGTTTTGGACACTTTAAACCCTTTACTTTAATGTAATGTAAAAATATTGTTTGATAACTTATGGAAAATAGTAGATTTTCAAGGTTTTTCTATATTAGCCAGCATGCCCAATTTGAAAATGCTAGCTCCAACTTCCCTGACCTGAAAAGTGTTGCAGCTGACTTGGCCCATTCAAGATAACGTGCAACAGATCAATGAAATCAGACTGGTTAAGACACAGAATAATTAGCTGGCTAGTTAGTAATGTAGTAATATAAAGTTGTCATTTACATTCAACAACGTAGTTATCTTGACTCAACTTCCTAAGTAGCGCCTCGACAGAGATGGCAGCCTACTTCACGTTCTCAGGAAACACCATGCAGTATTTTGTTTTTATGTATTACTTCTTACATTTGTTGCGGAAAATATTAAGTTTTATTACATACAACATGGTTTTAAGAGGAACTATTAGATTGGATATAAGAGAAAACAGCGTCAACTTACCAACATTACGACCAGAATACGACTTTCCCAAGAGGATTCTCCTTTCGTTAACTAGCCAAACACAACAACAGACTGGATAGCACGCGTGGCTACTCCCCAAAACAGCGGGCGCAGCCCGAAGAGGAGAAGAAAGAAGCGCGCCGGTCTTTTGGATTCAGCAGCTCGTCGTCGACGGGGCGCGCCGTGCACCTCTCCCGAGTATTTTAATCGCCAATGTACGATCTCTTGACAACAAAGTAGGCGAGAAATCCGATCGAGGGGTTGCCTTTCAGAGAGAGACGATCGAGACGCTAACGTTCTTTGCTTCACGGAAACATGGCTCTGTCTCCTCAGGACCCGTTATCAGAGTCGGTACAGCCACCTGGTTTCTCCATCGCTAGCCCGACCGGAAACAAACATCTCTCTGGTAAGAAGAAGAGGCGGGGTGTGTGTCTTATGATTAACGAGGCGTGGTGTGATCATAACAACATACAGGAACTCAAGTCCTTTTGTTCACCTGACATAGAATTCCTTACAATCAAATGCAGACGCATTATCTACCAAGAAGAATTCTCTTGATTATAATCACAACCGTGTACATCCCCCTCAAGCTGATACATACAAAATCGGACGCACTGGAAAGAAATTCATCGGACTCTATGTAAACTGGAAACCACATATCCTGAGGCTGCATTTATTGTGGCTGGGATTTAATAAAGGCTGCCACAATTTAAGAACAAGGCTCCCGAGGAAATTTTACCAGCATGTCGAATGTGTACCCACCGGGCTGGTAAAATCACGGACCACTGTTATTCCAACTTCCGTGATGCATACAAGGCTATTCTCCGCCCCTCCTTTGGCAAGTCTGACCATGACTCCATTTTGTTGCTCCCAGCCTTGCTGACCACAAACAGAAACTAAAACAGGAAAAGCTTGCCGTTCTCAGGTCTGTTCAACGCTATCCGACCAATCTGATTCCATGCTGCAAGATTGCTTTGAGCCGTGGACTGGGATATGTTCCAGCCCGATAGCATCTGACAACAACATTGATGTATCGCTGATTCCCGGTGAGGCGAGTTTATTAGCTTAAATGCATTGGTGATGTTGTACCCATAGCAAATATCAAAACCTTCCCCAACCAGAAACCATGGATTGATGGCACACACACACACACATTAGCGCCAAAACTGAAAGCGCGCGAACATCACCTGCTTTTAACCAGGTAAAGGCTACGAAACATGACTGAATACAAACAGTGCAGCTACTCCCGCGCATAGCAATCAAACAAGCTAGCGTCAATATAGAACAAAGTAGTAGTCACAATTCAATGGCTCAGACACAAGAGGAATGTGGCATGTGGCAGGGTCTACAGTCAATCACGGACTACAAAAAGAAAACCGTCGCGGACTTTCTAACGGACTAAGTGACGTCCTGCTCCCAGACAAACTAAACAACTTTCTTTGCTCGCTTTGAGGACAATACAGTGCCACCGACACGGCCCCACCTACCAAAACCTGCGGGTCACACACACACACGCAGCCAATGTGAGATGTGAGAAAAACATTTAAATGTGTTGAACTACAGGCTTTTTAGTTTACCACGGCCCAGATGGCATCATCTGGCTGGCATTGTCCTCAAACATCACGCGCGAACCAGCGCGGCTGGCTGGTGTGTTTACGGACATATTCAATCAGTCCCTATCCCAGTCTGCTGTTCCACATGCTTAAAGAGGGCCACCATTGTTCCTGTTCCCAAGAAAGCTAAGGTGACTGGGCTAAATGACTATCGCCCCGTAGCACTCACTTCCGTCATCATGAGAAGTGCTTTGAGAGATTAGTCAAGGATCATATCACCTCCATCCTGCCAGACACCTGGACCCACTCAATTTGCTTACCGTCCCAATAGGTCCACAGGCAGCGCAATCGCAATCACACTGCATACTGCCCTAACCCATCTGGACAAGAGGAATACTTATGTAGAATGCTGTTCATCGACTACAGCTCAGCATTTAACACCATGATTCCCTCCAAGCTCGTCATTAAGCTCGAGACCCTGGGTCTCGACAGCCCAGCCCCTGTGCAACTGGGTCCTGGACTTCCTGACGGGCCGGTCCCAGGTGGTGAGGGTAGGAAAACATCATCTCCACCCCCGCTGATCCTCACAACACTGGGGCCCCACAAGGAGGGTGCGTTCTCAGCCCTCTCCTGTACTCCCCTGTTTACCCATGACTGCGTGGCCAACTGCACACACACACACAACTCAATCATCAAGTTTGCTGACGACACTACAGTGGTAGGCTTGATTATTACCAACAGCAACGAGAGGCGGCCTGACAGAGGGAGGAGGTGAGGCCCTCGGAGTGTGGTGTCAGGAAAATAACCTCTCACTCAATGTCAACAAAACAAAGGAGATGATCGTGGACTTCAGGAAACAGGAGAGGGAGCACCCCCTATCACACATCGAGGGGACAGTAGTGGAGAAGGTGGAAAGTTTTACAGTTGGCCTTCAGGCGTACATCACGGACAAACTGAATTGGTCACACCCACACAGACAGCGATGGTAAAGAGGCGCCTTGGCTAATAGCCTCTTCAACCTCAGGAGGCTGAAGGGGTGGAAATTTGGCTTGTCACCAAAATCACTTCAGACACAAACTTTTACAGGATGCAGATGCAATTGCAGGCATCCTGTCGGGCTGTATCACCGCCTGGTCAGATACGTTTGCAACCTGCTCAGCCCACCCACAACCGTGGAGCTCTCCAGAGGGGTAGTGAGGACTGCACAGCGCATCACCGAGGTTAAACCACCTGCCTCCTCAGGACACACACACACACCCGATGTCACAGAAAGGCCAAAAAGATCATCAAGGACAACAACCACCCGAGCCACTGCCTGTTCACCCCCTTTATCATCCAGAAAGGCGAGGTCAGTCACAGGTGCATCAAAGCTGGGACCGAGACTGAAAAACAGCTTCTACCTCAAGGCCACCTGATCAGACTGTTAAACAGCCATCACTAACATTGAGTGGCTGCAAAATGTAAGCTACTGACTTAAATTCTAGCCACTTTATACATAGGACATGTAACAAATGTATCACTAGCCACTTTAAACAATTTTGTATATAATGTTTACGTATCATTATCCGACATACTCATATCAAATGTATACACTGTACTCTAAACCATCTACTGTATCTTGCCTATGCCGTTAGGTCATCTTCGACCCAAATCTCCTAACCACTTTAATAATTATAATTGATGAAATAATGTATCACTAGCCACTTTAAACAATGCCATTTATATAATGTTTACATATCCTACATTACTCATCTCATATATATATGTGTATATACTGTACTCCATACCATCTACTGCATCTTGCCTATGCCGGTCAGCCATCGCTCATCCATATATTTATATGTACATACTCGTATTCATTCCTTTACTCTTGTGTGTGTATAAGGTAGTTGTTGTGAATTTGTTAGATTACTTGTTAGATACTACTGCATGGTCGGAACTAGAAGCACAAGCATTTAAGCTGACACTCGCATTAACATCTGCTAACCATGTGTATGTGACAAATAAAATTTGATTTGATTTGATTTTTATGAATAGATTTTCAATTTTCCTACAAGTAGCACCTTGTGCTGGGGACAATAAAAGGATACTATAAAATGTCCAGTTTTGTCACAACACAAAGCCAGTTTTGACTGAGCGTGCAATTGGCATGCTGACTGCAGGAATGTCCACCCGAGCTGTTGCAAGAGAATTGAATGTTAATTTCTCTACCATAAGCGGCATCCAACATCGTTTTAGAGAATTTTGCAGAAAGTCCAACCAGCCTCACAACCGCAGATCACGTGTAACCACGCCAGCCCAGGAGCTCCACATCAGGCTTCATCACCTGCGGTATCATCTGAGACTAGCCACTCGGACATCTGATGTGGAGAAAACAAATTCTGATTGGCTGGGCCTGGCTCCCCACCGGGTGGGCCTATGCCCTCCCAGGCCCATTTATGGCTGTGCCTCTGCCTAGTCATGTGTAATTAATTTCAACTGACTTATTTCCTTATATGAACTGCAACTCAGTAAAAACTTTGAAATTGTTGCATTTATATTTTTGTTCAGTATATATCAAAAATCTAACGACTATGTTAGGCTACAAATCTTTTTATACAGTTGAATTAAGTTCACACATTTTTTTCAGGACATATATACTGTATTTTCTAGTTTAGTCATATTTATCTTAGTTAACTTAGAAGTGTTTACTTTGCAGGCTGACAAGCAAATATTAAGCTGCAATGTCCCATACATTGGATGCCCAAACAACTGGAAGTATTGCAGCCACATAATCCAAAATAAATGTTACATCTAATCTTGTTAGAAAGAGGGAGAGACAAAGACAGGTGACAGAGCGAGAGAGAGCGAAGCGAGAGAGAGCGAGAGCAAAAGGGAGAGAGAAGGGGAGACAGTTCAAATGAGAGAGATGAGAGAGGCTGTGAATGAGATCCATTCATATTCTCGCTCTCAGTGATGATAAATGGGTTTTGCCTGCTCTTGCCATGGTCTACGTGGCCTTAGTGCTGTAAAGCCTGCTTTGTTCCGCTCTGTCAGCCTGCCTCCCTCTGCCAGGTTCACTGCTCTGTCTGGAGAAACCCAGAAATGCTGACATAGACAGACTGCACTAGTGCTCAAAATCAAAACACACCCACCCACAAACACAGATGGCTGATGATTGCTTGAATTAGATACACAAAAACGAAATATTGCATCTAGAAAAACTAAAGTACCTAATTGTCACAAAGATTTTGAAAATAAAATTAAGAGCATGGGAACTGGGAATGACAAGAAAAAGAATGATTCATTTTTTAGGCCTAAGGGTTTCAGCCTCGCTCTCTCACATGCCTCATCTACTAATCGTTAAACAGGTGAGAGCAGAGAGTGGAGCAGTCAGCCATTACCACACACAACTCTGGAGACAAATCACAACATGCTCCATAAATAAGGCGCAATCCATCTGGCTAGACCCACAAATAAGGCTCACACATCTGGCTGACAAAGTGGAAAGGCACATCCCAGAAAGGCACACACACCTTCCCAGACCCACACACCCACCACACCTTCCCGAACACACACACACACCTTCCGACACACACACACACACCTTCCCTGACCCCACACACACACACACACCCCCCACTTCCCGACACACACACACCTTTCCCGGTACACACCTTCCCACACACACACACCTTCCCGACACACACACCTTCCCTGATTCCTTACACACACCTTGACACCACACACACACACACACACACACTTTCCCGACACACACACACACACACACACCTTCGACCGACACACACAAACACACACACACACACACACCTTCCGACACACACACACACACACACACATTACACACACCTCAGTCCCGACACACACACACACACACACACACACACCTTCCCCGATTTACACCTTCCCACACACCTTCCCACACACACACACACCTTCCCCGACACACACACACACACACACATTCCCGACACACACACACACACACACACACACACACCTTGAACCACACACCAGAACACACACACACACCTTCCCGACACACACACACACACACACACACACCTTCCCCTGGACCACACACACACACCACACCTTCCGGATTACACACACACACACACATTTCCACACACACACACCTTCCCACTGTACACACACACACACACACACCTTCCGACCACACACACACCTGTCCCAGACACCTTCCCAGGCCACACACACACACACACCTTCCAGTACACACACACACCTTCCCGGACACACACACACACACACACATTCGATTACACACACACACACCTTCCCCCGGTTACACACACACACCTTCCCGACACACACACACACACACACACTATTCCCGGAGCACACACACACACACACACCTTTTATTCCCTGTACCACACACCTTCCATTGACCTTTCACACACACACACACCTTCCGCACACACACACCACACACCTTCCCGACCACACACACACACCTGTTCCAGGACCACACACACACACACACACACACCATATTCCCGACCTGGGCACACACACACACCACACACACACCACACTCCTATTCCTCACACACACACACAGCACACTCTACCCACACACACCTCTCCCCACACACCTGTTCCCACACACACCTTCCCCACACACACACACACCTTCCCTACACACCGGACACCTTCCATTTACCTTCCCCACACACACACACACCTTCCCATTACACACACACACACCTTCCCGGACACACACACACACCTTCCTGGCACACACACACACCTTCCCCATTACACACACACACACATATTCTTGACCACACCACACACACCTTCCCCGACACACACACACACACCTTCCCCGACACACACACACACACACACACACACACACCTTCCAGCCACACACACACACTCGCCTTTCCCCCACACCACACACACACACACACACACACACCTTTCCACCGACACACACACACACACACCTTTCCCGACACACACACACACCACACACCATTCCGGATACACACACACACACACACACACCTTTCCCAGACACACACACACTTCCACACACCGCACACACACCACACACACACACAGTATTACCTATTCGATACACACACACACACACACCTTCTCTCACACACACACACACACACACACACACCTTCCCGGACACACACACACACACCTTGACACACACACACACACACACACACACACCTTTCAGTACACACACACACACACACACACACACACACATATTCCCAGCCACACACACACACACAATTTTCCCGACACACACACACACACACACACACACACACCTTCCCCGACACACACACACACACACACCTTTGACACACACACACACACACACACCTAAGATACCACACACCTTCCTGCACACACTGACACACCTTACACACACACACTGTCAGACACACACACACACACACACATTTCCTGGTACACACACACACACACACACACACACACACACACACACCACAGAATACACACACACACACACACATAGTTTCCACACACACACACACACACACCTTTCCCAGACTACACACACACACACACACACACCTTACACACACGTTGGATACACACACACACCCCAACCCCTACATTCCCCAAACACACACACACACACAGACACACACCCACCTTCCCAGATATACACACACACACACATTATTCCCGGACCACACACACACACACCTTCCCAGACACACCCACACACACACTTATTCCGACACACACACACACACACACACACACCTTTCCCCGGTTTACACACACACACACACACATATTGACCCAGATACACACACACCTTCCCACACACACCTTCCCACACACACACACACACCTTCCCTGACACACACACACACACCTTTCCCCGGACATACACACACACACCTTTCCCACACACACACACACCTTTCCCACACACACACACACACCTTCCCCGACACACACACACACCTTCCGACACACACACACCTTCCCCGACACACACACACACACACACACACCTTCCCCGACACACACACACACACACACCTTCCCCGACACACACACACACACATTCACACACACACACACCTTCCGACACACACACACACACACATTCCCAGTTACACACACACACACACACCTGTTCAGATGACACACACACACATTCCCCACACACGCAGCTCACACTCTTCCCCCACACACACACCTGTCCCTGCACACACACACACACACACACCTTCCCCGACCACACACACACACACCTTCCCCGACACACACACACACACCTTCCCCCACACACACACACACACACACACACACACCTTCCCCGACACACACACACACACACACACATTCCCCGACACACACACACACTTCCCTTTGTTTACACACATTCACACACCACACAGGCCACACACACACACACACACACACACCTATTCCAGTTACACACACACACACACACCACACACACACAGCCCCCACACACACCTTCCCAGACCTTACACACACACATATTCACACACACATTCTTTATACACACACACACACCTTCCCCACACACACATTCACACACACACCTTCCCCTGGCACACACACACTTCCCAGACCTACACACACACACCTTCCCCGACATTTACACACACACACACACACACACACACACACACCTTCCCAGGCCACACACACACACACACACACACACACACACACACCTTCCCAGTTACACACACACACACCTTTCCCAGTTACACACACACACCGATATACACACATATCGGATACACACACACACACCTTCGAGTTACACACACACACACACACACACACACATATTCCCGTACACACACACACACACCATTCCCAGATACACACACACATTCCCAGTTACACACACATATTCCCAGACACACACACACCTTCCTCGACACACACACACACACACACACACACACCTTCCCAGACTACACACATACACCTTATTGCACACCACACACCAATTCCTAGACACCTACACACACACACACACACACCTTTCCCAGTTACACACACACATTCTGACACACACACACACCTTCCCCGGCACACACCTTTCCCAGATACACACACCACCTGCACACACGTTACACACCATTGGGTCATTCCCGAAGACACACACACCTTCCCCAGGACACACACATATTCCAGACACACACACACACATATCACACACATACACACACACACACACACACCTATTCAGACCACACACACACACACCTTCCCTGGCCACACAGATATACACACACACACCTTTCCAGTTACACACACACACACTGGACTACCCTTCATATTCAGACACACACACACACACACACACACACCTTCAGGATCCCACCTTCCACACACACACACACATTCCCGACACACCCACACATTCCTGAAGCGACACACACACACACACACACACCCAGACACACTGCCAGCATTGGTACACACACACACACACATATTCCGATACACACACACACACACACACACATTCCCGACACACACACACATATTCGATTTTCCCTGACACACACACACCCGATTTGACACACACACACACACACACACCTTCAGATACACACACACACACACCTTACCGATTCACACACACACCTTCGTTTTACACACACACACACACCTTCCCCACACACACACACACACACACCTTCCGTTTTTATTCCCGGATTACCTGCACACACAGTGGCACACACACACACACCACACAAGTAGTTACCTTCCCCGTTACACACACACACACACACACACACATATTCCTCAGTTACACACACACATAGTACACACACCTGTTCCCCGATACACACACACACACACACATTGGACCTTCCGGGACCACACACACACACCTGAGTTACCACTTTACATACACCTTTTTCCCGATACACACACACACTCTTTTTTTATTCCGATTACACACACACACACACACATATTCCTGGATACCACACACACACACCACACACACACACACACACACACACACTTCCTGGCCACACACACACACCTGCCACACCTGCCCTTGGACCTGCCCGGCACACACACACACAATGGACACACACACACCTTTCCCAGACACACACACACACACACACACACACACCACACACACACACACACACACACCATATTCCAATACACACACACACCCACAGTGACCACACACACCTTTTTATTCCTCAAGACACACACACACACACACCTTATCCCACATGGCCATACACACACACACACACACACACACACCTTCTCAGGACACACACACACATATTGGACCACACACACACACACACACACTATCTCCAGTCCACACACACACACACACTATTCACACACACACACATTCCCGGACACACACACACATTCTCCGAGTACACACACGATTACACACACACACGCAATTCCCAGATTACACACACCTCTACACACACACACTATTCCCAGTTACGCACACACACACCTATTCCCGATTTACACACGCACACACACACACACACACACACACACACACACACACACACACCGCCGCACACAAATTCCCGGCAGTTACACACACACACATTCCCAGATTACACACACACAGCTTCCGTACATTACACACACACACACATTTTTCCTCGGACACACACACACACACCTTTCCCAGACAGCCACACACACACACACCTTCACACACACACACACACACACACTTCGGACACACACACACACACACACACCTTACCTTCCCGGACACATTCCCACACACACATTCATTCCCAGGACCTTGCACACACACACACACACACATTCCTTCGGGGCCAGTACACACACACACACGCTATTCCCGGACCCCACACACACACACCTTCCCGACACACACACACACACATGTTCAGATGCACACACCCACACACCACATTCCCAGATTCAGTTACACACACACACACACACATATTCCCGGATTACACACACACACACACACATGCCACACACACCTATTGTTCACACACACACACACCTTCCCAGACCACACACACACCTTGATTTCCCAGGCCGACACACACCTTCCCAGACCTGCACACACACACATTCCCAGATACACACACACACACACACACACACACACACACCACACACACATATTCCCAGACACACACACACACACACACACACACCTTCCCCCGACACACACACACACACACCTTCCCCGACACACACACACACACACACACACCTTCCCCGACACACACACACACACACCTTCCCCGACACACACACACACACACACACCTTCTGTCCACACACACACATTCCCCACACACACACACACCTTTGATTCCCAGATACCACCACACTAAGATACACACACACTTATTCCCTGATTACACACACACACACACACACCTGTTCCCGTACACACACACTACACCTACACACTCACACACATTATTCCCGACACACACACACACACCTAGTCAATACACACACACATTCCTGGACACACACACACACACAGCACACACACACCTATTCCCCCGGACACACACACACACACACCTTCCCCAGACACACACACACATTTATCTGCACACACACACACCTTTCCCTGCCCACACACACACACACACACACACACACTTCTCCAGTCACACACACTGCTTCCTGACACACACACTCCCCCACACACACACACACACACCGGACACACACACACACACACACACCTTGTTTACACATTCTTGGAACCAGATACACACACACACACCTTCCCCAGATACACACACACACACACACACACATATTCCAGTTACACACACACCTTCTCCACACACACACACACCTTCCCACACACTCCTGGACACACACACACACACACACACACACACACACACCTTATACACACACACACACACACACACATTCCCAGGACCACACACACACACACACACACACACACCATATTGATCACACACACACACACACACACACACACACACCTACACACCCACACACACACACCTTCTCGACACACACACACACACACACACACACCTTCCCACACCACACACACACACACACACACACACACACACACACCTTCCGACATAGGCCACACCTTCACACACACACACCTTCCAGACACACACACACACACTCTTTCCTCCCTGGCACACACACACACACCTTCCCCGACACACACACACACACACACACACACACACACACCTTCCCGACACACACACACACACACACACCTTCCCCGACACACACACACACACACACACCTTCCCAGTTTCACACACACACACACCTTCCCAGCCACACATCACACACACACACCTTTCTACAGACTGGGGGCACACACACACACACACACACACACACACACACACACACACACACACACACACACACATTTTTCCCAGGACCACACACACACACACACACCTGTTCAGGTGGTGACATACACACACACACACCACACACATTTAAGATACACACACACACACACACCTTTCCACGACACACACACACACCTTCTCCAGGACACACACTCTTTCCCCTGATACACATTGATACCATATTCCCAGGATACACACACACACACACACCTTTCTCAACCCAGGCACACACATATTCCCAGTCTTCACACACACACACTTTTCTGCACACACACACTGACTCCCAGGGACATCACTGTGTGATCTGTTCGCAGAGTCATAGCGAGGCTCTCTTTCTCTAGAGGGCACCACACATATTCCAGATACACACACCCAGCTCTCCCCCATCAATCGTGGCTGTGTGATTGAGGAAAGGGATGAGGGGAGATGAGGTTTGGGAGGAGGAAAGAGCCGACAGAGCGAGAGAGATGGAGGGTTTACAGCGAGTATGTTGGACCACACACACACCTTGAAAAGGACTAATAACATGGCTATGTAGTGCTGAGATGCTCAGTGGGGTCACAGAGGGGGAGACGCCACACACAGTTAGCAAAAACCAGGTACGGTGGACCACACCACCTCAACCACAGGACAATACAACCATCCATCTCTGCCAACACCGCTCTCTCTGTCTTTTCACTCGCTCTCTATAGGCTCTCTTTCTCTCAGTCAATCGATCCATCTCCCTCTCTCCCCATCTCTTAATTATTTCATCGCTGGGACCATGTGTCTGGCTAGTATAAGAATATTTCGAAGATAAATACACACAGAGGATGAGAGGACGAGAGTACTAAGCGAAATACAATAATAATTCCCGACATAGGGGACACCTTCCGTCAATGGGGCCAGGAGTTGGTTTTCAGTTCAACAAGCTGTTTTAGAATCTGTGGAATGTCAATCTGAACTGCAGAGCGTTCTGTAAGCATTGAGGCTGGAGCAGGATATTGGTTATTTGGTCATTCAACCGAGTAGTGCTGCAAGAAAAGCTATGACCGGATGAATTGGTCTCAACAACACAAAAACGTAGATCAACTGTGTGCCACCTTCCCAGGATCAACTTTAAGAGATGGGAAAGCTGTGCGCCTTTCCTCACTTTGGGAGTCAACTAGAGAGGCAGATCTCCTGATTCATGGCATAGTTGCTGGGTGAGTCTAGACCAATGTCATTTTAAAAGAACCAAATCAGATTAAAATAGTGCATGCAATGAGTGATATGTATAAGTGTTCAAGTCCTTTTGTTTTATTACAGAGTTTAGTCCTTTGTTACTCCTATTAAAAAGGTTGGAGTCCTTATTTCTGTTAAAAAAGGTTTGCCAACACAGGGCCTCTGTTTTTGTGAAATCACTCTTGTTGTATTTTTATTAGGATCCCCATTAGCCTTCAGCCTTTGTATATTTCATCTAGCTAGTCTTCCTGGCTAGTCCAACACCAATTAACAAGACATTACAAACAACCACAATCAAGATTTCCCAAACATTCAACAAGTAGACAATACAGACAATTAAAATACCTGACAGGAAACACATTTAACATTCAGTTGTTACTTTCTATTTCCTGACCAGTCATATGGTCTATCACATTAGATGTTCTTTATTTTTTTTCTTGAAGGTGGATTTACTTTTTGCCTGAGAAAGTGATGGATTGGTAAAAAGTTCCATTCAGCAAGAAAGCTTATAGCTCGATATAAAACCGTGAGATTTAAGGCGATTTGTCCTTGGCTTGAGTTGTTTTAGCTGCCCTGAATTTGCCTGTCTGGTTTGGTGGTTATGCGTGTTGCTACTATGTACTAATTGACTGGAAAGGTACTGTGGTTTTTTTGAAAAATATAACAGTCCTGAAAGAAAATCAAAAAGACTAGATAGTAATTTGTTTTTAAAGTGAATCCATGAAAGATTCTGATGCATTTTAATATTTTAAAAAAATTCATTCGATTAGAGCAATGAAGAGATAATCTGGCAGTCTATTTTTGAGCCATTTGGATTTTTTATTTTTATATATCTTTCTTTGCTGCAGATGACCATATAACAGACAATTAAAATGCCTGACAGTACTCTAAGTCAGTGTGATAGGACCAGGGATTGAATCACCTGATTAGTCTGAGTGCAAATTTGTTTAGATGTTACATACTCTGAACATTTTCTTTTAACAGCAATTCCCTTAACCATCTTAATAACAATATTATCTATGTGTTCTGACCATGATAATTTGTTTTTAGCTGCATCCAACATGGATAATCAGCAGCCTAGTAGTTACAAGCTAAGTGTGATAGGGTTTACTTACTAAGTGTGATAGGACAGGGATTGACCATGTATTCTATTAAATACAAATTCAATTGGGGTTTTTTTACTTACTCTACATGTATTCTATTAAATACAAATTCAATTGGGGTCCTCCAGCAAGCATATATCTTGCATATACACTTTGGTGTTGAACATTTCTAAAACTATTTGTTCATACAATACACTTTGTTAACTCAATACATTCTGTGCTACTATATATTTGAACATTTCTAAAACTATTTGTTCATATCAACAGATACTAATTTTTTCAATAATTTACTTAACAAAGGCAGCAAGCGTATAGAGACTGACCTATTAGGACCAGTGAATTTCTTAGGTAGTGGAATAACTTTTGTTCACCAAGATTATCTGTCTACATTTGAAACTACATTGCCTTTCGCTTCATGATACAGTCAGCTCAGAGTATGTTTAATTCCTGTCACTCAATTTTGTGCTGATGAATACATTCAGATCAGATTTATCTGATGCAGCTGTTTGACCTCTATATTGTAAGTCATCAGCATGCACACACACATTTGCATTCTTAATCTCATCCACAAATAGTCTTGATTGAACCCTCTGTAGGACCTGGGCTAGATTATTTTAGGGCCAGCCTTTGGTATTTTGGTTTTCTTGCTTTGTCATCATGTTAGTAAAAATGTGATCGATACAAGTTGATGTAATTCCCCAAAAATATATTTCCCTATTTTCATCAGATACCTTATCCAACATTTCGCAAATTACATCAAGATATTTCACATCAGCACTAGGTGGCCTATAGCAGCAACCAACTAGTATAGGTCTCAAGTGTGGTAAATGCACCTGTACCCATAGCGCCTCTAATCCATTCAACATGAAGTCCTGATGTTGTTTTGCTGGAATATGGTTCTGGATGTAAACTGCAACTCCACCCCCAGATCTATTTCTGTCCCTCCTGAACAAATTGTATCCATGTATAGAGATCTCAGCATCCTCAGAAGAAGAGTCCAAGTGAGTCTCTGATATTGCCAACACATGAATATTGTTTGACTGCACAAGTCAGCATATTTCATGAATTTTGTTCCTTAAACTGCATATATTCAAATGAGCAATTAACAGACCTTTGTTTAGTAAATTTACAGTATTTATATGTCCAAACATGAATCAGTAGTTGGAATCTGAGAGAGAGATACTCAGTGTGTGTGTGTGTGGGGCTGAAATGACTTGTGTCTGTCGCTCTTCCTAACTCCATGGGAGGGAGGGTGAACAATCAGTTTGTCATACCTCAGATATGCTATGTCACCTCGTTCACTTGCAGCCTTCATGCCTGGTATTAGTTCCTTTCTTCTTTGACGGACTGCATCTGAGAAATCTTCATTGATGAAGATGAAGGACCCTTTGAGGCGTTTGGCTTTTTCAAGGACTGCAAGCTTAATTTCACTACGATTGGCCTGGGTCTGGTTCCATTCTCACCACTAATGACCCCTGGTTTCCCAGACCGGTGAGCACGTTCCAGCTCTACCTGTTGATCAGGTTGTAGCTCCTCATAAACCAGCTTTCGAACTTTGTCCTCTGATTCAGCCCATGTCTCACTTTGGCTCTCCTGGATACCATCTATTACAAGATTATTTCTCCTCGATTGTCCATCCAGGTAATCAGCCTTCCCAGACATGTTCTGGAGGCCCTCCCTGACTGTGGTGATTTCATTCCGCATAGAGGAAGCGTTTCTGGAAAGTGTATCCTGTGTGGTCTTCAATACATCCACATCCTTCTGTGTGAACTGAAGGCTTGTTTTAATGTCTTGTACATCTTTAGTCAGGTCGTCCAGACGCTTGTTGGTAGACTCCATGATCATTTGTATGAAGCTTTTAAAATTATTTTCCTGCTGAAGTATCTTTTCCTTGTAGAAGACTTACTGCTTCTCCAAGAGTTCACGTACCTGCCCAGCAGAGATGTAATCCTCCTCTTTTTTCAGAGGCATGATAGTAATGATAGTAGGACGAGCCCTCTATTCACTCCGTGAAATGAGAGACTCCAGCAGTAGAACACTCTGGAAATCGGTGGTACTAAAACCGAGACAAATTGGAGTGCTACAAGGGCTAACCGTTTAGCGTGCTTGGTATCCAGCAATAGTAGCCCAGGCTGCCTAGCTTGATAGCTAGCAGCTTTGTTATGTATTACCACCTTGTTTAAGCTAGGATCCGTGGACATATATCAGCAGTCCTAGCCTTAACGCTAACTGCATCCCAAGATCCAGATATGAACAGGAAAACTAATGTAAACTTTTATTAGCTAACTATGAAGTTTGTTATTAAAGTAAAACAAACCGAGTCTTTAGTCTTGTACTGCGGGAGATGTTGTATAGAAGTGAGTTGCTAGTGTAGTAGCAACTTTTGCACGTGTGGTTAATGTAAGCCTTAAACAAGCTTTTTGAAGTGAACATCAGTTATGGGTAGCCAGGCCCTACAGAAACCATGTGTTCTAGAAGAGGTTTGAGTCCAAAAAAGGGGTTATATATGTATGTATGTACATACATAAATAAATATAGGGGTTAAATAAATTATTAAACATAGCGATTTATATTATGCAACTTTAGACGTTATAATGTAATGTCATTGTTAAGTGAGAAAACCACTCTGGAAAAGCGGGGAACAGCTCTTTCGGCTGTGAGCATGAAATACATTTTAAATTCACTGTCCAGTGATATAAAAATCCATTTCAAAGTAGAGCAGAAGACACGGGTGAAAAAGTCAGACGTGACCCCCACCTGTGGGTTCTCTGTCCCCTCTATCTATTCTCGAGCTGAACTGGGCAAGGCAGATCAGGTTTCAAGCAACTGGTCAGAACTGCCTGTCTGAGTCAGCAGATTCTGACAGCAGTGACGAACGAGGTCTCAGGCCAACCAGAACACAGGCTGTAAAAGGGAGTAAAGACAAACCTCTAGAGACAGTAATCACACACAAATCAGCATCTCCCCAAAAAGTTGGATGAATGGTCAAAAACTTTAAAGCATTCACGAGACGTGGTTACCAGCGTTGTGAAAACCAACAACATTATTTGTTCAGCAGAAGAGAAACCTGGTGTATGTCCTTATTGCAGGATTTCTGGTCACTGGCAACGAGAATGTCGGAAAAGAAAACGTGTTTATATGAGAAGTGGCCAGGAGAAGAAGGGTCCGTTTAATGGAAAATGGAAACAGGACAACAGCCCCAATGACACAATACTCGTGCAGAAATGTAAGAAGCTCTCTCCGGCTCAGCAGCAGAGTTTGCTGGATGCTGTGGAGGTAAACTAAGACTCCCTCTTACTAAGACTCCCTCTTACGTTGAGAAAAGCAGACGTTCACTTTATGAGTGACACAATGCTTAACTATTGCATACAACACTAATGGGGAATAACTCCCGAGGGGGCCATGACGTAGTGCCGGGACAGTGAGTGATGGTAAAAATGAGGGCCAACATGGGAAGGTCCTTATCAAGTTTTGCTCATAACGAGGTCAGCGGTAAAAGTTCAAGGAAAATCACAATGGGCACATGTCATTTATTGCAAGGTTGTCGATGACAAAGCGGGGCCTGAAGAATAAAGAACTGACTGGCCCCCGATTGCTAATAAATCGCGGGTGAAGAAGCATAGTATAGATGATCAGAACTTGATAAGCATCTATGTTGTAAATTCTGAGTCGTCATATTAGGGATATTTAGGTGAAATGTAAATTTCTTTTGAAACCAGGACATGTTACTTACACTTTTTTGTTTCCTTCGTTACAGGTTATGAGAATATATCATCCGAAGCTGGAGCAATATCCTTTGACTGTACCTGAAACGATACAGGATGTGGGTGGTGTTTCAATTTCTTACACAGAGATGCATTAGCAAGATGAGGGACACTCGGCCGTCAATACGTTTCCAGCCCTCTCTCTACATTATACCATAGTAGCCAAACAAAGTAGTTGTTGAAGTATTCCGTGAAGTATTCCATGAAGGGCTATTCCTTTTAACCAGAGTGAAATGTTGGGTATATGAAGAGATGCTAATTGGTATAAGGCGATTATTGGTACTAATTTGGGTGAGAATGTTGAGTATCAACATGCAAGAGTACCTAGTTCTGCAGTACCTTCCTTCATTTGAGATTACCAATGACACTAATCAGCGACCACCTTACCTAGTTATTACACATGCCCCTGTTGGGAGGTTGTTTTAGAATTTGTCTCAACTGCACCAGGACGCTTGCGTTTGTCAAAATAGGACAGAGTAAGTGTGATCAGACAACAGATCTACCTATCTGCCTGTGACGGTACTAAGGTTGCGGAATGTCTAATGTCTGCTGAATTGACTCTCAGTAATACCACCATGACTACTTTTTATGCCAATACCTTCAGTAATATCATCAATAATGGCATACTTTATCTGTGGATCCTATGCCTGGTTACCAAAGTTGTAGCAAGGGTCGTGTCGTACCCCATGAAAGACATTCTGTGAATTCTCTTTTTCTTTTCATTGCGATTGCTTTTCCCCTCTTATGGTATTTCTAAAATAGCACGGGAAGTTATTAATATGGCTAACTCTTTGTAAATCCTAGCTAATAGTACAGCTGAGAGTTGAGTTAATTACAGCGGAGATGGTTGCCATTCGGACTGTGGCGATGTAAAATCGTTTGGCCCTTGATTATCTTCTGAATACTGTGCTTATATTCCTGATAATTCTGAGGAAATAACAGACCTAATCCAAAAGATCAGGACTGAGGGTGCTAAATATCATGATTACATTCCAGATGATCTAGGCTTAGTCATGTGGTTGTCTTCCACATTCGGTACATTGGGACGTTTTTTGGTGAGCACGATACTTCCAATAGTGGGAGTTGTGGTTATTTTTCTCATCCAGGTTATCAAGTGTGCTATTGCCCGATGTTTGTCTGCTAAAATCTGACGGTTACGTGATAGGGGATAGATATCATAAGATTCGTGTCCTTTTGGAGATGGGTGTCAGTGGTGTTCACCAGAATGTGGTGGGGATCATAAGGGTCTTCATCACACCAAGTCTTATGATTGTGGTCAGGGTGCCCATGGTAACTGTCCTCAGTGCTGTAATGAACCATGCTCTCTCAGGTGTTAAGACCTCTTTTCTATAACTTTGTGTGAAATCTATTTCTTATTGTAACGGCAAGTAAAATATGCCCTTGGTGTTTTATAGGAATGTAAAGGTGTTTAATGTGAATGACTTTATGCTTACTGCTAATGTTTTTATTCTGTCTATTTTTTATGTTTTCTAAAAATACATTATAAGTACATTTATTTTGAAAATGGTCCAGGGGGAGTATAAGACTATTTTGAAGATACATACACAACGCAGAGGATGAGAGGACGAGAGTACTAAAAACGAAATGCAATAATAATGGTCAATAGGGAATTGTCAATGTAAATAGGAGTTGGTTTTCAGTTCAACATCTATTTAGAATCTGTGGAATGTCACTCCTGAACTCAGAGCTACGTTCTGTACATTGAGGCTGGAGCAGGATACTGGTTATTTGGTCATTGGCACAGTAGTACTGCAAGGACTTTTGATTGGTCAACCCCAGGCTAGGGTGGTGGGTTATAAATGGCATCTTGTTCCTTTGTGATGGAGAAAAGCTGAGGAGAGGGGAGACTGAACATCTACCTCCCAGCATAACATCTTGATTTGTCCTTCTCAAATAAACCTATTTTTCTCCCCCTGATTTCCTTTGGAGTTTGTGTTATTGAAGAATAACATAAATTGCTAACACTAGTCAGTTTGGATATGTAATAAAGCAGCGACAACTCCATTTAAAAAGCAAGTCCCGACTTCTGGCTTGGTGTAATCACTGTTGACAGGCTAGGAATCATTGACAGTACCCTGCTGCCCGACCCGGCCTCTATCCCTCCACCCCTCTCTCTCTCTCATCCTCCCTCCAGGACACTAGAATAATAGAGGATAGATGAAGACATGCACTGGTATATGGATGGCTTTAAATCCTCTTATGACCTCACAGGATGGCGCCATCCTGGATTGCTGCCGTTTTGCAAGCGTCGACCCAACTTTGCAATTCTGTGATTATTTTGTCATTTATATTTACTCTATTTTCATGAAATGTATCCGCTAATTATTCTTACAACCGACAAGAACTCTTAAACATCAGATGGGCAGTTACTTACCCCAATTCCGGATTCTAATTCAACTCATCTGCCCTGGGCTCTCTCTGTAATTCCCACCCAATTTTCAGGCTACCCGCCATCGTTACAGAGGCAAGAGAGGGGGATCCTGGTGAGATTAACGCGAAAGGAAAACCGGCCACCTCTTCCCTCCATTCTACTGGCTAATGTACAGTCACTTGATAATAAGATAGATGACCTCCGATTGCAGATTTGACACAAACGGGACTCTCGGCCCTTTCAAAAATGTACCGTGGTCCTAAATTCTACCATTATATAGTCAATCATGGAAATGTACCATGGTTTTACCTTTGAAGTATGACGGTACTGCAATGAGGTTGGTTGGCATTATATTGATGAATTTATTTACCAGTATGGGCACGTTTCTAATAAAGTCAGAGGCAGGCTACTACTGTTGGTCCTAGTTTGTCTGTAACGTCAAAGAAAAAGGGAAACAGTTCCTGTGAAAAAGGGGACATACTTTCTGTATTAATAGTACAGTTTTTTTTGCTCATATTTGGGTTCCCCGTGTTGCCAACCTGAAATGTGGGAGAATGTGACATATCTGGTAGCCTAATCTTTGGAATCTTGTAATAATTTACAGTATTTATAGTCAAAGGGGTGTTGTGCTTGTTTTGGCCCACAGAGAGAGCAGCTCGCTCTAGTGGTTTCTTCACTCGCTCTCACTCTACAGTGGCTCTTGCGCTAGACTGCCTAGTTAGTGAGTCAGTGAAAGAACCACCAGAAAAACAAAATATTTGAAACGTTACCATTACGGTGAGCGAGTTATAAAGCATAGGATATGAAACACCAAGTTAAGCGGATTGTAATAATATAGCTAATTGTTATTTTCTGATGTTTTGATAGCATAGAAGATAACGTCGGCTAAAATAAGCTTCAGTCAAGCTAGCCTGTCATAGTCATGGTGACAGGACCAACAAACATTCACACAGAGTACACACAAAGGGAAACATTGTAACTTGCTGTTTTTAGGGATATGTTTAAGAAGTTAAGCAACAAGGCCCGAGGAGGTGTGGTATATGGCGCCCCACCATTCCCTAAGTAGTTAAAGAATATCATGTTTTTTGTGCAAGTACTATGGTATTTTCCTGCCATGGTACTCGGTACTATCATGTTTTTTGGTCACTACCATGGAAGAGGAAAACCCCAGCCCCTCGAAGACCCCTGCCATCGTAGTGACCAAAAAAAACAAGGCAATATTTTCATTGTACTACCATGGTACATTTTTGGAAGCAATATTCTTTGCTTTTCAGAAACTTGTCTCTCGGACAAGATACCCCCCGCAGCTATCCAACTCGATGGATTCTCCATTCACAGGGAGGAAAGGACAGTGCAGTCGGGGAAATTCTACCTCCCGAGGGAGTTTTCAGCTGTTTTCGTGAATGCTGTATTACATTCCACCTCAGGACAATAAAAATAACAAGCTGGTGCTTAACAAACTGTACAAGGCTATAAACAAGCAGGAAAACCTACACCCAGAGGCTGCCTTTCTGGTTGCCGCCGATTTTAATTTGTCGTCAACACGTCTCCAACGCCACTGTGGGCGATACAGTCCTAGACCACTGATTTTCTACCCACAAGAAAGCATATAAGGCCCTCCCTCGTCTGCCATTCGGCAAATCAGACCGTGACTTACTTCCTGTTTACAAGCAGAAGTTCAAAAAGAAAGTACCCGTGATTCGCTCTGTGAAATGGTCACCAGAATCAGAAGTTATGCTACAGGACTGCTTTGTTAGCGTTGATTGGAATATGTTTCAAGACTCTGGCGCTAACATTGACCACCTGTCACCGGCTTCATTAGAAAATGCATCGGCGACGTTGTACCCACGGTGAGGGTTCGCTGCTTCCCCAATCAAAAGCCCTGGATTAACACAGAGGTTGTCGCTAAACTAAAGGATAGGGCTACCGCACACAGAGCTATCGTAGACAACCCTGATGCTACGGCCGAAGAAAGGAATAAGTACAAGGCCCGCTATGACCTCCGCAGAGTCATCAAACGAGAAAAAGGACAATATAGGAATAAGGTGGAATCATATTAAACAGACTCTGCCGCCCGTCGCATGTGGTTACAGTCCATTACGGATTACAAAGTAAGACCCAACCATTGTCTGCCCAACGATGCCGCTCTACCAGACGAACTCAATGCATTTTATGCACGCTTTGACAACAACATTGAGCCTGGTGTGAGGGCCGTCACCGACCCTCAAAGCCACGGCTCCCAACGGAATTCCAGGGCGCGTGCTCAGAGCATGCACAGAACAGTTGGCAGGCAAATTAATAGTAATTTTCAACCTCTCTTTGTCCCAGTCTGTAATCCCCATATTTAAGATGACCACAATCATTCCTGTTCCTAAGAACGTTAAGGCTTCATGCCACAATGACTACCACCCTGTAGCACTCACTTCTGTAATCGTTAAGTGCTATGAGAGGCTGGTTATGGCACACATTAACTCCCTCATCCCTGCCACCCTCGACCCACTCCAGTTTGCATACCTCCCCAACAGATCCATAGACGATGCAATCTCAATTGCACTCCACACTGCCCTCACCAACCTAGATAAGTGGAATACCTACGTGAGAATGCTATTCATTGACTACAGCTCAGCGTTCAACACCCTTGTCCCCTCCAAGCTTGTCACCAAGCTTAGGACTTTGAGTCTGAACACCCAAAGTCACTGGATCCTGGACTTCCTGACGGGCCGACCCCAGGTGGTGAGGGTAGGCAACATCACTTCTGCCACGCTGACCCTTAATACAGGTGCTTAGTCCCCTCCTGTACTCCCTGTTCACCCACAACGGTGTGGCCACGCACGACACCATTACCAGGTTCGCTGACAGCACAACGGTGGTAGGCCTGATCACCGGCGACGATGAGTCAGCCTACAGGGAGGAGGTCAGTGACCTGGCAGTGTGGTGCCAGGGCAACATCCTCTACCTCAACGTCAGCAGGACCAAGGAGCTGATTGTGGACAAGAGGAAACAGGGGGGGGGGAGCAGGGAGACAGCTTCAAGTTCCTCTGTGTCCAAATCACTAAAGACTTCAAAATGGTCCAAGCACACACACGCACAGCCGTGAAGAAGGCACGACAGTCCCGCTTCCCCTTCAGGAGGTTGAAAAAGTCTGGCATTGGCCCTCAAATCCTCAAACGATTCTACAGCTGTACCATTGAGAGCATATTGACTGGCTGCATCACTGCTTAGTATGGCAATAGCACCACCCTCGATAACATGGCGCTACAGAGGGTTGTGCGAACAGCCCAGTACATCACTTGGGGCGAGCTCCCTGCCATCCAGGACCTCTATATCAGGCGGTGTGAAAATAAGGCCGGGAAAATCATCAACCACCCAAGCCATAGACTATTTTCTCTGTTGCCGCAAGGCAAAAAGGTACCGGTGCATCAAATCTGACATCAACAGGCTCCTGAACAGCTTCTCTCCCAAAGCAATACGACTGATAAATAGCTAACAAAATATCTACACGGACTATCTTTTGTCTCTATGCACACTCACAGGACTCTACACTCACACACACTGTCACCCCACACACACACACTCCATTTTCTCACTCACACATAATATGCACATCCATTTATAATGACTCTACCCACCCGCTCACATACAAGCTGCTGTTACTCTGTTTATCTTATATCCTGTTGCCTAGTCACCTTACCCCTATACATATCTACCTCCATCACTCCAGTCTCCCTGCACATATGGTATTAGAACTGACTTTTTAAATATTTCCAGTATATAGGTATGCTTACTTACGTTGTGTATTTCATATTCTTATTTCTCATGTTTTTTTTCTAGTAATATATTGTTATTGATTATTGCATTGTTGGGTTTTTGAGTTTGCAAGAAAGGCATTTCACTGTACTTGTACGTGTGACATTAAAACTTGGAGAAAAAAAAAAGAAACTTGCCACTGGTTGTGTATCAACTGAGCTCTATACAGTCGTCCCTTCTGTAGTCATGAGTTGTCCCGGTTACATGTGTCTATTGAAAATGGAGTGGGTGGCAAAAAAGGCAAACCTTTGCCTTTCAAAATCGGACGAGGTCTTCTTTGACATTCAGCACCTCACTTACCCCACCCCCTCATATGTCTCGGCACGACCCTGAACCACTTCATGACTTATAGCTCATCTCAGGTTGTACAGACTAGACAGTCAATGACACTAAGCCTCACAAAATGATACAGCCACTGGGCTGAATCAGCGCTATCACAATGACTCAAACAATAGCATTGACTCCCTCACAGGTATAACCTCGACAAGACACCTTCACCTCTGGCTCAGGCACAACGACGGAAGCTTGAATCATTGAGGCGGAACAGACAGCACACACACAATCAAACAGCACAATCCAAGGATCTTCAGAGCTTTACAAAAGACGACTGCAGGGAAAATCATCAAGGGTACAAAAGGGCTAAGAGTGAGTCTGACAACACGTACACACTCGCGCGCACACACCTGAGCAGCTCCAACGCAACTCATTACCGATCTGCCCCCATGCCTTTCTAGGACAGAGCTGATAGACAGACAGATGCTGCAAGATTAGGGGACTGACAAAGAACAAGACCTTGAAACTTACAGGAGAACAAGCGGGAGTCAAAGGGTGAATAGACTCCTTCAAATCGCCCATAAATCCTCCACAGAATAGCCCGTAGAAGTTGAAAGCATAACGCAAAAAACGTTCAAATCGGCCATATAAACGCCCATAGAAGAACTATACCAAAGCTACTGCAGTTAACCCATTATGGCCTGGGATCACAAGTTAAGCCCCACCTCGTCTCATCCAGGCTGCATCACATCCGGCCGTGATTGGAAGTCCCATAGGGCGGCGCACAATTGGCCCAGCGTCGTCCGGGGTAGGCCGTCATTGTAAATAAGAATTTGTTCTTAACTGGCTTGCCTAGTTAAATAAAGGTTAAATAAAATAAAACATCTCAAAGGAGTACAGTAGAAGTAAGCTATAGAGCGAGAAAGTAAAAACTAAAATCAGAATTTGAGTCCCTTGGATTATGCACGGTGGCCACTGGCCAGATGGCAGAGTTTAGTTCCCCCTCAGCTATTCATATGGCATCATTAGAACAACACAGCAGATGTTTCACTGGTTGTTTTCTCAGATGGAGTTCTTTACCACAGAGCTGGGAACAGTGTTTTCTATTTTTGTTAAATAGGATGTCTTATCTTAGCAAGGTGAGATAGGGAGGTGTTGGAACCCAAAGCAATGATGCAGAGTCAGATATCTTTCCCCTACATGGTTTAGTTCAGGATTGGGGTGAACCTGTGTGGTTAAGTGGTAACATTCCTACACAAAGCACATATCAGAGCTTCAAACGTTGTGGGTTCAATGATCCCTATGACCACCATTCCTACAGGCGTCTGATCTTAGATCTGTAATTAATATCCAGCAACATACCAAGGTCAGTGTTGGGTCCAGCCAGGACCTGTCTGAACTTGTCCAGGCGGGAGGCCTCTCTCTCCGTCATGGCTGGGGTCCCGGAGGTGTTCTGGTCAGCTATACGAGCCACCATGGGGATGGTGGGCCTGTGGGGCAGGGACTGCTGTCTGTGGAGCGACGCATCTGGATAAACAGAGAGAGGGGACAGATACTGAGAACAATAAACACGCACACCTGTTGCAAGCACCTTTCCTCCGAGCACACCCATTGAAGTCACACAAACAGACACACAAATACTGTGTTACCCAACCACCTTTCTCCATTCCATTCCAGCAACAGCAAACCCCAACTACAGACAATTACAGGGCAGTAGAGTTTGTTCCCAGCAGCACAAGGTAGAGGACAGTGGAGGACACCCAGAGTGGGTGTAGAGTGCTGCAGGGCCGAGGTCAGGCCTCTGTCTGTCTGTCTGTCTGTCCATTAGCAGAGAGTAGCCTGAGTGCAGGCTGGGTGCTGAAGCCTAATGAAAGGCTTTCAGTGGGCCATTATCTAATATAGGACCAGGCAGCTGGGTCCACAGACAGACCACAGCAGCAGACAACAACAAAGAAGGCAGGGAGGGGGAGGGAGGGAGTGCCAGGTTAGACAGACGCGAGAGGATAGAAAGGGGTAGAGAGGAGCTACCAGACAGACAACAAGATTATAGTGATGCGACTAAAGGAAAATGAACACTGAGGTTTTATGTGAGGAGTTGAGCTCAAGGTGGCAGCTTGGTTTGAACACAGCATGCAAAGGGAAGTGTGTGAGTACTATCACTTCACGCAGATAAAGAACAAGAGAGGGGGGTAGCACTACAGGCACTGCATTATCACCATGATTTATAATTTACCCAAACACTACAGCTGACTCAATAATAGAGAGCAGAACAATCAGAGACAATACATCGTCTCTCCCAGCAGGAAGGGGAGTGTGTGAGCAGGGGGCAGTATATATGTGTATATATATGCATGCATGGATGTGTGTACTGAACAACACAGATGAATGGAGCAGACACTATCTGCTCTGCCAGTGTCTCCTCCATGGAGATAACTACTGGTGTTCGGGCTGCTACGGGCTGCTTTCTTATCTCCTGCAACCCCACAGACAGCAGGCAGCCATTCCCTACTGCACAACACAAACACCACCCTCTGCTGCTGTTACCACACTTACAAATTAACATGAAAAGCCTAACAGGCTCAGAGCAGAGGCAGGGGGAGAGGAAATATTGTGTATAGAGGGAGTGGGTGGAGGGTGGAAACAGTTAGGAAGTTAGAAGTCGCATCTGTCACCTCACCTGAAGCTTACATTTGTTTGTTCGTCTGTTTGTTGATTGACGGATGGATAGAGAGGAAGAGAGCTAGAGAACGGGAGAGAGAGACCGAGAAGAGAGAAATGTGCGACAGATGTCAACTTACCCTTAGGTGATCCAATGGGGGCCTCACTCAGTGACTTCACCAGTCTGCCATCGCTGAGCGGGCTGGGCTCAGAGGCAAATGACACCTCAGGGGTCGATTCCTCCCCTTCCTCCCCCTGCTCTTCCTCTTCATCCACCTCTTCCTCATTTGCCTCCTCTTCCTCTCGGTCCTCCAGCTCTGACGCGCCGGCATCGTCCTGTCTCTGCTTCTCCTGCTGCTTGCTGTGGTTCTCGATGACCTGCATAATGATAATAACAATATATTACATTTTTTAACTCCTTAAAAACAGCTTCATGTATTATAAGGGCTTATAAGTTCATCTAAAAAAGGCTTTTGAATGCATAATAAGCACCTTGGAAACACCCAAGGATGACTGACTGCGGTGTATGATTACATCATAGAATCACCTTGTTGGCGGTTTCCATGACGACCTCGATGTTGAGGTTCTGTGCGGCCATGGCGAGCAGCTCGTCGTCGTCGTCCCCCACGTCCCAGGCATCGCTGGTGATGCTCTCAAACTCCTGGAAGGTGGTGGCTTTTTTTGGCTTCCCTCCCGGTGTCGTCTGGGGCTTGTTGCCCGCTTTGATTAGACTGAGAGGGAGAAAAATAAGGAGAAGTTTAGGGTACTAGAAGTCATCCAAAACATTAAAGAAGACATCAAAAGCCCAAAATGATACATGTATTTTCAATTCGTGTTCTTTTTTGCGGCAGGTGGAAGAAATTGGTAATAATGGTGATTTGAAGGACATGTATAAAACTTAGAAAGGCTGAACAGCATGGCCATGAAAGATTAGGACTGGGAGCCAAATTCACTCTGGAAAGGCAAACTTAAAACAACCCTCAACTGTCCATTAGACGGCATTAAGATTCAAATGCCAAATACGGTTTGTCAAAAAGTGCCTACTTCGGCCAAAGAGCATAATCTTGTACTAAATTCAAAAAATGAGCAGACGATGTCTTTTTTAAGTTATATTAGTGAAAGACTGCAGGTGTGCCCTTGATATCTAAAGGCTACTGATGGATATTCTAACGTTGACGCAGCGAACCAATGTTGAAAATAACTGACGATAATGTTGGAAAAACTGAATGACGACAACGAAAGAAATTAGACAATCACAAAAACATTCCGCAAGGACAATCAATGAGTCAGCATATATTTAAATCATTTCAAAACGGTTATTGTAAAAGGTACACAATCATAGCGCAGAGATGAAATCAATTAAAAATCCAATCTCACAGAAAGCCTTCCTTTGTGTATGAGAGATGTTTTCTTCAGGGGGAAAAATGTAATAAAAAGCCAATTTAAATGTATCCTTTTTCCTCTCGTGTCCATGAGACTCAGGTGTGCACCAGAGATTGAAAAACAGCACAGGTGGAAGAAGAGAGGGAGAGGGGGACCCTTCCTTTCCATCTTATTATTTTCATTCAAAACCAAGCATTAGCATAACAAAAGCAAAGCCAAGTTCAATATGAATCTGCTTGTGACTAGCCCACTCCTGACAGGTGATAAAACTATGGAAGTCAGCCGAACAATAACAAGTAAATGAAATAAACCCCTCTGTGGACATCAGCCACATGATTAAACTTGCTGCACTTTAATCTCAATGGAAAAGCAACAAAAGCCTATTACTGAAGATCAGCTGCTTCGTGCGTTTCCGCTCCCTCCTTGTCAACCCACAACCAACAGTTGGGAGAATATACTTGGTATACGGGTATGTGAGCAGATGGGTGGAGTTTCAGAACTGTGCAAGACTGGACTGAGAAGGACTGCACAGCCCAGAGAGCCAGCAGAGAGAATATTATACTGTTACCTATATAGAGTATTTGATTAGGCCTACCTTGGGTCTGTGTGAGTTAATCTAACAGATGTCAAAAGGGGATAAGACAGATCATAAACAAATATATAGTCGGTGCCAAGCAGCCTGAGAAGTAAGCCCTTCTAGGTACCCGTTTGTCTCTGCTTTAGGGAATTTCCATCGAAAAGGACACATGAGCACCAACATCTGAAGTTCATAGGCACATATAAAATTGTGTCAAATGAAAGCTGTATATTTTGGGAAAATGAAGGCATAGATACATTTTTCAACCACTTTCCATCTTAAAAATTAGGCATAGTCAAGGCTGATTTCTGGATAAACAAATGGAAAAGGGCCTCCAGAGGGGAGCAGCGGTCTAAGGCACTGCAGTGCCTGAGGCGTCACTACAGATCCAGGCTCGATCCCGGGATGTGTCGCAGCCGGTCGCGACCGGGAGACCCATGAGGCAACGCACAATTGGCCCTGCGTCGTGCAGGATAGGGGAGGGTTTGGCCGGCCGGGATGTCCTTGTACCATAGGGCAATAGCGACACCTGTGACGGGCCGGGCGCATGCACGCGGACTTGACTGTAACTACCAATTTGATTTCACGAATAATGGGGAGAAAAAGAGGTAAAAAGTTAATAATTATAATGGAAAAGGGGTCTTAGAAAAAAAATTGACCAGAAAAAATCTTCAACGGTATTAGAAATACATCAAAACACCATAATGTTGACGTATAAACCCCTGACAACTAATATCAACACATGAATTTCCCTTCCTCATAAGGGAGGATAAAGAAAGTTTGCAGAAGTAACAAGTAATAGTAGACCTACCAGTAGTTAGTGTTTTACTGATATCATTTTGGTTTACTAATTATTAAGTAATTAAAACTTGTAATCCGTTACCATATTGGTAACGGAATAACCACCAGAAAAAAATCTGTAACGGAATAACTGCAACAATTGGCTACAATGGGAAATAATAAGTCTCAAACCACAGTTGGGTCACCTTCTATTGTCCTCCCTTCCACTGGCACACTTACAGTGAGGGAAAAAAGTATTTGATCCCCTGCTGATTTTGTACGTTTGCCCACTGACAAAGAAATGATCAGTCTATAATTTTAATGGTAGATTTATTTGAACAGTGAGAGACAGAATAACAACTAAAAAATCCAGAAAAACGTTATAAATTGATTTGCATTTTAATGAGGGAAATAAGTATTTGACCCTCTCAATCAGAAAGATTTCTGGCTCCCAGGTGTCTTTTATACAGACGAGCTGAGATTAGGAGCACACTGTTAAAGGGAGTGCTCCTAATCTCAGCTTGTTACCTGTATAAAAGACACCTGTCCACAGAAGCAATCAATCAATCAGATTCCAAACTCTCCACCATGGCCAAGACCAAAGAGCTCTCCAAGGATGTCAGGGACAAGATTGTAGACCTACACAAGGCTGGAATGGGCTACAAGACCATCGCCAAGCAGCTTGGTGAGAAGGTGACAACAGTTGGTGCGATTATTCGCAAATGGAAGAAACACAAAAGAACTGTCAATCTCCCTCGGCCTGGGGCTCCATGCAAGATCTCACCTTGTGAAGTTGCAATGATCATGAGAATGGTGAGGAATCAGCCCAGAACTACACGGGAGGATCTTGTCAATGATCTCAAGGCAGCTGGGGCCATAGTCACCAAGAAAACAATTGGTAACACACTCCACCGTGAAGGACTGAAATCCTGCAGCGCCCGCAAGGTCCCCCTGCTCAAGAAAGTACATATACATGCCCGTCTTAAGTTTGCCAATTAACATCTGAATGATTCAGAGGACAACTGGGTGAAAGTGTTGTGGTCAGACGCGACCAAAATGGAGCTCTTGGGCATCAACTCAACTCGCCGTGATTGGAAGAGGAAGAATGCTGACTATGACCCCAAGAACACCATCCCCACCGTCAAACATGGAGGTGGAAACATTATGCTTTGAGGGTGTTTTTCTGCTAAGGGGACAGGACAACTTCACCGCATCAAAGGGACGATGGACGGGGCCATGTACCGTCAAATCTTGGGTGAGAACCTCCTTCCCTCAGCCAGGGCATTGAAAATGGGTTGTGGATTGGCATGACAATGACTCAAAACACACGGCCAAGGCAACAAAGGAGTGGCTCAAGAAGAAGCACATTAACCTCTTCCAGCTAGGGTCCCATTTTCCGAATTTTCGCCTGTCTGACGTGCCCAAAGGTAAATGCCTGCCACTCATGGCCAGAAACTAGGATATTCACATAATTAGTACTATTGGATAGGAAACACTCTGAAGTTTCTAAAACCATTAAGATATAGTCTGTGGGTATACCAGAACAGATATAGCAGGCAAAAACCAGAGAAATCTGTCCGGAATTTCTTTTTCTGTTCCCTTCCTCTCACTTTGAAGCCCATGTAATATAAATCTATGGGGAATAGGACACAGGTTGCAGTACCTATGGCTTCCACTGGATGTCAACAGTCTCTGGAAAGTGTCTGGAGGAAAAAGCTCTGAGCAGATCCTTAGAGAGAGAGAATTACTACCGGAAGGGCAAAAAGGTAAACAAACGTGCACGTTCACGAGAACGTGAGCGCGCCCAGCTTTCTTTTCGTCTTTTAACGTTTCAGTTACCGTTCGTGTAAAATATGATCGCTATTACTCATAAAAGAATACATAAGGATGCATTATTAATGATATTTGATTTGTTTGTGAAAAGATGAGGTATAACTTGAACGCGATCCCTTCACTGTATAACAGGCGAGTAGACTGACAATGCTTGGTGGAGTAGCTGAACATAACGTGCCAACAAAACGGATATTTATGGATATAATGAATTACTTTTTCTAACAAAAGAACCATGGATTCTCTTGTTTGGACACTTGGGAAGACCTCAGAAGAAGTTATTTGAAAGGTAAGCGATTTATAATAGCTGTGATATGGACATTTTGAGAACCGAGCTGGATATGAATTTATGCTAATGTGGAAAATATGTGAGGTACTAGCCTCAAACAATCAAATGTAGTGCTTTCGCCGTAAAGCCTTTTTAAAATCTGACAACGCAGTGATATTGCCAAGAAGCAGAGCTTTTGATGGCTATGCAACACTATGCAACACTTGTATATCGAAGGATGTTAAATATTACGAATTTGTATTTTGAATTTGCCGCGTTGTTTGCTCTGAAAACGATCCCGCTAGCGGGATCCGTGTGCAAAGAGGTTAAGGTCCTGGAGTGGCCTAGCCAGTCTCCAGACCTTAATCCTATAGAAAATCTGTGGAGGGAGCTGAAGGTTCGAGTTGCCAAACGTCAGCCTCGAAACCTTAATGACTTGGAGAAGATCTGCAAAGAGGAGTGGGACAAAATCCATCCTGAGATGTGTGCTAACCTGGTGGCCAACTACAAGAAACGTCTGACCTCTGTGATTGCCAACAAGGGTTTTGCCACCAAGTACTAAGTCATGTTTTGCAGAGGGGTCAAATACTTATTTCCCTCATTAAAATTAAATTCCATTTATAAAAAATTTCACATGCGTTTTTCTGGATTTTTTTGTTGTTATTCTGTCTCTCACTGTTCAAATAAACCTACCATTAAAATTATAGACTGATCATTTCTTTGTCAGTGGGCAAACGTACAAAATCAGCAGGGGATCAAATACTTTTTTCCCCTCACTGTATGTAGAGCTCAAAACAAATGTATTTGTCTTTCTGTTGTCTGGTAGTCTAACCAAGAGTGTTAGAACAGACTGAGTCCCAGTTAATGTCTTACTGACACCTGCCCATGAGCCCCCTCTCTTTCAATTTACTGTAACCAGCATCCTCACCCACTGAACATCGACCAACACCGGACATTCATGGACATTGAAAAGTAGTTCACATTTGGTCAGTCCACCCTGGCCTTGACGTTAACATCCACAGACGAAACGGACTGGACCAAATCTGAACCTATTTTATCATAGACGTAAGTTTGAATAGCACAGTGCAGTACAGTGAGTAGAGCACAGTAGAGTACAGTCCAATACAATAGTACAGTATAATAAAGGACACTAAAATACCGTACTATAATTTACTGTACTGAACTCTACTGTGCTGTATTGTACTGTGCAGTTCTCTTCTGTGCTATTCAAACTTGTAAATTATGAGGACAATAACATATCCATAATTATGCATTCCTGTGTTGTACAGATCAAGGAACCATGTTGTAACGCCATTACCCTAATTATGTTACCGGGTGTAAATCCACTTCACTGACTGTAGTTCACTAACCAAAATATATATTTTTTTAACTCAAGGTGCCACGTCATAGCTGACACCCCATTCTTTCTGCAGAAATCTTTGAATCTTAATTCGGAGCCGATATTTATCAGAGTTTTGGAAAAATGTGCTCTCATAAAAACCTACGGGAGATTTTACCGTAATTCCGTTACAAATATATGCACAATGACTATGGTATGGTTAGGTCAACTTTGAAATCAATGTTTTTGTTTGGCATACATTTGAAAGTGAAAAAACTGAGTCAAAACATAATTTTGTTACCGTGGAATTGCCCTTTAGCCAATTTGCTGTTGTCTTGGCAAGGCAACGATGTAGCTAGTGTTGATTAAACTGTTAGACAGCGAGGCTAAAGTGGAGTGGCCATAATTCCCTATCCTCAATCAAGTCAAACGGGTGATTAAAAAGACAGTCAAACTGGGACATGTAGGGTTTCTATAATTTTTCAATAGCCCTAAAGCATAGATCACACTAACATCGTCATTGCGCAAAATGGTATGAAGCATCATCTGGATATGTGTGCAACAAAAGTTCAACATTCACCTTTTGCTACCATTTCTGTCAAGCCATACAATTTGATGCATTTGTTCGATAAATACAATGAATGCACCAAACAGAACGCACTGAAACTGTCTCTGCAATGCAATGCTGCAAGGAAAATGCAGCGTTCCATTGGAAATTAATGTACTTCTGGTGTACCAAAACGCAATGTCGCTGTTGGTGTGTTTGAGGCTTAAGGAAGTTACAATAGCATTGAATGTTGGCCTCAGCATTTCCTGAAAGTGCTAAACACACCCAGTTTATTGACTGGATTTTCAGGTCAGTTCACTACTTCAACCTGAATAGCCATCTTAAATCCCCTATCAAAGGACCAACTCTACCTACATACCAGGGAACAACAGTCACCAATATAGAATATGTCCCAAATGGCACGTTATTCCCTATATTGTGCACTACTAGAGGGAAATGGGGTGCCATCTGTGACTCAGACATACTGTTGGGCCTATTTAGTACAACTAATCAGACACTTACTTAGCATGCAGAAGAGGGTTGAAAGGAGGATGTTGAGCACCATACACATGTTGTATGCTGTGGAGAGGAAAGAAAACACAATTACCTATTGCTATGCTATGACAAGAAATCTACTGAATTCATGTAGTACGGTATTACAGTGTGTTATAGTTAACAGTGGATAACATGTCTCTCTCAACTAATGCCTTGATTCAGATAAAGTTAACTCCAATAATGAGCCAATTCGTAGAGCATGAATGAGCAGACTAACTTTGGTTTACTCAGGTTTCAATTGAAAACAACAGTAGTTGGCAATGTGATGCCCCATTGGATTATTTGATGAGCATGTAGCTAGCTAACCCAAATGTGAAGTTACTTGAAACTTGGCTACACATCTGAAAGAAGTTCAATGTGTTTACAATAGGCTCTGACAACGAGGCAGCTCAATCAGAAAAGGCTACTAGCTAGCTAAATGAAAACCTTAGCAAGTTAGCGAACTGGCTAGCTAGGAATGTTAGGCTGGTTAGCTAAGATAGCTGTTGACCTATCCGACTCAATTATACTAGCCTTGAGCTAGCAAATGGCTGCTGATATGTTCTCTGAACCCACTGTCGCACGAACACGTTTGACAACCCCATAAAGTATGACATAAAGCAAGAAATCATTACCGATATGTGAAAAGGTTCATGTTTTGACGTTACAGTCAGTGTGAGATGTATTTTCGGATTCAATCGTGTAATGTTAGCTATCAAGCAGTGAACAAATGTAGCTAGCGAGAAGGAACACGTCACTAACCTGCCAGGGACCTTAGCTGTGTTTCTTTTCCAGAATTGTTTCTTGTTTCCGTCAGTTGACATTTTACTTCCCCGGTACAATATGTCATATACACCAAAAATGCGAGTGTTGTTAGCTATAGTTTTTAAAACGTCTAACGTGTGTTTATTTACACCCAGTTCCCTCCGCCATGTTGGATCTGGGTTCCTCTGAGCAAGCGCTGCAGGGATTGGTCCGTTTCACATTGCCTAGCCATCGCCCAATCACAAGTAGGATCTGAGGGTCAGGTCTTGACACGTTCCTGAATAATGAAGCAACACCTGAGGGAATGGCATCTAAAACAACTGCAAAATCTTTAGACGTTACAGGGACCTTGTAAAGTGATAAGAATTCCTTATAACTAAGTAAAAAAAACTCTGCATTTACAAGTTGGCTCACCAATAGGATGTTATTTCGGGACCAATATTTTTATACAATATATTCCAATTATTCCATATATAACATCTGTGTGGAGAAAAAATATGCTTATAAATTAAGGACCATGACAAGAAAACCTGCCGATGAAAAGCAGAGAGTTTCACTGGAACTTTGTCAATATTCCACATAGAAGTGGGTCTTCTTAAGAATTGTTTTATCCAATTGATCTTAAAAGTATTATTTAAGGTAGTAAAGTCCAGAAAATTCAGTCCACCATACTCATAAGTGTTCATTACAACAGTTTTCCTAATGTAATGGGTATGGTTTGTCCACAGAAAGTTGAAAAGCATCTGGTCTATCTCCTTGCTTATTTTACCGTCAAGATATGAAGACAGAGCGCCATATGTTAGCCTAGAGATACTTTCAGCCTTGGTTATTAGGACTCTTCCTTTTAAAGATAAGTCCCTCTGTAGCCATTGATTTAGCTTCTTCTGGGTTTTTTTTTTTAATAAGAGGAAATATCTGACTTAATTGAACACAGTACGTGATTAACTACAACCAGTTAGCAAGTTGGACAATTCCTAGTTTCCTAGTTCAGACTAGCACTTGAACGCGGTATAATATGAACAGTCAGTGTGTATGAGAGATGATAAGAGGCAGATAGTCTAGTGGTTAAGAGCGTTGGGCAAGTGGCCTAAAATGGCCCTAAAAGTAATATAAAAAAAAAAATGTCAGAGGTTTGGATGATTCACGATATACAGTTGAAGTCGGAGGTTTACATACACTTCGGATGGTGTCATTAAAACTCGTTTTTTCAACCACTCCACAAATTTCTTGATAACAAACTATAGTTTTGGCAAGTCGGTTAGGACATCTACTTTGTGCATGACAGAAGTAATCTTTCCAACAATTGTTTACAGACAGATTATTTCACTTATAATTCACTGTATCACAATTCCAGTGGGTCAAAAGTTTACATACACTAAGTTTACTGTGCCTTTAAACAGCTTGGAAAATTCCAGAAAATTATGTCATGGCTTTAGAAGCTTCTGATGGGCTAATTGACATCATTTGAGTCAAATGGAGGTGTACCTGTGGATGTATTTCCAGGCCTAACTTCAAACTCAGTGCCTCTTCTCTCGACATCATGGGAAAATCAAAAGAAATCAGCCAAGACCTCAGAGAAGAAATTGTAGACCACAAGTCTGGTTCATCCTTGGGAGCAATTTCCAAATGCCTGAAGGTATCACATTCATCTGTACAAACAATAGTATGCAAATATAGTACGCATCATACCGCTCAGGAAGGAGACGCGTTCTGTCTCCAAGAGATGAACGTACTTTGGTGTGAAAAGTGCAAATCAATCCCAGAACAACAGCAAAGGACCTTGTGAAGATGCTGGAGGAACAGGTATAAAAGTATTTATATCCACAGTAAAAACGAGTCCTATATCGACATAACCTGAAAGGCTGCTCAGCAAGGAAGAAGCCACTGCTCCAAAACCGCCATAAAGCCAGACCACGGTTTGCAACTGCACATGGGGGACAAAGATCGTACTTTTCGGAGAAATGTCCTCTGGTCTGATGAAACAAAAATAGAACTGTTTGGTCATAATGACCATCGATCTGTTAAGAGGAAAAAGGGTGAGGCTTGCAAGCCGAAGAACACCATCCCAACCGTGAAGCACGGGGGTGGCAGCATCATGTTGTGGGGGTGCTTTGCTGCAGGAGGGACTGGCGCACTTCACAAAATAGATGGCATCATGAGGGAGGAAAATTATGTGGATATATTGAAGCAACATCTCAAGATATCAGTCAGGAAGTTAAGGCTTGATCGCAAATGGGTCTTTCAAATGGACAATGACCCCAAGTATACTTCCAAAGTTGTGGAGAAATGGCTTAAGGACAACAAAGTCAAGGTAATGGAGTGGCCATCACAAAGTCCTATAGAAAATTTGTGGGCAGAACTGAAAAAAAGTGTGCGAGCAAGGAGGCCTACAAACCTGACTCAGTTACACCAGCTCTGTCAGGAGGAATGGGCCAAAATTCACCCAAATTATCGTGGGAAGCATGGGGAAGGCTACCAGAAACGTTTGACCCAAGTTAAACAATTCAAAAGCAATGCTACCAAATACTAATTGAGTGTATGTAAACTTCTGACCCACTGGGAATGTGATGAAAGAAATAAACGCTGAAATAAATCATTCTCTCTACTATTATTCTGACATTTCACATTCTTAAAATAATGTGGTGATCCTAACTGACCTAAGCCAGGTAATTTATACTAGGATTAAATGTCAGGAATTGTGAAAAACTCAGTTTAAATGTATTTGGCTAAGGTATATGTAAACTTCCGACTTCAACTGTATAGCTCAATTTCTTGTTGATCTCTAAACAAATTAAAAGACATAATTCTTAATAGAATTTTATTTATTAAATTAAAACAAATATACAAGGCCTCGAGGCCTATTTGTGCAAAACAAATGAACAACACAAATGAATAACACACACCCAGTGTCACGCCCTGACCTGTATGAGCCTGTTTATCAGGGTGTGAGTTGGGGTGGGCATTCTATGTTCCTGTTTGTATTTCTTTGTTTTGGCTAGGTATGGCTCTCAATCAGGGACAGCTGTCTATCGTTGTCTCTGATTGGGAACCATACTTAAGCAGCCCTTTTTCCCCCTCCTGTCTTTGTGGGAAGTTGCCTCTGTTTGTGCTACACCATCGGATCTTCGGTCATTGTTTTGGTGAGTTTAACAAATAAACATGTTTTTCTCAACCCGGCACTCTGCACCTTGGTCCGTCTCTGAAGATCGTGACACCCAGATGTCTATTCTATTGTTTAGGAATGTTTGACCACTAGCTGTTTGAATATGTAATTTATATAATTTTGATTGAAAATTTGTTATAATTAAAACAGCCTGTGGTTATTAGCAATTGGATTGGCAGAATGACACAACTACTAACGCATTAGCCTTCAGCTGGCCTGAACATTACTTTTTTGAATGCACTTTAATTATCCAATGTCACACTTACCGATGGCGAGGTGAAGCCTGTGCCCATAGCACAGCAGGCGGGTCCAGATGATCAAGTGCAATGCTTTTATCATGTTGCTCCCACTGTCAGTTGTCACGCACACCTGTCGGTCTTCGCTCTTCCTCCACGATGCCAGAGAGTCATTGAGACCCTGGGCTATTACTTATTTGGTATTTTATTAGGATCCCAATTAGCTGTTGCAAAAGCAGCAGCTGCTCTTCCTGGGGTCCTGATCATCGGGGAAGTAAGACGTCTGGAGGCAGACATTTTGCAATTTCCAGTCTTCATTTATGTAGTGGACTGTCAAACTTGGGTATGGCTAACATAATTGCAAAAGGGTTTTCTAATGATAAATTAGCCTTTTAAAATTATGAACTTGGATTAGCTAAAACACAGCGTGCCATTTGAACACAGGCGTGATGGTTGCTGATAATGGGCCTCTATACGCCTATGTAGATATTCCATAAAAAATTTGCAGTTTCCAGCTACAGCGGTCATTTACAACATTAACAATGTCTACACTGTATTTCTGATCAATTTGTTATTTTAATTGACAATTTTTTTTTTGTCAAAAACAATGACATTGTTCAGTGACCCCAAACTTTTGTGTGTACTCAGCAAAAAAAGAAACGTCCCTTTTTCAGGACCCTGTCTTTCAAAGATAATTAGCAAAAATCCAAATTACTTCACAGGTCTTCATTGTAAAGGGTTTAAACACTGTTTCCCATGCTTGTTCAATGAACCATAAACAGTTAATGAACATGCACTTGTGGAACGGTCGTTAAGACACTAACAGCTTACAGACGGTAGGCAATTAAGGTCACAGTTATGAAAAAATGAGGACACTAAAGATGCCTTTCTACTGACTCTGAAAAACACAGAAAGAAAGCTGCCCAGGGTCCCTGCTCATCTGCGTGAACATGCCTTAGGCATGCTGCAAGGAGGCATGAGGACCGCAGATTAAATTGCAATGAATTGCAATGTCCATAATGGGAGACGCCTAAGACAACACTAAAGGGAGACAGGACGGACAGTAAATCATCCTCGCAGTGGCAGACCACATGTAACAACACCTGTTCAGTTTGTCTCAGTTGATGAGTCTTGTTATGTTCATACAAATATTTACACATGTGCACCTAACAGTACGAACTCTGAAGATCGATGGGGGGCGATCAATTCACCTATGGTGTCCAGGGGGGACTGAAAGGGGTCTATAACAAAGAGACTGGTGAGAGTCTTGTTTCTGGAAGGTGGATTTTTAAAAGTAGAAGCTCGACTTGTTTGCGCACAGACCTGGATAGTATGACAGAACTCTGCAGGCTATTTCTGCAGTTGATTGCAACCCCACCCCTTTTGGTAGTTTTATCTTGTCGGAAAATGTTATAGTTAGGGATGGAAATGTCTGGATTTTTGGTGATTTTTGGTGGCCTTCACTCATTTTCACATTTTGTCAGTCATTCTCACTCATATCATTAGGAGGGGATATCAAATAATCATTCTGAGAACTTTTAGATGGATAAGGTCTATTATTATTATTAAGGCAGCATTTACCCATTGTGGAAGAAAGGGTCATAATAATCAAGAGTGCGCTAAGAAAGGAAAGAGGAAGTGTTTTAATTGTCAGAAGACAGGGCACTTTGCGAGGGACTGCACAGCCCCCTGCGATTATTGTGGGAGGAAGGGACATATTCGCCGCGAGTGCGAAAAGACAAGAAAGGGAAAGAATGACAAACCCAGCCCAGAAAGGAGAGAAGGATAAGGATATTGCTAGACTCTGAGGAAGATGAGTCTTGACTAGGTTCGGGACAGACAGGAGAACGTGCTGAATACTGAATGTGAGGTACAGTGAGGGAAAAAAAGTATTTGCTCCTAATCTCAGCTTGTTACCTGTATAAAAGACACCTGTCCACAGAAGCAATCAACCAATCAGATTCCAAACTCTCCACCATGGCCAAGACCAAAGAGCTCTCCAAGGATGTCAGGGACAAGATTGTAGACCTACACAAGGCTGGAATGGGCTACAAGACCATCGCCAAGCAGCTTGGTGAGAAGGTGACAACAGTTGGTGCGATTATTCGCAAATGGAAGTAACACAAAAGAACTGTCAATCTCCCTCGGCCTGGGGCTCCATGCAAGATCTCACCTCGTGGAGTTGCAATGATCATGAGAATGGTGAGGAATCAGCCCAGAACTACACAGGAGGATCTTGTCAATGATCTCAAGGCAGCTGGGACCATAATCACCAGAAAACAATTGGTAACACACTACGCCGTGAAGGACTGAAATCCTGCAGCGCCCATAAGGTCCCCCTGCTCAAGAAAGCACATATACATGCCCGTCTGAAGTTTGCCAATGAACATTTGAATGATTCAGAGGACAACTGTGTGAAAGTGTTGTGGTCAAATGAGACCAAAATGGAGCTCTTTGGCCTCAACTCGCCGTGTTTGGAGGAGGAGGAATTCTACCTATGACCCCAAGAACACCATCCCCACCGTCAAACATGGAGGTGGAAACATTATGCTTTGGGGGTGTTTTTCTGCTAAGGGGACAGGACAAATTCACCGCATTAAAGGGACAATGGACTGGGCCATGTACTGTCAAATCTTGGGTGAGAACCTCCGTCCCTAAGCCAGGGCATTGAAAATAGATGGTGGATGGGTATTCCAGCATGACAATTACCCAAAACACACGGCCAAGGCAACAAAGGAGTGGCTCAAGAAGAAACACATTAAGGTCCTGGAGTGGCCTAGCCAGTCTCCAGACCTTAATCCCATAGAAAATCTGTGGAGGGAGCTGAAGGTTCGAGTTGCCAAACGTCAGCCTCAAAACCTTAATGTCTTGGAGAAGATCTGCAAAGAGGAGTGGGACAAAATCCCTCCTGAGATGTGTGCAAACCTGGTGGCCAACTACAAGAAACGTCTGACCTCTGTGATTGCCAACAAGGGTTTTGCCACCAAGTACTAAGTCATGTTTTGCAGAGGGGTCAAATACTTATTTCCCTCATTAAAATGCAAATCAATTTATAAAAGTTTTCACATGCGTTTTTCTGGATTTTTTTGTTGTTATTCTGTCTCTCACTGTTCAAATAAACCTACCATTAAAATTATAGACTGATCATTTCTTTGTCAGTGGGCAAATGTACAAAATCAGCAGGGGATCAAATACTTTTTTACCTCACTGTATTTGAGTTAGCTCAAATATAACTAAGTTCTTCATCTGAAAAATGTACTACATTTGCGACAGGAAAAGGTATAATAATCTACAAATAATCTACAGTAAAACAGCTATTAAATGTGTTGATTGTTCATAAGTATGTTGAATATAATGTGAATGGGTGTAGGAATGTCTAACTTAAGCATGGAAAGGCCTGGCCATTTCTGTTTGATGTTAACATATAGGGTAAAACACACCAGCACCCACAGACAATCATCGCAATTGCAAAAAGAAAGGACAGGGAAAGAAAGGGAGAGGAAACATTTTAATGGTGTCGAAAGTCCTGAATATTAAAATAATTCCTACTGAAGACTGATCAACTTCATTAAGAATTAAATAGACTGGGGCGTTTCATTATAGAATTCATGAGAAACACCATTCTCTATCCAAATTGTACCATTACTTTAGGAAATTATTATTATTATATCCTTAGAGAGTTATAAAGAGTTGTAATTCTAGGATGTTTATTTTTTTGATTTAACATGTTGCTTTTTTATCACGTGTTTGAAAGGGGGAAATTCACTGAGGTCCTGGTTGGTTTTTGGGGTACATATACAGTGGTACTGTGTTCAGGCTGCATATAGGAAGGTAGATTTACAGTGGGGAGAACAAGTATTTGATACACTGCCAATTTTGCAGGTTTTCCTACTTACAAAGCATGTAGAGGTCTGTAATTTTTATCATAGGTTCACTTCAACTGTGAGAGACGGAATCTAAAATCCAGAAAATCACATTGTATGATTTTTAAGTAATTAATTAGCATTTTATTGCATGACATTAGTATTTGATCACCTACCAACCAGTAAGAATTCCGTCTCTCACAGACCTGTTAGTTTTTCTTTAAGAAGCCCTCCTGTTCTCCACTCATTACCTGTATTAACTGCACCAGTTTGAACTCATTACCTGTATAAAAGACCCCTGTCCACACACTCAATCAAACAGACTCCAACCTCCTCCACAATGGCCAAGACCAGAGAGCTGTGTAAGGACATCAGAGATAAAATTGTAGACCTGCACAAGGCTGGGATGGGCTACAGGACAATAGGCAAGCAGCTTGGTGAGAAGGCAACAACTGTTGGCGCAATTATTAGAAAATGGAAGAAGTTCAAGATGACGGTCAATCTCCCTCGGTCTGGGGCACCATGCAAGATCTCACCTTGTGGGGCATCAATGATCATGAGGAAGGTGAGGGATCAGCCCAGAACTACACGGCAGGACCTGGTCAATGACCTGAAGAGAGCTGGGTGTCACGTCCAGGCCAGAGTTTAGGCTGGCGTGTGTTTGTTTCATTTTGGTGTAGGGTTATTTTGGTTCTAGTTTGTCTATTTCTATGTTGGGGTAATGGTTCCCAATTAGAGGCAGCTGTGTGTCGTTGTCTCTAATTGGGAACCATATATATGGTTTGGGTTTTCTATAGTATTTTGTGGGTTATTGTTTGTACATAGCTTGGTTAGTTCACATGTTATGTTTAGCTTCACGATCTTCGTTGCGTTCGTTTTGTTATTTTGTCCCAGTTACGTTGTTAAATAAACATGTATACTGGATACCTCGCTGCGCCTTGGTCTGTCCCTTCCGAGGATCGTGACAGAATAACCCACCACAAAAAGACCAAGCGGCGAGAGACCCAGGAGTTCAGGACTTGGGAGGAAGAACTGGAGGATGATGGACCCTGGGATCAGCCTGGAGAATATCGCAGTCCAAGAAAGGAGCTGGAAGCAGCAAGAACGGAGCGGTGATATTACGAAGATGTGTATGGAATCCGGAGCGAGAAAAGTTTATTGGGACTCGCCTGGCTAGGAAGCCTGAAAGGCAGCCCCAAAAAACTTTTTGGGGGGGCACACGAGGAGTTTGGCCGGTTCAGGATGGACTCCTGAGCCAACTCCTCGTGCTCTCTGGAGGGAGCGTCGGAGGGAGCGTCGCACTGGTAAGACGCCGTGCTATGCAGTTTTGCGCACGGTGTCCCCAGTGTGCGTTCACAGCCCGGTGCGAGAGATTCCAGCGCCACTCATCTGTCAGGCTACGGTGAGTGTGCTACCTGGTAGAGTGGTGCCGGCTCTGCCGGCTAGGTCCCCAGTACACCTTCTGGGACTGAGATATCCTGCACCGGTTCTGCGTGTGGGGTCTCTGGTTTGCATCCACAGCCCAGCACGTCCTGTTCCGGCTCCACGCACCAGGCCCCGTGTGCGCTTAGAGAGTCCAGCACGTCCAGTCCCTGCTCCACACTCCAGGATCCCTGTGCCCGTCGTGGACCCAGCACGTCCTGTTCCTGTTCCACGGTCCAGGATCCCTGTTCTACGCTCCAGGATCCCTGTGCCCATCGTGGACCCAGCACGTCCTGTCCCTGCTCCCCACGCCAGAGTGCCAGTGCGCTTAAAGAGCCCAGTACGGCCGGTTCCTGCTCCCCGCACCAGAGTGCCAGTGCGCGTAATGAGCCCAGTACGGCCGGTTCCTGCTCCCCGCACCAGAGTGCCAGTGCGCGTAATGAGCCCAGTACGGCCGGTTCCTGCTCCCCGCACCAGAGTGCCAGTGCGCTTAATGAGCCCAGTACGGCTGGTTCCTGCTCCCCGCACCAGAAGGCCAGTGCGCGTCCCCTGTCCGGGACCTCCAGAGAAGGTCCCCTGTCCGGGACCTCCAGTGAGGGTCCCCAGTCCGGAGCCGCCAGTGAGGGTCCCCAGTCCGGAGCCGCCAGTGAGGGTCCCCAGTCCGGGGCCGCCAGTGAGGGTCCCCAGTCCGGGGCCGCCAGTGAGGGTCCCCAGTCCGGGCCGCCAGTGAGGGTCCCCAGTCCGGGCCGCCAGTGAGGGTCCCCAGTCCGCTAATTGCCCAGGGCCTCCGGTGCGTGACCTATTACCAGCACGGCCGGCACCGGAGCCGCCACCTGGGACCAAAAGACCCACCCGAAGACCCCCCCATGGACTGTTGGCGCGGTCGGAGTCCGCGCTTTGGGGGTACTGTCACGCCCAGGCCAGAGTTTAGGCTGGCGTGTGTTTGTTTTATTTTGGTGTAGGGTTATTTTGGTTCTAGTTTGTCTATTTCTATGTTGGGGTAATGGTTCCCAATTAGAGGCAGCTGTGTGTCGTTGTCTCTAATTGGGAACCATATATATGGTTGGGGTTTTCTATAGTATTTTGTGGGTTATTGTTTGTACATAGCTTGGTTAGTTCACATGTTATGTTCAGCTTCACGATCTTCATTATGTTCGTTTTGTTACTTTGTCCCAGTTACGTTGTTAAATAAACATGTATACTGGATACCTCGCTGTGCCTTGGTCTGTCCCTTCCGAGGATCGTGACACTGGGACCACAGTCTCAAAGAAAACCATTAGTAACACACTATGCCGTTATGGATTAAAATCCTGCAGCGCATGCAAGGTCCCCCTGCTCAAGCCAGCCAGCGCATGTCCAGGCCCGTCTGAAGTTTGCCAATGACCATCTGGATGATCCAGAGGAGGAATGGGAGAAGGTCATGTGGTGTGATGAGACAAAAATATAGCTTTTTGGTCTAAACTCCACTCGCCGTGTTTGGAGGAAGAAGAAGGATGAGTACAACCCCAAGAACACCATCCCAACCGTGAAGCATGGAGGTGGAAACATCATTCTTTGGGGATGCTTTTCTGCAAAGGGGACAGGACGACTGCACCGTATTGAGGGGAGGATGGATGGGGCCATGTATCGCGAGATCTTGGCCAACAACCTCCTTCCCTCAGTAAGAGCATTGAAGATGGGTCGTGGCTGGGTCTTCCAGCATGACAACGACCCGAAACACACAGCCAGGGCAACTAAGGAGTGGCTCCGTAAGAAGCATCTCAAGGTCCTGGAGAGGCCTAGCCAGTCTCCAGACCTGAACCCAATAGAAAATCTTTGGAGGGAGCTGAAAGTCCGTATTGCCCAGCGACAGCCGGGAGCGTGTGGAGTGAGCGTGGAGAGAGAACAAGCTCAGGTGAGAGACTCGTGTTCGTGAGTGAAAGGGAGGTATCTACTTGGATATTAAAATCGGGACATTATCAAGGGCTATGAAATGTGACAAGCAAACGTTACATGTACATGTGATGGTGATATACACCCTGCTAACTATTTAACCTAGGAATGCATTGAGATATGGATCTTTCTTTACCAGGCCACTCATGACAAGAAAACAGTGACAAAGAAGGGCTGTAATGAGAAGAGTTATGACCGGCAATAAAATGTTGTTTATAAATGTATGTTGTAACAGGGGTGATCTGTGGTAAATTGATAAACTGGAATTGGAGTCTAGACTCAAAGTAAGCACGGAGGTCAGTCATTCTAAATTCGGGTTGGATAATTTTGTGCGTTGTGATTGGGATACTGCGAGAGATTATTGCTAAAGCATGATGGGGGGTGGATTTGCTGATAACATTTATGTGGTTGAGAGAGTTTCCAGAAACGTATCTCTAAGTGTCATCATGAGGGGAAGTGGTTTGTTTAAGGAATCACTGGATGATGGCGTGGGACATCCATGAACGTTTTTTGTTTTACCCTGTATTCAATTTTTTTTATGTTACATAGCATCAATGAATGGTGCTAAGTTATTGTACATGTACTTTGTTTCTCTTTTCTTTTCAAGTCAATATGTTTTTAGGTTTTGTGGAACATGAGGATGTTCATTGTTCCAGAGGAGCGAATGATGTATATTCACTAACTGATTTGAGAATGTGTTAGTATGTTTATAACTGTAGAAAATGCATTAGGAGTATAGTGTGTTATGGGTTAGATGTAATGATAGAGGAGTATCATTCCCAGAGACTGTATATGGTTACAGGAGATAGCTCATAGAAGAAGGAGAGCAGCTAACTGTACACAGTATGGGGATTTAATTGAACATTACACATACCCAGATCATGGTGAAAGTGGCAGCGATAGTGTTGTCATTTCAGATACTAATGTCAATTTTCAGTAATGAGTTTGTCACAAAAGGCATAACGCTTGAAAGAATAGAATCACATCTTCTGCTGAGTGTTGATAAACGCAGCCCGCCTAAAGCGGGGTGGAGTTAAATTGTAAGTACATATAAAAGACTGTGTTCCCATTGTGAATTCAGAATGTTCTCTGAATAAAGACCTGACCATTGCAGTTCGGGTCTCTGTTTGTTTCTTATACCTGGAGCTTTACAAACTCCAGGAAACAGTTATAGTCTGATTCGAAATAATAGCTCTGAGATAGAACAAAATTCTCGTGACAAAAACATCTGACACATTTGTTCCCAGGCGTGGATAAAAACACCGGTGCACTAGCACTGATGGCGTTAGCCTGGTCTGTTTTCATGATGGCTAGCAGCTAACTGCTACTTAACAGGAATCCAGGAGAAAAACTTGCGGTTCCAGACGTAAAAGCTGACCGCTTCGCAGAATCCATAGCCATACAAACTTTAGCTATGATTAAAAATGATTTAACTTTCATAAAAACAACAAAGTAAGTTTTCTGCAATTCTACACATTTTGTCATGGGGCGGAGATAAATAAATAGCAGTTTTAAAGAGAATTTTCTGCAATTCTGCACATTATGCAATGACTTATGACATGTTAACTTCTTAGGGAGCGGCAGCTGAAGTGTCGGTTTTGGAGAGTCTGGCGTGCCCAAAGTAAAAGGCCTGCCACTCAGGCCCAGAAAATAGGATATGCACAGTAGTACTATTGGATAGGAAACACTCTGAAGTTTCTAAAAGTGTTAAAATATTGTCTGTGAGTATAACAGAACTGATATAGCAGGCGAAAACCCGAGGAATCTCTGTCCTGGAAAAAGTGTTTTTGACACATTGCCTCATTTTGAACCCCTCCCTATTGAAAACCACCATATATGGGAGTAAGATTGCAGTACCTATTGCTTCCACTGGATGTCAACAGTCTCTAGACAGTGTTTGGTGACGTTAGGTTGCTCTGGATGGTAATAGAAGAATTTCGAACTAGTCACCAGATGTAAACAGAAGAGGATGCGCGTTCACGGGCTTGCGCGCGCTGTGGTTTTTTCCTTTCCCATCGTCCAGTTTATAATCCGGTTGAAATATTATAGTAAATATACATAAGTGTTCCTAAGGATACATTATCAATGATGTTTGATTGTTCTTGGACAAGTGTATAGGTATAGGTTGAACGTGTTCTCTTCACGGTTCAATGGGTGAGTGGACGCTGTATTTTATGAACATAACGCGCAAACCAAACAGAGATTTATGGATATAATAAATGACTTTTTCTAACAAAAGAACCATTGGATGTCTTCGTTGGACACTTGGGAAGCCCTCAGCAGAAGTTCTTCAAAAGGTAAGGGATTTGTTTTTGCTGTGAAATGGGTTTTGTGTGAACCGCGATGGTTTATGAATTGATGCTAATGGTAAATATTGTAGGTGCTATCCTCAAACAATCAAATGTTGTGCTTTCACCGTAAAGCCTTTTTGAAATCTGACAACGCTGTGATATTGCCAAGAATCAGAGCTTTTGATGACTATGCAACACTTGTATATTAATAATTCAACTTTTGGATTTTGAATTTGGCGCCTTACATTTCACCGAGTAGTGTCGGGAGTGCTGCTCTCTAAGTAGTTAACTACTACCCGGTGAAATGCAAGGTGCCAAATTCAAAATCCAAAAGTTGAATTATTAAACATTCATCAATATACAAGTGTTGACCTGTTTATGCACTCCGGTTTTACTTGAGGTATTAGTGCCGTCTCTAATAAGCATAGAATACTCATTATTATCTAACTTTCTCTACACAAAACTCTTGGACATATACTCAAATATTCCTAAGATTTAGATCGTATTAACTTCCGCTGATACTAGTATTTTAAACAACATTTTTACAAGTAATTTTAAATATCTAATACAAGTGTTAGATTCTACCCCCAAATCTATGAATAAAGACTACTGACCTTCTTCTTGCAGACTGGGAAAAGCAATTTAAGTTGGATCTCGTCACCGTCTCTGTCGTTCTCAGATATACACCGGCCTGCTATAGTTCCCCAATGTCAGGGGGCAGGTCTTTGATATTACGGATGCGATCATCCGCCCGTGCACGGTATTCGGCGTGTTATCTTTGGACAACAAAAATAGGTATTGAGATCCGTCTCGAAGGACCAAATTGTCACGAGAATTTTGTTCTCATTGTTCTAAAATGAACTTTTAATTAACTACTCAGTCTGTAACCCAAAGGTTGTAAAGATTTGATGAAAAATAAAACAGACTGAGGCCCAGCTACAATGGTCAGGTTTTATTCAGAGAACGTTCTGAATTCACAATGGGAACTTTTATATGTACATACAATTTAACTCCACCCCACTTTAGGTGTGGTGTGTTTAACATATTTACAGCATATTCACTTCTAAACAGTTTTCTAACCGTTTCTTACCGTTTCTCCCCCTCCCTGGGTGGACAAACCGTTTTCCTGTTATCGGTTTCACAGTTATAAATCTTCTGTCGACAGTTCTCCTTTTCCCCTGTTATCTCAACTCCATCCTGCTTAGGTTGCAAAATAGTAACACGATGTCTTAGTCTTTTAAAAAGTTCTAGACCTACACATTATAGAACTATTGTCTTATTCCTCTAACACCTATTACATACATTTTCAGGGTTAAATATTCTTAGTCATTACTTAAACATCCTATATCAGTTTTCCACACAATCACACAATGAAGATATGGTGGAACTGGAAAATGGACATGGATTTGTCTGCCCTAAATGCACCACCATCAAACAGCTTAGGGAAGAGATCCTCTGGCTGTTCGCTCGGCTATGAGAAAAGGATAACCTGCTTTCTAAGTCACTGACCTTGCTGTAAGCCAGGCAATCTGAGTTTTAAATGCCTCCTATAACAAAGCTGTTGACGAGTCGGGTGGCGTTGACCTGTCCCAATCCAACGGACAGATGTTAAGCTCAACTCCGTGGCCCATGGGAGACTGGAAACTTGCGAAGCGTGGGAGATCGGGGAGGCAGTCTGGCCACTCTTCATCTATCCGAGAAGGTCTGATCCAGCTATCAATCAAGTAATTGGTTCCCCATTAATCACGCCATCCCTTCACATGGTTTAAGAATAGGTAAAGACACATTCACATATGAAGACAAGGTTCCCTCCTGTCCTCTTCCCTTTTTGATATTCTGCATAGCACCAGGGACATGTGAAAGACAAGGCTGACCTCTCCCCTCTCTGGGCCCCAGGTGACTGAGTTTTCCTGGGCACGAGAACGTGAGCGCGTTCCACTTTATTTTCCTTTTATATTGTTTAGGATATCATCCGTGTAAAATATTATCATTAATATTCATAAAAGGATACCTAAGGATGCATTATAAATGATGTTTAATTTGTTTGGGCAAAGCTGATAGGTATAATTTCAACGCTTTCTCTTCACTGTACAACGGGTGACTCGACGGTGGATTTTCTGAACATAGTGCGCCAACCAAAAGGAGAGTTATGGATATAATAAATTACTTTTTCTAACAAAAGAGCCATTGGATGTCTTCCTTGGACACTTGGGATGCCCTCAGCAGAAGTTCTTCAAAAGGTAAGTGATTTATTTTAGCTCCTATATGGGTTTTGTGAGACCCGCGATGGTTATGAATTTATGCTAATGCATAAATATGTGAGGTGCTATCCTCAAACAATCAAATGTTGTGCTTTCGCCGTAAAGCCTTTCTGAAATCTGACAACGCTGTGATATTGCCTAGAATCCGAGCTTTTGATGACTATGCAACACTTGTATATTGATGAATGTTTAATAATTCAAATTTTGGATTTTGAATTTGGCTGCTAGCGCCCCGGTTATCCCTAAGATTACAAGAGACTGGATTCACCATAACCGCAGGGGTTCCAGGATTATTTCCAGCAACATTGAGTTTTAGAGACCGACAGGGTCTGGTAGTACTCCAGTTCTCCCACTTAATTTACGTTCCTCCTTCTATTGAGTTTACACGGTACAAACTGTCATCTCCTACCATTCTGATAGATTGACTGTCAGAAAACGTGTTTGTAATGTTAATAATTTGGTTGTTATTCTATTGGTTACCTCGAGGCAGATGCTATTGTTCTTTCTCGTAAATTACCTCATTACTGAGTGCAAAGTTGATTGCATGTCCTTGAGAACTATGATAAAATCATTGTGTTGGGTGATTTTAATATTCATGTTGACAAAAAGACTCCAAGGCCATTGAATTTAGGAATATTTTGAGCTCTATGTACATTATCCAACATGTTACTGGGGCCACCCATAACGCGGCCATACTCTGGACCTGGTTATTACCAAGGGGCTTTCTATTGACATATCCTTTATTGTTGATGCTGCTTCATCTAATCACCACTGTGTATTTTTTACTAACTTGTTGCCCATAATAATACTGAATGCATTATTAAAATGCTATCATTATTTTATTGAGTGTATGAATAATACTCCACCACCTATTCTGCCTTCCTGATTTAAATGATAACTTTAATACCAAATTAAGGGCAACCGCTGATGCCATAGCTCCAGCAAAGTTGAAAAAGGCCACATTCAAATGAGAGCCCCTTGGGTGAGTGAGGAAACAAATCAATTAAAGAGAAATTGCAGAAAGGCAGAGTGGAAGGGGAGAATGTCAAAGTTTCAGGTCCATTATGATATTCTGAGAGAGAAACTTGGCATTTTTAACAAAGCAATTAGAAATGCCAGACAGGCACATTCTTGTAACTTGATCACTATTAATCAGAATAATTTGAGAATGCCCTTCTCGACCATTGATGGCCTGATAAATCCTACCACCGCAAACCTGTGAACTTTCCTCCTTATCTAAATGTGATGAGATGCGGCATATTTCAGAGATACCAAGCCTAATGTTGGTTATCAGTCAAGCAAGACCTGATGAGAAGTTTGACATGTGCCCTAGCCTACCATGCAAAGGCACTGTCGTGACTTTACTTTCATTAATCTGTTGACTGTTATTTATCGAATCAACTAACTACACTACTGTTCAAAAGTTTGGAGTAACTTAGAAATGTCCTTGTTTTTTAAATATTTTTTTTTTATTGTCCATTAAAATAACATCAAATTGATCAGAAATACAGTGTAGACATTGTTATTGTTGTAAATGGCTATTGTAGTTGGAAACGGCAGATTCTTTATGGAATATCTACAGTTGAATGACACATATTAATTTCCACAAAGTTGCTGCTTCAGTGTCTTTAGATATTTTCATCAGTGTCAAAGGCTTTTATTGACAATTACATGAAGTTGATGCAAAGAGTCAATATTTGCAGTGTTTACCCTTCTTTTTCAAGACCTCTGCAATCCGCCCTGGCATGCTGTCAATTAACTTCTGGGCCACATCCTGACTGATGGCAGCCCATTCTTGCATAATCAATGCTTGGAGTTTGTCAGAATTTGTGGGTTTTTGTTTGTCCACCCGCCTCTTGAGGATTGACCACAAGTTCTCAATGGGATTAAGATCTGGGGAGTTTCCTGGCAATGGACCCAAAATATCGATGTTTTGTTCCCCGAGCCACATAGTTATCACTTTTGCCTAATGCCAAGGTGCTCCATCATGCTGGAGAAGGCATTGTTCGTCACCAAACTGTTCCTGGATGGTTGGGAGAAGTTGCTCTCGGAGGATGTGTTGGTACCATTCTTTATTCACTGCAGCATTGTAACAATGCTTATAAGCAAATTATTCATTTAGGGATTCCCATTGTTCCTGTTAATATGCCCTTCCCTGTGCACGCCCTAGATAGTTCGACCATTATGGTCAGGGCTGATTAGGGAGGCCACCGCTCCACAAGACATGGTTACGCAGGAGGGTCACAAGGAGAGAATCAGTCTCTTCCTTATTGATTCTCCTGCGTTTTCCATGGTGCTGGCCCTACCCTGGTTGGCCCTGTCATGACCCCACTATTTCGTGGCAACAGAGGGCTCTCAAGGGGTGGTAACGAAAGTGCTCAGGTAGGTATGTAGGGGTTTCCATTTTTTTATTTTTTATTTATTCGTTTATTTGTCAGGGACAACGCAGCGCACATTATTACATACATAATTATCACAGTCAGCCATAATAATATGTGTAGATGTGTTGCATAAAAGGTTTCTAGCCAATAGGCTAATTTGCAACCCCAGTCCCTGGTCAGGCCTTTCTAAACAGGTAATCCAAATATATAACTACAGTGCAACTACAGTGGAAAGTCCAGACCAGGTCTCCACCGTGCGCATCCCCTCAGAATATGTCGATTTGGCTCTTGCCTTCTGTAAGAAGAGGGCGACTAAATTACCACCCCATCAACGGGGGGGATTGTGCGATAAATCTTCTGGTAGACGCAGCACTTCCCAGGAGTCACGTGTATCCTCTGTCCCAGGAGGAGACGGCGGCTATGGAAACATATGTCTCCAAATACCTGGGGCAGGGATACATTCGGCCCTCCACTTCACCTGCCTCCTCGAGTTTCTTTTTCGTGAAGAAGAAAGATGGAGGTCTGCGCCCGTGTATTGACTATCGGGGTATCAATCAGATCACTGTGAGATACAGCTACCCGCTGCCTCTCATAGCCAGTGCGATCGAGTCAATGCACGGGGCGCGCTTCTTCACAAAATTGGATCTCAGGAGCGCTTACAACCTGGTGCGTATCCGGGAGGGGGACGAGTGGAAGACGGCATTTAGTACCACCTCAGGGCACTATGAATACCTCGTCATGCCGTATGGGTTGATGAATGCTCCATCAGTCTTTCAGGCCTTTGTTGCTGAGATTTTTCGGGACATGCACGGGTAGGGTGTAGTGGTGTATATCGACGACATTCTGATATACTCTGCTACACGCGCCGAGCATGTGTCCCTGGTGCGCAGGGTGCTTGGTTGACTGTTGGAACATGGCCTGTACGTCAAGGCTGAGAAATGCCTGTTCTTCCAACAGTCCATCTCCTTCCTAGGGTACGGCATTTCCACGTCAGGGGTGGAGATGGAGAGTGACCGCATTTCAGCCGTGCGTAATTGGCCGACTCCCACCACAGTAAAGGAGGTGCAGCGGTTCCTAGGGTTTTCCAACTACTACCAGAGGTTTATCCGGGGCTTTGGTCAGGTAGCGGCTCCAATTACCTCACTGCTGAAGGGGGGACCGGTGCGACTGCAATGGTTGGCTGGGGCGGACAGGGCTTTTGGTCACCTGAAGGCTCTGTTTACCTCGCCTCCCGTGCTGGCTCATCCGGATCCCTCTTTGGCGTTCATAGTGGAGGTGGATGAGTCCGAGGCTGGGATAGGAGCCATGCTCTCTCAGGGCTCGGGTACGCCACCGAATCCCCGCCCCTGTTGTGGGGGACCGGGAGCTGTTTGCTGTCGTCAAGGCTCTGAAGGCATAGAGACATTGGCTTGAGGGGGCGAAACACCCTTTTCTCATCTGGACTGACCACCGCAATCTGGAGTACATCCGGGTCGGCGAGAAGACTGAACCCTTGCCAAGCAAGGTGGGCCATGTTCTTTACCCATTTTGTTTTCACCCTTTCCTACCGACCAGGTTTCCAGAATGCTAAGGCAGACGCACTGTCCCGGATGTATGACACAGAGGATCTGTCCATGGATCACACTCCCATACTCCCTGCCTCTTGCCTGGTGGCACCGGTAGCGTGGGAGCTGGACGCGGTAGGAGCCCACTCCCTCTCAGTGTCCAGCTGGGTGTCTGTACGTTCCGTATGCTGTCCGCGACCGGTTGATCTATTGGGCCCACACATCACCACCCTCTGGTCATACTGGCATCGGTCGGACGTTGCGCTGTCTTAGTGGGAAGTACTGGTGGCCCACTTTAGCGAAGGACGTTCGGGTTTATGTTTCCTCCTGCTCGATATGCGCCCAGTGCAAGGCTCCTAGACACAGGGTAACACCACGATCCTGGTCATTGTGGATCGGTTTTCTAAGTCCTGCCGTCTCCTTCCTTTGCCCGGTCTCCCTACGGCCCTACAGACTGCGGAGGCCGTGTGTTTTAGGCCACTTTGGATTTGTTATCCTTTTGCCATATTTGATTAAATACGTTGTTCACTCATCTCTGCTTTCCTGCGCCTGACTTTATACACCAGCTACACACACCGGCATTGACAAGAACAAGGGAGGAGCGAAAACCTGCAAACACTTGGCTCTCCGTGAAAGCAGTTTGACACATTTGTCTTAATAGAAAATTAAGTAAAAGTCACCCAGTAAAGTACTACTTGAGTAAAAGTCTAAAAGTACTTGGTTTTAAATATACTTAAGGATAAAAAGTATATGTAATTGCTAAAATATACTTAAGCATCAAAAGTTCAAGTAAATGTATAAATCATTTCAAATTCCTTATATTAAGCAAACCAGATGGCACCATTTTATTTATTTTTATTTACTAATAGCCAGCAGCACACTCCAACACTCAGACATAATTTACAAACGAAGCATGTGTGTTTAGTGAGTCCACCAGATCAAAGGCAGTAGGGATGACTAGGGATGGACAATTTTCCTGTTAGGGTAAGCGTTCAAAGTTGAACGATTTACTTTTGGGTATCAGGTAATATAATATGTAAGTCGTAAAAAGTACATTATTTTCTTTAGGAATGTAGTGAAATAAAAGTAAGTTAATAATATAAATACAGATACACCAACAAACTACATAAGTAGTACTTTAAAGTATTTTTACTTAAGCACTTTACTCCACTGTACAAGTTAAATAGTGGGGTATTTACAACAGGAAAATATCTGAAATCTATACTGAACAAAAATATAAAACAAACATGTAAAGTGTTGGTTTCATGAGCTTAAATAAAATATCCCAGAAATGTTCCATACGCACAAAAAACGTATTTCTCTCAGATTATGTGCACACATTTGTTTACGTCCCTGTTAGTGAGCGTTTCTCCTTTGCCAAGATAATCCATCCACCTTACAGGTGTGGCATATCAAGAAGCTGATTAAACAGCATGATCATTACAAAGGTGCACCTTGTGCTTGGGACAATAAAAGGCTCTTCTAAGATATGCTGTTTTTTACACAACACAATGCCACAGATGTTTGAAGTTGAGGGAGCATGTTGACTACAGGAATGTCCACCAGAGATATATCAAATTGTGTGTCAAATGAAAGCTAAGAGTCTGTATTGTTGGGAAATTGATACATTTTTCAACCATTTTCCATCCAGTAAAATTAGGCATAAGTAAAGTCGTTGATTTGTGGATGAATAGAGGGAAAAGGGATCTTAGAAAACATCTACCAGGAAAAGTCTTAAACGGTATCATAAATACATCAAAACACAATAATGTTGATGTAAGACCCTTGAAAACTAATATCAACAGGATTTTGTTTTGTAGAAATTGTTTACCTTCTTTAAGAAATATTGCCTTGTGCCGTGTAGTTCCGTTACCAAAAACCCACACATCTTTAATGTATTTTTACTTTCTCTCCTAATGGTAGACTATAACCATTTAGTTATAGTGATTTTACTGATATTAATTTTGTTTACTAATTATTAAGTGATTAACATTCATAGTTCTGTTACCAAATTGGAATTGCAACTGAATTGGTTACAATTGGAAATCACAAACCACAGTTGAGTCACCTTCTACTGTCCTCCCTTCCACTGCCATGCTGTTATGTTCAGCTCATAACTATTTTTTAAATCTTTCTGTTGTCTGGTGGTCAAACCAAGAGTTTGACAATCTCTCTTTCGTTAATGTCACCTCTCCCAGCTCTTACTGACACCTACCCATTAGCCATCTCTCTTTCCATTTACTTCAACCAGAATCCTCGCCCACTGAGCATCGATTGACGTTAAAAAGTCATTGACATTTGGTCAGTCCCCCCTGGCCTTGATGTTAACGTCCACAGACTGACCGGACTGGACCAAATCTGAACCTACACTACAAGGCCAAAAGTATGTATGATTCCAAAATCATGGGCATTAATATGGAGTTGGTCCCCCCTTTGCTGCTATAATAGCCTCCACTCTTATGGGAAGGCTTTCCACTAGATGTTGGAACATTGAACATTGCCTCGTTTTCCTTGCTTCCATTCAGCCACAAAAGCATTAGTGAGGTCGGGCATTGATGTTTGGCGATTAGGCCTGGCTCGCAGTCATCGTTCCAATTCATCCCAAAGATGTTCGATGGGGTTGTGGTCTGGGCTCTGTGCAGGCCAGGCAAGTTCTTCCACACCGATCTCGACAAACCATATCTGTATGGATCTCGCTTTGTGCACGAGGCCATTGTCATGCTGAAACAGGAAAGGGCCTCCTCCAAACTGTTGCCTCAAAGTTGGAAGCACAGAATAATCTAGAATGTCATTGTATGCTGTAACATTGTCACGTCCTGGCCATCGAGAGCCCTCGGGGTTCTTTATGGTGTTTTAGGTCAGGACGTGACTATAATTTTTTTTCTAGTTGTGTTATTTCTATGTTGGGGTTGTGTATGATTCCCAATTAGAGGCAGCTATTATTCGTTACCTCTAATTGGGGATCATACTTAGTGTGTTCCTTTCCCACCTGTGTTTGTGGGATATTGTTTTGTGCTAGTGCCATTGAGCGCTACTTATTGTCCGAGCAGTTATTGCTTTGTTGTTTTTGTATGTTTCACATTTATTAAATATGTGGAACTCTACGCACGCTGCGCCTTGGTCCATTTATTATAACGACGATCGTGACAAGCATGAAGATTTCCCTCACTGGAACTAAGGGGCCTAGCTCAAACCATGAAAAACAGCCCCAGACCATTATTCCTCCTCCACCAAACTTTACAGTTGGCACTATGCATTGGGGCACGTAGCGTTCTCATGGTATCCGCCAAACCCAGATTCATCTGTCGGACTGCCAGATAGTGAATTGTGAATTATCACTCCAGAGAATGCGTTTCCACTGCTTCAGTCCAATGGCGGCGAGCTTAACACCACTCCAGCCAACACTTGGCACTGTGCGTGGTGATCATGTGCTGCTGCTCAGCCATGGAAACCCACTTCATGAAGCTATCAACGAACAGTTATTGTGCTGACATTGCTTCCAAAGGCAGTTTGGAACTCAGAAGTGAGTGTTGCAACTGAGGACAGACGATTTTTACGCGCCACGCGCTTCAGCACTCGGCGGTCCCGCTCTGTGTGCTTGTGTGGCTTACCACTTCGCAACTAATATGTTGATGCTCCTAGACGTTTTCACTTCACAATAACAGCACTTACAGTTGACCAGGGCAGACATTTGACAAACTGACTTGTTGGAAAGGTGGCATCCAGATGTTTTCGAAAGATGGGCAGGGACACCACTGTCCTGACTTTAGGGGGAAGCTTGCCTTGTTCCACAATTGGGGTGCTATGACAGAGAAGAGCTTTGACTGAGCGGAAGCTGCCCTCCCGTAGGGGTGGGAGGGCCAAGAGAGTTGGAATGTAGGGTTAGAGCATAGCCTGAAGGCAAAGGAGGGGCAGTTCCCCTTGGGTCTTGAAGATGATTCAAGCTTTGACTGGAAGCCAGTGGAGTGTGCAGAGGAGCGGGGTGACATGGGAGAACTTAGGAAGGTTATCATTTAGAAATTGTAATATTCCATTATCAGGCCAAGTAGCAATGGGTTTGTGTCAGGGATCAGCCAGGCTCCACCACCACACAATCACAGAGATCACTGTCACCTGAGTTCTAATCACCCACACCTGCACGTCATTGGATCATCAGCACAGTCAGCATATAGGCACTCCCCCAACACAGTCACTTTGTCTGGTCTCGTTTGAGTAAGGACTCACTCCCTGTTCCTCTAACCTCGACCTTCGTTATCTACCTTGTTTCATCTACCTTCCAGTGTCTCCCTCGTCTTCCTGGTTCCAGTGTTCATCCTCCGGCCACCTCCTCCTCTTCATACAAGAATACCTATCTGGATTTCCCATCACCATCTTACAGAGACTTTCTCTACTTCATTTTGTCATCACCAGCTATATTCCATTAAACCTGTTACTCCTTTTTGGAAACTTTTTTGTCTTGAGTCTCTGTTCCATAACAGTTTGAGGTTAAACTGCTTTGTTGGTACTTTATAAAAAACCCATGCTTTGCTTACACAGCTCACCTTTCTATGGATTTGTTCTATATTTTAGTTGTAGCTGGAGGACTGCCAATTTGGGGTGTTTGTATAAGCCAGATATTATGAGATCATATACACACTTCTTCCCTTGGTTACATCTGACTGTACTCAGTAGGACTAAGTTGTTTTTCCTGACCATATGACCTGACTATAAAAACTCTGGGTCCCAGTTGGTGTCAATACAATCTTGAAATCCTGTGCATTCTATACACAGTAGTTGTTAGACAACTTCTCTTGGTTATAGCTGTGCCAGACCAGTAAACTGTGTGTGGGAAAAGATCCTGTGTTTTCTAACCTGTGTCACACCATCAGGTCAGGACACATACTGTCCAGCAACAGTAATTGGGTTGTGTGTTCAGTGTGGTAGGTGAGTCAGCTGTGCAAGCCAGTGATTCAAGGCAGTGCTTACTTAGCCGCCTGCTTTAGAGGCTTTACGCAAATTGGGTCTGCTCTATAATCATCAGCTCCTAATACTGACATATCCTGAAGAGGAAGACCCAGTCACAGAAGACTGAGGCCCAGCAATGCACACGTGACACTGTAGTTTACTTATCCTCACTTTGACAGTTTCTTACTGGCCAGATGTTTTGTTCTTAGGCGTTATGCCATATAAAGGCAGAGCATCTTTGGGTCCATTGGAATGTCAGCCACTGTTCCAGCGAACTTCCACTTACCCAGTTTAGTGAGGGTTGTTGTCTTCATACTGGGGTGCCCCAGGGATGGCCTGACTGCTATTCAGGCACCTCTCTTATTTTAACAAAAGCCTAGCATAGTGTTTGATCAATGTATTTAATGATATTTTTATTGGAGTGAATCAACGTTTGGTTTATTCGATAATGTCATACATAGAACCATAGCGTCACAGTGATACAACAGATTAAGCTCAAGACCTTATGGTTATGATGGGCTGTAAACCTGGAGTCACTGTCCCATCTCTCTGCCATCACTAATCAGAGTCCACATGTGACTAAAGAATAACTCCTCCTGTTGATATACTGTTGCTAATATACTGGATAATGTACAAGGAGTACCGCCCCTCTCATTGTTTAGAATTTCCAGTACTGGAATGTTCGAAAGCTCCATTGTTCTTTATGTTGAGAATAATATGTGATATTATGACAAAATATTGGCTCCAGAGTGGCATAGCGGTCTAAGGCACTGCATCTCAGTGCCTGAGGCGTTACTACAGACACCCTGGTTCGAATCCAGGCCGTATCACAACTGGCTGGGATTGGGAGTCCCATAGGGCGGTGCACAATTGGCCCACCGTTGGCCGGTGCAGGCCCGTCATTGTAAATAAGAATTTGTTCTTAGCTGACTTTCCTAGTTAAATAAAGGTACAAAATAAATAAAAATAGAACCAATTGTTATACTTGACCGAGCGGGTGTAAGTTGGCTGACTGCCTATGTCACAACACGAAAAGGTACAACACACACAAATGGAAGGTTTCCATCAACGACATTCTTGAGAGGATGGTCAGAACATATTTCCAAATAATTTGTACAAATTGACCGCAAGAAGCACAAACAGATATAACTTTTGACTAAAACAATGATTTCAAACCTTGCTTACATTTGTATACGTTCACATATATCTCTCTATTATGCATTGGATTCCTTTGAACAGATTTCAGGGTGTTTTTATTGTCTTTTATGTCCAACAACAACAACAAAAAATTGGGGGGTCAGGAAATTTTGGGGCCAAACAAAATCACCCGCAGGCCAATTTCGGCGCGAGGGCACCCATTCTTCAAGTGTTGTTTTTGCTGCCCTCTATCATTTTCATGGTGTCAGCTAACTTCCTACAACGGCTTTCATCATGACACAGGTTAGGCTGTAGACCTAGACGTTTATGTATGTCAACATTAGGTGGTTACTGTATATGACTATGAGGTAGATCATTAACGTCACCTAGTGCCTGGTCTAAACCCTCCACTCCCTTGAACAAAGCCATAACCACTGTCACCCTACTCCCAGTACGTCACAGTCACATGCGATGTTTACTGGCATCCAGTGATGCAAGCTGTAGTGCCCACAGCCTGTTAATAGGAAAGTCAACAAAACAGGAAGGCTTATTGCAAGTATTCACATGGTCCCAAGACAGATATAATGTTCCTTGATTTAATTCATACAACCACTGGGAATATGACCCTAAAAAGATGCCCATTCAAGTAAAGTTAACCCCAGGTTTTCTTTGCCTTTTAATATCATATCTCTATTATTGTTGAATTGTAAATCCTGACCGCAGGTCAAGCTGTCCTTTGTGTAATTGCTGTGTTATTATGGGGCACTAAACCGTTGTTCTGTGTTGTTTCTTAATGTTTACAGCAGACCATCATTTTCTCCTGGTGTCTGAGATAGTTGGTGCCAGAGAGACCAAAGAAGAAGACCAAACAAACAAAGATGGTGGAAGGAAGCATACAGTTCTGTTGTATCCATATGCATTCACAGGTAGGGGAGGGATACATCATCTGGCATGGGATGGTTGTGGAGGCAGACATCTTTGTTTTGTTAAATCTACCCTAACAAGCCAGGAATTACATTTTTTTGTTGGAATGATAGAATCCTTTTTACAGTTGTTCAGTCTGTCTTTATCTCTCTTTCTCTATTTCTCTCTCTCTCTTACCTTTTTCTAAGTATAGTGTCCTACATGGAGAGGACCAAACATCCCTGCTGGCGGTGTAAAGACATCTTCCAATGCTTAGACGAGGCACATCATCAACAGTGGGTCCAGACCATCAAAAACCAGCTCTCACTACTCAGTATGTCCTCTTTCAATGCAGACTGTTTTACTGTCTCTACTTTAAACAAACACCCCCTTTAAAGGTTCATGATATGTGAAACATCTATGAAGGCCCAACCCTTTAAATGTGTTGTCTGTGTAAAGTGGGACCATTTTACCAACCATTAGCACACTATTTAGCATCTTACAAAGAAGTACCTTTCCAATGCTTTTACCTCATCTAGCCTTCAATATCCCAACAATTCTAGAGAACATTAGGAGAATCAGTCAGAGGAAGTCAGTTTGATGATGACGGAGCATTTCTGTAAAATTTTGCTGGTTAATGAAATCTTCATGAAGTTGTCCGACAGTCACACTCTACCGTCCGTTAAACTAAATGTTGACTCCCCCATTTTAATGACCAAACCAGACTCTCCTTTACTTTGCAGGCAGCCGACCGAAACGCTTGCTAGTGTACATCAATCCCTCCAGTGGAAAACAGAGTGGGAAGCGGCTTTACGAGCAGAGAGTAGCCCCACTCTTCTCCCGAGCCTCCATCTCCACCGACGTGATCGGTGAGTTCCTGTCATAGGGCCTACATTAACATTTAAATAACAAATGAGCATTTATGGCCAGCAAATATTTATTTGTTGACTTGGCAGACAGCCTATACCCCGCCAACCACTCCCAAGAATATGGTTTTATTTATAGCACCATCCATCAAGGGAACACTAATGGAAGCTGTGATAGTCGATAAACATGGGAATCCATTCCAAACACATCTATGATTCATGGGATGCTTTGGGAAGACCATGGATCATCTAGGGCAGGGGTACTCAACTCTCACCCTACAAGGTCCAGAGCCTGCTGATTTTCTGTTCTACAGGATAATTAATTGCACCCACTTGTTATGCCAGTTCTAAATCGTGAACCCTGATTAGAGGGGAACAATGAAAACGAGTACTGGAACTGGCTTCGAGGTCCAGAGTTGAGTTTGAGGGGTTCAGGGTATTGGCAAGGGGAGGCATCACATAGCTTGGGAAGATCAAGGATCGTCTAGGGCAGGGATGGGCAACTCCAGTCCTCGGGGGCTGGAGTGGTGTTTAACTTTTTCCCAAATCCTAGCAAACACAGCTGATTTAAACTAATTGCATTCTAAACTGAAGATCATGATTTGTTGATTATTGGAGTCAGGTGTGTTAGCTGGGGCTGGGGCAAAAGTGTGACACCAATCAGGCCCCCGAGAACTGGAGTTGCCGATCCCTGGTCTAGGATACAAAACAATAAACCAAGATAACGGGCGCAAAAACACAAACCACCCGGAGTACCGAGAACCAAAATCTAATTCTCACAGAGCAAGACTTGGAACGTAGCGAATACTCTGAAGATAACAAACACAATCACGCACAAAGGAAAGATGGGAAAGGGAGGTATATAACAGGGGGCGTGATTGGGAGAAATTACTAACAGGTGTGTACACTCAAAACCAAAACCAATAGACACACAGAAAGGGAATCGGTGATGGTTAGAAAACCGGTGACGACGAACACCGCCCGAACAAGAAGAGGGACCGACTTCGGGCTGAAGTCGTGACAGCAAGATTCTTGGCTTAACTATTTTGTGTTGTATGTGCAACGTCTTGACAAGCTTGTGAGATACTCGTCATGGGTTTCTAATACTGACAATATAACTTGTTTCCAGAGTTACGGAGAGTGCCAATCATGCCAGGGATCACTTGAAGACAGGTAGATCTGAAGCAATGTGATGGGTGAGTTTTAGACCCTGCAGGAAGACACTTCAATCACCTGGCATAGACTTTATTATCTCAGTCAGAAATGACTTTGTTGGTGCAAAAGACTAAATGAAGATTTCAATACAAAACAGTCCATGTCCAACCACAATGCAATCATATCTGAGGAAAGGGGACTTCTGAGAGCAAAGTGGACATTAATGGCAGCATCAATGCAACAACATGAAAGCTTAGGGGGTCAGAGTGTCTGCAGGTTTTTACTCCTCCCTTGTACTTGACTGATCAATTAAGGTCACTGATTAGTTAGGAAATCCCCTCACCTGGTTGTCTAGGTCTTAATTGGACACAAATTGAAGGGAAAAAAAAACCAGCAGACACTAAGGCTGGTCTCAAAGGAGTGTTTTCATGCATCGTGGGTGTGTGTGTCCCTGTTCAGGGTGGTGTGTGTGGGAGGGGACGGGATGTTCGGCCTGGACCCAGAGGGATTCCAGAGTGGACCAGAACCAACCGAACCAGGACCTGGTTCCATGTGCGCTCCGCATCGGAATCATCCCTGCAGGTTTATTTATTTTTATTTCACCTTTATTTAACCAGGTAGGCAAGTTGGCCAAGGCGACCTGGCCAAGATAAAGCAAAGCAGTTCGACACAGACAGCAACACAGAGTTACACATGGAGTAAAACAAACATACAGTCAATAATACAGTAGAAAAACAAATCTATATACAACGTGTGCAAATGAGGTAAGTTAAGGAAGGTAAGGCAATAAATAGGCCATGGTGGCAAAGTAATTACAATATAGCAATTAAACACTGGAATGGTAGATGTGCAGTAGATGAATGTGCAATGTAGAAAAACTGGGGTGCAAAGGAGCTAAATAAATAAATAAATACAGTAGGGGATGAGGTAGTTGTTTGGGCTATTTACAGATGGACTATGTACAGGTGCAGGGGTCTGTGAGCTGCTCTGACAGCTGGTGCTTAAAGCTAGTGAGGGAGATAAGTGTCTCCGGTTTCAGAGATTTTTGTAGTTCGTTCCAGTCATTGGCAGCAGAGAACTGGAATGAAAGTTGGCCAAAGGAGGAATTTGCTTTGGGGGTGACCAGTGAGATATACCTGCTGGAGCGAGTGCTACGGGTGGGTGTTGCTATGGTGACCAGCGAGCTGAGATAAGGCGGGGCTTTACCTAGCAGGGACTTGTAGATGACCTGGAGCCAGTGGGTTTGGCGATGAGTGTGAAGCGAGGGCCAGCCAACGAGAGCGTACAGGTCGCAGTGATGGGTAGTATATGGGACTTTGGTGACAAAACAGATGGCACTGTGATAGACTGCATCCAATTTGTTGAGTAGAGTATTCGAGGCTATTTTGTAAATGACATCGCCGAAGTCGAGGATCGGTAGGATGGTCAGTTTTACGAGGGTATGTTTGGCAGCATGAGTGAAGGATGCTTTGTTGCGAAATAGGATTTAATTTTGGATTGGAGATGTTTGATGTGAGAGTTTACAGTCTAACCAGACACCTAGGTATTTGTAGTTGTCCACATAATCTAAGTCAGAACCGTCCAGAGTAGTGATGCTGGACCGGCGGGCAGGTGCGGGCAGCAATTGGTTGAAGAGCATGCATTTAGTTTTGCTTGCATTTAAGACCAGTTAGAGGCCACGGAAGGAGAGTTGTAATGGCATTGAAGCTCATCTGGAGGGTAGTTAACACAGTGTCCTAAGATGGGCCAGAAGTATACAGAATGGTGTCGTCTGCGTAGAGGTGGATCAGAGACTCACCAGCAGCAAGAGCGCCATCATTCATGTATACAGAGAAGAGTCGGCCCAATAATTGAACCCTGTGGCACCCCCATAGAGACTGCCAGAGGCCCGGACAACAGGCCGTCTGATTTGACACACTGAACTCTATCGGAGAAGTAGTTGGTGAACCATGCGAGGCAATCATTTGAGAAACCAAGGCTGTCTAGTCTGCCGATAAGGATGTGGTGATTGACAAAGTCGAAAGCCTTGGCCAGGTCAATGAATACGGCTGCACAGTAATGTCTCTTATCGATGGCGGTTATGATATCGTTTAGGACCTTTAACGTGGCTGAGGTGCACCCATGACCAGCTCTGAAACCTGATTGCATAGCGGAGAAGGTACGGTGGGATTCAAAATGGTCGGTAATCTGTTTTCTAACTTGGCTTTCGAAGATCTTAGAAAATGCAGGGTAGGATAAATATAGGTCTATAGCAGTTTGGGTCAAGAGTGTCTCCCCCTTAGAAGAGGGGGATGACCGCAGCTGATTTCCAGTCTTTGGGAATCTCAGACAACACGAAAGAGAGGTTGAACAGGGTAGTAATAGGGGTTGCAACAATTTCGGCAGATAATTTTAGAAAGAAAGGGTCCAGATTGTCTAGCCCGGCTGATTTGTAGGGGTTCAGATTTTGCAGCTCTTTTAGAACATCAGCTAACTGGATTTGGGAGAAGGAGAAACGGGGGAGGCTTGGGATAGTTGCTGAGGAAGGTGCAGGGCTGTTGACCAGGGTAGGGGTAGCCAGGTGGAAAGCATGGTCAGCCGTAGAAAAATGCTTATTGAAATTCTCAATTATAGTGGATTTATCGGTGGTGACAGCGTTTACTATCCTCAGTGCAGTGGGCAACTGGGAGGAGGTGCTCTTATTCTCCATGGACTTTACAGTGTCCCAGAACTTTTTTGAGTTTGTGTTACAGGAAGCAAATTTCTGCTTGAAAAAGCTAGACTTGGCTTTCCTAAATGCCTGTGTATATTGGTTCCTAACTTCCCTGAAAAGTTGCATATCACAGGGGCTGTTCGAAGCTAATGCAGAACGCCACAGGATGTTTTTGTGCTGGTCAAGGGCAGTCAGGTCTGGAGAGAACCAAGGGCTATATCTGTTTCTGGTTCTACATTTCTTGAATGGGGCATGCTTATTTAAGATGGTGAGGAAGGCACTTTTAAAGAAGAACCAGGCATCCTCTACTGATGGGATGAGGTCAATATCCTTCCAGGATACCCGGGCCAGGTTGATTAGAAAGGCCTGCTTGCTGAAGTGTTTTAGGGAATGTTTGACAGTAATGAGGGGCTGTCGTTTGACAGCAGAGGTGTATTTGGAGGGCAAGTTAGTTAGAGTGCCCGTGTTGGGGGCAGAGGGTGGTCTATAGCAAGCGGCAACGGTGAGAGACTTGTTTCTAGAAAGGTGGATTTTTAAAAGTAGAAGTTCAAATTGTTCGGGTATAGACCTGGATAGTAAGACAGAACTCTGCAGGCTATCTCTGCAGTAGATTGCAACACCCCCAATTTGGCCGTTCTATCTTGTCTGAAAATGTTGTAGTTAGGGATGGAAATGTCAGGGTTTTTGGTGGTCTTCCTAAGCCAGGATTCAGACATTGCTAGGACATCCGGGTTGGCAGGGTGCTAAAGCAGTGAATAAAACAAACGTAGGGTGAGAGAGGAGGGTGGGGAGATGAGAGGGGAAGGGAAGTGGAGAAATGGAGAAGGGGAGAAGGTAAGGTGAAGGCCAGTTATAGCCCATAGAGTAGGACTGTGTTATTACTCCTCTGTTAGTGGCCATGGCTATAATTGACTCTCACAGTGGCTAACTTCAGCCCCCATGTTCTGTTATGGGAAGGAATGACAATCGCAACAGAACTTGGGGTTACTTCACAATACCTAAGGTTGAAGATAGAGGAGGAGAATCAAATCACAGCTGGTTAGGCCTTAGAGCGTTGGCCCAGTAACCGAAAGGTTGCTGGATTGAATTCCCGAGCTGACAAGGTAAAAAACTATCGTTCTGCCCCTGAGCAAGGCAGTTAACCCACTTTTTCCCAAAGACGTGGATGACGATTAAGGCAGCCCCCATCTCTGATTTAGAGGGGTTGGGTTAAATGCGGAAGACACATTTCAGTTGAAGGCATTCAGCTGTACAACTGACTAGGTGTCCCGTTTCCCTTTCCTATAGCTTCAGTGATTCTGTAGGTTAATGCTACTTCTCAGCATCACGTGCCTGCTGATGCTGGGGTCCAGAATTACAGCCTTTTTCCGGGTCAGTCAGATGGTGAAATTATTTTTTGTCACCAAAGTATAAGCCAGTTGACATCTATATCACAGTATCACCGTTTTTGTTGTGCATTTGCCATGGTTCCCACAGGTTTCATGAGGTCAAGTGTGGCCTCTTCTGCTGCCGCTGCTCAGCCTGTATAAACCTTTTAAATATTGTTACCTATAAATCAATCATTGAGTTATTATTATCAGCCTCAAAATTAGGCAAAGTAATAATGATGTATTAGTCAGACGTGGTAAGATAATGAACAGAACCTCTCAGTATCAAATAGATTTTCACTGAATAATGAGTGTTTACAAAGTCAACACAGCACACATACAGCCGTTGTTATAGTATCCATGTCCCCAGTTTTATCAGGCAACCTACCTAGATACCTAGTGGCTGTGTGTAATTCAACACATTGTCTTATCTCATATTTTCTAGGTACTATGTTTCGGTAAATGACTGAACCTTGACTGTTATTCTGTTAGTTAGGCAGACAGAGATAGTGAAAGAAGCTTTGGAAAGATTCAAATGAGGAAGTGAGTCAAAACTGCAGAAAATATCTCTTAGATAAGAATCTGGAAATTCACAGAGGGATATATTTAGCTGAGAGAGTAGCTAGTTTCCTCTCTTCTGTGAATATTTTGACTGCGTGTTAAGATTTGTTGTTTGATAATGAATACATGCTTGGCTCACACAGTCACACTCCCAAGGCAGCCAGGCTTCCTTCATACGGATGTCTTCAGTCTTCACTTGAGTAAGAAATAAGGAAGTGTAAACCAGTCTGTAGCACTACAGTAAGTTTTCATTTAAATTCAAGAACTTTTCAAAAACTATTGGAGAAGCAGACCAGTCAGCCCATGTCACCATTTTACTCTCTGCTGTGTCATTGTCAAATATTCTTCATAAGAGCAATATGAAAAGAGAGGAGTGTGATTACTAAGCAATGATGAAGAGAACTCATCTTCGTACTTATCTCTGTGTCCATCTGTAAACGGCAGGGCTGATTTCCCTGGCTGCTCTCTGTTCTGTCACGGTTCACTGAGTCAGCTGAAAACATCTAGCTTGCATCCCAAATAGCACCCTATTCCCTATATTACAATACTTTTGATCAGGGCCTATTAGGGAATAGAGTGCCATTTTGGGAAGCATCCCTAGCATCAGTCTGCTGTCTAGCTGTAGAGATGGAAATAGGAAATAAGTCTGTCTCCTCACCGGTCTGTCTTGGTGTCGTTGGTGCGTTTCAACAGATAGTAAATTATCAAACTGTGACAGATATGCCTGAAATTACTGTCCCCCAGCTAAACGGTAGCGCACGGTCGATAGAGACCTATTACCATAATATAAAATCAGAGATTTCAAAGTAAAACTGAACATTTCTCTCAAGTGCCAGGCAGGGTCTGCGTCTCGCTTTCCCCTCATTTACTGTGTCGTGAGTGCTGATTTCCCAGACCCAGACAGACCCATTGGCTATGATATCTTTCTTTGGCTCTGATACATATCACCTCTTTTCTGCCTAATAACACAAATCGAATCATATTTTATTTATTACATGCGCCAAATACTACAGGTGTAGACTTTACAGTGAAATGCTTACTTACAAGCCCTTAACCAACAATGCAGTTTTAAGAAAATACCCCCCCCCAAAAAAAGTAAGAGAGAGGAATATCAAATTATTAAAGAGCAGCAGTAAATAACAATAGCGGGGCTATATACAGGGGGTACCGGTACAGATAGTTATTAAAGTGACTATGCATAGATAGTAGCAGAGTAGCAGCAGCGTTCCGGGGGGGTACATGCACTCTTCCATGCTTCCATGCTTTTCAATTAGGAACATTTGGATTTGGAAAAGTGACTGATATTGAATTGGAATTCACCCCAACTCTGACTCCAAGACTATTCTATTTTTGAAGTGTTCTGTGACATCATTCCAACCAGCTGAATAAGGCCCTTTCTGTCGGTCTTTCTGTCTGTTCTGTTTGTTCCTCCTCCAGGTGACTCCCAACCCATGGACGTGTGTTCTGTCCATCAAAACAACACCTTCCTCAGGTACGTCTCGCTGCTCGGATACAGTTTCTACGGAGACCTCCTGACGGACAGCGAGAGGAAGTGCTGGATGGGGCCTTCCAGATATGACCTCTCAGGTAAATAATGGAGTTATACTTGTTATTACAATGTAACTACCATACTATTTAAATGTAGTTATAATTGCAGTCAAACAATGTAATAACGGTATTATTATTAGTTACTATGTTATGTAATATATATATTTTTTCCAAATATGACCTACAGAGAAAGGGAGGAATGAGCGGAGAAACTAAACATTTCACACAATGTCCCCATCATGATTTTCAAAGCCACACACTGCTTCTGTTGCAGGTCTAAAGATGTTCCTGACCCATCAGTATTATGAAGGGACCGTCGCTTTCCTGCCCGCTGAGGACAAACCTGGGGAACCCTAGAGACAGATATGGGTGCCATATCTGTGAGCAGGTTGCCAACAATAGGCAGCCCCTCTTAGGGGATCATGTCTACTAGATGGCTGAAGAGGACTCTGACAAGGGTAAGAGGTTATATCCCTCTAAGTCTGTGCTGTGTGTAGTCTTTTCCCTGTTGCCATGTCTGTTGATAAAGCTGCCCATTATCCAGCCATAAGCATGATGTCCCTCCTGTCCCCACAGCTGTTCCCTCGTCTGTCTGTCTCTCCCTCACTGCCATGACGCCCTACAGACAGTCAGAGTAGACTGTTTGGTGTTGAACATAAACACACACGCATACACACACACTCCTCACAGCCCACTCTTCACTACAGTCCCCACTATTGGGAAATAGGAAACTCTCTTCTCAGCTGGAGTTTGTTTATTCCGAGCAACAGATAAGAGGATAAGTCATGTTTACTGAGAGCCACAGAGAGATCCCCTTTCTCCTCTCCTGGGACTCTTAATTGGTGTCAATTTCAGGCTTCTCTGTCGGGGCTAGCTGGAGCGCTGGCTGAGGCAACAGGTTCCTGTGGAGCTGGGACACACACACACGCACACACAAAACACACAGAGGGAGACCGAACCCCACTAATCAGAGTTGGCGGGGAACTTGCTGCGCTCATTTTGGCGAGGAAATCTCCAACAACTTCTTAAGCAATGGGGCAAGACGCCGGCTGGGTGCCACGTCGCAAACAAGCCTCCCGAAATGTTAATGTGTGAGGGACACTTAAGAGGTTTCCGAGCTAAGAGAATGCCAAGGCCCACAATAAAGTTTGTAAATGTCTAATCATAATCCGATTGGTAGTTTTTAAAGACATCTAATCATTTACTTTCCAATTAAATGTTGTTGTTGTTTTTATCCCTGTGGACTTGTTAACGTTGGTTCAGGTTATAGCTCCTGTGAGTTTGTTTTACGAGACAAGGAGAAGAATAATTATCACATAATATTCCCCCTGCGATCAGAGATATTATTGTAAAACACTCAGACATTTTGGAGTTACTGTATATCCCCCATTAAACCACTCAACCACTAATTGAATGACAGACGACTTTGAGTTACCGAGTGGCATCACATGAGTGTAATAACATCATATTTTGTCCAGCCTCGCTCCTGATTTTAGAGCACCCCAAAAAGTTAACAAGAGTGTTTATATTTTACTAGCGTTCTACAAATCAAATCAAACTTTATTTGTCACATGCGCCGAATAAAACAAGTGTAGACTTCACATGGAAATTGTCACATTGGTAACAATGATTCGGGAGACAGGCGCAGGAGCGCGTAATATTTTTTTTTTATTACGCCCCAAATTACAGAGTGCCGAAGACCAAATACGTACACAAAACACAGGGTTGAAACGCAAACAAAAGAGCGAGGAGTACCTCGAATAAATACACACGCGCACAATGATTAAAACACGGGATGAGACCCGTAATCATCTGCGCAATCCCCCCCGACGCGCAAAGACACCGGCCTCGAGGAGGACCGGATGCAGCTGCCGAAGTTGCGTCATTGTCGGACGGGTCAGTTGCCACTGCTGAAGTTGCATTGGACAGACCAGTAGCAGTGGTTGTAGCGGCGTTGGATGGGCCAGTTGTGGCTGCTGAAGTGGCGTCGGACGGACCAGTCGCAGCGTCGTCAGACGGGCCAATGCCACTGTCTACCTCAATGGTAGATTATTCTGTCACGTTGGCATAAGGATCGGGAGAACAGGCGCAGGAATGCGTAATAGGGATTTTTATTACGCCCAAAATTACGGCGTAATCTGTACATGTACAGTTGAAGTCGGAAGTCAAATACATTTAAACTCAGTTTTTCACAATTCCTGACATTTAAAATTCCCTGTCTTAGGTCAGTTAGGATCACCACTTTATTTTAAGAATGAAATGTCAGAATAATAGTAGAGATTTATTTCAGCTTTTATTTCTTTCATCACATTCCCAGTGGGTCAGAAGTTTACATACACTCAGTTAATATTTGGTAGCATTGCCTTTAAATAGTTTAACTTGGGTCAAACGTTTCAGGAAGCCTTCCACAAGCTTCCCACAATAAGTTGGGTGAATGTTGGCCCATTCCTCCAGACAGAGCTGGTGTAACTGAATCAGGTTTGTAGGCCTCCTTGCTCACACACGCTTTTTCAGTTCTGCCCACAAATTTTCTATGGGATTGAGGTCAGGGCTTTGCGATGGCCACTCCAATACCTTGACTCTGTTGTCCTTAAGCCATTTTGCCACAACTTTGGAAGTATGCTTGGGGTCATTGTCCATTTGGAAGACCCATTTGCGACCAAGCTTTAACTTCCTGACTGATGTCTTGAGATGTTGCTTCAATATATCCACAATTCTCCTTCCTCATGATGCTATCTATTTTGTGAAGTGCACCAGTCCCTCCTGCAGCAAAGCACCCCGACAACTTCACGGTGCTTCACGTTGGGATGGTGTTCTTCAGCTTGGAAGCCTCCCCCTTTTTCCTCCAAACACAATGACGGTCATTATGGCCAAACAGTTCTATTTTTGTTTCATCAGACTAGAGGACATTTCTCCAAAAAGTTAAATCTTTGTCCCCATGTGCAGTTGCAAACCGTGCTCTGGCTTTTTTATGGTGGTTTTGGAGCAGTGGCTTCTTCCTTGCTGAGCGGCCTTTTAGGTTCTGTCGATATAGGACTCGTTTTACTGTGGATATAGATACTTTTGTACCTTTATCTCCAGCATCTTCACAAAATCCTTTGCTGTTGTTCTGGGATTGATTTGCACATTTCGCACCAAAGTACGTTCATCAGGAGACAGAACGAGTCTCCTCCCTGAGCGATATGACGGCTGTGTGGTCCCAATGGCTTATACGTGCGTACTATTGTTTGTACAGATGAACGTGTTACCTTCAGGCATTTGGAAATTGCTCCCAAGGATGAACCAGACTTGTCGAGGTCCACACTTATTTTTCTGAGGTCTTGGCTGATTTCATTTGATATTCCCATGATGTCAAGCAAAGAGGCACTGAGTTTGAAGGTAGGCCTTAAAACACTTTCTCATGTACACCTCCAGTTGACTCATATTATGTCAATTAGCCTATCAGAAGCTTCTAAAGCCATGACATAATTTTCTGGAATTTTCCAAGCTGTTTAAAGGCACAGTCAACTTTGTGTGTGCAAACTTCTGACCCACTGGAATTGTGATACAGTGAAATAATCTGTCTGTAAACAATTGTTGGAAAAATTACTTGTGTCATGCACAAAGTAGATGTCCTAACCGACTTCCCAAAACTATAGTTTGTTAACAAGAAATTTGTGGAGTGGTTGAAAAACGAGTTTTAATGACTCCAACCTAAGTGTATGTAAATTTCCAACTTCAACTGTAAGTGGGGGCGAAGTGACTATGCATAGGTAACAAACAAATAGCGAGTAGCAGCAGTGTACAAAAGGGAGGGGAGGGGGAGGGGGGTCAATGTAAATTGCAGATTTTATTAATTGTTCAGCAGTCTTATGGCTTGGGGTAGAAGCTGTTGAGGAGCCTTTTGGTCCTAGACTTGGTGCTCCGGTACCGCTTGCTATGGTGTAGCAGACAAAACAGTCTATAACTTGGGTGACTGGAGTCTCTAACAATTTTATGGGCTTTCCTCTGACACCGCCTATTATATAGGTCCTGGATGGCAGGAAGCTTGGCCCCAGTGATGTACTTGGCTGTTCGCACTACCCTCTGTAGTGGCTTTACAGTCAGATGGGAGCAGTTGCCATACCAGGCGGTGATGCAACCAGTCAGGATGCTCTCGATGGTGCAGCTGTAGAACCTTTTGAGGATCTGCGGACCCATGCCAAATCTTTTCAGTCTCCTGAGGGGGAAAAGGTTTTGTCGTGCCCTCTTGTCTTGATATGTTTGGACCAAGATAGTTTGTTGGTAATGTGGACACCAAGAAACTTAACTCTCGACCCACTGAACTACAGCCTGTCTATGTTAATGGGGGCCTGTTCGGCCCGCCTTTTCCTGTAGTCCACGGTCAGCTTCTTAGTCTTCCTCACATTGAGGGAGAGGTTGTTGTCCTGGCACCACACTGCCAGTTCTCTGACCTCCTCCGTATAGGCCGTCTCATCGTTATCGGTGATCAGAAACTATCACTGGTGTGTCGTCAGCAAACTTAATGATGGTGTTGGAGTCGTGTTTGGCCACGCAGTCGTGGGTGAACAGGGAAAACAGGAGGGAACTAAGTACACACCCCTGAGGGGCCCCAGTGTTGAGGATCAGCGTGGCAGACGTGTTGTTGCATACTCTTACCACCTGGGGGCGGCCCGTCAGGAAGTCCAGGATCCAGTTGCAGAAGGAGGTGTTTAGTCCCAGAGTCCTTAGGTTAGTGATGAGCTTTGTGGGTGTTGAACACTGAGCTGTAGTCAATGAACAGCATTCTCACATAGGTGTTCCTTTTGTCCAGGTGAGAAAGGGCAGTGTGGAGTGCGATTGAGATTGCGTCATCTGTGGATCTGTTGGGGGGGTATACGAATTGGAGTGGGTCTAGGGTGTCCGGGAGGATGCTGTTGATGTGAGCCATGACCAGCCTTTTAAAGCACTTCATGGCTACCGACGTGTGTGCCACGGGGCGTTAATCATTTAGGAATTTAGGTTTCCTTCGCTTCCTTGGGAACAGGGACTATGGTGGTCTGCTTGAAACAGGTATTACAGACTCGGTCAGGGAGAGGTTGAAAATGTCAGTGAAGACACTTGACAGTTGGTCCGTGCGTGCTTTGAGTACAGGTCCTGGTAATCTGTCTGGCCCAGCAGCTTTGTGAATGTTGACCTGTTTAAAGGTTTTGTTCACCTCGGCAACCGAGAGCGTTATCCAATCATCCAGAACAGTTGGTGCTCTCGTGCATGCTTCAGTGTTGCTTGCCTCGAAGCGAGCAAAAAAGGCATTTAGCTCGTCTGTTAGGCTCATGTCACTGGGCAGCTCCCGTCTGGGTTTCGCTTTGTAGTCCGTAGTAGTTTTCAAGTCCTGCCACATCCGACGAGTGTCAGAGCCGGTGTAGTAGGATTCAATCTTAATCCTGTATTGACGCTTTGCTCGTTTGATGGTTCGTCTGAGGGCATAGCTGGATTTCTTATAAGCGTCCGGATTAGTCTCCCACTCCTTGAAAGCGTCAGCTCTAGCCTTTAGCTTGATGCGGATGTTGCCTGTAATCCATGGCTTTTGGTTGGGATGTGTGTACAGTCATTGTGGGGACAACGTCATCGATGCACTTATTGATGAAGCCGATGACTGAGGTGGTGTATTTCTCAATGCCATTGAATGAATCCCGGAACATATTCCAGTCTGTGCTAGCAGTCCTGTAGTGTAGCAGCAGCATCATCTGACCACTTCCGTATTGAGCGAGTAACTGGTACTTCCTGCTTTAAAGTCACTGGTACTTCCTGCTTTACAGACACAGCACTGCAGGAAGAATTTCCCCAAAGCGATGACACATTTAATCGATCAACTCCTCTTGTGTTTAAAGAGACCAGCGGTGATTGTGTATGGCGGTTGATCCGGGGTAAGTTCCTAGCAATCAACGCTGCCAGTATGAGCTGTGCCTGTCCTCGCAGCCCTAGAGGCCTGTCGCCAGAGCCGCTCACTATGCAAGTTGCGTAGGGCCCTGCAAATTACGCAAGGGCCCGCCTCCCCCTCTTATCAAAGCGGGTGTCAATGTTTACAACTTCGATGAGAGAATGAAGCGGAACTATCCTTCTGGTCACAAAAAAACACCATGAGAGTGAACTGCAGGAACATAAATCAGGTAAACTTGTGTTCTCTCCACTCCAAGTTTGATTTCAGCAAATAACAGTAACATTAAGTTGATGTGCTAGCTTGCACTGCATCTCTCTCTAGTCTGTCTGTCTTGCTAACCTAGCTGGGCAATGCATCTCTTGGTGTGTCTGTGTCTTGCTTGCTTGCCAGCCACTTCCAAGGCTGTGTTCTGTGACCTTGTGCCTGACAAAAGTGAGAGTGAAATCCAACTATTTATTACGTTTGATAAACACCAATGGGCACCAGTGTTTATAAACTGCAGCTCGGAAATGATAACCGTGTCGCGCATGAACTTGCGTTCATATGTGCGTGCACGAAATGAAACTGCCGCTTTCCAGCAGCAACCTCTGTGGGGACCAGTCCAGAAAATATATGGGCGTGATGGCACTCCTCATAGGCGCACATACATTTAAAACAAGACAATGATTATCCAGTCACTCAGTCAAGGTTTAGTTACAACTCTGGACTAATGCACGATGGAAAGCAATGGATTGACATTAACTACTGATTTATATATTGAATTTAACATGTTGATTTAGCTGGGCATACTAGGCAATATGGATGCACATCTCTCAGTGAATAATAACCATCAATTATTCAGCCAAGCCATAGTATAAATAGTATTTTATATTTCAAAATGTATTAAAGGACATCTGGGGGAGGCAGTTTGAATGGGCCTGACGCAGTTGATAAAATTAATAATAGTATTGTTATCTATAATTTACAGGTGCTTTGCTTAAGTTTCTCAGTAGAGGAAATGCTGGATCATCAGCCAGTACAAGCACAGACTCAGTTGATCCACATCCAGCCTCAGCCAGTACTAACACAGACCCAGGTGAAGTACATGCAGCCTCAGCCAGTACCAACTCAACCAGAGGTGTACAGCCAGCATCAGATAACCACCAGCTCAGACCGTAATAGAACAGTTTCTGCTCCACCAAATGACCCAGCAGATTCTTAAGTCTTAACAGACTTTATGAGGACTGAGTTAGTGCGCAGAGGTCCATTCAAACCAGGACTGGATTTATCTTACCCTAAAGACAAGTCTAGAAGAGGTTTCCATTCAGACGCATTACAGACACAGCTCTCAAATGGGAAAAAGATTACCAGGAGCTGGCTTTCATACTCAATCAAAAACAATGTTGTGTATTGTTTTTGCTGTAAGCTGTTTTCTACAAAATAATAAAGGAAAGCATAAATGATTGGTCAAATATCAACGCCATTCTGAAACACCATGAGGGTAGTCCTGAACACACAAACAATATGATTAAGTGGAGAGAAGTTCATCTGCGCTTAAGTCGGGGACAGACTCTTTACCAGATACAAATGACAATTTTGGAGTCTGAAAGAAAGAGATGGCGGGATGTCCTTACACATTTAATGAGTATCACCCAGTCTCTGGCTGAAAGAAACCTAGCATTCAGGGGTTATTCAGACAAACTCTTCCAACCAGATATTGGAAACTTCCTAAATAAGGGTTGAATTACTGGCAAAATTTGACCCCGTTATGGAAAATCATCTCAGCAAAATGAAAGATGGAGAGACACATGCTCATTACCTTGGGAAGAGCACACAGAATGAGCTGATACAGATTGTGAGTGACAAGATTCTGGAAGCAATAGTGACTCAAGTAAGAGACAAGTAAGTGCTTCTCCATTATCTTGGACTGTACACCTGACATTGGTCACCAGGAGAAAATGCCCATTATTCTGAGAAGTGTGGCTTTAAAGGGAAAGCCAGAGACCAAGGAGCACTTCCTCGGCTTTGTGAATGTTGAGGTTACAACAGGCTTGAACCTGTCCAGTCATCTTAGATAAGCTGAATGAGCTGAAGATTCCATTTGAAGATTGCAGAGGGCAAGCGTATGATAATGGAGCCAACATAAAGGGCAAGTAACAAGGAGTACAAGCCAGACTGCTCAAAAAAAATTCCTGAGCCGTGTTCATCCCATGTGGAGCACATACTCAAAACCTTGTCATTGCAAATCTTCAAAAGATGCAGTTGGGTTTTTTGGGCAGGTGCAAAAGCTCTTCACCTTCTTTTCAGCTGGTGCACAAAGATAGTGTTTTTAAGAAACACGTGAACATAACTGTGAAGTCATGGAGTGACACAAGATGGGAGAGTAGGCTCCAAAGTGTTCATGCAATCAGGCTTCTGAGGTTTGGGAAGCATTACTGGAAGCCAAACAGACGATCAATGATCCTGTGGCCAAAGTGGAGGCACAAGCACTTGCAGAGGAAGTTGGGACCTACCGCTTGTTGATTTGCTGTGTCGAATGGTGTGAGATACTGACAATGACAAACAAGGTGAACAAGCTCCTCCATTATGCCTAAATGCATTTGGATATTGCAGTGAATTTAATCTCAAATGCAAAGGCCTCCCTCACTACATACCGGGAAACTGGATTCTCTGTGGCCCAGACAACAGCCAAAAGCATTTGTAAAGAAATACATGTGGAGGCTGTTCTGAAAGAGAAGAGACTGAGAAACAGCAAGAGGCATTTCAGCTATGAGGTCGCTGATGAACCAGTGACTGATGCACTGAAAAACCTTCAAGTCAACTAATTCAACATTGTGGTCTGACATCCATGGTTGAGAGATTTGAAACCCTCAACCAGGTGAAAACCAAATATGGAGTGCTGCTGAACTTCAGCACTGCCTCTCCGATGTCCAGTGAATCTTTAAAAGGCTCACTGCATGGAAGTTGAAAACACTCTTCAGAGATGACTGTGACGTCAGTGGAATGGATCTGGCACACGAGATTCAGAATTTACCTGATCTGCTTTCAGATAAGATGACTGCCTTTGAGCTGCTTTCCTTTCTCTGTGAGAAAAACCTGGAGGAACTATATCCTTTCCTTTGGATAGCCCTAAGAATTGCAGTCACCCTACCAGTAACAGTAGCATCAGCAGAGAGGAGCTTTTCAAAATGAAAGCTCATCAAAAGCTACCTGAGGTCTTCCATGTCACAGGAACGTTTGAGTGGTCTGGCCATCATGAGCATAAATCATGACGTGGGGAAACACATGTCCTATGATGACATCTTTGATTTTGCCTCAAAGTTGCAGAAGAGGAATATTTTGATGGTAAGATTTTAATTCAAACATTCAAATGTTTACACACTTAGTAACATTTAAGATTGTACGGCAGAAGTACATGTGTGTAAATGACTGCTTAACTAACTATGAGAGCACCAAAGTTAATCACACAGATGTATAGGTTTTATTTTACTATTTTGAGACATATAGCTGCAGCCATTGCCTATAGGCTTATGTTTACATTGTATAGACAATTGTATAATATTGTGAGGACTGGACTAATTACCAGGCAGCAGAGCCAAAGCTCAGTGTTATATTTTATTATTTTCTACATTTTAGATTTTTGACAATTTCTTATTTATGTTAATGTTAATATTCACTTATCTTAAGATTCTATAGAAAATATTATATTCTTTAAATATTGTTTGTTTATACCTCATTCTGTTCTGTATAGGTCTACTTATTCTTAGACTGACAGATGTAGGAAACTGTTTTAAAGGAGGGAGGATTGTAGTGGGAGCACTGTGGTGTCAGGTGTGACTGTGGCAATGGCAAATGGTTTACATGGCTCACGGGTCAGGTAGGAGGGCCCCTTAGCAGAATTTAGCTTAGGGCCCCAGGGAGGTCACGATCGGCTCTGCCTGTCGCCCTCTGCCCACTTGGCTGATGGCTCCACGGACCTCATCCTAGTACGCAAGGCTTCCCGCCTCGCCTTCTTCCGACACCTGATACAACACACCAACAAGGATGACCAGGTAGGGAACTCTTTGAGTTGCTAATGAGAATTGTTTTGCTATTATTTATTGATTTTCACATTGGCAATCATAGAATATAATTAGATGTAAGTTAATTTAATCAGAGGGTATCATCCAACCCAAAAAGTTATACGATTTAGCAAAGTTATTTGCGAAGTAAGTACCGATTTTATTTTTCCAAACCATATTAATCTCAGGTAATGTATTATGGATCAAGCCCGTAAAACTTTTGAAAGTCACAAGGAGTTCAGGAGGAGATGGAGAATGCCTCAGTCACTTACTCACTCAGTCACTCTCATCTCTCTCACGTACTGAATGTCATGGGTTACTCAGCCGTCACAGAGAGAGATGGAGATTAAGTGGGAGAGAGTTTCCCTGTACTTTGCTTGCACACCCCATGGTTTAGTTGGCTGTCACAGCTCTTTCTAAATCTGGGTATACCTCAGTTCAGACACGCTCTTGCTTCCCACTCCGCTCTCTCACTTTTCGTAAATATCCCATTCTACAAAGTGATATCCCAATTCTACAAAGTGATATCCCAATTCTACAAAGTGATATCTCAATTCTACAAAGCGCTCTGGATAACTTGCATCATCCTCACACACACACACAGGTGGGATGGTAGGATGTTCATTGCATTATACCTCTGTAATATCTGCATAGCCCATCCACCAAGGAGAGAAACAAGGAGTGAGAGGCCACTAAGTGTATTCATAGTTTTGACAGAAAGCTTTTTAGGGGACACTTGGTATGAATACTAACCAGGCCCAGTCATACAGTCATAAAGTGAGTGTGATGGAGAATAAATCGCTCCTCTCCTCTCAGACAGTCTGTGGAGTAGAACTGAGTAGTGATGGGGGTGGGGGGATAAAGAGAGATTGTTTTCTGGGGCAGTGAAAGATTGAGACCTTTGGTACTGTTGATTGACCCCTTATTTTCTGCCTCTTTTCTCTACTTTCTATCCATCCCCTCTTGTCCTTACTCCCTTCTCCTTATTCCTACCTCCCTCCATCCCTCCCTCGCTGCCTCCACAGTTTGACATGTCCTTCGTGGAGGTGCACCGTGTGCGGCGGTTCAGGTTTGTTCCCGAAGCACAGCAATGTGATCTCAGAGGTGGACCTGAGTGAGACCAGCGTGAAGAAGATCTGTAACCAGGTCTGTACGGCCCATCCCAGCTACAACACAGGCCATAGCAACTGGAACTGTGACGGGGAGATCTTGCCTCATGCGGCTATAAAAGTCAGGTACGCTATTCATAATTTTAATCTGTTGGATTTAAGAGATTTAGGAGTTTGAAGTTTACCGACGCGCAAGCACCCACACACACAGTGGTCCCACTTCTTCCACCACAACATCAGTAGAGGTCTTTATATGGTACAACAGTGGCTTTCCTCCTGAACACATCATTTACTTTATGCTCCGTTATACTTTGCCAATGAGGCATGGCTGTGTAATCCTAGTTTATCTAATTTAATATCCCTTCCACTGTTAAGAGCCTACTTCCTTTTAATTAAAATACAAGTCCATTCATTTATTGCCTTTTTCCTCTCTAGTAATTGTTCTTGGAATGAGTCAGCAAATGAGCGGCTGAGATAATTGATGGTGATAACCCTGATCGCCCCCAAAAAATAAAGAAAAAAAGAAGACGGAAATAAATTGTCTGCTTTCCTTCACTGCTAGACACAATATTAGTAGATGACTTCAATAGTATATTTTTTTTAAGTAACTTGGTTGTGTTTGATTGAGTCTGTCTGGATTGCCTGATGGGCAGTGCATGCACAGTTGGGACTATTCAAATACTATTTGAACCACCAGTGTGACTGACTGGAAAATAAAATGTGTATGGTCCTTGCAGCATCATCTGAGTTGAACTTTTATTAAAGTCGGGGTCTCCATAGTGCATTAACAACTGTCTCACTACTAACGGACCATTCCAAGTCCCATCACCAGTGTTTCTGTAACCAAACCACGTGAAAGCTAAACACCAATCTCCATTTTTACTCTAAAATGGACAATAAAGCTTCTGAACTTGGAATTTGATCTGCATTCCATTAGTTTTACATCTGTGATATGGACAGTAAAGTCAGACTGGAAACAAACACTCATTATGTTGATAAATGTGTAACTGTCCTTCTGTGTGTGTCTCTACAGTGTTCACTGCCTGCTGATCAGACTATTTACCCGAGGTGTTGAGAGAGGGACCTTAAATAGAAGGATCAAATCTCTCGTCCCGAGTTGTGCTAGAAAGTCCTGCATTTCGGCCCTGCAGCCCTCCTCCTGTAACCACACATGCGTGTCCTGCATTTTATTTTAAAAAGTATAACATTAAGAAAGAAAAGTTCATTTCTCAAGTATTTGACTTCCCATTTATTTTATGAGAATTAGCATCAGAATTAGCATCAGGTTGCGCTTTTGACAAGATATATAGGCAATCATATGGAGCTTTCCCTTCCCAGGCAAGTATCTTTTCTGATGCATCTCCCCCCAGAACTTTCTGTTAGCGAGTATCTGACGTAATTATGCAAGATTTTAGTTCAGGTTTCCGAGATTATGGAGACCCATACCCATAATAAGATGAAAGAAAAGAAGGAATCTGTTCTATACACCTCAATCAAGTATGTGACTGATATTCCGTGTGGACATCCAAAGACAATGTGAGAAAGTAGAAATCACCTAGCTAGACTGTCAGTATTGCATCTCTGTTTCCGCATATCACTGTGATACGATGTGAGGGCAGAGAGACTCATGGGTAATCAGAGGTCGCTAAGTGATTTTTGCTTTCCCAGGAAGTGCCACACCTGTGTCACAAAGCAACAGTTTGTCTATTTATAAGTTATTTAGTTAAGACTAGTATCCCCCTCACTAGCGAGGTGGGATGCTGCCAGTGGGTTGTCCTTTGTGTGTAGGGTAATGTCTTTGTGAGAGTGCCATCATAATGAGTTAGGTTCGTTACAATTATACACCAGACTGCCATCAGACAGATGCTGCTTCCTACAGCCAAAACATCAGCCAAACTCTAGGACACACGCACACTCCATGCACGCACGCACGCACACACACACACATCCATCATCTGCCACTGTGAAACCACACACCTAAACTCTCAACACTGTGGGAGGCTCAGCCTTTTCTTTTGGAAACCTCTCCAAGATCGTTACTGGTTTCTGTGAATGGCCATGATTATATTTCAACTCTGAGCTGTGAGTGAATCAGGTAGTGCTATAATGTTCCCTGTGGCTGTCAGATTCTGATGAACTGTCTGAGGTTAGTCTCTTTGCTGTATAATACATATATCTGTGTGGAACCAAAAGTTGCCATGTCAGTCCCACCCTGACTCACTAAGCCAGCTGACTAGGGGGAACGTTTTGACTAACACATGGGTCTTGTATGGATATGAGTTTATAACAATAATCCATTCCAGGTCTCAAGATGACATGACAAACTGTATGTAACTAACCTGTGATGTGGATTATGATTTTATAAAGATTGAATATGTATGAATGTTTGGATACAGTGGTTTTAAACTAATATTAGCTTGTTAACCTTTTTACTAGAAATGGGGGGTGGGCATTTTGAAGATTGTGATTTTGGTGTCAAGTACACATAGATTTCTTTACAGCAGTCTTTGAGACTTTTAAGAAACGTAAAGCCTTCATCAACCCTGTGAAGGTTTTGTAGTGGGTTTATGTATGTTGCTTGTTAATTTATTCTCAGTGTGTCTTCTCTTGTTATTCCGTTAACAGGGAAGGACATTTTCCACACACAAAAGCACAGTCCAAAAAACGGGCCTCAGACTATCCTCTCTTGGCATTGGTTTACAGGATGTTATTACAAATATACTACATGAAACCAATACATGTTTCCCTGTTATCTCTAAGGGTCTTCCATAATGCTGGATGCGCCGCAAAGCCCATTCCGCTGACAAATATGCTTTACTGGGGCAAGGGACGAATGAGACGCCACAGCATTTAATGGACTTATTACATAAAAACAACTGCAGGGGGAGATAAAAATTGTCTCTGGCTCCTCTCTTCTCCCCTGGAATCCGATGGAGAGATATTTTGCCTCGGCCACATTTGTTTATCCACCCAGTCTTGCTCACTGTTTTTGATGGGGCCCATACATTATGGTGCTATCTGGACCGGCATGGCAATGAAGCAAGGTAATTTTCAGATTTTCCTACTCGCAGAGTACATTCAATTTCCTCCCTCTCTCCCGTTTTTCAGGCTTCACTGTGTCTTCATTGAAGGCGGTTGAGGGTCGCGTTCCGTCGGGACCCACTGTCCTGAGACACAACAATAAACACACACACACAGCCAGCTTCTGTCCTCGGCTCACACCTTAACAGGGTGGAGATTGGAGACAACTCTTTGTGAGTGTGATTACACTTGCATTTCTACCAAGACGATGAGTTCCATTTCCATCCACCTTGAGACCGCTCCGCTCTGTCAGATTCCAGGATAGTACCTGTCTACACTGATCCCTGGTCTCGGGCCTTAAAGAGCCACAGCTGGGATCAGGTAATGCATTCTAATGGGCAAGAGAAACAGACACTCTGGGTAAGGAGCCAATGCAGCGATGCGGAAGAAATCATAAGGCCATGTGACACAGAACTGGATAAGCAAAATATTTGGGGCCTTAAAATGTCAGTATTTTTTCTAAGATAACTAAATATATCCCACATTGATGAGGGAAGGGAAGGTGGATACCTAGTCAGTTGCACAACTGAATGCATTCAACCAAAATGAGTCTTCCACATTTAACCCAACCCCTGTGAATCAGAGAAGTGCAGCTGCCTTGATCAACATCATCAGCAGACAGGGAGTACTTGTTGGGGGTTGGGTTAAATGTGGTCTGCGCGAGGATTTGAACCAGCAACCTTTCGGTTACCGGTCCAACGCTCTTAACCACTAGGCTAACTGCCACCACCTCTGAGAGGGAGAGATGGAGAAAGTGTTTTGTATTTCCTGAGGAGGTGGCTGTGAGCAGAGGAGAGAGAACCAGGATCAGAGGAGTGAACCCAAACTGTTGCTGGCTGCCACAGGGCTCTGTCTGTCTATTGATTGTAGCAGTCCTGCTGTTTCCATGTCTCAGCATTGAACTCCTGTGAAACTGCCACAGATCAATGAGTCTATAACACTCTCACTTCAAACACCCTGATACCTGGCCCCCATCACCGCAGGCCATGAGATGACTGACCACACACGAGACACACACACGCACAAACAAAAACGCATCCACACACACAGACGGACACACAAGTACATACACACACTACACCACTGTGCCAGACTACGCAGTCCGCTATGAGAGCTGTGTATACCCAATTACCCCAACCCCTAGCTCTCAGTACCTGCTGGGCCTACACCGGCCCTCACAGTGCAACCCTTCATAGCCTCTCAGTGGGACACTAATAAAAGCTTCACAGGCCTGGCTGGGGAGAATGTTACCTACTGGGAGGTCACAGACAGGAGTGAACACTGGAGAGAGTCTTGAGGTAATGCCTGTATTGGTAAAGCACCGGTCTTTGTCTACGATTGAAGCCATGCTTCATTGCAGTCGAATGATTTGTCATCCACAATAATCAGCTGTCAGATGTAATTCCCAAAACACTGGCATTTGCTGCTGTCATTTACTTCCTATTTCATTAGAAACAGAAGATGATGCATGACATGGCAAGGTGAGCAGAGACCTTTTCTGCCTGTAGCAGTTTACCCTCAGGTGTAGTAACAGGCTACTGCAGGTACCAGGGTTTAGGTAAATGTTTTATTGAAAGCAGTCAATTCAGGAAGTAAACTGAAGACAGTCAGTTGATTAGGACTGTGTGTTTACTTAAACAACACAGCTTTTTCTCTGTCCAATTCAGACCAGCCTAGCTGGACTTGTTTTGTAGCGAAACCCTCCAAGTTATTGCATTCCTAATGGTGCTTAAAGTAATTACACTTCGTAATGTTTCTCCCTTTTCCCCTTCGCTGAGCCCCATCAGATCAGCCCAATCCAATGGGAACAATGTATACATCCCAAATGGCATGCTATTCCCTACCTAGTGCACTACTTTTGACCAGGGCCCATAAGGCCTTGGTCAAAAGTTGAATAGTGTGCCATTTGAGACACACTCTGTGTCTTCCATTCCCCTCTAAATGACGCTATTAACCATATTGCATTTGCTGACTCTCAGGCAACTGAACTCAAATGAGGCTCGGTTCACTGAGAGTTTAATTGACTGGATACAAGGTTTATCTAAAAGATTGCATGGTTGGATAGAAGACAACTACAGCATAACAATTGGTTAGAAGGGATTTATGTTATTAGGCAGTAGATATAAGATCTGTTGTGCATTGTTATACATTCATCACCACAACCTCAGGGCTACCTTGGAGGAAATAGAGACATTTTCAGCCCCAGACCATTATTCCTCCTCCACCAAACTTTACAGTTGACACTATGTATTCGGACAGGTAGTGTTGTCCTGGCGTATGCCAAATCCAGATTCGTCCGTCAGACTGCCAGATGGTGAAGCGTGAGAACGCGTTTCCACAGCTCCAGAGTCCAATGGTGGCGAGCTTTACACCACTCCAGCCGACGCTTGACATTGCGCATGGTGATCTTAGGCTCGTGTGCGGCTGCTCGGCCCTGCAAACCCATTTCATGAAGCTCTCGATGAACAGTTGTGCTGATGTTGCTTCTAGAGGCAGTTTGGAACTTGGTAGTGAGTGTTGCAACCGAGGACAGACGATTTTTATGTGCTAGACCCTTCAGCACTAGGAACTCCCGTTCTGTGAGCTTGTGTGGTTTACCGTTTTGGCTGAGCCATTGTTGCTCCTAGACATTTCCACTTCACAATAACAGCACTTACAGTTGACCGGGGAAGTTCCAGCAAGGCAGAAATTTGACGAACTGACTTGGAAGGGTGGCATGCTATGACGGTGTCACATTGAAAGTCACTGAACTCTTCAGTAAGGCCACTCTACTGCCAATGTTTGTCTATGGAGATTGCAAGGCTATGTGCTTGATTGAAATACCAGAGTCCAGTCATTTGAAGGGGTGTCCACATCCTTTTGTATATATAGTGTACTTCTTCCCCTGCCTCCATTTCAGTCTCTCCATTGGTCTCATAGAGCTTGGGGATGTTTGATTAGAAGTTTACAATACATTAGTTTCTTCCCCCCTCCTGTGTCATTTTATTTCACATGACTCTCTTCCTGTTTGTCATTGCTGGGGATCATGGGCCATTGCGTCAGTGGAAAGGACCCTGTAGGGAGCACAGCGTGACAATGACAAATAAATATTGTCATTATCTGATGGGGTTAAACTGACGTTATCTCCAGGAGGGAGACATCTTATCTGTGTCGGGGAGGAAAACACACACACGCACACACACACACACACACAAACAGACACATGGGTGCACACACTCAAACGCACACACTGTCTGTGGGAAGGGAAGACGCCTTGTTGTGAGAGAGCAGACACATCCTGTTCCTCTTTACGGCACAATAAACCGTCCCAACCTGGCTCTCCAGGAGATGGAGGGAGAGAGAATGAGAGAGAGAGAGGACATGTCCCTGAGTCTGCCGTCCCCATTTGTTAAACTGTCTGTGCAGAGAAGAGGAGCGAGGAGGAGAGAAGAGGAAAGAGGACCGTTGGTCCTACAGTGCCCCCCTCTGGTTGTCCTATGTCACTTTCTCTTTTTTCTCTTCTCTCTCGTTACACCCCTCTTACTCGCTCTCTCTCGCTTTCTCTCTCTCTTCTCTCTCGCTACCCCTCTCTCTCTCTACCGCGCTCTCTCACTCTCTCTCTGTGTCTTACATGTATCTCCCCCTTCTACTCTCTACCCTCTCTCCATCCCGTTCTTTTCTCTCATTCTTTCTTACCCTGCCTCTTTCCCCCGCATTCTTCTATGTCTCACTCCCTCCATCTCTCTCTCTCTACAGTCTTTCCCCCTCTCTCTGGCTTCATCATGCGCCTGGACCTGTGCCTTTGAACCCATTAAAATGAGCAAACAGAACATCCAGATCCACAAATACTGTGCGGCTGTTGGGAGTGTGAACACACAGAATGGAATGATAACACTAGCTAGGTTTCCATCCAATTGGCGACAGACTTTAATGCGAATATTCTAAAATCTGCAAATTTTCCTGCCAGTGTTTTCAACAAACAGACTTGTTGCGGATGAAAATCAGTGCATGATGATGTAGTGCACACAAATGTACTTTTTTCATGTACTGAATAAAAAATCTAAAGTTCAATGTGTTTCCATCGCATTTTCAACTAGTTTGGTCTCAAAAACTGTTGCGTGACTCAAAGTTTACTTCAATATGATGGTTCATATTTGCCATTTCTCACATAATTCCTTTTACCACACGAAAAGATCCCACCATGTCAAACTAACAAATGAAAAAAAATTGTACCGAAGCATCCTGTTTCCATCACAGCCGTTAGGATTATTTTTTTTATACAGTATGAATTTACTCGCATAAAAACTGAATGGATACGTGGTTAGTGACACACACGCATGGACACACAGTTTTGGAATGATAACACTTCTGTCAGGTCACTGCGTACCATCTGGGACGGTAAACAGGTAGGTTTGTTGGAACAGCAGATTATTTCTACACCTGCTGGGGTGCTAATATTTGACCTTACACCTGCATGCATGTCTGTAATGATTTTGTCTACAGGGAATGACAGTGACTTTCTCTGTTGGATTCCCTTTGTAAAATAGTAAAGCTCAACACCAAGGTGTGTGTCTCTCTCTCTCTCTCTCAGACGGTGTTCAGATGTCAACACCTTCTGCAGCCTGGTTAATGGATGAGAGCTGGGTGGCATATACTATATCATACACCAGCATACAGCACTGACCTACTTATTTCATAGACCATTGACCACACTCATGTATTCCTTACGTGTGTGTATGTGCGGCGGGGGGGGGTGAGATGGACTAGAGGTGTGCTGGTCCGGAGAGGCTGCTGAGGACAGGTAATGGCATCATTGATCATCACAGTGGTCCCCAAAGGGTGGTCTGTCTGACTGTCGTCAAGGCCCAGTCAATCAATCAAATGTATTTATAAAGTCCTTTTTACATCAGCAGATGTCACAAAGTGCTATTACAACCCCAAACAGCAGCAAGAAACGACACCTCCACTTCGCTGATCCATAAAGATGCACAATTGAGAGCATCCTGTCGGCTGTATCACCACCTGGTACGGGAACTGCACCGCCCGCAACCCGCAGGGCTCTCCAGAGGGTGGTGCCATCTGCCTAACGCATCATCAGGGGCATGCCCTCTAGGACACCTACAGCACCCGATGTCACAGGAAGGCCAAAACGATCATCAAGGACAACAACAACCACCCGAGCCACTGCTGTTCACCCCACTATTATCCAGAAGCGAGGTCAGTACAGGTGCATCAAAGCTGCTATCTCAAGGCCATCAGACTGTGAAATAGCCATCACTAGGCTGCTGCCCTATACATATAATTGAAATCGCTGGCCACTTTAATAATTGGAACACTAGTCACTTTAATAATGTTTACATATTTTTGCATTACTCCTCTCATATGTATATACTGTATTCTGTCCTTTTCTACATTATCTTAGTCTATGCCGCTCTGACATTGCTCATCCAAATATTTATACATTCTTAATTTTATGTATATATTCTTCCATTCCTTTACATTAGATTGTGTGTATTGTTAGATATTACTTTTTAGATTTTACTGCACTGTTGGAGCTAGAAACACAAGCATGTCTCTCTGTGCCAGTTCATCTTGTATGTCCAAGCCTGCCAGCGGTTTTACCCGGTTTCCTGCTTTGCCTTTTCTCCTTTTTCTAGTCCTCCCCGGTTTTGACCCTTGCTTGTTCTGGACTCTGTACCTGCCTGCCTGACCATTCTGCTTGCCCTGACCTCGAGCCTGCCTGCCACTCTGTACCTCCTGGACTCTGATCTGGTTATGACCTTTTGCTTGTCCACGACCATTCTCTTGCCTATTCCCTTTGGATTTATTAAACATCTTCAACTCCAACCACCTATTTCTGCATTTGGGTCTCACCTAGTGTCATGATAAACACGTATGTGACATAACATTTGATTTGATTTGAATGCAGATGACTATTTGTGCCCCCTCCTCTTCACTGCAGATACCCTTATACCTTGGGTGCATTCATGTGGTTGAAATGTTAAAGACCACTGCAGATAGACAGGTTGTGCAGAACAGACATAATTCTCTAACCTGCTCTTATTTCAGTTACAGCCAGCAAGATGCTTCCCCCTGTAACTCATCTACCTATGAAACGTATCCATTCTCCACCATCTAACCCCAGCCCATAGATATAGAAAGAGGTCTAAACTTTGTATCTGTGCCATTATGGCGTCTGTGATGACAGGGGCAGTGCCATTGAGGCTTTCTCCATTTAAAGTAGTCAATTTTCTTCTTTTGTGTTTGAAAAAAGTGTAAAGCTAATATTGGTGATTTACTGCCATCTGCAGTGCTGGAGTTCTGAACCAAATCATTATTAATTAATTTATTGTGGCCACTAGATGGCGGTGATATATCTTAACGCCATTTACAAACCATAGCATCCAATTTGAAGAAGACAATGCTCTGATCATTGGCTGATCGCTCCCAACCCATAGGAATCCCCACCCAGTTGGCTACTTTAAAATGGTGGAAGCCCTCAATGGCAAGGTCCATTCAAAAAAAGGGTTATATCCACGTTGAGTCCTATAACTATCTCTTTTCCCCAGCTCAACCACAAGTCCTCCTTTCATTTAGGCCCTAACTTAACAGAATAATTGAAATAAATAAAGCAATAAACATACAGCAGGTGCAGCCTTCCATTAAGATTCTCTTAAATGTGTGATTGAACCAAAACAGCAAAACATTTTGACCCACAGAAGCAGAGCAATCCTTCACCTCACTTCTCCTACACGGCATGCTAAAGAAACATTTCCTTCCGAGGAGAGGAGTGTCAGCAGTGTGTGCGTCTGTGTTCAGGGCAGTGTCTGCGGTGAAGCAAGCTGGGCTGTGCTGATGATTTCTTGCTGCTGACAGTTGGATTCTCACATTCCGTGACTGTTAAGTCAAACATGGCCCACTGTGTCAGGATCCATCATCTCAAAGGTTACGTTGTGCGTCAGGCAAACAGGAGGCTGCAATGTGTCCCAAATGGCATCCTATTCCCTATTTAGTGCACAACTTTTGACCAGGGTATACTACACAAAAAATGGTGCCATTTGGGACGCAGCCTGCCTGTTACAGTCTGCCTGTTACAGTCTGGTTACATCCAGTCCTCATGAGGCCTAGGCCAGGCTGCAAACCATCAGCCAATCTAGGCAGCACTGGCCCAGGAGACACATGCATATGTATGATCACGCATACACATAAACAGCTGCCATCCACAGCAGCATATGTTTGAGTAAGCACTACTTTTTTTGGGGGGGACATATTTGCAACACTATCTTTTCCATGTGACATTCAGATAGATTGGATGCTAATGATTTCCCCACTGTCACCGACAGCATAGGTTATGGATTGCTGAAAGGATGGAAAATGGCAGCACTGACGATGGGAAGGAAGAGAGTACCCAAGGCCATCGCCTCTAACTCTAACCCTACCAAGCCCTTAGCCCCGACCCTAGCTTTATGTCCACATCTCAGTTCAGCTGCTACCCTAGCCTCAAACATAACCCTAATCCTCTTTTATCCTATCTTTTATTGGCGTTTTTCTTATTTTGTTTGTGTAAGACAAAACAAAACCATTCCACCTAGTGGCAGACAAACAACAAATTCATACAATAAAAGACAAAACACAAACAAACAATTGACAATAGCGCAAAGAGCAAAAACAGTGGCATAGTTTGGGTCCTTTAAGACACTAACGAAGTTGTGATGTGAGCTTGGAACCTTAACCCTTACCCTAGCTTAATGTCCACATCCTGCCCACAGCAGGCCCCATCCCTGTACGCTCTGAACACACGCGCACACACAAACGGCTAGGCCGTGGTCTTTACCAGTGGTTCAGTCCAGAACTCAGTCCGGCTTTAAACTTACTCTTGAATGTTGTAATAGTAGAATGCACAAGGTGCAATTTCGAAATTGGGTAGTGCATCATCAGTTCCTCGTCATGTCAGTCACTGCATACCGTACAGAGCTATTTATAACTTGTCAGAAATGTCTAGATCAACTAGCCCATGTCAGCTAATAGCCCATAGATATTGTTGTAATTTGTTTGTCACTCAAATCATATGAATGATATTAGACATGTAAAAATGTCTAGAATTGTTAGAAAGTTTGCTTTCAACCTGAAACATCTTCTTTGCACCCCATGAACAAAACTGTGTAGAATTGCAGGAAATACGCTTTAAACCTGCAAAATTCTCTCCACCAACAAGAGGGGTATGAACAGTTTGTGTAATGAATAGTGCTTGTGCCCAAAGAAATAGACGTTGTGCGTGTGTGCGCACGCCGGTGGGGGCACGGGATGTTTCCAATTGCTGGAAGGGGGGCCCTGAGTGAAAAAGTTTGGGAACCCCTAGTCTATACCTGCGATTTTCTGACAGGCACTCCAATGGTCAACCAGGTAATGGGGTCAATTTGTTTAGGTCCAGTCAGAATGGAAGAGGAGAAACGAGAGGGTTCGCCCCCGTCAAAATCTGTCCACGATAAGCAGACCGTCTGCCTTGGCACCTTTGGGACAACGAAAGGCAGTGAAAACAAAGTGAATGTCAGCCTCAAATAAGACTTTTGTATCAAGGTTAGGGAGACAGGAATGTTGATTTGAACATGAGTAGATGTTGATTTTTGAGAGTAATGTAAGGGCTCTATTCAATCCGTTCCCGGAGAAGTTCAGCGGTATAGCGTGATTGACATTTAAAAGGAATGTTCCTGCGTTAGCGGAGACTGCATTCCACGCCAAATGCTGGCTATGCAGGCTCAATTGGAAATTACCTTAACATTTCTATCACACAATCTGTAATGCTTCAGCGATTAAATAGAGCCCTAAGACAAAGATTCATCCACACCGCTGTTCCGCTCTGCGGGGAATCCCCTGGGTATGAAAAGCACACACAATACCCTGTTATTAAAACACAGAGGAACAAACTGAATATCCTTTGTTCAATTATATTTCATTGAATTGAGGTAGTAAAAGAAGTAAAAGAAAATGGGGAATATAATAAAGCCACTCAGCTCTCTTAAGAGATTTGACATATTCTACAGCCTTACACAAACATCCTATAAAGGCTGCGTGTAAATTCAGAATGTATCAAAACCGTTATGGCTATTCACACTGGGTTATGTCCCCATCTTCAGTTGGAGCGCAGAGTAATGAACTGACTCAGAGAGATTTGCACCTTTTTGATTTTTAATATGGAGTACCGCAAAGGCAGACAAAAGACTCTCCATATCAGCACAGTACAGTCCGTCTACTGGAGTCCCCTAATGGACTCTGGGCACACTGCGAAGCACGCAGATACACACACACACTAGCACAAGCAGTCACACGCGTACGCAGGCAGGCACACACACACAAAACAATGTGGGAATGAATGTGGCTCACACAAAGGCGTGGTAATGAGAGCAGGGGCCATCAACAGAGACCTGCTCTGTGTGTGTGTGTGTGTGTGTGTGTGTGTGTGTGTGTGTGTATGCTTCCGTGCAAATGTGTGTGTGTGTATGTGCCTGCATGTATGCTTCCATGCAAGTGTGTGTGTTTGTGCGCTCAGGGCTGTGCATGCGTGCGTTCCTGAATGTGTGTGTGTGTGTGCATGTGTGAGGCCCTCAGTAGGGATCTCCCTCTCTCTCTGCCCCACTGACATGGTACAGGGGCCAGGACCAGCAAGATTAGAACAACAGTGGTGGAAAAAGTACCCAATTGTCATACTTGAGTAAAAGTAAAGATACCTTAACAGAAAATGACTCGAGTAAAAGTGAAAGTCACCCAGTAAAGTATTTGTTTTTAAATGCACTTAAATATCAAAAATAAATGTAATTGTTAAAATATACTTATGTATCAATAGTAAACATTTTAATGGCACAATTATTATTTATTTACGGATAGCCAGGGGCATACTCCAGCACTCAGACATAATTAACAAACAAAGCATTTGTGTTTAGTGAGTCCACCTGATCAGAGGCTGTAGGGATGACCAGGGATGTTCTCTTGATAAGTGTGTGAATGGACCATCTTCCTGTCCTGCTAAGCATTCAAAATGTAACGAGTACTTTTGGGTGTCGGGGAAAATGGATGGAATAAAAAGTACATTATTTTATAAGTAAAAGTTGTCAAAAATATAAATAGTAAAGTAAAGTACAGATACCCTCAAAAACTACTTGAGTAGTACTTTAAAGTATTTTTACTTAAGTACTTTACACCACTGGAACATCATGAATTGAGCTGGAGCTGAGAGAGATGTGACCTTGCCAGGAATTCAGCTGTCCCCCGTCGCTGTGTGTGGGTGCGCGTTCACACATGCGTGTGTGTGCATATGAGGTGCATGTGTGCGTATGTGTGCGTGTGCTTATTTCTTTGTACTTGTATGTACGCTTCTTCAGAAACCTTGAGCACTAGCTAAAGAGGCTCAGATGTACACAATGCCCTGAAGTCATTGTTTCATTACACAGGTCTGTTATAACCAGACAGACATTTCCCTTTGTCTACTTGGCTGAGATGAGAATATAGTGGAATGGCCATGGCTTTGAGAACAGAGAGGGAGATCTGTACAGCACTCAGACAGAGCACCTTAGGTTGTTAACACCTCTATATCTATTATAAAACATTCTATTGGTTGTATAACATTCTATTGTTTGTATAATCATTTAAATTGAAAAACTTTAAGTTTCGGAAAGTCGGTTAGGATATCTACTTTATGCATGACAAGTAATTTTTCCAACAATTGTTTAAAGACGTTTACATACACTAAGTTGACTGTGCCTTTAAACAGCTTGGAAAATTCCAGAAAACGATGTCATGCCTTTAGAAGCTTCTGATAGGCTAATTGACATCTTTTGAGTCAATTTAGAGGTGTACCTGTGGATGTATTTCAAGGCCTACCTTCAAACTCAGTGCCTCTTTGCTTGACATCATGGGAAAATCAAAAGAAATCAGCCAAGACCTCAGAAGAAAAATTTAAGACAAGTCTGGTTCATCCTTGGGAGCAACTTCCAAATGCCTGAAGGTACCACGTTCATCTGTACAAACAATAGTATAAGAGATTCTCAAAAATGTGAACGTTCCAGGCATTTATATATAAACTCCAGTCATACTTTATTAAAGACATTTTCAAAGTCAGCAATGAATACCAGGCCTGGTTTCTCAGATTTTTCATAGTGTTCTATTGTTTCCCGTCTTATCTCCAATGTATCGTCCATGTAAACAAAACTGTCTGATTAGGATGAATAATTCTGTGCGCTATGCATTTTTCTAGAATGTATGCGTCACTACACTGGTGTAAGGGGCCTACCATTTTTTTGATGGACTGGATCTTTATATTTACCACTTTGGTCCTGTTTCAGTAATAATGAAATCAGACCTTCTTGTTGAGTATCTGATAATCTACCATTTATATAGGAGTGGTTAAAACATGCTAATAACAGTCCTCTGAGTACATAAAAAAAGGTTTGGTAAAACCTCAACTGGTATGCCATCCAGCCCTGGAGTTTTCATGAACTTAAAGACATTAATTGCATCAAGAAGTTCCTCTTCTGTAATTTGGCCTTTACATAAGTCTTTCTGTACAGCTGTTGGAACCCTATTCCATATGAAGTACACTACTTTTGACCAGGGCCCCAGGCCCATAGGGCTTTGGTCAAAAGTAGTGCACTATATAAGGAACAGGGTCCCACATATACCTTCACCCTCCACTATCACAGCCAGAAGGCCACTAGATGTCCTCTTTCAAATCAAATCAAACTACTCATGTGGTCGGTGTCACTAAAGTACTGGGGCAGCCTGGAGCAAAAATAAATATGGAATGGCATATCTGGGAGCTGGGAGACTCGTTTGCTGGGTATGTCTGAGTGACCTGTGTGTGTGTGTGTGTGTGTGTGTGTGTGTGTGTGTGTGTGTGTGTGTGTGTGTGTGTGTGTGTGTGTGTGTGTGTGTGTGTGTGTGTGTGTGTGTGTGTGTGGGGGGGCACTGTAGTCAGCCAACACACTCCTAAAATTGAGAGGTACAATGCAGTGAGATGCAACTGCCATTATAATCTTATTTTTATTCAATTACATTTATTGACCGAAGATTACACAATACAACAGCAGTAGTGTTGTACCTGCATACATGATTATATGTACTGTTATTATCCTCATATTACTGTTATTATCCTCATTGCATTCTACTATATTTACGCTGTACCACTATACTGCTTTGGCAATATCTACAAATTGCATTTCATGCCAATAAAGCAATCTGAATTTGAATTTGAGAGAGACGGAGAGAGATGGAGATGGGGAGAGAGAGACGGAGAGAGGGTTTAATAGGTAAAACCACAGGAGGTTGGAGCACAATGTAGGATGCATACGGAGTCAGCTAACAGCCCGTGACCACAGCGTAATTATAAACCATTTTGTAATAATGAATCGCTTTCGTAGCGGTGTTATGACCGTGACGCGCTAAGCTGCTCTTAGCTGCCTGCGGCGAAGATAACAAACAACAACAGAGAGCGAGAACCTTGGTGTTGAGCTTTACTATTTTACAAAGGGAACCCAACAGAGAAAGTCACTGTGATTCCCTGTAGACAAAATCATTACACTCTTAGCCCCAAATCCCGTCTCATTTGGGGGCTCTGGGTGTAACAAACAATATCTAGTGTAAAGAAGAAATGGTGGATGGCTGGTGGTGGGTGGAGGAGAGGGAGGCCTACTGAGTGTGTCCCATCAAAGTGCCTGAATCTGGGCTTAGAGCAGAGCGGTGGCAGCCTCTCACTGGCTCTGGTGGAATGAGATCTGACTGGGGCTGGATGGTTATTAATGTGGCGCTGAGTTTGGGGGTGCGGGGCACATGCATGTGTGTGTTTTAGGCTAGCAAGAGAAGATAAATCCAGAGGCAGACTGCCGGAGACAATCTGATTACTGTTCCCCTCAAGCTTTTCATCTTCATACTGCTCAGAGCTCACCATGGCAACCGGGAGAAAGACCCAACTGCCACCAACAGTTAGACAGTCACCCTATAGCCGCCTGTCCTTGCAGGATCCAAAGGAGGGTGACAACACAACCTACAGTACACCTAGCATCTAACTAGCCTCTACCTTCTGCTCATCCCTATTCAGAATTTGGCCAAATACTTTGGCTCTTCTTATACCAATGTGTGGTGATTACAGGGGACAGAGGGGAGTCTTACAGCCAAAGACATAGACATGAAAAGGACCATCCTGACAATCCCGGACTACGGCGATATACAGTACCAGTCAAAAGTTTGGACACACCTACTCATTCAAGGGTTTTTCTTTTTTCCTTTTTACTATTTTCTACATTGTAGAATAATAGTGAAGACATCAAAACGATGAAAAACACATGGAATCATGTAGTATTTTGATTTGTTAAAAAGAGATTACTACATGATTCCATGTGTGTTATTTCATAGTTTTGATGTCTTCACTATTATTCTACGATGTAGAAAATGGTAAAAAAAAATAATAATCTTGAATGAGTAGGTGTGTCCAAACTTTTGATTGGTACTGTAGTTCACAGGCTTGCCCCCAAAACCTCCCTCAATAAACTAGACGTAATTTATCACACTGCTATTCGCTTTGTTACCAGTGCCCCCTGCAACATTCATCATTGAGACCTTTACACCCTGGTCAACTGGCCCTTGTTACAAACACAACATCAGACCCACTGGTACCAATTTATTTCAGCTCACTCTTCAACATCTCCACTACCAATAGCAACCTGCGCTCTAGTAAATGTATCACATTGGTCATTCCCAAAGCCTGCAGTTCCATTGGCCATCATTAATTCCAGTTTTCCACCACCAACGACTGGAACGAGCTGCAAAGACCCTCAAACTTGACACATTCATCCCACTACACTCCTTCAAAAACATTAACTGAGCTGCTATCTGATCAATGTACCTGCTGATCATTCAGTCTGCTGTGTTGCCTTGGACTTTTCTGCTCTAACCAACCCACTGAATATTTCTTATTGTTGTATATCTGATTAATTTGTACCTTTCCTCTGTATAGTGTGTTTTCTTTATTTTTAGTGGTATTGTGTGTTGTCCTGCTCACTGTTGCAATGTTATTTAAATTAGTATTGGTTCTCAATGGACTCATCTGGGTAAACATAGCAAGGTTGAGCCATGTCTACACACCAACCATACTCCATTCCTTACTCGTGAGAAAAGTTGGGTAGGGTTCAGGGATTTCGGTGTGTGTGGGAGTTATCAAATCAAATTCTATTTGTCACATGCGCCAAATCCGAATTCAACAGGTGTAGACCTTACTGAAATGCTTACTTACAAGCACTTAACCAACAATGCAGTTTTAAGAAAATTTAAAAAAATTGATAAGTAAAAAATAAGAAATAAAAGTAACAAATAATTAAAGAGCAGCAGCAAAATAACAATAGCGAGGCTATATACAGGGGGTACCGGTACAGAGTCAATGTGCTGGGGCACCAATTATTCAAGGTAGTTGAGGTAATATGTACATGTAGGTAGAGTTAAAGTGACTATGCATAGATAATGAACAGAGAATAGCAGCAGCGTAAAAGGGGGGAGGGGGGCAATGCAAATAGTCTGGGTAGCCATTTGATTAGCAGTTCAGGAGTGTTATGGCTTGGGGGTAGAAGCTGTTGAGAAGCCTTTTGGATCTAGACTTGGCGCTCCGGTACCGCTTGCCGTGCGGTAGCAGAGAGAACAGTCTATGACTAGGGTGGCTGGAGTCTTTTTTTAGGGCCTTCCTCTGACACCGCCTGGTATAGAAGTCCTGGATGTCAGGAAGCTTTCCTCACTGATGTACTGGGCCATAAGCACTACCCTCTGTAGTGCCTTGTGGTCGGAGGCTGAGCAGTTGTCATACCAGGCTGTAATGCAACCAGTCAGGATGCTCTCGATGGAGCAGCTGTATAACTTTTTGTGGATCTGATGCCAAATCTTTTCAGTCCCTTGAGGGGGAATAGGTTTTGTCGTGCCCTCTTCACGACTGTCTTGGTGTGCTTGGACCATGATAGTTTGTTGGTGATGTGGACACCAAGGAACTTGAAGCTCTTAACCTGCTCCACTACAGCCCAGTCGATGAAAATGGGGGCGTGCTCGGTCCTTTTCCTGTTGTCTACAATAATCTAATTTGTCTTGACCACGTTGAGGGAGAGGTTGGCACCACATGGCCAGGTCTCTGACGTCCTCCCTATAGGCTCATCATTGTTGGTCATCAGGCCTACCACTGTTGTGTCATCAGAAAACTTAATGATGGTGTTGGAGTTGTGCCTGGCCATGCAGTCATGAGTTAGCAGGGAGTACAGGAGCGGACTGAGGACGCACCCGAGGGGCCCCTGTGTTGAGGATCAGCGTGGCATTTCCTACCCTTACCACCTGCGGGCGGCCCATCAGGAAGTCCAAGATCCAGTTGCAGAGGGACGTGTTTAGTCCCAGGGTCCTTAGCTGAGTAATAAGCTTTGAGGGAACTTCTGGTTTGGGAACTAGCTGAGCTGCAGTCAATGAATAGCATTCTCACATAGGTGTTCCTTTTGTCCAGTTGGGAAGGGCAGTGTGGAGTGCAATAAAGATCTGTGGATCTGTTGGGACGGGATGCAAATTGGAGTGAGTCTAAGGTTTCTGGGACAATGGTGTTGATGTTGTGTAAAGGTCTTACTCACATCGGCTACAGAGAGCGTGATCACACAGTCTTCCGGAACAGCTGAGGCTCTCGTGCATGTTTCAGTGTTACTTGCCTCGAAGTGAGCATAGAAGTAATTTAGCTCGTCTGGTAGGGTCGTGTCACTGGGCAGCTCGCGGCTGAGCTTCCCTTTGTAGTCTGTAATAGTTTGCAAGCCCTGCCACATCCGACGAGCGTCGGAGCCGGTGTAGTACGATTCGATCTTAGTCCTGTATCAACGCTTTGCCTGTTTGATAGTTCTTAAGAGGGCATAGCGAGATTTCTTATAAGCTTCTGGGTTAGAGTCCTGCTCCTTGAAAGCGGCAGCTCTACCCTTTAGCTCAGTGCGAATGTTGCCTGTAATCCATGGCTTCTGGTTTGGGTATGTACGTACAGTCCCTGTGTGGACGATGTCATCGATGCACTTATTGAGGAAGCCAGTGACTGATGTGGTGTACTCCTCAATGCTGTAGCTTAGCTTTTTCTGACCACTTTTTTATTGACCGAGTCACAGGTGCTTCCTGCTTTAATTTTTTACTTGTAAGTAGGAATCAGGAGGATAGAATTATGGTCAGATTTGCCAAATGGAGGGCGAGGGAGAGCTTTGTATGCATCTCTGTGTGTGGAGTAAAGGTGGTCTAGAGTTTTTTTTCCCCTCTGGTTGCACATTTAACATGCTGGTAGAAATTAGGTAAAACGGATTTAAGTTTCCCTTCTTTAAAGTCCCCGGGCCACTAGGAGCGCTGCCTCTGGATTAAAACTCTCTTGGTAAATAGTGTGGTCTACAGCTTATCATGAGATACTCTACCTCAGGTGAGCAAAACTTTGAGACTTCCTTAGATATCGTGCACCAGCTGTTGTTTACAAATATACATTGACCGCCACCCCTCGTTTTACCAGAGGCTACTGTTCTATCCTGCTGGTACAGTGTATAACCCACCAGCTGTGTTATTCATGTCGTCGTTCAGCCACGACTCGGTGAAACATAAGATATTACAGTTTTTAATGTACCGTTGTAGGATATACTTGCTTGGAGTTCATCTATTTTATTTTCCATTTATTGTAGGTTGGCTAATAGGACCAATGGTAATGGCAAATGACCCACTCGCCGCAATATCCTCACAAGGCACCCCGACCTTCATCCTCGATATCTCTGTCTCTTTCTCCTGCGAATGACGGGCCTTGTCGGGTGTCTGGAGTAAATCCCTCTCGTCCGACTCGTTAAAAAAGTAATTGCTGTCCTGATTTCTAGAAGCTCTTTTCGGTCATAAGAGACAGTGGCAGAAACAATATGTACAAAATAAGTTACAAATAACGTGAAAAAACACCCACATTAGCACTATTGGTTAGGAGACTGTATAATGGAAGCCACTCTCTCCAGCGCCATTCACTGTAGTTAGAGGACAGACCAGAGAGAAGATGGTAAGAGGTAGGTAGGAGAGTAGGATGAGAAGAATATCACCAGTCTTTTTTAGTGAACAATTATAGATGACAGGACTGAAATGTTGGTCTTTTTGTTCTGCCTTTTAATAGCTTAGCCTAACAAAAGGGACCAGCTCGTAACTGAAGATAAGACCACATGCTTCTTTGATACTTTAAACCACAAGTGTTTGAAAGCTCTGACTGTGGACCTAGCCTTTATAACATACTGTCAGGTTGGTAATAGCTTCTAAAATGAGAACATGAAGCATTTTGTGAACTTGTCTTGAGGAGAGATTTGGTAGAGTTAACACACACCACCACACATAACTAGTCACTTTTGATTGGTCTATTTTCAAACCTTTTAAAGAACCATGCCCAGAGAACATAGCAGAACCAAACCTTTCAGACCTAGAAACCACCACCGGTGAGGGACAATGTGAGTAGCAGGTACATAATCACACACTCAGGTACACACAGCGTGTAGACATTCACTTATGGACCACACAAAGCACAGAACAGAGCAGGGCGTCAAACACAGTAAACTAAATCACCAGTGTCACTTGTAGAAGAAGAAAGCTATTGCTTGACAGAGCAATAAAGAGAGAGAGAGAGGTACACTACCGTAGTCACTCAGCAGTTTATTAAGTCTGGTACAGCGCAGTGAGATTCAACTGCCAGTAGACAGAAAGCTTTGAGAAGGGTAACCTTGGTAACTGCTCTCGGGATAACAAGAACCTTTACAGTGTTACAGCTCCCGTGAGCCCCAGTATGGGTATGTGACCAGACAGACAGGCGTCCATTGGCAGTCCTTACACACATGCACACACACACACGCTCTCTCTCTCTCGCACACACACTCTTGTAGTGCAACATGAGAGCGCTGCACTAACACAGGATGCTTTTCGTCCTCTGTTACTATGTGGACAGCAGTCAAGGATCAGGGACCTTCCTGTTGTTACTGGCCTCAGTACAGTACTCACTACAGTGTTCAGAGACTGCCACACAGTGGTCACCTGGGGTATTACAGATAGTACAGCACCCACAGAGTTCGAGATAAACAGCGTGCACTTACAAATGTATTAACGTACAGACAGAACACCTTATCTATTACATAGGTATATTGTGCGAAATCACACTGCAAAGCATAATTGTGAGCACAAAGAGTTGTTGTTATTATTATCATCATCATCACACAGATAATTATGCTTTCTCACCTCAATCAGGTCTCACTGGGCACACACTGGTTGAACCCAATGTTGTTTCCACATTATTTCAACTAAATTATGTGGAATAGATGTTGAATTGATGTCTAGAAAAATATGGTAAAATATTATTTAGTCCTATATTCAAATAAACCCACGCAGTTCACCATTTTCAATAGTTTCCTCTAAATCAAAAGGAGATGATGGTAATCCCTTCGGCTCTCTGCAGCTCCAGTCAGCAGCTTAAGTAAAGTAAAGGGCCTGATCTTCCATCACCTGCTGTTCAGAACATCTCCATCTCTCCTCCTCCAGCACAGTATCTGCCTGTCTGCTACAGCCCTCTGAATGGGGAAAAAAAGAATCCTTTTAAAGCCAGTAAACAAAGTGACCTTAACACAACTCTTTTTGAAAGGGCCATAACCAGTGGTGTAAAGTACTTAATTAAAAATACTTTAAAGTACTACTTAATTCGTTTTTGGGGGTATCTGTACTTTACTATTTACATTTTTGACAACTTCTACTTTTACTTCACTACATTCCTAAAGAAAATTATGTACTTTTTACTCCATACATTTTCCCTGGCACCCAAAAGTTCTTGTTACATTTTGAATGCTTAGCAGGACAGAAAATGATCCAATTCGCACACTTATCAAGAAAACATCCCTGGTCATCCTTACAGCCTCTGATCTGGCAGACTCACTAAACACAAATGCTTTAATTTAAACTATGTCTGAGTGTTGGAGCGTGACCCTGGCTATCTGTAAATAAAAAAGGTTTATTTAACATAAGAAATGCTTAATTATTTGTACTTTTACTTTTCATACTTAAGTATATTTAAAACCAAATAGTGTTCGACTTTTACTCAAGAAGTATTTTACTGGGTGACTTTCGCTTTTACTTGAGTCAATTCTATTAAAGGTATCTTTACTTTTACTCAAGTATGAGAATTTAGTACTTTTTCCACCACTGGCCATAACTAAACACAGTGGTCCACAAATGGTGGGTCGAGAATCAACACAGGTTGATGAAAATTGAAAGGTATTGGTGGGCCATGGCACAAAAAGGTTTGGTAACTATTGGAGGATAAGGAGAGAATATTTGACATGGGGAAGGGGAGAGAGTAGAGAAGTGAAGAGGCTTGAGGTTAGAGAGAGAACAGTAGCTCAGTGTCACACTGATCTGTTTCACCGGTCTTGTGATTGTATCCATCCTCAACCAGGTGTCTCCCATTACCTTGTGTATTTATACCTGCGTTTTTCTGTTTGTCTGTTGCCAGTTCATCTTGTCCTGTCAAGTCCTAACAGCGTGTTCCAGTGTTTCCTGTGCTCTAGATTTTGCTTTTCCTCATCTACCCAGTTCTGACCTTTCTGCCTGTCTTGACTCTGATTTGGATTACGACGCTTTGCCTGCCTTGATCTACCGATTGCCTGCCCCTTGTACTGTAATAAACTCATGTCTCTCCAGACTCGGAAGTGCCTTGGCTACAGCTCTCTGCCACCTCCATACAGCACTACAATACCCCAAATTAGCATAACCTAACTGGGGAGCATGTCCACATTTACAGCAATTACATTCCTTTAGTTTCTTAGCTGCCGCTACCGTCTGAATCACCACTGTATGATTAGCCAGCGCTGTGTGTATCACACGGCGTGTGCCACAAAGGTAATTTAATCTGCCAGTGTAGTGTGGACACAGGATTACATCCCAAATGGCACCCTAGTCACTACCATGTAGTGTACTACGTAGGGAATAGGGTGCCATTTGGGACACAGACAGGATATTGACAGAAAGAGACCTGGATGAGAAGGAAATTAAAGAGTAGGAAAGCAATGTCATCAGGCTTTATTACGATAAGAGAGGGGTATTAAAGGAGAGTTAGATTGGAATCTGCTTTCTCATTTGGAGGAGAGACTTCTGAGTCTCTGGATTTACCACTCACAGTTTGGTGAACCACGCTTACACGATAAGGAACCTTGTCAGAGACCTGAAGTCTTGTGTTAGCACCTAGTGATATGGTAAATCTACATCTGCTACTGCATGGTCTGCAGGCCATTAAGCAGCAGATCCATGGTGGGGGAATCCACTGAAGTGCTTAATATCAAACTATTGGTCCATTATTAGTCAGTGTTATCCAGGGAGTTGAGGGGAGGGGTGGGAAGCTGAGAATCTCTCATAGTTTAGTTCATGTTGGTAGGCTAAGGCCTAGATTCAATCAGATCAAGTGTTAACAGGCGATAGCCAACACCTGCATAGCTGATGTTCTGGTGGTGTTGGAGGAGTAAGTGCATTGGAGCTGTCAAATCAGGGAGCAGCTGCTCTTGTGATCACTGTCAAGCAGCACCTGTTCGACACATGTTAGAAGTTCGAAATAATCACACTCAAATTGAAAATCATTTAACTAAATAATGAGGATTTATATCAGCCTAATCGAGGTAAAGATTACATCTCACATTTCAGTGTTCCAAATTGTAAAATCAAATCAAATTGTATTTGTCACATGCTTCATCAACAACAGGTGTAGACTAACAGTGAATTGTTTTCTTACAGGCCCTTCCTTCCAATGCAGAGAGAAAGAAAATAGAGAAATAATAGAAAAGTAATAACACGGAATAATAAATACACAATGAGTAACTAACTTCGTTATATACACGGAGTACCAGTACCGAGTGGATGTGCAGGCGTGCAAGGTAATTGAGGCAGATATGTGTTGTACATATAACTAGAGTGACTAGGAAACAGGATAGATAATAAACAGTAGCAGCAGCATATGTTATGAGTCAGAAGAGTTAGTGCAAAAGGGTCAATGCAGATAGTCCGGGTAGCTATTTGGTTAACTATTTAACTAACTATTTAGCAGCCTTGCGCTTGAGGTAGAAGCTGTTCAGGGTCCTGTTGGTTCCAGAGTTGGTGCATCGGTACCGCTTGCTGTGCGGTAGCAGAGAGAACAGTCTATGACTTGCTCTCAATGGTGCAGCGGTAGAACTTTTTGAGGATCTGAGGGCCCATGCCAAATCTTTTCGGCCTCCTAGGCGGGAGGAGGCTTTGTCGTGCCGTCTTCACGACTGTATTGGTGTGTGTGGACCATGATAGATCCTTAGTGACGTGGACACCGAGGCACTTGAAGATCTCGACCTGCTCCACCACAATGTAGAAAAGAGTACAAATAAAGAAAAACCCTTGAATGAGTAGGTGTCCAAACTTTTGACTGGTACTGTATATATACAGTTGAAGTCGGAAGTTTACATACACTTAGGTTGGAGTCATTAAAACTCGTTTTTCTACCACTCCACAAATTTCTTGATAATTGACATAATTTGAGTCAATTGGAGGTATACCTGTGGATGTATTCAAGGCCTTCCTTCAAACTCAATGCCTCTTTGCTTGACATCATGGGAAAATCAAAAGAAATCAGCCAAGACCTCAGAAAAAGAATTGTAGAGCTCCACAAGTCTGGTTCATCCTTGGGTCCAATTTCCAAATGCCTGAAGGTACCACGTTCATCTGTACAAACAATAGTATGCAAGTATAAACACCATGGGACCATGCAGCCGTCATACCGCTCAGGAAGGAGACTCTGTCTCCTAGAGATGAAAATACAATATATATTCTCCATACAATATATTTGCCTACTCTCCTCATCACGCTCTGAGCAAACTCAGCAGTAAACGCATCATCAACATAAGTTCGTATTCTTAAGACTCATTACATTTTACAAATATTGTACACCAATAATTTGCTTAATAAGTGCAAAATATTTCTTAAAGAATGTACAATTGTACCATTTATACCTGAAGAATACTAACAAAGCAACAACATTTTTGACATGCCCGGGCAAGTAACAAAATGAACGACAGCTAACTCAGCACAATAAACATGACATACAAAATCGGCACATTTCACAACATACCTGCATGGAATGGATACAAATAAAGGGCAAAGTTACTGCTGCAGTCTGGACTCCATACAATATATTTGCCTGCTAAAAGACAAACAAACAAAAAAACAGTACAGAAAACCCACGAGAAGAAAATAAAAAAAACTCCCGATGTCTGCACCTGAAAGAGTCCCTCTCCCACAACAAAGCGAGCGCTAGTTGGGCTAGCCTTGCAAAGTTGTACTCGAACATTATCCCCATTCACATGAATATATATTCCTATAAAAAAGTAATGCAACACTAAATCTGTGACGATATACCTTTTGTTTGTATTTTCTTGTGAACATGTGTGTTCAAAAGACCGGAGCGTAGATAACAGATACCTGTCCTCATCACGCTCTGAGCAAACTGAGGAATAAAGCGCATGGTCCCGTTAATGACATCACAGCATTAACACAATTTTGAAAATAAATACAATAAAATTATTCACTCTTGAAAGTAATGTAATACATCTTAAAAGAACCTTAAAATAATAAATTAAAATAAATATGAGGGATTTTCGGTGAAATACATTTTACACCTGTTACACTTGCAAGCCGCATCATGTTGTGGGGATGCTTTTCTGCAGGAGGGACTGGTGCACTTCACAAAATAGATGGCATCATGAGGGAGGAAAATTGTGGATATATTGAAGCAACATCTCAAGACATCAGTCAGGAAGTTAAAGCTTGGTCACAAATGAGTCTTACAAATGGACAATGACCCCAAGCATACTTCCAAAGTTGTGGTAAAATGGCTTAAGGACAACAAAGTCAAGGTATTGGAGTGGCCGTCACAATGCCCTGACCTCAATCCTATAGGAAATGTGTGGGCAGAACTGAAAAAGCGTGTGTGAGCAAGGAGGCCTACAAACCTGACTCAGTTACACCAGCTCTGTCAGGAGAAATGGGCCAAAATTCACCCAACTTACTGTGGGAAGCTTGTGGAAGGCTACCCGAAACGTTTGACCCAAGTTAAACAATTTAAAGGCAATGCTACCAAATACTAATTGAGTGTATGTAAACTTCTGACCCACTGGAATGTGATGAAAGAAATAAAGAATTCTCTCTACTATTATTCTGACATTTCACATTCTTAAAATAAAGTGGTGATCCTAACTGACCTAAGACAGGGAATTTTTACTAGGATTAAATTTCAGGAATTGTGAAAAACTGAGTAAATGTATTTAGCTAACGTGTATGTAAACTTCCGACATCAACTGTATGTATGCGTATATATATATATATCCAGAGATACTTGAAGAACATAACTTATAAATGCCTCATGAGCTTAGTTCAATTGTCACACTCCAAGAGAATCCAAAATATAAGCTTGTTTTTCTCCAATGTTTGTAAATATTGTATATGTAATCAAGCCTTGTATAGCCTCATAATATGGTTAAAACAATAATGTTGATATCATGGATGGTCTGTCCTTGCATCCATAGCTCTGTCTATTAATCTGAGAGTGGTTACATTTCTCCAGGCCCATCACTCAGCTTTTTACCAAAACAGAGGCAGGGTGTCGTGGAGAGGCAGGGTGTCGTGGAGTGCAATAGAGATTGTGTCATCTGTGGATCAGTAGGGGTGGTATGCGAATTGGAGTGGGTCCTGGGTGTCTGGGATGATGGTGTTGATGTGATCCATGACCAGCCTTTAAAGAATTTCATGGCTAAAAAGGACAAGTGTTATGGGGCGATAGTAATTTAGACAGGTTACCTTGGCGTTCTTGGGCACAGGGACTATGGTGGTCCGCTTGAAACATGTAGTTATTACAGACTGGGTCAGGGAAAGGTTGAAAATGTCAGTGAAGACACTTGCCAGCTGGTCAGCGCAAGCTCTGAGTACGCATCCTGGTAATCCGTCTGGCCCTGCGGCCTTGTGAATATTAACCTGTTTAAAGGTCTTACTCACATCGGATATGGAGAGCGTGATCACACAATCGTCCGGAACAGCTGGTGCTATCATGTATGGTTACTTGCCTCAAAATGAGCATAGAAGGCATTTAGCTCGTCTGGTAGGCTCACGTCACTGGGCATTTAGCAGCTGGGTTTCCCTTTGCAAGCCCTGCCACATTCGTTGAACGTCAGAGCTGGCGTAGTAGGATTAGATCTTAGTCCTGTATTGAAGTTGCCTGTTTGATGGCTTGTCAGAGGTCATAGCGGGATTTCTTATAAGCTTCCGGATTAGTCTCCCACTCCTTGAAAGTGGCAGCTCTAGCTTTGTCACAGTGCGGATGTTGCCTGGCTTCTGGTTGGGATATGTACAGTATGTACAGTGACGGTGGGGATGACATGATCGATGCACATATTAATGAAGCGGGTAACTGATGTGGTAAACTCTTCTCAATGCCATCGAATGAGTCCCAGAACATATTCCAGTCTGTGTTAGCGAAACAGTCCCGTGACTTAGCATCGGCTACATCGGACCACCTCCATATTAAGCGCGTCACTGGAACTTTCTGTTTGAGGTTTTACTTGTAAGCAAGAATCAGGAGGATAGAGTTATGGTCAGATTTGCCAAAAGGAGAGTGAGGGAGAGCGTTGTATGCGTTTCTGTGTGTGGAGTAAAGGTGATCTAGAGTTGTCTCCACTAGCTGCACAGGTGAGATGTTTGCGTATGGCACTACATAGCTCGGTGAGTGCGTCCTTAGTGCCAGCATCGGTTTCTGGGGGTAAATAGACAACTACAAAAAATATAGATGAAAACTCTCTTGGTAAATAGTATGGTCTACAGCTTATCATTAAGTATTTTAACTCAGGTGAGCAGAGCCTCCAGACTTCGTTAATATTAGAGATAGCACTGCAGCTGTTGTTAACAAAGAGACACACACCTCCCCCTTCAGCTTACCAAATGCTGCCATTCAATCCTGCCGAGTCAAAGAAAAACCAGCTAGATGTACACTAAGTAGACCAAACATTAGGAACACTTTCCGGGAAACTGTTGAGCGTGAAAAAGCCAGCAGCGTTGCAGTTCTTGACACAAACCGGTGCACCTGGCACCTACTACCATTCCCCGCTCAAAGGCACTTCAATCTTTTGTCTTTCTCATTCACCCTCTGAATGGCACACATACACAATCCATGTCTCAAGTCTTAAAAATCATTATTGAACCTGTCTCTTCCTCTACACTGATTGAAGTGGATTTAGCAAGTGACATCAATAAGGGAGCATAGCTTTCACCTGGATTCACCTGGTCACCCTATGTCATGGTGGAAAGAGCAGGTGTTCTTAATGTTTTGTATAATCAGTGTATATTATCCATGTCCTTGTTCATCCACAACTCAGAGAAACATAGGGTATTACAGTTCTTCAGGTCCCTTTGGTAGGATAGTCTCGAACGGAGCTTGTCCAGTTTTCCACTGATTGTATGTACGCCAATAGAACGGAGGGTTGAGGCGGATTATACAGTCGCCGACGTAGTTTCATTAGGGTGCCCTCGCTGCTGACTCTATGAAGTAGAAATCTTCCTCCAAATTGAGGTTTGTGATCACTGTTCTGATGTTTGGAAGCTCTTTTCGGTCATAGGAAACGATAGCGGAAACATTATGTACAAAAAGTATTGATCAGAGCAAAACAACACAAACAGCATAATTGGTCATGAGCCCTTAAAATGGCAGCTATCCATTGCAGCCCCATTCTCTGGCGCAAAGCAACCACAAGGGCTGCATGGGACTTTTTTTAATGCAACTCTGGGCAGCCAATGACAGTGTCCTCTTTAGGTATAATGCCGGGAGCCGCTTGTAGATCTGACAGCTCTAATGCCTCATTCACATTACATATAAGCAGTCCATTGCATTGCGTTGCGGCAGATGTCATTCATTTCAGTGGAGACCGTCCCCAATGGAGTAGTATCGCAGCACCCCCTTGCGAAATGGATGCTGCATACTTTTAATTTTTACAAACGTTGCAATAATGTCTATGCGGACTGAGGTTACTACATGCCGCGCCCACTACGCGTCACTTCATGCCGTGCCCACTGCCATTGATGTTGCTAGTGCTGTCTCAGGCCCACACTCCAGCACAGTAGGTGGCAGTAATGCACCAATAACATTGCCAACTGCCAAAATCCCCCACAGTTTTTGGAGTGATCGGATAGTGAAACTAAAATAGATTGGTAGCTAGCTGGTGAAGCTTTTATTTATTTCCAAATTAATTTGGTGATCAAGCTAAAGCTGGTAGTTCGGCCGGTGCTCTGCTTATTCAGGCGGTACGAGCTAGCTAAACAGAAGGCTTTGCAGAGCATCTGTGTGACGTCGCGCACTCAAGAAGGCTCAACCAATCACCCGACAGGACTTGTGAATATTTATGACGCTGTTCCCAGTCATCCTATGCCAGGAAATTTTGCATCCAGTTGCGGAACGAGATTCTGTGAAGATGACGTAGGTCGTAATAAATATGTCACAATGTGTATGGGCATAACATAGTTCCACTTCTGACACCGCCAAAACAACCGCTATGCGGATGTTAGCAAGCACAGATCTGATCATGTAGCCGTAAACTCCCTAATACCTCATCACCAAAGCCTCCTTACCTAAATCTCACGTTGTCCAAGTTATCTGACTTCTTAGGAAACTTCATATTCAAATATTCATATCAGAGGATTTAGTGGTTCTCCCTTGCATAAAAGCCCTTAATTAAGGATTTGGATCGCACCAAGGAGATAATCTCCTGTTGTTTCTCTTTCTCTCGCTCTCTCATCCTTAATGTCGGCGTAAAGAGCCCAAACTGTTAGATGATTGTGGATGGTGATGAGCTGGTGCAGTGTTTACCCGAGACGCATGGTCTGCGACATGCGGGAGAGGTGGGAAGTATTGTTTTAATGATGTTGATTTGCCTTATATTTGAGGAGGGAGCGTATTGACTGATCAGCAGATGTTTAAGTTTAAGGGGGGCACACCACAGATGTTTGCTCAGAGAAACGCAGCTAAATCCCCCACACATATTTGAAAGGGTCTTGGCCTCTCAGATAAATTCAACAAGTGTACCAGAGTGCTAAAATTAATTGGGTTGTTTTTGTCTCTTCTCTTCCTCAGTAAGTTTGTGTTTTCTTCTTTTTCTCTCCTGAACAACAGTTAACAAAAACGTGCTCACTGGTTGCCAGAGGCAAAGTCTGTAGCCTATCCATTATGTTACTGCAGACCTTGGGCTCTATTCAATCTGTACCATGGAAGTTCAGCATTACAGCATGATTGAAATTTAAACAATGTTCCAGAGTTAGTGGAGACTGCATACACGTCGGCTCAGTCGAAAAATATCCTTTACATTTCTATTGCGCAATCTTGAACACTTCATCGACACAGATCGAATAGAGCCCCTTGTCTCAAATCACTCTGATGACAGAAGATCAATAGCCCTGCCGTTCATAACAGTAAACAACAGTACCGGTAATTGCTTTCTCTGAGGCTCTGAGCATATAATCTGTGTATTGTGGGCAAACACTAGCCTAAATGGAAAACACTAGCGAATGAGTCTTGACGGCGGCTTGACCCCTGCTAGCCTCCACTCATTCCGCAGAGTTTGACAGCTGAGTATGAGCAAGGGGAGGATGGATAATAAAAAAGGACACTATCACCACATTGCCTTAATTTCTGCTTTCACCAAGAGAGAACATTGTGTGTGTGTGTATGCTCCATGACAGTGGAGGGATGTGATTTGTCTAGAGGGCTGGCTGGTGTCAATATGTATCTCTTTTATACATATACTTTTGATATACAGTATATAATGTGTGTGTATATATATACACACATAAATATATATATACACACACACACACACACACACACAAAAGTTCAAAAGTTTGGGATCACTTAGAAATGTCCTTGTTTTTGAAAGAAAAGCAATTTTTTTGTCCATTGATCAGAAATACAGTGTAGACATTGTTAATGTTGTAAATGACTATTGTTTCTGGAAACGGTAGATTTTTTTATGGAATATCTACAAACTGGCTCTAACCAGAATAGAAAGAGGAGTGGGAGGCCCCGGTGCACAACTTTTCTTTCTGGACATTTTGAGCCTGTAATCGAACCCATACTTGCTGATGCTCCAGATACTCAACTAGACTAAAGGCCAGTTTTATTGCTTCTTTAATTAGAACAACAGTTTTCAGCTGTGCTACCATAATTGCAAAAGGGTTTTCTAATGATCAATTAGCATTTTAAAATGATAAACTTGGATTAGCTAACACAATGTGCCATTGGAACACAGGAGTGAAGGTTGCTGATAATGGGCCTCTGTACGCCTATGTAGATATTCCATAAATAAAAAAATAAAAAACATCAGCCGTTTCCAGCTACAATAGTCATTTACAACATTAACAATGTCTACACTGTATTTCTGATCAATTTAATGTTATTGTAATGGACAAAAAACGTGCTTCTCTTTCAAAAACATGGACATTTCTAAGTGACCCCAAACTTTTGAACAGTAGTGTATAGACACACACAAACATGTACAGTATATACACACACAAACATTCACGAATGTACATACAGTTGAAGTCAGAAGTTTACATACACCTTAGCCAAATACATTTAAATTCAGTTTTTCACAATTCCTGACATTTAATCCTAGTAAAATACCCTGTCTTAGGTCAGTTAGGATCACCACTTTATTTTAAGAATGTGAAATGTCAGAATAATAGTAGAGAGAATTCTTTATTTCAGCTTTTATTTCTTTCATCACATTCCCAGTGGGTCAGAAGTTTACATACACTCAATTAGTACTTCGTAGCATTGACTTTAATATTTTAACTTGGGTCAAATGTTTCGGGTAGCCTTCCACAAGCTTCCCACAATAAGTTGAGTGAATTTTGGCCCATTCCTCCTGACAGAGCTGGTGTAACTGAGTTAGGTTTGTAGGCCTCCTTGCTCACACACGCTTTTTCAGTTCTGCCCACAAATGTCCTATAGGATTGAGGTCAGGGCTTTGTGATGGCCACTCCAATACCTTAACTTTGTTGTCCTTAATGAAGCTGCCATTTGAGGACTTGTGAGGCATCTGTTTCTCAAACTAGACACTCTAATGTACTTGTCCTAGTAGTACACAGCGGTGTATGAGATCTTCAGTTTCTTGGCAATTTCTCGCATGGAATAGCCTTCATTTCTCAGAACAAGAATAGACTGCCGAGTTTCAGAAGAAAGTATTTGTTTCTGGCCATTTTGAGCCTGTAATCAAATCAAACTTTGTCACATGCGCTGAATACAACAAGTGTACACTTTACAGTGAAATGCTTACTTACAAGCCTTTTAACCAACAGCGCAGTTCAAGAAGAGTTCATATTTACCAAGTAGACAAAAATAAAAAGTAATAATAAAAAGTAACACAATAAGAATAACGAGGCTATATACAGGGGGCATCGGTACCGAGTCAGTGTGCAGGGGTACAGGTTAGTTGAACCCACAAATGCTGATGCTCCATATACTCAACTAGCCTAAAGGCCAGCTTTATTGCTTCTTTAATCAGGACAACAGTTTTCAGCTGTGCTAACATCATTGCAAAAGGGTTTTCTAATGATCAATTAGCCTTTTAAAATGATAAACTTGGATTAGCTAACACAACGTGCCATTGGAACACAGGAGTGATGGTTGCTGATAATGGGCCTCTGTACACCTATGTAGATATTCCATAAATAAATCAGTCGTTTCAAGCTACAATAGTCATTTACAACATTAACAATGTCTACACTGTATGGTAGTGTATATTTACGCGTAGCTGTCCTTGATTGACGTCTCTCTGTTGAACCACTTTCTCAAAAAGGATTTGGGTGTCCAATCCGACTTCAGTGTGAGACTCGTCTGGCCTTGAAGTGTTCGTTAGGATAGATACTTCAGATGTACCAACAGTTGTCTGAGAGGGATTCTTCCTTTCCACCTCATGTCTTTTAGTCAAAGTTCTAGGACCACTTTTACATGCACAGCCACAGACTGTGAATGTGCTGGTCTAGTCTTTATCTTCTTCACCCGTGTTGAGTTTCAGAGTTTCTAACCTTTTAGTAACGTGTAGCCCCACTCCACGCTGTCTGGTCTTGTAGTTTTAACCATTCGTGATGTCTAGCTTACACCATGCTTGGTCTCAAGGTTGATTATTCAGGTTCAGGCTCCCGACCATTTTACACGCCAGCAGCAACCTGGCATGTTTTGGTCTCACCATTTTCAGATGTGTAGCCACCGCTCCACGCTTTCTGGTCTGGTAGCTTCAACCATTCGTAACGTCCGGCTCACCGTCCATCTACTTGGTCTAATGTAAATTCTGTTACCAAGGCTTTTATCCTTGGGTAAAAATGGGGCGTTCCATCACGCCAAAACAATGTCTGTGATCACTTGGGCGTGGTTACTGATTGAGCAAAAGTTTATACGACAAGCAATTTGCATTTAGAAGACTAAAATGGCATTTCTATCTTCACAAAAGTATTCTCATATTAAATCATATATTTTATACAACATTTAGAACTTGATACATAGAAAGCGTACACTTTGAGTTACAGTTACTTTGTTATACCACCAATAATGACATCACAAAATAATAAACAATATGGCATGATTATTCTTTAGATCCCCACCGACCATTCTAAACATTCCTATCTTTTAAATATTGTTCCAAAGTTCATTCTTTGGCCGTTCAGGTTTTTGGCAGCATAGGTCTTCTGTAGACAAAGGCTTTTCTTTGGTGGATCTTTATTTAACTAGGCAAGTCAGTTAAGAACAAATTCTTATTTACATTGATGGCCTACACCGGCAAAACCCAGACGACGCTAGGCCAATTGAGCGCCGCCCTATGGGACTCCCAATCACGGCCGGTTGTGATACAGCCTGGATTTGAACCAGGGTGTCGGTAATGACGCATACAGCACTGAGACGCAGTGCCTTAGACCGCTGCACCACTCGGGAGCCCGAGTGGGAGAGAGGGGGTCAGGCTATCTTCAAACATTTGCCTAGCTGATGGGTCCTTTGATCCACTGTCAGGAGAGTCATGACAACTACTACCGATGCCACATAGGCCGCTTTTCAACCAGAGAAGTCTTTTTTTGGTTCAGTTCCTCTTAAAGTACTGAGACCATTATACATGCAATGATGTCACCTTTAGCCACAGTATGAATAGATGACAGCTCTTGAAGAGGTAAGACCATTAGGCATCCATTGATGTCGCCTTTAGCCACAGTATGAATAGATGATACCTTTTGAAGAGCTAATGATGTCTTCTTATAGCATAGTGAAGAGGGTATCCATCTAATGGGCACATGTACGATCAACTTTATATAACAAGCTCCATTTAGAGAGTGCTTATGGGTGTGCTAATAACATAGGCGAACAGTAATTGGAAATTGAAAAGTCACTTTTGTTTGAGGTTTGTCCTAATGTACAAATTGTCATTGGAAGTGGACTTCACATAGTGGAGCAAGTCACATGTACATACAATCCCAGTTTTGATCCTAATGTACATTTATGTAATCAAATAATTTCTTATTTGATTAAGGGCTTCGGGGACGAAAAGCAACAACCTCACAGCAGGCCTTGGATCAACCATGCATTTACGAAACTATACATGATAAAATCATGGGCTCTAAGTTTAAGTTACTACAAATGTGTGTGTGTGTGCCTGCATTCTGACAGAGGGAGTGTGAGACAGAGGGAGCGAGACAGAGAGCGCTAGACATTTTAGACAGAGACAGCGAGACATTTTAGACAGAGACAGCGAGACATTTTAGACAGACAGCAAGACATTTTAGACAGAGACAGCGAGACATTTTAGACAGAGACAGCAAGACATTTTAGACAGAGACGAGACATTTTAGACAGAGACAGCGAGACATTTTAGACAGCGAGACATTTTAGACAGAGACAGCGAGACATTTTAGACAGCGAGACATTTTAGACAGAGACAGCAAGACATTTTAGACAGAGACAGCGAGACATTTTAGACAGACAGCAAGACATTTTAGATAGAGACAGCGAGACATTTTAGACAGCGAGACATTTTAGACAGAGACAGCGAGACATTTTAGACAGCAAGACATTTTAGACAGAGACGAGACATTTTAGACAGCGAGACATTTTAGACAGAGACAGTGAGACATTTTAGACAGAGACAGCGAGACATTTTAGACAGCGAGACATTTTAGACAGAGACAGTGAGACATTTTAGACAGAGACAGCGAGACATTTTAGACAGTGAGACATTTTAGACAGAGACAGCGAGACATTTTAGACAGCGAGACATTTTAGACAGAGACAGCGAGACATTTTAGACAGAGACAGCGAGACATTTTAGACAGACAGCAAGACATTTTAGATAGAGACGAGACATTTTAGACAGAGACAGTGAGACATTTTAGACAGAGACAGCGAGACATTTTAGACAGACAGCGAGACATTTTAGATAGAGACGAGACATTTTAGACAGAGACAGTGAGACATTTTAGACAGAGACAGCGAGACATTTTAGACAGCGAGACATTTTAGACAAAGACAGCGAGACATTTTAGACAGACAGCGAGACATTTTAGATAGAGACGAGACATTTTAGACAGAGACAGTGAGACATTTTAGACAGAGACAGCGAGACATTTTAGACAGAGACAGCGAGACATTTTAGACAGAGACAGCGAGACATTTTAGACAGAGACAGCGAGACATTTTAGACAGAGACAGCGAGACATTTTAGATAGAGACAGCGAGACATTTTAGACAGAGACAGTGAGACATTTTAGACAGAGACAGCGAGACATTTTAGACAGAGACAGTGAGACATTTTAGACAGAGACAGCGAGACATTTTAGACAGAGACAGTGAGACATTTTAGACAGAGACAGCGAGACATTTTAGACAGAGACAGTGAGACATTTTAGACAGAGACAGCGAGACATTTTAGACAGAGACAGCGAGACATTTTAGACAAAGACAGCGAGACATTTTAGACAGACAGCGAGACATTTTAGACAGTGAGACATTTTAGACAGTGAGACATTTTAGACAGCGAGACATTTTAGACAGTGAGACATTTTAGACAGAGACAGTGAGACATTTTAGACAGAGACAGTGAGACATTTTAGACAGAGACAGCGAGACATTTTAGACAGAGACAGTGAGACATTTTAGATAGAGACAGCGAGACATTTTAGACAGTGAGACATTTTAGACAAAGACAGTGAGACATTTTAGACAGAGACAGCGAGACATTTTAGACAGAGACAGCGAGACATTTTAGACAGTGAGACATTTTAGACAGAGACAGCGAGACATTTTAGACAAAGACAGCGAGACATTTTAGACAGACAGCGAGACATTTTAGACAGAGACAGCGAGACATTTTAGACAGAGACAGCGAGACATTTTAGACAGTGAGACATTTTAGACAGAGACAGCGAGACATTTTAGACAAAGACAGCGAGACATTTTAGACAGACAGCGAGACATTTTAGACAGAGACAGCGAGACATTTTAGACAGAGACAGCGAGACATTTTAGACAGAGACAGCGAGACATTTTAGACAGTGACAGCGAGACATTTTAGACAAAGACAGCGAGACATTTTAGACAGACAGCGAGACATTTTAGACAGAGACAGCGAGACATTTTAGATAGAGACAGTGAGACATTTTAGACAGAGACAGCGAGACATTTTAGACAGAGACAGTGAGACATTTTAGACAGAGACAGTGAGACATTTTAGACAGAGACAGCGAGACATTTTAGACAGAGACAGCGAGACATTTTAGACAAAGACAGCGAGACATTTTAGACAGACAGCGAGACATTTTAGACAGTGAGACATTTTAGACAGTGAGACATTTTAGACAGCGAGACATTTTAGACAGTGAGACATTTTAGACAGAGACAGTGAGACATTTTAGACAGAGACAGCGAGACATTTTAGACAGTGAGACATTTTAGACAAAGACAGCGAGACATTTTAGACAGCGAGACATTTTAGACAGAGACAGCGAGACATTTTAGACAAAGACAGCGAGACATTTTAGACAGACAGCGAGACATTTTAGACAGCGAGACATTTTAGACAGAGACAGCGAGACATTTTAGACAAAGACAGCGAGACATTTTAGACAGAGACAGCGAGACATTTTAGACAGCGAGACATTTTAGACAAAGACAGCGAGACATTTTAGACAGAGACAGCGAGACATTTTAGACAGTGAGACATTTTAGACAAAGACAGCGAGACATTTTAGACAGAGACAGCGAGACATTTTAGACAGTGAGACATTTTAGACAGAGACAGCGAGACATTTTAGACAGCGAGACATTTTAGACAGAGACAGCGAGACATTTTAGACAGAGACAGCGAGACATTTTAGACAGACAGCAAGACATTTTAGATAGAGACGAGACATTTTAGACAGAGACAGTGAGACATTTTAGACAGAGACAGCGAGACATTTTAGACAGACAGCGAGACATTTTAGATAGAGACGAGACATTTTAGACAGAGACAGTGAGACATTTTAGACAGAGACAGCGAGACATTTTAGACAGAGACAGCGAGACATTTTAGACAGAGACAGCGAGACATTTTAGACAGAGACAGCGAGACATTTTAGACAGAGACAGCGAGACATTTTAGACAGAGACAGCGAGACATTTTAGACAGAGACAGCGAGACATTTTAGACAGAGACAGCGAGACATTTTAGACAGAGACAGCGAGACATTTTAGACAGAGACAGTGAGACATTTTAGACAGAGACAGCGAGACATTTTAGACAGAGACAGTGAGACATTTTAGACAGAGACAGTGAGACATTTTAGACAGAGACAGCGAGACATTTTAGACAGAGACAGCGAGACATTTTAGACAAAGACAGCGAGACATTTTAGACAGACAGCGAGACATTTTAGACAGTGAGACATTTTAGACAGCGAGACATTTTAGACAGTGAGACATTTTAGACAGAGACAGTGAGACATTTTAGACAGAGACAGTGAGACATTTTAGACAGAGACAGCGAGACATTTTAGACAGAGACAGTGAGACATTTTAGATAGAGACAGCGAGACATTTTAGACAGTGAGACATTTTAGACAAAGACAGTGAGACATTTTAGACAGAGACAGCGAGACATTTTAGACAGTGAGACATTTTAGACAGAGACAGCGAGACATTTTAGACAAAGACAGCGAGACATTTTAGACAGACAGCGAGACATTTTAGACAGAGACAGCGAGACATTTTAGACAGAGACAGCGAGACATTTTAGACAGTGAGACATTTTAGACAGAGACAGCGAGACATTTTAGACAAAGACAGCGAGACATTTTAGACAGACAGCGAGACATTTTAGACAGAGACAGCGAGACATTTTAGACAGAGACAGCGAGACATTTTAGACAGCGAGACATTTTAGACAAAGACAGCGAGACATTTTAGACAGACAGCGAGACATTTTAGACAGAGACAGCGAGACATTTTAGACAGAGACAGCGAGACATTTTAGACAGTGAGACATTTTAGACAGAGACAGCGAGACATTTTAGACAAAGACAGCGAGACATTTTAGACAGACAGCGAGACATTTTAGACAGAGACAGCGAGACATTTTAGATAGAGACAGTGAGACATTTTAGACAGAGACAGCGAGACATTTTAGACAGAGACAGTGAGACATTTTAGACAGAGACAGCGAGACATTTTAGACAGAGACAGCGAGACATTTTAGACAGAGACAGCGAGACATTTTAGACAGACAGCGAGACATTTTAGACAGACAGCGAGACATTTTAGACAGTGAGACATTTTAGACAGTGAGACATTTTAGACAGCGAGACATTTTAGACAGTGAGACATTTTAGACAGAGACAGTGAGACATTTTAGACAGAGACAGCGAGACATTTTAGACAGTGAGACATTTTAGACAAAGACAGCGAGACATTTTAGACAGCGAGACATTTTAGACAGAGACAGCGAGACATTTTAGACAAAGACAGCGAGACATTTTAGACAGAGACAGCGAGACATTTTAGACAGCGAGACATTTTAGACAGTGAGACATTTTAGACAGAGACAGTGAGACATTTTAGACAGAGACAGCGAGACATTTTAGACAGTGAGACATTTTAGACAAAGACAGCGAGACATTTTAGACAGCGAGACATTTTAGACAGAGACAGCGAGACATTTTAGACAAAGACAGCGAGACATTTTAGACAGAGACAGCGAGACATTTTAGACAGCGAGACATTTTAGACAAAGACAGCGAGACATTTTAGACAGAGACAGCGAGACATTTTAGACAGTGAGACATTTTAGACAAAGACAGCGAGACATTTTAGACAGAGACAGCGAGACATTTTAGACAGAGACAGCGAGACATTTTCGACAGCGAGACATTTTAGACAGAGACAGCGAGACATTTTACATAGAGACAGATAAAGATCCTTTGCTGTTGTTCTGGGATTGATTTGCACTTTTCACACCAAAGTACGTTCATCTCTAAGAGACAGAACGCATCTTCTTCCTGAGCGGTATGACGGCTGCATGGTCCCATGGTGTTTATACTTACGTACTATTGTTTGTACAGATGAACGTGGTACCTTCAGGCATTTGGAAATTGCTCCCAAGGATGAACCAGACTTGTGGAGGGAGGTCTTGGCTGATTTCTTTTGATTTTCCCATGATGTCAAGCAAAGAGGCACTGAGTTTGAAGGCAGGCCTTGAAATACATTCACAGGTACACCTCAAATTGACTCAAAATATGTCAGTTAGCCTATCAGAAGCGTCTAAAGCCATGACATTTTCTGGATTTTTCAGAGCGGTTTAAAGTCAGTCAACTTAGTGTGTATAAACTTCTGACCCACTGGAATTGTGACAGTGAATTATTAGTGAAATAATCTGTCTGTAAACAATTTTTTGAAAAATTACTTGTGTCATGCACAAAGTAAATGTCCTAACCGACTTGCCAAAACTATAGTTTGTTAACAAGAAATTTGTGGAGTGGTTGAATAACTAGTTTTAATGACTCCAAAGTCTTCGCCTCACTGTGCGTGCAGATGCACTCACACCTGCCCTGAGCAAGCTCTGTACTGGTGGTGCCACGATCCCGCAGCTGAATCAACTTTAGGAGACGGTCCTGGCGCTTGCTGGACTTCTTTACAACAATTGAACCGCTCTCCTTGAAGTTCTTGATGATCCGATAAATGGTTGATTTAGGTGCAATCTTACTGGCAGCAATATCCTTGCCTGTGAAGCCCTTTTTGTGCAAAGCAATGACAACACGTGTTTCCTTGCAGGTAACCATGTTCGACAGAGGAAGAACAATGATTCCAAGCACCACCCTCCTTTTGAAGCTTCCAGTCGGTTATTCGAACTCAATCAGCATGACAGTGATCTCCAGCCTTGTCCTCGTCAACACTCACACCTGTGTTAACGAGAGAATCACTGACATGTCAGCTGGTCCTTTTGTGTCAGGGCTGAAATGCAGTGGAAATGTTTTTGGGGGATTCAGTTCATTTGCATGGCAAAGAGGGACTTTGCAATTAATTGCAATTCATACAAACTGAGGCAGCAGACTGAAAATTTATATTTGTGTAATTCTCAAAACTTTTGGCCACAACTGTACATACATACACACACACATTTTTACACAAACACATCATGCTGAATTGTGTATACAACCAGGCAGGCTCTAAAAGGTTTTGGGAGTTATTCCCCTTATTCCACAGCCTTTGACACCACTGCCCTCTAGTGTCTAAGGGTCATTGTCAGCCTCCATCATCTGTCCTGCAGTGGCATCAAGTTGCCGAATGTGGGAATTGCGGTCAGCACTGAATCACACAATCTCCTACTACAGTACCTTCGTGTTCATTTGGAATGACTAACGTTATTCTTATAATTATCTATAGGTGTACTACAAAGGACGACAATACAGAGAAGGGCAAATACTTAATTCATTTTATTTAAATAAAAAAATGGACATCACATATTTTACAATGGACACTGTTCTCTTCAAAAACTCAATGGATTACATTGTATATAAATTCCTCTTTCGCCATTTTAGTCCTCGGACACACAGATGACAAATAATTACCCACAGCTGACAGATGATTGCAGTATATTGAACTTTGCAGTGATATACTGTATGAGAATATCATGAAGTCATTGACGAATGTTTACATTTGAGTTAGAACTAATACTTGCTTAACACAACGAGAGCCACAGAAGTAGAAACCAATAGAAACCAGTGGACAGCAGCTCTCCGAGTCACCATGATGACCTCTGCTGTCTGTAAGGAAGGCCTGCGAGTGATCCAAAAATAGCTAAAAGATGATCCTGATTTTACCATGTACTCCACACCACTATCATTAGAACCATCACTGGGACACTTTTCTTGCAGTGTGATTGATTTACAATATAATCTGACTAGAATGTTCTCTGAAGTCACCGTCTATCTACTAATAGCCTGGTCCCAGATCTGTTACTATATGCTTGATCCAACTCCTCGGACTTTCATTACCACGCTACTCAGTACATGTACAGTATTTGCCATGACAACAAACTCAACAGAAGAGCTAAACTGTAGCTATTAAAGCATTAGAAACAGATCAGAGATCAGGCTTACGTGTGCTGTTGGGATGAAGGTGAGCAGCAGAGGTTGTCCTGAGACCAGTCTGAGCAGATTTAAAAGCTAACAGTTGACACAGTAAGTCAAACGCAAGAGGAAGATATCTGTCCAGTCTTCATAACTCCACCTGTGGCTAGGAGCTCAAACCGACATTCCAAACAAAAGAAAAACAAATAAATTAAGGTGTTTAAACCAACCTTCAGTAAACAGTAAGCAGAGTATGGCGGGCACTAAATGAAAGAAAAAGTATGTTTTGGCAACAAAAAAAAATTAACTAAGCGTTTACAGCAGTAACACAATACATTCAGTGTGCTTCTTTTAGGACAGACCCTGATTGCAGATTTCAAAGTTAGTTATTGTTACTAATCGACTAAGAAAGGCTTCAGGTAAGCATTAAGACTACAGTAACGTACAATCAGACAATCATTCAATCAGCACACTAACAGCAAGAGTTCCTTAGACAATAGACAATCTCCAGAAATGACATTTCGTATCCAGTCGTAACACAACTGGAGATTGGGTTTCGTAAGACAATAACTGACTAAGTTAATATGGGCTTGTTAACAGTGTGGGAAGATGAATGCGTTTTAGGGTACTAGCTCGTGCTGAGGCAAAAAAGGATCTGAGAGCATGGTATAATCTCCTCATTTGCAGTAAACGATAAACCAGAAATATGCCCACAATAACTCTTCCAGCCATCTTACAAAACACAGAAAGTGTGTACATCCACTTTGTTTGGCATTCATTACAATTCTACATATCAAACCTATGAGAAATAAAAGACCAGCTTTTTAATCCAGAATGGTGACAATAATAAAGTGACATTAAAGTATTCAGTTCAAACTTCTACTTCATCCTGCTGTGAATGAATAATACAGAACTAGGCCAGTTGACTGACTCGATTTGCATTGAAATACGGAGATAATTCGTCCAGGAGTTAACTAGTTACTAGTCAAGTTAACCAAGTTAAATTACTTCTTAACAGGACAGCACATTGTACACATCTGACCACTCCAGTGTTAATACTACAGGTTGGTATTAGAGTAGAACTACTATAGTACTACTATACCATAACATGTCACTAAAGACTGAAGTAACACAGGTTACTGGGCCTTGAGACACTGAGAAATCATTAGTATGTTTATGTGACCTACAGTATGCAGTAGCCTACTACCTAACTCATCTTTAGGCCTCAGGGTTACTCAGCACACAAGTTTAGTTCACTGAACCAGTTATGTTACATTTAAACTATGTACCTTCAGTTAGACACATTATTCAGGGTTTAGGTCTGTTCTGACTAACAGTGAGTGTGCTTTAGTTTTATAACACAATCCACACATACAGGACATACTTTAACAAAGTCCAGTTCCTCCTCATTCCATTGGTTATTACAAAAATAAGCGGAATTCAAAAGAAAGGCATTTGAAAACATTTCACAATGAACATCATCGCCAAGGTCCTCACTATTGTACGTGACGCAGTACAGTTCAGTAGTGTTGAAAGTATAACACGTCATAAGAAAAAGGACACCTGAAAGCAAAGTGTTTGTTGCTGAAATGTGCATGAGTGTCTCCACAGAAAATACACAGCAACGATGTAAACTAATGGAAAAGGCTTTGTGTCATGTTGAACGTTGTTCAGATGTTGGTTCGACTTTCTCACAGCTTTTTGTTTTCTACACAAACATCTAGCTACCATACGGCATACTGTCTGTACAGTTCCGTGCAAGACTAGCAGTAACAGTTACACTGACTAAGACTTCGCAAGAAAGACAGAAGACAGGTGAGTAGAGACGCACGTTGTCTGGGCAGCTCACACACACACACACGTGTCTCTCTGAAGCGAATTAAAGCTGTCAGTCAGGCAAGCAGGCAGGAGAGCCAGCTCCTCCTCCTATGATGAGATGTCTGTGTTAAAAATGTCCCTCCCATCCCCTATTCTTCATCCCCCCCCATCCACGTTCCGACAGACAGAGTGCAGGAATGTGTGCACCATCCCTATTGGACTACAAGTCCCACCTCCAGACAGACACGCGCACAGACACCTCTCAGTCATAAAAGAGAAGATTGTCCAGTCACTGTAAATAAGAGGGAGGAGAAGAGGTGTGTGTCCTGTCACTTTCCCCAATTGTCTTTCCTCCAGCTAGGGAGGGTTCAGGGGTAGATGGCCCAGCCCTGACCCCCAGCCCCGGCCTCTGTCCATGGGGATAGCAGGGCTACAGCTCAGGGCTACCCGAGGGTGGTCTGGAGGGGGTAATGATCTTCATGTACTGGGTGAAGATCGCCTCGAAGGCCTCGTCTCGATGGATCATGGCACCAAACACCAGAGGCTGAGGAGGAGACACAGAAATCCACAAATTAATTGTATTTATTTATAAATATGTGAAGGATAATAAATGGTCAAATTAGTCTTTATTTCCATACCTTCTGTGTGGAGGGAGTGGCTATGGAGATTCCCATTCCAGACCCAGGTAAGACAGACAGCACTTTGTACTGGGAACAGAGAAGAGATGGTATCAGATAAATACAATTATGATAGATTCCTTTCAAAGAACCTATCAGTTGTTGGAAGATGCATTTCAGGATGTGATATCACAGAAAACATAGAAAGGATATAATAAAAATATTGAATTAGTTGAGAGCGTAGATAGACACCTTCTGGATATCTGTGATGTCCACCAGCTTAATGACCTTATTCTTCTTGGAGGCCGACGATTTGGAACTGGAGCTCTCGAAGCACAGATAACTGAGAGAGGAGGAGAGATAGAAAGATGGAGAGACGAGTCCGCACAAATCATCCGCTCTTGGATCTAGCTCTGAGAATCTGCAACATAATGACACTATTTCGTGGCATATTGTATACACCCATATTAGAGAGTAAAGATAGCACACCAAACAAGGAATAGCAGACCACTAAACAAGGAATAGCAGACCACTAGAGGTGAAAAGCTATTGTGATGAAGTACTTGAAGAGATAAGCTAGTGTGATGAGGTAGGTCTACTTACTTCTCTGTAACGTAGAGCATGCCGTTTCGAATGTAGTCTGTTGGCATCTTCCGGTCTCTGTTGATGAGGCAGCACCTCCACCCATTCTCACACACTGGACACACACACACACACAAACCAAAAAATAGTTAATATTACAAGCGGCTGGACAGCGCCCCAAACGCATAAAAATAAAAAAAGTAAATAGCAGGGGGAAAAAAATGAATAAAAATATTTTTAGGTGTAGTAAGTCCTTTGACCTGGTAGAGGGCGCTCATTCTCTGAGACGTTGAAGATCTCATGAAAGGCTCCCTTCTTGGTGCTATGAATCCTGGCGCTGTCACCATCCAGGTTTACACCGCATGGGACAGTTGCTAAGCTACCTCTTGCCACCACAGGCTGAATCTAGAGGGGAGGAGGAGGGTAAGTGGGAGGAGAAGGAGGAGTTGGGGAACGGGTGGGGGAGGAGGAGGAGGAGGAAGAGGAAGAATTTTACTACAGAGCCTTACTATAGCCATCTTCCACTATGGATTCTCTCTGAGACTAAACTGGTAGACAGCCTCTCACATAGAGGAAACATAAGATGGAGGCCATTCATCTGTACACAGTAGGAGTACGTGCTCCTCATAACATAGCCTTGCAAACAACTTGTGACTTATATAACATCAGCCTCAGGGTGAGGGTCTCGTGCAAAGCGCAGAGCAGTTCCGACCCCCCCAGACACAGTACACTTACAGTACATGTAGGTAGTCAGTCATCTCGGTTAGTTTCACTTCTAAGTGAGGATTTTGTTTAACTTAATTTATTTAAATGTCTGTGTTCTAAGGGTATCCTCTACCCTTCTGCCTTGAAGTGTTCACTGGTTCACTACCCCTCACTAGTGTATATAATTATGGTGGAACATTGCCCACCTGTCTTTTGCCTATGCATGCTTACACCCACCAATCCAATGTTTTTAGTGAAGGCTAAATCCTTGAACGGGGGTGAGCGAGTGCACACTTCAGGCAGAGGGGTGGCGGGGGAAATCAGAAGTCAGTGTACAGTATAGACAGGACGGTATAGTAGTGGATTAGTTAGTGTTTGTAATGCTGGGAGTGAGAGTGGGAGTAGGGAGCTCTGCGGATAAATGGCCATGCCGTTTACAGCTACAGTACAATATACTCCCTCATGCTGCAGGCAGGCAGGCCCCTAGCTATACCAGCAGATCGACGGAATTATTTGTAATGTTACATAGAAGTAGAGTAGAAGTCATCAAATAACTGTAGAATAATTCTTAGTTACATAGTTGGGGAATTCAGACACACTAGTTAGCTCTGTTTTTCAAGGGTTACCTGGTAAATTATTTTAATTGAGTGATTGTTATACAAAGCCTAGGACTAATTGGAATCACAAGAAAGTTTTACCTTACCTGATTATCTTACCATCGATAAGAAGGAATAAACATTTTAGTGTTCTAGAGGTAAACTATGGGGGAAATAAAGGGGCTACTGTAAACCGAACAATAGTGGATCCTACTCCAGTCACACTAAAGTTGCTTTTGACAGTGCTGGTTTGGGGTTGCGACAGCACACTGAACACCTGGTTACTACTGGGTATGTCTGTGAAAATGGATAAAAAATGTCAAATTAATTCAGAATTGTTTCGATTAAGACTGGTTCAATTAAAAGCTTAGTAAGTGTCTCTTTCGGACTGAGTTTAACGTCATGCCATTACGGCCACTAAAAGTAGATAAATGCGTTGATATTTTTGATCCATTTATTCAAAACACTCAGTTAATGTTGGGAGGTTTGTCGTGAACCACACGCACACACTCAGTGCGCACAAACATACAGACAGACTACCGGTCCAAAGTTTCAGAACACCTACTCATTCAAGGGTTTTTCTTTATTTTTACTATTTTCTACATTGTAAAATAATAGTGAAGACATCAAAACTATGAAATACCACATATGGAATCATGTAGTAACCAAAAAAGTGTTAAACAAATCAAAATATATTTTTTTATTTAAGATTCTTCATAGCCACCCTTCGCCTTGATGACAGCTTTGCACACTCTTGGCATTCTCTCAACCAGCTTCATCTGGAATGCTTTTCCAACAGTCTTGAAGGAGTTCCCACATATGCTGAGCACTTGTTGGTTGCTTTTCCTTCACTGCGGTCCGACTCGTCCCAAACCATCTCAATTAGGTTGAGGTCGGGGGATTGTGGAGGCCAGGTCATCTGATGCAGCACTCATCACTCTCCTTCCTGGTCAAATAGCCCTTACACAGCCTGGATGCGTGTAGGGACATTGTCCTGTCATTGTCCTGATAGTCCCACTAAGCCCAAACCAGATGGGATGGTGTATCGCGGCAGAATGCTGTGGTAGCCATGCTGGTAAAGTGTGCCTTGAATTCTAAATACATCACAGACAGTTGTCACCAGCAAAGCACCCCCACACCATCACACCTCCTTGGGAAATACACGTGGAGCACATCCGTTCGCCCACACCCAGTCTCACAAAGACACGGGGGTTGGAACCAAAAATCTCTAATTTGGACTCCAGACCAAAGGACAAGTTTCTACCCGTCTAATGTCAATTGTTCGTGTTTCTTGGCCCAAGCAAATCTCTTCTTATTGGTGTCCTTTAGTAGTGGTTTCTTTGCAGCAATTAGACCATGAAGGCCTGATTCACACAGTCTCCTCTGAACAGTTGATGTTGAGATGTGTCTGCTACTTGAACTCTGTGAAGCATTGATTTGCACTGCAATTTCTGAGGCTGGTAACTAATGAACTTATCATCTGCAGCAGAGGTAACTCTGGGTCTTCCATTCCTATGGCGGTTCTCATGAGAGTCTCATCATAGCACTTGATGGTTATTGCAACTGCACTTGAAGAAACTTTCAAAGTTCTTGAAATGTTCCATGTTGACTGACCTTCATGTCTTAAAGTAATGATGGACTGTCATTTCGCTTTTCTAATTTGAGCTGTTCTTGCCATAATATGGACTTGGTCTTTTACCAAATAGGGCAATCTTCTGTATACTCCTCCTACCTTGTCACAACACAACTGATTGGCTCAAACGCAATAAGGAGGAAAGAAATTCCACAAATTAACTTTTAAGAAGGCACACCTGTTAATTGAAATGCATTCCAGGTGACTACCTCATGAAGTTGGTTGAGAGAACACCAATAGTGTGCAAAGCTGTCATCAAGGCAAAGGGTGGCTATTTGAAGAACCTCAAATATAAAATATATTTTGATTTGTTTAACACTTTTTTGGTTACTACATGATTCAATGTGGTATTTCATTGTTTTGATATCTTCACTATTATTCTACAATGTAGAAAATAGTAAAAATAAAGAAAAACCCTTGAATGAGTAGATGTTCTAAAGCTTTTGACCGGTAGTGTATATACATGTTTTAGCTGGTGGCACACACAGGCACTATGTAACGTTAAGGGGACAGAGGCACACCAGAGTCCCTACCTTCTCAGACCCAGACAGCTGAGAGAGAGAAACAAAACACAACGTATAGTGACAGTCACTAAAGCAAAGCCCATCGAGCACCACTAACATTACTGCCAACTGGCTGAGGAAACACTCAACACACAGTCACACACACGACAGAGCATGACATTCAGGTGACAGTGTCGAGGTAAATTAAGTTTGTTTAAAGTAAGGACATAACATAAAAAGGGTTAAGGCTCATCACAAGATAAAATGATTACAATGTTGGTTTGACAGTAGTTACAGTTATTATTTAAAAACAAAACAAATCTATGCTTCAGTTGTAATAGATACTTTGGGGTTTAGTTATTTAGCATTTAGATAAAGGCTAGTGTTAGGGAAGTTTGGGTTGGATAAAGAATAGGTTCCTTTCTCTATGGGGCAAGTTATGTTTGCGCCCCCAGAGTAAGTTGTCAGATGACAGCGTGTGTGTTATTGTATACTGTATATGTTGCATACGTATATGTGTGTGTCTGTATATGCACTCATAAGTGCGTGCCCTCACCCGTCGGGACATTGTGGCGTTGGTCCTCTCCTTCAGCTGTGGATCAGTTGGCAGGTTGTTCCAGTCGATGTGAGGTGTATCATATTTGTCCCTCAGCTTGGGACAGCTCTTAAACAAGAAGTCTATGACGAAGAATTTGATCCCTGCATACAGTCCTGAGAGCGAGAGAGCGGAAAAAAAGAGACTTAAAAAAAAAAAAGTACAATGGATTGTACCAAAACATACATTTTTATTTACACATTTTATGCATTTCATAAAACGTGTGTCTGCTGTAAACTAAATGTCTCAGTCAGTCTCCTTCCTCTTAAAGCCTTCACAGCCACCAACAAGGAACACACAGGAGAAGACCAATTGTTTTAGAGAGGGACAAAAATTGTGCCAAGAGACAATGCCCTCGAGCAGCAAAGAGAATAAAGTGGTGTTTTTATATTGAATGTCACGTAACCATAGCATTTCCCTCAGTGTGTGTGTGAGGGCTACAGCAGCGTGTGTATGCTTGTGTGTGCGTGTACTCACCAATCATGAAGCCCACGAGTTTATAGGGCAGAATGCAGGAGGAGAGAAAGGCAACCCACAGGCTGATGTAGAGCTTCTGAGTGATCTCAGGCTGCACCCACATAAACAGGCTGAACACACACAGAGGGAGAGGGTGAGAGAGAAACCATTTGATCAACTATTCAGACCAACTTAGAGAGAGTATAGAACGGTAAGACAGCGAAACAGCTATTTCTTACTTACTTCTTTATTTTCTCCAAAACATCCGCCATCTTACCAAAAAGGTTCTGTGAAAAAAGCCCAACAAAATGACTTTTCTGAAACATACCATGTCTGAATGTGGTGTGTATGTGTGCGTGCTTGTGTATGTGTGTTTACGATTACTGTACCTGTGCTTTTTGAGCAACGTCAAGCACTAACTGGAACTTTTCAGACACAGTCAAGTCATCCTTTGACGGTTCCTACATGAAACAAACCCAGACAATCAGCTCATTCCATTCCAAATACGACAGGCCACTTCCTGTGAGGTCAGAGGAAGTCATGTGAAATGGGAGGTGTCTTACTATAGGATCCGTAATATCCGGCACAATGCTCCACTGAATCCTCCAACCTCTGAAAAGGAAAAAAGGGAAGAGATCAAAATAAATGATAAGATGTCAAAACTCTAATGCAGGGATGGACAACTGGTGGCCCGCACCTGCGGATCAATTTCAAAGGGTCTCAACTTACTGTTGAATAATGTCCCCTAAAAGACTAAGGATGGCTCAAAGTTGCCAGAGAATTAAATCTTAATTTCTCTACCATAAACCGCCTCCAACGTCATTTTGGAGAATTTGGTAGTACGTCTAACCGGCCTTACAACCACAGACCACGTGTAACCACGCCAGACCAGGACCTCCACATCACCTGCGGGATTGTCAGAGACCAGCAACCTGGACAGCTGATGAAACTGGGTTTCCACAACTGAAGAATTACTGCACAAACCATCTCAGGGAAGTTCATCTGCATGCTCGTCATCCTCACCAGGGTCTTGACCTGACTTCTTCCATGGCCTGCATACTCAGACATGTCACCCATTGAGCATGTTTGGGATGTTTGCGAAATTGTTGCATGTTGCGTTTATATTTTGTTCAGTGCAGAGCATGTGAGCAGAGTTGAGCGGTTGGAAATGTCCTTTCCTATCGCTCCGCTAAAAACCGCTCCAAACAAGCTCCATTTCTTAAAATTTATTTAACACCCACCTATTTTTGTGACTACCTGGACCTACCAATTGTTTTTTAAGTATTGAAACCAAACCTTAAGGATTTGAAATAAAGTATTTGAACAAACATGAAAAGGTGAACGTAAGAAGCAAACAATTTCAAACAGGATAACATGTCATATTAACCAGCATTTAAAACATTAAATAGGTCAGGAGACTGACAGGGAGCCGAAGGAACGAAAATTTATTATTTAGGCTATATTATTTCAAGGCTATAGCCTACAAAGAAATACATTGTGAAGCATTTGCGAATGCTACATAATAGGTTGGTAGGGACATAAAGCACCCAGCATTTGTTGGAATTAAATTAGTCTATAAATTGTGATTTATACAATTTAAACAAAAAAAGACTTAATAGTGCTTTTTAATACCTTTTTAGAAACACGAGTTTGGCCAGTCTGTGGCTTCAGGCTCATGCGATGGTGCCTGGAGAGCTGGCCAGCAGCGGAGAATATTCTCTCCACACTTGCAGAGCCCCTGGGGATGCTAAACACCCTTTTGGCCACTCTTGCCAGGCTGGGCAGATGCAGAGTTTTATTTTTCTATATGTAGGCCTAAAGGTTTTTAGGCTAAATAACTCAATCAAAACAGAAAGCTGCTTGAACGTGGGAATATGCCAGGCCTATTGGGCGTCACTACTGTCCCTGGTTCGAATCCAGGCTGTATCACATCCGGCCGTGATTGGGAGTCCCATAGGGCGGCGCACAATTGGCCCAGCATCGTCCGGGTTTGGCCAACATTGTAAATAAGAATTTACAATGAAGAACTGACTTGCATAGTTAAATAAATGTTAAATAAAATTTAAATAATATTGGGCCAAAATCAATTATGGCTTATCGTATAGATAATAGAATGAAAATTATTGAAAAGTTTAAGAGATCAAATGTTTTGTTTAGAAATACTTTGCTACAATGACACACACACACACCTCACTCCTTTCTTTTAGCATGTGCACGTAGTAAGTACACCATCATGCTTTTTGGATACATGTCTATTCAGATTCCACAAGGATTCTTTAGTTGTGGACACTACATCACCGCACTCCCTCTCTTGGTCCTCATCTTTGTAAGTCACCTTGATTTAACATCTGTGTGTTTTTATCAGTTTCTTTATGAAAATATTTCGTGAACACCATTTCAGAAGCTATAGCAGCACACAAGTAGACTACAAATGCATGCTAGGGTGGGCGGCCCTGAGCTCATGAAGCGAGCGCTGCTGGAGCAAAATTGGAGCGGGTGAGAAGGCCGACGCTCCAGCCTTTGGGAATTTCGCTCCACGCTCCAGTCAAATTGGGCACGCTCCGCTACTCGCTTTAGCTCTGCTCATTTACTCTGGTTCAGTGTAGTTGCATCACTCAGCATCACCAATAAATGCTCGTCTTACTTAGCAATGAGGTAATTCAAGGAGAGCCTCAGGATGGCCAAGAAGAGGAACATGGGGATGGCCCAGCCATGCCACGCAGCATTCATGTAGATCTGAGACAGGAGGAAACGCAAATGACATCCATCATTATATACAGTACTTAGCCTACATCCTATTTCTCACAATCAGATTTAATATTCAAGTCTTCCAAATGACAAGCGCTACTGAATATAGTGGGAGATTTGGGACACTGAATGAGAGGAACTTGAAGAGACAAGCATTAGATTAGACATTTGGTCGATGTCTATCTCTATAGAATAGCATGTGTCAAAGCCTTGAGATAATGTTTACAGTAGTACATTTTTTAAAAATTTTAATGAACCTTTATTTAACTAGTCAAACTCATACAGGACAGCTCACTAAAAGGATAGTTCACCCAAGTTACATATTCGTTTCCTTACCCTGTAAGCAGTCTATGGACATGGTATGACAGAAATCCATGCTTTGGTTTTGTTTGCCTGGCCTTGTTTCCAAATGATAACTTATTACATTTGTGGCACAACTCCAATGCAAGTCAATGGTTCCGATATTAGAATTTTTTGCACTTTATGTCCAAATCATCCTAAAGTTTCTCAAATGAATTGTGTAGCTCAATGAAGTTACTTGTAGATCATTTGGACATGACTCGTATATCCCTTTAAAAAGACAGATGGGAGCAGTACTCACTATGAAGGAAATAGCTGAGGTGTACACTGAGTGCCAGTTGGATAAGGCTGAGAGGTTCCTCATGAAGTTAGTTACAGGTCTGGCTCCTCGCTCTGGAAAAATACAGAATCAGTCATCAACCTATTGTCACATTACAACAATATCTCAATAGCAGAAGGTTCTGAGTGGGCATTAATCTATAAATACTCACTGAGTCGCCTCATGTTTTCTGTTAGCCTGGAGAGAGAGAGAGAGAGAGAGAGAGAGAGAGAGAGAGAGACAATGGTAGATGATACAACATGAACTTTAGCATGCACTTTACGCAGACACCACACAGTGGGGGAACGGAATTCTCAAACATCTACTAAAAGAGCGAAATGTTCCTGCTAGCGGAGGTGGCAACACCTCAACCCACTGATCATTCTGTTTATGAGTCACAGAGGCGAGGAGGAGAGGAAAGAATGAAGAGCTCAATCTATGTGCACTTCAAACTGTGTATGTGTGTTTACAGTAGTCTCATGCCTAAGGTCACAATCTGATCTGTGCTTAGCAGGAAAACGAGCCAAGTCCTAGACTGAACCCAGCTAGCTTAAAGTGGAGTAAAGAGGAGCATGACATATGAGTTGCATCTAGACACTGATCTAAGATCAGTGTTGAGTTTACCCCCTAATGGTAAAGGTTAGAATTAGGGGATAGTGAAGCTGATCCTAAATCAGTGCACCGAGGGCAATGTCTATAGCCTCAGTCAAGAAGTTGTAGTGTGGTCAAACCACCACCAGAGGGCACAGACACCGTATTCCCTCCCTGTGGCCAATCTGCTTACATGACCTCCTAATAAACCCAGACAGAAAGGGCCTACCAGCCAATCAAAAGTCTGAACACCACATTGTTTCTGTGAGTGTTACATGGTTTCACACCGGTTTAAAATGGCTTACTTCCTACTGAAAACCACTCTGGTCATGTTGCTCATGCAGTGATGTGCAACGTATACAGAATGTCCAGATGTCTCGTGTCTGTATAGAATTCACATCACTACCATTAAGGTTAGGGTAAAAGACTACTACTGTTTCTGTGAGTGACAGCTTACTGGCCATGTGGGTTGCATCAAATACACAAAGTTCAGATAATGACTACTACAACACAGCCTCTCAATGTGACTGCTGTTTTAACCACCTAGTTCAGTACATAGAAATAAGACTACAAGAACAGACATTGCCATTCAAAACCAATATTCCATGATGGGTGGACCCAGTCATTCTATTTCTATGGTTTTGACAACCCATCGTAGGAATACAACAACGCACCTTTTAGCACTCAGCGGTTCCTCAGCCTCCACAGTGTTCTCCTCCGGGACGAAGCGGAAGTCTTCTATGTAGACCCCCAGCCTGTCGTAGAGCCACCTCCACGCCCGCAAGTACAGGGTCTCCCCCTGTGGCGGCTTCTCTTTGTCTGGAGGGGCCGAGTTGAAGATCATGTTGTCATCAGGCTTCTTTTTGTGTGCGGGTGTTTTATGTTATTGTATATGTGGAAAAGGACTCATGTATGTTCTTTTGTCTTATATCTTGTTACTGAATATAAATAAACATTGCCTCTTTCTGTCTTTTTGAGTGTGAGTGAGAACAAGATACAAGTCTGTAGATCTCCCAGTAGAAGCTGGTTTAATTTAGAGTTAATACCAAAGACCCATTAACCTAAATTACACACTGAGCTCCTCGTGTCTCTCTTACAGAAACACAAAATTCATGTACGCGCATACACACATTCAACATTTGGTGAGGCTGCTCTAACTAAACACTGTGGTCCTGTCTGGCCTAGATTGAAAACTTAGCCCATTTCCTAAAATAACACCCTTGCCAGTGTCACCAGCACCTGAAGCTACTAGACGAACAACTGGTTCTGGAACCCTAAAGTCATTTATTTACAAGCTCCTCTCCCCCATCCCACGCACACAAACAGTGTATTCTTCCAGCCTGCTGACAGATAGGCTGCCTGGCAGTAATCTGTGCCCCACACACCAAAATATCTCTGCTAATGAGGATGTTCAGCACCCAGAAAGTGTTTTGCACCTAAACACTGCTATTAAAGCTGCCTGTCCTTACTGCTGGGCTAGAGTTTTAAAATTAATGGGGAAACTGTGTGTGAGGGGAAACAGAGATACTTCAAAAACTAATTGTTTTGATATGAGAATACCTGTTCATCAAATAACATTTTATTGGTCACATACACAGCAGATGTTATTGGGGTTGTAGCGAACTGCTGGTGTTCCTAGCTTCCTATCTCTAAGTTGGAGGTGTGTGTGTATTCTGCATTGACTCAAGGGATTAAGGACAAGCCCGTGTGTGTGTGTGTGTGTGTGTGTTTGAGAATATGTGCCCCGTTTCAGGAAACTATGAGTATGTCACAAGTCACGACTTAACATGAGAGCCATTCATTTTTTTTTGGGGTGGCAGAAATGCCTTCTGGAACATGTGAACTTTCATGTGCCTTAATAACAAAACTTGAATGCCATCTGTAAATACCAATAAAAATGTTAAATTACGAGCCTTGTTGGTTAAGCCACAGAAAAAGTCAGCAACCTTCCCACTAGCCATGACTGGCTGAGATAATGAGTGGGCTGGACATGCTGAGAGAGGAGATCAGATTGGTCTGCCATATAGAACACTGTCTATTTGAGCTGGTCAGTCTGGGTTGGTAATCCTGTCGAACGCGGATAAAATAAATAAATAAATATGTGTAGTGGAGCTGCATAAGTGTTGCTCTCCACTTTCTGGAAGATCAAGTTTTGAAATCAGTGGAATTAGAGTATGATAGTTAAGAGAAAACACCTGTCTCTGGATTACATCTTCAAACTAAGGGCAACAGTGGCATGGCATCCGTGACAGGGAGACGCATCCATCATGCATGATGATGTACACGGGTAAGATAGTGTGATCTTACACGTCTACCTTGCTAGCTAGCTACATGTCTTAAGCTAAAGTGTACTGATGGCTAGCTAACGTTAGCTGGCTGGCTCCCTAGCTGACTTTATTATTCGTATTGTAAATTGAGTAATTCTGGCAACAATGGCTGAGACTTAAATAAAGTGCCATAGAATTCTGCAGCACCCTGCAAGCTGTGATGCAGTACGCCAAACCTTTTATAGGAAGAACCACTATGTTCATTGTTGTTTAACTAGCTAACGTTAGCTGGCTGGCTCGTTCATTACGTGACGTGTGTCATCTTACACATTGTTTACCTAGCTAGGTTCATTGTTTACCTAGCTAGGTTCATTATTTACCTAGCTAGGTTCATTATTTACCTAGCTAGGTTCATTGTTTACCTAACTAGGTAGCTACAGGTCTTAAGCTAAAGTGTACAACACCCGTTGAATATGGCCAGTGGCAGTAAGCGGAATGAAATTGTTGCCAGCAGAGCTGGTTTGCTGTTTTCATGTTATCCAGAGGTAAACAAATCATTGGCCAGAGCGTCAAGTGTGCGCTCTGAATGCTCAGAAAGCGAAACGAGATGGGTGGGGACAAAGCTTAAGAGGGTGTGAACAATGCTGAATGGGTGCTCTTCAATAGATATGAAAACATTCAACGGTCATTTTCTCAAAAGTGAGTTTACAAGTTTAACTTTCAAAACAGAATTACTTTCCCATTGTTCCTCAAAAATGCAGTATATGATATACCATTTTGTAGCTCTACTTTTATCCAATGTAAAAAACACAATTTCAAATTTTGCTACATAAGACCGAATCCAGGTGGTGAGTCACGTATGAGAAATCCCCCATGGAGAAAATAGATTCTCCACCATCCGGAATCCTCCCCCCACCCACGGGGTTATTACAGTCATCCAAGAATAGTCGTCCCTACACACTCCCACTGTAAATCACACACATCCACATGTCCCAGTCTCTATAGTGTCAGAGCAAACGTTGGTCCCTCCCCCTGTTCTGTCTCCTGTCCTTTTCCCTTCAGCTCTACAGTCCCACCAGACTCCCACTGGCTTCAACCTGACTCCTGGATGCCTTCCCACAGTCTCTCAGTCCCTAGCTGCCCTGTGGCCCTACAAACCCTTTTATTTCAATGAGCTATGAGAGTTACTGCTGTTTCTGACAAAAAAGGTTCCTTCTGACACAAAGCTTGAAAGCTTAGCTCGTTAAATACTGAAATTGGCATCTGATTTAAGTGACTTTTGTACAGATTGTCTCTTATTTCCTTTTCAGTCTTTGCAGATCTGAAGGACTGGGATAGGTGTGAGCAGTATCAATCTGGTCTCTTCAATTCCATAACCAGTAAAGGTAGGGGCGGTTTTTGGGGTATACTAATCAGCAGTCATAGGTGTTACACCATCGTCCACTTTCTGCCTTGCTTACCTGTGTCTTTGCCGTTGGCAGCAGGCGTTGGAGACGGGGGTTTACGGGCAGGCTGTGGCGGTGAGTCTTCCAAACTGATAGAATTATAGAAAAAGAGGATAGGAGAAAGACAGAAAGAGTGAGTTTTTGCCACACTATGTAAACAAACATTCATGGGCTTTATGCCCCTAAGATTTTGGTTATTTGATGTGTAATGTGTCTTCATGCCCCCTCTATGGCCTTGTGGACCTTACTGTAAGGCCAAGGAGACATTCCACATGGTGGAATGTCCTTTTGGCAGGTGGACCTGGGTGAACCCGAAGCTTTACTTAAAAGAAAATTCCACCCAAAAACACTATTTTGGTATTTGCAGCATTTCTGTATTTTGAAAGTTATATATGTTAAACTTGATTGCTGACATGCAAAACATGTTTTGGACTATACCAACAAAGGACTAATGAAACAAATACCAAAAGATAGTTTTGGGACACAGAAGTGAACTTCCCAAGACTAACATGACTGCTGCATCATGCTCTGCGCTCTGATATAGAAGCATGTGACTTGGTTATGACACATACACAAACACTACAGGGAGCACACACACACAGGTCCTTGAGGAATTCCCTGCCATGTGCCAACCAAGCTATTTATACCCGCTGCAGCCCAGGGTGATCCACCCCACCGAAGGACAACTCACTGGGGTAGGCAGGATGGCAGGCAGGGAGTGGAGGGTTGCAGCACTGAAGGCAGCACAGACAGACGAGTGAAGTGACTAACTAAGTGCTCTCTAAGCAAGCAACACTTAGAGAATGAGACGACACACATTATGTTCCCCTCGCTCTCTCCATCACACACCTGGATTTTAGCACCTCGTTCATCCTCAGTTCAAGGTCGAGCCTCTTCCCCCTCTCTCTCTCCAGTTCTTCCTTTATCTTCTCCACATTGGTTTCCTCTCGTAGCTTCCTCAACTCCTCTTCTGAAACACACACACACACACACACACACACACACACACACACACACACGGGTATCATCACAATTCAACGGCTCAAGCACGAGACTTGTGGCAGGGTCTACAGTCAATCACGGATTACAAAAAGGAAACCAGCCCCGTCGCGGACATCGACGTCTTGCTCCCAGACAAACTAAACAACTTCTTTGCTCGCGTTGAGGACAATACAGTGCCACTGACACGACCCGCTACCAAAGCCTGTGGGCTCTCCTTCTCCGTGGCCAACGTGAGTAAAACATTTAAACGTGTTAACACCTCTTAAGGCCCAAACATCCCTAGCCGCGTCCCCAGAGCATGCGCATACCAGCTGGCTGGTGTGTTTACGGACATATTCAACCAATCCCTATCCCAGTCTGCTGTCCCCACATGCTTCAAGACGGCCACCATTGTTCCTGCTCCAAGAAAGCAAAGGTAACTGAACTAAATGACTATTGACCCATTGCACTCACTTCTGTCATCATGAAGTGCTTTGAGAGACTAGTCAAGGATCATATCACCTCTACCCTACCGGACACCCTAGACCCACTCCAATTTACTTACCGCCCCAATAGGTCCACTGACGATGCAATCGCCATCACACTGCCCTATCCCATCTGGACAAGAGGAATACCTATGCAAGAATGCTGTCAATCGATTACAGCTCAGCATTTAACACCATAGTACCCTCCAAACTAGTCATTAAGCTCGAGACCTTGGGTCTCGACCCCACCCTGTGCAACTGGGTCCTGGACTTTGACAGAGGAAGCAACATCTCCACCCCGTGGATCCTCAACACTGGGGACCCACAAGGGTGCGTTCTCAGCCCTCTCCTGTACTCCCTGTTCACCCATGACTGCGTGGCCAAGCACGCCTCCAACTCAATCATCAAGTTTGCAGACGACACTACAGTAGCAGGCTTGATTACCAACAATAACGAAGCCGGCATACAGGGAGGAAGTGAGGGCCCTCAGAGTGTGGTGTCAGGAAACCACACTCTGAGGGCCCTCACTTCCTCTCTGTATGTGACAAAACAAAACAAAGGAGATGATCGTGGACTTCAGGAAACAGCAGAGGGAGCACCCCCTTATCCACATCGACGGGACAGTAGTGGAGAAGGTGTAAAGTTAAGTTCCTCTGCGTACACATCACGGACAAACTGAAATGGTCCACCCACACAGACAGCGTGGTGAAGAAGGCGCAACAACGAGGCTGAAGAAATGTGGCTTGTCACCAATATGTAACACTTTTACAGATGCACAACCAAGAGCATCCTGTCGGGCTGTGTCACCGCCTGGTACGGCAACTGCTCCCGCCCACAACCGTAAGGCTCTCCAGAGGGTAGTGAGGTCTGCACAACGCATCACCAGGGGCAAACTACCTTCCCTCCAGGACACTTACACCACCCGATGTCACAGGAAGGCCAAAAAGATCATCAAGGACAACAACCACCCGAGCCACTGCCTGTTCACCCCGCTATCATCCAGAAGGCGAGGTCAGTACAGGTGCATCAAAGCTGGGACCGAGAGACTGAAAAACAGGCCATCACTAACATTGAGTGCCATCACTAACATTGAGTGGCTGCTGCCAACATACAGACTCAATCTCTAGCCACTTTAATAATTGGATGTCATAAATGTATCACTAGTCACTTAAACAATGCCACTTTATATAATGTTTACAAGCATATGAGATGAGTAATGTAGGGTATATACTGTACTCTATACCATCTACTGCATCTTGCCTATGCCGTTCGGCCATCGCTCATCCATATATTTTTATGTACATATTCTTAATCATTCCCTTACATTGTGTGTATAAGGTAGTTGTTGTGAAATTGTTAGATTACTTGTTAGATATTACTGCACGGTCGGAACTAGAAGCACAAGCATTTTGCTACACTCGCATTAACGTCTGCTAACCATGTGTATGTGACCAATAAAATTTGATGATAATCACATTTGTTTACCCCCTTTGTTAATGCACATACAGACAAATATGTAAATTGTATTCTGGAATCTATTTGTCTTTGTTCAAACAGGTAATTTTTGAAAATGAAAACCCAAAACCTTTGAGATGATCTGGATCACATTGTCACATCTTAACAAGGGTCCATTTCAGAATAACAACTGTTATTCTGGTAGCTTCTGAGCTGTGATAAAATGTCAACCACTGAAGACTGCAGTACAGAATGATAATCACTGGGATGAGATCGTGATCCTCTTACAGTGTCCCACTTAGTTCCTTTCACTGCTCTATCCTGTACCCTGAGCCGAGCCACAGAGGTTAGAGTGATCGAGGCTGGTCACGAATCAATACACACCTGACAGACGAGAGGAGACTCTGGTAATTGTTTCACTAACGTCCCGTTTCTTTCTCATTTCCACACTTTCCCTTTGTCCCTCTCATCCTCTCACTGACCACTTTCCCTCTCTCCAGTCTCTCTCCTCGCCTGGCTGACTCCGGTAGTGTCAGGTGTCATCAGGTGACTGGGCAGACCATGCCTCCTCTCAGCCCCCATGCCTGAGCTCAGCCCTGTGTTCCTGCACACACAACCACAGAGTCATGAATACTGGAAGAGAGAGGGCAGCTTCTCTCACAACCTCACACAGACTGGAGGCACATGGTTAATGAACATGAACTGATACACAAAACGATGCTGGATTCAAAAACATAGGAGTTTTTCGATTTAAATTATACAAAATTACACTGGACAGAGGAAGATTGGAAAAGGTGTTACGGACAGACTAATCTAAGTTTGAGGTGTTCGGATGACAAAAGAACATTCGCGAGACACATAAAAAAAAAAATTAAAAGATGCTTGAGGAGTGCATGACGCCCTCTGTCAAGCATGTCCATGTCCAGGCAATGTGATGATCTGAGGGTGCTTTGGTGGTGGTAAAGTGGGAGATTTGTACAGGGTAAAAGGGATCTTGAAGAAGGAAGGCTATCACTCCATTTTGCAATGCCATGCCATACCCTGTGGACGGCGCTTAATTGGAGCCAATTTCCTCCTACAACAGGACAATGACCCAAAGCACAGCTCCAAACTATGCAAGAACTATTTAGGGAAGAAGCAGTCAGCTGGCATTCTGCCTATAATGGAGTGGCCAGCACAGTCACCGGATCACAACTCTATTGAGCTGTTGTGGGAGCAGCTTGACCGTATGGTACGTAAGAAGTGCACATCAAGCCAATCCAACTTGTGGGAAGTGCTTCAGGAAGCATGGGGGGGAAATCTCTTCAGATTACCTCAACAAATTGACATCTAGAATGCCAAAGGTCTGCAAGGCTGTAATTGCTTCAAATGGAGGATTCTTTGACAAAAGCAAAGTTTGAAGGACAATTATAAAAAAATACATTATTTATAACCTTGTCAACATCTCAGGACGAGATGAGCAAGATCCAGTCCATCTGGTATCAGAGTTGTCAGTTGAAAACAATAGAAGCCAAACTCTTTGGTCGGGAGCAACAGAGCAAAGTGAGGGGATCCACCGCCCTTATACAATGGGAAAGAACGGTAGGGTAAACACTGCCATACTGTAGATCAATGCTGAGGTGACTTGTCAAATGTATTATCAGTGATAAAAATAGGTGGCCAAACGCTGATCGGCATTCGCGGTGAGTGAAGTAACGCTCCCTATATTTTCAATGCATTTTTTTCAGCAAAAGGTGGGTAAAAGAAAAACAAGAAGGTGTGTAAACAGTGTTTACCCTTCACTACACCGCTGTCTGTTGTTGTGCGTAGACTCACCGCTCATGGTACTTATTTTCTATGGGAATGTCAATTACAGAAAATAAACACAGCTCAACAGCCTGTGGAACTAACATCCATTATAAATGACTACCCACATCACAACACTCGTCTCCATACAACTACTACGGTATAATGTCCTATCACACACACACACCAGTCATAAGTCAGGGGTTGACTTTATGCTATAAGCTACACACAAATTAAAATGCACATCCCCATATAGGTGTTACTTTACTCCACAGCCAACGATCAGTCTTTCTCCTAAACATTAATAGTGCTGCTCCAAAGAAACATGCTGCTACTAACGTACCATCATATTCTGAGCCGACTGTGTACTGAAGCAACCTTACATAGCAATCATGCTAGCCTGTACAGTGTGATTAGACAGACTTGTCACCAGGATCACTCTCCGATTCCAAAACAGCACTGCGACACTAGGGGTCAAAAACAAAACAGAGAACAAAAGAGGATGAGAGAAAAAAAGTAAGTAAACCGATCAGTAGATGTCCACCCGGTGAGTGCATGTTGAGAGAAGAGAAGGGGGGGAGAACTGTTGACAAAGAACGAAAGAGAGCGAGAAAGTGGTTGAGAGAGAGGAAAAGGAGATCGGCTACTCCCCCCGTAGGGCTACATGTATTATTCAGTTCTCTACCACCATCTCCCTAATTATCTACCATAGGAGATTTATACTACAGTCACTCTATCCCTCTCATTTCTACCGTTTAACCCTCAAACTATAATACCCTTTGAGCACAGATTTCACTCCAAACAATCAAATGGAAATATGATTGTCAAGTTACAAAACTATAAAAAGCCACAATTTGAAAGATTTTACAGTTACAGTTCATATAAGGAAAATCAGTCAATTGAAATGACTGGGAATACAGATACTAAGCATCTGTTGGTCACAGATACCTTAAAACAAAAAGGTAGGGGCGTGGATCAGAAAACCAGCCAGCATCTGTTGTGACCCCCATTAGCCTCATGCAGTGTGACACATCTCCTTCGCATAGAGCTGATCAGGCTGTTGATTGTAGCTTGTGGAATGTTGTCCCACTCAAGGTCCCATGCAAGGTTGCTGGACATTGGTGGGAACTGTAGCACGCTGTTATACATGTCAACACAGAGCATCCCAAACATGCTCAACGGGTGACATGTCTGGTGGGTATGCAGGCCATGGAAGAACTAGGAAATGTTCAGCTTCAGGAATTGTGTACAGATCCTTGTGACATGAGGCCGTGCATTATCATGCTGAAACAGGAGGTGATGGCGGCAGATGAATGGCACAGCAATGGGCTTCAGGATCTCGTCAGTGTCTCGGTGCAATCAAATTGCCATCGATAAAATGCAATTGCGTTCATTGTCCGTAGCTTATGCCTGCCCATACCATAACCCCACCATGGGGCACTCTGTTCACATCAGCAAACCACTCGCCCACACAACGCCATACAAGCAGTCTGCCATCTGCCCAGCACATTTGAAACTTTATCTGTGAAGAGCACACTTCTCCAGATGTATCTGCCAGTGGCCATTGAAGGTGAACATTTGTCCACTGAAGTCGGTTACGGCGCCGACTGCAGTCAGGTCAAGACCCTGGTTAGGACGACGAGCATGCAGATAAGCTTCCCTGAGACAATTGACAGTTTGAATAAAGTCTTCGGTTGTGCAAACCCACAGTTTCATCAGCTATCCGGGTGGCTGGTCTCAGACGACCCCACAGGTTCTGGGCAGGCATGGTTAGGAGGTCTGCGGTTGTAAGGCAGGATGGAAATACTGCCAAATTCTCTAAAACAGTATTGGAGCCAGGTTTTGGTAGAGAAATTAACATTACATTCTCTGACAACTCTGGTGGACATTCCTGCAGTCAGCATGACAATTGCACACTCCCTCAAAACTTGAGACATCTGTGGCATTGTGTTGTGTGACAATAATGCACATTTTAGAGGGGCCTTTTATTGTCCCCAGCACATGCTGTTTAATCAGCTTCTTGATATGCCACACCGATTAGGTGGATAGATTATCTTGGCAAAAGGAGAAATGCTCAATAGCAGGGACGTAAACACAGGGTCGGCAGGTAGCATAACGGTTAAGAACGTTGGAACAGTAACCGAAAGGTTGTTGGATAGAATCCCAGAGCCGACGTTATGGGACACCAGTCAGGTCAAAATTGGTGCGACCAAATCATGTGCTGTGGCCATCAACTGAAAGTTAGTTGCAACAGTGCCACCTGTGGAAAAAGTTAGTCTCGACTAGAGCCCTGCGTGGTATAAGTAGCTTAGTTGTGACCTCGTGCTAAGTGCCAGAGAATGCCTGTAACCCTATTAGACACCAGCTGACAGGACAGAGAAGCATGCTGGGTAATGTATCAGAAAGGTCTCCGTCCCTTTCCCCTGTGACTCCCTCCCTCTCCACATGCTTGTGTAATGGGTATTGAATGTACTGCAGTAATCAATCAGGCAGAGCCAGTTACACTGTCACTCTTCCTCCCGTCAGCAGGTCATTGAAGTGGACCCAACACTGGGCCTGCCTGCCCTAAGCCCCACCCCCTCTACCCCCCTAAACATCCAAGGTTGCTCATCAACCGAGGATGCTTTTACATCCACCCTCCCCATTCCACCCCTTCCCTGTGGACCTGAAACAGGTTAAAAATAACATGTAAAAATATAAGTTTTATTGTTTATTTGTATGGGTTGGGCTTTAGCTGAGTATATTCTTTACAGAGTCAAGTATATTTGAGTGGGCGCCCACCAAGAACTGCATCTCAGTGCAAGAGGCGTCACTGTAGTCCCTGGTTCGAATCCAGGCTGCATCACATCCGTACGTGATTGGGAGTCCATTAGGGCAACGCACAATTGGCCCAGCGTCGTCCAGGTTTGGCCGGGGTAGGCCGTCACTGTACTGTAAATAAGAATTTGTTCTTAACTGACTTGCCTAGTTAAATAAAAGGTTCAATTTAAAACAAAAAATTGCTACTTGACTAGCATCATTCGCTCTCACTGTAAATAATTCTAAATGTTATAACTTCTAACAGTGATTGGGGCGATTGCCATCTAAGTGCAACATTTTTTTTTTAGGCAGTGCTGCCTGCCAATAGTAAGTCTGATTGATTGAGAGATTCAAGGAGCTACTGAAGTTGAGTAACATAGTAGATGCAACGCGTTGAACATTTATGTTTATGCACCTTTTGTAACTTTGTCCCAGAAGCATTTAACTGCAGGGCACTCACACATTATATGAAGGAATGTGCCAACCTGATTTAGGGGGAACAGTAAACAGTTGGGTCAAATGTCATTGTAAAACTTGTATTTAAAACACCAGTCTGAACAAACTTAAAATGTTTAAAATTATGGTTCGGATTACAGGATGTCAAGGTTATATTTTTCCATATTCTGGTCCAGTTAAAGGGTTGTTCAGATTCACTTAGATCTGTGGACCATCCTTTTTTAATGGCTAGCTCAGAATATGAGCTTTCCAAAAGTTGTTTATATATTAGAGGTTCAATCCTTTCGGGAGCACAGAGAATTTATTTATAAATCCCATCATTGGATGGTTCGGTAGTTGGGTTTCCCCAAGGGATTCTATAGGCCAGCATAGCTGACCTAAATTGTAAAAATAGGAGATGACAGACTGACCAGGTGAATCCAGGTGAAAGCTATGATCCCTTATTGAGGTCACTAGTTAAATCCACTTCAATCAGTGTAGATGAAGGGGAGGAGACAGATTAAAGTCTCAAGACAATTGAGACATGGATTGTGCATGTGTGCCATTCAGAGGGTGAATGGACAAGACAAAATATTTAAGTGCCTTTGAACGGGGTATGGTAAGTGCCAGGCTCACCGGTTTGTGTCAAGAACTGCAACACTGCTGGATTTTTCACACAACAGTTTCCCGTGTGTCTCAAGAATGGTCCACCACCCAAAGGACACCCAGCCAACTTGACAACTGTAGGAAGCACTGGAGTCAACATGGGCCAGCATCCCTGTGGAACGCTTTTGACACATTTTCCATGCACGAATTAAGGCTGTCCTGAGGGCAAAAGGGGAGGGGGTACAACGCAATATTAGGAAGGTGTTCCTAATGTTTGGTATACTCCGTGTATATGAATCTTTAAAATCTTGGAATGTTCTAAAATCATTACTGTCCATGATTTCGGCAAGGGTACGGATTCCAACTGTAGGCTGCCCTCCAGTTCGCAAGGCATTATTGTGAAATATTGGAGCATAGCATGCCATTTTGATTCCCAGTTACATTGTTTTTCAATTTTGCACCAAATAGAAATTGTGTGAGCAATAATTGGACCAAGGCGTAGTTTACATTGTTTAAGGGATATATCAGTGAAGACCACCTCTTCCAGGACAATAGGAGACACCATATTACATTGTTTAAGGGATATATCAGTGGAGACCACCTCTTCCAGGACAATAGGAGACACCATATTACAGTGTTTAAGGGATATATCAGTGAAGACCACCTCTTCCAGGACAATAGGAGACACCATATTTCTCTATACTCAGCCAGGGAGAGGAAGAATCATGTCTAAACCAATTTAGGATGGGACAAAATGCTAGTGCCTGGAAATACTCTTTAAAATACAATTTATACAGAAGTGATAATGAAATAGAACTGAATACAATGGAAAGCACACCTGTGCTCCAAGCAGAGAACAGACGCACTAGTATGCTTCGCAAACACTTAAGCTTTAGAATCACGAGTGCAGTTTACCCTGGGTCACCGAGGCACAGTAACAGAGTGTGTCTGTTTCACTTCCTTCTCTGGCCACAATGAACCCCAGTACAACGCCTTAAACCCAGGGACAGAGTCATGCACAAACGTCATGTTCGTGGTTCAAGCGAAGACATTCTGTCACATGCCAGAGTGTCTCTCCTGTTCTCTCCACTAACCAGCGGAGATAAAACTGATTTGCTGTTCAAGTGCAATCTCCTCTGAATCCATATCCCACTCATCCACACACAGTGGGGAGGCTGAGCCCTCCACAGTTAGAGTGCTGTGCCTCACACCCCAGAGCTGCTGGTCTAACCAAGAAACTGACATCTACAGAGGTACACAGACAGGTCAGATAGCTAGGAGACGGTTACCCAGAAAAGACAGGAAAAATATGCTGGGGCTATCGAGAGACAGACCAGCGGGTCATATAAACCTCCTGACGTGGAGGGAGACCGAGGTCTTATAAACAGATAGGTAATGTTAACTTACTGAGGTTGCTCTTGCGAGATTTAATCGTCTGTCTAACCTCCGTCGACGAGCCAGGCAAAGTCTAGGCCGCTGCAGTCCTCCATCTCCTCTGACTGACACCCCCCCCCTTCAGACCCACTGAACCAACCCGCTCACCTCACATACACAGCCAGCACCCTGCTGAGCTAGGATATTGACTGACACCACAGGATCCCACTCACCAACCGGGCTATGGTATTGACCAAAACCAGAAGCTACCCAACTCTCTACACCTCAGAAAAGCCCCGCCAGCACTCTCTGATACAGGCCCAAACAACCTAGTCCCACTTCGCTGAAATCGGGATTCAGTGGAAGGTTACTGCCTAATGGCCCTGACCCGAATCGACTCAATCTCCCTGCACTAAAATACAGCTTCCAGTCAGCCGGTCTAGGTGTCAAGTTTGTAGCCTAGCTTCACACAGCAACCGGTCAGTACATGGTGTACCAAACAAACAACCTCACAGCTGATCAAAACTCCAGAGAGAATGAGGGAATGTGGGTCTGGTCTGCTTTGAGCTGGTCACAGTTGGATCCTATAGCATAAATACAAGATGCTTTGCAGTCTGCAGAGTTAGAGATGGAGCCTTGAGGAGTCCATAAACCAGCCTGGAATCTACCGAACAACCAAGTAGGTTGGAGCCATACACCACTCCCCCCTCCCATGCGGTCTTTCCCTACAGAACCTCAGGACCCCTGTACTAGTCCGAGGCAGTGTCCAGTGTGTATGCAAGCAGGTAAATACATTCCCTCTCATCTAGGCTTAAAGAGCCGGGAGAAGGTAAAGTACTGCATGAGATTACACCAGCAGAACAATGGGTCCATTCTCTCACACACACACACACACACACACACACACACACACACACACACACACCCCGACCTGCTGCTGGTGCACTGTTGTTCATTGTTCACATTCTGTACAGTACTTAACACGCCAACGACTGACGAGGATAAGTAGTTAGAGCAAGACGGCGCTATGCATTCATACCCCAAAAAACACATGGCAGCATTATGTACTGTATACATAGTCTTCGGTTTAAAACACACAAGAAAGCTGATTTGACCATCAGCAGGTGGGGACATTCAGAGAGATTGTGATTGGCTGATCTAAAATCACCAAATGAAACACAATTGTCCTGACTGTCCCTTAAGTGTCCATGGACCACTCCCACATTCTCAAAAATAGAAATATTGCTTAATTATTCAAACTTCTGATGTCCAAGGGTCTCTCTGTGTTCCACTACAGAGCATAGAGGCAGTGTATTTTATGACCGCCTTAAAACACCCAACGTCCCATTCTCCACCTCTAGGAGACCCACTAGAACCTGATCCTTCAGATCGTCACAGGAGAGTTATGACACTAGGCTTGCAGTGCCTTTTCTCCCCCTTCCCTGAAAACTTGACTGGTAAGCCTGTTAACAACTTGGCAGGTATGCCTGTCAACATCAAGTTTTGACAGGGCCTCCCGAGTGCTAGCTGTGTCACTACAGATCCTGGTTCGAATCCAGGCCGTGACCGGGAGACCCATGAGGCGTTGCCAAGTAAACCAAGTAACTCGAGGTAGAAACACACGGCTAAGTCATCATTTACAGGAGAATTTAAAAAGGGATGGTGCTTCAATGGTGGTGTAACACTAGGAAAAAACAGCACCGCTCGTGTTAGCCAAACAAACTGAATTGACAGCTAAAACACCTGTGGTGCCGTTAGCCCATTAGCTAGCGAAGACACTGGAATGTTCAGCTAACTCTGAATGGTAGGAACCAATGGTGAGCTAGAGACTACAGGTAAAAGTAGCCAAAACTAGTGGAAACCTGCTATAGGCGGGATGTTAAAGCAGTGGAGCTAGCGAGCTATCAATGCTAACTGCGTGTAGGCCAGGCAACAGGTGAACTGTAGCTAGCCGACTACAAAAAGCGCTCCTAACAAGCTAACTTCAAAATCGGTAAAGTGAAGCTGAAGTTAACAGAATTCCTGAAAATAGAAAACAAGCCACTCAAAGCTCCGTGGTGGGTGGCCCCCCCAGGAAGAGTAGCTGGTGCTTTCGCAACAGCGAATGGTGATCCTAGTGAAATATTAAAATCCACACCAAAATGAACAATTAAGAGCTAGTTTTCTGAAGAAAGCTGCTTAACGAGCCAGTAACCAAATAGACTTGTGAAGAGGCAAAGAATGAAGAAACCAGAGCATTGCAGGGTGTTATACAGACTGGCCTGTTCGACGTGCTTGAATAAGGCTTAACCGATGACCCAGTGAGATCGGAGTTGACTGAAAGAACTACAATTATATTCTATACAAATTAAACTACTTGATTACTGACGGTATATGCCCATGTTATCATCATTCATGTAACTTATTGAATATAGTGTAACTGCTGTGTGTCCTTAGCAGCATTATTGCAGTACTAGCCTGCTGACAACCAGGGGAGATGCACGCCACTGTAAATAGCTGGAGATAAGACATACAGCTGGAGGAGGATGCTGCTAATTTGCTGCCTGCTTGCTGCTGCCTACTGTTTTATGTATTGAGCTAAACTCCTTATATAATTTCAACATCCATTGTGCAATATCTTGATATCTGCAGTACTTTATGCTTAAAGAGGTATCTGCCTGCAGAACGCAGGCTGCAGAGTCAAGAAGTACAGACACACCCCCCGACAACCACACATAACAGGCTGCAGCAGTGGAAACCAAACCAACGACTGTGCAGAAGCGGAATATGCAGAACAGGGAGGTACAAGAATGAACCGACCCATCTAACCTGCTATGATCGTCTTACATCGACTAGTGAGCACAAAACACAGTTTGTGCCTCCAACAATGACTCGGCCCCTATCAGATGAAACCCTGAAGGCAGCATAGCTTTCAAAACCATACCTGGTATCTATTACATGTATTGCAACTGAGCCCCAGAATGTTCCGCTTTTCTTTTCTACATTTCCCCATTTACAAAAAGATCAAGCGGCCTAGTAGACATCTGATAATATTCACATGGTTACCTCACACGTATTTCTTAATGACTTATCAGCTACAGTGCACAGGGCTTATCAACCATTAGCACACAGGGCTAATAGTGTTTCATGCTCAATAGACACCCTCGAGGCCAGTTCCATAATAGGGTCTTGAACCTTCCTGTAGTCTAGCTATGGTCTGGTATGGGCTTTGGCCTAGCTATGGTCTGGTATACTGTATGGAATGGTATTCAGAGTCTCTTACTGACTTATAACAAGGCTAATACTGTTCCATGTTCAATAGCCACACCTAAGGCATTTGGGCTCTCCTGTGATATAGGAGTCAGGGAGGAAGATAGGGCAGGGTTGCAGGTAGCCTAGTGGTTGGGACAGTAACCAAAATGTTGCTTGTTCGACTAGGTGAGAAATCTGCCCTTGAGCAAGGCACTTAACCCGAATTGCTTGTGTAACTCGGCCTGTATAAGAGCATCTGCTAAATGACTAAAATGTAAATATATAGTTTGTGTATGGTATGGGCTTTCACCTAAGTATGCTATGATATAGGCTTTAGTTTAGCCTAGCTATGGACTTTGAGTTCCTTCACACAACCCAGTAATCTTTAACCCGCCAACTGGAGTCCCAGTGTCCTTTCTGCGATGCAGTCTGGTTTCAAAACTGGCCATGGGAGCAAAACTGAAGGTTCTAAAACATATCTGCTTTTGACAACGAGTATTTGCATATTTTTATTGATCTGGCTAATGCCTTTGATTCTGTTAGGCACTGCATCCTGCTCAATAGACTCATCGATCTAGGGTTCTCAGAAAATTGTCTAGCCTGGTTGGAAAACTATTACAACGTGTCAAATCCGAGGGCCTGCTGTCCCAACCACTACTCTGTGTATATTAACAATGGTGCGCATGCTGCTGGAAACTCCCTCATCCACCTTTATGCCGACAACACTATCCTGTACACACTGGCCCCTCCCTGAACACTGTGCTGACCACCCAACAACATAGCTTAAACTATTTAGGGAGCGGCAGCCGAGGTGTCGGTTTTGGAGAGTCTGGCGTGCCCAAAGTAAAATACCTGCCACTCAGGCCCAGAAACTAGGATATGTACATAATTAGTACTATTGGATAGGAAACACTGAAGTTTCTAAAACCATTAAAATAATGTCTGTGAGTATAACATAACTGATATAGCAGGCGAAAACCTGAGGAAGATCCAAGCCGGAATTGCAGTTTTGTTTTTAGATTACCTTTTCTCCTGTCTGCCTATGGGATTCAATGTTAACTAGGACACAGACTGCAGTACCTATGGCTTCCACTGGATGTCCACAGTCTTTAGACAGGGTTTCATGACATTAGGTTGAATTAGAAGCGAATAGAAGAAGAATTTAGAAGTGGACCCCGGAACTCAATAGAATGACTTGCGCGTTCACGGTCTCGCACGCTCTGTGGTTTTTTCCTTTCCTATCGTTCACATAATCATCCGGTTGAAATATTATAGTAAATATACATAAAAGGATACATTAAAAATGATGTTTGATTTGTTTGGACAAAGTTGATAGGTATAATTTGAACGCGTTCTCTTCACGGTTCAATGGGCGACTCGACGGTGGATTTTCTGAATATAACGAGCCAACCAAACTGAGATTGATGGATATAATAAATGACTTTTTCTAACAAAAGAACCATTGGATGTCTTCGTTGGACACTTGGGATGCCCTCAGCAGAAGTTCTTCGAAAGGTAAGTGATTTATTTTAGCTCATATGGGTTTTGTATGACCCGCGCTGGATATGAATTTATGCTAATGCATAAATATTAGAGGTGCTATCCTCAAACAATCAAATGTTGTGCTTTCGCCGTAAAGCCTTTTTGAAATCTTGCCAAGAATCAGAGCATTTGATGACTATGCAACACCTGTATATTGATGAATGTTTAATAATTCAACTTTTGGATTTTGCCGCCTTACATTTCACCGGGTAGTGTTGGGAACAGCCCGCTAGCGCGCCGTTTATCCTTAAGAGGTTAACATCCAGCGTGCCTTCTCTGACCTTCACCTACTCTTCAATACCAACAAAATCTAAATGTATGCTCTTCAACCGGAACCTAACTCAACCTGCATGCCCTCTTAACATTCTCACAACCTTCAGTCTAAAGTTAGAACCAGTTCTGGATTTGTACTACGACAAAACATCCTTCACCCACTTTGCCAAGCACACCATCCAGCCAATTGGCGATGTGGTTTACAGGCTTTCCCCAAAACCTCCCTCAAACTAGACGTAATTTATTATCACACTGCTATCCACTTTGTTACCAGAGGCCCCTGCAACACACATCACTGGCCCTCGTTACATATACACATTAGACCCACCGGTACCAATTTATTTAAGTCCCTAATAGGCAAGTCTCCCCTCTACCTCAGCTCACTCTTCAACATCTCCACCAATAGCAACCTGCGCTCTGGTAAATGTATCACACGGGTCATTTCCAAAGCCTGCACTTCCTTTGGCCGTCATTCATTCCAGTTTTCCTCTGCCAATGACTAGAACGAGCTGCAAAAGACCCTCAAACTTGACACATTCATACCACTACACTCCTTCAAAAACATTAACTGAACTGCTATCTGATCAATGTACCTGCTGATCATTATGTCTTTATTTTTATTTTATTTAACTAGGCAAGTCAGTTAAGAACAAATTCTTATTTACAATGAGGGCCTACCCCGGCCAAACCCTTCCCTAACCCGGACGACGCTGGGTCAATTGTGCGGTGCCCTATGAGACACCCAATCAAGATCGGTTGTGATATAGCCCAGAATCGAACCAAGGTCTGTAGTGACGCCTTATGCACTGAGGTGCAGTGCCTTAGACTGCTGCGCCACTCAGGAGCCCTGCGGTGTCTGCTGTGTTGCCTTGGACCCACTGTACATTTCTTATTGTTGTATATTTGATGAATGTACCTTTCCTCTGTATAGCGTTTTATTTATTTTTAGTGTTATTGTGTATTGCCCTTTTCACTGGTTTTGGTTCTCAATTGACTTACCTGGTTAAATAAAGGTACAATAAAGTATTGAATAATGAACTCCTCCGTCCCTCTCCTTGTTAATCTGATTAAAAAGTTCATTGTCGAAACAAACAGCAGTGAATACATTGAGAATCATTCACACATACAGCACATGCCTCTGCACAACTAAGCTTGATGGTGTCTAAGTAGTAGCATAGTGCACCTTAGTACAACAGCATCCAAGTTGTGCACTGTACAAACCTACGCTGTGTCAATGACTCTGGTTAGTCCAACAACGGCACTGGCTAAAATGGTCCCTGTAGAACTGAAATGAAAGTAGTGATTGAGTATTGATATTGTCAACTGATGTGATAAAGAGGATCAGGCAACACGAGAACAAACAGGATCACCACAACACAGACAAGCCAGTTGTTCCCTCACTGGCAAGCCATCTCACATAGCGACACTGTATGCATTCCAAATTGCACCCTATTCCTTACATAGTGCACAACTTTTGGGCCCTGGCCCAAACAAACAAGGTGGGCTTGGATTATCATCCAGGTACTGATGAAGACTACAAAGCCTTCCTGCAACCTCCAGAGACTACTGTACTCTGTCATACCTGCAACCTCTGCTGCAGATATCATGAGAGAAAGAGATGGGTGATGAGACCATGGGTGAGGGTGAAGCACTCACAGGGAAGAGGGCATCGATGAAAAGTGAAGTCATGAAAGGCGTAGATGGGAAAGAAGCCCATAAGGCAGATGAGGGGGTGAGTAGAGCGCTTACAGCGAGTGACTTCAGAGGAGTGAGTGACTGTGCAGTCAGAGGTGATATGCTAATAGGTCTTCCTCTTTAATCTGCTAGCCTCAAACAGTAACACACATAGCACAGCACTAGCACTACAAAAGCTACTTGTCAATTACGTCTGCATCCCAAATGGCATCCTACTCCCTACATAGTCCACTACTTTTGACTAGAGCCTTAAGAGGCCTAGCAAACTGTAGTGCACTACATAGAGAATACGGTGCCATTTGGGACACACCTTGGTTGGCCGAGCTCAACCATTTCATCAGTATTATGAACCTTCATGGGTTCTATCAAATCCGTGCTGCCATGTCTAATGGATGTGGTAAAGAGGTCAATGGACTGCAGACCGTGAGGGATAGAAGGATGCCAGATTGTTAGACCAGATTTGTTGAATGTGCGCCAAAGTGGATATTCGTCACGATTTATGTATTGTAACAGGCCCACAATGTGGCTACTACAGTCCGATTTTATACATATTTGGCTGCTTTCGCAGCATAACATTTAGAAGTTTCCCTTTTCAGGTTTCGAAGTGACTGCTAAATGCTAACTCCTGTTCGTATAAGCTGGTAGCATAACTAGCATACAGAAATCGGTTTATTGGTGATGACATGAACATGTACTGGGGTTGACATCCATACAAGCATCATACTCCATTTTTTTCCTCAACAGTGTGAAATACACATAAACAATAGACGAAATGTATAGTTTTGGTGGAGGTGACTTTACCGCATGTATACAGATTGTTTGAGTTCTAGTAGCATATTAGCCTGTCTAGTAGCTTGAGGTTGTTTCAGCTGTTCCGACTGGGGCATCAGATGAACTATAGGCAATGCTATAGTGTGTAACCACAAGCCAGTCGAATCTCAGCCACTCAGACCCCACATGCCCGTCTCTTTCTCACTTCGCCCTGCTCCACTACCTCCACACACAGAACAAACTGTGCAGAGATGAACACAAAAGAAAGCAGAGATTAACAGAAGAAAGCAAGGATGAACAGAGCAAAGTCCATTTAGCTGCTAATGGATTCTCATGCGTCACCGCCCCTACTGGTCCAATTACACTGGGAGGAAAAGAGGGGTAGGGGGCAGGAGAAAGAGAGCAGAGCTGGGGCCTGGTCAGGACCTGCATTACCCAGATTCACTCTAGTTCACGAATACAACAGTCCTCTACTGCCATTCAGTATGAAGTGTGTAGACGTGTTTAGTCCCTGGCCTAACATCTCTATTCTGACCTTCAGCAAGGCAAAGCTGCCATGTTGTAACAGTATTCTATAGCATGCTAAACGCTAACTCAAACATCAGCTATGGAAGACTGTCATTGATAACAAAGCAGAGTTGAATAATGCATGAGTATATATGCAGATTCTTATTCAACAGTCCACCTTCCCTCTCCATACAGATCCCACACAAAACAGGAGAGTGAACTTCAAACTTGAAAGGGCAAATTACCCTGACAAAAGTGTGCTAAGTACCAATGACACAAAATGGTACTCAACATTCATCGGGACATATTAGTTGTCTGTCTAAATGACTAGTGGTGATGAGACCGTATTGTTATTAGATGCTGAGTCTCTCATCCATCCATCTGTGTGTGTGTGTGAGAGTGACAGGCTCTTCATAAGGACCCTCTACAGGGCTGAGATGGACTACGCCTAATTAATTAAACTATCATGTCAGGGAGAACAATAACCGAGGGGATAAGAACAGACCGACAGAGGGAGACAGACACACAGACCCAGACACACACCCACCGAGCGACACAGGCCCGAGCGAGCGACACAGGCCCGAACGAGGAAGGAATATTGAGAAGAAATGCTAATAGAATTCAACTGGCAGCCGTATCAGCAGTCCTAGCGTTAGATAAAAATGTGTCATTTGGCTCCATACTCCAGCATGTTGGATTTGAGATCAAAATGTTTGAGGCAACAGTACAGAATGTCACCTTTTATTTAGAGGTATTTTCATTCATTTCCATTATACCATTTAGAAATGAAAGCATTTTATGTGTCAAATCAAATCACATTTTATTTGTCACACATGGTTAGCAGATGTTAATGCTGTAGCGAAATGCTTGTGCTTCTAGTTCCAACACCAGTAATATCTAACAATTCCCCAACAACTACCTAATACACACAAATCCAAAAGGGGTGAATGAGAATAAGTACAGTTGAAGTTGGAAATTTACATACACTTAGGATGGAGTCATTAAAACTTGTTTTTCAACCATTCCACAAATTTCTTGTTAACAAACTAGTTTTGGCAAGTCTGTTGTGTCATGCACAAAGTAATGTCCTAAGTCATTTTTCCAACAATTGTTTACAGACAGATTATTTCACTGTATCACAATTCCAGTGGGTCAGAAGTTTACATACACTAAGTTGACTGTGCCATTAAACAGCTTAGAAAATTCCAGAAAATGATGTCATGGCTTTAGAAGCTTCTGACAGGTTAATTGACATACTTTGAGTCAATTGGAGGTGTACCTGTGGATGTATTTCAAGGCCTACCTTCAAACAGTGCCTCTTTGCTTGACATCATGGGAAAATCAAAGGAAATCAGCCAAGACCTCTGAAAGAAATGTGTAGACCTCCACAAGTCTGGTTCATCCTTGGGAGCAATTTCCAAATGCCTGAAGGTACTACGTTCATCTATACAAACAATAGTACGCAAGTATAAACACCATGGGACCACGTAGCCGTCATACCGCTCAGAAAGGAGACGCGTTCAGTCTCCTAGAGATGAACGTACTTTGGCGCAAAAAGTGCAAATCAATCCCAGAACAACAGCAAAGGACCTTGTGAAGATGCTTGAGGAAACAGGTGCAAAAGTATCTATATCCACAGTAAAACAAGTCCTATATCGACATAACCTGAAAGGCCACTCAGCAAGGAAGAAGCCACTGCTCCAAAACCGCCATAAAAAAGCCAGACTACGGTTTGCAACTGCACATGGGGACAAAGATCGTACTTTTTGGAGAAATGTCCTCTGGTCTGATGAAACAATAATAGAACTGTTTGGCAATAATGACCATCGTTATGTTTGGAGGAAAAATGGGAGGCTTGCAAGCCGAAGAACACCATCCCAACCGTGAAGCACGGGGGTGGCAGCATCATGTTGTGGGGGTGCTTTGCTGCAGGAGGGACTGGTGCACTTCACAAAATAGATGGCATCATGAGGGAGGAAAATTATGTGGATATATTGAAGCAACATCTCAAGATATCAGTCAGGAGTTAAGGCTTGATCGCAAATGGGTCTTTCAAATGGACAATGACCCCAAGCATACTTCCAAAGTTGTGGAAAAATGGCTTAAGGACAACAAAGTCAAGGTATTGGAGTGGCTATCACAAAGCCCTGACCTCAATCCCATAGAAAAGTTGTGGGCAGAACTGAAAAAGCGTGTGCGAGCAAGGAGGCTTACAAACCTGACTTGGTTACACCAGCTCTGTCAGGAGGAATGGGCCAAAATTATCCCAACTTATTGTGGGAAGCTTGTGGAAGGCTACCTGAAAGTTAGGCCCAAGTTAAACAATTTAAAGGCAATGCTACCAAATACTAATTGAGTGTATGTAAACTTCTGACCGACTGGGAATTTGATTAAAGAAACAGAAGCTGAAATAAAATCACTACTATTATAAAATAAAGTGGTGATCCTAACTGGCCTAAGACAGGGAATTTTTACTAGGATTAAATGTCAGGAATTGTGAAAAACTGAGTTTAAATATATTTGGCTAAGGTGTATGTAAACTTCCAACTGTACATATACGTATATGAATGAGCGATGGCCGAGCGATGGCCAAGCGGCATAGGCAAGGTGCAGTAGATGGTATAAAATACAGTATATACATGTGACGAGTAATAAGATATGTAAACATTATTTAAGTGGCATTATTTACAGTGTCATTGTTTAAAGTGACTCGTGACCTATTTATTATAGTTGCCAGAGATTGGGTCTCAATGTAGGCAGCAGCCTCTCTGAGTTAGTGACTGCTGTTGAGCAGTCTGATGTCCTTGAGATAGACTGAAAAACAGTTTCTATCGGTCCAAGCTTTGATACACATGTACTGACCTCGCCTTCTGGATGGTAGCGGTGTGAACAGGCAGTGGCTCGGGTGGTTGTTGTCCTTGAACCTCTTGGCCTTACTGTGACATTGGGTGCTGTAGGTGTCATGGGAGGGCAAGTAGTTTACCGTAGCAGGCAGATACAGCCCGACAGGATGCTCTCGATTGTGCATCTGTAAAAGTTTGACAGGGTTTTTGGTGACAAGGCGTTCTTCACCACATTGTCTGTGTGGGTGGACCATTTCAGTTTGTCTGTGATGTGTACGCCTAGGAACTTTAAAGAAAAACGTTCCACCTTCTTCACTACTGTCCCGTCGATGTGGATAGGGGGGTGCTCCCTCTGCCGTTTCCTGAAGTCCACGATCACCTGTTTTGTTGACATTGAGTGAGGTAAGAATGAGTAAGAATTCTCTTGGTAGGATAAATGGCCGGCATTTGATTCTAAGGAATTCTAGGTCGGGTGAGCAGAAGGACTTGAGTTCCTGTATGTTGTTATGATTACACCATGAGTCGTTAATCATGAAGCATACACCCCCGCCCTTCCTCTTCCCAGAGAGGAGTTTCGCTCTGTCGGCACGATGCATGGAGAAGGCCGGTGGCTGAACAGATTTCGACAACATATCCCGAGAGAGTCATGTTTCCGTGAATAAGAGAGTGTTACAGTCTGATGTCTCTCTGGAAGGCAACCCTTGCTCAAATTTCATCTACCTTGTTGTCAAGGGACTGGACATTGGCGAGTAGTATACTCTGGAGCAGTGGGCGATGTGCACGTCTATGGAGCCTGACCAGGAAGCCGCTCCGTCTGCGGCACTGTTGTTTTGGGTCAGCTACTGGGATTAGATTCATTGTCCTGGGTGGTGGTTCCGAACAGAATCCGCTTCGGGAAAGTTGTATTCCTGGTCGTAATGTTGGTTGACGTTACTCTTATATCCAATAGTTCCTCCCGGTTGTATGTAATAAGATTTCCTGGGGTAATAATGTAAGAAATAATACTGCATAGTTTCCTAAGAACTCGAAGCAAGGCGACCATCTCTGTCGGCGCCATCTTGAAGTCCCCCCATTTGAAGGCGTCATAAGATCATTCCCTCAAAACATGCTAACCTCTCACCATTACCAATAACAGGGGAGGTTATAAAAAAACGTCCTAAATTCCGTAAAGAGACTCTTCCTGGCCATGCAGTGAGATTCACGGTAGAACAAAGGGAGTTCTACTAAATCACAGAATTTGAGAACTGAACAATATCCATATTTTGGAGAATGTGCATAAACGGTTGGTGGAGAAGCCAGCTACGACCCAGTCCGTTTTGTTTCATGTTTTTGACCTCATGAAAGACAATACAGCCACATTACCTTAACTCTGTTTATACAGGTTCCTCAGTTGTGAAGTTTGCATCTAATTATTGTATAAAATGAGTAAAGATTAAACTATTTGTGAAATGATGCGACGTTAAACCTTTAATGTGAGAGAATTGTATTCCCTTTAAAGTTTAACTAAGTCATTGGCCCGCCCCGATGAGCACAGACATGATCTGGCGTCATGGAACCCCCTTTTCTATTGTTCCGAATAAAAACCCCTCCTGAGGAAATCCTCTTCAGACCACGCATACCTTGGTGTAAGCGGAGGTGGCACAGGTTTGAGTACCAAGACTAAGCAAACCCACAGCGTGAGCTGTGATTGCTAATAGTTATTGAATTCCTAACCATACCACGTGGAGCATTGGGCTACACGGCTGTAAACTATGAGACTATCGATCCCTACAGAATAAGAGCAAATCTTGGATACTAATTACTAGTCTGCAGCTAGAAATGATTTAAACCTGGGACGAGAATACCGACAAAACATCTATTCTATGAGAACATTTCTGAATGGTACTCTGAAGTATCCATTCTAACCACGAAAGACTGATCTTCAGGGAAACAGACTCGGATGAACTCTCCAGCAGACGGACCAGATTCCAACAGACAAGATCACAACATGAGCGTAAATATACATTGATTGCAATTATTTCCGAATGAGTGATTGTTCATGCGCAAAGGATTAACATTTCAATTAATATAATTAAACTGTGCGTAGTGATCCTTTTTGTCTTTGCCGCTTCTTTCTCAGTCCACACCCACTTCCCTTTGTCCACCAAGTCGTCATATCGGCTTAGCCCACTAGGGGATCTTCCCTATCATTGTTAGTAACCAATAGCTACTGTTTGTTTATGCATTTCTGTGATTAGTTAGTAAATAAATGATTAAGCCAATTGGTGTATGGATGATTCATGGTTTAGGCTGGGTTCGAGCAGATAAACAAGAATTCTACAACGTTTGAAATGAGACTGACGTAAGGTAAAGAATAATTCATTAATAGAAGACTAATTGATCACATATTAAAATGTCTGAAGAGTTATATTTGGAAAATTATAACTTCATAATCGGAAGATTTTCCGTGATGCCGACTTCCTAGTTAATTACATTTACATGATTAGTTTAATCACGTAATAATTATTACAGAGAATTGATTTGATAAAATAACAGTCGTCACCTTTAATGATGCCAAAGATGACACATGTTAGCATCCACATTAATGTAGAAGTGTTCAGAAACATTCTTATTTTCAACTAAAAAGTGACTCCAAAATGACAATTCATTATTTACCATTCTATTCTATTTGACACAACATAATCTGAAACACAATAAAAAACTGCATATGCATCCAACAAGTTTGTAGAGTGCCAAGCTTGATGTAGTCATTGCGTGCTAGGAATATGGGACCAAAATACTAAACTTCTGACTACAGACATGCAGATGGGAAATCAACCAGTGCCCGAGCACCTGCCCTTCTAAGAGAAAGTGCCCTCGCTGGATTTTCTTAATTGTTTTTGTGCATACGTGAGAGAGAAAAATAGCCCTATAGAGAGAGATGGAAAGAGTGAGATGTAGAGAGAGAGAAAGAATGAATGAGCACAATTGAATTTGCTTCCCCTCAGGCTACAGAGCATCCCAAATCCCTCTTCCATTACTCTTAAAAAAAAAATGTATATGTTTGGAATGTAATGATTTGCTCATCAAATTAGCAAAAAATAATCAAATAAAAAATAACTTGCCTGTTTTGCATGTTATTTCAGTTTGCAAACAACAAAAATAGTTTTTATAATAATTTAGTTAATAAAGCCGCACACAAATATTATAGTCTCTTAAGGATTCACTCCACGGTGCTTTAATGTAGGCCCTAACAGTTTGTGGGCACCGTTTGTCACCGTTATAGTGCAATTAATATATTGTTTAGTGTTCTGTTGTGGCTTTGCTGGCATGCATTTTAAAAAAAAAAGTGAGTTTTCCCACACCAAGATTTACATGCCAAAATTGCCACTGGTAAGAGGCACGTCAGCAGCAGAACAAACTCAAAACAAGTAAAAAACAAAAAGAATTGGAAACAGCATAGCTAGCTAACTAGCAGATTTACATCGTCATCAACTTCCTGATGTCAATCATGTCTTTAGGAAGCGCTGTCATTAGCTTGCTTACAACGTCTGATGAGCGAGTGTTGAAAAATGTTTAAAAAAAAAAAAAAGGGATATATGCTTTGGTCATACAGTTTTAGCCTGAGTGTTAGCTTCAGCAATGCAAGCTCACACTCTCAGGGATGGAGGTACACTGGCAGACCTGTGGATGTAAAAACTGTGCGCATGCGTTACACACACACACACACACACACACACACGTCAGCTACACGTGGGGTAGCACACCCACGCAAACAGCACAGGCCACTACACCGTAGTGAAGACTTGGTACAGTGTGTACCCATCCCCAAGTGGGTTTAATGGGGCAGGGCAGCCACATTGGCCAGAGGCATTAGAGTGGTTAACCCAGCACAGAGATGTGTGTGAAAGAATAAACATGAGTCCGCACAATTGAATTTGCACCCCCTCAGGCTACGGAGCATCCCAACTCCCTCGTCCACTCTTCTCCATCCCCCATCCCTCCACCATCCTCTTCCCCAGTTAACAGCCAATCCCCCAGCCCCTCCCATTCTCACACTGACTCACCAATCAAATGTGCACCAGCAGATAGCTTTTTATTCATCCTCCATTGCTACAGTAGCTAAGTGTGTGTTAGAGTTAAGGTTACTTACGTAGGAAGTGTTTCTCCAGTAAGGCGATCTCTAGATGACCCTTCATCTCATTTAGCCGGTCCGACTCGCTCCTCTGGAAGTCTTGAAATGCTGCAGCCATGGTGAGAGCCCCCGAACCCGCCTGCACACAGAGGAGACACGCACGTTCATACAGGCGTAATATCGATGCACACAGACTGGAAGTCCTGAAAGGCGGCCTCCATGGTGAGAGCCCCAGAACCCGTCAAAGCAAGAACGCCAAGAGGCGAAACTGACGTTAATACAGGGATGACAGCAACACACAGGAGAAACGCACGCTAAAACATGCACGAGATCGACTTTCAACAAAACACATTAAAACATGCATGAATTAAAAAATTGACACACGCGTCACATACACACCATGGCGGTGTAGCTATACCTCCAGTATGATGACTCACAGGCAGTGCGTTTCCCTCCCGCTTTGAAACACGTTGCAAAGGAGATCCCTACCGACTGGCTGTCTGTCCTCTAGTCTAAACACTGCACTGATGACTCAACCACTCTCCCTGACTGACTCAGATCTTTAGTCCACGTAACCGCATTACTCCATAGATTACCAGACTAATACCAGGTGAGCGAGAGAGAGAGAGAGAGATGGTGAAAGAGGGGAAGAGCAGATGAAAAAGTGTCAAGAGAATGCGACAGAAATAGGAGTGTTAAAGAAAGCGACAGACAGAGGATGAAACGAGGGAGGAGAGCATGGAAGCTGCCGTGCTGAGCCACTGCAGGTTTACCAGCCACCAACAGACCAACGCAGGCAGGGTGTCCCTTTAAGAGGCTCCCGCCACAGACAAAGACACACACACACACATACACTGCAGCAGCTTCTTCTCCCTGCAGCAGTCCTGACTGCAGCGTGTTTTAATCTATTATGCTGCCTGTCAAGTCCATGAGAGAGACACACTGCATGAGAGAGAGAGAGAGAGAAAGGAATGAAGGAAAGATGCCCTACTTGGGATGCAGCCAGTGATTAACAAGGGATGAAGAGCAAAGACAGTGAGACGAATTAAAGACTTTAAAACAGACAGCCTTCGCTCTGTAGCCCAAATGTGAGAGAGAGAGGAGGATCGAGAGAAACAGATGGAGAGGAGACGGGGGGGAGAGAGAGACACAATAGAGGGATGATGAGTGTGAGGAGGAGAGCGAGAGGGAAGGGGCTAGACTGGGTGGGTCTGAAACAGGAAGAGGATTTGGAAGTAAACACCTAAGTCATGTGATCTGGTCCTGAGGGGCAAAGAAGAAGCAGTGCAGAACTAGCACTGAGGAAGGAGCAGTGTGTGTGTGTAAATATATTTGATTTATTCATTCAACCTTTATTCATATTTACAATGATGGCCTACCAAAAGGCCTCCTGCGGGTGCTGGAATTCAAAATTTAAATATAGGACAAAAACACACAGCATGATAAGAGAGACACCACAACACTATATAGAGACCTAAGACAACAACACAGCATGATGTGTGTGTGTTGGGGATGGTTGCAGCAGAGCCCAGGATCTTAAAGAACTAGGACCCTGCGTAGCCCAAAGGTTCTCTCTCTAACTATTTGGATTACTGGGAGAGGCATATTACTGGCATCTTCAATTACAAAACCACTGTTTAGGTCTACTCCCCTCAGTTCTATGCTTATACTTCTATTATTGTGAGTTGTTTCTAATAATTTGTCAAATAATTTCGCTGTAGCTCAGTGCTCCAGCTATACATTTTATTTGCTAACTTGCTAGATGTCAAGATCCAGCTTTTTGGTTCCACCAAATACATTCAAACCCCTCCTGGATCAAGATCCCTGTTGCCTAAATTGGTTTGTGTATATATATTTTTATAAATATAAAAATATTGTTTGTACAAAAGTGTGTGAAAGACCAGCTGTTCTTAATGTTTTGTACACCCTTGGCATTCTCTCAACCAGCTTTATGAGGAATGCTTTTCCAACAGTCTTGAAGGAGTTCCCACATATGCTAAGCACTTGTTGGCTGCTTTTCCTTCACTCTACGGTCCAACTCATCCCAAACCATCTCAAATTGGGTTGAGGTCAGGTGATTGTGGAAGCCAGGTCTTCTGATGCAGCACTCCTTCACTCTCTTGGTCAAATAGCCCTTACGCAGGCTTGATGGGATGGCGTATTGCGGCAGAATGCTGTGGTAGCCATGCTGGTTAAGTGTGCCTTGAATTCTAAATAAATCACAGACAGTGTCAACAGCAAAACACCCCCACACTTCATGGTGGGAACCACACATGCCGAGATCATTCGTTCACTTACTCTACATCTCACAAAGACACTGCGGTTGGAACCAAAATTCTCAAATTTGGACTCATTGGACAGATTTCCACCAGTCTAATGTCCATTGCTCGTGTTTCTTGGCCCAAGCAAGTCTCTTCTTATTAGTGTCCATTTATAGTGGTTTCTTTTCAGCAATTCGACCATGAAGGCCTGATTCACGCAGGCTCTTCTGAACAGTTGATGTTGAGATGTCTGTTAAGTGTTTGGGATGCAATCTGAGGTGCAGTTAACTCTAATGAACTTATCCTCTGCAGCAGAGGTAACTCTGGGTCTTCCTTTCCTGTGGCGGTCCTCACGAGAGCCAGTTTCATCATAGTGCTCGATGGTTTTTGCGACTGCACTCTAAAAAGCTTTCAAAGTTCTTGACATTTTCCAGATTGACAGACCTTTATGTATTCAAATTAATGGATTGTCATTTCTCTTTGTTTATTTGAGCTGTTCTTGCAATAATATGGACTTTGCAAGTCAGTTAAGAACAAATTCTTATTTACAATGACAACCCACTGTTCCCCGGTAGGCTAACTGCCTTGTTCAGGGGCAGAACGACAGATTTTTACCTTGTCAGCTCGGGGATTCGATCCAGCAACCTTTCGGCTACTGGCCCAACGCTCCACTAGGCTACCTGCCACCCCTTTTAACTAGCCATACCTGTTAACTGAAATGCATTCCAGAGAGAGAGAAGGCCAAGAGTGTGCAAAGCGGTCACGAAGGCAAAGGGTGGCTACTTTGAATAATCTAAAATATATTTTGATTTGTTTAACACTTTTTTGGTTACTACATGATTCCATGTGTTATTTCATAGTTTCGATGTTTTCACTATTATTCTACAAAGTAGAAAATAGTAAAAATAAAGAAAAACCCTTGAATGAGTAGGTGTCCAAACCTTTGATTGTATCCATCCATCCACACATTTATTCTGTTTAATAGCGCCCCTTGTGTAAACGTCCGGTAATACAGTACAGAAACAGTACGACGATATGATACAACTGAATACCGCGCAAGCTAAAAATATCCATGACAGGAAATTAAACCTTCAAACCACAAGCTGGCTACATATATAAAACATCAAATGTACCATTTAAGGGGAAAACAATTAGCCATAAATAGCCACGATTATTAAAATCTAGCTGTGTGTGTCTCAGCCCAACAGGAGAGCGTTTCCTGATCATGACTCATCGGTGCTGTGCTGTAGCAGGTGTCGTCTCATAAGCGGACTGGCTATACACACACACACACACACACACACACACCTCAAAAAAATAAAGGGAACACTTAAACAACACAATGTAACTCCAAGTCAATCACACTTCTGTGAAATCAAACTGTCCACTTAGGAAGCAACACTGATTGACAATAAATTTCACATGCTGTTGTGCAAATGGAATAGACAACAGGTGGAAATTATAGGCAATTAGCAAGACACCCCCAATAAAGGAGTGGTTCTGAATGTGGTGACCACAGACCACTTCTCAGTTCCTATGCTTCCTGGCTGATGTTTTGGTCACTTTTGAATGCTGGCGGTGCTTTCACTCTAGTGGTAGCATGAGACGGAGTCTACAACCCACACAAGTGGCTCAGGTAGTGCAGCTCATCCAGGATGGCACATCAATGCGAGCTGTGGCAAGAAGGTTTGCTGTGTCTGTCAGCGTAGTGTCCAGAGCATGGAGGCGCTACCAGGAGACAGGCCAGTACATCAGGAGACATGGAGGCCGTAGGAGGGCAACAACCCAGCAGCAGGACCACTACCTCCGCCTTTGTGCAAGGAGGAGCACTGCCAGAGCCCTGCAAAATGACCTCCAGCAGGCCACAAATGTGCATGTGTCTGCTCAAACGGTCAGAAACAGACTCCATGAGGGTGGTATGAGGGCCCAACGTCCACAGGTGGGGGTTGTGCTTACAGCCCAACACCGTGCAGGACGTTTGGCATTTGCCAGAGAACACCAAGATTGGCAAATTCACCACTGGCGCCCTGTGCTCTTCACAGATGAAAGCAGGTTCACACTAAGCACGTGACAGACGTGACAGAGTCTGGAGACGCCGTGGAGAACGTTCTGCTGCCTGCAACATCCTCCAGCATGACCGGTTTGGCGGTGGGTCAGTCATGGTGTGGGCTGGCATTTCTTTGGGGGGCCGCACAGCCCTCCATGTGCTCGCCAGAGGTAGCCTGACTGCCATTAGGTACCGAGATGAGATCCTCAGACCCCTTGTGAGACCATATGCTGGTGCGGTTGGCCCTGGGTTCCTCCTAATGCAAGACAATGCTAGACCTCATGTGGCTGGAGTGTGTCAGTAGTTCCTGCAAGAGGAAGGCATTGATGCTAAGGACTGGCCCGCCCGTTCCCAGACCTGAATCCAATTGAGCACATCTGGGACATCATGTCTCGCTCCATCCACCAACGCCACGTTGCACCACAGACTGTCCAGGAGTTGGTGGATGCTTTAGTCCAGGTCTGGGAGGAGATCCCTCAGGAGACCATCCGCCACCTCATCAGGAGCATGCCCAGGCGTTGTAGGGAGGTCATTCAGGCACGTGGAGGCCACACACACACTACTGAGCCTCATTTTGACTTGTTTTAAGGACATTACATCAAAGTTGGATCAGGCTGTAGTGTGGTTTTCTACTTTAATTTTGAGTGTGACTCCAAATCCAGACCTCCATGGGTTGATAAATTTCATTTCCATTGATAATTTTTGTGTGATTTTGTTGTCAGCACATTCAACTATGTAAAGAAAAAAGTATTTAATAAGATTATTTCATTCATTCAGATCTATGATGTGTTATTTTAGTGTTCCCTTTATTTTTTTGAGCAGTGTATATATATTTTAATAAAGTTTGTCCAATTGAAGACAGATCAATAATAGACACCAACATCAGAGGCAGACCACTCACAATTGGACCCTGTGGGACATAATAAGAGAGCACTCCTAACAACAGAAAGAAATCCTCACTATCAGAGCATTCTAGCAAAGATCAATGACAGATCCGCCCACCTGGTCTGCTGTGATTGGAGGGAGTGTTATGGAAAAAGGATGGATGTTTTATAGCAGAAATATATATGACTTGTACCTTTGTAGAAAGCCTTAAAATCAGGAATGGGGACAGTGGATTGACATGTGGATGATCACTTGCACCTACAATCTGTGTTGTATGAGATATTGAATGAGAGCTAGATAGGTCCTTTTAGAAGGGCCTGAATATCTCAGCTGAGGATTTGCCTCCTGTCATGTAATTTTTTTGGGGCTTATTCTCCCCTAAACTAGACAGGCTGAGACATCTTACTGAGCTGAAAATAAACATTTACTCCACTTCTCATCCATCAATAGCCTTCTCCTGTCATCATCTAACCCACAGAGACAAGACCGACAGGAGAGAGAGAGAAAAATTGAGAAAAATTCGTATCCTCTAATGCCAGAAACCATCAGGCGTAAGGTGATGTAACGCTAACACACAGTAACCTGAAGCAGCAGCAGTACTCTAGGCTACTGGGAATGCGGCATGGCAATGGTTGGTGACCCAGTATCTCTGGCACTGGTCCCAGTGCAGCCTTAATCACAGAGGGAGGACATTTTGAGTGTGCTGTGGCCAGGGGATTAACACTTGTGACCAGGGCCTCTGTGCCAGTTAACTTCTTAGGGAGCGGCAGCTGAGGTGTCGGTTTTGGAGAGTCTGGCGTGCCCAAAGTAAAAGGCCTGCCACTCAGGCCCAGAAACAAGGATATGCACATAATTAGTACTATTGGATAGGAAACACTGAAGTTCCTAAGAGTGTTAAAATATTGTCTGAGTATAACAGAACTGATATAGCAGGCGAAAACCCAAGGAATTTCTGTCCTGGAAAAAGTGTTTTTGACACATTGCCTCATTTTGAACCCCTCCCTATTGAAAACAGCCATTTCTGGGAGTAAGATTGCAGTACCTATTGCTTCCACTGGATGTCAACAGTCTCTAGACAGTGTTTGGTGATGTTAGGTTGCTCTGGATGATGATTGAAATTCTTCTAACTAGTCACAGGATGTAAACAGAAGAGGAGGCGCGCACTGTGTTTTTTTTCCTTTCCTATCGTCCAGTTTATAATCTGGTTGAAATATTATAGTAAATATACATAAAAGTGTTCCTAAGGATACATCATCAATGATGTTTGATTGTTCTTGGACAAGTGTATAGGCATAGGTTGAACGCATTCTCTTCACGGTTCAATGGGCGAGTGGATGCTGTATTTTATGAACATAACGCGCCAACCAAACGAAGATTATAAATGACTTTTTCCTAACAAAAGAACCATTGGATGTCTTCGTTGGACGTTGGACACTTGGGAAGCCCTCAGCAGAAGTTCTTCGAAAGGTAAGGGATTTTATATTAGCGATTTTATGCGTTTTGAGACCAGCTTTGGTTATGGATTTATGCTAATGCATAAAATATGAGAGGGGCTACCCTCAAACAATCAAATGTTGTGCTTTCGCCGTAAAGCCTTTTTAAAAATCTGACAACGCTGTGATATGGCCAAGAATCAGAGCTTTTGATGGCTATGCAACACTTGTATATTGATTTTGAATTTGGTGCCTTACATGTCACCGGGTAGTGTCGGGAGTGGGGCGCTAGTAGTTAAGCTGTAAGAGCAGGGGTGTCAAACTTTCCCCAGGGGCCGATTCAGTCTTCACCAAGGTCTAGAGAGCACTTCATTTATAATATTTCCTTGCCCTCAAAGTTTGCAAAAAATAAAATATTTTTCCTTCACTTTAGGAACCTTCGATGCTCTCCCGCCTGTCTAGATTTTGTTTTGATGACTGTTAGCAAGCTGGACAAAGTAAACCAACCACAAATGTAGGTCCATTATGTCTACACAGTTTTTATTTGGTTTTAGTCATTTCAATGTCAACTGAGAGTTTTCCCCCAGAAAAGCCACCTGCGGACCAGATTGAATTGGCTAGGGGTCCGGGCCTTGAGTTTGACACGCGAGTTAGAGGTTTACGCCCAGGGGAATGGGAGACTCAAGTCTAGAGTCCTTCTCTCCTTGTTTTACCTTCCTAGCCTGTATATGTATCTAAACGCCCCTGTCTGACTCCCCTGCTCTGACAGGTCGCAATAAGGGGAGGAACTGGGAGAATACAGCGGAGGGTAAAGTATGTGTATACAAGGTATTCAGGACCCTTCACTTTTTCCACATTCTGTTACGTTACAGCCTTATTCTGAAACAAATGCAGTCAATCTACATACAATACCCCACAATGACAAATGACCTTTTTTTTTTATATAAATTAGCAAACATTTTTGAAATATTACATTTACAAGTATTCAGACCCTTTACTCAGTACTTTGTTGAAGCACCTTTGGCAGCAATTACAGTCTCAAGTCTTCTTGGGTATGACGCTACAAGCTTGATACACCTGTATTTGGAGAGTTTCTCCCATTCTTCTCTGCAGATCCCCTCAAGCTCTGTTAGGTTGGATGGGGAGCGTTGCTGCTAGGGCTGCAAAGGGTCAGAAACTTTCAGGTAAATTTCCGGAATTTCTGGGAATTTGGGTAATTTTTCTTAAATTAATCAAATAAGTTAGTTTATAAACAGTGAAACTTTTTTGTGGGATACACATAAGGCAATTCTAGGTCTTGTGGCATGTTTTGTTAAACTATCCCCAATTCAATGGAATTGCAACCCTCTGCATCCACAGTGCATTCTTCAATCACATGTGCAGTGTGCACTCTTCCATCACACGTACAGCTGATTTTCAAGATCTTGCACAGTAATGAGATGCTATTGAGCCCACACTACTACACTGTCTGAGCCAAGGACTACATGCTTTCCGGTAAGTTTTGATTACAATACTGGGTGGGGTGAATATATTTTATATGACATGATTCTTTTGTTAATTAGTAAATAGTAGCCTACAGCAATTGTTACAGGTCATGCCCTTCTCTCCCGATTGCTCAGTTTGGACGGGCCTCCAGCTCTAGGAAGAGTCTTGGGGGTTCCAAACTTTGTCCATTTAAGAATGGAGTCCACTGTGATCTTGGGGACCTTCAATGCTGCAGAATCTTTTTTGGTATCCTTCCCCAGATCTGTGCCTCGACACGATCCTGTCTCAGAGCTCTACAGACAATTCCTTTGACATGGCTTGGTTTTTGCTGACATTCACTGTCAACTGTGGGACCTTATATACACACACAGGTGTCTGCCTTTCCAAATCATGTCCAATCAATTGAATTCACCAGACCTCAATTTCAAGTCTCATAGCAAAGGGTCTGAATACTTCCGTAAATAAGGCATCTTTTTTTTTCATTTGCAAAATGTTTTCCGCTTTGTCATTATGGGGTATTGTGTGTAGATTGCTGAGGATTTTTATTCATTTAATCCATTTTAGAATGAGGCTGTAATGTAACAAAATATGGAAAAAGTCAAGGGGCCTGAATACTTTCCAAAGGCACTTTATATGAAGTGAGAGAGGACTGTGTACGCAATGACTGGCTGTGTTTTCCTGAGGCCTCCTCTAGTCAGTGACCTCTCACCCCCACTCAGTGAGCAGCTGCCCACATGCCTGGCATAGAAACACACACGGCGGGCGGCCTGCGACATCCACACACACTAAACACTGGGAGACGTACACACACGAAATGTGGACACTCAGACTAAAGGCCTAACTCTGCAAAGGGCTCAGTTTATTAGAAAGTCAGATGAGCACAGGAAACTGACCTCTGAGGAAATTAGACAATCAAGTGACTCATCTACAGTTTTAATATGGGGGAAAACACTGACATGGCTGATGGCACATGAAGCATGAAAAAGTCAAGATGACAGTGCAGTTTAAAATAAAGTCCAAAACACTGAGATCATCGGCAGTAATGGTACATTAAACTGGCAAGCAGGGGACGATAAAGTCAGAGTAACCATAGTGGCTGAAAGCCTATAGGAGGTAGTGTGTTCACCCTGCATCCCTCCCTCCATCCAACACTCCCTCTGAGGAATGAGCAGAGTAAACAGGAAGAATGCCTATCAAACCGCCCTGTGCTTCCTTTTCTCTTTCCCTCGCTCTCTGGCTCAAGTAAGTTCCCTATTATGTCTCCCTGGGGGATAAGTAATCAACTTCATTGGAACCTGCCACACACACACGTCTGTAGCAACATTAAAACGTATGTCTCTTTGCTTTCCCCAGGAAGTGATGGAGATGTTAAGCTAAGATCAAACTTCTGTGTCTGCAAAGTAGGCTAGATGTGAGGAAACACACACACACACACACACACACCTGCCAGTAGGAGCTTTTCTTTTTTTTAACTAGAAAATAGTAAAAAGAAAAGAAAACCCTTGAATGAGTCTGTGTTCTAAAACTTTTGACCGGTAGTGTACCTTTTTACATAAGTATTCAGACCCTTTGCTATGAGACTGAATATTGAGCTCAATTGCATCCTGTTCCCATTGATCATCCTGGAGATGTTTCTACAACTTGGAGTCCACTTGTGGTAAATTCAATTGACTGGACATGATTTGGAAAGACACACACACACACACACACACACACACGTTTACACACCCCAGTTGAGAGCAAAAACCAAGCCATGAGGTCGAAGGAATTGTCTGTAGAGCTCCGAGACATGATTGTGTCAAGGAACAGATGTGGGGAAGGGTACCAAAACATTTCTGCAGCATTGAAAGTCCCCAAGAACACAGTGGCCTCAATCATTCTTAAATGGAAGAAGGTCGGAACCACCATGCCTCTTCCTAGATCTGTCCGCCCGCCCGGCCAAACTGAGCAATCGGGGGAGAAGGCCCTTAGAGAGGTGACCAAGAACCCAATGGTCACTTTGACAGAGCTCCTTTGTTGAGATGGGGAGAACCTTCCAGAAGGACAACCATCTCTGCAGCACTACACCAATCAGGTCTTTATGGTAGAGTAGCCAGACGGAAGCCACGCAGTAAAAAGGCACATGAGAAACAAGATTCTCTGGTCTGATGAAACCAAGATTGAACTCTTTGGCCTGAATGCCAAGCTTCACGTTTGGAGGAAACCTGGTGAAGCATGGTGGTGGCAGCATCATGATGTGGGGATGTTTATCAGCAGCAAGGACTGGGAGACTAGTCAGGATCGAGGGAAAGCTGAACGGAGCAAAGTACAGAGAGATCCTTAATGAAAACCTGCTCCAGAGCACTCAGGACCTCAGACTGGGGTGAAGGTTCACCTTCCAACAGGACAATGACCCTAAGCACACAGCCAAGACAACGCAGGAGTGGCTTCGGGACAAGTCTCTGAATGTCCTTGAGTGGCCCAGTCAAGTTGAATATTTAGTGGTTGCTCCAATAAAAGTTTTGCGATTATGCTGCGGTACTTAGAGGTAATTTGTTGTTTAGTACAGTACCCTGTTTCACCACTTCATTGCACCAGACCAGCGCAAGAGTGAGTTAGAGCACTGATTATGCTTTTGGGTCCTACTGTGTCTAACTGACAATGAATATGCAACATAAACAGAAACTGATAGTATTACTTACTAAAACTGTTGTTACACTAAGGTTTTTATTATTTTACTCTTACTGTAGTAGTGTAGCCCACTCCCGACCAGTCACGTTGTACAGCGACTGTGTCGCAACGGTCTAAGACACTGCATAGCAGTGCCAGCTGTGTTGTTACAGATGCTGGTTCAATACCCGTGCCGGCCTCTACTGGGAGACCCATGAGATGACTGTAGAAATAAATAATTCAAAATAACAAAAAAAACTGGCTTTATTTACAAATTACTAACTATGTCTCACTCCATGTTCAAGAATGGCCTTTTTTACATTATTTGAAAACTATAGTTTTATTATTTTAAAATTATATAAAAGCCCGTTGGATATTCTCACAGAAATTATTACCCTGTTATTAGCAGGACAATATATATTGGTCATGGCTCCCGAGTGGCACACAATGGGATTGCCTTGCAGTTCTCCAGCTGTATCCACTGAAAGCGCGCGAGGTTCATGGCACGAGGAACGGGTTGGGCCGCAGAGCCGCGCACAGAAGACAGACCTAGCCCATGGGGAAGGAAGGAACAGGGATGTAGACCCCCACCACACTAGGCAGCACAGAGCAACACTTTAAGGGGCATTGCACTAATAATGGCGCTGACTAGGGAAATGTTCCCGCTGTTCTTAGTGCCAGTCTGCACGTTCAAACTAAAACAATGTAACTAATAATGGCATCTTTATGCTTCAGTGGTCAAACTAGCACTATCTAGCATTAATGGTACCAGTGGTTGGCACTTAAATAACGTGCCATAGAATTCTGGTGCAAAACGCTGCAACTTTTAAAGGGCGAACCACTGTATGTAAATGTCATATTTCATAACTGTTTTTGCTTTGTTATTATGGGGAATTGTGTACGTTGAGGGAAAAAAACTATTTAAGCAATTTTAGAATAGGGCTGTAACAAAATGTGGAAGAAGTCAAGGAGTCTGAATACTTTCCGAATGCATTTACATTTATCCCATCTGAACAGTAGGCTACCGTTCCCCTGACGTTGCCATAGGCCTATTTGAAGTCCTTTTACATAGCGCTTAACATAGGCACTGCTATCATCCTCTATTACCACTTCATCTTTACCAAACATTACATTTCTGGAACTCACTTGTCTTTATTTTTAACTCTCCATTTTGCAGCTTTGTCCTTTTTGCCTCAGTGGATCGAAGTTAACTTTCTCTGCCCATTCCCAAAAGAGCTTGGCAATTGGTGTGTAGGAGTCACGAGTAAATCTTAGGCTTACACACTAATTCCATAGCCTAAAAATGATGTAGGAAAAAACTCAAATGTAGCCTATAGATCTAAATTGCACAAGAAGTATACATACAACACCACCCACCGGCTCTTCATCCACACAATATTTCATGACCCTAAACCCGGCCGCCCTTTAAACCCCCTATGCTCCTTTGAGGCCTCTTTCAAAGTCTCAGAGAGTTCTTCTAGTCATGGTAGCCAAAATAATGGGAAACGGGGCATTTGTATACAGGACCCTAAGCATGATTGGATGTTAATTGCTTAAAATCACTCATTTACTCAATTGTTTCCTATATTTTGGCAGTTACCTGTACACACATAAAAACAGGAACGTTAGGAAACACTGACGTAGAGTTTTTCCAGACCACCTGATACGGCCTATAACTATGGCCCAGAGTTTTTCCTGGTCGGGTCCCGTGACAAGGAAAAACTTCTGTCCCTACTCATGGTCTCTCATTTGAGTCAAATAACACAACAAAGTAAATGAATACTCACAGGGTCTCCTAGTTCTTCCGTGTCTTGTGTCTTGAGTGAAGGCTTCGTCCTCAGTAAGATGTCATCGCTACATTCATTGTCGGATCCATTGGGGGACTCTGCTAGATCCAGGAAGTCGTCTCGCTTCTGACCTCTGAACCGGATTTTGTCCAGACGCTTTAGCATGTTCGACACCCCTCTCGTCGGCGGCTTTACCTTAGCATGGTGTACAGCAATCCTGAAAAGACAAAACAGAGAAGGGTCAAAGGTTGCCCTTTGAAAAGCAGCGAAAATGAAAGGGTGGGACAAATTTCTTTGCATCAGAAATTGTTTTTTGTAAATAAGTACCTAAACACTACGGAACACAGATGCACAAGCTAAGACAATTGTTGAGTGTGGCCAATACAAGCCTTTATTGAAATAAGATACATAAATAGACACCATACAGATGCACTAAAATATAGGCCAGCCAGGAGCCACAGTATCCAACAGCATTCTAATAACGTACCAGATCACTCCATTTAAGATGTCATCTCTGCCCCAGCATCCAGTTAAAGACTATCACCTTTCATCATTGTGTTTGTCGTTTCCGTCTATGACTCAGACAGCCTAATGACAGAGACTGCGTCCCAAACGGTACCCTATATAATGCACTTACTTTGGACCAGAGCTCTATAGGCCCTGCTCAAAAGTAGTGAGCTATGAAGGGAATAGGGTGCCATTTGGAACACACCCATAGAGCTGTAGCGGTAGATCCATTCAAGTGTTTGAGTCATCAGCCGTCATCCAGGGCCACATCTCTTAGTGTTTAGTAAATTATCACAACGAGGCGTGGAGCGAGATGGAGACAAGAGGCGATCAACCTCTCACGTTAAACACTGTCGCCAAAAATATATGACTTAACGACTTGATTAATGTGAATCTTTCTGACCTAGATCTACACTCCCCTGCATATTTACGTAGGCAGAGAAGCTGAAACGTTTAATTTGGCTCTATAGCCTACTCCAGTATTTTGAATTTAAGATCAAATGTTTTATATTAGGCAACAGCACAGAACGTTACATTTTATTTGAGGGTATTTTCATACATATCTGTTCTACCATTTAGAAATAAAAGCACTTTATGCATCTAGTCCCCCCATTTGAAAGGGGTCATAATGTCACGAGAATTTTGTTCTCTCTCAGAACTATTATATCAAATCAGACTATAACTCAATCTGTTTCCTGGAGTTTGTAAAGCTCCAGTTATAAGAAACAAACAGAGACCCGAACTGCAATGGTCAATATTTTATTCAGAGAACATTCTGCTCTCAAAATGGGAACAGTCTTTTTATATTGTACATACAAATGAGCTCCACCCCTCTTTAGGCAGCTGTACTTTTCCACAGTATACATTCATGGCTTATCACTTTCTGCAACATAATTCAAACTGGACAGTTTCTAACCGTGCCTCCCCTCCCGAGGATGGGGAAGGCCTCTTCTCTGTAGTTTGGTTTCACAAGGATTCCTTTGTTCTCTCAAATACTATCTTGCAATGTAAGACGAGGGCACCAGCATGTTCTAGTCTCTTGACATTTCTAGACACACACATTAATTGGATTATTTTCTTATAACCCTATTGCATACATTTTCAGAGTGGAATATATTCTTAGTCATTACTTAAAACATACAAATGTCCCTATCACATAATATCCAAAACATGCTAATCTCTCACCAATACCAATAACAGGAGAAGTTAGCATTTTCATGCCTCCAACTTTCTCACTCTGTATCTAGTGCCCCATTTGAAGGTATCATACGTATTTGGACAACTTCACTTAGTGGATTTCATTAGGTCAAAAGTTCAGTATTTTGTCCCATATTCCTAGCACGCAATGATTACATCAAGCGTGTGCCTCTACAAACTTGGATGCATTTGCAGTTTGTTTTGGTTGTGGTTCGGATTATGTTGTGCCCAATAGAAATTAATGGTAAATTACGTAGATACCGCTTACGCCAGGAGCCAGCCCCGCACACACACCTCCTGGGCTTTATTGAGGGGGGTGGAAAGGGGCTAGTGAAAACTTGGTCGGTGACACGATAGCTCACTCGCTCAAGGGATCCTTCACTCAAATGTAAAATGGTTGGCATCGGAGCAGACCAGCAGGTGACACTATTAGAGAGCAGAACAACAGGGATGACACACACTGAGGCACAGGGCTTTATATAGGGCAGTTCCGGCCATTTTCTGGCCAGGGGATTCTGATCCGTCTCTCAAGGTGGGTGTCATCTAAGCTTGTTGTGTCCTCGTGTGCATATCACCTCATTATACACCTCTGTGGTCAGTGTGTCACTAAGTCCCTGCTAATGATGCTCAAGGTAGAAGTTACCCCTAACCACAGATCTAGAACCAGATTACCCTTGCCCTAATCTTAACCTTGACCATTTAGGAGGTTGATTAACCTCTGACATTAGATCAGTCCTTAGGTAACATGCTCTAGTCAGATAATGACCACATAGCCCAGAGCTCACCACCATCAGCTTAGCTTAGTGAAGCATCTGGACAGTTGCAGAAGCGAGGTGAGAGGGTACCATAGGGTAAAGCTGTATTGTTCAGAGAAGAGCGAGTTGAGTTTTTCTTCAATGGGATATACCTTGAGAGGTCTGAAGTACTGCTTAATCATACACACAGTCAAAGACTACACAGACTCAGGACACACTCACCCACACTTCAAATATTCAGGTGCATTGACACACGGTACTCGTGACTGCACATCAGTCTATACTCCTATAGAATATGTAAATTGGAAACCACATATCCTGAGGCTGCATTTATTGTAGTTGGGGTTTTTAACAAGGCTAACCTGAAAACAAGGCTCCCTAAATTTTATCAGCATATTGAATGCGCGACTGGGGTGGTAAAACTCTGGATCAATGCTACTCTAATTTCCACGATGCATACAAACTAAAACAGGAAACGCCCGTGTTCAGGTCTGTTCAACGCTGGTCCGACCCATCTGATTCCACACTTCAAGATTGCTTCGATCACGTGGACTGGGATATGTTCCGGATAGCATCGGACAATAACATCGATGTATACGCTGATTCGGTGAGCGAGTTTATTAGCAAGTGCATCGGTGATGTTGTACCCACGGTGAATATTAAAACCTTCCCAACCAAAAAAACGTGGATTGAAGGCAGCATTGACGGAAACTAAATAACTTCCTTGCTCACTTTGAGGACAATACAGTGCCACGGCCCGCTACCAAAACCTGCGGGCTCTCCTTCACCGCAGCCAACGTGAGTAAAACGTTTCAAACGCGTTAACCCTCGCAAGGCTACCGCCCAGACGGCATCCCTAGCCGCGTCCTCAGAGCATGCGCAGACCAGCTGGCTGGTGTGTTTATGGACATATTCAATCAATCCCTATCCCAGTCTGCTGTTCCCACATGCTTCAAGAGGGCCACCATTGTTCCTGTTCCCAAGAAAGCGAAGGTAATGGAGATAAACGACTATCACCCCGTAGCACACACTTCTGTCATCATGAAGTGCTTTGAGAGACTAGTCAAGGATCATATCACCTCCACCCTACCTGACACCCTAGACCCACTCCAATTTTCTTACCGCCCCAATAGGTCCACAGACGACGCAATAACACTGCCCTAACCCATCTGGACAAGAGGAATACCTATGTAAGAACGCTGTTCATCGATTACAGCTCAGCATTCAACACCATAGTACCCTGGGTCTCGACCCCGCCCTGTGCAACTGGGTCCTGGACTTTGACGGGCCGCCCCCAGGTGGTGAGGGTAGGAAACAACATCTCCACCCCATGCACACCTCTAACTCAATCGTCAAGTTTGCAGACGACACCACAGTGGTAGGCTTGATTACCAACAACAACGAGACGGCCTACAGGGAAGAAGTGAGGGCCCTCGGAGTGTGGTGTCAGGAAAATAACCTGTCACTCAACGTCAACAAAACAAAGGAGATGATCGTGGACTTCAGGAAACTTCAACCTCAGGAGGCTGAAGAAATTTGGCTTGTCACCAAAAACACTCAAACTTTTACAGATGCACAATCGAGAGCATCCTGTCGGGCTGTATCACCGCATGGTACGGTACCTGCTCCCCCCACAACCATAAGGTTCTTCAGAGGGTAGTGAGGTCTGCACAACGCATCACCGGGGGCAAACTACCTGCCCTCCAGGACACCTACACCACCCGATGTCACAGGAAGGCCAAAAATATCATCAAGGACAACAACCACCCGAGCCACTGCCTGTTCACCCCGCTATCATCCAGAAGGCGATGTCAGTACAGGTGCATCAAAGCTGGGCCCGAGACTGAAAAACAGCTTCTATCTCAAGGCCATCAGACTGTTAAACAGCCATCACTAACATTGAGTGGCTGCTGCCAACATACCGACTCAATCTCTAGCCACTTTAATAATCGGATGTAACAAATGTATCACTAGTCACTTAAACAATGCCACTTTATATGTTTACATATCCTACATTACTCATCTTATATGTATATACTGTACCATCTACTGCATCTTGTCATTTGGCCATCGCTCATCCATATATTTATATGTACATATTCTAAATCATTCCCTTACATTGTATGTATAAGGTAGTTGTTGTGAAATTGTTAGATTACTTGTTAGATATTACTGCACGGTCGGAACTAGAAGCACAAGCATTTCGCTACACTCGCATTAACATCTGCTAACCATGTGTATGTGACCAATAAAATTGGATTTGATTTGAAAGCCATTGCAATGGCAGCCATGAGTGCTGTCATGTCTCACTTCAATGAGATTACCACCTCTGATGTGAATCTGCTGAATAAAAGAGAAGGGGCCACAGAGAGACTTGGCTCCCCTCAACGCCTAGTGTGTGTTTGATTTCTGAGAAGAGAACAGCATTCTAGGAACTGGATAGTCAATGGCATCATTCAGTAGTCATTGAAGGCCCCACACTTGCATAGAAAATAGCACATTGTTGAATTAAACTAAGACATTACTCAGACATTGTTAGGTTTAGGGTGAGCGATAGTAAAACCTGCAGGAAAATAAATTGATAGATATTTCTGAGAATAATACAAACTAAAAACTCCCACCCGGAACCCCCTCCTGAAACCCCCATTGTCAAGTGCTTTACACCTCTCACACCCACCTGTAAGCAGAACATTTATTTAGGCACAGTCACCTCTCACAGGTTTCGTTACACATGAAATACACCAAAACCCTGTCAATGTCATTCCTGGTTGCAGCCCCACTGAACCTGTAGTCTACATGTGATTGTTCATTCAGAGACTGAATTCTGAATGGATGTCAAAGTTAGGCTAAATGTTTAAAATGTTACAGTAAAATAGTTGAGTGTTTGGTCATTTTTATTACAAATTAAGTGGAATAGGGACAAAAACAACCTAATTTCAACAATTAATATTATTTAGAATATATGAAATAACATTGGTATAGTTTATCTGAGGACACCAGAAAGCTATTCATGCTTATTTCTCTCTCATCCAAGTCACTGAGATTCTACTTGATCTATGAGTCTCAATACACTTGGTCCGAGCTCACATATTTTGCGATGGAAGCGAGGCTAAAGCAGGATGACAGACTATAGGCCTACACTACGAGCTTAATGAATTCACTTTAATGCATTCAGAATCAAGGCAGAGGGCCATATTGCCTAGCTAGACATACTGTAAATCATTAGGTTGAAAGGAAGACTCATCACAATACAATGTTTGATAATGTGCTGCGATTGAGGCTATTCAGTCTGATGGGTGATCAATATATGACCTTAAATATAAATTACAGTAGGCTACTGAGTCTAACTAGCCCCAGCTGACCCTATTATTCCATTCACCATGTCAACTCCGCTAGTAACTTGATTCAATGAACACGTTGGGCTAGCGGCATGCGACGAGGGACAGGCACTGATAACCCAAGATGTACTCTTAAGGAGCCTACCATTACTACTTAAAGGTTTCAAAGTACCTTATGTTATTTTCAAAGGTAGACTGGCTTTGGCAGCCAAAAATTCAATCTACACATGAATCGATTCTCAATTGCGATATGGTTCTAGAAACAAAGCCCTTTACTTATATATCACATCGAAATTATTTCACAAAAGCAAAATACACACTTAAGCATTGCAGTTTGAAGTGACTCAAATCCTATTTAATTGCATATCTGATTAGAAGCTGTTATTTTTCCTTCAGTCTGAACAGCCAAAAAGCACATGGTATCAAATGTCAAGCCACATTTCAAACCACCTTAGTAGGTAGTTTGAAGTCAGATACAAATCTGATTCTTGGCCATGGGAGTTTGCTGAATGGTTTTTAGACTTATTTGGCATTTATTGTTGCTTGCTAGCTAGCTACTCTGTGGACAGTGGCAAGAACATGTGGTAGCTTTCTAGCTTGTTAACTAAGTTGACTAGCCAAAATGGACTTGTTTCGAAAGTTGGATAATCTTATCATTTGAGGCTTTAAAACGTGTTCTTACTGGGAAACATCCATGGCAGGCATTGTTGTCACCTTAGCTCACTACATAACTTCTGAGTGATAGGAAGCCTGAGCACCAACACCATGTCAGCAAATGACTGCTGTCTGAACACACACATCCAATTAGGTCACTTGTCTATGGACAGTCAGTAATACAAAACGGATTTGAAAAACAGAACTGATATGGGCATATAGGCCTTCATTGTGAACAAGGCTTTATTGATTTATCCCAGTTGCAGCCAACATTATTTTTCAGTGACAACATGAGACAGCGAATTAGCACAGGTGGTCCCATGTCTTCTGGAAGCACACACAGTAACATGGAGATATGGCCATGTGGGAACACTAACCCCGACCCTAGAAAAAGGCGTGTATCAATTTAACATTGTTTCTTTCAATTTTTTTTTCTCTGATATGAAAGAGAAGGTCCTTCCAGAACCGATGCATGTTGAGGCTCAGCCAGAGCGTCGGGTTCTTAACCCCGTCCCCGTACAGAAGACGCCTTCGTCCAGTTACTTGTGTAACGTGATGGAACCGAGTTATGGTCAAAGCCTAAGGCACTGCGAGCCGTCATAGCTTCGCAGCAAACAAAACTAAAACACAGCTGATGAGATGCGCCTAAAACACGGTGATAATTGACGGTGTGAAGGACCAGCGTTGTACGGCTTCACCGTACCCGCGACGGTTTGCGACGCTGTAACAAAACGCGTGAGCAACAGTAGGTGTTGGCCCGTTGTGACAACGTAACAAGTCCGTTATGTTCGTCACCGCTTCATTACTAAAACTATGCCGACGCAACGTTAATTTGTAATTCTGTTTCATTCATTTGTAGTTCATATTTCTCAATTAAATTGTAATCTTCGTAAATGACAGACTACGCACAGTAGCCCTTACGCTCCATTAAATACATGAATTACCCAACTAAAATGCCAGACGTTTACAAAACACCACACGCAAAGACTTGAGCTAGGCTACTTTACATTATTCATATAAGAAAATACGTTTCTTCTTACCCAGCCCGTAAATCGTAGCAAAGTTTCATTAACACTGAGAATTGCCTTTGAATGTATCCAGTTGCGTACACCTGCTCCAAACTGCTCAGATCCGCCAAGCCACAAGCTGCTCATTGAGCCTCAGCCCCGCCATCGCAACCCGCTCTTCTGTAAACCAAAGAAACGATTCACAGCCTTGATTAGTTGAGCAGAAATGCCAGTTCCCCCCGAGAGATAATAATAGTGCAGGCGATCTCCTTCAGTACCGTTTGAAACCAGTCTCTCTCTCTTCATTTCATAGCTCTCGCAAGCCAGACCAGGGAATTCCGTCAATGTCAGCAGACTTCCTTTCTTAAAGAGGCCGTTGATGGAGGTTCAAAGTCATCAACAAGCCTTCCCTTTCTGTTGTTGTACCGCCCTCTCTGTATTCGTCTGCCTTCATAATGCCCACCAGCATCCTCTGTTGGACGACAATATTATAACAATGTAGGCCTACCAACAGTATTGCATATGCACAGTTGATGTCATATATTATTGGGACAGTTCTTTCAGGTAATACAGATGATAAATAAATAATACATACATTGAATGACTTGACATTTGCACATATATAAACATTAGTTATATACAAACAGCAATAAAACATTTTTTTATGAAATAACCAAACATTTGCCAAGTGTTTTTGAAATTCAAACCTTTGCATGTTTCCACTCAGACGAGCAAGGCAGAAGTCTAAACTTCCATCATCTACAGAAATGAGCTCCAAAACAATGTATAGTCCGTTAGTCCTGTTATGCAGTTGTCGCAAAAACTATTGTAGACTAGTCAACATGCATTTGTCACCATACAATGGTCTTCTCTATACTGACCAGCAGCTGATAGTCTAATACTGCTGTTGTTCCATCCTGGTCAGTGAATGACCCCTGACCCTTACACTACATCTCACTGGATTGGCTGTCTGAATAAAGTGAACTCTGCCCCCCGTGAAACCTAATGATGAGATTAAACACTAGAATGGAATCATAGAACCCTTTGTCTGTCTGTGGTCAGTCTGTTGTGAGACAAGGTCTGTGACTGTTGATACACTACATGGCCAAAAGTACACTATATGACCAAAGTATGTGGACACCTGCTCGTCAAACATCTCATTCCAAAATCATGAGCATTAATATGGAGTTGGTCCCCCCCCTTTGCTGCTATAATAGCTTCCACTCTTCTGGGAAGGCTTTTCACTACACATTGGAATATTGCTGCAGGGACTTGCTTCCATTCAGCCACAAGAGCATTAGTGAGGTCGGGCACTGATGTTGGGCAATTAGGCCTGGCTTGCAGTCAGCGTTCCAATTCATCTCAAAGGTGTCCGATGGGGTTGAGGTCAGGGCTCTGTGCAGGCCAATCAAGTTCTTCCACACCGATCTCAACAAACAATTTCTGTATTGACCTCGCTTTGTGCACAGGGGGCATTGTCATGCTGAAACAGGAAAGGGCCTTCCCCAAACTGTTGCCACAAAGTTGGAAGCACAGAATCGTCTAGAATGTTAATATTTCCCTTCACTGGATCTAAGGGCCTTAGCCAGAACCATGAAAAAAGAGCCCCAGATCATTATTCCTCCTCACCAAACTACAGTTGGCACTATGCATTGGGGCAGGTACCATTCTCCTGGCATCTGCCAAACCCAGATTAGTCCGTTGGATTGCCAGATGGTGAAGCTCAGAGAACGCATTTCCACTGCCCCAGAGTCCAATGGCGGCGAGCTATACACCACTCCAGCTGACGCTTGGCATTGCGCATGGTGATCTTTGGCTTGTGGCCGGCTGCTCGGCCATCGACACCATTTCATGAACCTCCCAACGAACAGTTCTTGTGCTGATTCGGCGGTCCCATTCTGTGAGCTTCTGTGGCCTACAACTACGTGGCTGAGCCGTTGTTGCTCCTAGACGTTTCCACTTCACAGTAACAGCACTCACAGTTGACCGGGGCAGCTCTAGCAGGGCAGAAATTTGATGAACTGACTTGTTGGAAAGGTGGCATCTTATGACGGTGCCACGTTGAAAGTTACTGAGCTCTTCAGTAAGGCCATTCTACTGCCAATGTTTGTCTATGGCTATTGCTTGGCTGTGTGCTTGATTTTATACACCTGTCAGCAACGGGTGTGGCTGAAATAGCTGAATTTACTAATTTGAAGGGGTGTCCACATACTTTTGTATATATAGTGTATGTGGACACCCCTTCAGTAGGCCTATGGACTTACACTGGGGCACGTTCAGCAGGATGCAATGTTTTGGAACGTTCAGATAGTAATATGCTATGTTGAACAAACATGCCTCTCTGACATGTATACTGAACAAAGATATAAACGCAACACGCAATAATTTCAAGTTCCAGATAATATAAGGAAATCAGTCAATTGAAATAAAGAAATTGGGCCCTAATCTATGGATTTCACATGACTGGGCATGGGTGCCCAGTTTTTCCAGTTTTTTTCCACAAAAGGGCGTTATTGCAGATAGTTTCATCAGCTGTCCGGGTGGCTGGTCTCAGATGATCCCACAGGTGAAGAATCCAGATGTGGAGGTCCTGGGCTGGCGTGGTTACTCGTGGTCTGCAGTTGTGAGGCCGGTTGGACATACTGACAAATTCTCTAAAATGCTTTTGGAGGTGGCTTATGGTGGAGAAATGAACATTAAATTCTCTGGCAACATTTCTGGCGGACATTCCTGCAGTCAGCATGCCAATTGCACGCTCCCTTAAAACTTGAGACATCTGTAACATTGTGCTGTGTGACAAAACTGCACATTTTAGAGTGGCCTTTTATTGTCGCCAGCACAAGATGCACCTGTGTAATGATCATGCTGTTTAATCTGCTTCTTGATATCCACACCTGTCAGGTGGATAGATTATCTTGGCAAAGGATAAATACTCAGTAACAGGGATGTAAACAAATTTGTGCATAACATTTGGGAGAAATACGCTTTTTGTGCATATGGAACATTTCTGGGATCTTTTATTTCAGCTAATATAACATAGGAATAACACTTTACATGTTGCGTTTATATTTTTGTTCAGTGTAGAATAAGGTATCACATCAGCCCAATTCATGGCATATCTATCTGCAACGTTCGACAATGTTTGTCTACTGAACGTGGCCCTGGTTTGAGTCAGCCAAGTGGACCAAGAAATGTGTTGGCCCAGTCTAAAACCAGCCTCCTTCTGTTGCTTGTCTGTCCTGTAAACCTAGATCTGAGGATGGAGGGCTAGGTGGAGCTGCTGTAATATCCATGATATGGCTTACATCCATCCGATCCTTTCTGACCAACAAAGTGTCTAGGAGAAGAGGGTTTGATTTTGGACTGGGCGGAGGTCTCTCTCTCTCTCTCTCTCTCTCTCTCTCTCTCTCTCTCTCTCTCTCTCTCTCTCTCTCTCTCTCTCTCGGTCACTTAACAAACATGAAACAGATGGACCCCACTAAAATGTCACTGAGCCATTAGTCATTGCACTGTATGAGCAAAGCAAACACTGTTTTGCATTACAAGCATCATACAGTATAACCAATCATATAAAACACCAAGTCATCCTCTCAAAACACTATCTTATATATCGTTAAGTAATACAGCAGTATGCAAGATTAAGAGTAAAATTCAGATCAAGACTTAAAGACGTCAATCACTACTGTGCATATGAGTTGTGTTACGTAAGTCCGCTGATACCATGTTTTAGGTAATTAAATTACCGTCTTACGAAATTGTAATACATTTTATTTGACACAGTATCGCAGTATTATGACAACATAACATCCTGATCCCAAAATTCTCATTGGACATGTTACAGTAGCAGGAGGTATGTTTTGTGGAAACTAAATAATTTTATACCATGGTTTTACTGTATGTAATCCCTACTCTATTTCTGGCCTAACCACAACCATCACTCTAGCCTCTCTCTCGATGTCCCATATCAGAGCTGTGGGGCTGAAGTGCCCAAATCCTCCATGTTATTAAAAAAAGTCCTAATCCCAATTGAGCGTTTTCTAGAGCGTTCATTGCACATGTTTTCTTCTTATGCAATCACAACTACCACACTTTGAGTCAATTACAGAACAGTTTGGAGGGTTTGGTGGTGCTTTAATGATGTAAACACAATTGTATGAGGGGAAATGAAATTAGACATTGTGTAAAAAATTGAAAGGAGATCAAATATGAATTGATATACAAGTCTGTGATGGAAAAAGTGATTTATTTTCAATTGTTTTTTAAAATAAGTTTATTAATTGAATTTTAATTAACTTTCTGAAATTATGGACCTGAACTTAAACTGACCTCAGCGGTTGATAATTATATTTGATTATTGATATCCTATTTCTATATAAGATGAGTTTACATTCATTTTTCACATTGTGAATTTTACAAAAATTCGAATGAATTGTGTGTTTGGTGTGGCCTGAAATTTTTGATAGCCGTGTAATTCTCTCTCCAACAAGTTGAGAATTCCCTGTCAAGAAGAAATGGAGGACGCTAACAAACGTTTTCAATGCTGCAGGAGCTGTGTTTATTTTTGCTTTATTCCGGGACAATGTGGACCGCCCGGACTTTCAATGTATCAACTGTTTGCTTGCAGAGGACTACAGGGGAAAAGTGGCTACTCTTAGCGAACTTACGCAAGCTACTGGGGAATCCACGGCCGCCTACTTTTTCTTTATCTTCTACCCCAGTAGCCGGGTGATGCTATGGTCTGTTGGAAGTGTCGCCGCCATGTCGGCTCTCCACAGCAGACTGGCCGCTACTCTGCAGGGATCCCATCCCCGAAGGGGTCTCCTGGATGACTTGGTGGATGTTCATGTTCTCGATCCTACCAACCAACCATGAAAATATCACTCACCGTGGAAGTCGAAAACAGGAAACTCTGGCAATGGGGGCCTCCTTGGCGAAGGTAAACCTGGACCAGACATAGACTGGAAACAGCTTCGCCGCCCATGATCCAGAGTTTCCGGCGCCTTCTTCCCTGGGGGCTTCCGATTCGAGATCGGATCCTGAGGTACCTGCGCCTTCGTCCTCTGTTCTGTCTCCCTCTCCGGTGGCTTCTAGTTCGGGTTCAGATCCTCAGAGCTCCCCACCTCACCAGACCGTGAGGCTATCTAAGATACCGGCCCATTCATTATCCACGATGGATACTACAGCTGGCTCGGGTCCATCGGTCACCACCACCCTTCGGTCCTCGAGGAGTTTGCTAAACAACTCGAGGTGAATGAACAGACGGACCTCCTCAGCCATTGCACCAGCTGTCGTCATCGGCAGCTCTATGGTAAGAAACATCTCAGATATCGGGGGTAAAAACCCTGTGCTATCCTGGAGTATGAGACATTACAAGGCTGCTTCTCACCTTTCTACTACAGCTGCCGGGAGCTGACACTGTTATAGTCCATGTAGGGTCGAATTACATTAGGATGGCTAGTTCGGAACTGCTGAAAATTGATTTTAAAGAACTGATTATAGCTCAGAAAGATTCCAAAAAGCAGACAATTATTTCAGGTCCGGTTCCATCGTTGGGCGGTGGGTGTGAAAGATTCAGCAGGCTACTGGCATTACACACCTGGCTAAAAGACTACTGTAGCTCTGCTGGAGTCACTTCTATTGATAACTTTGACACCTTCTGGGAACAGACGATGCTCTACAGGAATGACGGAGTGCATCCAAATAATCTTGGCTCCTGGTCTCTGTCCACGCATTTCAAGGCTGCATTGAGACAATGACTTATCAGATCAGATAATCCCTACCATAGTGTCGCTGAGTTGACGTAATGCTGCAGCAAATGTACATTATCCCAGGGGCATTGGCAGTCACAATGTAAGTAGCCTAATTTATGTCCCTCTAACACCCCTGAATGCCTCTGTTGATCCTACAGCTGTTGTATACATTAATCATGTGCCTATGAACCAGAGTTACACTGAAAGCACTGAGGCGGTGTGCTGTAATAGGACGTCCACTGTGTGTAGCTCACCCTGCACTATCATCTATATGTAGCTTAAGGAACAAGGTTTATTAAATCAATAACTTGCTAGTAACAGATGACATTCATATTCTGACTATTTCTGAAACTCAATTAGATAATACACTATATATGCAAAGGTATGTGGACACCCCTTCAAATATGGACACCCCTTCAACGGGTGTGGCTATTTCCGCCACACCCGTTGCTGACAGGTGTATATAATCGATCACACAGCCATGCAATCTCCATAGACAAACATTGGAAGTAGAATGGCCTTATTGCCACCTTTCCAACAAAATTCTACCGTGCTACAGCTACCTTGGTCAACCGTAAGTGCTGTTATTGTGAAGTGGAAACATCTAGGCGCAACAACAGCTCAGCGGCGAAGTGGTAGGCTACACAAGCTCGCAGAACGGAACCGCTGAAGCACAGCGCGTAAAAATTGTCTGTCCTGTTACAACACTCCCTACTGAGTTCCAAACTGCCTCTGGAAGCAATGCCAGCACAATAACTGTTCGTTTGGAGCTTCATGAAATTGGTTTCCATGGCCAAGCAGCCGCATACAAGCCTAACATCAACATGTGTAATGCCATGCATCGGCGTGGTGTGGTGTAAAGCTCGCCACCATTGGACTCTGGAGCAGTGGAAACACGTCCTCTGGAGTGATGAATCACACTTCACCATCTGGAAGTCCGACGGACTAATCTGGTTTTGGTGAATGCCAGGAGAACGCTACCTGCCCAAATGCATGTAGCCAACTGTAAAGTTTAGTGGAGGAGGAATGATGGTCTGGGGCTCTTTTTCATGGTTCGGGCTAGGCACCTTAGTTCCAGTGAAGGGAAATCTTAACGCTACAGCATACAATTACATCCTAGACGATTCTGTGCTTCCTGCTTTGTGGCAACAGTTTGGAGAAGGCCCTTTCCTGTTTCAGCATGACAATGCCCCCATCCACAAAGCGAGGTCCATACAGAAATCGTTTGTTGAGATCGGTGTGGAAGAACTTGACTGGGCTGCACAGAGCCCTGACCTCATTCACATCAAACACCTTTGGGATGAATTGGAATTCCGGTTGCGAGGCAGGCCTAGTTGCCTAACATCAGTGACCAACCTCACTAATGCTTATGTGTACTCCATATTAATGGCCATGATTTTGAAATGAGAGCGCAGGTGTCTACATACTTTTGGTAATCTAGTGGAACTGCCTTAATGTTCCTGGACACCAGGAAGAGTAGAGGATTCTTAATAAATACATACATTGTAAGATGTCAAGAGGCAGGTGTGCAGAGATGGTTGAGTATTCAACGAGGTCGAACCAGCTTCCCCCTGAAGCTAGGACAGCAGAGTCCCTGCCTGTCTTCTGAAAACACCTGAAACCCTACCTCTTCAAAGAGTATCTTAAATATTACCCCCCCCCCCCAAAAAAGAATAATAACCAACACAGTTGCACTGACTGTTTAGCTTTAATTTTGGTTATTATTAGAGAGCTGGATACAGTGAAGAGACTGTATAAATGTAGGTCCATTCTAGACAGTTTCGATTTGGTGTTAGTCAATTTGATATATTTTTACTCAAACCACCTGGGGGACGGATTGGTCCCCCTCGCATATGTTTGACACCCTTCGATTAGAGGCAGAGGAACTGAAAGGAGAAGGATGTGGCTATTTTTATTTTAGTGACACTAAGTGGGCTCCCGAGTGTTGCAGCGGTCTAAGGCACTGCATCTCAGTGCTAGAGGCGTCACTACAGACCCTGGTTCATTCCTGGACTGTATCACAACTGGCCGTGATTGGGAGTCACATAGGGCGGCGCACAATTGGCCCAGCGTCGTCTGGGATAGGGTTGTTCTTAACTGACTTGCCTAGTTAAATTAAAACGTGTGCTTGTGTGTGTCTACACACACACCAGAGAAAATCCTAAAAGGGAGCCCTTAGTCCAGATTTAATACAATTGTAGCATACGAAGAGGTATTCAATCAGGGCCCTTACCCCTACCCATCAGCCCTGGTATCCACTGTGGCAGGGCAGGAGAGATTAATGTATCTGCAATATAATATACCTGTTGTGATACTATTTTACAACCAATAGATGGCGGTGTAAGATCATTGTCATGGACCTTTTTGAGCCAACAAAGAGGACAGTTTTCTGACGTCTGTATCTTCTGTATGGCACTTTCTCCCTGTGGTACCTTGGAATTCAGGTCTGAGAGGTGGAAAATCCTGTCTGCTTTTTAGGTTGGTTATAATGTACATGAGGAGAATGTGCAATGTCAAACATTTAATAAAACATGTGGTTTTACTTTAAAGTGGCAATCAGCAATTGAAACAAGATCAGCAATTGAAACAATAACAAAGGTTACCCCGCCCGTTTCGGTAAAAATGGGGCTAGAGAAATGTAACCACTCCAATTCCTACTTCCCATTGTAGGAATAGAGGTGTTAACCCTGGCTAAGTTCCCAATCTGGCCCTCCTACCATCATGGCCACCTAATCATCCCCAGCTCCTCCTAATTCATCTTCTTTCCCCTGTAACTATTCCCTAGGTCATTGCTGTAAATGAGAATGTGTTCTCAGTCAATTTACCTGGTAAAATAAAAATTCATATAACCCATTTCATGACAAAACTGATCCAAGATCAGAACTTCTATTCTAAGACGCTTTATATACGCGTCAGGTCTGTCAGGAAAAATTCCTATTCATCCTCCTTATCATCAATACTCATCGCTTAAACCACAGGTCACCTTTTCCATGAACTTATGGAGCCATTTAATAAAGAACGACTAAGAAAGTGGTATAAAATACCTAAACTCTTTATCAGGCTGTCAAGAAAAACTCAACGCACTTCAAAAATGTGCCTTCTATTACACATTCACGTTTGCCCCTCTCATGTGGATAATAAAATCTGTGTGAAAGTTTGTGACTGTCTCTCAGGGTCTGCCTGGTACAGTGAGCATATTCTGTAGGGTGTGTGTGTGATGTCTGGGGTTAACTGCTTCTGTTTCATGTGTTACCCTTTCTGGTATGTGAATGTACGGTAACCTGGAAACCCACTGGAAGAGTGACACACACACACACACACACACAGTAGGCACCATTGTTTCATAAAGGATTAGCCCTGGACCTCAGTCACTGTCTGGACTTTGGACCCCACAGCAGGCAAGTCAGACAGTCCATCAGCCAGCCAGACACACACGCACACAAACTCCCAGTTGTGCCTGGCACAGCACAGGACAGTCTCAAGGAGTGTAAAGAGACATTACATTCCTTGGACAGTGTAAGGATATACAGGGACAGTCATTTAAGACATAGCTACACTACCTTTTAAGGAAAAATACCATTCAAAGTACATCTCTTTTCTTTCCTCCATTACCTCGTTCACAGTTATCCTCATTTCAGTTTTATCACCCTCCTTAAGGGTATTATTTAAACTTTTCATAATGTGTGGGTGGGATTTCGGAATTCAGACAAGGCATAAAAATAATTCAACATGTCATCTTTAATTTTACAGTTACAATCATTTTTTCCAGTGTCTTGAAACCATAAAAATAAATATACATGTGTTACAAAACAATTCCAGTGTCTTTGATCATACAAAAAAAATGGCATTTTGTACAGGGCCGATCACATGATAGGAAGTGTTTATAAAGGCATTACTTGTGTAGTGGTTATCTTGACATTAGAGACTCCATACCGTATATGTACTGCAGTGGTTCTTTATCTACTTTGGTAAGCAGAATAATGGGTGTGTGCCGCTGGCCTGTGTTCAAATGTTTTCTTTCAAATACTCACATTTTTGGGGAGGGAGCACTCCTGGAGTACCAGATGGGTAGGGTTTGCACAGTGATAAGGCACAGGTTTGCTAGTCTGAGCCACAGAAGAATGTGTCCTATAACAGCGTGTGATTTCTCCACAATCAGAAAGGATTTCTAGAATTGTTGTGTTTACAAAAGCATTTTCTTTTCAATTTACAAATATGTAGTTTTGTCTCTCATCCATGATGACACAGTTCAAATACAAAATATAGAATTTTTTGGAAATATCTACATATTAATTACACTCTAAAAGCATTGGGTGAAAGGCTAAGCTCCTTTTTCTATGAGTAGCTTGGAGGAACAGGGTAGTTGGTAAGTCTCTGAGTTTCTCCTGAACTTCCTGTAGGCCTCCATAGGATTTGTAGTCCTAGAAGTCTTTCTCTGGATTACAACTCTGACTGTACCGGCACACAGTGGTCATACATCCATACATCCATATCTGTATCAGTCCTGAGGCTCTTAAGAGTCTCTGATCGACCAGTGTGAGTCACTCATTCTGGGGGATGGAGTCTTTCTTCTAGTGGTTTGGCACAGGAGGTTCCATTAGTCCAGTAGGTAGGACCCCATCCTTTACTTGGTTTAGTCTGACACATATGTTCCCTTTTCTTGTCTGTACTTTAGTCCGGCAGGCATGGCTCTGCAGTAATACTGCTCTCCTTTTGAGATGAAGAGGGTGAGAGGTCAAGGGCGAGAGGTCTCCATTGCACATGGGCATGATACCTTCTCTCTATTTCTTTATACCTATCCTTTTCTCGCCTCTTTTGAGGACTCTCTTGTTTTCTCCTCTTTTTTCCTTTTATTGTCCTTTCTTCTCTTGTTCCTTTCTTCTCCTCCTTCTCTCCTCTAATTCAGTGAGAGATCATCTTTTCTCCTCTCATAAGGGCAGAGAGACTCTGGTTTTCCTGCTGGGTCAGATTGAAGTTTCATTACTGCCTCTGTTCCGGGAGAGAAAAAGGAATGGAGGGAAAGATAGGAGGGAGGGAGGGAGGGAGGGAAGGACGGAGGGAGGGAGGGGAGACATGCTGGGTTAGACGTGTGCAGGTAGGGATGCAGGCTAGCACCACTAGACAGTGTACAACCACGTGCAGCATTCATATGTGGGATGGGAACTTTCATACATATAGACAGCGTGCAACAGTGAAATATGTCCCCCTTATGTGATAACTTCACCTAATACATTCAGGTCAGCATCAATAGACTCCATGATCAACAGATGCATGCCATTAAAGTGTCTATAATGAAATACCATTCAGATGCAATCTGACATAAAAAGAATCCAATCATTCACTATTTAGGCTAAAAGGAATCCTACATCATTTCATGCTGAGTTGCACTGCATTCTATTGAAAAACACCACACACAAGAATTACACTATGACATCATCACGCGACTACCCACTCTGAGTCTGATTCGTTGCCTCCGTTGGTCGTTATCGCCTTCATGCTCATAGCCACGCCCCCATTCTGTGGTAATTGTGGCCGTGGGGCAATCGGCGGCTTGATGATTACGCTGTTGCTGTTGCCCACAGATACGGGGTGTACCCCGTCGTTGGGGGCCACGGATGGGGTCTTAGATGGAGGGATGATGGGTGGAGGGATGGAGGAAGAGATGGTGGGAGGGTTGTAGTCACTCAGCTTCTCTCTCAGTCGGTTCTTCATGTTCTTGTCGGTCAAGGGAGGAGGGTACGTGATCTTGTTCTTTAGGATGCCTGAGATGGGAAGAATACAGAATCTCTTTAGGTTTGTTTTAGGTGTAATAAAAAAACTTTTACAAATGGATAAAGACCCAGTTACAGGGCCAATATATTGTATGCTTGGATGATTGATTGAACAAACAAGTGAGTGAATGAACAAACGAACAAACAAACACAAACAAACCAATCAACCAACAAAAAATAAACAAATAAAATAAGGAATGTCTACATATCTCACCCTTCTTCGGCTCAGGTTGGTGGGTGCTGTTGGGTAGGCTTGGAGGCCCATTGGAGGGTCCATTGGAGGGTAGACTGGGAGGTCCATTCTCCCTAGTGGGGGTCTCCCTGTCCTGAGGTGTCTCTCCTCTCTCTCCTACATGATTGAGTTTGTTCTCCTGGTGCAGCTCCACGTTCACCTTGGTCTCCACCCTCAGCCGTTCTGCACCCCCAGGATCCTCGCTGTCACTGGCTGTTGTCGCCTCCTTGGGCCAGTAAGGCTTCACGTGATTGGACACTGCTTCCACTAGGGTCAGAGGAAGAAGAAATATGAGCCAATCAGTACTTTGGTTGTAGGTAGTACTACCATACCACAGTACAATAATAAATATGTCTAACACTTAACTTACTGTAAGGTCTGCAGATATAATGCACTATAATGTATTCTAAGACTTATGTCATCTTATCAGTGAGTCATTAAGAATGAATAAAAAGTTAAATGAGAGAAACTGCAGTGCTTTCTGAGCAGTGAGACCATGGATGTTTTGATAGGTACCGGTTAGGGTGAGGGGTGTTTTTGGATTAGAAATGGATGGCTACCTTTGGGTGCAATGCTGGGCCCTTTAGGTGTGCTGTGTAGAGGCTGTCTCTCGTTGTTCCACTTGGGCTTGATGTCCATGTCATCATCTTCGCTGTCAGAAGAGTGAGACGAGGCATAGGACGAGCTGTGTTCATCTACAGACAACTCACTATCCGAGTCCGAGTCTGAGAGAGAGAAAGAGAGAGGGGAGACCAACAGACAAAAAGAGAGAAGGAGCAACACATGAACACATTATACAGACACACCGCTCACTGCTGTGAAGACTGCACACCATCTCCATCAACTCTTTTATGAAAAAGGACAGTTTGATGGAGTTTGAATCAGATCATGATACAGCGCTTACCGTCTCCTCCTTTGGTGCCGTTCCTGTGGAACAGAGATCCGTCCAGGTCAGTGTGTCCTGCTTTAGCTGTCCCCGACGACACACTGGGCTTCTGACCAGAGTCACCCCTACATCAGAGAGCAGGTTAGTTACACGTCTAGATGTAATCACATTGGAGCCTTTGAACTTGCAGCAGAAGAACTGATGACCAACTTCATTTTCTTTTGGACTTTTCACCCCTTTTTTTGTGATATCCAAATTGGTAGTTACAGTCTTGTCCCATCGCTGCAACTCCCGTACGGCCTCGGGAGAGGCGAAGGGGCCTACAGCAATACTGCCTCCAAAACACGACCCTGCCAAGCCACACTGCACCAATGTGTCGGAGGAAACACCGTACAACTGGCAACCAAAGTCTAGCGGCCCGCTAGAGCGCGATGGGACAAGGAAATCCCAGCCGGCCAAACCCTAACTAGGACGACGCTGGGCCAATAGTGCGCCGCCTCGTGTCTCTCGGCCACGGCTGGATGCGACACAGCCTGGGATCGAACCCAGGCTGTAGTGACGCCTCTAGCATTGCGATGCGGTGCCTTAGCCCACTGCGCCACTCGGAAGGCCATGATGACAAACTTCACCTGGGCATTGGATGAAGTGGATTTCTTCCCCCGTCTCTTTTCCCTGAACATAATGTAAGAGGAATACCTTTTCCAAACTCTTATAGATTGAGACATTAGCCAGAGGGCCTACAGCAATACTGTATTGTAGCTAAACTGTCTGATGCTTTCTGATCTAAGAGTTAGCTAGGCTCCAGCCTCAACAAGCCTAACTGACAGAGGCCAGCTGTGTGTGTCTGAAATATTCTACCAGGTACTGTATATACCTCCCTCCTCCAGCCAGACACTCCCCACCCACTGGGCTTAGCCCTAGTTGACCTGTGTAAGTGTGTGTGTGTGTGCTTGTCGTTGACAAACTGCTGTGTTAAGCTGAGCCATGCTTTGCCTGCATGCGTGTGAAATAATATTCAGAAAGATAGAAAAACAGTCACGGAATAACAGAGAGATAGATAGAGAGAGGGCTCAGAGATGCTGTGGAGGCTGTAACTAGGGTTAGTGTGGAGAGAGAGAGAGAGAGATGGCTCCGAGATCAAAAGAGTAACAGAGAAAAAAAGAGAGATCCAGACTTTGACAGGACAGACAGTTATGCCATTGCCATAGCCATGCGGCAGCCACCGTGTTACCTGAGTGTGTAAGCGAGGTAGCTGCTGTGGCTTTTGGCTGACCTGACGGTACTCTCCAGAGAAACAGTCGACTCCCCAATGGCTGACCTGTACAGAGGACCGTCCTCAGTGTACGTGTTGTTACAGTTCAGAGACCGCTGGAGGGAGAGAAGAGGGGGGATTGGTTGGAAAGAGAGAGGGGGTGGAGAAAGAAACCAGTCAGTACTAGACAGTAAAGACATCTGTTCATCTCCTTATGTGTTTGTCCGTGTGTATACTTACAGTCAGTAGAGATGCTCTGGTAGTGCTGGACTCGTCCGGTGAAGCCTTCTTCCCAGTAAAGACATTCTTCAGATTCTTCCTCACTTCTTTATTGAAGATCACATGGAAGAAGAAGATGAAGATGCCCTATAAGGAGACAGAGAGAGAGGGTCAGTGAAAGCCTTTTTCAAAATCCATTCTCTTCACTGATATCAGGCCAGGGCCTGCTGATCTAGGACCAGGTCCCCCCCCCCGGCAGTATCATCTTATTCATTATGATCTAAAAGGCAAAGCTGATCGTAGATAAGTATGCCTACTCTGAGACGCTTTATGAATGTAGGCCCTGGCCTAATGAAGAGAATGGATTTTGTAACGGCTGGTGTGCAGTAAGGCTGAGAGTTTTAACCTCTAGAGTAGTGAACGACTGTACAGCCTGACCCGTGACCGTTAACCCTGAGCCCTGTCCCTGACCCCTCACCTGCAGACAACTGAAGATGGCGAACAGGTAGTGGAAGGTCATGACATCACTGTTGACTGCCATGAGGCCCAACAGCCAGGTGGCGCTGATCAGCAATAGGAGGAGGAAGGCTATCCTCAGAGCAGGACTATGTAGGGGGAGGGAGGTAGAGGGAGAAACTCGGAATATTACACACACACAGTCATCCGCATGTATGCACACACACGACATAACACACACAGGCACACACTCATACATACATGCATGGATGCACACCCACACAGTCACGCATCCACAGACACACACGTAAGTCCTACTAATAGATGGTTAATGTAACATAGGAGACACACACGTAAGTCCTACTAATAGATGGTTAATGTAACATAGGAGACACACACGTAAGTCCTACTACTAGATGGTTAATGTAACATAGGAGACACACACGTGAGTCCTACTAATGGATGGTTAATGTAACATAGGAGACACACACGTGAGTCCTACTAATAGATGGTTAATGTAACATAGGAGACACACACATAAGTCCTACTAATAGATGGTTAATGTAACATAGGCGTTGCTCAACAATGGAATGTAGAGAATGGCCTTTGATATGCTTAATCTCAAGTGTGTGTGTGTGTGTGTGTGTGTGTGTGTGTGTGCGTGCGTGTGTAAAAATACTTACATGGCTCCAGACTTCTCGAAGGACCTCTGCCTGCGTCCACAGGATGCCTTAGCTGCCAGTACAAAGATGACGATGTTGACCTGAGAGAGAGGAGAGGGATAGAGACAAGCATTAGTACCATGGCAGACTACAGGATAATTCACTTACAGTCAACAACAGATACACTCAAGACCTCTAACTGCAAATCACTCACTACTACAGGCATGGCATTCACTAAGGAATTAGAGAGAGAGAGAGAGAGAGAGAGAGCAAAGGAAGGACAAAAAGAAACTGAAAGGGCAAGTAGAGAAGAACAAGCAGAGAAAGAAAGAAAGAAAAAAAGAGAAGGACGTAACATTGAAAAGAACCATGTATAGTAAGTAAAAATCAATCACTATTACGGGTTAAAAAAGGCACCATTTATCTCAAGGCACTCACCAGGACGACTACAGAGATGGGTCCTGCGAAGCTCCAGATGAGGGTGTCGTGGACAGAGAGCCAGCAGAAGTCTGGGTTCCCATAGCCCTGAGGGTCAAGACCCACTGCCAGACCTGAGGAGGGCAGAACCAGAGAAACATATCAAGGCTGTGTTAGCTACAGGCGTACTGTAGAGTATGAACATCACCTGTTCTGGGCCAATAATACATTTGCACTGTGCAGGAATTCTTTCTTCATTCAAACGCAGAGAAAAATAAATCAGAGGCACCTATTAGAAACCCACACAAAGTAGATGCATCAGGCTATTGATAGCATAGCAGAGAAAGGCCAGAAAGCCTGTGCATGGTTCGCCCACAAATGATGTTGCAGGTCAAGCAAACCATGTGGGAACAGCGCTTACTGTGTGCAGGCTTTCTTCCTTCATTCAAATCCATAGATATACACAGAGGCTTCATAAAACACCTCACTCTAGTGCACAGCGGTGTAAGCAGATCTACACTGGTATTATTATCCATGAGAGAAGAGAGGTGCTGGGTTAGGGTCTTGTTCTCTCCCCAGGCTTTGTGCGTGTGCCAGGGTGGAAGGTGATACCAATATGGGCCGACTGGCATCAGCAGACACAGGTCTAATCAACTAGATGGAAGTCTTCAGGACAGGAGGAGACATATAGCACTGGAGACTACTGCTGGACAGATGTCTCTCTCTCCACCGCTCCCAATTTTCTGCTCTCTACCCCTCTCTCTCTCTTTCTCCCTCTCTCTCCTCCAGGTTTCCCACAGGGATCAAAGAGTCGCAGTACGCCAGAAGACAGACAAGATGGCTTCTGACTCATAGATGTGACTCGGTTTGTTAACCTGGGATTGGGGGTGACTCAGTTTAAGTGTGTGTGTGGGTGCGTGCGTGCCCATCCGTCTGTCTGCATGTGCATCTGTGTGTGCATACGTTATGTGTGTCCTCACCTGTGATGATTGCAGGTATGCCCCAGCCCATGGCGTAGTAGAACCTCATGTGACCGTGGTTGATGTTCCGTACCTCCGTCAGCATGCGGTAGATGTGGAGGCCCTCCACAAACATCCAGGCGAACGTACACATGTAGAAGTAGTGGAGCAGGATGGCGATCACCGTACACACAAACTGCAGACAGAGAGTCACAGAGGGACAAGGTTAGAGATCACCGAGGGACATCCATTTCAATCACACTGAGAAGCACTACTCCAAGTTCCAAGTTCCATTCTTCAGCACTGGCCACACTACACTGAGGGAACAAAAACATTAAGAACACCTTCTTAATAGAGTTTTGCCTTGCCCATTCACCCTCTGAATGGCACACATACAAAATCCATGTCTCAATTTTCTCAAGGCTTAGAAATCCTTATTTAACCTGTTTCCCCCTCTTCATCTACACTGATTGAAGTGGATTTAACAAGTGACATCAGTAAGGGATCATAGCTTTCACCTGGATTCACCTGGTCAGTCTATGTCATGGAAAGTGCAGGTGTCCTTAATGTTTTATACACTCTGTATAGCCCTGAGTGGGTCTCTCTCTCTCCCTCCCTCCATCTCGCTCTACTTTTCTTTATCTCCCTCAATCCCTTGTTCCAGGAAGAATGCAGTGTTCTTGGGAATCCCCCAGCAGGTAGGGGAGGGAGAGGACTAGAGCTAGATCACGGAGCTGAGGGTCATCAATCTAACAGAAGATGGCTCAGGGCTGTGACTGATGACAGCATTCCAGAACCCTGACACACACACACACAAACACACACGGCTAGGCTTCTAACTTCAGAAGAACAGAGGGTGAGTCAGTGAGTAAGTGTCAATCGTTACTACTGTTGTAACAGTACAGCCAGAAGAGGACTGGCCACCACTCGGAGCCTGGTTCCTCTCTAGGTTTCTTTGTAGGTTCCTGCCTTCTAGGGAGTTTTGCCTAGACACTGTGCTTTTGCCTCTGCATCACTTGCTCTTTGATGTTTTAGGCTGGGCTTCTGTAAAGCTTATGATATAAAATACGTTTATTTGAATTTGAACAGTAACAGAGTCTATGGAGACAGACTCAGACCTGTATGTCTGTCTGTGACAGGGTCTACTGCCCTGAGGCTCAAACAGTTAGGCACCAGTAACAGCATGTCTCTATTATCACAGGCCCAGAGGGACATCAGGCCTATTAGTGTGTCTGTGTGTGTGTGCACGGGCGTGTGTGTTGTGCAATACATTTCAGAGTAAATTGCATCAATGTACCTAAAAAAAAATGTATGTCAAAATACACTATTAGATTACTTGCTTATAGGCTAACCTTTATACTGCACTTAGTTAAAGGAATCACATGCTATGTGAATACACAGTATCGGCATCTCAGAGTTCCTTAAATAGGGAATCTATTTTTAGACAACAGAGAAATGGTTAGTCCCATCCAGTACAGTAAATTCCTTAGCTGTAACGCTATTAGTGAAGCATCAGATGTATAATCAAGAAAAATCGAGCAGACAAAGACAAACTCTCAGGTAGGACCGATCCCTGTAAGCTCCTGTCAGCGCCAGTACCTGAATGGCTGCAGGCAAACAAATAGCAGCTACTTACCAGAAACCACTAACTGGAGTGAGCCTGAAACAGAAATCCCTGCTTTATCCCTTATCCTGCCTGAAAATCCACCACACTACAGGAATAGGAGAAATACTATATATGTTGGGGTGGGGAGGAGTGTGTATGTGGGGGGACTGGGGAGGTGTGTTTGTGTGTGCATACAATGTACGTGGGTTGTTAGTGTGTTTTGAACATTGCAATGTGATTTTGGACAAAAAGAGAAACCTGTGCAGGCAGACACAGACACAAAGACTTCCCATAGTGATGTTGTAGAGCTTGACTCTTTTCTCAGCTCAACAACAACGATGAATTCCCACAACGCCAGGGAGAAAATGGCTGCAGGGCTGTATTCCTGGGGTTATCCCAGGTGATCCCTTCAATTTGTAAACAAAATGTGGGGACTCCATAATCCACATAATTTACAGAAGTGATCATTAAAGAATGAAATGTAACTGTGAATACAACGGAAAGCACACCTGTGCTCCAAGCAGAGAGAACAGAGGCACTTAAGCTTAAGAATCACGAGTGCCTACCAAACAACCAAGATCTTTTTCATTCATATCTAGATAGTCACAAATACTAAACATTCCAAACTAGCCCTGCTAATGCATGGTCAATGTCATTTTCAGGAGTTTAGAGGTCAGGGTTCCTTAGTTTTCAGTCCCGGGGTTTTCAGTCTGGTTGATGGGTCAGAGATTAGAGGTCAGGGTCATGGTTAGAGGTCACAATTAGGCTTCCTTAGTTCAGTTTATCTCACCAGGTTGTCAGTCTGGCTGATTCATCAGGGTTAGGGTCATAGAAGTCAGAGTAAGAGGTCAGGGGTCATAGGTTAAAATGTTTCTCACTGGGTTGTCAGTCTGGTTGATGCCGATGAGGAAGACGAGCTCAGAGAAGAAGAGTGCGGCCACCAGGTTCCTGTGGATGCTGTGGAGGTTAGAGCGTAGCTTCCTGAGTAGAGCCAGCAGGACGAAGGTGAGGAACAGGGCTACCAGGGAGGCTGACACCGTGGTGTAGGTCACGATCTTTAGGGGTAACACGTCACCATGCTGGGGAGAGGGGGGGAGAGAAAGGAGGGAGAGACATGTATTACATTGTTGTATAACTAGCTAAAATAAAGATCCTAATCAAACTCTGTAGCAGCAGATACATTACTGCTGTAGTGTATCCTGCCCATAGCAATATATTTACAACTCTATTTAGAGTTATGTACAGTCTATGAGCCTACCTCTCTCTTGGAGATGTCCATGAGTTATGTACAGTATGTCTCTATGAGCCTACCTCTCTCTTGGAGATGTCCAGGAGTTATGTACAGTATGTCTCTATGAGCCTACCTCTCTCTTGGAGATGTCCAGGAGTTATGTACAGTATGTCTCTATGAGCCTACCTCTCTCTTGGAGATGTCCATGAGTTATGTACAGTATGTCTCTATGAGCCTACCTCTCTCTTGGAGATGTCCATGAGTTATGTACAGTATGTCTCTATGAGCCTACCTCTCTCTTGGAGATGTCCATGAGTTATGTACAGTACGTCTCTATGAGCCTACCTCTCTCTTGGAGATGTCCAGGAGTTATGTACAGTACGTCTCTATGAGCCTTACCTCTCTCTTGGAGATGTCCATGAGTTATGTACAGTATGTCTCTATGAGCCTACCTCTCTCTTGGAGATGTCCAGGAGTTATGTACAGTATGTCTATGAGCCTACCTCTCTCTTGGAGATGTCCAGGAGTTATGTACAGTATGTCTCTATGAGCCTACCTCTCTCTTGGAGATGTCCATGAGTTATGTACAGTATGTCTCTATGAGCCTACCTCTCTCTTGGAGATGTCCAGGAGTTATGTACAGTATGTCTCTATGAGCCTACCTCTCTCTTGGAGATGTCCAGGAGTTATGTACAGTACGTCTCTATGAGCCTACCTCTCTCTTGGAGATGTCCAGGAGTTATGTACAGTATGTCTCTATGAGCCTTACCTCTCTCTTGGAGATGTCCATGAGTTATGTACAGTATGTCTCTATGAGCCTACCTCTCTCTTGGAGATGTCCAGGAGTTATGTACAGTATGTCTCTATGAGCCTACCTCTCTCTTGGAGATGTCCATGAGTTATGTACAGTATGTCTCTATGAGCCTACCTCTCTCTTGGAGATGTCCATGAGTTATGTACAGTATGTCTCTATGTGCCTACCTCTCTCTTGGAGATGTCCAGGAGTTATGTACAGTATGTCTCTATGAGCCTACCTCTCTCTTGGAGATGTCCATGAGTTATGTACAGTATGTCTCTATGAGCCTACCTCTCTCTTGGAGATGTCCATGAGTTATGTACAGTATGTCTCTATGAGCCTACCTCTCTCTTGGAGATGTCCAGGAGTTATGTACAGTATGTCTCTATGAGCCTACCTCTCTCTTGGAGATGTCCAGGAGTTATGTACAGTATGTCTATGAGCCTACCTCTCTCTTGGAGATGTCCATGAGTTATGTACAGTATGTCTCTATGAGCCTACCTCTCTCTTGGAGATGTCCAGGAGTTATGTACAGTATGTCTATGAGCCTACCTCTCTCTTGGAGATGTCCATGAGCACAGCGAAGCTGGTCATGTGGTCACAATGACAGCTGATGTGTGTGTTGTTCCTGTTCAGCAGCTCACATCCCTTAGACGACCAGCCTCCCGTACCGCCGACCCTACACACACACACACACACACACACACACACACACACACACACACACACACACACACACACACACACACACACACACACACACACACACACACACACACACACACACACACACACACACAGGAAAGAGAATAAATACCATGTAAAGAGTGTGTGTGTGTGTGTGCGTGTGTGCGTGTGCGTGTGTAGTACTCACGCGATGGAGTGATTCCAGAACACACACACAGGTTTGGTCCTCTCCTCTGTCTCCAGTAGTGTGTACTCCAGTGTGATGGGGGGGTCGAGGGGAGAGGGGAGGGGAGAACCCTCGCTGTACACCAACGTGCTCACTATGGGGGTGTTGATCACTGGACGGCTGGGCAGCCTGCACACACACACACACACACACAACACACACACACACACACAACACATATACACACAACACATATACATATGAGAAAGCATGAACGGACACCCTCATTTTTGATAACTTTTGAAGTACTGTTTACGCACGTATGACCGCAAACACTCCTTTTAGGGAATTCCCAAAATATACATTCTCAGCTGTTTGTGGCCACTTGGCAACCGGCCAAATAGTGCTTTCTGAGCCCTTCTAGAACCAGTGCAGCAGATATCATATACACACACAGCGCTAAATATTATGACATACCAACCAAACTCGTCCACATTTAACTCTGCTTATACGTGTCTGTTTAATTTGGAATGATATGTTTTAATCATATATAGAGTTTTGAGTGGTCTAAATGTATACAGTGAAAGATTCAGACCGCATGGCAATGACATGTGAGACAAACCCACAGTATGCCAGGGCAATAATCGCACCTAAAGTAAACAATGGTTTGTGCCAACGCAAATACAGTTGCCATATCTGTTGCCACGCTTGAGTCATTTATGACATGTGTTATGTCTTTATTATGATGGCTAGATTAGCTACATATAAATTGATAAAGGCAGTGTCTGATTTTATGAAAGATTGAAGTAAAGTGTGGTAAAATGTGGTAAAGTGCTGGTTACCTGAGGCTCCTACGGTCCGGGTCGTATCTCTCGGGGAGGAGCTGACCCAACGACCTGAACACTATCACCACGGCAACAGGCAGGGGGGCGGCGGACTCGACATGGCGGCGTCTCTTATTGGATAGGGTGTGATCCTCTTCAGGGGCGTCGGTGTGAGAGGGTCCGACGCTGGGGCTGGGCTCGACTACTAGAGAGTGAGAGAGAGACAGTGGAGGTTCTAGACCCTTTCAACTGGGGGGGGCAAGCTGGGGCCAGTTGTACTGTTAGAGGGGCCAGTTACATTAGACGTTATTGTTGTCATATCGTTTTCTTCACTTCATTGCAGGCATTAGTAGGCAAAAGACCATGTCCCTCTAGTAAATGTGTGGGTTTAATTAGTGTTCCACGTTGCCACTGTCTAATAACGGATGTAAAAAAAGACCGATAGCAAAAATTAGTTATGCAAAAATGATTTCATACTCCACATTTAGGGGGGCCACAAGGGGGTCCAAAATTGTTGTCACAGGGGCACTGGCCCCCCTGGCCCCCCCCCAGAACCGCCAGTGGAGAGAGAGAGTTGGAACACCTATTAAAGTTCTTACTACATAGTAGATTGGGACCCACTGACGCATTAAAACAAAGGTAAATGATATAAAGAATAATAGTAAAGCTTGGAGCACCTTCAATTACATTTTGGCCAAAAAGGCCCATCGGCTCCATCATTCACTGAATCAGATGGCTCATTCATCACAAAACCCACTAATATTGCCAACTACTTTAATGTTTTTTTCATTGGTATGATTAGCAAACGTAGGCATGACATGCCAACAACTATTTCTGAACCTACACATCCATGTATAACTGACCAAATTATGAAAGACAAGCATTGTCATTTTGAATTCTGTAAAGTGAGTGTAGAAGAGGCTCAAAGTAGAGGAGAGGTTGACTTCATCCCTACTTGTATTTGTGAGAAGTATTGACATGTTGAGTGCACCGAGCTGTCTGTTTAAACTACTGGCACACAGCTCAGACACCCATGCATACCCCACAAGACATGCCACCAGAGGTCTCTTCACAATCCCCAGAACAGACTATGGGAGGCACAGTACTACATAGAGCCATGACTACATGGAACTCTATTCCACATCAAGTAACTCATGCAAGCAGTAAAAATACAGATAAAAAAATTGAACACCGGGGACTGTGACGAGACACACACAGACATGGATTTTGTGTTGTAGATATGTGGTAGTAGAGTAGTGCCGTGAGGGCACACACTTAATGTGCTGTGAAATCTGTTGTGAAATGTAAAGTCATGTTTTTTTTTGACTACAAGCACTGGATCTGTTGAATTGGTAGGTCACCCACAAATCCCAAAGGTTTTGATGGATTACAGCCCAAACCAGTTTGTACAGTTTGCCGTACTCCAAGTCCAGTGGTAGTGTGAGCAGACGACTGTACCTTTGTTGGGGACCTCCTGGGGCTTAGTGTTGAACTGTGGGAAATGGACTGAGGACGTGAGGTCTTTGGGGTAGTACTCCTGGATCTCATGGAAGCGAGGGAATGAGGCCTGCTCAGGGACGGACGTGTCCAGGTAATCAACAACAATGACTAAGGATAGAGAAAGAACCACACATCAAGACCAGCTCATTATCAAATAAGGGTGACATATTAGAATGGCACTGCATGGAAGTAGAACTTGACTGCAGTTTACACAGAGCCAAATTATCAATGGAAGATTTGTTCAAATGCTGTGTTAGGGAGTTAGGAATCTGCTCCTAGACTCTCTGAAATCCTCTCTTCATTGGTCTGTGAATGTGTCTTCACTCACTCATATTGTCCGTGACGATGGTGAATGGTTTGAGGTAGGTCTTCCTCATGTTCCGTGCCAGGGTGTTGGTGTAATCCTCAAAGTGACGCAGCAGGTGGGCGGTGCCCCCCTCAGAGCGCTGGATCTGCTCCCAGTGGTCTCTGGTGCCAGGGTCTAGGATGGCACTGCCCGCTCTCACCAGGTTCTGAGGGGTTTAACAATACAGAGCAGGACAACTGACAGTAAGTCACTAAGAATATGGGCACCTGTCTAATTCCTTTTAAGTCCTGGGGTAGCAGAAGTTACCTGCTCACGTAGGCCTATATAAGATAGGTGACCTAAAACATTCACAACCTAAAGAGAAATGGCATAATATAATGTGGAGATATTAAATAGCTCAGCTTTTTGGAGATAAGAGTTCATATTGCAGGTTGACGTTTATTGTCATGAATCTTTCCCTGCAGCCAGTACTGAGCAGTTTCCGCTAGATGGGCCAGCTGCAAAGTTAAAATTGTCTATATCGTAAAGAAATTGCTTAATTTAAGGTTAGGGTTAGGCATTAGGGTCAGCAGAGGGGTTAATCTTATGTTTAACATCAGATTATAAGACTTTGTGGCTGTGCCAGCTAGTGACCACTCTGCAGAGCATCCTCCAGTAGAGGCATCTAAATCAATTCCAACCTGCATTCACATTGGCCAAGTCAGCTTCCCTTGTTAGCGGAACTGGGAGCGAGCCAGTGGAGGGCAGTATTCCTCCAGTCTTTCCAGTGTAACTGAATCCACCAAGTAGGCTACTCCTGAATAATGCACTGATAATGCACCTAATGCCCTGCTGTCTGACAGACAGACAAGTAGTGTATGGTCCCTGAGAGAAATACTTTATAAAAATAGAAATATTGTAATTAGAGAGTTTGCAATCAGCATACTTGTATTGTTGTATTCAAAGATTTCAAAAACAACAAACTCTGACCTCGTTGAACTCTGCGTCCCTCGTGGCAGTGAGATCGAAGCCTGTCTGCTGGCTCTCGTACTGGAGGACCCTGGACAGCAACTGGAACGCTGTCTTCACATCGTTGCCATAGTAACTGTCCGTGTGGTTGGTGGCGTTGTGGAGCAGGCGGACGATCGCTTTGGAGCGCTCGCCATCCATCCTGGACTCGTTACGATGCATCTCCTCATTCTGCAGGGACGGAAGGGAAGAGAAGGAGGTCAAGAACACAGACAGATACTGGAGACAGTTACAACTATATGGACTGTCTGTGGTAGGTTGGTACTGATAGATGAATCCTAACCAAGGGTGAAAGTAGATGAATTGAATTACCGATACGGGACACCAAATCACACGCACCTATTCATTTCATATATGATCTCTGTGGGCCTAGTAGCCTAGGCCAAGTAAAGATTTGTTAACAGGAAGCGCGTGGGTTTCAAGTTTTAGGAAGCACATTTTCACCATAAACATGCACCTTTGTAATAAAGCATTCCATGCATCTTCGCATTTGCAGACTTATGTAAGACAACCTACTTTTCCTAATGTGATGATTAGATTGGATAGTCATAATTGAGGCTATTAATATAACTCAATCACTGCTTGCAAAAAAGACTGCTCAATGCAACGTGTAGTGGCGTTGAGTAGGACTAGGCTGAAGGCCTATCACATGCCTTTCTGGTTGGTCTTTTATAAACACATTTCATGCAATTCTACTAGTTACACTTTATAAGACTGGAGACATTAACAGAAACCTTTTTAATACGACAACAATGACAGGGTAGCCTACTTTGCTGCCATTGTCAAACAGATCAATAAAAACAACGCTGTCAGATCCATAAAATCGGCCAATGAAAAGGGGGAGACACAAATACAATATGACGTCCATCTAACCTGGAGGAAATGAGTGTTCAGAAAGCAACAAAAGTGGCATTGACGCAATGATAAAGACAGTGAATCTCCGCTAGTGCCAATAAGAGGCTACTGTTCGCTCAACTAAGTTGAGAATTTGAGAAGACAGATTGGAGTCTTTTCATTATCTCTTTACAGCAGTAGCCATTTGCTTTCCAAACAGTTTTTCCACGATTGTCCTTTTAAATATTACGATATGCCTGGCTGGGGCTCTCTGCTTTTCACTGACAGTCACAACTCAACAATCATCTATTTGGTATTTGCCGAGTGCGCTGCCTAATTGCGGACCCTTGCGACTGTTGGCCATGTGATTTAAAATGCAACAAAACAAAAAGCTAATCATCCTCTGTGGCCAAATCATGCTTTCTGGTGTAGTAGCACATTTTGAAAGATTTGATTTATTTATGTATAGACAGAAGTAAGCTAATTAGGCTTTTTAATTTAATTCAATTTAGCTTCCCCTAGTCTTATGGACACGCCGTCTATGCCTTTTAATGTGGCATGAACACAACCAGTCATGATGTTTTCATCTGATTGTCAAACAATCACTTAAAAAAGGCTCTCCTATAGGCTACCCGCGCACGTTCGTCCACTCACTAAATAATTCCAGCATCCAAACCCCAATAGTGCACTGTGCACCCAAAATTTGATGACTGGAAAGAGTCATCAGTACATATACTGTACTGACATTCTGCCTACACATGTAGCCCGAATGGATGTCCACTGTTATTAACGTGGCTTTGATCTCGGCCACTCATCTGCACTGCTCGGTCTCAGTCACTAATTTGTGCCTTGTCCTTGCACGTCTTGTCCACTCATCTCCGCTTTGGCAAAATGTAAGTGTTCTCGTTGAACCACAATGCAATTTGGAGCAATTTGCACATTTTCCATGTGGCTGACATTCAGTAATGTTAAATAATGGTGTAATAGCCTATATATATATTTGTTGCCATTTTGTGTTACTTGTGATAGGCTCACTTTTTACCGGTATGGCGTACACCCACAATTTATTTTGCTGGGACGGCGTACCGGCTTACTTTCACCAGTGACTCCGAATTTTGTATAATCTTTCAGTGGAAGTAGAGCAAGTTAAGAAAGAGCTGTGCATATGCACATCTGTAGTTAAAATAGGCCTCTGTATGAGTGAACTTGATGAGCACACCCACCATCTTCATGAGCTGGGAGAAGGAGACAGTGGTACAGTTGAAGAGTTCAGGAGGCAGCCAGCCCTTTTCATCATTGCAGTGGCGGATAGCAGTGCCTGCAGTGAGAAAGGAAACCATTTCAATGATAGCTATAGTTACAGTAAGAATAGCAAAAACAAAAAGGAATATCGGGGTGAGAGAGAGTTCAACCGTCTCTTCCTAGCACCAGGTGGCTCTCTACACATGGGTGAACATGGGGAGTTACTTCATATAATAAATGAGTTAAAACCACAATATAAAGGCCAACTCATTACCATTCATTCCAAAGAAGCGTTAAACAGAGAAAAGAGTTTACGGTTAGAACTGACAGAGGACCGTTGGTTGATGTGAGCCAAGGCGAGTCACCCAATAAAAACGTCCCAAGAGAGTCCGGCGGGGCAACAAAGGGTTTCCGTGGTGACAAGAGTAACTAAGGGGGTAACTAGGGAGGTTACTGTGGTTTAATGGGAGCAGGTCAGTGATGTTACGTCTTGGCCCTGCCCATATTGTCTCTACTGCTAAGGCTCTATGTGGAGCAGGAGACCCACTCCAGCATGCACGCACGCACACACGGCTCTGCAGTATCATGAGACAGAGTTTCATTAACACCATTGGCCAACGACAAGTTACAAAAGGCCCTGATAGACCAATGAGATGGCCTCGTTAGTGTGCTGCATTAATGAGTTCCCTCAACAAGAAAGAGGTGTTAGGAACAGCAGAAGGCCTTGAACTAAGGGACTCCACAGTACATAACTTCCATTCTCCACCCATAAAATCTTTATTATGAATAAAATCCTTTGAAGCATTTGATATCCGTACTAATTGGGCTTTGTATTATTGTGACTGTACCTGCTATCATAAGAGCTGTGCAGCGTGCAGAGAAACTCACCGATAGAGCCTTTGGGACAGTTCATGGCTGCAGGACGGCCAAACTTGGTCTTAGGCCACCAGATCCCTTGGTCGAAGGCCTTGGGACAGCCCTCGTACACCACTGAGAGATGAGAGGGGACAGATGGCACATAGTTAGAAGTGGTCCCTATAATCCCTAACCACTGACACAGGGTCAGATGTGTTGTGATCCCCCTAATGGTTCTGGTTGGTAGTGAGGCTTGTGTAATCTGATCCTAGATGGTTGGGAACAACTTCTGCCTTGAGTGTCAAGGGCTGCCTTGGGCTGTATTTCACATATCTAACACGCCCAAGAAACACTACTGCTAACGACTCTTACGAGTCTTTCTAAACAGCAAAACAGGCTAGCAATTACATCAATAATCCTACAGAGTGGTTACACAACGTTAATAAATAATTCACATGATTTCTATTTTAGTGGCCTAATCCTCATCAAAACCAGGTTAAGACTTGTATGCGTGTTGCTATGCTTTCTAAGTAATGCAGTCTGATCATGTGCTGTATTGTATACACACCCAAGTGCTTATATCTTAAGAAGTGACCATGATTGTAACTCTTTTGAAGACCTTTTATACAGTAGCCACAAGGTTGGGTTGAAGCACTCAGGTGACAGATATGGTATGGGGACTGTGGTTCTTTATTGAAGCTAGAGTGGGATCTAAAAAGAGGGAAGGCCTTGAACCAGACTATAGAGAGACAGAGGCTCTGTTCAAATACTCTGAAGATGAATCCTTCCTTCCTCCAGGCCTTGGCGTTATAACTGATCGGACATGTCTGGATAAGAGGACTCCTTGCTTTCATGAATCCAAATTGAGTGAGATCAATGATTATTACATCAAGGAAGGACGGACAGAAGAAAGGATGCATTTTCAAAGTATTCAAAGAGACAGAATGCCCTCACAGGCTCTCAAGGTCACATTTAAGAGTATCAAACATTTGCATTATGGACCATTTCCTTCCACATACCTTCACACCCGGTGACGGTGACCTCAGCGAAGGGGTTGTCACAGCGGTTACACTGTTGTCCAATGACCCCGGCCTTACAGGGGCACTGTCCAGTGTGTGTGTCACAAGTACGGGAGTGGGCCCCTAGAGAGAAGCACTCACAGGGGTAACAGGTGTCCTCATCCTTGGGCCGGTAGTAGTTATCCTGGGGAGAGAGAAGATACGGTTAGCTTACTAAGCCTGCAACATGCAGTATTATCTACCAGCCTATTGTTGAAGAATGGTTGGTTGATTTGGGACCTATTGGTGAGTTGTGGCCAATTCCTACTAGGTTTGTCATAGTTTACAATTGGGGGGCTTCAAGAGGAAACACAGTTTGATTCATCTTCAGCTACAGAAAATGAAAAAGGCATAGGGAGGGTCCAAAAACCATTTGAGAAACGCTGCATTAGCCTGTGAGAAGAGTGCCTGTGATTATCTTATCTTCTTACCTTGCAGCGACACTCTCCACTGGTCTTGTTACAGTCAGGGTTGAATCCTTTGCTGATGTCACAGTTGCAAGGACCACACATGGGGTTCCCCCCACCAGCCCCGAGGACACGGCTTCTCAACCCTGACACATCACACAATAACAACGCAATTAGTTGAGTTCAGCACATAATGAAAGGAAATAAAATGGCAGAAAGAATTAAGATAAAAAGGAGACTGCAATTATCCTTACATCACATACCTGCTATATAACAATATCACTTAACAACCAGCATGCATTCAACTGCATCGTGAATCTAGCATAAATGTTCTACCCCTTGGAAGAGAGACACAACACAGTGAGTGAGTCAAACACTCTTTCTCCAACACTTTCATGTCTCTGAGCTGATGGAGGGGTAAGATAGGGGGTTATAATAGGGGCAGGGTAGTCAGTAGCAGAGTATCAGTGCAGGTGGAGACCAAACACCTATGGAGGAGCACTGAAGCATGAGGTGGTCCCACAGCCTGCCTTAGACAGGAAATGATGTGTGACATATGGGTCAAAGGTCAGTGGGTAAAGAATTGCCATACAATCTACCACCCAGAGGAATAGTCAGGAGTACGTTGCTAGCTACTGTTACATAACTACAGTCCTACAGGAGCCAGTTATGGCCAGAACCTAATATAGCCAAAGCTGGCCTGAGGCTTGGCTTATCGTTATATATGGCCAAAAACACACATACACTCACACACACGCCCGCTACAGACCCCGTTTGCATTTATACCATACACACCACACACATACACACTTGTTACAAGACCCAGTTAATGTCTAGAACAACACACAGTGGTTTCATCTAACCCTCTGGCTCCTGCTTCTGACTCTCACGCCAGATTCCTGCTCTGATCAAAGGCAGATCTGGGATCAGTTTTGGAAGAAGAAAAATCCCCCAGAGAGCTCAGGTCACAGGTCTGGGAACAGCCACATCTGGGGTTCATTACCAGCAGGCTTACATCAGGTGCTGGAGAAGGACTGTTTTGAGTTAAGGCCAGTAAAAGTAAAGCCTGTTGCCAGTCAGATGAATGGTGAGGCGCATATTTGTGAAAGACAGAGAGGAAGGTAAGGGAGCAGAGGTTGATTAGGCTAACATGAAAACCATCAGATGTTGCGTTGATATTGGAGGCATGTGAATGTGTGTTTCCCCTGCACTGTGGAGCCAAACCAGGACACACACATGCCCACACGTGCACACACTTACACAGGCACAGGCACAAAGGGCCCAGGTCTTACGTGTTTTCGCAGTACTGTCCGTAGTAGTTCTGTCCACACTCGCAGGTGTAGCCATGGGAGGAGCTAGGCTTGCGGACGCAGGTGGACACGTGCTCGCAGGGTTGAGGTGGCACGCGTCAACACAATCTCTCCCAAAGTACCCTGGGAAAGGACACAGGTCACAGAGAGAGACATCTGGTCAGCAGGTCTTCAACAACATGGCAGAATTATACACAGTCATATAATGGAACGAAAACGAAGACTGCAAAACAACATTCCTATGGTGAACATCTTTCAGAGCTAGGGAATGGTGTGAGACGAGATGCAGACACAGGTGGGTGTGTGTACACCGTGTGTGCTGACAGCATGTGTGTAACCTGGGGTCGCAGACGCAGGTGTGTGTGCTCCAGTCGTCGCTGCAGTGGCTGTTCTCAGGGCAGATGTTAGAGTCACAGGGGTCAGCCAGGTCACAGCCGTCCTCTACATGAATCTTAAAGCCCTGCATCATGTTCACATTGACCACGTTGGTGGACGTCTCACCCATACGCACACCCTGTGGGGAAGAACACACCCTCTCCATTAGGTCCCAGAGTCGCAGGTACACACTCTCATCACACACTCAGCCCACAGCCCCTAGGTATGACCTAAGACAGGTAGATATATACATACAGTAGCCTACAGTACTTTATGTTGTGAAGAATAATGTAATCCAGACACGGTTACTGTTAAAACGGACCTGTATACATCCGGTGAAGCCATCGCGGACGTGGTTCCCCTCTCCTGGTAATCCTCCCAGATACAGAGCCCTCAGCCTCAAACCTGGCAGCTTATTACCTATCTCCACAGACCTCTGGAGACACACACACACAGAGTATACGATTTGCTGTATGTACGTATGTGTGTTTGTATCTGTGTCTTTGTGTGTGTGTATGTCTCAGTACCTCGTACAGTCCATAGTCTAGTGACACCAAGGCCATGTATTTGATGTCCTTGCCATCTTTGACGCTCTTCAGCTCCACAAGGACATGGTGCCACTCCCCATCGTTCACCCTGACTTGAGGGAAGCCCAGCACCGCTACCCGCTCAGATCCCAGAAACACCTCAAACCTCACGTACTGATCCCTTATCTGAGGGGAGGGTGGGGAGAGAAAGAGAGAGAGAGAATAACTACACACAGGCAGTCTACTGAACTTCGATCAACCATATAACAACTTACCTTCTTGCTCTGTTGTTGTTATTGTGTGTGTACAATAACTCACCAGTAAATTGACAGTAGAGAAGTCTCCAGCGTTAGCCTGCATCAGTGTGCCAGTGCCCTGCCTCGTCCGGAACATCAGGCCCATGTACCAGGGCACAGCGATGGTGACGTCGAGGTCACTCCACGACACCAGGGCCTGGCCGTCAAAGTGCTGCGGGGACGGCATCACTAGAGGAGGAGAATAACACAGATCAGAATCACATAATATGTTCAATAATCGCTGCTATTAAGGCAAGTCACATGTTGTACACATCACATGCTTAGTAGGGCTGGGAATTGCCAGGGACCTCACGATAAGATATTATCATGATACTTACAATATGTATTGTGATTCTCAATTTCTATATGTATTGCGATTCGATACTATGATTTTATTGCGACATGATGTTCCAAATATATTGCTCACTATATGTCTGCTACAGAGAGACACAAGAGAACATGAGAACATTTGTTTTGCTTAGTCGTGGAAATAAAAGTGCTGAAAGCATGTTGGCTCAATGTTTAAAAAGAAGATGGAGAACAAGCTATAGGATGAAAAATACCGGAGTGTTAGCGACTAGCGCTAGCTAGCAAACAAAACAAAAACATTTGTGTTATTACACATCGATAACAGGAGTCAAAGTATCGACTTACAGATTGGTTGTTGTATTTTTGTATTCTTCCAGGGAGAATAATTACAGTAGCTAATCTACCCCATCATGTCTAATTCATCTATACGACATCATTACTGTCAAAAAGCTTGTTTCATACAGGACACTAATCCTTCTTTGACAAACATGCCCACAGTATAACACATCACACTCCAGAGCACCCACTAGCCCTGCAGCCAAACAGAGATGTTGTAGTCAGTCAGTCAGCCATTCAGTATAACAGTTGTACGTCTGTCAGCATAGCACTAGGATGTTCCCTATGAGACAACTGAAGCGCTAAGCTCTCTCGATCTCCCTCTTCTCCGCAGGGCACATATTTCTACTGACGCACAGAGTACACACACACACACACACACACACACGATGCATGGGGACTAGCTCCTGAACCATTGCCCTCTCTGTGTCTCTCAAACTTCTTTTTCACACAATACACTGCTCAGTGCCTGGAAAGAGTCAAAATATGTAAATGATGCATAAAGAACAACATCAAAGATAGTTTGGAGTTGGATTCCTTCGAGATACAGTTCATAAGACAGTGGAGAGCAGAGGAAAACCACCAGCTCTCAAAAAACCTTCACACTAACCTAAACACACTCACAGGTCAGCTGTTGATGTGCAACTAAACCACAACATAAACTCCTCTCACTGTCAACTGTGTTTATTTTCAGCAAACTTAACGTGTGTAAATATAACAAGCAGTATGGCTGGTGGCATTGTCATGCTGTGTAACGCACAGTGTTGAGATTGCCTGCAATGACAAGCTCAGTCCGATGATGCTGTGACACACCACCCCACACTATGACGGACCCTCCACCTCCAAAATCTATCCCGCTCCAGAGTACAGGCCTCGGTGTAACGCTTATTCCTTCGACGATAAACGCGAAATCCGACCGTCACCCCTGGTGAGACAAAACCGAGACTCGTCAGTGAAGAGCACTTTTGCCAGTCCTGTCTGGTCCAGCAACGGTGGGTTTGTGCATAAAGGCGACGTTGTTGCCGGTGACGTCTGGTGAGGACCTGCCTTACAACAGGCCTACAAGCCCTCAGTCCAGCCTCTTTCAGCCTATTGCGGACAGTCTTGTGCGTTCCTGGTGTAACTCTGGCAGTTGTTGTTGCCATCCTGTACCTGTCCCGCAGGTGTGATGTTCGGATGTACCGATCCTGTGCAGGTGTTGTTACACGTGGTCTGCCACTGCGAGGATGATCAGCTGTCCATCCTGTCTCCCTGTAGCGCTGTCTTAAGCGTCTCACAGTACGGATATTGCAATTCATTGCCCTGGCCACATCTGCAGTCATCATGCCTCCTTGCAGCATGCCTAAGGCACGTTCTCACAGATGAGCAGGGACCCTGGGCATCTTTCTTTTGGTGTTTTTCAGAGTCAGTAGAAAGTTTTCATAACTGTGACCTTAATTGCCTACCGTCTGTAAGCTGTAAGTGTCTTAACGACCGTTCCACAGATGCAAGTTCATTAATTGTTTATGGTTCATTGAACAAGCATGGGGAACAGTGTTAAAACCTTTTACAATGAAGATCTGTGAAGTTATTTGGATTTTTACGAATTATCTTTGAAAGACGTTTCTTTTTTTGCTGAGTTTATGTCCAAACCCACAGAATGCATCTGGGAAATCCTGAATTATCGACCGTCTCGTCATATTTCTCTTACTGTGCCTCTACAGTACCACTGACATGTCTATGGTGTCCCTTTGCCGCTCTAAAAGTGACATGATATCTCTGGTTCCCGTGCTGTCTGTACCCATGATATAATGTCTACGGTTTCTACTTTCTACACAGCTTGTCAACAAGTAGTGAAGCAGCCAAACCCTCCGTGTCCAACTACAGATACTCTATCTGCTGCCTGGCATCACTACACAGCTACCTCATCCAACCCAGACTAGTTGGAGATATTTGATCAAATATCAATGTGGGTGTGTTTTATAATTGTTTGGAAGCAGGCCCTGGAAGGGAAATCAAAGCCATCCTCTTACTGTTTTATAACTCAGTACGGCTATTACCCATAGTCATATAGTAGCATTCATTTCTCTCAGGTAAAAACAACTATATTTTTGGCAAGTTCTGGTTCTATTGCCCTGGCCTTGAACAGTTTCCCAAATAAAGAAATTGCTTTATGACATAATGCTGACACACAGGAACGCACACAGTCACACACACACACACACACACACACACACACACACACACACACACACACACACACACACACACACACACACACACACACACACACACACACACACACACACACACACACACACACACACACACACACACACACACACACACACACACACACACTACAGCTTCCCTTGATGACTTTAGATGTCTCTGTGTGCGAGACAGGACAGGCACAGAGTGAGTCACTTAGTTTAACCCTTTCAGAGGAACACACAACATTTCAGTACCCGCTCAGGACCACAAAACCAGTATATCACTGTCATATAAGCACACAGTGCTATCATTAGGCCTGTTAGACACATGCACACACCACACCACACCCCACCCCACCCATCCATCCATCCATCCATCCATCATTCATCCCTAGTGAGGGATATGAGCAACAGAACAGTCAGGATCAAAACAGGGCAAGCTGTAACAGTGTAACCGCACTAACTAACACATCATATATCTGTCTGTCTATCACACACCCACACCTGTCCATCAGCACGGGAGTATATAGGACTGTTATGACTGGGACTGCATATACACACTACAGGAGCTGTTCCATGTAAACACTCTGGCTCAACAACAATGGGGCAACCACAGGGTCCGCGTGTGTGTCCCCGTCCCTTTATCCTGGCACTGATATGTGAGTCAGAGTGTGTATTTGTCTCATTAGTGAAATATATCTAGCTTCTGCATAGCACGTGTATGAGTCAGTAATGACCAGTCACCTCAGGTTCCTGCTGGATCTCTATCCACAGATACACTTCCTTCACACACACACGCACTCACACACACCCTTCTTGATCTCTATCTGAAAAGACACTTCCTTCACAGGAAGCTAAGCCACATTAACTCCAGTGTCCTTCCTCACTTCCTTATGCAATCAACTGTAACACAAACAAGCCCTGCTCACACTGGCGCATACAGATGTCGACCCAGATATTCAATACGAGGGACCCTCACTGTAACATGCACAGCTGCAGTCCGTATGCCATCTTGAAACACACACGTATGTAACAGCATTGCTTCGTCCCTCTCCTTGCCTCAACCTGGGCTTGAACCAAGGACCTTCTGAACACATTGACAACAGCCAACCACAAAGCAATATTACCTATCGCTCCACAAAAGCTGTTGCACAGCAAGGGAAACAACTACTTCTAGGTCTCAGAGCAACTGACATCACCGATTGAACACTACTAGCGTGCACCACTAACTAGCTAGCCATTTCACATCGGCTACACACACACTCACACACCCTCACCTTGTTCGCAGTTCTTGCCCCCGTAGCCCAGAGGACAGTCACAGCTGTAGGTGTTCCACTTGTTGACACACACTCCTCCGTTCTGACACAAATCCTTAGTACAGAAGTTCCTCCTGGCAGGACAACCTACATGGGTCATAATATATGTCAAACAGTAGCAGTAAACAAACACATCTAACCTGAGTAAAGACGAACAAAATATTTGTTTCTATGAATTAATTAATTCACAGATTGATGAATGAATAAATTAATGAATGGTCGGATGGACGGACGGACAAACAAACGGCGAACAACGACCGAACAAACAAAGGTTGTTACCTGCAGTGGTTCCATTGTTAGCGATGAAGCTGGCCATGTCGGTGGGTTTGCTGTCGATGCTCAGGTTCCTCATGCAGCCCACAAAGTCTCTGTTCTTCACAGGGAAGTCCTCGGGCAGGTTGGGAACACCCCCCAGCAGCAGCGGTCCCGTCAGGTCCAATGATCTGCAGGGGAGAGTACAGGAAACTGGGTCAGAATGGAGACAAAATGGCACTTAGAGTTCCTCTAATGGTCGTGGATCCAAAATGGCGCCCCAGCCCTCATTGGATTAGGAGCTAAAGATGCACCAACAAAGTGCCAGCTGATGGGTAATGGAACTCCCTTTCTTTCAAATGAATGCAATGACAGGACCAACGTTTCACAACAGAGTGCCTGTGACAGATACCAAAGTGTTCCTCAAAGGTTCTTAAGTTTTCTAAAAGGGGACTCCAGGCTACTGATGGTGTGAGTAGTACGGTTACCCTGCAAAAGGTTATTTGTCGCAGGCCTTGTTGACTGAAAGGACAAAGCCACAGTAACCCAGCTAGCTAGCTTGATTCATTCCTCATCCTGTAACACTACAACAGCCCAGAAGACTTAGCAGGCAGCAAAGACGCTGGCTAAAGAATCTACTTAGCTTACACACAAGCCTCTAAACTTACAAAACATCCCACGCCCAGGGTTTAACGTGAATTATTGTGATGCAATACCAAGGCATAACGTAAAACATTTTGAATACGGCAAAAGTCCAACGTCACATGGTCTAAAAATGCCACATTAAATTGTGTGGTGTCCCACAAAGTACGTTTTGAACGAGTGTCACACAATGTATGCTATTTTGGGCCGGTCCTTTGTAGCGATTGTTGCCTCTCACTTCAGGAGAAGCAGCTAGGGTGAGGTCTGACCGACAGATAGGTAAACAGATAGATAGTGTGTGCGTGCGTTGTAACTTTCACTCCTTTTCGTCAAAGACCTAACCTACAAGCCCGGGTGTCGACCTCAGAGTCAAACGGAGCCGGGTAATTTACTGTAGAACAGCTCTGAGCCTATCATAGTGGAGCGACCGGTTCTAAAAGAATGCAGCCTCATTACCCCGTTCCTTTGATGTGTTTTTCTTCTTTTCCTAAATGTGTTCTAGCTCGCTGCCTTGCCTAACGTCCCTAATTTGAAAAGGATCTTGGGTTCAGATACAGAAACAATTAGTTGCAGTAGTAAACGCCTGAAAGATTAAGTAAAGCTTAAGCCATGTTAGGCTGTGTAAGAGGCTATGTCTGAGATATTCGTCTGACAATTGAGAGCACGTCAATCCTGAGAGATTAACAGAGAGAAAGGCAAGGTAATCTGGTGTAATGAAGGTGATTGAACATCCGTCCTGCACTTACAACACTGACTCCTATTCGCCTATCACATATTAGACTCACTGAAGGTAGTGGAACGAACCTGAAGGGGGGGAGGGAGAGAGGGAGACAGAGAGAGAAGAAAGAGAGAGAGAGAAAGAGAGAGGAGGGAGAGAGTGAACGAAAAGCAGAGAGAGAGAAACAGAGAGAGACACACTCACTTTTTCTGTCCTGTCTGGGTTCCCTGGGCAGCACAGGAGTAATTGCCGATCTGGTTGCCGAAACGAACTGCCATGGCAATGTCACAGTCGTCCACAGCAACCACAGCCACCTTTTCACCCGAGGGTCCATGGGGGGATCCCCAGTCGACCAATGTTGGGCTGGAACACAGAGGTCATAGGTCACATGATTATTACAGGAACGGTAAAAACAACATACTTGAATGAAGAAGTTGCCCTCCTTTTGAAAATTCTTTACTGTTTGAAAACAGTTTGCATTCTAAAGATTGCATGAAACTTAAATGGTAAAAAGCTATTAGCTTAATTTAGTCATAACGGACACTGATGAGACCAACTATCCTGATCAAGGGCTCTGGCCTATGAATGTTGATCTGAGAGAAATTAAGATCCGTTTAGAAAATCTGATTCAACTCCTTGGTTTAACCGCAGTGTCAAAGCTCAGGCTGAACATTCATTTGCTGAAATATTTCCTCTAACAATAGGCAAGCAGTGGGCTTGTGTGGAAAGACCAGTATTGTCTCACAGTGTATTTACTCCACAGCCTGGCCTGAGACCACAGATTAGTTGATTACCTATCTCTCGGTCTCCATGGAACACAGTAAAAGGGTGAATAGTCTACCCGCACAATAACTGCCGTACAGATCCCAACTCAGATGAACAGTAAAGAACTTGCCCCTACAATAACTAACTACAGATCACAGTGCAGATGAACAGTAAAGAACTTGCCCCTACAATAACTAACTACAGATCACAATGCAGATGAACAGTAAAGAACTTGCCCCTACAATAACTAACTACAGATCACAATGCAGATGACCACAGAGTTTACAGAAGATAGGAAAGGTTTTAATCCTGGGAGCTTAAAGATTTGGCTAGAAGAGAGGAAGAGAATGAGAAGGGGAGAATGCGAGAGAAAGTGATAGAGGGCTGGCAGTGTGTTTCTCACACACAGTTTATCACTGACAAATAACATTAAAGTAATAGGACAGTGTATGGTAGGGCAGACAGACTGTGGGAGGAAAGAAATACAGAAATAGAGAGGGAGACTATAGTTGGAAAGAGAAACAAATGAGAAAAACAAGAGAGAGTGTGAGCGAGACAGAGAAACAGAGAGCGGGCTCCATTTTGGGTCAGTGCAGTCCCAGGGTGGCACAGCTGCCAGGAAGCAAAATCCTTTAGCAGCACTATAACTACCACTCCTTTAGCCCCACCCTTTTCCAGCGCTCTCACGCCTCTCCACCTTCAAAACACTTCAACATTTTCCACATAAAGAGCTATCTAAACAACGGTGCGCTTCTGACCTCAAGTTACCCTCTCTCCCTACGTTACGCTCTCTTTATCTGTACCCGTTTCTCACTTTCTCACACACACACACACAAACAGGGTTTAACAGGGACGGTGTGTGTCTAGCAGTGAGGGTATTTGATCCCTTTCCTGTGGAAGTGTGACAATGGGGAGGATGGGCTGTTGAAAGGCAGCCAGGCGTGGTCCAGCAGCAGGAGCAGGCCATTATGGGATAGCTCTCAGACAACACACCACCAACTGTGTCTGGCGGTACAAAGTACAAAAAGCTTAATACAATGTAATTCACACAGGCCTGGTCTGAGGATGTAAGTCATTTTAGGTAGGAGAGAGAGAGAGAGAAAATGAGAGAGAGAATGATAGAGGTAACGAGCTGAGCAGGCGGCGTTTCTTGAGGTTGAGCCAACTTCTCTTGGTACCACGTACAGCTCGGTACCACACAATGCCCTGGTCTGCACTCACACTGGGTCAACCTGTAGAGAGTCATAACTCAGGCCAGACCTGATTTAAGAGCTGTACTGGGAGCTGGCTGGCTATACTCTGAAGGCACCACTAGAACTCTCTAATTGTTTGATTTACTAGAAGAGCTTGAATAGAGAGCTAAGCACCACGGCGCTCTGTCTAATCTCTTTATCAGAGAGCAGAGTGAGGGAAGTAGTAGCACCATTACTGCCAAATGTGCACATATACACGTGAACACACGAATGCAAGCAAGCACACATTCACACACACACTTACTGCCAAACACAAAAAACGATGACTTCTCGCCTTGCCACATAACCATGAGAAAAGATCGAGATTCGATAAGAAAGAGTTTCCTGGAAAAATAACACAAGGCCCGAGAAGATCTGTGCTAAATGAATGAGTGGAAGTGAATGAGAGAAAGTGCGACTGGAGGGGCAGTTGTCAGAGTGGATAATGAACATAACCCTCTTCGCTGTGTAGGTGAAGTGTCTGCTGAATGACCATAGAAGTCTAGTGGATGATGTAGTAGTTGTACCCTGCTCCCCATTGACAGGCCAGGCCAGCAGATCAATGGCTCTCAGGGAGAAGTGTCAATGGTATACAGTACTGGCCTCCTAAGCAGACACTCTCACACTCTGGTTATGTTCCAAACGACACCCTATTTAACACACTACTTTCAACCAATGTAGGGCTCTGGTCAAAAGTAGTGCAGTGCACTACATAAGCTTGTTGCGTCATACAAGTCTGTAATCGCTGCCAAGGGGTCTTCAACAAAGTACTGAATAAAGGACCTGAATACCTATTTAAATGTGATATTTCAGTTTTTTATAAATGTGCAAAAATGTGCAAAAAAAAAGGCATGGTTTTTTTGAGGGCATTACGGCCACCGGGGGGGTGCAACCGGGAAATTCGAGGCCTGGTGAGAATATTATCAAGTGTGTTTCAGCCTGCACAATAAACAAAGCAGAACTCATGGCTTTCAAGAGACTTTTTTCAAATCATTATTAGAGTTGCATCATGCAGCCTTAGAATACATTCAAAATCAAAACATATAGCCCAACGTGTTTATCACAGCTAAAGTTGAATAAATAACTCTAAATGAAGCATATAGGAGGATCTGTTTCTTTGTTAACCGCTCAACACAGAATAGCCGCATATGCACACTCCCTCGGGAAAACATTTGGAGAAAATGTCCTTTATATTTTATTTAGCTATGTTACATAGCATCGCCATACTATAAAAATAATGCTACAGAATTCTAAGCAAATCTTGTCTGCTAAATGAACTAGTGTAGCCCACAGCCATTTAGCATAGCCAGATCAGGGCCTAACATAAGGACAACTCAGAGTATGGTATTCTTTTTCTTCTGAAATAGACTACATTTTCTTCATATCATGCTTCTTTAGACCTGTCTAAAATAAATAAGATATTTATTGTGAAGGTGTAGGCTATATTACATGGACTTATTAGACCTTTTAAAATGTAGATGTTCCAAAGGTCTGCATCAGTGGCTTGTAGGCTATGCGAGGAAGCCAGGAGATGGTAAATGTGTTTATGTTAATTACCGGTAAATTACTGTGAGACCAGCAGTTATTTGCTTGACAATCACTGGCTGATAAAATGTCTTGACCACCACAGCCCTACCCAGGACGTTATATAATTAAGCAACAAGGCCCGAGGAGGTGTGGTATATGGCCAATATACCACAACTAAAGGCTGTTCTTTGCTCGATGCAAGGGGGGAGCTCCTGGATACAGCCATTAGCCGTGGTAATTTGGTCATATACTGTACTACAAACGCCCAAGGTGCCTTATTGCTATTATAAACTGGTTACCGATGTAATTACAACAGTAAAAAGTAATGTTTTGTCATACCAGTGATATACCACGGCTTTCAGCCAATCAGTATTCAGGGCTCAAACCACCCAGTTTCTAATGTCTAATATACCACGGCTTTCAGCCAATCAGCATCCAGGACCCAAATTACCACAGTTGAAGTCAGAAGTTTACATACACTTAGGTTGGAGTCATTAAAACTCGTTTTTCAACCACTCCACAAATGTCTTGTTAACAAACTATAGTTTTGGCAAGTCGGTTAGGACATCTACTTTGTGCATGACAAAAGGAATTTTTCCAACAATTGTTTACAGACAGCTTATTTCCCGTATCACAATTCCAGTGGGTCAGAAGTTTACATACACTAAGTTGACTGTGCCTTTAAACAGCTTGAAAAATTCCAGAAAATTATGTCATGGCTTTAGAAGCATCTAATAGGCTAATTGACATAATTTGAGTCAATTGGAAGTGTACCTGTGGATGTATTTTAAGGCCTACCTTCAAACTCAATGTCTCTTTGCTTGACATCATGGGAAAATCAAAAGAAATCAGCCAAGAGCTCAGAAAAAAATTGTAGACCTCCACAAGTCTGGTTCATCCTTGGGAGCAATTTACAAACACCTGAAGGTACCACGTTGATCTGTACAAACAATAGTACGCAAGTATAAACACCATGGGACCACGCAAGCGTCATACCACTCAGGAATGAGACGCGTTCTGTCTCCTAGAGATGAACGTATTTTGGTGCGAAAAGTGCAAATCAATCCCAGAACAACAGCAAGGGAACTTATGAAGATGCCGGAGGAAACAGGTACAAAAGTATCTACAGTGAGGGAAAAAAGTATTTGATCCCCTGCTGATTTTGTACGTTTGCCCACTGACAAAGAAATGATCAGTCTATAATTTTAATGGTAGGTTTATTTGAACAGTGAGAGACAGAATAACAACAAATAATCAAGAAAAACACATGTGAAAAAGTTTATAAATTGATTTGCATTTTAATGAGGGAAATAAGTATTTGATACCCTCTCAATCAGAAAGATTTCTGGCTCCCAGGTGTCTTTTTATCTTGTTAGGGAGCAGTGCATGAGGTGACCGTTTTGGAGAGCCTGGCGTGCCCAAAGTAAAATGCCTCCCATTCAGGCCCAGAAAATAGGATATGCATATATTTAGTACCATTGGATAGGAAACACTCTGAATTTTCCAAAACTGTTAACCACTTGTCTGTGAGTGAAACAGAACGCATATGGCAGGCAAAACCCTGAGGAATTTCTGTCCTGGAAAAAGTGATTTTGACACATTGCTCATTTGGGAACCCCTCCCTAATGAAAATGACCATATAAGGGCATATAAATGCAGTACTCGTCGCTTCCTTATGATGTCAACAGCCTCGAGACAGTGTATTTCTTCCATTTTGGATGAATAACACCAGAGAAAAAGACCAAACAAGTGAGTCCCCCCTTGATGACAACAGTACCCAGCACGCGCGCACGAGAAGTCACGCAGTGTCTTTTTTACCGTCGTTATCGATCAGTTTATATTCCGGTTGATTTATAATAGTAAATATACGTAAAAGTGTTCCTAAGGATACATTTAAAACTATGTTTGATTGTTCTTGGACAAGTTTATAGGTATAAGATGAACGAGTTCGCGTCACGTTTCAATGGACTAGTGGAGGCTGTCGCTTTCTGATTATAACGCTGAACCAAATGGAGGATTTATGGATAAAATACGTTACTTTTTCTAACAAAAGAACCATGGATTGTCTTCGTTGGACACTTAGGATGACCTCAGCAGAAGTTCTTCAACAGGTAATTGATTTGTTTTCGCTGTGAAATGTGTTATGTGTGTGCCATGATGGCTAATCGATACATGGCTATTGGAAAAATATGTGAGGTGCTACCCTCAAACAATGAAATGTGCTGTTTTCGCCGTAAAGCCTTTTTGAAATCTGACAACGCTGTGATATTGCCAAGAAACAGAGCTTTGATGAGTATGGAACACTTGTATATTGGTGGATGTTTAATAATTCAACTTTTGGATTTTGAATTTGGCGCTTTACATTTTACCTGGTAGTGTCGGGAGGAGCCCGCTAGCGCCCCACTGGTCCCCAAGAAGTTTTAAACAGGTAACGAGCTGAGATTAGGAGCACACTCTTAAAGAGAGTGCTCCTAATCTCAGCTTGTTACCTGTATAAAAGACACCTGTCCACAGAAGCAATCAATCAATCAGTTTCCAAACTCTCCACCATGGCCTAGACCATAGGGGTCTCCAAGGATGTCAGGGACGAGATTGTAGACCTACACAAGGCTGGAATGGGCTACAAGACCATCGCCAAGCAGCTTGGTGAGAAGGTGACAACAGTTGGTGTGATTATTCACAATTAGAAGAAACACAAAAGATCTGTCAATCTCCCTCGGCCTGGGGCTTCATGCAAGATCTCACCTCGTGGAGTTGCAAGATCATGAGAACGGTGAGGAATCAGCCCAGAACTACACGGGAGGATATTGTCAATGATCTCAAGGCAGCTGGGACCATAGTCACCAAAAAAACAATTGGTAACACACTACGCCGTGAAGGACTGAAATCCTGCAGAGCCCGCAAGTACCCCCTGCTCAAGAAAGCACATATACATGCCTGTCTGAAGTTTGCCAATGAACATCTGAATGATTCAGAGGACAACTGGGTGAAAGTTTTGTGGTCAAATGAGACCAAAATGGAGCTCTTTGGCATCAACTCAACTCGCCGTGTTTGGAGGTGGAGGAATGCTGGCTATGACCCCAAGAACACCATCCCCACCGTCAAACATGGAAGTGAAAACATTATGCTTTGGGTGTGTTTTTCTGCTAAGGGGACAGGACAACTTCACCGCATCAAAGGGACGATGGACGGGGCTATGTACCGTCAAATCTTGGGTGAGAACCTCCTTCCCTCAGCCAGGGCATTGAAAATGGGTTGTGGATGGGTATTCCAGCATGACAATGACCCAAAACACACGGCCAAGGCAACAAAGGATAGGCTCAAGAAGAAGCACATTAAGGTCCTGGAGTGGCCTAGCCAGTCTCCAGACCTTAATCCCATAGAAAATCTGTGGAGGGAGCTGAAGGTTTGAGTTGCCAAATGTCAGCCTCAAACCTTAATGACTTGGAGAAGATCTGCAAAGAGGAGTGGGACAAAATCCCTCCTGAGATGTGTGCAAACCTGGTGGCCAACTACAAGAAACGTCTGACCTCTGTGATTGTCAACAAGGGTTTTGCCACCAAGTACTAAGTCATGTTTTGCAGAGGGGTCAAATACTTATTTCCCTCATTAAAATGCAAATCAATTTATAAAGTTTTTCACATGCGTTTTTCAGGATTTCTTTGTTGTTATTCTGTCTCTCACTGTTCAAATAAACCTACCATTAAAATGATAGACTGATCATGTCTTTGTCAGTGGGCAAACGTACAAAATCAGCAGGGGATCAAATACTTTTTTCCCTCACTGTATATCCACAGTAAAACGAGTCCTATATCGACATAAACTGAATGGCCATTCAGCAAGGAAGAAGCCACTGCTCCAAAACCGCCATAAAAAAGCCAGACTACGGTTTGCAACTGCACATGGGGACAAAGATCGTACTTTTTGGAGAAATGTCCTCTGGTCTGATGAAACAAAAATAGAACTGTTTGGCCATAATGACCATCGTTATGTTTGGAGGAAAAAGGGGGAGACTTGGAAGCCGAAGAACACCATCCCAACCGTGAAGCACCGGGGTGGCAACATCATGTTGTGGGGTGCTTTGCTGCAGGAAGGACTGGTGCACTTAAAAATAGATGGCATCATGAGAAAGGAAAATGATGTGGATATATTGAAGTAACATCTCAAGACACCAGTCAGAAAGTTAAAGCTTGGTCGCAAATGGGTCTTCCAAATGGACAATGACCCCAAGCATACTTCCAAAGTTGTAACAAAATGGCTTAAGGACAACAAAGTCAAGGTACTGGAGTGGCCATCACAAAGCTCTGACCTCAATCCTATAGAAAATTTGTGGGCAGAACTGAAAAAGCGTGTGCGAGCAAGGAGGTCTACAAACCTGACTCAGTTACACCAGCTCTGTCAGGAGGAATGGGCCAAAATTCACCCAACTTATTGTGGGAAGCTTGTGGAAGGCTACCCGAAACGTTTGACCCAAGTTAAACAATTTAAAGGCAATGCTACCAAATACTAATTGAGTGTATGTAAACTTCTGACCCACTGGGAATGTGATGAAAGAAATAAAGCTGAAGTAAATCATTCTCTCTATTATTATTCTGACAGTTCACATTCTTAAAATAAGGTGGTGATCCTAACTGACCTAAGACAGGAATTTTTACTAGGATTAAATGTCAGGAATTGTGAAAATGTATTTGGCTAAGGTGTATGTAAACCTCCGACATCAAGGTGATATACATTATGCAGGTATGCAATTTATAGTGACAACACACCTCTGTCTCTAGCACAGTGCCATTCTCTCCCGGGACCTGGCAGGTGCCTAACCTGTACCTGGGTGGCCCCCTGGGGTCCCATGGTAACCACAGACATCCCTCTTTCCGGTCTAGTACCCTTAAAGGGGCAATCAGCTGTCCAAACAATAACAAAGCTGTCACCCCGTCACTGATTTGGTAAATAGCGGAGGGTTGAGGCTGGAGTAATGTAACCAATCTCAAATGCAGATTGCCCCTTTAAATGCCTGTGATGGTTCTTCACCTCTAAACCACTTTGTTGAGTTAGCCAATGTGAGTGGTGGTGACAGCAGGCTACTGTATTACCACGCCAGACTTTCTTCATCAGAAGCAAGTATTTAGTAAAACCACACAGAGTGGAGGATATGTAGTCAGTCTCACCTTTGTGTTCCCCTATGTCCTCAGCCATGCAGGGCTGGGAATGCAGGTGTTTTATCACTAGAGTGTGTAATTACATGGTATGTTCTAATCTAGAGAAAAAAAGAGAGAAAGAGAGAGAGAGACCGAGAGAGGAGAGAAAGAAAGATGGAGAGGAACAGATCCAGGTCCAGATGTGGTATATGGGGGTCCACCCCGAACGATGAAGGGTCTGCAGCAGCTGTGCTCGAAACTCACTTCACACTCATACACACTGAAATCCCAGGATAGGGGTCCGATATGTGTCTGACGTATTGACGTACGAGCAGGGGCAACTGTTCGGCCTCCGACCGAGGGTAGTGCGTACGGCACAGGACATCACTGGGGCCAAGCTTCCTGCCATCCAGGACCTCTATACCAGGCGGTGTCATCGGAAGGCCCTAAAAATTGTCAAAGACTCCAGCCACTCTAGTCATAGACTGTTCTCTCTGCTACCGCACAGCAAGCGGTACCGGAGCGCCAAGTCTAGGTCCAAAAGGCTTCTCAACAGCTTCTACCCCCAAGCCATAAGACTCCTGAACAGCTAATCAAATGGCTTCCCGCCCCCCACCCCTTTTACGCTGCTGCTAATCTCTGTTTATTTTCTATGCATAGTCACTTTAACTCTACCTAAATGTACATATTACCTCAATTACCTGGACTAACCGGCACATTGACTCTGTACCGGTACCCCCTGTATATAGCCTCGCTATTGTTATTTTACTGCTGCTCTTTAATTATTTGTTACATTTATTTCTTATCTATTTTTTACTTAACAGATATTTTTCTTAAAATTGTATTGTTGGTTAAGGGCTTGTAAGTAAGCATTTCACTGTAAGGTCTGCTACACCTGTTGTATTCGGCTCATGTGAAAAATAAAATTTGGTTTGATTTGAAACATTACCATCTACCCAGCTAACGGCTGGTCACAAGTGTCTCCCACACACACACACACACACACACACAAACAGAGGAAAGAGACTTCCCCAACACAGCTCCAAGACATACATACAGTAGACATTTGACTAAGTCCTGTGTGAAATAATGTTGCCCTTTATATGGAATGGGGCTTTCAGTGACACTGATTGGTATTCAGCATACCGCCAGTTAGATCTGTCCGTATGGGAGAAATGTATCAAGTTCCACCAGAGTTTTCAGCAGAAACTAAGGCCTAGGCCCTATACAGTTTCAGTTTCAACAGTGTTTCTGATCCCCTGACTAAAAGTGGACTTGGCTCACAGACAGGGCCCCTGGGAGTCTCCAGTTTACCCCTTTCCTTCTCTCTTTCTCCCCCTCTTTCTTTCTCTCTCTCTCTGGGGTGTTGACAATTCTGCCGTTCATCTCCTAGCTCGTCTCTGGGGACGATAGCCTAGCTGGTGCCATAGCAACACACTTGATCCATACGGCGACTGACAAAGAGGAAAAGGTCAGAGAACACAAGCAACAAAGTAACACACACAGACAGACAGACGCACGCACAAACTCACGCACAAACGCATGCGTACACACACTCTTTCTTCTCACCGCCTCGTTGACTGTGTGAACCAACTAACTCTCGCTCTGTGTACTTGTTTTCAGCTCTAACACAAGTCAGTACAGGCAAACACTCCATGTTATGGCCTCACGTTTTTTTGGGACATTTGAGTCATTTAGCAGACGATCTTATCCATTGCGACTTACAGTAAGTGCATTGATCTTAAGATAGCTAGGTGGGACAACCACATAATAGTAGGTACATTTCCTCAAAGTAGCTTTCAGCAAAGTCAGTGGTAGCAGAGGGGAAAAGTCAAGTGTGAGTGTTAGTTTAAGAAAGGCAAGGTTTCAAAAAATGTTTTACCACTCAGTGTGCCCTGCAGCACAGTAGGTAGGGTATAAGGTTACTGACAGTGCTGACAACACAGAAAACACTGCAGTAACTACCCCTAAACAGCCCTAGGACTGAACACTGACTAACTAACTAACATTATATTTTCATCCTTAGACCTATTACCCCTGTCTACCTGTCTGTCTGTCTGACACACATATGACAACTTTACTACCCGGGAGGGAGGCTAAGGACAGTGGTGGATGTATCAGATTACAAACAAAAGAGGAAACACAACTCTGAAAAAAAAATCTAGCCACTTTATGAGGACTTGTAATACTGCTAATGTCATGAATGGAATCTTTCCAGGAGTACATTTTGAGTCACACGGCAGTGTTAGGGCAGTTGAGTGGGAGGGTGTGTGTGGTGTCGAGAGTGTGTGTGTGTGTATCAGTCTTCCTCCGCTGTGTCACTCCCCGCACAAAGACAATGGCGAAACCCTAGACTTCAGATTGGGCGGGAACCTCTTCGACATTAGGAAGCTCCAAGCTACCACAAAGGTCAAATCTGAACACGTACGCCGATGATGGCGTTCTCGCGGCCCAGAAGCTTTACAAGCCACCCTCACAGCAGCTGTGAGAGAATACAGCAGAACGGGGCTGTCTGTTAACATCCCAAAAACAGAGGTCCTATGTCAGTGGTCATCTGATCCTCTGCCTGAAATACCCACGTTCTTCATCTCAGACTCCTCACTTGCCATTGTACCACACTTTAAATATCCTGGAAGCATCCTCTCAGAGACTGCAACATCGACCAGGATATTCAGGATCGGGGTCAAATAGGCCTCATCCTCCTTTCGACGGCTAAGGAAGAGGGTTTTTAACAACCTAAACCTACACACCAAAGTGGCAGTGTGTATCTACACTCCTTTATGGATGTGAAACATTGACAGTCTACAGCCGACACGTAAAACAACTGGAGTCCTTTCACATAAAATGCCTACAATGTTCCACACTCAGAGATCCTACAGAGAACCAACTGCAGGAGCATTGAGGAATCCATCACACACCACCAGCTTAGATGGCTCGGCCATGCCACCCGGATACCAGAGGATCGACAGAGAAGACATATGCACCAGCATCTACAGGACGGGCCTTTGTGTGCTCTGTCTGTGGCATCCCGCATCGGAATTAAACAGTCATCAGAAAACCCACAAGCAGTAGTGGAAGTCATCATCGGATACGATGGACTACCTCAAGTAAGTAAGTGTGTGAGTCAGGCCCACGCTGTAGGAAGTTGCTAGCGGAGGAGAGGAAAGGGTGAGCGTGGGTATTTTCCTAATGAAGGAAGTCGGGAGTGAAGGCTCTGATTTGACTTGAGTTTCACTGTTGAAATGCAATCGCCTCTCTCTCGCCCTCTCTTTCTCTGTCTCTCTCTCATTCCAACTTTCAGAATTTTTTGAAAAGCTGTATCTCCTGCCATCCTTTGCTTTGTCTGCTCCTACGGAGGGAGGGTAAAGACAAATGTTTAATGTGTGTGTGTGTGCATGCCTGGTGTGTGTAAGCGTGTGTTTGGTCTGGTGTGTATGTGTGCCTGTCTTGTGTGGGGTTGGGTGTCCGTGTACATCCCCATGTGTTCTTTGACTGTTACCTCACCTACCCTCTGGCACTGTAAAACCTAGAGCTGTCAATTATTCACACACGCATGCGCACACACACACACACACACACACACACACGAGAAGGACGCTAAACCTAAAATGATCGACACCCCACTATACCAATCACTTATTGCAGGCATTTTGCTGATATTGTTCATTATGATAAGTGGCCTATACAAGAAAAAAGTTTGAAATGAAATAAGTTTGCCAATATGGACTGTTAATGGAAAAACTTGTCGTTGTAGGTGAAAGGATAATAAATAAACTGTGGACAACACTCTAAACGTATCTTTCATTTATCGTTAACACATCAATTCAAGCAGTGTTTAAACACACACACACACACACACACCCTGAGGATATACAACGGGTAACAATGTTGCTCTCTCTCCCACAGGACATGAGGCGGACGTTCAACCCTATATGTTACCCTGATGCCTTCTCTATAACACACACACACATATATCAGTGTTCTGCTCTTTCTCTGGGCGACGACAGATGGACAGCAGCATTGTCCTCTGAATATCTTGAGCCGGACAAATGATATGCGGAGGAATAGGAAACCTTCAAATATGGAGTCTCTATCATACAAATCCTGTCATTGGAATCGAGAGCTAGTTGGAATATCTGTGAGATAACTATCTTACTACAAACTCCCCACTGTAGGTGTGAAAGGTTTTATACAAGCCTAGGAGTATTGAAAGCATCAAACACACATAAGAATGTCTGGCAGTGAATGCTGTTACACATTAACACGGCTTATGAGTAAGAGAAATGGACAGAGTGAGTAAGGGAGGAAAGGGAGAGGGTGGGGGTGTTTACGGCACTAATAATAAATCCCTTCGTATCACCCTCACCCTCCCTCTCGATCTCTCACCCTCCCTAGTTCTCTTTCTCCTGACCACGTTCTCCCTCCTCTCTCTTTAACATTGCGTCATGCTACATGAGATGTGTGGAATCGCTGGCTCCCTCATTGGCAAACAGCAATTGGTCTGGAATAGGACACAGGAATTCTAACAGGGGTCTCAACCATTTCTTGACCAGGGACCCCCACTCAGGCAAACCGGCAACATAAACTCAGCAAAAAAAGAAACGCCCCTTTTCAGGACCCTGTCTTTCAAAGATAATTCGTAAAAATCCAAATAACTTCACAGATCTTCATTGTAAAGGGTTTAAACATTGTTTCCCATGCTTGTTCAATGAACCATAAACAATTAATGCACCTGTGGAATTAACATGCACCTGTGGAACGGTCGTTAAGACGGCACTAACAGCTTACAGACGGTAGGCAATTAAGGTCACAGTTATGAAAACTTAGCGCTACACGAAGACAGGACGGACATCTGATCGTCCTCGCAGTGGCAGACCACGTGTAACAACACCTGCACAGGATCGGTACATCCGAACATCACACCTGCGGGACAGGTACAGGATGGCAACAACAACTGCCCGAAAGTTACACCAGGAATGCACAATCCCTCCATCAGTGCTCAGACTGTCCGCAATAGGCTGAGAGAGGCTGGACTGAGGGCTTGTAGGCCTGTTGTAAGGCAGGTCCTCACCAGACATCACCGGCAACAACGTCGCTATGGGCACAAACACACCGCCGCTGGACCAGACAGGACTGGCAAAAATGCTCTTTCACTGACGAAGTCGCGGTTTTGTCTCATCGGGAGTGACGATAAACGATTAGCGTTTATCGCTGAAGGAATGAGCGTTACACCGAGGCCTGTACTCTGAGCGGATCGATTTGGAGGTGGAGGGTCCGTCATGGTCTGGGGTGGTGTGTCACAGCATCATCGGACTGAGCTTGTTTTCATTGCAGGCAATCTCAACGCTGTGCGTTACAGCGAAGACATCCTCCTCCCTCATGTGGTACCCTTCCTGACATGACCCTCCAGCATGACAATGCCACCAGCCATACTGCTCGTTCTGTGCGTGATTTCCTACAAGACAGGAATGTCAGCGTTCTGCCATGGCCAGCGAAGAGCCCGGATCTCAATCCCATTGAGCACGTCTGGGACCTGTTGGATCGAAAGGTGAGGGCTAGGGTCATTCCCCCCAGAAATGTCAGGGAACTTGCAGGTGCCTTGGTGGAAGAGTAACATCTCACAGCAGGAACTGGCAAATCTGGTGCAGTCCATGAGGAAGAGATGCACTGCAGTACTTAATGCAGCTGGTGGCCACAGCACCCAGATACTGACTGTTACTTTTTTGACCCCCAATTTGTTCAGGGACACATTATTCAATTTCTGTTAGTCACCTGTGTGTGGAACTTGTTCAGTGTATGTCTAAGTTGTTGAATCTTGTTATGTTCATACAAATATATACACATGTTAAGTTTGCTGAAAATAAACGCAGTTGACAGTTTCTTTTTGCTGAGTTTATGTTAGCAAACAAAAAATGTCATGTCTTGTCTTATCATCAAGTGAATGGTAAGGAGAAGTAATCAACATTTTAGAATGAATAGACTTGCCAGTTGCACTTTTTCAAAGCCTATGTCAGATACTCCAGAGAGTGTAATTAGCTCCAGTGAGTGTAAATTGATCAATATTAGGAGTTGAGAAATAAAGTTGGAAAGGTACTATCCTCTTCTACTGTAGGTATGAAATTCAACATTAATGTATTCTGAGTTTCATATAAAAAAAGCATATAAAACATGTAATTGTTCAACTTTTTGTATATATAAATAATTTTATGGCCCTCCTGCAGTACCGTGGACCCCGGTTGAACACCCTGGATTAGAACACAGAGGAAGGAGGTATGGAGAGAACAAGGAATGTGTGATAGACATAAAGAGACAGAGAGGGAGAGATCGAGAAAGAGAGACCGGGAGAGAGGGAAAGTAAAAGAGAGATAGAGGGAGGGAGAGAGGGATGGGAGGAAGAGGCAGTCATGAATGCAGGTGGAGACTGGCAGATTTATGACTCACTGTCTAAACATCTGGGGTTTTCTACTACTGTAACTCACAAGTAGACACACACACACTATGCCTAGCTCATCATGTCCCGGTCTTATGTATACATTGTGCTGGAACCAATACAGCTGGAGAGGTTTGGAAGGTCCACGTTTTAATCCTTCACACAATCCCTTTAATGTAGCCCTCTTTAATACATTAATCCCAATGAATCTCTCCTATTAGCAAGTCAATTATCCCAAAGTATCCTTATTATCACTCAGAGGAAATCAAATTGATGAGATGAACTGTTAAAGAGAGTACCATCCACACTGACAGAAAGGACCCAACTCCTAATCCTGCCAACATCAATATTCACTCAGTTAAGAGAGTGCATATTCAAAGGTATAGCAACAGACAGGGACCAGGAGACAGATCACTTCATTCATGGCACACAGCTGTCTACAGGCTGGGTTGACACACACACACACACACACACACGTGTCAATGTGTAGTTCATACATGGATAATCAATGTGCAGAATTACTGTCTTACCTAAATTAGCCATGAAATACCTAGTTTGAGAGCGATTGTTTATCTGAAAGCAGTGCTGTGCTCTGCCATTTTCCCTACATTTCCCCGCACATGAGCCAGACCCCTAGCAATTAGAGTTCTAGCCATTAAGCTTCAGTCCCTCGACATTTGAGTGACAGCTAGCAAGATGCACACATAGCAGAGCGAGAGAGCAATGACGAGGTGTACATACAGTATCTGCACATATGTGACGTAGTACGCAATTTCCGGGACCACGCTTGGCTTGTGAGAGCTACTGGCTAAAAAGTATACAAAAGCACCAGATAATCTCTTTAATCCTACTGCTCCTATTTGCTCCCTTGGTCACATGACCAGCCCTATAAGAGAAAAACATGTCAGTGGGGAAAGAGATCCCTCTCTGTGTATCAGGGCCATTCTGACTGGTGATTGGCTGAAATCTGACTAGTTCACTTCACAATAAACACCTCCATTTGAACCCGTCCTCTGCTGAGCGCTACAGCAGGTGCTTGTAGCTCATGGTGCTCAGCGCTCCTGCAAGATTCCCCGTAGGTGTTTGAGAGGCTGCAGCATAGAGAGATGTCGACGAACACAAACACACAGGTTTAATGGGTGAGCATTGTGTTTTCAGTGAAGGAAAACGTAGCTACAGTGAAATGAATGGAAATAAAATGGAAACCTACGACAAGAAGTGAAGTAACTCTGTTAAAGAATGGAGTCGGTAAAGCAGGGATCATCAACTAGATTCAGCCGCGGGACCATTTCTTCTTGAGGGGACGTTCGGGGGGCCCGGAACATATTTACAAATTATTTGTAGACTGTAAATTGACCGCAAGAAGCCCAAACTGATATAATGTTTGACTAAAACATAATCATTTTAAACCTTGCTTACTTTTTTACAAGATCACGTTTCTCTCTATTATGCGTGGGAATACTTGGGAACAGATATCTTAAATAAATATCACTTAGAGCTGACTGGTGTTTATCCAGTCTTTTATGTAATTGCTTTGCCCCCCAAAAATATGGAGGGACAAATAAAACCACCCGTGGGCCGAATCCAGTTGGGTAACCCTGCTGTAAAGACATGCAAACCTGTGAGACATTCAACAACATGTTGGAAAACACACTGTGGACTAGAACCAAGCTAATCATAGAACCACCGTCAATAGAGCCAGACCAGAGACCAGACTAGAGCCAGACTAACCCCAAGACTAGTACTACCACCAGTACTACCTGCAGTACTAGCAGTACTAGAGCTAAGACACTAGAGGCCATGCTACTGTACCTCCTTGTGTGTCAGCTCCAGCCAGGCAGTATAAAGAGGGACCCCCAGCACCCCACTGGACCCCAGCAGGTGCAGGCTGTCCTGGGTAGACCATGGAGAGAGAGAGGGGTGTGTTAGATCCATTAACTAGTGTGTGTGTGTGTGGACTACAGCACCAACAGCGGATCCTCTAGTTTAGTGTAAGTGTGTGTGTGTTTGTCTGTGTCTGCATGTATATATGTGTATGCACTTTTGAGAAAAATTGTTTCTGCTCATTTAGATCTTAGTGAATGGATTATTCTTAGAGTAGAACTCGGCCTCAGCACTAAAATGCTGGAGCCAAATAAATAAAAATAGTTATATCAGTTATAACTCCAGGTATATCAGCTCCTACACTAATATAGTGAACCAGAAATATTACCTCCCTACAAAACCAATGGCTATGGCAGATATGACTCCCATTTTAAAATACACTCAGAGTTTATGATCATGAGACCAGCTGTGAGCAGCTTAACGGAGCCTTAACTGTTCTGAGGTGTTAGCACTGATGATAAATTCTGCCTTTGAGCTCTGGAGTAATGAGCGACAATACCAAATAATAACAAGCTGGCTTCCTTTAAAACACTCCCTTAGAGACATAAAGACTGGCTTTAACCTAGAAAACATTTAACCCCTCAGACATTTAGGGGAGCAGTAGAGCACCCCCACACTACACCCCACCTGGGTGTTGGAACTCATAACGCCCACCCCAGAGTCCAGTTATCTGTTGGGATACATCTCACTGTGAGTAGATAGATCCTCCTCTCTACCACAATACCCTCCATCATCTCTCTGCACTGTTTGCATAGAAATTATCCTTTGCAGAGCAGAGACACACAGAGAAACAGAGACACTGTATATCACACTGGCTGTCCTGGATAAAAATGCTTCTTGAAACACAAGCAAATCCCTCTGCCATAACACTAGCTGCTCTGTTTGGTAGAGCTAGCGTGGCTGAATTAATAAGAGAAAACTGGTGGAGGGTGAGAGAGGAGAGAGAGAGCAGGCAAACACTGGGCGTTGTTCTTGTGAGAATGACCCAGCAGTGGGTCCAGTGAGGCTAGACCTGTTTGTGTAGCCTGGTCCCAGATCTGCTAATACTGTGTATAGCCAACTCGCATGGTGACTGCCGTGCTACTACTTGTGGTCCTAGGACAGAGGTTCCCAACCAGGGTACTTGGCTTATCCACAGGGGAACTTGAGAAGACTCATGAGACCATAGATCTACTGGTAAAATGCACGAGCGGGTACTTCAGGCGATTTACGCCGAAACTTAAGCCTGTTTGTATGCCCCAATAAATACTCAGATCACTGCAGAAACAGAGTGCTCCTTTTTCTTGAAAAAAAGGAATTCCATGTGACCGTTGAGGCACGGTAATCTCCTATAATGCACTCTCACTAACGACCATCAGGTCTCTAATGGTCTGGTACTCATGGCTCTATTGTCCCTCTAACCACTCTGACATCACATCAAACACTTCTTATCAAAACAGTGTCATGCTTTTAAAACTCACCTCACTGTGATTGATCAATTTAAACAATGAAGTTCAACAACAGGTTGAAACTGAGTGGAAAACATGTTTGTTGTTTCAAAGCCCAACACAACGAAATGGACAGCGCTTTCTTAGGTGATGACTCATTCAAAACCACCATATACATTAGAGCTTATGCATAGGCAGACCCTGTTGGTTCATTGATTGTGCAGGACTAGCCTACAATTATAGTGAATTTGTATTTGATTTTGAATAGCCTAGTAACAGGGCATTTTTATATTATTTTAATTAATAGGCTGACACATTACCTTTAGCTACAGAATATCTTACCACCATGCTTCCATTTCCTCCGCTCTCTCCTTCATTCCTTTCTCCAGCGTGCAGAGAGAGGGCTGTCAACAGTTTAATGAAACATGTTTCGTTGTGAAAACATGTTACTATTGATGTTCGAACAGATTTCACTTGGTTTCACAAATTAAGCACTGGGTAGCTGCAGGAACAGGGTTGGAGAGCCCATGGCATACAGAATTTGGGCGGAATATCACCTGTCACGTATCGAGAGGACGATGCTCCTCAAACAGTGGTTGATGGGTGGAGTGAAATAACAGGCATAGACTACCTGGCACCCATTCGCTAAGACATTCTAAGGTTTGTATCATTCACAACTAAAGTTTCCAAATAACTCTAAATCTAGCATATAGGACCTGTTTCAAATGATTACTTTTACGCTCAATATAGCCACTTCATTTTGGCACTCGCTCCCGAATGGGAAAATGTCCTTTCTATTTTATTCAGCTAAATTTGTTTATATTCTCCTTACTATAAAACCATAACAATATATAATAATGGCACGGGACATATAAGCATATCTTGTCTACTAAATGAACAAGCCTACAGCCTATGGCATGCACTAATAAAGACCAATATCTATAAAGACCATGTTATCCCCATCTCCCTCAGTCAGAATATGAGTTTTAGATGAGGGCTTCGATGCAGCAGTGTGATTAGGGCTAGCTATTAGAGTGAGCTAGGCCTGTCTGTGTCTGGGAATGTGGCTAATAGAGCACGCTATAATGTAAAGTGTAAATAACATAATTTCTTCTAGACTACTCCGGCCCAGACCACAACTATTAACAAGTCTGACACTAGGCCCAGACATAGACCCCTTTACAAATAAACACACAATTAAGTACACAAACATACACAAACATGCACAAACACAGACACACACACTTGTCAACCTCTTGTCCTTATTAAACTTTCATTATTCAACATAGTGCCTAAAGTCATCCATCACAAGACAAAGCCTGTCTGCCTAGCTGTCATTGCTTCAACCAGTGGTCTACAACAGAAAAGAGATTAACAGAAATACACCACAATGATTCAACATACTTCCTTCCCAGACGATCATCCTTCTGAGAGATGACGTGTCGCCACTTCCTGCTTCATAATCATCAAAACCTGAACAGTCCAAGAATATCCTCTCTCCTTCTCTTTGTGTGGTTCCTGTTTAGCTCTGTGTGTGTGTGTCTTGTGCCAACTCCTCTTGCTGTCCTTGAGACGTCGCTGCTCTACATCCAAAATAAAGTGGAATTTCAAAATGTCTTCTATTGTGTGAAATCTTCAATAGGGACGCACCCCCACCCTGCATGAGTCTACCCACCACACACACCCCCGTAAATCACCTTGCACAATGCAAGTGTTTCTGTTACCATTGTGGCCCAATGGCCCTCATAGCCCATCCCCTTGTGGCCTCTGAACTATGGTTTGGCGAGAAAGGGGAATGGGTGCGTGCAGGGGCACCCCTACACCCTCGGTCCCTGACCCCATAACTCAGAGCAGATTATTAAGGGCTGTTTGGGGTGACTGGGCCTCTCCACTCTGATTTGGACAACCCTTAATCTAACCTGTGCCTTAAAAAGGCTTGAATAGGCCATACAAATATCATAGGCTGTGTCCCAAATGGCACCAAGATTCCTCTACATAGTGCAGTTCGTTTGCCCAGGGCCCATAGAGCTCTGGTCAAAAGTAGTGCACTGTGTATGGAATAGGGTGCCACGTGGAACGCAGAAATAGAGAATCCCTTTATCAGTTCTCCAAGGCTCTGATGTAGAAAGTGATAGGTCTTCTGAGCTTAGTCTGGCTTTAGATGAAGGTCTGGATCCTATCTGGACTGTCAGGGCCAGGTTTGGCTGTTCTAAATCTGACTGGGGTGAGGTATAACATAAGGTGACAGCGTGCCTGGTTGCAGTAGCCTCTTCCTAGATTTAAGGGATTTCAGCCAGTTAGTCAACAGCAAGGTTTTTATAGTGTTTTTATTTCTATTCATTTTTCGATTTTTATTTGAAATTCTGATTTGCTCATTTTTATTTGTTTTCATTTGTTTAAAAATATGTATATTTTCTTTTTATATTTAGCTTTAGTATTAGGGATAGAAAGCATGCAAGGGAGGCTAGTTTTTTGTGAAATGTTTTGTGTCACTTCTTGCAACTGGGGGCAGTAATACATAAGGAGATTTGTTAGTTTTGGTTGAATTATTAGGTCAATCTCAGCATGACTTAAATGTATTAAAAGGAATAGCGACAGACTGGAGAAAATAAGATGTCGGAAGGAAACTTTCACTGGCGTATGTTTACACCAATCCAACGCTTTTAACTTTAGCAGTACATGTAAGAATAATCTAAGTAGCTACCTAGCAATTTGTTTCCGTTAGCTACTGATAGATAGTGATAGTGATCAAAGAATGTGTATACACTGACCAGATACTGGACTGACCACTCTAACAATGGGAATAAATGTCGGCAAAGGCGGTGAGGAGGTTGGATCAGGCGGGACATTCTAGCCAATGAGAGGGCAGATACGCATTTGAACCACAGGCACAACTCTGAAACAAAATAGTTATTCTCAAAGTTATATCAGTACATTCAAAGCAACCTAAACAATATGGCAATTTTATCAAGTAATGTCAGACCTGTTCCCCAAAAGGCCTGTGGAAAACATACCCAAACATGCCCGTTCAGAACCGAGAGTAGAAAGAGAGAGAAAGAAAGCAGCCAGCTCTATCAATAAATGAGAGACGCTGGCCAAATGATCCGTGTCCTTAAAACTGCCAATGACAAATAAAAACAATTATGTGTTTTGAAGTGTAGCATATTCAAAACTTTATAGCCTATTGATTTATTGATTTTTACTTACCTAAAACAATAATTGTCCACCTTGCGGTTAAGCTGTCTAAGATTTGAGCAATAAATGCATCATGAATATTCAGTGCATTCGAATGTATTCAGACCCTTCCCTTTCCACATTGTTACGTTACAGTCTTATTCTAAAATGGATTACATTTTTCTTAGCAATCTTCAAACAATACCCCATAACGACAAAGCGAAAACTGTTTTAAAAAATGTGTGCAAATGTACACTACTGCTCCAAAGTTTAGGTCACTTAGAAATGTCCTTGTTTTTTAAAGAAAAGCCAATTTATTGTCCATTAAAATGACATCAAATTGATCCGAAATACAGTGTAGACATTGTTAATGTTATAAATGACTATTGTAGCTGGAAACGGCAGATTTTTTTATGGAATATCTACATAGGCGTACAGAGTCCCATTATCTGCAACCATCACTCCTGTGTTCCAATGGCACGTTGTGTTAGCTAATCCAAGTTTATCATTTTAAAAGGCTAATTGATCATTAGAAAACCCTTTTGCAATTATGTTAGCACAGCTGAAAACTGTTGTGTTAATTAAAGTAGTAATAAAACTGGCCTTTAGACTAGTTGAGTATCTGGAGCTTCAGCATTTTTGGGTTCGACACAGGCTCAAAATGGCCAGAAACAAAGTACTTTCTTCTGAAACTCATCAGTCTATTCTTGTTCTGAGAAAGGAAGGCTATTCCATGCGAGAAATTGCCAAGAAACTGAAGATCTCGCATAACGCTGTGTACTACTCCTTCACAGAACAGAACAAACTGGCTCTAATCCAGGACTCTGTGAGGCGCTCTGTTTTTCAAACTAGACACTCTAATGTACATGTCCTCTTGCTCAGCTGTGAACCGGGCCTCCTACTCCTCTTTCTATTCTGGTTAGAGACAGTTCTTTAGCCATCCCACGGCCATGGCTCCCACGGCCATGGCTCCCACGGCTATGGCTCCCACGGCCATGGCTCCCACTGGGCCATGGCTCCCACGGCTATGGCTCCCACGCTATGGCTCCCACGGCTATGGCTCCCACGGCTATGGCTCCCACGGCCATGGCTCCCATGGCTCCCACTGCCATGGCTCCCACGGCTATGCTTGGTTCGCTCCTCCTCTGCCCTGTTGTGCAGGCTGCTTCCTCCTTTATCCCCCAAACAATCCCTGGTTTAACGACACCAGTCTTGCCTCAAGTTGGGGCAGGAAGTTCATATAAGGCGTGGGGTGGGGCCAGCAATCTGCAATATCTCTCTCCTCAATTATCATTCCCTCACCTCTCCCTGCCATCTGCCACAATATATACAGTTGAAGTCGAAGTTTACATACACCTTAGCCAAATAAATTTAAACTCAGTTTTTCACAATTCCTGACATTTAATCTTTAGTAAAATTTCCTGTCTTAGGTCAGTTAGCATCACCACTTTATTTTAAGAATGTGAAATGTCAGAATAAAAGTAGAGAGAATGATTTATTTCTTCTTGAATTTCTTTCATCACATTCCCAGTGGGTCAGAAGTTGACATGCTACCAAATACTAATTGAGTGTATTGCCTTTAAATTGTTTAACTTGGGTCAAAACGTTTTGGGTAGCCTTCCACAAGCTTCTCCTACAATGAGTTGGGTGAATTTTCCTTCCTCATGATGCCATCTATTTTGTGAAGTGCACCCAGTCCCTCCTGCAGCTAAGCACCCCCACAACATGATGCTGCCACCCCCGTGCTTCACGGTTGGAATGGTGTTCTTCGGCTTGCAAGCCTCCCCCTTTTTCCTCCAAACATAACGATTGTCATTATGGCCAAACAGTTCTATTTTTGTTTCATCAGACCAGAGGACATTTCTCCAAAAAGTACGATCTCTGTCCCCATGTGCAGTTGCAAACCGTAGTCTGGCTTTTTTATGGCGGTTATGGAGCAGTGGCTTCTTCCTTGCTGAGCTGCCTTTCAGGTTATATCAATATAGGACTCGTTTACTTTGGATACAGATACTTTTGTACCTGTTTCCTCCAGCATCTTCACAAGGTCCTTTGCTGTTGTCCTGGGATTGATTTGCACTTTTCACATTAAAGTACATTCAACTCTAGGAGACAGAACATGTCTCCCTTCCTGAGTGGTATGATGGCTGCGTGGTCCCATGGTGTTTATACTTGCATACTCATTGTTTGTACAGATGAATGTGGTACCTTCCAGGCATTTGGAAATTGCTCCCAAGGATGAACCAGACTTGTGGAGGTCTACCATTTTTTCTGAGGTCTTGGCTGATTTCTTTTGATTTTCTGATGATGTCAAGCAAAGAGGCACTGAGTTTGAAGGTAGGGGCTTGAAATACATCCACAGGTACTCCTCCAATTGATTCAAATGATGTCAACTAGCCAACTCAGAAGCTTCTAAAGCCATGACATAATTTTTCTGGAATTTTCCAAGCTGTTTAAAGGCACAGTAAACTTTGTGTATGTAAACGCTCTGACTCCACTGTAATTGTTATACAGTGAATTATAAGTGAAATAATCTGTAAACAAGTGTTGGAAAAATTACTTGTGTCATGCACAAAGTAGATGTCCTAACCGACTTCCCAAAATTATAGTATGTTAACAAGAAATTTGTGGAGTGGTTGAAAAATGAGTTTTAATAATAAAATAATAGTGAAGACATCAAAACTATGAAATAACACATATGGAGTCATGTAGTAAACAAGTGTTAATTAAACAAATTAAAATAGATTTTAGATTATTCAAAGTAGCCACCATCTTTAAAAAAAATAAAGATAAGCGTCATATTGTTAGATAAAAGGCGTAACTCTGGTAAGCCTAAAACATTGTTCCTCACCTCAACTTCAACTGTCAGAGTCAGCTGAGTCCTGGTGTGCACTTCCTCTATAGGCCTGCATTAACTAAGCCTTTTTTTAACCTTTATTTAACTAGGCAAGTCAGTTAAAAACAAATTCTTATTTACAATGACGGCCTACACCGGCCAAACCCGGGTGACGGTGGGCCAATTAGTGCGGCGCTATGGGACTCCCAATCACGGCTGGTTGTGATACAGCCTGGAATAACCATAGCCTACCACACCAAACATTCACAAAATATTCTTAACTTCATTAGGGTAATATCAACAGTAAGTCGACATTGTTTATAGGGAAAATATGTTTGATTTTCCTTTTTCGCTTCATGGTTTGAGGCGTTAGTAGCCTCTAGAAGGCCCTAGCGTAATTCTATTATATTAAGTGCAAACACAACATTACAGCTGGAACTTCCTTCAGCCAATAAAAATGTCTCGACAAATGAAACAAAACCCTTTTGCAAAGGCTAGTTAAAGAACTGGTTTAGATGATTAAATAAGCCTACAATAATAATAAGGATACACAATAATATTAATGAAAAACTCATTCTAATAAATACGAAATAAATAGAGTTAGAAAATTGCAACAACCAAAGTTTCACACAGTCCATTAACCTCGTAAGGATGGGCCCCTTTTTCAAATTTTCACCTAAAATGACATATCTAACTTCCTGTAGCTCAGGCCCTGACGCAAAGGATATGCATTTTCTGTACCATTTGAAAGGAAACACTTTGAAGTTTGTGTGAAATGTGAAAGGAATGTAGGAGAATATAACACAATAGATCTGGTAAAGATAATACAAAGAAAAAAAACAACCGTTTTGTATTTTTTTGTACCATTATCTTTGAAATGCAAGAGAAAGACCATAATGTATTATTCCAGCCCAGGTGCAATTTAGATAGTAGTGTATGTGCAAAGTTTTAGTCTGATCCAATGAACAATTGCATTTCTAAGTTCAAAATTTTGTATCAAGACTGCCTAAATGTGCCTAATGTGTTTATTTATAACTTTTCATGTTCAAAACTGTGCACTCTCCTCAAACAATAGCATGGTATTCTTTTCACTGTAATAGATACTGTAAACTGGACAGTACAGTTAGATTAACGCTAGTGCCAACATTCTTCTCATCTTTGTCCACTACAATATAAAAATTTTGTACCTGAGGACATTCTCATTGTCTGGAGAATTGTTTTACTTCAATGGAAAAGGCCTCAATCTTCACAATCAACAGTAGCCTAGGCTAGGGCTCCTTTCACTGGCTATCTACTCCAGCAGCAGGCGCACATGAGGTGAGCAGCCTGAATACATAACAAGCTTGCTCAGAGCTCATTACCTCACAAACATTAAATTAACAGAGGACGGTCCAATCGATAATACATTTTTAGTTGCACCTACCCGACTCAGATCCGAGACAAAAGGCAGAATTTAGGACCCACTTGGGTCCCGGGTCGGATCTCAGAATTGCGGGTCTGTTGGACTCGTGAAGACCTCTAGTATGTGCACGTGTGTGTGTGAGCTCGCCCATGCGTGTGTGTGTGTATGCGTTTGGGTTTGTTTTACGCTGGCGACAGAACACTAGTAGCGTAAAGGCGACAGGTCCAGTCATGAGAGAAACTAAACAAGCAAGAAAGAGGAGTATTTGGTTAAGAAACAGGACATTTGCCCAGACTGGCAATAGCATGGAAATTAATCACCTGTTCCCATGGTACTATACTCCCCACAACACTCGCAATACAACAAACAGAACAATGAAAACCAACATTCCTTAAGTTTGTACAGTGCAAATAACACTGTGGTTGTCATGGCCAGGTATTGAGATGAACGGGAGTAGGGAAAGGGGGATATCTAGTCAGTTGTACAACCGAATGCCTTCAACTGAAATGTGTCTTCCGTATTTAACCCAACCCCTCTGAATCAGAGAGGTGTAGCTACCTTAATCGAAATCCACGCCTTCGGCGCCCAGGAACAGTGGGTTAACTGCCTTGCTCATGGGGCAGAACGACAGATTTCTACCTTGTCAGCTCGGGATTCGATCCAGCAACCTTTCGGTTACTGGGCCCAACGCTCTAACCACTCATGATATGTCGCTGGTTAACAATATTCATCCTCTTTTAGAACTGGTTCCTATTGAGAAAGGTTGGGATTTGGCCTAAATATTAACCAATGACAATGTAACCATGCTGCTCTAAAGAAACATCTTTATGCTTGTCAGTGCCAGCAGGTGCCTGGTGGTAGAAACAAGGCTAGGTTGATAGGGTAGTGTAACAAATGCTACATTGTTTTCTGCAACTCCCGGCTAACAGTCAGAAATAAATTAGACAGGCAGATCCTCTTTAAGAGGGGGGCTGGAACAATTAATTAATTTTGGACTCCACTTGTAATGACGTAATGACGCATTTTTGACGCATCGCGCATGCAGACACACACACACACATGCACACACACACACACACACACACACACACACACACACACAACCAGACAACCAGACAACCAGACAAACCAGACAACCAGACCCTGGATGTGTCTCCCAACCTGCTAGGAGGTTGGCCAATCACAATGTCATTATTTCACAATCAGGATAAAACCGTTAGGGAAGCCCGAAAAGCGGGAATCAAAGACAGGCAGGAAATAAAGAAACCGCTTGTCTTTTGGGACTAAAGCTTCAACACAAGGGGCTACAATATGGCTTCCTTAGTTAACATACACGCTTTCCTGGAAACCGGTTGGAAAAGAGTCTAAAAGTCGGGCGCGCTTAAGAAACTCTCTAGTGTTCAGAGTAAACATAGTCTATAATATAAGTTTGAGGCTAGATGAGGTAGCTGTTTGTGGGAAAATAACACCCAGCAATTTTACTGCCATGTAAGCCCGTCTAATATAACGATTACCTTTGGTTGTGAATTTGATCCACACTCTGAAATAAGCATTATGAATGCTCCTTAAGATTGGCTTTATAAAGAGCAGAAAAATCAGCTAGCCATGTTTCCCTCTGTTTGAACAGTTTATATGTAATATAATTATGATTAACCCACACACACACACACGACTCATAAAATCTTCAATGATATAACTCAAGATCATTAGGATTAAAATGTATGTAGTTCTGTCCTTGAGCTGTTCTTGTCTATTGATGTTCTGTATTATGCCATGTTGTGTGGACCTTAGGAAGAGTAGCTGCTTTTGCAACAGCTAATGGGGATCCTCAAATAGAATACTCAAATACCAAAAATGGATATGGTGCACTTTAAATGTAGTCACACTTTTATTTCTGATAGTCCATAATAAATGATCTCTATGGTTAAAATATCAACAGACTATCAACCAGGTGATCTGAGGTAGGTGAACTTGACAGGCACGCAGACTCACCACACGTGATATTTGTCTTCAAGATATGTTTACTGTTTATATGTATAGCAAACAAAGAAGCAAGACAAGACAGAGAGATGAACACGGTGTAGCAAAAGTGTCCTTACCTTGTTGTAGTAGTGCAGCTGGACAGAGTGCCACTGACTGGTCTCACTGACCTTCCGGGAACAAAGGCAAGGTGGACCACTTGTCTTAGACTCTCCTGGAGTGAGGAGAGAGAAAGTGATGGGGAGAGAGGGAAAAGAGGAGAAAGAGGGAGAGACGTAAAGATAGGAAAAGACAAGAGAGATGAGAAAAGAGGTTGTATAATTCAATACCATAGTTGTCTGTTGAATGTACATAACCTATGCGTGCCCATCCTGTAGGCTCTACTTTTATTAGGATGATACAGTTCCACTGTCAAGCACGACACTACTAACAAACAATATAGTTACATGATTTTACAAACATGCATTCTTTTAAAAAAATTACAGCCTCTAAGTACGTCAAAGTCTGGGCAAATCAACGTGAGGAAACCTACTGCTCTCCCTCCATTCATTCATTAAGTTAAAACCTGAAACTCCAACATGGGGAAAGAAAAACACAGCCAGACCTCACAAAGCCAGCCAGCTCACACACAGTCACTCATAAATCACACTCACTGTAAGGAACACCAGGGTATTCCAACCTATATCAACGTCTGCAGAGCAAACAATCACACCAGATTTTACCCAGGGCTTTCACTTGAGTCTGGTTTTACTCAAGGCAGGAGTCCTTCTCTGGGCAAGAGATTTACTCCACTGACTCAGATAACAGCAACGCAACGACTTCTGCAGTACAATGTTGCCTTTTCTCGTTTGCTGTGTGGTATAAACTCCTGGGCTTCCTAGGCTTTACAGTGAGACACACTGCCATGTAGGTGGATTCATTCTCTCACTCCTTTATTTAACCAGGTAGGCAAGCTGGAGGAAACAAGTTCTCTCATTTACAACTGCATGACCTGGCCAACAAAGAACTGTGTTTGTTTGCGTGCATATTGGTAGTTTGAGCCAGAGGAAGCAGCACCCAGTCTTTGCTCCTCTGTTTATGAGTGTGTGTGGAGCAGGGCTGAGCAGGGCTGAGGTGTAAGTAGGTCTTTATGGATTGTTACAGTCTATACTGGTCATGAATCAGTCAGCCCAGGCTCTGTTACGGGGAAGTAGCTGCTCTCTGACCACAGTAAAAACACTTCCATTCTCTTTCACACTGCCAAAGCCAATGCATCTCTAGGCTTTAACAGCACAGCAGCATAGCCAGACAATTGAGAGGACACATTCTAATGAAATCCTGTAACTGTTTGTTTCGAACGCTGGTCAAGGAGTTCAGCTTTTGATAAGAGTATTTACCAAGCTGGGTTTGTGAAAGCCACATTAATGAAATCCTTACAGCTGGAGTTGATTAATCAAGCTATCAGCTAGTGTTACTACAAACAACTTGTAAGTCATTTTTCCAGCTCTTTGTGTGAGCATGATTATTTGTACTGTCAGGACACACACTGCCGCCTGTCACCTGCAGGAGAAGGTGAGTTGGATCTGTTCCTCGAGCATCCCCCATGCTATAAAGTCATGCTTCTCGCTGCCAATCTCCCATTGTACAACAGCAGGGCATTCTCTCTGTGGCGAACCTGGGGACAAGATGGACACAGGGTCAAACTATTATTGTAAAAACAATATTTGGTAAGTAAATGGCACCCCTATTCAAATCCTACATCTCAAAACATAGTTAGCCAAACTCTCTTTTTTTTTTGGTAGAGAACTATTGCATTTAGGTTTTTGGCATTATGTGGCATAGTTAGACTGTCACCATAGAGTCTGTGTATCGAATCCAAACTGCCAGATAAGATACACTATATAAACAAAGGTATGTGGACACCCTTTCTTCAAATTAGTGGATTGGCTATTTCAGCCACATCCGCATCCGACAGGTGGATAAAATCGAGCACACAGCCATGTCATCTCCATAGACAAACATTGGCAGTAGAATGGCCTTACTGAAGAGCTCAGTGACTTTCAAAGTGGCACCGCTCACAGGATGCCACCTTTCCAACAAGTCTGTTAGTAAAATTTCTGCCTCTGCTAGAGCTGGCCCCAGTCAACTGTAAGTGCTGTTATTGTGAAGTGGAAACATCTAGGAGCAACAAAGGCTCACGCTGCGAAGTGGTAGGCCAAGTACAAGCTCACAGAACGGTACTCACAGAAAGTGCTGAAGCACGAGCGTTGCAACACTAACTACCGAAGTCTCCAAGCTGCCTCTAGAAGCAACGCGTCAGCATACAAGAACCGCTTTGCTGGGAGGTCATCATCAAATGGGTTTCCAAGTAATGAGCAGCCAAGCATGCCAAACGGTGGCTGGAGTGGTGTAAAGCTCGCCGCCATTGGACTCCTGGAGCACTGAAAACACGTTCTCTGGAGTGATGCATCACGCTTCACCATCTGGCAGTCTGATCGGATAGTGGCAACTGTAAAGTTTGGTGGGAGGATGAATAATGGTCTGGGGCTGTTTTTCATGGTTCGGCTAGGCACCTTAGTTCAGTGAAGGGAAATATTAACGCTTACATCATACAATGACATTCTAGGACGATTATGTAAGCTTTCAACATTGTGGCAACAGTTTGGGCTAAAATATTCTTTCCTTGTTTCAGTTTGACAATACCCTGTGCACAAAGCGAGGTCCATACATGAAATGGTTTGAGTCTGAGATCGGTGTGGAAGAACTCTGACTGGCCAACACAAAGCCCTGACCTCAAACCATCATCTCAAACACCTTGTGGGATGAATTGGAACGCTTCACTGTGTGCCAGGCCCAATCACCCAACATCAGTGCCTAACCTCACGCCAATGCTCTTGTGGCTGAATGGAAGCAAGTCCCCAAGAGCAACGCCCCAACATCTAGTGGAAACCAAAATCATGTGGCATTAAGGTGTCCACATACTTTTGGTCACATGTAGTACAGTGAGGGAAAAAGTATTTGATCCCTCTGATGATTTTGTAAGTATTTGCTCACTGACAAAGAAATGGATCAGTCTTGATAATTTGAATGGTAGGTTTATTTGAACAGTGAGAGACAGAATAACAACAAAAAAATCCAGAAACGCATGTGAAAAATAGTTGTCAATTGATTTGCATTTTAATGAGGGCCAAGTATTTGACTCTCTGCAAAACATGACTTAGTACTTGGTGGCAAAACCCTTGTTGGCAATCGGGCTAGAGGTCAGACATTTCTTTAGAAGCTGGGCCAACCAGGTTTGTACACATCTCAGGAGGGATTTTGTCCTACTCCTCTTTGCAGATCTTTCTTCAAGTCATTAAGGTTTCGAGGCTGACTGCCAGCAACTCGGAACCTTCAGCTCTCTCCACAGATTTTCTGATGGGATTAAGGTCTCGAGACTGGCTAGGCTACTCCAGGGACCTTGAATGTGCTTCTTCTTGAGCCTACCCTCTTGTTGCACTCTTGGCTCGTGTGTTTGGATCATTGTCATGCTGGAATACCCATCCACAACCCAGATTTTCAATGCTCCTGGCTGAGGGAAGGAGGTTCTCACCCAAGCATTTGATGGGTAAGGCATAGCCCCGCCCATCGTCCCTTTGATGGTGTGAAGTTGTCCCTGTCTCCCTTAGCAGAAAAACACACACCAAAGTATAATGTTTCCACCTCCATGTTTGACGCCTGTGGGGGAGATGGTGTTCTTGGGGTCATAGGCAGCATTCCTACTCCTCCAAACACGGCGAAGTAGCTGAGTTGATGCATTCATTCAAGAGCTGCATTTTGGTCTCATCTGACCACAACACTTTCTTTCAAACCCTAGTTGTCCTCTGAATCATTCAGATTGCTCATTGGCAAACTTCAGACAGGCATGTGGCATGTGCTTTCTTGAGCAGGGGGACCTTGCGGGCGCTGCAGGATTTCCAGTCCTTATCACGGCGTGAGTGTTGGTTACCAATTGTTTTCTTGGTGACTATGGTCCCAGCTGCCTTGAGATCATCGACAAGATCCTCCCGTGTAGTTCTGGGCTGATTCCTCATCGCCTTCATGATCATTGCAACCTCCACGCAGGTAGAGATCGTGGCATGGAGCCCCAGGCCGAGGAAGATTGACAGTTCTTTTTTTGGTGTTTCTTTCCATTCAAGCGAATCCATCGATCACTAATTGCTTGTCACCTTCTCACCAAGCTGCTTGGCCAGATGGCCTTCTAGCCCATCTCCAGAGTTCTTTGGTCTTGGCCATGATGGAGAGTTTGGAATCTGATTGATTGATTGCTTCTGTGGATGTGGTGTCATTTTATACAGGTAATAAACTGAGATTAGGAGCACTCCTTTAAAGAGTGTGCTCCTAATCTCAGCTCGTACTACCTGGTATAAAAGACACCTGGGGAGCCAGAAATCTTTCTGATTGAGAGGTGTTCAAATACTTATTTCCCTCATTAAAATGCAAATCAATTCTAAATCAACGTTTTTCACATGCGCTTTTTCTAGATTTTTTGTTGTTGTTATTCTGTCTCTCACTGTCTCAAATGAACCTACTCATTAAAATTATAGACTGACTCATTTCTTTGTCTAGTGGGCAAACGTGACAAAATCAGCAGAGAGGATCAAATACTTTTTCTCTCCTCACTGTATATGAGAGGTGGATTTGGGGTTGGAGAAGCGTGTAAGGAAGAGGTGAGAAATCTCTTAGGAAGAAAAGAAGTTGAAGAGAGACTTGAAGGACAATAAGGAAGTGGTCGTAAGACCAGTGGTCCAGAGACAGGAAGTGAGGGAAGTTCGATGCCCTGCCCTGGTGGCCTGGGTCTCCCTGTTAACCCCCCTGCCATAGTGTGTGTGTGTGTGTATCTGCCTGCATGTGTGCTATGAGGGGCACAGAGAGCACAAGAGTCAGACACCAGATGCCAGCACGGCAGTGGGAGGTGCGGAGGGGGGCCGGGGGGGGCAGGAAGACACAGCCGATAAAAGAAAACAGTGATAAGAGTACCTCATCACAGGGCTCTTCCTGTTTTCACCCTGTTCTACCGCTTCTCACCGACACACACTCTGCCTTTTCACATCAACCCACTTTAAATGATCCTCACCCCACCTAGAACTGGGACAACAGATCTGACACAATATTTACACTAGTTTGGATCAGAGCCGCATAGGGCTGCCACATAGGGCTGCCGCATAGGGCTGCCGCATAGGGCTGCCAAATAGAATGTAGTTTACTACATTGATGGGCCGGGGAATATGGTGCCATCTGAGAGACAAAGAACTTGAATTCCCATTTCTGTGTTCCTGCCTTGACTATGAAAGGTGTTTAAGCACCTTATTTTCCTTTATGGCTGTTTCAACAGATTAGAGTGTGAACACACACACACACACACACACACACACACCTCTCATGTGTTTAATGTAAGCAGTTTTGATGTGAGCTCCGACACAATAAAGATGTCTCTACACGCCCCACTGAACTGGTATACTTGAACTGAGTGAAGTGTGTTTGTTTGTGCAACCCTCCCTGTACCCAAATTACAGTTTACTACACACACGCAAACACGTACAGTAGGCATGTCACTCTGTTAACACATGATCAACGGAAACAGGATGCACCTGAGCTCAATTTCTCATCGCAAAGGGTCAGAATACTTATGCAAATAAGGTGTTTCTATTTTTTTTTTTTTTTTATACATTTGCAAACATTTCAAAAAAACTATTTTCGCTTTGTCATTATGGGGTATTGTGTGTAAATTGCTTATAATTTTTATTTATGTAATCCATTTTAGAATAAGGCTGTAACGTAGCAAAATGTGGGAAAAAGTCAAGGGGTCTGAATACTTTCCAAAGGCACTGTAGATGGGGAGAGAGACAGAGAGGGAGAGAGACTAGATGGTTTCCAAGTACTCACATGAAGGAGACAGTAAAGTGGAACCTCTGTCGTAGTCCTCTGAAGGTGATGAAGGACTGACCAGGGAAGGACCTGGTGGTCATCTCACAGTAAGGCTTCTCGTACTCTCCCGGGGGGACACTGGCACATGAACCCCCCCACCAGCAGGTCCACACATTTCCCCCCATTCTTACACACCCCCGGGACACACCGCCCCGACCGGGCGTTCACCTCACAGTGCTCACCTGGGGGGAGAGAAGGGAGGAGGGAGAGAGTAAGGGTTAAGAGTGATATACAGCCGGTCAGACACACACAAAGTCATATTGATAGACTGCATTCCCATTTCCCATTTCTGAGAGACAGAAGACACTGAACACTGTTGCCTTATTGCTCTGCTGACTGGTTCTCATGGAGAATCTAATAATAATAATGTTTTACTGTCACATACACCAGATAGGTGCTGTGAAAATTTGTTGTTTTACAGGGTCAGCCATTGTAGTACGGCGCCCCAGGAGCAAATTAGGGTTACAGACACTAACTACTGGTCTGGACATCACATTACCACCACAGACACACAGCTCAGTTTCCCACTGACAAGCTGTCTGTCTATGAGACCACAGGAAACTGGCTGACTGGCTCAAGTTTGCAGGCCATCTTCGAGTCCATCAGTTTCCTTATCTAAGATGGCCGCCAACCATCGCCGTCAACTCCAGCTCCAGTGTTGTGTCAACCATCATCCCACCAAGTTCTGTCCGGGAGGGGAGGGGAACAGCCAGGTATGCGTGGGATGGAGGGGGGGCGCAGGACCCTGTCTGGACCCTGGTAATGACTCTTCTCTCTGTGGTGTAATCCCTTTTTTCCGGGGAGAATTAGGAGGATCTGTTTCCTTATAATGTGGGAATAATGTGGAAACCCAAGACGGACACAGTAAGCCCCGCTGTCATCGGCCACATAATGGCTCGTAACTATCTGAGGTCGAACTGTGACCTTCAAAGACTAGGCCCCCCTCCTCATTGGAGGAGAGGAAGGGTGGAGGGTGGTATAATCAGGTAATTCCAGCTGATAAGGAAGTGGAGGAGGGAAAGAGAGGAAAGGAGTGGTGGAGTTGTTATTTATATTCTACCGGGCCCCATCGTAGGGACAGAGAGATGGAGAGATGGGGTATCACTATCAGATGAAAGCTCCTGTTCAGTTTACCTGCTGGGGCTCCCGAGTGGCGCAGCGGTCATAGGCACTGCATCTCAGTGCTACAGACCCTGGTTCGATTCCAGGCTGTATCCCAACCGGCACATAGGGCGGCACACAATTGGCCCAGCATCGTCCGGGTTAGGGTTTGTCCGGGGTAAGCCATCATTGTAAATAAGGATTTATTCTTAACTGACTTGTCTACTTAAATAAAGGTTACATAATATAAATAAATAAAAACCTGCAATACCCATGAAAACGTCTGATAGCTCCGATCCTCGACCCTCACTCAGACGCAAAGACAGAGCGACAGGAGTAGGGAGTATGGCCTAGTATAGAGTGTACCTGGGGCTGCCAGCTAGACAGCATTCCAACCACAACTCAAACATAAATCACATCGAGACAGACCATTTAGTAAAGGGTTCATTTGTAGTTGATAGATCATCAGTGGGTTGGTGCATTCTGCTGTTGGCCAACACCAGAGTTGATCGTGCATCACCCAAACTGGAAGCTACACTCTGGTGGTGGCTGGGGTTGACTTACCAGACAGTACCTACATACAATTTAAATCTCTTAAAGACCCAGGAAAGTATTAGCCTGGTCCCAGAACCGTTTGTGCTACGTTGCCAACTACCATGGCCATTTTCAAGACAGCACAACAGGTCAGGGAACAGGCTAGCCCAAGGATAATACTGTATAGAACCAACTAATTCACAGAGTGGAGCCACTCACCAGTGAAGTCTTCCTGACACTCGCATGTATAGCCTCCCTCTCGGCTGCGACACTTCCCATTGTTCCTGCAGGGTCCTGAGTAGCAGAGGTCTATCTCCGTCTCGCAGTAGTCCCCGGTGAATCCTGCAGGACAGCGGCAGCGTAGACCGTTGATGGGGTGGATGGGCCGGAACAGCACCGTGTCGGAGGAGATGAAGGGCGGGGAGCTGTCGAACTTCAGCACAGACACACACTTCATATAGTTCTCACACGGCTCCCTCAGGCAGATGTTGTCGTCGAAGGGAAGCACCTGGAACGGATACAATTCATTAGGAAATTGCTCAAATCCAGAAAATGAAATGGGCAACGGAGATTGCTGGTTTTCGGGTCCTTTCTTCGAATCAGCGGCTGACTTAGTTTGAGAAAACCTGAGTCGTGTTCATTACGGCACACCGTAGCTAAACTTTTCAAAACAACAACAAACGTTTATTATTGGACAAGTTCAGATAGCACCTCCCAGTTTCTGATCATTTTCTTCAATTTTGTGCCAACTGTACATGACCCAGATGTACAGGAGTGGCTATGGGATGGGCAGGGGTAAATTTGGGATTCATTCAGAGAACCTGTTGTGAGTAAGTTACCTGTTTTGAGTAAGTTACCTGTTGTGAGTAAGTGACCTGTTGTGAGTAAGTTACCTGTTGTGAGTTACCTGTTGTGAGTAAGTTACCTGTTGTGAGTTACCTGTTGTGAGTAAGTTACCTGTTGTGAGTAAGTTACCTGTTGTAAGTTACCTGTTGTAAGTTACCTGTTGTGATGATATCAGTCGGAGCAGGGTGCGGTTCAGGTAGATCTGCTCCTGCAGCTCCTCGGAGGGGAAGTACCTCCCTGGGGGACCTCCTGGCTGCAGCGCCGAGAAGGTCACGTTGAGGATGGCGCCCCGCACGTCTGTGTCGTTCTGAATGTTGAACACAAAGACGGCCTGGCGGCTGGTGGAGAGTAGAGAATCTTATGATCATACGGAGCAGACGTGCCGTAGCAGCAACAGAATGCTACCCGGACCTCCATGGAGTAGAAGCTAAGGTTACAACACTCCGATAACTTCACCAAAAATTCCCAGGTTAGACAGAAATCCCAGTTTGAGGGTTATTACTCCATCCTGATACAGAGAATCTTCCCAACCAGGTTTTCTGGGACCCTAAGAAGAAGCAGACAAATTACCTGGTGGAGAGCACGGCTGCCACACCTTCCAGGAAGAGGGACAGCAGAGGGGACAGGAAGCGCTCCTGAGACATGTTCTCTAGGCGCACCGTGATGCTGTTGGTCAACATGTCGTCTGTGATTATGGTGACACGCAGGGTACACAGGGCTGTGACCCGATGGACACCGTCTGGGGAGGGAGGAGGAGAGGGGTTTAAATGGATGAACTACAGAGCAGAGCAACAGTTTTAAAAAGACGGACCAGAACGACTGAAGCTTTGTTAAGATTTGTTCAGCATTTTGTAGAATATAGAAGCGATTAGCATCTAGGTGGATTTATTGCAGAGCAGTAGTAGAGTCAACCACAGATCTACCACATTAAACACATGAAGGATGGTGTTATACTTTGGGGAATAGTTCGTGAAGGAGCCCATTTTGTTAAAACGGGCCCGATCAAAGACATTAAATCAAGTAGACAGAGTCACTGGCAGGCATATAATCACTTGAATAAATAACCTGTCCTGTCAATGACATCGACATGTCAGCATACCCCTGCCCAGAAACACACTTTAATTACGTACTGTAAATATCTCAATCCTAATGGATCCTTCTCAGAGGAGATCTAGGCTGCATCCCGAATGGCACCCTATTCCCTATATAGTGTACGACTTTAGACCAAGGCCCATGTGGCTCTGGACAGAAGTACAGCACTTGATAGGGAATACAGTGCAATTTGGGACGCAGCTCCAAGAGTGTGAACACCAAACGAGAGACGTGCGCTGCTCACACCGATTTCCTGACAAATATTATGTTACAGTGAGACTTGGGAAGGACTGGCTTATATTGTCCTGAGTCTCTGCCAGCGTTTCTCTCTCTGTGCAGAGCTTGGCAGCTGCACGTGTTTGTCATGCCGTGCTTCTCTATCTACTATGGTAGATTGAATTATGTAGGTGTCAGTAGGTCTCATTGTGATTCCACCTGATTCAAAGCCACTCCTCACTAATTAAACAAATCTGATCTCATTTCAACTTGTGGAACAACTGAAAA